>JANDEH010000005.1:63435936-64796436 GCA_024610705.1 Tetragnatha versicolor
GAGAAGACGGGTTTCGACTGGAAGACGATGTGATCATGCTCAGGCCCCTGGTGAGACGGAGCTCTATCCAAACGTACTCAGCAGGATAAGAATCAAATTGATCCTTAACCCTGTTGGTACCCCAGCATGTCCTCAGTGTACAGAAGCATGTACTCATGAGACTGGTATCACCAAAAGAAATTGCTGACCAAGACGAACTTGCATTTGCAATAACTCTTGGAGAACATTGGAATCACAGCTGAGAAAATCTAGCAATCATAGAGAAATCCAAGAAATTTTGTACCTGAAATGCCGAAGATGGACCGTTAAAGCGTACTCCTTTGTCCGTGCAGCAGAGCAAAATCTCCCGACCTCTCAACAGCAGCATCCACAGCGAAAAGAAATGGCAAGGGGCAAAAAACCATTGAGAACGCTTAATTAAATTAAAACAAGCGGGGTCCAATCATTTTTAAATTTCAAACCACTTAATTTTGATAAGGAACTGTCAAACCCAAGGACACAGCATCGATAGGCTTGGATGAGGCGGGGCCGGGCGTGGCTAAGAAGAAAGAAGCGATAAGAGAGCAGCGGGGTTGCCATGGAGGATCCGGTGGGGTCGGAGAAGGAACAGGAAGAGGAGAAGGAACAGAAACAAACCGCGACCGCCAAAATTTGGCGACTAAAATCTACGGGCCGGATTCGCTTCATTAGCCTTAAATGTATATAGTTGATAGTCATCATTTGAGCTGTGGGTAAACATGGTGACTGATTTATACAGGGTTCGTACGGGTCATGGAATTTCGTTTTTCATTTTCCAGGCCTGGAAGAGTCATGGAATTTGAAAAATCTGTAAAAGGCATAGTCAAACTTGGCACAATGACTGAAATTCGCTTCAGAAGCGTTCATACTAACTGGAAGCAAAATTTCCTTGCAAAGTGTAATGAAATCGGGCGCTTGCTAACTAGAGCAGGGGTCAGGGTTGGGTTTTTCCCGTCCAAAACTAGTTTTTCCCATACCACTGGGAAAAACTGGTAAATACCGGGAAAAAGTGGGAAAAACTGGTAAATACTGGGAAAAACTGGTAAATACTGGGAAAAACTTCCAATTGACAAAATAATGGAAGTATTAGGTTATGGCCTTTTTAAACATATTATAAAAACTTTTAGTTAAAAATGAAATTATTTGGAAGGGGGTTAAAATTATTAGGTGGGAAAAATATAAGTGAGCAAGAGAATTATGACATTTAACATAAAATTTCCATATATTTTTAATATTAATGAATTTCTCAAATAAAAATAGAGAATATTTTAAAACAAATTTACTTATAATATCTGTGTCGTTAAGAGAAGCATTATATATCATTTTTTAAAAGTAAATAAAAACGTAAATGTAAATCTTGATTGCAAGATAACTTTTTGAAGTAACAAGGTATGATAATCCGATGAAAAGGGCGTAACCATCAAAAGATGACATTCCTCAGACACATGATAAAACCCATATTCATAACATAGGATAAAACTTATTTAAGGTCATTTTTCTAAAAAAAGGCTGTAAAAACTTTTAAAACATTCATCTATGAACAGAATAAATTTAATAAATAATAAGTTTTTCCCACTTTTCCCCATGTGGGAAAAACCTAGTTTTTCCCAGGGCGGTAAATACCGGTTTTTACCATGGTATTTACCGGGGGTGGGAAAAACCTTGCCAACCCTGGCAGGGGTTCATCCAGAATTTTTTGCCAGGGGCCGTTTTTGGGAATTTTGTGAAAAACTGAATTGAATTTTGTGAAAAATGGAATTGAATTTTGTGAAAAATAATTTTTCATTTTAAAATAAGGTCCCATTTCTGTAAATATATTATTTTCCTTAATAAAATTGCACTTAGGGAGTGCATATAGCTTGATTAAAGTCCGTTTTTGGGGACCGGAATTTTGTGAAGGGTCCGTTTTTGAGGATCGGAATTTTGTGAAGGGGCCGTTTTTGAGGGTCGGAATTTTATGAAGGGGCCGTTTTAGGCCCCAATTTCTTTCTAGATGCACCCCTGTAGAGATGGGAATGGCCAAGAACTTTTTTTAAAGGGTTTATTTTTTACGGGAAAATTGAAGTGTTAATTTCAAATACTTTTTACAGAATTATTTTACCGGTATAAATTTAAAATTTTTCAGATCATATTCTTATACAATACTTAAAAATGAAGTTTCAACCATATATTAAGCTTTTTTTTTCCCAAAAAAGTTGGATTCCACTCGGGAAAGACTGAAAATTTAACTTAACTAAAAAATGTTTTCAGAAACATATTGATTACTTTGCAATGCTTTTTCTTTAGATATTTAATGTCACACGTGAAAACATTTAACTTAAAAAATGTAAGCTGCAAGTTATAAACTAATTTTATAAGTACTATACTTGCTATTTTTCTACATAAACAAAAATGTGCATTCAAAATTATATTAATGAACCCAGAACAGATGCACAATTATGATAAACTCGATAATTTTATAAACAATTATTAAATCCAGTACTTTAAAAATAAAATTTGAGCCATATAATATAACCCTCGTTTTTATAAAACGGGTTTATTTTTACTTAAAAAGTAGACATTTTATTTTGGCAGTATTAAATAACTTTTAAGGATTAATTTATAATATTATATTTTACTAATGATTTATTTATTATACAATTAATGATTATTTAGTTTCCAAAAATATATGTGTACAAAAACTCTCTTTTCTATGCGAAATAGGTCAATTTTTCCCACATTTCCATTTTTTCCCACAAAAAATTTTTTTTCGCCTTCCCAAAATTTCCGGAAATTTTCCATCTCTATTGCTAACTTAACTCGCCACTGTGGCAGCCCGAAAATAAACAAACACTTGCAGTTCTGTTGCGTTTAAGTTCTTAAAAAGTACTTAACTACCCCGTTTCCCAGTCTTTCCGAGCCAATGAGAAGTCTCAATATCAGATTTCTTTTAAATTGCAACCATCCCGTTGGCCCTGAAAGACTGTGAAAAGGGCTAAATAACAACACATGAGTTCATACTTCGACAAAGCTGGAAAGCAGCTTATTTCAATCCTTAATAAGTAATGCAATTTTTTTTTCACATTAAAAGTACGATTTCTTTTAAATTGCAACAATCCCGTTGGCCCTGAAAGACTGGGAAAACGGTTAAATAACAACACATGAGTTCATACTTTGACAAAGCTGGAAAGCAGCTTATTTCAATCCTTAATAAGTAATGGAATTTTTTTTCACATTAAAAGTACGAACCCTGTTTATAGATGGGAATAAGAATTTTTAGTCCTTAAGGACACTGGCACCCGTATTGACCAACATGAATTAATCCCGGATTGAAGGATTATCCGCAGATTCTAAGTAAAATGTTATTGATCAATCGAGAGATAGGGCACTTAACAGTGTCACCCCAGCTCAGCTCGGGCAACTACTACTTGCAGAATTTGTGATGCCCGAGCTGAGTTTGGGCGGAAGAAAAATTAATGTTTCCGTTTTGTGAAGCCCTAACTTAGTTCGTATCGATGATGATAATGATTTTTCGTTGTTTAGAGATTGTGAGACATCATGTTTGGATAATCTTTCTCCTAATTTAATAAGATGTGTGTGTAATCCAATACTTTTTTATGTGTATGTTAAGATAATTAATACACTTGTAATTGCATTTAAAATTTGATTTTTTTATAAAATTATTTTCTAACTCTAATAATAATATAAAGAACAAAATTAAACAGTCAAAAAAAATTTATTTTTGGTCAATTTTTCTGTAAATGTTACTGTTAAGGGGTTAAGCCTGGATCTGAAGCTTCAAATCGAATCCCCCAAGATTGGCGGATTGATCCGAGGATAATTGGCAATGCTAGCAATAATGAACAATTAAGTAAGAATTAGATTACCAATTATATTTATATTTGCTTTAATCATCAAAATAATGGTTGATTAAAGTAATAATAAGGATTACTGATCGTGATTATCATCAACCAGAAAGTTTAGAGTTCGCTCTCGTTTCAATAGATGGCGCTCAAAAAACTTACAAAGGTATTAAATATTAACTTCCTTAAGTTTACAAAAAATTTTCCCTTTTAACTATTAATTCCTTTAAATTCTTTCAAAATTTTTCTATTTTTAGATAGGTGAATCAATATTTTTAGATGCGTGCAAGTATTTTAAAAGTAATAATCAAATAATAGCATACAGAGGGATTGCATTAGATAACCAGTATTGTGAAAACAATTTTGAATGTTCAGGAGGAAAACAAGGACACCAGTTAAAGTCATTTTGTATAGTTATTAGTTGTGATAGAAATGTTTTAAAGCAGGTGGGGAATTTTATAGGAAATAATTTACACTGTATTATGAACTTGAGTGAACAGCAAGGACAACTGGGCTCGATCGCTGGCATCATCGCCGTTCAATCAGAAGTGGCGTTACATTCAACCCTTCGGATTGAACGATCAGGGATTGACGGATGCTGGTCGATAAGGACCAAATCTCGTCCTCGGAAAAACCTCGATCCGGGCTTATACGATCTGCAAATATTCTCTCAATCAACTCGTGATGGTTAATACGGTTGTGAGTGGGAAAAGTTTGTGAGCCACTGGATTATAAAAAAAAGTTTTTTAAATGCATTGTTTCAATAATTTATAGATGTATATAATAACAGTTTCTTTTGCATATTTTAGATCTGATCAAACTCTTCAAGATATTGTGTACAAAATAGTTCCTAATTTGTACAAAAGTAAGTTTTAAAAAAATTTTTTTGTTCTATGTATAAAGCAAGAGTTGCAGACCTCCTATATTTCTTATAAATCCTATATTTTTGAAAAATTAGTAAAAAAAACTCCTATATTTTTGCTCGGTGCGTTAAAATTCGCGCTGAAAACGTCCCATTCCTTAAAGAACGTAGAAGTTTCTAGATTTTTTTATTGCATATTATTTCGGAGAAAAATGACAATTGGTTGGTTGGTTGGTTGGGTGCTTAGAGGCTTCTGCTTGCTCCTTAAGAGCCGCTTATGCCTTCTTTTTCCAGAGTGCTAATAGAGTTTCCTAGAGATCTGATTCTAGTCTTTTATTGGTTGATATAGTCCGCCAGCAGAAGGAATTTTTCTAATGCCTTCATTGCCTTGATGTTTGGTGGATGGAGTTCTAAAAAGATGTTTTCGGAAAGTGGCGTTGGGAAAATTGACTTTATCAAGTCCAGTCTAGCTACGTAGTAGATTGGGCAGAGGCATAGGACATGTTTCCTGTCCTCCACTTCTCCGCAAATACAGTTGGGGGATGAAATTATGTTATTTCGAAACAAGAGACTTTTTGTTATTAGGGTGTCAGTTCTGAACCGAGCCAGTAAAACGTCCCCGCGTCTGTTAGAAGGGATCTTGCGTATTTTCGGGGATAGGTGGTTCAGGTGACTGAAGTTTCGGGAATATTTAGTAGAATTCCACTCCATCATTTCTTCCACTAACATGTCTTTTTTTATTTCCCGGTAAATGTCTTCAAAGGACAGGATGTTCATGTTTTCGGTGTTAGTGTCCGTCATTGCCGCTAGTCTGTCCGCCTTTTCATTTGGGGCAATTCCTTTATGACTTGGTACCCATACTAAGTCTATTTTTTGAGCGATTTTTGAGGCTTGGGATAGGGAGCGCTGGAGGTCAAGAATCACGGAGTGGCTCTTAGGGCTGATGGCGAGCATTGATTGCAGGACGCTCTTGCTGTCTGTGATTATGATATAATGGGAGTGCGATGTTATAAATTTCTGGATACAGCACTTGATTCCTAGGGCTTCGGCAGTGAAGACGGAATTTAGCTGGGGGATTCTCATTACCAACCCCTGTTCGGAGGCTTCATTCCAAGCCGCGAAAGATGTAAAATTGGCCGTTTTCGAACCATCTGTAGCCAGGATGATGCTGCTATGAAAGTTGGCTCTAAAGTCCTTGTAAAGTTGAACAATCATACCTTCTGGCAAGGATTTATCTTGGAAAGGGAGGACGTTAATGAGGATAGAAATCTTCGGGTCCTTCCAAGGGATGACTGGGTAGGAATACTTTATAATGTTGTCGGGAGTCACTCTGTATTTTATTTCCAAAGATTCCAGCTCGTCTCTGAAAAGGGTATTATCCACTCTAGATTCGTCCAGGGAGTAGAAAGGGGAATGTTTATCTAGGGAGAGTTGTCGAAGAATAAATTTCTTTTTTAGCATGTCATGTCTTGTTCTTAATGGCATGGTGCCGGCTTCTTTTCTTAAGACTGGGAGAGGTGTGAATTTAGGGAGACCAGTAGCCACTCTCAAAGCAGCATTATAGATTATTTCCAGTTTCTTTCGGGTGTAGTCTGGAGCGCCCGAAGTAGCAGGGAACCCAAAATCAAGGAGGCTCCTTATCGTAGAGTTGATAATTTGTATCATATGATAGGATTTGACGCCCCAAGTTTTCCCAGAGATTACTTTCAATGCGTTCATTCTCCGCATGCATTTTTTCTTCAGATAGTCTGCGTGGTGGCTAAAGTTGCAATTGGAGGAGAAGGTTACCCCAAGTATTTTCATGTCATTCGTCCATTCTATGCTTTTATTGTTTAACGAGAACGTCGTGTTAGGAACCTGTCTCTTTTTAGAGAGATTGATGGCCAGGCATTTACCGGGGCTTATCGATAATTTCCAGTATTCGCACCACTTTGCGATCTGTGTCAGGGAGAATTGAAGACTGTTCCTCAACATTTGGAAAGAGGTGTTTCTCGCTACGAGAAAAATATCGTCAGCATAGATGAAACAATCTGTCAGCGGGTGAATGGCCTCATATATGTCCTTCATAAAAAGGGTGAACAGTATAGGTGATAGAACGCTGCCTTGTGGGATTCCCCTGTTGTTATTGAATTGGCGGGAGAGTGTTCCTCTCCATCTGACTCTAATGGTTCGGTCACTTAAGAACCCGAGTATCCAGTTCAGGAAACGGCCGCCAAATCCCAGACTAGCTAGTTTATGGACTAGACCTTCCTGCCAAATAGAGTCGTACGCAGACTTTATATCGAGTGATATGCATATGATATGTTGCTTTTCTCTATGTGCTAATTTTATTTCGTTATATATTTTGGCTTGACAGGACTGGCAGTCCTTGAACGGAAGGAACCCCATGTGGTTGTTATCTAGAAGGGGGAATTCTAGTAGAGTATTTATGATTCTCTGATTTAGAATTCTTTCGAATATTTTGCAGATTACCGACGTGAGTGCGATCGGTCTATAAGACGTAGTGAGGTTTTTGGGGCGGTTTAACTTTAGAATTGGGATGATAAGTGAGGATTTCCAAATTTTTGGAGGCCCATCTTCGAATACTTTGTTTAGAGTTATAGTTAGGTTTTCTAAACTTGACTGTGAGAGGTTATGAAACATTCGGATAGAGATCCTATCTTCCCCTGGGGATGAAACCTTCGTTTTGGAGATCGCCAATTCTACCTCTTCGGAACTAATCTCTGAATTCATCTGAGGGAAATTATCATTACTCATGTCGGTTGGGATGGCTGGGAGGGATTCCGGCTCGCTTAAACTCTGAGCAAACGCATCTGCTTGGAGGATTGGAGACTGAACTGCCTCATCAATGTCTTCAAAGAGGAAATTGCTGGTTTGTTGAATCTCGCTGCGGTTATTTACGGACTTTATAATTTTAAATATTTTTTTTGATGATCCCGATGAACAGCACAGCCTGTCCCAGTAATCGTCTTGCAGTTTCCTTATGGTTCTTCTTAGGCGTGAGGCTAGCTTTTTGTACTCTAACCAGTACGTCTTAGATAAGTGTGTTCTTGCTAGACGTAGAAATCGTCTTTTCTGTCCCAAGAGGTAACTACACTTCGATGTCCACCATATTGGGAGATTTGCGGATGGGAATACTTGGATGGTTGTGTTTTCAGTGGTTATTGCGGAGGATTTTTCTTGAAGTTCCTCGATGGTAATGGGAGCTTTTAGGAGGGTTTCCACTTGGTCTTTAATCGTATTCCATTTTATTCTCGGGCGGGTTGTAGTTCTAGGATGAAAGTGCCTAGCTGCTTTGTATGAGATGCATATTGGATGGTGGTCACTATCGAAAACGTCTGGGTGGATCGAATACGATAGCGAGGTAAAAATGTCCGAAGATGCCAGGGATAGGTCTAGGAGTGATTCTGTGCCATCGGGAGCAAGGCGGGTGGGAGATCTAGAGTTTAGGATGACGATGTCATTATTTGCGATCCAGTCTATGACAACTTCTGCTCCGGCTGAATTTGTCTTGGCGCCTAGGACGATGCTGTGGATGTTGAAGTCCCCCAAGATGAGGAAAGGGGGGATCAGAGAGGAGATGAGAGAGTCCAGCCAGGTCTGTGAAAAATTACCTCTTGGAGAATATAGGTTGATTAAAGTTAGATATTTTTTTTGTATCTGTATTTTCACTCCCATACATTCGTTGTCTGAAGGTGGAAGATTTATATCTAAAGTGGTTGAGGGGATAGAGCTGTCCACGCACGTCATGAGACCTCCACCCCTCCCGCCAGGGCGATCCTTCCGGTACGATATCTTGTTGGGAAGACCAAAGTGGCTGCCCTTTAAAAAGGTTTCTTGTATAACTATTATTTGGGCGTTAGAAAAGATCTTGTCATTTAAAAAGACTTTTTTGTTTGTTATTGATCTAGAGTTCCATTGGGTAATATTAATCATATTGTAAAGCAAGTAGGGTGTCAGATTCGTCTATTTTATCTTTTGTCGATCTTCGCATCTGGGTTTGGTAGCTATCAGTTTTTGAGGAAAGGATTGTCTCTCCTGCTTAGGTTGTTTAAAGAGATCACTACTGGGTTTCCTAGGTTGCTGTTTCCTTCAGTTTGCGTCGGAGTGATTCCGTTTAATATTTCTTCTGTTTTAATTTCATTTGCGTTGTTTTCTGGGGAGAATGCATCGGTGAATTCCATTCTTTCTTGTTCGGTGTTGGGTGAGTTTAGGCCTACATTTTTATTTTCCCCGGTTCCTAGGTTTCCTTTGATGTTTTGACTTTCTTTCTTTTTTTGTTCTAGTAGAAGGTTTCCTTCAATATCTTCTTTTGTTAGATTGTTTCTGTTTACGGTGTCAGTCACTTTTTTTCCTCCGTTGGATGATTTCCGTTGTTTTTTGCTTGCTGGGGGGGTTGGATCCTTCGTTTCTGGGTTTCTTGCGTCTCTGATGGCTTCTTGAATGAGTTTTTTCGTATTTTCGTTTGATTCATGCATTAGAGTTACAAACTTGTCAGTGATTGCTTCTAACAGCCCTGAGAAGTGGTTTCTTTGTTCCTCCAGCATTTTTTGAAAAGATTCTGTTAATTCTTTGTGTGTTTCTTTGGTTTTTTCCTCTGATCCAGATTTGACTGCATTGGCAATTAATTCTGTGTTGTTTTTATTCTTCGTTTCTATAGCTTCATCTTTCGTTTCTTGTTGAGTTCCTGTTTTGACTACTGCTGCGTATGATTTAGGGTCACTTTTAGTTAATCTTCTGGCTTCTGTTATGGACAGACCGTTGATTGCTTTTATTTCCAGGATTTCTGTTTCTTTTAGGTACTCGGGACATGATTTGTCGTTTGCTTTATGGTTTCCTTGGCATTGGCCGCATTTTGGGGTTATCGCTTCACACTCTTCCGACTGGTGATCTTCTCCACAATTTATACATGTTTGATTTTTTGTACAAAATTTTGTAAGATGATCGTATGACCAACATTTCGAACATTGTCGGGGTCTGTCTATGAAAAGGTTTATTTTCCGTTTTGTCATATAGATTTTAACGAAACGGGGTAGTGTTCTTCCAAAAATTGAGATTAATACCGTTTCAGTAGGTTGAAAACCTTGATCTGTTTTTCTAGTAAATCTTCTTATGTTGTGGATTTTTATATCATTCTCCTCTTCCAGATCATTTTTTATTTCTAGGGGTGAAGTATTAGCTAATATTTTGAAGATCAAGAACCTGGTCGTTATACACTCCAACTGTATTCCAGGCGTAACCTCTTTACCCATTATCGCCCGTGTGGCGCATAACTCTTTTGCAGTTTTTAGGTTTTCTGTTATTGCAAGGATGTTCCCATTTCTTGCATGAATTATTTCTTCGATGCTTTTGATGTTTGAAATCTTTTGCTGAATGCTATCCTTGATAAGTTTAGGATAAGCTTTTGAAATTTTTTCCGTTGTGGGTTTAAAAACGATCACGAACTTTCTGGTTCCATTTTTTGCCGCTGCCTCTAACTGATCATTCAGACTTAGGTTTGTTTTCCAGAAGTTGTGGTCTTCGTCTACCTGCATCCCTTTTTTCTACTGCTCTAGAACTTTTGTTCTTGAAACATAATGGAATGGCCAATAAAGCTTAATAATTGAGATTCAAGTTGTAAACAAAGTGTAACTAAACAAAGGTAATGCTAACAATGTATTATAGTATGCGATATTAATGGCTCAAATGCTTGGAAAATACTTTTTGGATAATAAAACTGCTTCTGGTTGACGGATGGCGGATTTTAGATGTTCGGTGCTTGCTTAACCGCTGAATAGTTGAGATATTACCACTTATTTTTATATTAGCATGAATTGTCACTATTAAAAAAGTTTAAAGATAGGAGCTTATATTTTCCCTACTTCATATATTGCAACAATCAGACTTTTTTTTCAAAAAAAAAAAAAAAATGACAATTTAAAGCGGAAGAAACACAATTTTTTTTTTCCGCGAGTGTCGTGTTGCTCGCGGAGTGTTCCATTCTTCCTGCGACTTCTTTCTAGTACGGCCGCAGGCGCCAAGCTGTGGAAAAGTCAAAAATTACTGTTTCAGACTGTTCATAACTGTTTCAGATATGATATTAAGGGGATGACAGGGGACCCACCAATCCAAAAAAATCAGACTACGTGCATACATGTGATTCCTCCATCAATTGGCGGAAATCCTCCAATTTGCTAAAGCAAAAATAAAATCCGACAATTCGATTTCAAAACTACAATTCCACTTTCTTATTTTCCAATAATTTTTTACTGAAACCACTGGCCGCAAGTGTTGCCTAGTAATAAATCTTAAGTAAATTCCAAAAAATATCGAAGTAATATGAAAACAAGTTAATATTTAAGGTGAAAAGTATCTCTAGCAAATCGAATCGTAGATCTTGGGAAATTTAGGTGCCATAATTTTTTTTAATAATTTCCGCCAATTTATTTTCAGAGTAATCACATGTATGTATGTGTCCAAAACAATTTAAATTTCCAAAAAATTTTATGGGGGAGGACCCCCAGACCCCCTATTACGCTTGGAACTTTATGATTCAGCGCTTTTTTAATATTATGCTAAAACTTAAAATTAAATAGCAAAAAGGAAGTATTATATAATTTTTGTATTCCCCTTCTATGCTTTTTGGTGAATCACATCCCTGGAAAGTGATTGCAAACAAGATTTTATGACACTCCTATATTTTATTTTTAAAAATCCTATATTTTTTTAAATGTCACTGCTACCCCTGATAAAGACAAGTTGCTGTCCTACAAAAAAATTAAATAGACTTCTTTAGAATAGACTTCATTCAGTTGAAGGTCTTTTTGAATTGTTTCATCAATCATCATCTTACAGCCATAATTTCATTGTCTGATAATTGTTTTTTTTTTCTTTTTCAATATAGATGAAATGAAAAGGAGGAGAGATTTTTATAGACAGAAAGATACTTTAAGTAAGTTTCTTTTATTATTTTAAGCAGAGACTCCAACTACTACAGATTCTCCGTATTTTCTACGGATGCTGTCGTTAAACTACGGACAACATCGAAAAAGCTTCGGAAAATCTGAAATCTATCATAAAAAGCACTTAAAAGCGCAAGGGTTTTTTTCCCAATTATGCTCCATTATTAGGATATTTTCAGTCTTCATAAAACAGGGTGGCGAGCGATCGGGTTTCGTGTTAAATGCGGGGTATTCCATTCTTCCCTCGACTTCTTTCGGACGGCGCAGCGGCGGGCGGCAAGTTGAAATCGGCTTCTTGCGTTGTTAGTGCAATGTGGAAAAAACAACTTTATAGTGGTCAGAAGCCGTTATCCGGTGTTTAAGACCGCATTCGACGGAAAAGTAAAAAAATAACCATTTTTCGCAAAAGTACCGTTTTCCCGGCGCTTAGTTGAAGCTGGCTTCTTTTCACATTGTAATTACACTGTTGGAAAAATTTAAGCATGACCAGAGGAGCCTAATAAGTCCAGAGATAACTCTCAGATAGCGTTTATATCGATTTTAGTCAGTGTTTTCAACTAATTTTTCTTAAGGATTTCCTAAGTTGTAAATTTTTACTGATAGATCACTCTGAAGCTTAATGCAGTATTTTTAAAAATCTTGTTAACCTGCTTCAGATATGACATTAAGGGGGATGGCAGGGGATCCACCCCTAAAAAAATCAGACTAGGTGTAAAAGCAACCCTGTTTTTAGGATCAACTTCCAAAAAAATTTTCCTTACTCATAAGGACTACTGACAACCATCTTTCAAAGTTGGAGTCTCTGTTTTAAGTTTACAGGGTGATATACTGTAAAGAACTTCGACTTAAGCATTTTAGAAATATATGCCTTATTGTTCTTTCAATTGGTGTGTCAATTCTTTTAATTTTCAAATCAAGCAAAAAGGTTTCAGCCACCTCATGTATAGTGTATATAGAGGGATTGTTTTGACTGGTGTCAGACTAAAAATTAAACAGCTAACTTATGTAGCATGTTTTGGTTAGGAGTTCTGTTAAAATTCAGCTGTTCATAGCTGATTAACTGTTCTCTGAATTTTCTTCATAATTTCCTGTTACATGTAACTTATTAAATATCTATCTTGATTACTTTGAATTTTCCTACATACCAATTTGCTTGGTTTTTTTAATCTTTAGTGTAAATATTGCCTTCTAATAAAATTTTCCTTTACAGTCCAGAGCTCTATTCCTACTTCCAGTGAAAAACGAGGTGACGTGTGGGGGTGTGATCGTCTGATTTTTACCTCAGAAGATATAATCAGTGTTTCAATTGAATATTCACCACTGTAAGTATTGCCTATTTTTTATGTTGATGTTGAATACTGATTTACTCTTTTAATTTATTCTACTACATTGTGTGAGAAAATTTTGTTTTTACCAGGGATGAGTTTTTTCCACCCTGTGGCAGAATTCCGCTTTTTTAATTTTTTTGAAAATTAAGAATTCCGCTTTTCAATGAAAATCCGCTTTTTGTAATCCTGAAAAAATCCGTTCTTTTCAGTCTCCTACTACTTCAGAGAAAAAAACTTCCGCCATCTCCCGGTATTTTGTCTTCGGCATTCCTACCTTGCACGCGCATCGGCGATAGGTTCGTACAACGCAGCCTGTAAAGACGGCTTCTTCTCGTTCGTTTACTGTATTATGGAAAAACTTTTTATCTTGCTGTTTCTAACATGCAACCTAAAGATGGACGTAACCTTCGGTAAAGTCAGCTCGCATTTGGGTATTGTGGAAAAACTTGAGCCTTTTCTTTGAGAGATATTCTTAATCTTGATGCATAACCTGCGGCCCGCAAACTGATTTGGATTTCTTCAGATAATCCCTACTTTTTAAATTTTCCAGATTTCCGAGAAAAATTACGAGTTATCGCAGGAAAATGTCGGGAAAATCGCGTTTTTTCGCGTAAGTTTCGTTTTTCTCGCGGAGTATTCCGTATAATCCCGCGACTGCTTTCTTGGACGGCCGTGGTGGGCGCTAAATTGAAGTCTGTTTCTTACGTCTCTATTGTGATGTAAAAAAATCAACTTTACAGCGGTCAGAAGCCAAAAAGTCCAGTGTTTAGGATCATATTCTCTGAAAATTTCGAAAAATTGCGATTTTTCGCGATAGTTCCGTTTTTCCTGTACCTAAGTTGAAGTTCGCTTTTTCTTACGTTCTAATTGCGATGCAGAAAAGCCTAATAGAAGACAGAGGAGACTAATAGGTCTAGTGAAACATCTCAGATAATTTTTTCCCGATTTTAGTCCTTAGCATTTCTTCAGATTTTACTTTAGGATCTTATAAGTTGTAAATTTTTACTGAATAATCGCTTTGAAGCAACTTTATAAGAAAATAATGCAGTGGTTTTTTTAATACTTTTAGATCATAATCTGTTTAAAAGATCATAATATCATCAGGGGCATATAAAGGGGCCAGGGGACCCGACCCCTCCTCCAAAAAAATTTGGACTATGTGTCCAAAACAAGTTTAAACCCGGTGTTTTAGGGTAAAATTTTCTGGGGAGGACCCCCAGACCCCCTTTTGTGTACATGGAACTCTATTATTCACAACTTTTTTATATTGAGTTTAAGAAAATGCAAATTTCACCTAAAAATATGAACAAAACTTAACAAAATTAGGTCTTTAACACTCATGTTTAATGCCCATTAATACCTATTGAGCTCTGGCTCAGTGTAGGAATTGATCAAAGCTTTTCCAGAGGATAAATCGGTTTAATTTTCTCAATAGCTTCGTGCTAACTACATTCTTTCTTATTTTAAAAAATTTTTTTATAAAAAAATTACTTAGACGTTTTAATAAATTTAAGTAAAACATTTGTAAATTAAATGTATTATTCTCTATAAATTCATTCAAATCTGTAGAAAAGATTTTTTCATTTGATTTTTATCAAGTTAATATATGGTATGAATAAAAGGAATATAAAAATACATTTTGCTTTTCAATGTTGGAAGGTCTTCCCTTAATCTTAAGAAGGTTTAATAGATTTTTAAACAATTCACTTAAATATATGCAATCTGAGTTCTTTACTTTAAGTTTTTTTTCAAGCAAACAAGTATTTTCAATTATTATTTCTTGTAAACATGCCTTTGTTTGTCGAGCTATTGAGAATCAGAATATATGTTCTACTTTAAGAGGCTCTAAATAAAAAATTTGACTGAATTCTAATTTTATAATGCAAAATATCAAACTTAAAACAAAAAAATAAGCTACAAAATTTAAGTTTAGCTGCTACAAAAACTAACAAAATGCTTGAAGGTGTGCAAGATCCCTGATATGTGTTACGCGTAAAATTTTTGATTTTTGGTTTCAGCTTTTTTGTTTTTCACCAAACTCATCCCTGTTTTACCCAGCTTCTCTCAAATTGTGAAATAACAATCTTATTAGTAGTAAAAATATTATTGATGTTAACTTTCTCATTAATCAAAATGTTCATCTCAAATGTTGAATGTGTAACATGTTTTTGATACTTTATTCTTTTTAGTGTAATTAAAGCCCTAGATAGTGTTTATTATTATCAATCTTATGTAATTATAAATCAATTGCAACTAAACTTATTTCCTTGTGAGTCAAATTAGACTGAAATGGAATCGATATTAACATCTTTATGCTTTCCAGGTGCGAAGATTCTCATATCAAGTCACAAACAAACCCAACAGAGGTAGGTAAAAAACTATTTTAACTAACTTCTATATTTTTCATTACTTCCATAAAGCAGGGTTGCTTGATTTCAATCAAAAATGTTACTGACACAATTTAAATAAAAAATTAGTTGTATGCTTTAAAATATTTTGCAAGGTTATTTGCATTACAATTTTTTTAAAATTCTGCTGGATATGTAACTGGGAAATAGGTTTAGGTTACTCTACATAAAATTGCCTGCAATTTCAAGAACAAAATGTACTACCAATAACAAAAATATTTATGACAAAAAGTAGCAGGGTTTGGAATCAATAATTGTATAAACTAAACAAGAATTAAAATCTTTAAAATTTTATTTATCTGGTACATCAACTTTTTAAAATACAAGCATGTGAATGATTTTTACCGAAAAAGCTTCCTTTTATAGTTTTAGTCATGTTTTCCAAACTATTGTTTTCTTTTACATAACTACAGATAATAGAGCTCTATTCTCTGGGTACATGACTGTCAATAAGTTGCTTATTTGATGACATTTTTATTACTATTTTATAGAAATAAATACATAATACTTTTAGTAAAATTAATTTAACTGAATTATTATAATTAAAAGATTAATTAAAATTTTTACACTAAAACGAAGCATAGATTTTTTTAGAAATCATCGTTACAATTCCTTTTATAGCTAATATTGATTTTACAATTGGGCAAAAATAGTAATAGAAAGAACATACATGTGATTCCTCCGCCAATTTGTTAAGCAAAATTAAAATCTGACCATTTGATTTGCAAAACTATAATTCCACTTTCTTATTTCCCCCAATCGGATTTTACTGAAAACTCTGGCCGCGAGTGTTGCCAAGTAATAAATTTTAAGTAAAATCGAAAAAATTTCGAAGTAATATGAAAACTAGTTAATATTTAAGCTGAAAAATATGTCTATCATATCGAATCGTAGATCTCAGGAAGTAGAAGCCGATGGACTCCCTCTACTTAAAATGAAGGAACATTTAGGTGCCATAGAATTTTTTTATAAATATTGTCCGCCAATTTATTATCAGAGTAATCACATGTATGAAAGAAGGATAAAAGTTTTAGTAACCAATAGTTTGTTCATTCACCATTTTAGGATGGATTTGGGCATCTCACCATGAAATGGCAGCTGACTGCTTCCCTTAATTAATGCATAAATAGATCAATAACTAATATATCACATTAAAATTACAATATCAGTAAATTATTAACCAGTTTCGAGAAGTTCAGAGCTAGTAATTCATTTAAATAAAAAAACCTGATTTAAATCAAATAAATCCGATTTTTTTAAAAAAATCAGCAACCCTGCCATAAAGACAATTACACGATTCCAATGAAAAAATAACATGCTTTTTTATTTACATCCAGAAATCTTCTCGGCGGTATTTTAGGTGTCCCGGTGCTTTAAAAGTATATCACCTTAAAAAATTACTGCGAGCAAAGTACTACAACCTAACGACTCCCACATTGCAGGTATTATTTAGCTGCTTTATATCCCTGTTAGTTTATTTTTTACTTTCTTCCTATTAATAAAAACTTTATTATTTTTGTAGGTGGATATTCTGTATAGACATGACATTTTGAAAGATGAATATACACTTGTTGATTTAGCTTACATTTATGCATGGAAGCGGGTATGTCATGTTTATAGTTCTTATATATCTATTTTAAAAAACTTACTGACCCCGTTGAAAAAGAATTTACTTAAGATGAAAAACATTTTGCTCTGAAACAATCCAAGTAGGAAACAAGAATATGAAATTGTTACCATCTCGTTATACATGGGTGATTGTATTCCAGGGGTTTTTCAATTTACCCTGCTAGGTTGTATTTGCCTATTTATTGGAGTCTAAAATTACAATTGCTTTCAAGTGATTCCTACCAGAATTCACAATTTTTAATGTTTTTCAATCATTTGAAAAAGGCTTTTGAAATGGTTCTGCATATTTGGGTCAGTATTCTGGGTTTTTCACCCTGATTATAATTTGTTGTATACAAATTTTAATGCTGCAAATTTTTTTTTAAAAACCATTATTATTGTAGGGAAGAATCTACCAGTTCAGTTAAGCTGGAATTAGGTGGATCATGGTGATGCCGCAACTGATGTTTTTAAATCTAGGTGTTCTTCCCCTTCATTATTAAGGATATTTGGATTTAAAAAAACAGTTGTGGTGTTACCATGTAAGATAAATTCAGCTCAACTAAACTGGTAGATCGCACATTCTGCAAGAATACTTAATCAGGGGTTCATCCAGGTTTTTTGGCCAGGCTCCTGTTTTGGGAATTTTGTGAAAATAATTTTCGTCATAAAATAGGGCCCTATTTTTTAAACATGGTACTAGCGATATATTTTGCACCAAATTAAATATCTAATTAAGATATTCTTTTTTCCAGAATGAACCCCTCCGCCTGTATTACAAAGTGACTGAAACATCTGAAGAGGTTTTCGAAAACGCAGAGGAAGCAGTCGAAGAAAAACCCTGCTCTGTCACGTTGAACCTCCCCCCATCGCCTCAGACACCGGTGCCGTCCCCTCGCATTCCCCTCCCTTCGATTGCGACTGCCCCGTCATCCCGGCACCCCTCTCCTCCCGCTTCGCCCCAAATGGCCACCGAGCCCAACGACTTCCGAATGGGCAATCCCAGACCACAGGCAGCAAAGAGACAACGCCACCGCCCCCCACCACCGCCTCCTCCACCCCCCGACGGAACCCCGAGGAGCATTCTCAAGCGGACGTCCCAGTTCGAGGCACAGGAGCCCAATGACGGAGAGGACTTTTTGAATGGATTCAAGAGAGTTTCATTTAGTGTGAATCTAGTTCAGGACTGTACCGAAATGACTCCGAAAAGCCCCGCCAAGTACCCGGGCCACAGAAAACTGTTCAAGCTCGAGCCGGTCAATGGTTCCACAATACGTTTTCGCAAGAAATCAGCGTCCCCCAAAAGTTCCTGACATGCTGTGTTCGAGCTTCCGCGTTTTTTTTTCCAGCTGTCATGCTTTTTTCTGCCAAAGTTTGAACTATTGGGGAGTATTTCCCAAGTATATACATGTAGGTGGTGTGTAAATCTGCATTTTTGATTGTTGGTGATGTATATTTTGTACGATTGACATTTGAAATAGATTTTAAAATGAGAATTGCCTGTGGTGGCTACATTTAGCATGGAATTGGGTAATGACGAGGAATCAAAAGAATAAATTGCTGGATATGGATTACATCCAGTCAAAAAAGCCTTACTATGTCATTCACATAAGCTGTTGAACATAAAACGGATTAAGAAAAACTTGTTATATTTAGTAAACCTTGATAGTAACAATATTTTTAAATTTGTATTTTAACTTACAGTTTAACTTTTTCTAAATACCTCTCTCACTGCTTTAATAGTTATTTAAATTCACTTACAGTGAAAAGGTTACTGTCAACTAACTCTTTAGTCACAATTTCTGTTTGTTTCTGATCATGTTCACTCGATGATTAAAACTCAAGTTCCATGAGGTTTTCCAAATTTAAAAATGAACCCACCCAATTAGTTTTTACTGTCTACATTTTCCTGCATACCTTTTAATGAATTGATTAGGTTTCATAGCCATGAAGACAATGCATTGACACCTACCTTACTAGCAAAACATATGGGACCTTCCAGATATTGAGGGCAAACTTAAGTTTATTTGTGAAAAAACATGTTGGTTAAGTTTCTTCTTGTGGTAAATTAGATAGCATGTTATATTTATATATATTTTTGGCTAGTCTGTTCCCAAGCCATCCAATTATCTCAAATTTGATCTGCCTTTTCATCAAATGCCAGTTGATCTGGCATTGAAGACCTTTTTAGAGATAAGGTCTTCAAGTTTTATCTTATGAATTGGGTAAATTTGCTTTAAGTTCCTTACAATTTATGAATTTTACTAGCACAGTAATGGACCTGTCATCTGGCAAGCTCAGGTATAGCTTGTCGGTCTTCAAAAGGCGGCTGTTATCGCAAAATCTCGTATCATGGAAGGCACGTTTAGGGTTGCACTATCCGCCTACCGAAGATCGACAAACTATAGGCCTCATCCCAATTGAGGTTCTATTTGAATAGCTCTCCCTTTCCCCTGATGGAAAATTCCCAGAATAGGTCTCAGTGCACCAGCTGCAGGACATGGGAAATCAAGGGAATTCCGGTATTAACTACCCCTTTTCACAAATGAATTCAGGGTCACTACGATTAAATCTAGTGCATAGTGGTCCTGGTTAGAAGGGTGCTACTTTTCTGGGGTACTCCCGAAAATATGGATCCTTTACAACACAGTTCCCAGAGTTCCAGGTTTTTTTCAAAAATCTTGTGTTCAAAGAGAAAGCGTAAAATCACAGGTCCTACTAAAAAATTGTGCTATAAGTTCTGGATTTTGGAAAATTCAATTTGAGATTGTAGATAAAAGGTTCATTACTCTATTAGTTTTCCAGAATTTTGAGTTAAAGCATAGCCATTTAGAGCTAGAAGGCCTAGACAGCTAAGAGGATGAGTCATTCTTTCCATAAAAAGCTTTCGAACGATGGGTTGAGGAGCAGGGGAAAACATGAGAAGTGTGCGCTTATTGGAAGTTCACCACCTTGAAGACGAAGCATTGAGGCAAATTGTCCAGGCCTCCTTGTTTTAGATGGCTATGGTTGAAGTCCCCTTCTGTGATTAATAATGCTGGATTTTAGAACATTCTGAAGTTTTGATTGCTGGATAGGTGGTCCATTTCTGTGTTATAGTTTTCTTAAAATCTTTTTAAGCATAAATTTTACTCATTTTGATCCTCCTGTATTTTCAGCTATATGATGGCAAGTTTGCCCTTGATATTTGCTCAATGTATCAGTGTGAAATCGGCACCAATAATTCTTAAATTTATTTCACTTATTTGAAGGGAGAAAGCAAGCAATGTGCATGCTTTTTGACAGTTAAACTTTTAACCCACCAAATGTTTTACAATGTTAAGTAATGACTGACTCTTAGTATTGGTGTCATACCTGTATTAATCAAAATATATTATACTTTGTACAGAATGTATTTTGCTGTTTTTTATGTTAGTTATAAGTTCATTTTTATATACAAATTTTATTTTTTTTTCTGTTTTTCATCTGTTACCGAGCCTTTATATCAAGCTGCATGTTTAGTTTTCTTTTTTTTTATTTTGTTTTTAGCTTTTTTTATATTTGGTTAGTGTAATTGACATAAGAAAACTAGTTAAGTTTTTTATTTTGCATATGGTGATTTGAAATTGTAATCCAAAGACTATCAAAAAGTCAGACAGTGTTATTATTTGTACCTTCAACTGGCATGAATTAACTACTAGCATAATTTTAAGATTTTGCTTGCAGTTCCCACTCTTAAGAAAATCCTGTGAAAATTTCATTTTCAAATTATTATATGCTATGTAAGTCTAAAATCCTAAGAAGATTCAATTAAGGAATCAAGGAAACAGCCTGTTCCTCTTCTTTGTCATTATGAGTCTTCAGTTTGGAATTAAGTTTTCTATTTCATTAAAAAAAATGTTCTTTAAGGAGTTCTTTATGTTCAGGGGTTCTTTAAGGAGTTTGGCTTAAGATCCTTATTTACTACTTCTTGAATGACCTGCAGGCTAGACTGAAATTCTTCTATGATGATAATTTGAGATCCCAAATATTACTAAAAGAGAGTGAATTCTTAGAAATGAATTAAAATTTTGATGTCCCATGCTCTATTTAAATAACTTTCATTATAATCTTAATCGAGAAAACTACAATAATGAACTCCAATTATCCAAGTTAATTGAGACCAGACCCCATTCAGACAATTGGATTTTTTTCTGAAAAAAGGTTTATAGGGTTCTTAGCCTGTCGTTAATTGCTTTAAGGAAGAACAATTAGGCATTTAAACTATGATCTTGACTTTTACACATAGAATCAAACCTTAAATTGGGTTTCCCGTAAAACTTTTCTGCAAAAAACCATTTAAGAATGGCATCTTCGAAATATTTGTTGGTTGCTGCCTTCATTGATTTGCCAGAAGAACTTCCATCTTCGCTTTCTAGCACCGACACATAGTTTAAAAGTGGGTTTGAATTCTGAAAGTGATTCGGATAATTGAAGTTGCACTGTATTGAAAATTTTACCATTTTGTATAAAGTATTACAAATTTTCTCTTTTTTGCATTTCTATAATATTATTTAGGAACTGATTATCCATTTTTGTCTAGCAGGCCAAACTTTAAAGACCCCTGGTGGATCTATTCACTCTTTTTTAACTTACATTTCCCTATGTCAGTTCCAATGTTATACACTGGCCAAAGAGTAGGAACCTCGCATGTTTTAATGCAATTTGAATCGGGCTCTTTTGAATGAACTATGCTAGCAGAATAGATAATAATTGAGGTATTATGGAAATATAAAGACTAAAACTTATCTCAATGTATTTATGACAGAACAGAATTTTTTTAAACTAGTTAAACGGTATCTAGAAACAAAGGAATGTTAAGGCAGCCCTTTCTTTAATTTTCAATGCAATAAATTATAGAAAATATATTTCTAATATATTGCAGTATGGTGAACTTCTTTGGTAGTTGATTATCTACAAGAAGTGGATTTTTTTTAAACAAATTTAATTCTTTTTCAATATTAATGATACAATAAAAAGTGTTTCAAGTTACTAATATTCAACCTTGAAAAGTACTTTTTTTAAGTGAGACACGTGAAAAACTTTTATTTCTTAATATTTCCAATTGAACAAGTTTTTTTGTGGTATTTATTTAACTTTTGGAATAAGTCATTAATTATAGACTAGACTGTGTACTGGATTAAGCTATTCCACTTATAACCCTAGTTTAAAATTTTGTAGATTTTTCTCCACTTTATATGACTAACAATGAATTTTCAATCTCTTGTAAATTAAGTTATGACAATTCTGGTTGTGTGTTCAATGTATCCCTTACTTTTTGCAGTAACTGACGCATTGTTCTATTGATTAATACCTGATGCATGTAGACATCTGAGCTACTTTAAATATTTAACAAAATATATATTTTGTTAAGTAAAGAGATATTTGAAAAGTTATAAGTTAATTTTGATACATTAAACTTGCTTCATGATTTAAGTATGTGCTTGCTCAAAATGTAATTTAATAATGGTTTTACCTCCATTTACATTTATAGTGCTGAAATGTACTCAGTGAACTAATTTACTAAAGGGGTGTTTTAAATAACATGGTATTGTGTGTGTTTTGATAAAACATTTAAGTTTAATAATTATTGATGTTTAAGGTCTTAGATTAAATTAGGTACTTGCTCAATTGACTGCCTCTTTGATGCCTTATTCCCATGGGTTTAATCAACTTGCCTTTCCTATGTTCCGACATGTAATGACATAAAAACAAAACCTATTTATGACTTTCCAAGTGTTGACCTGGTATACAAAATCAAAATCATAGCTGCCAACTCCTGATTCTTTCATGGAGCTCTCAGATTTCACCTAAAATAAATTTCCTAAAATAGGGTTGATTGGGAGAAATTTTTGCAAAATTTCAAAGCAACAAAAGAACAGGGATGGAACAGCTGCGCCAAACTCGCCGATCTGCGCCGAAACGGAACATGTGCGCATTTTAGCGCCAAAAGTACAATTTTTGAGTAAATTGCGCCCGCCTGCGCCAAACTGGCGAATTTCTCCGATTTTTACCTTGAAAAGACCGTTGCTCACGACCTTTTTCTCCCATAACATTGTGAGTAAAACTGAAAAGTGAAACAAAAACTAAAAGGGTTATTCCTCGCTTGATGTTCCCAAGGAATCCGCAACAATCCCCTTTTTTGGCGTGAATGAGTCTGATTTTATTACTTGCTACGGTAAGCTAATGGTTTCGATTTTCGATCGGTCATTGGCGCCGTTCGTTGTTGGCGGGAAAATCACGTTTTCGCTATCGTTTTCTTTGAAAACGGATGTGATTTTTCCGCGGAATTCCGCGTTTTGTGACTTTTTGTATCATGTTCCGCATTTTTTTAACAATTTTCCTCAACTAACTCTTCTCCGCGAAAGAAATTTCCACGGAGAAAAAAAAATCCCTCTTCACCCTTCGATCTGGACACAGGCACACAGGGATGTGATTTTTCCGCATTTTAAAATTTTTTCCATGAAAATCTGATTGAACGGCAGGAGTTCGAAAGCGGGCCGTTTTCCGAGAAACGTCGGCGAAAGAGGTCCGCGTTTCTTACTTTCCGAAGCTCCCGATTACGGCCCGTGAACTAATTTTGGATCAAAATTTGGATTTTTCCAGATTATCCATACTTTTTTTTATTTTGCCTATTAGTTTTGAGAATAATGATGATTTAAAGCGGGAAAAAGTGGGAAAAATCGCGATTTTTCACGGAAGTTTCGTGTTGCTTGCAGAGTGTTTTCTTCCCGCGACTTCTTTCTTAAACGGCCGCGGGTGCCAAGTTGAAGTCGGCTTCTTCTTGCGTTGATAGTGCGATGAGTAAAAACAATTTTGCAGTGGTTAGAAGCCATCAAGTCCGGTCTTTAGGATCACATTCTGCGGGAAAAGTCGAAAAATAGCGATTTTTCGCGTAAGAATTGTTTTTCCAGAGCACCTAGTTGAAGCTGGCATCATTTCACATTGTAATTGCGATGCAAAAAAAAAAACTTAATCGTAGTCAAAGGGCCTAATAAGTCTAGTGATAACTTCAGATAACGTTTTTATTGATTTCAGTGAGTGTTTTCAACTCATTTTTCTTAAGGATTTCCTAAGTTTTAAATTTTCACTGATAGATCACTTTGAAGCTAGGTAAGATAGTATTGCAGTGTTTTTAAAAAATCTTGTTAGATTATAACCTGTTTCTAATATGATATCAAGGGGGATGGCAGGCGACCCATCCCCCTAAAAAATCGGCCTAGGTGTTCAAAACAAGTTAAAACGCTGTTTTTAAGGGTCAAACTTCAAAAAAAATTTCTGGGAGGGGACCCCTGGACCCTCTTTGTGCTTGGATCTCTATAGTTAATTACTTTTTGTGTATTAAACAAAACCTTAAAATTAAACACCAAAAAAGTAAGAACATAATTTGGGATTTCCTCTTTTTTGCTTTTTGGTCGATAGAAAAGGATATATCTTTTTATGGATTTGAAGTATTCCGGACCACGACCAACAGCGAATAAAAATGGACAATTAAAATTTTTTTTCTGCTCCCAACTGCTCCAAAAAGCTTTTTTTTCTGCTCCGAACTGCTCCAAAAAGTTTTTTTTTCTGCTCCGAACTGCTCCAAAAAAAATTTTTACTGCTCCCAACTGCTCCCAAAACGTATTTTTACTGCTCCCAAAAGGTGTTTTTACTGCTCCCAAATAGGGTTTCACCTGTTCCATCCCTGAAAGAATGATAATATTAAAGTTTTCAATAATGACACTGAACAATGTATTTCTCATCTCTTAAACCTACCACAACTATTATACCTATTGTTTTATACCTTATTACTATTTATTACAAATTATTGATTAACTTACATTATTGAATGCTAATTTTATTGGTAATACAATGACTCTAAATAAAATATACTATTTGTATTCAATTTTCAGAATATAAAGATATCTTTGATGCATATTAGTTAAATTAATATTTGATTTTGACAAAAGTTATGTGTTCTAATGAAAATTTTTACAGTAATAAGTACCCTAGTACTGTAAAATCTCACATGATCGCTCAAATAATGAATCCAAAGTTTATTTTATTCTTTTTGTTCCACATTTCTTTTAAAAATATAATGCATTGTAAAATGTGGTTATCGGTAACTTTAAGACTCCTTTCAGTAAAAATGTCTTTACAATTACTAATCTTTCTCAGAACAGAGGATGTATTTCTGGGTGTGAAAATGTTCTATTTTACTATTGTATTATCTTGAATGTACCTTCCATTTTTGTAATCTACTTAAAAGAAACTAATGCTAATACTGTGGAACCTGCTTATTACAATGTTTCCCCATGGTCCTAGCTAGGTCAGATCCAGCAATACCTGGCGCGAACAATATTTTCCCCAAGCCCTTACAATATTGTTTTAGACAGGTTTCACTATGACTGCAATGAACTATATTTTTGGTAAACAACTTTATTACTGTTGAGTTCCTATAAGTAATTTGTCTCAGGTTTGATATTGAGTACTGGGAAAACTATATTAATACTTTTATCTTGAGTTTGTAAATAGCTTTGTAGTTTATACAAAGTGTTGCTTATGTATTTGACATCACTCATTTGTATCCTTTTGTACCTACTTGGTTTCTTTTGATAAGAAACTGCTGTTTAAAACATTTTGATATGAATTGGTGTCTTAGGATGCATGTAGTATGTGTTTTATGCTTTTTGTAACATCATTCCATAAATTGGTGGCATCTACATCCCCCTACTTTTTTTGAATACGCCATAACATGTGTTCCACTTATATTGTGTAGGTCCGAACTTTTTACTTTTTAAAAGCATGTCTAATATTACATTACAGTAAGGGACCCCTAATCAGGCAAGCTCGGGACCGGCATCATGCCGAATTTTCCGGATTTTGAAACACTTTTCGGGGGAAACTCCCAAAAAGACCGCATTTTCCGAACCGCGTCGGTGTCGGAACGAAATTACGCGCATCTGCGGGGCCGCGCTCAAGAAAAACCTTTCTTTCTCGCGCGGTCCCGCTGTGTTATTATTTCCCGTCTCGAAAGCTGCAGAGAAATAAACAATCCATCCGACGAATTTTCACCAAAAGGTTCGAATTCCCGGTTGATGGAAAAGTTTTGCTCAGGCTATATCAGGGTTCCCACGGTCCTTGAATTTTTTAAGGCTAAATTTAGGTACTTGAAAGTCCTTGAAAAACGTTCTAGGTCCTGGAAAAATGACTTAGGTCCTTGAATTTTCACTCAGCCTCTAATCGAACTTAATTTTTTCAGATCTCTCTTTGTTTTTTTCTTGAAATTTTCTTTAAAACTGCTCTAATGAACATAACTTGCGGCCAGTTTTACAAACTGACAGTGAAGAGCGACTTCTCCTCTCGTTCCGATTGTATGCAGGAAAAATAACTTGTCTTGAAATACGACTAATTTTTAAATGTCTGCGAAACAGGTCCTTGAAAAATTTTGTCAAGGTCCTTGAAAAGTTCTTTTAAGTCCTTGATTTTCAATGTTTTCAAAGAGTGGGAACCATGTATATATAATTCATTACCGATCATAAAACAACGGAACTAGCTGCTTTGCGGATATGCCACGGCCACGATCGAATCCCCTTTCGAACACTGCTGATTCGGAGTGAAAAAATAAATTTTGGAAAAACCTGCCGGATATCGGAACATTCCGGTTTTTGGGAAGCCCGATAAGGGGTCCGTTACGTATCAGTTAATGTATTAGCATGATTAGGAACGATATGAAAAAGTGATATTTTCCATACACTGCCACAAGAATCTTCTGCTCTCATAGGAAATGAGGGTAATTTTGTGTTGTATGATGCATCAACGCCTGCATGTGTCTCCATGCACAATTTTTTTTCCATTTCACAAGATTTTTACATCTTGACCATCCATAAATCGTATTTTTGTAGTCATTGTTTACTGCTATTGTAAAAGACATTTATCTGTAAAATAATTGTAAATAAATGTTGCTCAACTTAACAAAAACTTTCAAATTGGTTATTATTAAAAACTGAATGTGCTCATTCCTTCTCACTAAAAGATGTAAAAGTTTCATCCAAAGATAATAATAAATATTTTTTCTTTTAAAAGCACTATTAAATTTTTGTATTTAAATGGTTACTGCATTTAACGATTTAACAGTGGTTAACTTTTTTTCATAGCTTATCTCAACTTTTAAAGGATTATGCAATTAAAATGAAATGCTAACTGAACTAATGTAACTTAAAAAGTTTAACTGTGATTTAGTTTTTTTAATAAGTAGATATAATAACTTATTTTTTGAAAGATTTTAACTCTACTCCATATCAAAGTATAAGTATTTTAACTGAACCAGGTCTAGTGATGTTAATGCATTGTGGCTACAGATCAGAGAATTTCATTCATCTGGAAAATTTAGGGAAATTCCTTAAAAATTTAAAAAATCAGGGAATTTTTAGTAATTGATTTACACAAGGAGCAAGGATTACAATGAGCGATGTAACCTAAAGGGTTTCAAAATGAGTCAAAGCGCTACTTTTTAGAGTAAAAATTTCTGGAGGAGGACCCCCAAGCCCCCCCCTCAAAATTTTGAAATTATGTGCTCTGTTTTTCCTATAAAATTCTCTGTGTCTTACGGGGAGGGATCCTCAAAGTGGTCACCAGATGAGTGGAGGACTAATCAATGGTCACCACTTTTTCAGTTATACAGGCATGTGATTTTTCCGCTAATTAGCGGAAATCCGCTAATTTTAAAGGTGTTGAGAATCGGAATTCCGCTCAATGTGTGCGGAATTAATATATCAAAGCGGGAAAAAATCGAAATATTTGCTTCCTAAGTGAACAAAAAGTGTACCAAAATGATTTAAAACCGTTTTTTACGGCCAAATTTCAAAAAATTTTTGAGATTGAGTTTAGTAAGATGAGAAACCTATCTAAAAAGTATTAAAAAGCTAAATTGAACCTATTGTATGGGATAGGGATTTGAATTTGGGCTCCTCCAAAAATAAATTTCTATACCAATGTAATTTATCTAGAGGCTTCTAAAAATTTTCAGATAATTTCTTTCTTGAGCAATCACATGCCTGGTTATAGTCGGCTAGACTAGTACTTGCCCTCCGCTCTCTTGAGGCGGAAACAAATTGGAGCCGAGCGGCGTAAGCGAACAGCCACGAACGACGAACACGCTCTGCGCACGCGCAACTCGGAGGCGCTAAAGGTGGGCACAAATTGGAGCCGAACGGCGAAGCGAACAGCCACGAACGAGCTCTGCGCACGCGCAACTCGGAGGCGCTAAGAGCGGCGCTTGCGTAGAGCGTGTTCGTGGCTGTTCGCTTCGCCGTTCGGCTCCAATTTGTGCCCACCTTAAGAGCGGCGCTTGCGCAGAGCGTGTTCGTGGCTGTTCGCTACGTCGCTCGGCTCCAATTTGTTTCCGCCTTTGCGCGTTACCTTCCTCTATACCGTGCTGATGAGTCCTAACAAGGACAAAACCGGTCCACGGTTCTTTCTCTTTCAAAAATGTTATGGGTTTTTTCGAAGTTTAGGATGCTTTTTAAATTTTAGTGGGTTTTTCAAAGTTCAGGATATTTTTAAAATTTTAGTGGGTTTTTTCAAAATTTAAACCAGGTTTCAATAAATAAGGGATGTTTTTACAATTTCAGTGGGTTTTTTCAAAGTATAAAAAGTTTCAACTTTGAAAAAACCCACTTAACTATGAAAAACTGACATTATTTTGACAGAAAACATTTAACATAGAAAGAACTCACCAAAATTTGGAAAAAACCCACTTACTGATGTATGGGTCATTCCATGTGAAATCAACCAAAAAATGGCAAAATTCAACCTGACCCCCTCGGATTTTAATGAAACTTTCAGGGATTGTTTCCTTCTATAATACAAACGGGAAAATGACTTTGATTAATCATTTTCTCTGTAATTTTTTTATGAATTTTTTTTTTGAAATTTTGAAAAAAACATTATTTGTGTTTCTTTAACTTTGAATAACTCCCGTTCTATTAAACGCACAAAAATCTATAACCCCTTGTTGTAAAAAGGACTTTATGGGGTTTAATTTTATGTAAAATTTTTTCATATTGAATAAAAAAAACATTTAAAAAAATATTTTTTGGAAAACTGAAAAAACAGATGGTATCCTTCAAATTTTTGAAAAAAATACATGTTTTTGACAATGATATAAAACAAATATTCTGAAACTTTCAGAGTGGGACCGCCATGGAATCCAGAGTTATAGCAAAAGAGTTGTTTTTAATCACTTTTACTCACCACTTTTTAAGTTTAAGTGGCCAAATACTGTGTTTCTGCGCCATGTTTGGTCACTCTAACCTCCGAAATAGTACTTCAAAACAACTTTTTTTCTTTTTACTCCTGATCCCGTGGCGGTCCCACTCTGTAAATTTCAGATATCATAATTTATAACGTTGCTAAATATAGGTATGTATAATTTTCAAAGAAATTAAAGGATACCAACATTGCTTTTTATTTAAAAAATCATGAAAGTAAATTTTTTCATGGACATAGTCAAACTTTACATCAAATTAAAGCTTGCAAAATTATCTTTAAAACGAGGGATGATAAATTTTTCTCGGACCAATGTAACTGGAGTTTTAATACATTAAAACACAAAAAATTGCATTTTCTTCCTTTTTTCAAAAAATTTTAACAAAAAAATTATTGATTAAGTTAAATAATAAAAACATTTTCTCATTTATATCATAGAAGGGAACAATTCCTGAAAGTTTCATTAAATTCTGAGAGGGTCAGGTTGAGTGTCGGTTGATTTCACATGGAATGACCCATATGAGAAAACCACTTAATTCTGAAAAACCCAGTTCTATGTGTTTTTTCATGGTTTTATGGTTAACCCACCAAGGTTTTTTTTTCAAAACTTAGGATATTTTTTTTCAAAATTTAAACCAGGTTTCAGTAATTAAAGGATTGATTTTCAAATTTCAGTGGGGTTTTTTATTGCTGAATGGTTTTTTTTTTTCAAAATTTAAGAAGTTTAAATTTCAAAATACTAGTAATAAAAAATTAAGGAGGATTTTTAAAAAATTTCAGTATTTTTTTCAAAGATAAATAGAATTCATTCAAAATTGAATGGGTTTTTTCAAAGTTAAGTATATTTTTAAAATTTTAATGGTTTTTTTCAAAATTTAAACTAGGTTTAATTTTTTTTTGAGCGCGGTTGACTTTTTTTCAAACTTTAATAACTACCATAATTGTAGCGCGATTTGAACGAAAATTGAATAAAATACGCATCTTTAAGTATAATACAAGAGTCCACTGACTATTGATCGATTTATTAATTTTAATATAGTGTCATTTGAATATTACGGAGAAACTTCGGACTACCTTAGAGCGCTTACTGCATGAGGCCCACCTTAAGGGGGTCCGGGACACGTCAGAAAAAAATTTTTATTTATAAGTTTAAAATTTTGAAATTTTTTGTGAAGATAAAACATCGGTTTCATTGTAAAAATCACTCCTCAAAACTTTTCAGAAAAATTTTGAAAAATTTTAAATTCCATTTTTGTCAAAAAAAGAGGGGTAGCTTAAAATTGATATGTCAAAATATTATTAATCAATTTTCAAAATTTTTTCACTAAATCAAACAGAAACATATTATCTTTATTTAAGATTCAGCATTTTAAGAAATATTGATAATTTGGAAAAATATAAACAATTATGTAAAAAATTCTTGAAATTTTTAAGTTACCTTTTTTAAAAAATTCATATTTTAAAAACTAAACAAATTTTTTTAATTTGCTGAATCACAATTAAAGTAAAATGTATGAATAGCATGTGTTTCAAATTTCAACTCTCTATCTTGAACTGTTCTTGACTTATATCAATTTAAAGATGAGAAACAGTGAAAAAACGCATCATAGAGAAAAACGGATTTGAATGCAGAACATATAATGCTAGACTACCAAAGCAGCCGGCAACAAAGGATTGTATCTCTGGTTCTATTTATGATAGAAACATAATAAAAGCATCATTTTAATCAGGAAAAAACTAGTTTACATTTTAAAAGCAAAAATTTTTTTTTGAAAATCTGACGATTTTCGTGTCCCGGACCCCCTTAATGCAATACACCGTTTTAAACCCCTCGACGCCAGGGAAAACATTAAAATTTCATGCACCGATCTAAAGCAAAAATACTTTTATTCAAGTATTACGGAAACATCTTTAACTTAATATAAATCACGAAATATGTACCCGATCCCTTAGTGCGACACATAATTGTAATCAACTCGATGTCCCTAACAACTAGGGCTCGACCGATGTCATTTTTTGGCCGATGGGCCGATGCCGATTGTTTGAAAATTTCCATCGGCAGGCCGATGGTAATTATTTGGCCGATGGTAAAAAATGCAAACCATTTGGCCTTACTTTTTTAAAAAAGCATTAAAACCTATCGCAGAGCCAGAAATTAAATCTTTCTTTGTATAAAATTTTTTGGGCAATTTCTTTCCTTGAAAACTGTTTTACTTACAAGGAGCAATCCGGTTGCTTGGGGGATCTCCAGAAGTGTTTCAAAATAAGATAAAACACTAGCTTAAAAGTAGAAAATTTATAAGCAATTCTAGCTTAAAGCAATAGCTCCCCTCAAAACTCCCTTTAACTTGAATACTGTTTTGGTGCCCAGGGAGATTGGAATTTTGGGGGTATGGAATAAATTTCGTTCTGTCAAAAAAGTTATAGTCGAAAAAGTCGTTCGTTATAGTCAATATAGTTCAATATAATTCGTTATAGTTCGTTATATTCTTTATAGTCAAAAAAGAAAATTTTCTGGATTTTGGGAGGGGCTATTCCCCAAATCCTCTCCTCTGGCTACGCCCCTGAAGAGTTGGCCTTACTTAAAAAGCTTGATAATAAATGTCCGGTTCATTCATTGTATGGACTATTGTGGAAATTAATTGGATCTCCTGGCCTAACGTGAGTTCTTTTACAACGTAATCTCCAGGTAAAAAAAAAGGGGGGGGTCTGGATTGTACCCCCATAAAATTTTTGAAAATTGCCTTCTGAAGTAGTTTCAGCTTATTTTGAGACCCTTTGGGTTACATCTTAAAAGAACAGTTCCCTGCAAACCACAAAATTTCCTAAGGCAAAACGTCATAGTTTCAAGGGGGCGGAGGTCCTCCCCAAAAACATTTTTGAATATTTTGCTGGGGATCCTCCTCCAGAAAATGTGTTGAAAATTCCCCTGAAAACAAGTGCTTTGACTCCGTTTAAAACACTTTGGGGAACACCCAAACGGAACCTCTTCTGGTAAGCGGCAGAATTATTAAGGAGAAAATACTGGTATCAGAAGTCAAACTTATAGATGGGGTGGTTTGGGGGTTCTTCTTCTTCTTCAGCAGCACTACAGCCTGGTGCAGGCTAAGGCTTTCTCCGTCTGCATCTTCCAGGAAGCACGACTTTTTGCCAGGGTTTTTGAAATTTTACCCTCAAAAGTACAGTAGAACCCCGATTATCCGCGCAATTGGGTGGCAAGGGTATCGCGGATAGTGAAAATCGCGGATAACCCGAAAAAAGACTAAAAAGTGGTGTAAACATGAAAAAAAAATATTTCAGCATAAAAACTATGTTTTATTGTACAAAAACATGGTATGTAAAACTTTTAAAATATGTACAGTACAGCAGAAACATTTGCTCTACATCTAAAATATCTCTAATCTCATCTATAATTTGCTCTCATCATTAAAATTTTTTTTCTTGGCACTCGCGGATAATCCGCACCGCGGATCATCCGCTCGCGGATAATCGGGGTTCTACTGTAGTGTTTTAACCCATTTTGAGACTTTTTTAAGTTACACCCGGATGCCCTTTCTCGATCTACAAAATTTTCAAGGGACTTGAAACTACTTTTACTAGTTTTCACATGAAAATACTAGTAGACTTGATTTGGACTAAATTTGTAGCAAGATGAAGCAGAATCACACTTTTTTGTCTATCGCTTGATGTTATTATGTTTTTTGTCAAAAACATCGGCCAAACATCGGCTTTTAGATGTTTTTTTAGGCCGATGGGCCGATTTTTCTCAAGTTAACATCGGCCGCCGATGTCTAGGCCGATGGCAATTTTTTCAAACAATCGGCGATTTCATAAATCTGCAATGACTTTGAGAAAACAACTTTCAAACATGGATCTAAATTACCCCCCGCAATATGGAGAACACCCCTTAGAAATTTTTATTATCTTAAAGTATTTTTAAATACCTTTACAACGATGTATGGCACTTGTAATTCGAACAAAATGCAAACAAACTTTTAACCATGGGCGGATTTAGATGGTGAACCCTGGGGGTGCATACTGTGGAAAACTTGGGGGTGCAAGCTGTCCCTGATGGCTTTGAAAACATGATTTCCCCCTATAAAAATGAAATTTTCTCAAAAAGTTGGGGGTGCGTTGCACCCCCTTAAATCCGCCCATGCTTTTAACTCGAAATCAGCCGAAAAAATAGAGTAATTGACATTATATGGACAAGTAGACTTTATTCTGCTTCAAAAAATCCCGAAATACGTCCTTATCACCGTGGCCACCCGTAAATCTGAAAAAACTTTGCTACAACAGTCCTTAAAAACTTTCCTGTATTAAAACTTTGCTACAACCGTCCAGGGCCGGATGCAACTCCGTTTCGTTACGTTCTAAGGAACCGTATTTCACCGTCATCCACCTTACAACGGTAACGTCAGGTCAGGAGCAGGCGTCGGCCGTTTCATCCGCAATCGTTTTCCTCTGATTGGTTGAAAAGCCCGATGACGTAGCTCCATTTATTTATTCCAACCAATCAGCGGCAAGCTGGGCAAATGACTAAAGAAAACGATAGTTGAGTTGGGGCCGGATGCAACTACGTCCTGCGGTGATTTTGGGACCGGTCGAATCCTACTTCCAAACAATTCAACTATCGTTGTAGGCCGTCTATCTGAAGGCACCTACCAACCTAGAGGACCGTTCCATTTTATTCGCGGGTGGGGAAGGTAGATGCGTAGTATCTTAGGTTATTCAAATAAGTCTGATAAATCTGATATGATGTGCATATAGACGTATATTTTAAGAAACAATCACTTTTTAAACCATTATTTAAAAATATTGTACTTTTTTAAGAATTATCGACGTTTTTCGGTGAAGCATCGGACTATCATAAAATCCGTAATAATGACCGCAAACCTTAATGCAATACACCGTTTTAATCAGCTAATAAAGACGCACAACATATTAAAATTCTATAATCATAGGTATAGTACAAAGAAAGTTATGAAACCTATGGAAAAACTGACTTTATTTTGACAGAACACATTTAACACAGAAAGAACTCGCTAAAATTTGAAAAAAACCCACGTATTATGTAGGAGAAACCACTGATTTTTGAAAAAACCCACTTAATATGTATGAGAAACCACTGATTTTTGAAAAACCCACACTTTTTCCGAAAAAACCTAGTTTTATATGTTTTTTTTTTCAAAAAAACCCGGGTTTTTGCCAACCCTGGTATTTAAGTGACTTTTAAGGGGACTGAATATAAATCCATGACATCCCCACATCGGCAGCCACAAATGGTGATCTATGGGATCATATGGAACATCGAAATCCCGATTACTCGAATTTTGATGTGTTTCACTATATTGACTTTTAAGCCCCAGAGGAATCAAAATTATTTGAAGGGAGATTTCTGGGGGAGACTCCCCCTTCGGTACATATAACTATTATTTATAATAATATTTTATATTATGTTCGACAAAATGCAAAAATTCTGCCAGAAAATTGTACATCTGAAATTCGGTTGAGGTGTGCCAAAACAAGTTCCAAAAACTGGGGGTTTTCCAGTGGCGTATATAAGGGGGGGGTCGAAGGGGCCCAGGCCCCCCCATGAAATTCTGACTTGGTGTACCAAAACAAGTTAAAACCCTGTTTTTTAGGGTCAAATTTTGAAAAATTTTCTGGGGGAGGACCCCCAAACCCCCCTTTAGAGTGCTTGGAATTTTATTATTCAAAACTTTTTTACATTAAATTCAAAATCCTACCTGAGAATGTATGTCTGAAATTCGGAAAGTGTATCAAAACCAAGTTGAAATCCTGTTTTTAGGATCTAATCTCCAAAATTTTTCTGGGGGATGACCCCCATATATCCCCTTCTGTACTTAAAACTATATTATTTATAACTTTTTCATTAAATTCATCAAATTTTACCTGAAAATTTATATCCAAAATTCTAACCAGGGGTACCAAAACTAGTTAAAAGCCTGGTTTTTAGAGTCTAATTTCCAAAAATTTTCTGGGGGAGGACCCCCAGCCCCCCCTTTTGTAATTTCAACTTGATACATCATACATTTTTAATATTAAGTTCTTTAAGTTGAAAATTCTGCCTAAGAATATACTGAAAAAAAAATTAAATATTAGGTCATCCCGAAACTTTTGTCGCTCTTGGGAGCATCTGTATTTAAGATATTTTTGACACTTTTCCATTATGTGATACCAATATAAACCGTAACCTTATCTACAACTTGGCATCTTGGCTTGATTTTGGGGACTGATCGACACGACAACTGGGATTTCCTTAAATCTATGATAACATGTTACTTCATTTCTTTTCTGCTCAAAGTTTTGCATTTTTGCTAAAGTTAAGAAAATTAACTGGCTTCTTCCTCAAAACAATTAAAGTTTTAAGTATTTTTAACAAGTGTGGAAAATTTAACTTAGATTTAAATTTTTTCTGAGGCATCCGGAGAGTTTGATCGCAATCATCCATATTAAATTCCTGGATTGCTACTCCTAACCCTCTATTAGGAAAGATACGGATGATCATTTACAGGAATCTAGATCTCTGGAAATTCTACCGCCGCTCTACAAAAGTAGTAAAAAATGAGTTTCAATTTATTACAATTTTAATAGTATGACTTAAAATTAAAGTTAAATTACTTTGAATTTGAATTTTTAAAGTTTTCAATTAATGGCAACTTGAAGTTAACAAAATGTTATTAATCGTAGTACAGTGGCTAGAAGGGGATAGTGTGTCGTTCGAAGATGAAAACTGAAAAAAAAATTACTCCTCCGCTTGGTGTCGCTGCTGTTAGACGTGCATATAGGCGCCTGCGCATTGCGACTCTCATTCTCAGCGGCTATGTTATTGTTTACGCCGTGTAAACGATAATGTTTACGTTTGGCCGGCTTGGTGCTGAAAGTCGCAATGCGCAGGCGCCTATATGCACGTCTAACAGCAGCGACACCAAGCGGAGGAGTGAAACGAGGAGAAAAATTTTAGCATTGCTGGTATTGGCGAACGACACACTATCCCCTTCTAGCCACTGTAATCGTAGAAACTAGGAAAGCTGGAAAAGTGATCCAACAAAAAAAGAGCCAAAATTCGCCAAATTGGCTTTAGATAGAAGTAGAAGTACTTTACTGGTTTACCGTAATGGAAAGGCACTGTATATTTGGACGGCTTTTTTCAACTAAACTCTACTCTAACTTCCACGGCTAGGCTACAGCTCGGCGTTTCATTGGTTCAATCACTAAGCGCCGAGACTGCTACGTAATCACGAGACCTACAGCGCATGCGCCACTGGCCGTTTTGGCCGTCCAAATATACACTTCGTAATGGGCAAGTACCAAAAAATACATTGTATACAGATGCTCCCAAGAGCTACAAAACTTTCGGGATGACCTAATATACATGAGAGGGGCTGGGAAACAATTTCGGGCCCCTCCCGAAACAAATTTCTATATACGCCAGTGGGGGTTTCCCTTAAATTGTCAAAAAAATTTTGGCGAGGACCCCGCTTCTATACTTGGAACTCTACTATGTACAACTATTTTTTATAACGAGTTCGTGAAAATGTAGAAATCCTTCCAAGAATAAGTTGAAATTCTTGAAGATTTATGTCCAAAATTCATATTAGGTGTACCAAAAGGGTTAAAAATAGAGCCCTGCACGAACGCTTCTGAGCGCGGCTTGTGCGGATGTTCCGCGCTGGCGCGGATGATCCGATTTTTGCGATCCGCTCTCGGAAAACATACTTCCGCTCCGACTCTACTGCACCGATCTAAAACGAAATCAACCGCTCTAGCTCAAATCGCCGCGCTGGATCCGAATCGGATGCGCTCACCCGAGTTCGCCGCTCATGAATCAACGCGGGTGCACTAACATCGAGCTCGTTGCTAAGTATTTTGTTTGGAACTAACAGTTTCTCTGAGGCTATGCGTTTCTTAGAGAAGCTTACACACAGCTTCATGTTTTTAGCATTTTAAAATAAAAGATTTAATAAGAAAATAACGGTTTCTGAGATTTAAACCACAGAATAACGTTTAATTGTGACAGAACTACTATTTATTTTTATATATCCCTGGTTTTTTAGAAATAAGTATTCAGGCTATTATTTTTTCCATTAAATTAAATTAAAAAATAAACCTTTGTGATTTTGCTGATACAGTCGAGTCCGCTTAATGTGATCGCAATTGTCCGAGACTAAACTGATAACATTATCCGATCGATAACAATTAGCGATCTCATATTAAAAGCCGCAAACAGTGTAACTAGATTGTTTGTATCAAAATCATGTAATCGTAATAAATGTACTCAAAACACTATTTTTAAACTAGGTAAAATTTTAAGGGGAAAACATAAGAATAGTTCAATTAATAAAAGTAAATAAAAGTAATAAAAGTAATCGCTTACTGAGTATTTTTATTTGTATAGAAAGGTCTATCTTTTTTTCACTTCATTATATCCTTCATTATTCACTTCATTACTCCAATAAACAGCTTATTTATTAAACACAAAGTAAAATTTAAATATCTTATCAGACATCTGTAAAGCGTCGATCTTGGTGGTTTCTTTCACCAATCACAAGCCCCATAACCGTTTTCTTTCAATACATGCGGAATGTTTTCTTTATCTTACTCATACTGAGTTTCAGAAAAAGAAGGGCCGGATGCTCTCATGGGGCAGATGTTTACTTGTAAAAATTAACCTTCAAAATGAAACTCTAACTCAAAAGCTGTCGTTTTAAAGGGAATATGGACAAATTTTGATAATATTAAGCGGAGTGATGATTCATAGTTGATCCCATTAAACGATGTATTTTACATTAAATTAAATAGGAATGATCGGGACCTGTTGATTTCGATAACATTATCCGATTGATAACATTAACCGTGATCACATTTAAGCGGATTCGACTGTAAAACATTCCCAGGCTGAAAGTTTAGTTCAATAAACCGTATGATTTTATCTTTTTTAGGTTATCTATCCCTTAAATTGAGCCCACACAGTTGCTTTTGGCATAACGATTTCATTTTTATTTTCAGCTCGCCAATTAGATTTCGAATTGCCGATCTCTTTCCGGCGCGCCGCGTTCTCGCTAATTCGCCGCTTTCTCGCCAACTCGCCGCTGTTGTGCCAAAAAGCCGCGTTTTAGCGAACGCGCCGTTTTTTTTCCAAGTCGGATGTTGAGCGCCGAGTTGAACGCTGATGCGGAAAGCCGCTTCCGCTCAAAAGCTCTCCAAATCGTAATCCGCGTCAAAAGTACGAATAGCCGATCTAGAGGCAGCGCGTGCAGGGCTCTAGTTAAAAACATGCTTTTAAGTTTCCAAAAATTTTCTCAGACCCCCGTTAATACATTAAACCCCCCTTTAAATTCATAGAAAAGAGGATTAGGAAGTGGGGGGTAATTATATTTGAAATAAAATCTACGAAATTTTGGGGAACCTAGACCGCCCCCCTTAAAAATTGCTAAAATCCGTGCCTGGAATATGTTCGAACTCTCGAACATAGTTCGGGGGAAATACAGGCCTAAGTCAATAAAGGAAGAAATTTTTGTCCAAGTCAATCAATAAAAAACGCCAAATATTCAACTGGTCATCAATAAAAAATATCTTTAATAAAAACAATATTACTCTCCAAATTTAACGGAAAATTACGGATCTACGTAAAAAAAGTTCCTTGGCGAGTACCTGAAAGTTGGCTTTTCCTTGCATTTTGATTGTTATGCAGGTAAAGCAACGTATCCGTGGCGGGATATTTTCATTAAAAATCACACGTTATTGTTTAATCACAAGGACGTTTTGAACATTTTATAGCAAAAATATAGTCGTATATTTTTAATTATAGAACAAAAGATAATTTTATAGACTTGTATACAAAAAAAAGAATAATAAAAAGGTATCAAGTCCATAAAAATTAAAACTTATGGATTGTTTGGTAATTATTGAACTTTGCAGTAGTCATTTTTGGAAAAACTTTGATGAAAATCTGGAGACATTTTAGGGGGAATTTTTGACCAAATTAATTGTGTCTGGGGAAATAATGGACCCTGGAACATTTTCTGAACCCCTGAAACTGTTATAATTACGTTTGCAAATCGCGTTTACTAAACAAAGTTGTTCACAACTTTATGCAACAAAAACTTATGTTGCATTTGCACCGGAAAACAATAAAAACTGTAAAACTCCCCAAGTCACTAGTAGGAATTTCGCCAAAAAGGGAAGAATCCACGATTTCTGCAAATTGGTAACCTACAATTGGTAGATGAACAATTTTTGGCGCAAGTTTAGAACTGCTGATGGTTGGCGAGTTTTGGCTATTTGGCGCCATATTTAGGAGCCACATAATTCATTTAACATTAGTTGGGGTTGCTATATATTGATTTCTATCGCTAAAAACTTGGCGCATCAGCAGTTCTAAACTTGCGCCCAATTTTTACTGCCATTTACAAGTTTTAAGTAAAAAACAGTTAGAACAACAAATATTAAAAAGTTAGTTTATTTTAGCTTTTATACATTACATTGCAATAAGCTTTATACAATAATTTTAGGAAAAACATAACTGATAATGTTTAAAGGGTTTCAATTCACTTTAAAATTAAGAATTGCTCAGTTATGATTTCAATTCATAATTTAATTCATAATTTATATTTAACAATAGAAAAATACTTGGAATAATTCATTAAAGCAATTTCGTCACAGTACATTCAAATTATTACATATTAGAAACTACAGTAACTTTTAAATATATATTTAAGTAAGCTAGTAAAAAGTACATAAAATACTTATTAACTTTAAAATTTATTATTTTCAAACATTTAAAACTTGGAAAAAAATATCCAGATTTCTGTAATAAAGCACACATACATAGAGCATGAATGATCTTTTTAGACTTATTTTCATTTACGAATCATTGAAATGGTTTAAAAAATTTGAATTCGTATCACACAGAAGCAATCGATTCAAATATAACTAAGCTTGAAAATGCAAATATCACATCTCATAAACTGAGGTCTCTAGCATAACTCAGATTGTTGTGGGGGAAACTCAAATTTTATAAGGGAATAGAAATAAGACATCCGAATAAAAGGGAAAGGGAATATCTAAAATAAGTCTAGGCTTTTTTGGAAGTAAATTTTAACTAACCAGTTCTCACTTAAAGTAAATTGATATGCATTCATAGCTAAAATTTATCAATAACTAATCAGTAAATTTTAAATTTTTGTGACAAAAAAAAGACATAGTTTGAGTAAGTGGTATGAAAAAAGCTTAGAGCAATAAAATATCAGAGGTATACACCATATTTACTCTTGTACAATGCAAGAAAATATTATTTCATTAATTTTTTTAGGTTTTTAAAAAAGTTGGCATTACACACAAGTAAATATAGTGCATGAAAATAAATGGGGTAACAAATCCTACCTCAAAAATATGAGTAACTTTTGAACTTGAAGGCCATTCATGTCTCTGAATAGAGTATCCACACTTTAGTTAATCTTAATGCCAACGGGAAGAATTTTGTGCACAGGCAAAGTTGAAAAACTCAAGTTTGACTACAAACTTGTGACATTAGGAAGGAATGCTTAATGAAAAAGTACTTTAATAAAACAAAATACATATTCCAAGGAAAATGCCCCAATAAGTTATGTATAGGTAAACTAATCTTAAAATATGCACAAAATCTACACACTTGTGTACAAAAATCTTCCATTCATACAAAAAATAAATCATCCAGAAGTTTGTTCTAAACTTTGACGTATTACAGGTTTTCAGCAAAATTGTAAACTGCTGAGCAGCCATTTTAAAACTAAACTTCAATGGAGTTTATTTACAGCTGTCTTCAATCGTTGGCTGAGTACAAGAAGTTTACGACTTCATGGCACCTTTCTTCAATTTTTGAACCAGATAGATTTTCATTCCTCTGGAGTGGCACCATTTTCTTCAACTATGGCACTTGATTGCTCTTCCTCCTCTTTTGGTTTTTCCTCGTCATTCTTTTGACTTTCCTCTAAAATAAAAGTTTGAATGGTTCTGAAAACTAATTTAAAAGATACCAACTTGCTAGAGAATGTTTTAAGTCAGCAAAACTTTGTTTTTAAAAATAAATTGTTTACCTCAACTTATTTTCATGAGTTATTTTATTTCACGAAATTTCAAAGCTATGTTTAAAAAATTATATTTACTTCTACACCTGTTCATCTACAAAATTTAATATAAAACTGAAAATTCCTTATTCGTTTCAAAATTTGGAAGACTTTTTCCCTTTAGGGTGATATTTTTTTATTTTCCTTTCAGAGCAACAGTGTAAGCTGTTAAAGAAATTTACATAAAAACTAATGCAACGTGAAAAATAAATTTTTTAAAGTGTGCAAAATGACAGGCATTGCTATATTATAAATATCCTTTTAGTACCAGGAACTAGAGATGGGTCGAATAACTAATAACGTTATCGAAAAATAACCGCAATAACGTTACCCCAAAATAATGTATCTCGTTAATTTACCAGCTAATTTCCATTGAAAATTAGTCAAAATTTTCCCTGGGGTCTGAGCCTTAAAGAGCGAGCCTTAGAGATCAGACTAATCAAGAATTTAATATAAGCCTAACCCCCCAATGTCGAATAAAAAAACATTCATGACTGTACGAGAGAGTGAAAAAAAATCACCAAACGCGGCTCCGCTCCGAGAACATCAATTTAGGGACTGTTCTCAAAGTTTCACCTTGTTAATTCTAGATAGAGGAGGTAAGAATATCCACCAGAACGATTCGCTATCGTTAATTTCGTAGCTCAAGTTATTTCGTTCCTTGCGTTAATTTTGTTATTTTGTTCCTCATGTTAATTTCGCTTCTCTCGTTTATTTTGTATCTCGTTTGTAGCTTGTTGAATCAAAATTGACTCTTGAACTTCACTTACTTTTTCAATACGTTAATTATAATTTAATAATTATTATGATACTTTAAATTTCAAAATTTATTTCGTTCTTTACAAAAACGTATGATTTTTAGTGAGTTTGAATTGAAGCTTGTTATTCGATATTCTTTTAAGTTTGAAAACCACATACCGAAAATTTTTAAATAGTCTTATAAATAAATTTTTTATGTTCTTAACTCTAAAATTACCGACATTTGAGTATATCGCAAATGAAATTGTTTATTAATATTTTCAGTAAATATTCATATTCTTAAATTTATTAATGTACTTAGTTCTGTTAAAAACAATACACGAGGAATTTTTCATAGAAATTGAGGCGATGTATTTAGATTGCTAAAACACAGATTAATTGGTTTAGTAGGCGATCGACGTGAGAGTCCGCTCATTCATAAAGCTAAAATCCACCATCATCTATCGGGATGTATCGACTAATCATCCATCGGGAAGTTTTGACCGCTCGCCGTAAGTAACCGTATGTAAACCCGCCCTATAGTTTTGGCAGCTTTTCTGCGGTGCCTTCCTTCAATTTGTACGGCGCGGCGGGACGGATCGCTCTGGGCTTGCGGAGAAGACGGCGGACAAAGAATGCTGGGGTGTTCCCTCCCATTCCATCATGTCTTTCCTTTGAAGGAAATTTGATCATTAAAGAAGAGAGTGAAAAAGACACTTTTCTGAGAATATTTTCTTTTGTTTGAACAGAAAACTTCTTTAGTTGGGGGAAGGCTGTATGGTTTGGTGCTTTTGAATTTATTACATAAAAAGCTGCGTGATTAAAAAAACGTTATTTGGAAATACCTATATTTATTTAACGTCATTAAAAAATAACGGTTTTACCCATCTCTACCAGGAACCCATGCTAAAGTTCTTCAAATTTTGAATACCTGAGCACACCTTTCTTACAAATTGAATAGATGGGTGAAATATTGATTAAAAGGCACCAAATTAGATTAATACCTTCAATTTACATTATAATGCCTCATTGAAATTCTAGTTACATTAACATGAGCAATAAGAAAAATTGAGGATTAAGAGAATTATACAAGAAATCTAACCTGTATGCCTCAGGACAAGATAGGATAGAATGTCAGAAAGGGATATCATGCCAATAACATGATCCTCAGTGTTAACTACTACTAATCTATGAACCTAAAAAAGATAAACACAAATATAGAACTGTAAAAAGTACAGTTAGGTAACAGTCAAAATATTAGTAATACACAGTACCTCAGCTTTTACTATCCTTCCTAAAACAGCAGAAAAAGTGTCATCAAGGGTACATTTGAGAACTCCTTCAAAGTACTGAAAGGGAAAAAATTGAACATTTTGAAAGAAAAAAGCTAAATAATATAGAAGGGTATAGTTCCGTTTTGGAAATCATAAAATTGCCTAACACTGCAGTTTTCAAGCAAATGGTATGAGAACAATCAATTTTGGAAGAGGTAGTGAAAAGTCTAAACTTGTTAAAAATTTATTTTAACATTGTTTTCTGGTATAACAAAAACACTCAGCTTTTCTAATCCCCAAAATGGCAATATATTTAATCTCTATAAAATATCACATTCCTTTATTACAGTAAAGAAATGTATTTTAAATACATTGTGTAATAGTTTTGCCATACAAATCACTTAAGTGCAGGCAAAAAAATTTTTTTTGTTTGTACCTTTTGTTCCTCAAGATTGAAAATTTCAGTCTGATATAAAAATATTCTTTTTAATTCATAGTAATAAGTAAATTATTAATAAGAAAAGAAAGAATTACCTGATCTCTATGTTCAAGGGCTTTTTTAATAGTGATGTCAAGATTATTGTAAGTTTTTTCAGCTGCTAAATGCTAGAAAAAGAAAATCAAACTTATGATTTTATAGAAGTTAATAATTATTTTTAAAAAATTACACATAACTTTAATTTTTATAATTATAACTTAACCTAAAAATAAATGCACGATTTTCCAGTGCTGAACTCTAAACAAAATTTTATTACACCTGATTTATGTATTAATTTTCAAAATTTTGTAGATAAATCTTGCTTTTAAAGTTTATTATCATATGCATGTGAAATATAGTAGTTTTTATTACACAGCAAACATTGATTAAATGGTATCAACAGATTTTAATTATACATCAAGGAAAGGCAATTCTGATTTACATAATCAAAATTAGTTTTTAGGGTTTTTCTGTAATATCCTAAGTTATAATGCCTAAATATTTAACACCTGAAATTTTACAATCTGATTTTCTGATAAATTTTAAATATTAGAGGATATATTACTAATAACATAAAACATTTTCTTAGATGGGGAAATACTTTAAAATTGTAAATTTAGTGTAGAATTACTTTTTATTCCTTATAATTTTGTATGGTCTCATTTCCTTGTTTTTACTACACAAAAGACAAATTTTAACATTATAATGTTTTTTAATATTTATAAACAAAAGATTGGAATAGTTTATTCTCTTAAGTTAAAATGAAAGTCAGTACAGTTAGCATTGTGAATAATTTCTTATTAAAGTGCAATTTAAATGAGGAAGAAGTGAATAAAAACGTTCGAGATAAAATACTTACAATAACATCAAATTTGGCATAAATATCAACTACTTTTCCTTGATCATCAACGACTGGGAGAGCAGAAACTCGCCTTTCAATGAATTCATTTAAGGCTGTTATAACAGGAGTAGTAGTTTTAGCCTGAGAATATTTTCAGAATATCATAAATAATGCACCATTTTAAAATAAATGGGGAAATAAGTTTCAAATACTGAAATACTTACAGTAGCTATTTTGTCATAAGTGCCTATTCTTAATTCACCTAATGTTTTATACATGTAGCTAGGACGTGGCAACTCTTGGTACTAAAATAGAATGTAAGAATTTGCTCATAAAATACGTTGTGAATTGATTTATACAATATGGGAAAAATCTAGCTGGTATCATGAGAAAGTCTATCATATATTTAAAATTATATATCTTTTTAATTAGGTGTAGAACATATTATTACCAGCAAACATTTGATAGATTAACAATTAGTTCAGACATCCTGATCAGATATGTTAAACTTTCTAGCAGAAAAACTAACAAAATCTTCAAAATGTAATTAAACGAAACTATGAAAGATAAGTTTGATGGATTTGAGCCTTTTTGCCAATGTTAGATACTTACATATAGGAAAAGGAACTTGAGGATTCTTTTATGAGTGATAACATACAGGACATTTCCAGTTGAAGGATCTATCACAGGCAGTCGATGCACTTTATTCTGGATTAACATTTTTATGGCGTCAAGAAGGCTAAAAAGAAACCAGTGTCACAAAACACGGAGTAAAAGTTAAAGGTATTATATTCTCCCAGGTCAAAATTTATGCTGGAAATCGTTTGCTGGACAAGCATTGCATGCTAGATTCATGCTAGAAAACTAGCAAAAAACCAGCATAAATGTTTGCTTGTTCCAGCATAAGTCACCAGCAACCCAAGTGTTGTTATGGCCCACTTTTTATGCTCGCCAGCAAACAAAAATCCAGCATGTGTTGCTAGAAAATGTTGCTGGCCTAGCAAAGATTACGACCACCACTTGCTGGAATTTTGTGCTATTCTAGCATACAAAATCCAGCATGCGTTGCTAGAACATGTTGCTGTCCTAGCAACAATTACGAGCACCTCTTGCTGGAATTTTTTGCTACTCTAGCATAAAAAATCCAGCATGCGCTGCTAGAATATGTTGCTAGCCTAGCAAAGATTACGACCACCACTTGCTGGAATTTTGTGCTATTCTAGCATACAAAATCCAGCATGCATTGCTAGAACGTGTAGCTGGCCTAGCAACAATTACGAGCACCACTTGCTGGAGTTTAATGCTATCCTAGCATACAAAACCCAGCATGCGTTGCTAGAACATCTTGCTTGCCTAGCATCAATTACAACCACCACTTGCTGGAAATTTTTGCTATTCCAGCTTACAAAATCCAGCATGCGTTGCTAGAACATGTTGCTTGCCCAGCAACAATTACGACCAACACTTGCTGGAAATTCATGCTATTCTAGCATACAAAATCCAGCATGTGTTGCTGGCCTAGCAACATTCAAAACCATCACTTTTGAAAGGTAAATATTGAGGAGGAAATACTCTAAAATGAATCTCCTTCCTCAATATCTATTTTTTTGGCTTAAAAAATTTCATTCCTCCACACAAACATGACATCCTAAATTTTAATACATATAAACTTTCAGAGCAATCAAAAACTTTTCTGAAATTTTCAAAGGGAACAATTTCAAAACAATTTACTTTTCGAAACTATTCAAGATGTTCAAAAATCCCTACATAAAATTAGACATGTTAGGTTTATGTCGAGAAAAGAAATCAGGCCAAAAAAAGTAAATATAAAGTAAGATGCATTTTAAAGTTAGTTTAAAAATGGACATTTGCTACCCTAGCACACAAAATTCAGCCAGTGTTGCTAGAAAATATTTGCTCTACTTGCATTTTATTTTTTTACAGCATATAACATTACTTTTCTAAATTAAGTTTTACATAATTTATCATAATTTTTACCTGCAGCTGTTCTTATTTTTTACTATTTTAGCATTTTTATGCAGACATTTGTAAATAACTTAAAACAGTAATTTATAAAATTAAATTTATTTTCTCATGTAAAAAAGGAATAAATTTTAACATTTAAAAATATTTATTTAGAGCTTCAGCATTCAACAAAAATCTAGAACAATTTTTTTCTTCTTAGGCAAGTCCTTTCTTCTTTCATCAGACATTTTCTCATTTGATCTGAAATAGAAATAGAACATGAAATAACAAAAAATTACTATAAATAATTAATGAAAACACATATTAAAAGTCCCAACCCAACCTAGTGTAACCTATCTTACAAATTACTTGTACATACAATATGATGTAATACACACTTTTCAATTATACCAAGTTTTTATGAGCTTTTTCTTTGGGGGGGCATTTAACAATGTCCAAAGATTACATTTTCAGTTATCATTTGAGCACTTTTATGATTTTTTTCTTAAAATTTAAGAGTTTTTTGCACTTAAAAAATTTTAACAAATATTTAGTGCAGATTAAGTTTTTGATGAGGGAAAAAACTTCAAGTACTCCAAGGGGAAAACTCATAATGAATATATTGGACATTATTAAAATCAATTCAATAAATTAAAAGAAACTTATTTTTGTTCAGTTTTTAAGGAAAGTGAGCTAGTTAGCAACTCAATACCCATCTCTTGAAATGGGTGGATATCATGGTAAATAGGTAAAAGATGTTTTATAAGAATTTTCCTTTCTATCTTTTTTCTGCTTTGTTCTAACCATGCTTTTCAAATCACAAACTATAAAGCTAGCTATTAGTTTTCAACAGTTAGCTCTACTTAGTTTAAAATTTTACATTAATACTATTGTTGGAAAGGCCACCTCCGCGTTGGGAAATGATGTGAACTGATCACCTCGAACTGTCATTCCGATTCTGAGGCTGTGTGTAACTTGCCGCACCGCGAAATGTGGATTGTAAAAAAATACCCACTACTTGATCTAAGTTGTTTTGTGATTGAATAAACCTGTCTGTTGTCCAAGAAGGAGTAGTTTTTGATGTGCCATCTCAAAACAACTATTAAACAAGATATCGATATCTTTCAACTGAACTTAAAAGGCAGGGTTTATTGTTAGGTTAATTATTATCTAGGTTTTATTTTGAAAGGACTTTTAAATAAATTCATAAAAACCTGACTAATATTAAAGAATATAACAGTGTTGCCAGATTGGGCTATAAGTAGCGGATTGGGCTCCTTTTGTAGGTCCTTTGCGACAAAAATTTCGTTTTGGGCTACAGGCTACTTTTGGGCTTCTTAAAAATTAAATTTGGGCTACAGCATTTTTAATCTGCGACTTTTGTGTTTTGAAAAAAGTGGACATACTAATTAAAAATGCACACTTCTAGTGCAGAAAGGAGAGTCATAAGTAATTCATCTGCGTCTCTTCCAACTCCTTTTCAATCCCCGCCTCGAAGCCCTGGACATTTCATAGGGACAAATAAGGGAGTTGGAAGAGAAGAAAGTGGGTAGGGTCAGGGTAGAAAAAGGGCAAGAATTTTCCGTATGAAACAAGTATTGATCATATCCTTATAAGGTTTTTGGTATAATGAAATATTTATGTTATGCAAGAGTTCCTTTACGAATAGCAATAGATGAATTACTTTCAACTAATTCGTTTTTAGATTAACAATGTATCTAACTAATTGAAATCTAAAAAGTTCTAATGATATTTATTCCAAAAGTATCATTTTTTAAAAATAGAATCTGGAAAAATAGCTTTATTCAAGTCAAAATAGCTTTAAAAAATTAAAAGATTATTTTTTTAAGTTCTAGAGTATATAATAATAGTTCATTAACAATGTTAAAAGTGTGTTCAACTGTAATATTACCACTCAAATAAAATTTGGGCTCCAAAAATTTCAAATCCGCTACTTTTAGAGCTTTGTTCCGCTACTTTTTCGTCAAACGGTCTGGCAACACTGGAATATAAAGTAAAACCATCTTTTTTTAATGAATCCAAATTCAATCATATAAGGGGACATCCATAAATTACGTGAGGTGTTTTTTCCAAAATCTGGACCCCCCCTCCCCCTTGGTGAGATTTTGCTGAAACCCCCCTCCCCCCCACATGAGATTTACCTACAACCTTTAAAAATAATTTTCTATCCTATTCGTTTGCATTTTGTGCTTCACAGCACCTAAAACTTTTCCATTATTAATGATGTGGGGGAAAAGGACATTATTCCGCCTAAAAATCATCACAGTATCTTATTTGTGGGTACGTATTATTCCTTTCTCATACTTAAAAAAATCATTAATTTCTAACTTAAAAAGTTGACATGAGATTTTTATCGACCCCCCTCCCCCCTTGGTGAGATTTTTCCAAACCCCTCCCTCCCCTTTTTGACCTCACGGAATTTATGGATGTCCCCTAAGTTAAAATTGGGGAAATTCTAAAGGCTTTGAATACTAATAAATTTAATACCAAAAATAATTGATTATATTAAAACAAATTATAATACTATATTTAAAGTGCGTTCAAAATCAAGAAAAGGAATTAGAAGGGATTTTTGAACTATTCAAAAATACTCCAACTTTTTGTGTTCAACATTTGTAATTGAAATTGGGAAACAAAACTTTTTTGGACTTAACTGGATTGATGCCACGATAGAACTCAAGGCAAAATTTCAACTTTAAAAACTTTTGATTTTATTTTCCCACAAAGAAATTTTACTTTTCATCCTCCAAAGCCAGCAAATTTTAAACTCAAAGGGTTCAAATAGGCCTACTGGTCTGAAAATCCAGGCAAAAGATGGTACTATTACAACAACTTATTGATATTTCTTCAGATTTTTAAATTGAATTGAACATAGAGAAATATTAGTTGTTCTTATGGACCCCATGTACAAATAAGACCCTCTCTCCCCATACAAACATTGAAGACAAAAGTAACTTACTTTACTTTATCCAACACTCTTCCAAGTTCTTCTGGTCATGCGACACCTCCCCATCAAGATTCTTAGAGCAATTCTTTTTATCCACCATCCTGGACTACTGGCAGAGAGAGCAACTTCATCAGCAGACTAATTTGGTTGAGGTGGCCTGCAGGTAGAACACAAAAGTTAATTAAATGGTTATGAATATTATTTAGACGGGGCTGCTAAAATTTAAAAATTCATTTTGCTGTCGGTAATACATCTGGGTTTTGTAAATCCTTCTGTGGAGGCATCATAAATTCCTGGGCCATCCATCCTTATATTCTCTTACTGATGCTTGTTTGTTTGAGTGATAGCTTTATCAATTGTTAAACAAGTACAATGATTTTTAAAATTAGCATTGCTGTGATGTGAAACGGTTTTAACAACGATAAAAAGTTTTGCTCAAATTTATTTAAGAAAGTAACATACTCAAATTTATTACATGTATATAAACATAAGGGTCATTCCACAGTATTTATGTTACGTACGGGACAAATATCAGCAAAATTTTGATATTTGTACTACTGTATTTTCCATATCAACATATAAATAAGAAAGTTTGCAATTATTTATAATTTTATACATACCACTTCAGCTTAATTCTTGTAAAATATTTTATTTGTTTTTATAGACAATAGTTTTTTCCCTAAAAATCAATTTAAGCTTTGGTACATACGAGACTTCACAAAAAGATGTTTTAAAAGTTCCTCCAGCAATTCCTATTTTGCTTGCATTGAACTTTTTTGAGTAAAAGCACAAATAAATATTTGTTAATTTACCTTACAGTTATTTTTTAAAGTAGTGTCATTTAATTAATGAAGGCTAATTATTACTGTTATGTACGGGACAAGGCTGTTATGTACAGGACATTATGAACTAAAATTTATTTAATAGTTTGTTTTAGTAATTAAATAACTTTACTAACATTCAAACATCTGTTTAATTACTAATTTATGATATTTTTATTATTTTAATTGTCATTATGTTAATTATACTAGACAGCCACGTTAGTTGACCCTACAACGTCACTAACAGAGTAGTTTCCATCGCGGTGTCTGAATTTTGAGTGAAACAAAGAACATCAATTTTAAAATATGATTATTTCGTTAAACCCATGTATAAATATAGTGTCTTTTTTCCCGATTTGCAAACCAAAATTCCTAGCAACCGTGTTTACCCACTTTCTCCTTCAGCGTAGTGAGGTACTAGGTTCAGGAAACGTTGCTGTCGAGAGTATAGGATTTTCCATACATGGCTCTATTTTTAAAAAGGTAAAGATTCAAAAACTAAAAACTGTTTTATCCAAGTCCCTGAACATCAATTATTGGTTAGGTAGGGAAATGGAAATATTGAATTTTGTGTAACAAAAGGTGTATTTTTTAAAAATACAGCATTGGTAGAAGTGTAAAAATTTGAACATTTTGAAAATTATTATGTAGCCTTTGCATACCAGAAAATAGCTATCTACCTTTAATATGGTTAAATGTCAAAAACACACACACACACACACACACACACACACACACACACACACACACACACACAATTCTTGGAGAAACCCAGAAACACCCTATATTTTACATACACCTAAGATAAATGTTACTTACTTTTTACTCCACTGTCTGGCCCTTTATCCATTTGATGGTGCACAGAGAGTGTACACATCTTCAACAACCACCCCGATGCAGGAAGTGGGCCTGCAGGTAGAAGACAAAAGTTAATTCAGTGGTTTCAAATATTATCATTTAGACTAGGGGTACTAAATTTAAAAAACAAATTTCACATTGGTGATGAATCAGTTTTTTAAATCCCTACGGGAAGGAGTCAAATTTCTGGGCCATCCACCTCATAATCTTACAGGTTACTCGTTGTGATCCAAAATGGCAAAAAAGATTTGTTCAAATTTAATTAAGAGGGTAGCGGTAGTATATTTAAATTAAATGCATACAAAAATAAAGGTTCTTGCGTATTATCCCGTCGACCGTACCGCTGAATCCGAAAACGGTAAACAACCTATTGACTTTTCTATGGCCTGCCGCTGAATTTAACAGTTACGGAATAATACGATTCGACGGGATAATACGCAAGTACCAAAAAAATGTAACTGAAAATAAGAATCAAAAAGTAGGTAACAATCTCACAATTATCACTGGCCAATCAGATGAACCTAATGAGAATGTACCACGTCTACCTGGTGAATCGGTGAACTGACGCTTTTTATTCCACTGATGATATCGGGCAGTTTCCGACAAAACGTTTGGTTTTTAATCTCTAGAACTCGGCCTACAAGCCCGAAAGCATGAATTTTACAAATAATAGAACTGGCTGTGAAAGTCTACATGTTTACTATCTCACTATTAAATCGAAAATTTCTTTATATTAATAGTTAAGAAAAAATTTTACATGTAACAATTCACTCATTTAATGAAGTAGCATTTTATTTTGTCAACCAAAGATAAACATATGATGACTTTTTAATTTCTTTGGATATCTAGTTCAAGGATGGCAAGTAATTTAACGAGGGGACTAAATAATTTTGAAAATTCTTGTGTAAGTCCAGAGAAAAAAATAGGTATTATTACTTTTAAATTCTCATTTTCATATACACATTTTTACATGGTTTTCAATTTAAGTAGTAATAGTATCTTCTTAATTATATTTTTTAAACAGTTAGTTGCCATAAACTCATACTATTTTGCAGAAACACTATTTTCAAAAATCTAATTTACTTATAAAATATTGAAAAAGAATTTATGAGGCCCCATCACTCAAAGGAATGGATGTCGTGAGCAAGAGAATGTTGAGAGATGGCCCGGGAATTTGGGATTCCTCCCTGGTTGGATTTAAAAACCTTAAGATTAATTCAATTTTTTCTATTAAGAGATAGATGCTAAAAAAACAATATACAGAAATATCAGAATTATATAGTAATTAAAATGTTTTAAAAAATGTATTCCATTTTTTCACCTCTCCTGCTATGGGTTAACTACAAAGAAATTAACTTTCCTCACAGAGAAATCTTCAGAAAGTTCACCTCTAAAAGAGGTTCAAACTAATTGCCAGTGTCCATGAATACATATTTATGATTTTCAAAATGCTTTGGCGGTCACGGAAATAACCTCACCCATTATGGATGCAGTCCGCAGTCTGCCAGTTCAAACCTTTTTCTTAAGTTCATACCTTTTGAAAACTCTGGTTTGTTGCTCAAGTCGTATTTTGATCAAAAATATTTTCCACAACCTTTATAAAGAATTATTTTATACGATTTTACTGTAAAACCCTTTTTAAAAACACACAAAAATTAACGGTTCTTACGTATTATCCCATTGACCGTACCGCTGAATCCAAAAATGGTAAACAACCCATCGAATTTTCTATGGATATGCAGCTGAATTTGACAGTCAAGGAACGGTCAATGGGACAATAGGTAAGTCCCAAATTAACTTTTATCGAATCAAAACCCCGACAGTATATTTAAGAAAGCATGAAAACATTGCACACAAATAAAGCTTAACAAATAAACAAAGAAATGCAGCTGCAGCGCACTCAAAGTGTGTGATTGCAAAGTCAAGAATAGCTAGCTAAGGAAAGAATTTTCGGTACTTATGCATTATCCCATCTACTGTTTTGTGACTGTCAAATTCAGCAGCACAGCCATAGAAAAGTCAATGGATTGTTTGCCTTTTTCGGATTCAGCGGTACGGTCGACAGGTTAATACGTAAGAACCGAATTATCTCCCCAAAACAGCATGACAAAAGCTTTTCTGCTTGAGTTGCCCATTTCTCCGTTGTATACGTGCTGTTGAAAGTGAATTATTCAGAGGAAAAACTCTAACGAACTAAAACTTACTCTTACTAGAGTACGAAAAACTCTAAGAAAATTCTAGTACTTTAGGATCAGCCAGGCGGAAGTGTTAAGTCTGAAGCTATGAAAGAGCACTGGCATCCACACAAATAGGGTAGGTTACGTACAGTTAATTTGATTAAATTATGAGTATTCTTAAAACAGGACCCTGGCAGAAAATCCTGGAAACCCAAAATAAAATATATTGAGAATTTAACTTACTTGAAATATAAGAAGCCACGCGACGCACTCGAACTGACATAACCATAACAAACCTTGTGTTGCCATTCGCACAAGTAAAACCTATAAAACCTGCTTGTGGCTCAATTTATAAAATAAAAATTATACTCGATTAAAAACACCAAGCTTTAAAAAGGAATCCTGATAAATTTAACAGTAAATTTGCAAAAATCTGAGAAAGCAAATACACTATTAAATCGGTACACAACAGCCCATCCGATCCGATCTGTTTTTTAGTGCGTGGGTGGGAGGGGATATCTCATGTTCTCAGTTTTAGGTTCATTCCCCCTTGCCCAGCTTTGTTTTTTTTACTTAGCTTCATTAAATAGTTCAAATTATGTCATTATTTTTTATTAATTTATATTAATGCATGCATTTTTTTCTATTTGCAAATAATTATTATTTACAGGTATTTCAGTGTCGAAATAGTACGCTTTTGTCGTTTTAAACCCAATAAACACTGTTAAATTTTTTTTCCTTTGACATATTCTTACAGAGGACCTCAAAATGCACTTCATGGTGAATTTTCAAGCAATTCGCTGAATATTTAAGTGCGTTTCAGAGTTGGAAAAAAAACGGTATTTCGAGAAAAAAACACAAGTCCGAAAAAGCCTAATAATTGGTATTTAATTTTAAGTTTGAAATTTTTTGAATTTTTATTATGGTAGTAAAGTAATATGGTAAGCTTTTTCCAGAATTTCAAGTTTCCATGGTGATTCTGACGTCATCCACGAATTTTTAAACACAAAAGTGATTACCTTGTCTTCATAGGAATTCATTACGTTTTTCGGGTTACAAGAAAAAGGAGGATTGCGAAAAAATGTAAATAGACCCCAAGTGTTTTACATCATCGTGTTCACATCATGTAGTAGATTAAGAATATGTAAAGCATAAGGGGATTGGCTCCGTATTTCGGGAGTTTTTCCGATTTTATTGGAAAACTTTAATTAAGCGTCACGTTCTTAATTGTAGAGGTAGGGTTCTGAAATTTTAGAATGTGTACCTCCTTAATATTTCCTATTGAATGATGTATTACACTAAGGGATTGGACCCATATTAAGAGATTTTAGTACCGCGTGCTCGTTTTTATTTTCACTTTTTAACGCCCCTAACTCCTTTTATCCAGAAGAAACAGCGTCTTTCTAACAAGGTTCAAAGAGTTCTTCAAGAATAGAGTTATTAATAAGCTCTCTGATGATTATTTTGGGAGAAATCCGTGAAAACTAGTCCTGGAAAACCAAAAAAATGAATTTTCTGGACAGTGTAATTTTTATACCACCTCTTAGTTAAACCTATTGTTTAAAACGACTTTTCATATTCTTTCAGAAAATATAAACCACTAAGCTGGGCTTCAAATATATCCGGAGCTATTCAGCGTCAAAGCTATTACATGTTAGGCTTAACGTCCCATGAGGCACCCGTTCGATCCAGGTTCACCTACCATTCAATGCTATGAAGGTAGCTTAAACAGCTAGCTAAAAAGCATTGGATGCTTGTTACCTAGCATGTCATGCTATTATTGCATAAGGGTCTCGGGACTCTGAAACTATGTAATAAGTACCTCTGTTTTTGAATTAGTATTACACAAAAACTAAATTTTGATGAAAATTGAAATTTTTACTACATAATAACTACTCTGCGAAAGAATTTTCAAAAACTATTTTAGTAAATTTAAAAAAAATTACTGTACTAAATATTTTTAATCACAGTATTTTGAAATTGAAATTTTTAAAAACGTTATTTTTTAACTCATATAGAAAATTTGCTGAGAGAAAGAATTTAATTACTTCTATAAAAATTATAAAAACGTTTTGAAATCTTCGCAAGCTAGCTACATAGCATCCCATGCTGGAAAGCATAAAATAAAAATCAAAGTACCTAGCTCTCCATGCTATGAAAAAAGCATGAACAGCTAAAAAGCATTGGATGCTTGTCCATAGCATGTGATGCTATTGCTGCGTTGACTAGCTACATAGCATCCCTACCTGGCAAGCATTAAAAAGCATAAAACAGCACATCAAGGTACCTAGCTCTCCATGCTATGAAAGTAGCATAAACAGCTACAAAGCATCGGATGCTTGTCCACAGCATATGATGCTATTGCTGAGACATAGCATCCCAAGCTAGCTATATAGCATCCCAAGCTGACAAGCATAAAAAGCACATCAAGGTACCTAGCTCTCCATGCTACGAAAGTAGCATAAACAGCTACAAAGCATCGGATGCTTGTCCATAGCATGTGATGCTACAGTTGAGCCATAGCATTCCAAGCTAGGTACATAGCATCCCAAGCTGGCAAGCATAAAAAAAGCATAAAATAGCACATCAAGGTACCTAGCTCTCCATGCTATGAAAGTAGCTTGAACTGCTTAAAAGCATCGGATGCTTGTCCATAGCATGTGATGCTATAGCTGAGCCATAGCATCCCAAGCTAGGTACATAGCATCCCAAGCTGGCAAGCATAAAAAAAGCATAAAATAGCACATCAAGGTACCTAGCTCTCCATGCTATGAAAGTAGCTTGAACTGCTTAAAAGCATCGGATGCTTGTCCATAGCATGTGATGCTATAGCTGAGCCATAGCATCCCAAGCTAGGTACAAAGCATCCCAAGCTGGAAAGCATAAAAAAAGCATAAAATAGCACATCAAGGTACCTAGCTCTCCATGCTATGAAAGTAGCTTGAACTGCTTAAAAGCATCGGATGCTTGTGTATAAGCAAGCCATGCTATGATATGTATGCTGGTTAAGATAGCATCCCATGCTGTGCAAGCATAAACAAGCATACGCTAGCATAAAAAACTAGCATACCTAGCAAAAACTAGCAAAAACCAGCATACTTTCTTTGCTTGTACCAGCATAAATTTTGACCTGGGCTGCTATCTATCCCATTAAAAGTCAAAAACAAAATGGCCGTCCGAGGGCCTATTTTCGGTTATTTAAATGATAGAATGACATTTTTGGTGTCGAGGTCAATAAACATGATTCTCATGAGAAAATGTGCGACTTTTTTCAAAGTACCGATATTTTAAAAAACTCAAAAATAGCAATATTGTCATCGGCATTTGCTCCCAAAAAAGTTTTTTGCAGAAGATTTTTTTTGACGGTTTTATATGTTTTTTGGTGGGTTGATTACGAATATTTAGTTCCCTTCCACGAGGAAGGTCGGCGTCATACCAAAAATCACAGTTTTTACTCTATCTTTGGATTTTTGCTTATATTTCGAAAAATATTAGTTTCCCGAAAATTACTTGAGCTACAAAGTTTAAGTACATAAAAATTTCCTAAAAAATGCCTCATTCAAGTTTATTTTACGAGGAAAAGTTTTGCTGTAATAACGTACTGAAAAACATGAATTTACGGATCTCCTCCAAAAAAGAGACAAACGTGCGTTTCTCTACCCGCTGGAAAACGAATAATATTCATTGTTATCCTCAAAAAAGTTATACCACTTGAAAAATTATTTAATTTGCAACAAAAATGTTTTTTTCTGAGAAGGGGAGGGAGATGAGAAAAAATAGCGAAAAGAGAATTTAACGTCTTGCAGTCAAAACAGACCTTTTCAACTTTTTTATCTCTTATCTCCCACCGCCTTCTCAGAAAAAAATAATGTAAAGGTACGGTTTTTGTAGCAAATTAAATTTTCTTTCTCGTGGTATAAATTTTTCGCGGATAACGAATATTATTCGTTTTGCAAAGGGTAGAAACGCACGTTTGTCTCTTTTTTGAAAAAGATCCGAAAATTCCTGTTTTTCAGTACGTTATAACAGCAAAATTATTCCTCGGAAAATAAAACTTGAATTGTGCATTTTGTAGGACATTTTGTGGACTATAACTTTGTAGCACAAGTTATTTTCGGGAAACTAATATTTTTTGAAATATAAGCAAAAATATAAGTATGCTTATATTTTGAAATATAAGCAGACTAAAAATTTTGCGAATTTTTATATGACGCCGACCTTCCACGTGGAAGGGAAGTAGATATTCGCAATCAGCACCCCCAAAAAACATAACACAGTCGAAAAAAAATAGTCTGCACAAAGTTTTTTTAGGAGCAAATGGAGATTGATAATATTGCTATTTTTGACCTTTTTTGAATTTTTGTTACTTTTAAGAAAAATTGCACAATTTGGCATCAGAATCATGTTTATAATTATTGCAGATATAAAGAAATTATTAAGGCCTATTTTAAAAGGATGCAAATTAACAACTTACAAGATATATTTCAAGCACCAACAAAATATTAGTGGTGTTGTTGAAATTTAACAATAATTATATGAAACAAGTGAAAACTGGTTTTCAACCCTAAAAATATTACAAATAAATTGTTAGAATCATTGTATGATGATTTATATTTAAACTTAATTAATTCTCTTTTAGATGAACTTCTAATCTTAATAATTTAAAAGACTTATAAGAAACTACTTGTGATTATTGAACTTGTGAAAACTAAAATGCAGTCTACAATTAAAATTTCACAGGTCTTAATAAAAATAATTGATCAAAACACTAATTACCTTGCATCTGGTCCTATGCTCACAAGTGACTTACTCTTTTCTTTTAGTACACCTAGGGAAATAAAGTTACGATAGTAGTGTACAAATTATTACAACTTGATAAACATTAATTGAGTTATATAAAAATATTAAAATCAAGAAACACATACTTCGCCATGTTTCTAATTTGTGTTCTTCAAGTTCCTCCATTTGAACCTACAAAAGGATACAATAATTAAATTCCTAAAACAAGTAATATGAACAATCTTGTTTTTTATATAGTACATAAAAATATTTCAATGCTTACAAAAGGAGATTTGTAGTATGTCCTTAAAATATTAATGAAATCTGTGATTGTGAGCATACCTAAGAAAAAAATAGAATATTAATGCACTCATCAAATATTTAAGACAGCTTTTTTACATAAAAGGTTAATAATATCACATAAAAGTCAAAGATTGTGGTTAATTTCAAAAGAATAAAAAAACTCATTGAACTTTTAGAGAAATGAAAAAGTAAGTGTATGATCTAAATTTGCTCAAATGAACATATCTTTATCGAAAAAGTTTCTTGTTAATAAAAAAGTGTCTTACCAACAAAAGATTGAGTAGCTGAGTCCCAGAGAGGAGCAGCTCTTACTCCTATAAAAGAAAAATAAATTTGAGAAAAAAAGGAATCAATGATTTACCAAATTGCAAAATACAGTAAATTGAATTAAGTGGTAGAAAATATTTCAATTTTTTTCATTATATGGTTATAAGTAAAATTTAAATATCCGATAACTTGAAAGTTAGCATCATGCACTTTAAATATCAATCAATTTATCAGATTAGTAGGTGAAGAGAACGATGCATTGATACGCTAGAGTTTTGAAAAGTAATCTGGATTTTTGTGACGATTTAGCAAATAATTTGAATAGAGGAGTCTAAACAAAGAATCTTACCATTATGAACCAAGGCAAAAAATGCCTTTTTCACCTGCAAAAAAAGAAAAGTATAAATGTACCAAAACTACAACTGCTTTTTCATGAAAATTACAAGATATAATATTTTATCTGTTCAATATAACAGTACATATTTTGAGACTTATATGTAGAAATTAATGTATGTAGTAAAATTGAATATCACCTAATAATAACTATTATACAAAATGTAATAATAGATATGGTAAGGTACTCCATCACTAAAAGCTATTAGTTACACTCAAGGAAATGTTATAAGACAAACTGAAATAATTTTTACAAAAAGTTGTCAAATGATACTATTCAAATTATTTTTTGAAAAAAAAATACTTGGACTTTTTAATTCCAAGGTTTTCTAGAAGAAGGGGTGTAATTTTGAAAACCCATTTAAGGTGCTATTTAAAACAAATCCATAATATTATTAAAATACTTTAAAATAAATTACATTGACTTGACCCATAATTTTAAATAAAAACCTTTTTTATGAAAATTCAAGATATAATTTCTTTGAAAGTTAAAGAATTACTCACTTATAATAGAAGTATATACTTCTACATTAAAATACTATAAGACTAATAGTACTTCATATGTACTTACCAACAATTGGGTGTCGAATATTACAAGTTTGGCACTAACTGGAATCAAGTCATAGCAACGATAGCATTTGAAAAACTTAACAAAGACTAAATTTTCATCTTCCCCTAAAATATAGAACAATATGTTTACTCGCCGCCCCCGTAGATCGTAAAATTAACTAATAAAAGTTAAAGGCAAATGTGAAAATCACATTAACAAGTGAATCAAACAAATGTAGTACCTAAATCTTCAATATCTATTTTATCACAAAGAGGATCAGCTTGAAGGGGAAGCTGAAAAAGAGTTAAACAGTTAGTATAATTTGACACATCTACAAAAATTAAATAATATTAATTTAAAACATCTAAACTTTTTTAGCATTAAAAACCCTCATGGCTTGATTTTTTGACTATTTTTATAGTGAAGGTGACAGGTGGCAACATTGTAACAATACTACACTAGAAAAAGTTTCACCCCTTTAAACTTCAAGTGAATATAATTCAATAAAAACATTAACAAATTAGTTCAGTGCCCTTCTTAGAAAATCCCCATACTGGACCTTGAGTAACTGTCGTTCAAAAATTTTGAATAAAGTATCTTTTTCAGACAGAAAAGGTGAAGAAATTGGTTTTTAAAGATAAGTACAGGGCTCGATTTCAGCCGGAACGCTTCCTCTTTTTCGGAAAAAAAATTATAGTCTATTACAGGGGTCTCCTAACTACGGCCCGCGAGATCCATTCAACAGACCAGCGGATACCTTTCTATGTACGAAAAAAAGCCCTAAAATGAATTAAAACCCTGTTTTTACTGTCAAATTTCCAAAATTTTTCGGGGGGAGAACCCCCAGACCCCCTTTCTGTACTTAGAACTCAACATATTTGATTTGTTTTCAGATAAATTTCATAACAGTAAGAATCCTACCAAAAAAATATAAAAAAGGCTTTAATATTTTTAATGCATTTATATCGTTTTTGCAAATAACAATGTTTGTGATTTAATTGTAAGGTTTTTACTTAATTGTTCTTTTAAAACATGATTGTGAACCCCCATTTGAACTACCCACAATCCGCTCCTGTTGTTGATTCTTCATTTGAATCAGATTTGCCAGATTGCTGGGCAAATTTGCCAAGAAAATTTGCAACATCTTAAATTCTACCAATTACGCATTATATTCTTTAAATTGGCAAAATATACAACTCTAATGGTTCATTGATAAGCTGTCACAAGAGGCACCCTGTTGGAAAAAAAAGCATAACCTACTGTAAAAACGGTTCATAAAGAGTTCATCGTCTTATAAAATTAATAATTAAGTTAGAACAATCTTCCTAATCTAGTACAACACATTTGAATTTATTTAATAAATTTAAATTTAAAATAAATGCTTAAGTTTTGGTATTAAAAAGTATTCGTTTTTTTAGTTTTGATACCAATAATTTTACCGTTCCGGTACCTCTTTTTTTAGAAATCGAGCCCTGGATAAGTATATACGAGAAGCAACAGTGAAAATGTGTTTTTCATCTAATCTGTTCTTAATTTAAATCGCCATGAGACACTCTCGATTTTCAATTCACACATATGGACAATAATGTCATTCACACAATATTCCCCTAACAAAGAAAACGTAAGCATTCATTATCCCTTCAGAATTTATGATCTAGTGTTCGATCCTTTTCATTCGCCCAATTAGGAGATAGATTTACGATATAGAAATCATAATCGATTGTTCAAAAGCGGACAGTGAAGCCCTCAAAGGATATCTCTCTACCATATTCCAATTTTCTATGCTTGTAAAAAGAGATCTCTCTCTTTAGTTCAATTCCGCTACATATCACATAGCTCTTTTGAACGCCATATATTCAAGTATCCACAAATATTTCTGATTTTTATTGATAAACTACATAATTATTTATCTTACAAAACATTTTAATCCAAGAGTTTGAAATTATTTAGCGATATTTCTACTTTTTTGTGTTCAAAAGAGCAGGGTTGTATTTAGCGGGAACAATAAACTAAACAATTATTGATCAAACAAAACATTTTAATCTAAGAGTTTGAAATTATTTAGCGATATTTCTACTTTTTTGTGTCCAATAGAGCAGGGCTGAATTTAGCGGGAACGTTAACGGAATTGAGCCCTCTCTTTTTAAGTTTCAGCCAAGAACAAAACATCAACTCTACAATTTTCCTCATTAAGAGAAACAACTCATCGAAAATTTTATAAGTTAAATTACAGTCAAAGCGGGAAAGATAAAGAAATTCTACAATGTTATTTTGAATTTTATTTTGGCAAAGATTACACATCATCTGACTTTATCATGAGCACAAAACAACCAACGGCATATTTAAAGAAAATCTCCCGAGTTATGTCAAAATGATTTTAATATTATTGTATGGGGTTCCATCAAGTTTTTAAAATATTCATATTTTTCGACAAGAGGACCTATTTCCAGGGAGTAAAGTAGTGTAGAAATTTGAGACAGATCGCAAAGGTTGGGCAATACTTCGTATTGAAGGAAAATTTTGATCACATTTTAACTTGGAAATGACCACTAATATTCAAATATACATCATGACTGCACGGAAGGAACTGAATAGATGCTCATGCACTAAACTTTTACGCCACATCTTCAAATGTTTCAAAACAATCGGGATACATTCGAACTACAAATCCTCACGGTATAGCTCTATAAAACACACATGACCAACCAAATGTAAAATGAACGCGGTCTGACAGTCGAATTCACATTTTAAAAATGCAAGAAAAAATTGAATTCGAAGAACGTGAGGATAATAAAACGAGAAAATCGGTTTGCATGGTTTCTCATATCCAACAATAAAAGATGTTATAAAAGTGAAGCGAGAAACCCATACACGCACAAGTACTTTGTCGTAATAACACTGCAGCTACGAAAATTTTAACAATGTGAATTAAGAATTGAATCAGATTTTTATACGAAATAAAAAAGATTGAAATCTAAGAATTCATACAGGGAAGGGATAGAGATAAAATGTAATGAATGTCAATTTACAAAAATTTATACAAGACCTTAAATCGATTGATTGAAAATTTTCAATGACCGAACTGGATTACTGGTTAAAAGTTTTATGGTGCAAGAGACATTTTTTTATATATTTTAGATAGAAACACTATTCTAAAATACCCCAACTTTAACATTAAACTGAAATATACCAGTTTGTCAATTTGTTTTTCATGAATGAATAATAATTAAATCGTCAGCCCAAAAACCAAGTTTTGAAGAAATTGAGAAAACGGTATAAATTAAATAATTGAATTTTCGTTGTATAACCACCATATTTGTACTGGAAATTTAGGACCCTATTTAGATAAAACATCGAAATAAATATAAGTTTATTCAAAGTATTTTATAGTTGAAAAAAGTTGATGGATTTATTCCCTTTTTCAATCTTATAAAATTCAAGTGAAGAAAAATTATGAAAAACCACTTAAATTGACGTTTCAATTATATTTTTGCTTACTTCACAAAAAAGTGAGAAATAGATACATTAGACAAGTTAAAATTTAATAAATATAATGAAACTGAGTCATTATAGCAGTATCAATGGAGTAAGTGAACACTGAACATGAATGGAGTCAAACATTCCCTGGATAGAAAAAGTTAAAACTTTTAAATTAAATTAAAATTTTATTTTGGCCTAGTTACCACAAAGAATAAGAACAGAAAGACAAATTAACTTGAACAAATTAACTAACTTTAATACGAAATTGAGAAATGCAATGAATGGATATTGATTTCGCAACTTCAAGGGGCTATATCTCCCTTTTGGGGGTAGTTATTTTCCCTCTCTTTTCACTCAAGCGTAGAGCAAAGGTGTGAGATTACTTTGAGCACAAAAGTCAATTTGTCAATATTTGGAGTTATTCCCTTTTTCAAACTGGCGATTCAATTTGCATTGGCTATCTCCAAAGAGAAGATGAAGGGTGGAAACTAAATCAAACATATTTATTTACAAAAACATTTTTATCATACCCTAATTACCCGCATTTGAATTTTTTCACACCCATAATGTGTTAAAGAAAATCACTTAAGGATTTCCGCCTTCTATTCTAAAAATTCTATTCTTTGTTTACAATTTCCAAATTACGGAAGAGAAACTTAAGACCTATTTACTAATATTACTATATCTCAAATCAGTTCACTTGTTTTCATTGCTACTTTCTAATTCACTAGTCCCCCTCTGCATCTAACAAGTCATATCTCTCCATGTATAAAAAAACCAGCTCAGATGGTCGAAACAAAGGAAATCAATCTCTCCAAGAGGAGCTCTATCTCCTTTCATCATTTCCTTTTTGGAGAGAAATTTAAGACTCAGACACAATTCGCACCCAATGCGGCTCCGACACGTTCAACTGCTGGAAGGTCAACCGAAATGTTAATAAAACAAACGGAATGGGGCTTTGTGATGCACACCGCCACAGTTGGAAGAGAGCAATCGATAACTTTGTGTCTCACAATGAAGCGTTGTTGTTTCGTTATTCTTTGGGTCTCATTGAGGGGTAAAACTTTCATAACTAAAGCACAAATGGAGAAATAAATATTGCAGGCAAGAATAGAATCGTCAATTTGATAAAGGAAGTAAGTTTAAAAACCAAGTTTTGAGAAAATCGATCGGAGGAAAAAGAACCCGTATCGGTAATGAGATTTTTGTTGGAAAACCACCAAATTTTTACGGGAAATACAGGATCATATTTAGAATACAGAACCTTCTTTCACATTCATCGAAAAAAATATAAGTACTTCACACACACAAATATTTCACAGTCCCGGAAGCTTATGGACATTTATTCATTTTCATACTCATGAAATTTCAGCTCAACAAAATATTAGAGATCACTTTAAACGACAATTTTATTTTATTTTAGCTCAATTTAAAGCAAAAAAGGGGGCGTGCTTTTAAAACCATCAAGGACTGCAGAGCCCCAAAAATTTCAACCTTGCTCCCCCAGGATTCCCCTACCTAAATCCGCCTATGAGACTAATTATGAAATTGAGTCATTAAGTATCAACGGAGTCAAACATGCACTGGATAAAAAAAGGCAAAAACTTTTGAATTAAAAAATAATTTGATACGTTTACAACTCAAAGAAAAAAAGACAAATTCTGCATAAACGGCGAAAATGTAGCTGACATTGCTACAGATTACACGTAGTAAAGTACTTAAGTGACGGTCTGAAGAAAAAGTAACAAGAGTTTATTCTCCAAATGCTGTGGACTACCAATTTTCATTGTCCGTGGACAAGTTCTCCCGTAATTTTGACTCAAGTTGCCCGGAGTGCAATACGTGGCAATTTAGCCCGATTTATAGGCCCACAAGCTAAGAAAATCTCATTCCCTTCCAAACAATATACCGGCGTCGGATAGTTGACGGTAGAAATATCTGGATATTGGAGTTTTGGCTGTTCTTTATAAGACGAGCAAACGCAATTTTCTGTGCTTGCAGGAAAATAATAGTCAATACGGCGATTCTCAACTTTTTCGTGCCCAAGGACCACTACATGCATTTCCAAATTGACAGCGGACCACAAAACTGAATAATTAAAACTTATCTAGGAAACTAGAGGATACCTACTAATTAAATAGGGTAGATATTAAGCAGGGGTTTATCCCGGTTTTTCTGTCAGGGTCCTGTTATAGGAATTTTGTGAAAAGTTAAATGGAATTTTGTGAAAACCAAAGGAATTTTGTGGAAAAAATAAAAGAATTTTGTGAAAATGAAGAGCTGTAGTACAACCACAGCATTCATAACTTTTGAAAATCGCCCGAAATTTGGAAAATTCCATTTCAAAATGATGGAAACTCATTTTAAAAACAATTTTCAAACCCCCACTCTTGATCTTAAGAATTTTGTGAAGGATCCCAAAACGGCCCTATTTTCTTTCTGGACGAACCCCTGTAATTAAGGCTTATTACTCAGACTTTTCACTTTTGATCTTCATTTTAGAGGAATCATCCTAAGTGAAAAGAGTGAGAATTGGTGTTTCACTCTATACACTTTCACTTTTCTATGCAAACTAGCGATTCACAGGAGTGAATCACTCAGAATTAACATTGAAGGCGAAACAGTGTGAATGAGTCTTTACAGTTAAGTTAGTCTATTATGTATGTAAGATTGATATAAGTGAAATAAATATGGAACACAAAATAACGTTATCACACTTTCTCCTAATTAAAAATGTCTACGTAAATTGGCTTTTACCGATAAATCAAAAACAGTGGAAGAAATATATTTCCGCATTTTAAAATAGTGAAATAACCCTTTAAAAATTATTATTCAACAGATTTTTAAACTGCTTCATCTCTTTATCTCATAAGACCAAGTATAATTAATAACTCTTTCCCCCTTTCACGTAATTTTAAATGGTCATTCTCCAACACTGACCAGTAAACATATATAATAATAATTCCGATTTCCTCAAAAATTTATCTCAAAAACAAATTCTTGAAATTGAATCTTCTATGCTAGATACACAAAATAGTAGGTTTAGAAAGAGTCCTCTAGTGGCCTACAACTCCCACAGCAACATTAATATAAGTAAATAGATCTAATTACTATTAGATATCTAACAACAATCAACTAATTATTATTACTTTAGGATCTAATAATATTATTCATTAGATCTCTAGAATTAGTGTAATCAGATAATGTTATTAGTTTATAACCAGCGTTACCTGGTTTTTACATTTATCCTCGCAAAGAAAACGTTTCTATAAATGTTATTATTAATTCGCATTAAATATACTTTTACCATAAATACCTTTATTTAAACTTATCAGTTCTATCCGCCAAATATTATATCCAAAGGATTCAATAGTAATATCGGGCGGTCTAGGACGGAAGGGTTAAAAGAAATTATTTTCAATAAGGAGGGTTCAAGTTTCTAGCGAAAAGATCCATTCATACATAGCCTCCAGCAGTCTAGCGTGGATATTAATAAGTGCACAAAGAACAATGAAAAATAAATGCGACCAGCAGAGTCTATTGCGAAAATGGGTGTGTCTAAAAAGAAAGGGTGAGTGAGTGTACTGGGAGGCAACAGAACATGCAAGGCATTTAGAATTCCTGATATCCATTAATGAGAGGCACACCGACCTGTAGTTTTGCGTTCACTCTGTGAAATCAATGAAGGAAAACCAAGTAAATAGATCAGGTTTGCAAGTGCTTAAACAGAAAGCACCAACTCTTTGTAAAGAAATTATGAGAAAAGTTGTTGACTCTGTTTAATGTATAGTTTTTCGAGTAATAAAACTCGCGTGACTCTTTATTTAGGGGTTATTTTGCTTATTTCTTGACTCATCAGGAGTTTTGATTTTTCAGATTGCTCTTAGTCTCAAGTTAGTCCGAATAAACAAGGTTTTCCGTAAAACAAAAACCTTAAAAATTAAGACATGCTTTTTTTTAATTCACATTCATTGTTTATTAAAGCTGTGCGTTAGTCAAGTTTTAAAATAATATCGCATTCTAGACCCTTTACAATAAAAATTAATCAACCAGCCAATTCGTTCATTTCAGTACACAACATATAATATTAGGTAAATACAGGGTGTTTCAGATAAGTGTTTCATAACTTCTGAGGGGTAGGACTCACCTTGAATGAACGACTCAGAATCACATCGAAATGGGGGGGGGGTCGGAAATGCACCCCTAACGAGCTAGGGGCTTTTATAAGCCGGCATGGGAGGTTGTATAATCCACAGTGGAAATTGACACGTAACCTTTTAAAATTGGAATGAAACCACCAAAATCGTTTGATTCTGGCATTTTCTACATAAAAACTATTTTAGGAGCTGAAATTTCAGCTTTTAATTAGTTTTATGAAATCAATACCTGAATAGATGGTTTTATTTCTACCTTAAAAGATTGCGTGTCTTTTTCCACTGTGAATTATACCTCTTTTGCTGGCTTATAAAACCCCTAGCTTGTAGGTGGTGCACTTCCGACCACCCATTCCTATGCGATTCTGAGTCATCTAGGTGTGACCTACCCCCCCTAAAAGTTATGACACACTTACCTGAAATAACCTGTATATTTTTGTCTTAAGAAAAACTTAAGATTCAAATTAAAACTTAAAGTGGCTAAATATTACCTCTACTTTAAAAATTAAAGAAAACCCCGGCAATTTGGAGGGTTTAGAGACCGGTTGGATAAAGGAGGTTATTAAAAACCTGTAACTATCGAACAATTAGGAATTTTTCTGTCGAAAAATGTTCACGGTAATTTGCAACGATTTCAACTGGTTCAGAACATTGGGGGTAGTATATCATAAAAACCTAATAGATGCTTCTAACAATCAAGAGTAAACCTGACAATGTGCAAAATCAAACTGACCCTTGTAGATTCACATTATTTTATAAAACAATAAGGAAGTTGCATGTGTCAGATTTTCAAAAACAAACAAGTGTTCCGTATGGTTTTTTGTATGGTAAAATGAAATATCTAGTCAATTTTTCAAAAAATGCACAGGTTATTAAATACTTTAGTTTCAAAGTCAAGAAAAAAAATACGTGACTGAAAACGCGCTTATTGTTTAAAGTTGTCAGTTGCTTTTTTTGCAAGAAGAATCGATTAAAAAAATAAAAAAAAATCTCGCAACTTCCTCATTGCAGAGGTCTGTCCAGACTTTTTGTGAAGGGTCCGATTTTTGTGAAATTGTGAATATCTACTAATAATTTTGCGAGTTTTTTAAACCTAGATACTGTTTAATTGTGAATTTATGAAAATGGGATCCCAGGTTAAATGCTAAAATACTTTGTGAAGGGACCGAAAACGGACCTAAATATTTTCTAAACAGACCTCTGAATTGGAACAGTATTTTTTAACAGTACAAAAAAAATCTCATTTGCTATCATTAACAAGAAAAGAAGACAAAGAAATCACAAAAACTGATGCTTTAGGTTTCAGAAATCACTATGAACAAAATTTAGTGGACGAGGAGGGAAAACCATCATAAATGATAGCAGACCAACATATTTAAAGTAACGCATATTCTATACAATAATCCCTTAAAATCTTGAGTAAATGCTGATACTCTTGTTTCAAAAGAACAAAATGCAGCAACTCTTTCATAAATGGAACACGGTACTTAAATTGTAAATTTAAGTCCGGACTAAAAGGAAGCAAGGTGATAAGATTGTAGTTTGAGTTTCAATGGAATACCGAAGAGAAATGGACTACTGTTGCCAAGTTTAAAAAAATAGGATTAATTTTTCAAACGCAATGAGGTATTCTCACGTTTTGAGATTAAATTTTATTAAAATAGTAGATAAAAAACCATGAAGAATGACGTTTACATCAAGTATTTTCGTAGCCTAGTTTCTGAGATATAAATTTTTGAAATTTCGTTTTTTGTTTGGGCGCGAAAACACTTCCGAATCACAAATCATGCGCTGTGATGTCACATCCAATAGAAGGTCGTTTTCTGTTCACGTAAAAGCAGAAAACACAATGGTTTTCATGCGCTGTGACGTCACATCCAATAGAAGCCCGTTTTCTGATAACGTGACTTTCCTGACGTTTTGGCATAAATAAAATTTAATTTTAAATTATTTAAAACACATTTTTGAACTTAAAACTCAGAAATTTGGGAGTTTTAGACCATAATGTATCGAAAAAGTATAAAATCAAGCAAATCCCTCACTCATGCAAATACCTCATTTGTGACTGCGGTAATATGAAGCTTTAAATACTACTACCTATACGGACGCGCGAACTTTTTAAAATACTATTCAAAATAATTCATAAGCTATCATCAACTAAAAGTAATTACTAATTTTATTATTCCTTAATTAGATGAAGAAAATCAAATGAAAAAAATATTTGACGAGATATTTTCGGAAATTTTTCATAATCGTTATTTTCCAATGCATGGGCTTTTTTAAGTTTTAACATTTTGTGAACATTGGAAGTTTTTCTAATAGAAGCCATAGTTGAACGTAAGTAAATTTTAAAAACTCATTCAAACTTTTTTAAACTTGAAAAACATGAAAATATTAATATACACACCAATACAAGGAAGCCAATAGTTTTAAAGATAGAAAATTTCTCAACTTATTTAAACCAGCTCAATTATTGAATCACTTTCAGTAAAACATTTTTAAAGGATTTAAATTTGATAGAACAAAGTACAATAACCTCCTAAATATAAGAGAAGTATTTTATTTAAACTGGATTTTATTATTCTTTTTTATTGTATCTCATTAATAAGAATCCCCAAACAAAAGATTTTGAGCAAAGCAGAATGTTTACTGCTAACTATGTCTTCTCTTACCTGCCGAATCAGTTTCTAATTATACTTAATGAGGCACTTAAAACACAAGAAAAGTTTAATTTGCTTCATGTGACCCAATTTTTTTTATCCCCATGACAGAGTTTCGGGACCAATTTATGTCCGCGTAAGTTTCCGGTTCTTACATTTTGAAAAGCTATGTTGAAATCCTTTTTCTAAGCTACCATTTTATCAAATGCTATCAGTTGTAATCCTAAACTGCAAATTCCAGGTAGCGTACTGGAAAATGAATTAGTAGAAATTTCTTACTTTATCAGTTTCAATTTTTGATAAAAGGGTATCAATTTTGACAGAATCACAATTTATACTAGGTAGCAACGTTAATTGACCCTACTACGTCACTAACAAACAAAGTAGTTCCCTTTGCGGTGTCTGAATTTCGAGTGAAACGAAGAACGTCAATTTTAAAATACTATTATTTCGCTAAACCCATGCATATATAGTGTATTTTTATGATCACGATTTGCCTACCGAAACTCCTTAGGAACCCAACAGGCCTTGTTGTTTACCCACTTTCTCCTTCCGCGTAGTGACGTACTGCCTTCAGGAAACGTTGCTATCGAGTATAGTATAGGCGATAAGAATAAATGATAATTATTAAGCTGCTGCACTTTGAGAATTTTTTTATAAGTAAATTTTCAAATAATTCATCACTTCAATAACTGTTTGAATAGTTTACAGTGCATGGTTAAGGAAAGAAAAGGCTAGCATCCCAATGGGGAAAATAATTATAAATAGTACTAGTAGTAATTAAAGAAAGTACATTATACCACTTAAGTAGTAAAAAAACAAGATTCAAGGAGAAATTTTTGAATTAAAATTGGAAATTTTTTTAAAAAAATGCGATTTTTAGAAAAATTCTATGTTAGAGGTTAACGAGCTGTTGGGACATTTAAAAACTTATTTTCTTATGCTGGCTTTGTGTTTTTTTTTCGGTTTGACGGTTTTTTCGATTGTTTGCCTCTCCTAGGATTTTACCTTATTTTATTCATGTTTCTGATTTAAAATTCATGTGTGTAAAATTTTATGTTTTTCTTCTTGTTATTAATAAATTTGATTGATTTTATTTTATTTACCACCATTAGTACTACGAAAAGGATGGAGGTAAGCTGGGGTTATACACACCTTCAAAACTATAAGCATCAACATTTTGAATAGTGTTGAATTTGTTTAAAGTCTGACTATTCTTCCATTGATAATCATCACACTAATAATTACAAAGATTAAAGCATATGTTTATTCACAACTAACGATTTTTGAGGGGTCTTGCATTAATAAGATTAAAACTTTACAACGACTGTGCATTTAAAACTATCATGCATCATATCATATTAGAAATGAATAAGTTTGTTCTTATCTAACAAAGAAAACGCAAATATTGCTTAACAGATAAGGAACATTTTCAAATGCATTAAAAATTAAGATAATTAAATTTAGATTATGTTCAGTTTTGTTAAATTTAAATATAAAACTGTTCAGATTTGAAAATTGCACAAACTCTTGAAGAAAGTTTAAGAGAAAGTATAGAAGATATTGTAGAAGAGTATAAGTTTGAGAATTTTAGAAATCTTATCTTCGTTGTACCTTACCAAGACACTGACAAATATCGTTATCAATCAAGTATAAATGTAATCGAGACCAAATTTTATAGGTAAATTTATCAGAAAGGTCTATTAGACTGCATAATACTAAGTAATTCAAACTTTTTATTAAGAACTAAATTTTGATGTTTATTAGACCCAAAAAAGGAATAAAATCCTACTTTTGCAATAAATTTAATTTGTTTAAAAACTACTACTTTCACAATTTGGTAAGGGTATACATTAATTTCCTTTTTTACACCAATCGACTTTAGGGGTAAGTCCGGACTTTTTCAAACGGTCCTATGCATAATGTTGGGAATTCAAAATCGGCGTTAAATTTTTTAAGCCCGAGTCTCGTTTTGCTAATATTGTGAAGTTTAAAAATACTAACATGGTAAAATTATCACAAGAAAAACAAAGACCCTTTTTAAGATTATTTTGTGAAGGGAACTTTTTTCAGGTAAAATATTTTATAAACGGACCCAATTTTTTTTCCAAACAGACCCGATATTTGTCTCAAAGCAAAGATATTAAAAGAATCATTAATTTACAATATTAGATAACATTTTAGCGACTTAAGCTGAAACGGATAATATCTTTTTGAGTTACAGAATATAATAACTTCAGAATTCTTAATGAATCATCTACGAAAACAGCTGATCATAAAATCTTACGTAGAGGATCATTTTCTGCGATCATGATTATAATTTCAGATGTCAAAACATCCAGACAAAAATATTCTCTTAAAAACTGTTGCATGGAGAAGAAAATTAACAACTTACGCTCTCCGACCGCTTCTTGACAACACAATACGCGGCAGTATTCTTCGAAGCACTCATAACTATCCTATGGAATAATCCGACTGTCACAATATTTCCAGAGACATCAGTGCAGTGCGGATCAAAATAAACACGAGATCGCACCTCCAAAATCTCCACGCACAAAAATCGCCGATCCAAATGTCCCGCTACGCTATGCAGCAGGCATCCGCAGGGATTGAAGAGAGGTATCCTGCAGAAAACTCCGGCTAATATTCCGAAGAAACGCTAATTTTCCGCTCCTCACATATTCAAGCATCATCGAATGCGGTAGAATTCATAATAGGCCGCAATATTTTTATTTTTCTTTTTTTTACGAGAGTTACGTTGATGCAGTACTATTACTACAGATTGGGTTGCGATGAGCGCCGGCAACGCTATTGCCATCTGGTGAGATAATGTAGAAGCAGTTTCACCACAGTGTCGTGTTTTCGCACGTGGTTCCTGTCAGGTAGCTTTTGCGAACATGAAAACAGCACGCTAGAGAAACATCAACAATAAACAATCGCTTCAGCACGCGAAGTGATAAAACGCCTTTTGCATAACTGACGACCCAATGGACATTTTAGAGGTCTTCTCAGAGTGCTGCTTAGGAGGGAAAAACCTTTTACAGTGCACTTTCCCCCATTTTATCATGATTGAGGTTGTGTTATTAATTAATTAAAATTAATGTCATTTAATTTTAACGTTATTGCCAACTGGGATATAATAGCGTGTGTAGGTATAACATTTTAATATCATTACTAGAGTTCAACAATTATATCACTTACCTTTCGGTAGAGAATTACAAAATAAAACCTTTTATCAGGGATGAGTTTGTCTTACGATGAAAAAAGAGGAAAAAGTGCGTGAGCTTAGTCATGTATATTTTTTTAAGTACGTGAAACAAATAATTTTAGCAAGACAAATTTTAATTTACCTGGATTATATTTGGGAGGATTTTAAGAACCTACTGGCATTAAACTAGCTATTAATATAGATAGTGTAGAGTCTAGATAAAAATATCTTTAAACAAAGAAAAATACATATTTCATGTCATCTTCATTTGCATGAAAATAACCAAAATGCAACTAAAAGCAGATGAAAATTTAGGAAATCAGTTAAATACTAGAATTTTTTGATTACTTAAAATATAATTAAATTACTGAATTTTTTTACTAATATAATTTTTGCTAAGTGAAGAAAAAAGTTAAATATATTTCTAAAAGTAGTATTAGAATCTCAAATTAAATCATATGTAATACAGGTTATAATCTAACACAATTTAAAAAACTGAATTATCATCTTAAGTTGCTTCTCAAAGCGGCCTTTCAAAAATTTTACAACTTAGAAAAACCTCATAAGTTGAAAATACTGACTAAACTCGATAAAACGCAATTCTCAGAGACTAGGCTGCTCTGACACAACACTCAACAGGGATTCGACCCGCAGTTGCGGGAAAAACGGAACTTTCGCGAAAAATCTCTTAAATTTCTTACTTCCGGACTTGTTGGCTTCTGACTATGGCAAAGTTGTTTTTTCTACATCGCAAAAACAACGCGACATGAAGCCGACTTCACCATAACGCCGCGGCCGTCCAAGAAAGCATCGTGGGAGAAACGGTATTCACTCCACGAGCAAAACGGAACTTACACGAGAAGTTGCGATTTCCCGACTTTCGCGATTCCGATTTCGTAAAATCGCAATTCTGCGGAAGAAACTCATACCTGAAGGATTAAAAATTAATAAAAAGCGGAAGTAGCGGAAAAAAATGAAAAAAGGCGGAAAATCGCGTTTCGGCGGAAAAAACTCATGCCTGTTTTATTCTAACGGATAGTTTCTATACAGGGGAGCAGCCAAGTTATTTTAGAACAAATCTCTCAGGAAAGTGATTAATATTCCTTTAATACCATCAAAATAGACTATATTTATCTACCTCGAAATTTTTTCCGGCTAGAACAATTCATCTATCTATAGCAACAATGAATGTTTCTAATGCTTCAAAAATTTTCACTTCACCACATCTTATCCTCTCTGAATTATAGATAAATATTAGGGTGTATCGAAAAAACCTTTTTTTATTTTAATGATGCCTTAGTGCGGAAAAGTTGTCTAAGGTGGCAGAGAGTACCTGTGAATTTTTTCAGAATTTTCGGATAATATCTTGAGGTGCCGCCAAGGCCCTGAAGGTCCCCCATGTTAATCCTATGGAGCGCGCAAGCCAAGAAAGCCGAAAATTAGTTTTTCGCCCCTTCATTTCTACCCTAATCACACGACGAATGTCTTCACTCAAGTTATGGACCCTATATGATCTAGGCTATCCGACAAAACTTGAATAATAGCCTAAATCTCTATATTATGTTGATTATGTGCTCTGATTTGAACGAGGAAATACGCGATTTTCGACGAAATTGGAGCATACAAAAAAACGTAATATAGAGATTTTGGCTATTATTCAAGTTTTGTCGGATAGCCTAGATCATATAGGGTCCATAACTCGAGTGAAGACATTCGTTGGGTGATTAGGGTAGAAATGAGGGGCGAAAAACCAATTTTCGGTCTTTTTGGCTTGCTCGCTCCATAGGATTAACATGGGGGACCTTCAGGGCCTTGGCGGCACCTCAAGATATTATCCGAAAATTCTGAAAAAATTCACAGGTACTCTCTGCCACCTTAGACAACTTTTCCGCACTAAGGCATCATCAAAATTTTTAAAAAAGTTTTTTTCGATGCACCCTAATAAATATATTTTAGTTTTTAAATTTTGCATCATAGCTTTAACATTTTCTTTAATTTCGATTATAAAAGTTGAAAAATATATGTATGGAAGAAAATAGGAAAACCCAAAACCCTTTATATTGACACCCATACATGGTTAAGGAGATTGACTGATATCAAACGATTATTTCAAAGAACACCTTATTCACATGGAAAATTGAAACATTGCAACCTTTTAAACTAAAGAAATCTGATTCCTTATCAACCTCAATACTTAATTTTGTCTTAGTAACGCAAAAAGGGCAACTGAAGGAGTTAAAATTTGGAATTATGGAAAATATTATTAAAATCGATCCAAATTTTATTTATAACGCATAGGAAATGATAAAACTTATAAACAGAGTATCTAGCTGGGGGGGGGGGGCAAGCTGTCCCTGATAGCTTTGGAAACATGATTTATAAAAATGGAATTTTCTCAAAAAGTTGGGGACATTGCCCTTATGACCCCCCTTAAATCCCCCATGTATCTAATTAAGAAACTTTATAATTATATATTTTTAATATAATTTGAATACCTCCTTAAGAACCTTTGATTGGCAGGAATATCTTATTCACAGCATTAAATTTGAGAAGTATAACAGAGAAAGATGCCGTCTACTTATAAAAGATCCCGTCGTTTCTTCAGATTAAATCTCACAAGTAAAAAATCATTGTTTGTAGCTGATTTACATTTACAGTGTTCCATCGTTATTCGCGGTAGTTACGTTCCAAAATATACCCCGAATACACGAAATCTGCAAATAACGAACCCAGTTTTAAAATGCGCATATGTTTATATGAATGAGATATAGAACATATATAATGGTTCGATTCCGTCATTTATTACATAAAACTAATAAAACTGGTTCTTGCAAAAAGTATAGTTTTAACTGTAAATTACTGTAAATATGTACTAACTGTAAATAATTTGTAGTAAATACCAAAAAGGTTGCTAGTTAGAAAACTTGCTTAGTAGAAGAAGTTACATTTTTCAAAATGGTTTTACATAAAAAATACCGGAAACGAACAATTGTATCTTTTCTGCCACCTATGCAAGTTTCATTGCTAAAAAACTTGAGATCCAAATCCTCGAATATGTGGGGGTAACATTGCTCATCCGCGAATATGCGAGGGCTCACTAAATTTAGGTTCAAAAGACTATGTTCTCAAAATATATAAGTTAAATTCTTTTTATCAAAATTTCAAGAAATGAAAAAAAAACTCTTTAAAAATCTTCCTTTTCGAAAACAATACCCTTTAAAAATAATTTCAAAACAATTGCGAACACGTTTTCAGCAACACAAGGTCAAAAATATTTACAACTCGAATCATTGTTTTGTAATCAACGAAGCATAAAAGCAAAAGAGCACCAGTCGCTCTTGACGATTAGGAAACGAATGCCCGAGTGGAAAACCGTTTGTTTTTATCTCAACTCCATCAATCAGATCATTCCAATCCAGAACACTCGGGAACAAGTTCTCCAAACAGAAATGAGGAACGTTAATTGCGAGTCAAACAACAATACAATGAACTCCAGCATTCAGATTCCCTTTCTGTAAGTCCTTACGATTTAAATCTGATGTTAGGAAATATTCAAAACTCTAGAAATAATGATACCTAGCAAATGGAGAAGCGAGTATATTCCGCGAAGGAAAACTTGGTTTTACGTTCAAGCGATTTCGATGAATATTCTATTCTAAAAGAAAGCTTTTACGGGTTTATATGTTGACAGAATATAGGCGAGAGGGGGTTGTTCGAGAAAGTGCACTTTCAAAAATCAAGTTTTATAAAAATTCTATGCGAAGGAAATCTTTTTTTATATTATGGCTGCTTCGCGCATAAAATATACAGTGTAGCTGATGAGATCTTTTCGGATATATGCCCAAGATCAATATCGGACAAAATGTAGACTTGCTATTTTGAGTTGAAGAGGATGATAAAAAGAAGAAAATAATATTGCAACGTAAAACGGTATTAGCCTCTTTATCTCTCTGTTTACTCAATTTTAGATTATCAAAGTAAAGAAACTTTTAAACCTGTGTTTCCATCGTGGGGCGGAAGGCCCCACCGGGGGGCAGTATGATTTTCTAGGGGGGCAATTTGTAGTTTAATTACCCCCCCTCATGTGGGGCATGGATCGCCAGGTATTATTTACTTTCCAAGAAAGATGTTCGAAAAAAAAGGCATGGAGGGTATAGAAAATTTAGAAAGGCTTTGATGGAGCACAAGGACCGAAAAAGGTTGGAAAACACTGTTTTAGACGATTATGCAGTAAGGTAAATGTGGGTATAGTGGACACTGTACCAATAGTGGCCACATAGCTGATTAATTTTAAATAAAACGAGTTAGAGGCATCAAACAGCGTCAAAATTCATAGGCATAGTGGATTGTACAATCAGGTAAGCTGGTAAATTATCACCGATACCACAGTTCAGCATGGGAAGGATATTTAAATATTTGAAAATAACAACATCGGCCGAGTGACTGAAATTTGATTTTGCTTATTGAATCGCGTAAGGAAACGGGTATATCGGAACTGATTTTTTTGTATTTATTACTGTTTGATTGACTTTTAAATTTATATTAAGATAAAGAAGAGTGTATAAAATGATAATAAATAAAATTTATTTGAAAATTTTGACTTTACAAGGATTTATGGGGGTGGCCACTATACCAACACAAAATCTTAGATTTTCCAATAGTGGCCACTGCAATGGCTTCTAATAGAAACTTAAATAACATTGAATTTGGATCAGTTTTTCTTCATAAACTGTTGACTGTGCTTTAAAATGAGTGTTGTATGAATTTGGTTTCATTTTGGCTTCGGGAACCAAGGTTTCCAAAACATTGAACTGCATGCTTAACTCCTCTCAAATCAGCTACAGCGTAGGCTTTGGGCCGGAAACTATCAAGTATTTTTTTAAATAAAGCTAATTTGATTTGATAAAAAATACATTTCGTTGGGAAGGAAGATTTAATTAGAAATAAACGACTATACCAAAAAACCCCATCAATTTCATGCGTTAACCCCTCATATATGCAGAAAAAGCGAGGTGTCCACTATTGATGCAAGAGGTGTCCACCATAGATACAAAAGCTACATCTATGTGGCCACTATAGATGCAATTTGGAGTACTTTTTAAAAATTAATTAAAAATACTTTACCCAATTTAATTAAAATTTTTAATGGTAAAATCGAAAGCAGAAGATCCAATTAATCTAAAAATATGATGATAACGGTTTCCAAGCAAATAGGTTGGTATTTATTGAGAATTAAAGCAAAAATTTTCCTTAAAGTGTCCACTATACCCACATTTACCTTATCAAAGGTTCAAGTTTTCTCAAACTTTTCTACTCCTAATTTTCATGGTTTTCATAGAAACGATAAAGGATGATAAGTTATAGAGGATGATAATTTGGAAATGCGGGACAGAGTTGGATTTTTTAACATCCTCTAACTATTTACACAAATTTTTCTTCACTTTAAGATTCATCATCTTCGTAAATAAATTTTTTGCCCTTTTGTGTTATAAGCCAATTTGCATGGAAAAATCTGACGTCAGATCACGTGAAATAAAAGGATTTGGGAAAAAATTATTTGCGTGCTCTCACGTTTTGTCGTCAAGCTATAGTGCATTTCTGTAATAGTTTTGAAATTGCCAAACCAATGAAAAAACGCCAACTCATCGTCAGAAGCCCTGCTAATTTCGGTTAATGTTTTTCGGAGTCGATTCAATAGGGATGTTCAGGTTTACTCCTCTTCTATTTCTCCCTTATCCATTAAAATGAAGTTAAGTTGAAGTTTAATAATTTTTTCATCTATTGCAGGAGGAATTGAGAAAATTAAGTTATGGGATGATTTACCTAAGCGACAAATTATGTACAATAAAATCAAATGAAACCTCGACTCTTTTTTATTACAGGTTCAAAACGAAACCCATTCAAGATTGAATCATTGCTCTGAAGAAAAAACATCGACAAAACTTCTATATTATATCCCTTTAAGACCTGAAACTTTTTTTATAACAATCAAAAGCTTTGTTTTCACCTGCACAATCGTGTAGGTTGGGCCTTAAAGGGTTATTGAATGTTTACTTATCAATCAATCAATCTATTAAGTATCCGTCAAAATGACTAGAAAAAAAGAGTGAAGAGATGCAAACAAATTAAACAGAATTGAGTCGATTATGAGGCTAAATCAGTGATCCTGCATTCTATTCTACTAACCATATCATTACCCTATCGCCAAGAAACCTATAAGAAGAAGAGCGAGCAACAGAAAAGTATCTCCTTATAAAGTAAACAGTTGAAGCGATGCCACTTTCGGTTAAGCTAACATACCCAGAGTCCTCCCCTTCCTCAGAATAATTCATGGCACCTTTTAACTCTGGTCTCACTTAGTTTAGTTTAACAAGATCCGAAAACCTTTCTGGCATGGCGCCAACAGCTTTCCCGAAACGGGCATCGACCGTTCCCGGTTTCGGGAGTCCCAAGGAAAAGGTTATCTCTGCCCCCCCTCCTAAAGATCTCCCGGAAGAAAAATTAATTTTTTTTTTGAAGAGCTAGTTTCCCCTCTTGAGAACTAAGCTCGTTAATCAAGGCACGCTTCTTCCCTCTCGGCGGCAATTGAATGCATATTAAATGTTGATTGCTTCCCTCTTTAAGCACGCGAATATTTGGTGTAGTTAGTTGCATTAATATTTGAGCTGTTCAGGAGGAAAGGGGAACAAGTCCAAGAACACAAAATAAAATTTAGATTTTTAAAAAGATCCTCAACTAGTGTCCGCCAACTAGTTCTAGCTAACTAGTGACAGCTACTAGTTAAGTAATCAACTAGTAGGTAACTAGTGCTAAACAATAATCTATTAGTAGTGTTCGGCACCTTTGACTAGGTAGTAGTTGCAATTATTAGTTTAACTTTGAACAACTCTGTCTATCTACAAATAATATTAATAATGAAAAGAAGAGTTCTTAACCAGTACCTCTGGTTAGAGGATTGTGTGAGAAAACTCTAGCTCTCAAACGTCGCCTCCAGCCATGGACTGGTTTCGCCCTTTTGTTAGGGCTCATCAACACGGCATAGGCAGGCAACGCAAGAGAGCTGAGGGAGAGCTTTTTTTTAGTCTAGCCGACTTGAACGGAAATGGCGGTGACCATTGATATATTGAATATTAATAATGTTTCATAATTATTAACTGCTAGTTGATTTCTACTTAACTAATAGATACAACTAGTTAACTCAGAAGTTGTCAAACACTATCCTTTTCCAATAGAATGGTAGTCGCGTAAAAACCTCAATAAGTGGCCCTTAAGAGCGGCCTAATAATGCCTTTTCCATAGGAACAACAAAAGCGCCATTAGAAAAAACCTTCAATTGCTTAAAACTAAGTTCAGTGGATTTATACCACTTTCATTCTAACCAGCTCATTTGTTTGCGATGGCACTCGGCTAAGCGCGCCCTAGAGACTTTTGTTACGGCGACAGAGACAAAATTATCACCCTGGCTATTGCAAGAAGCTAGAGCGCGCCCACAGGCGACGAGACTCTTGGCCGATTGCCAAAAATCTCTCCATACAAATGCATTGCTCTCGAGTGACTAGTGTTATAAGTCGCCGTGACAGAAGTCTCTAGTGCGCGCTTAGCCTAAAGGGCCCCATTCACGGACGCTCCGCTCCGCTCCCAACGGAGCGGTACGGAGCGAGAAGATGAAAAACCGAAAATAAGACAATCGCTCCGCTCTGCTCCGCTCCACCCATTCCATTTTCTGTTTCCTGGTAGCCATTGTTTACAGCAAAATGGATGATTAAAACTTATTTAGTAATTTATTAGGTTAGTTAATTAGTTTTTAAATAATTTCAATTAAAGTAAAAACGGATTATTTCAATATTATGATCATTTCTAAATATAAATAGAGAATATAAATAAAATTAAATTTCTTCAATGTTTAGTTTTTTAAGCAACTTGAAGTTTACAAAAACATTTTAAAAATACACACTTGGGTTTTCCTGTTAATTTTCCAAGATTTATTGCATTTATTAGTTTATAATAAATAACCTTTCATTTTTCAGCCATCCTAGTTTGATAATACATAAATTGTTTGAAATTTGATTTTACGATTATTTAACTAATTTCTTTGAATGCAACACTTTTAAAAACTCTTAAAAGAAAGTAAATAATTCAAAAGTAATTATTTATTAGTATGTCTTTATTGATTTTAATTTAAGTTGAAAATAGAGTTTGGTTCCCCTAAATAAATTATTTGATGGAGTATTTTTGGAAGAAATGGTTGGGATTAGTTAAAAGGATCTAAACTAAGGAAGTTATTAAACAAATGTCATGACACCTAAAAATAATTTTGTTTCAAGATTGAGCTGGAATTCAAAATTTTGTAACCAGAAATAACACTGTAATAAATCTTGTTCTAATAAATCAATTTTTATAAATTTTTAGTTTTAATATTTATAAAAAAATAAATAAATCTTACTACACCCCCGAGTTTTAACATTAAATTCCTCTGGACCGGTGGTTCCCAAACTATTTTGGTCGTGGAACCCCCAAATTTGTTACCAATGATCACGGAACCCAGAATATTTTTTAATCAACGATTTTTAAAAATTTAATATATGATATTAAATGAAACCAGGCGCAGATCCAGCACGGGTACAGGGGGGGGGCACTTTTCCAGACAATCAGCTTTACCTTTTGGCAAAAATGTCAAATTCTTGGAGATTTTCTAAAAGTATCACGAAAGATCCGCTTCTGGTACCGCTGGGGGGTATGGGGGTCCTCCCCCAGAAAAATTTTTTAAATTTGACTTGTAAAATTAGAGTTTTAACTCATTTTAAAACGCTTTTTGGGGCCAAGAGGGGAATTTTCCATCTTTATCGTTTGACAAAAAATGCCAAAATGTTTGGGATTTTCCAAAAAGTATCGCTCAAGATCCCCTTGTGATACCTTGTCTTCCCCCTAAAAAATTTTGAAATTCGACTGGTAAAAGTAAGGTTTTAACTCATTTTGAGAACATTTTTGGGTATAAGGGGGACAGCGCTGTCCATTCTTATTTTTTTACACCATTCTACTTTTATTTAATAAAATAAAGTTTGTCCCATGGAACCCCTAAATTTTTTCGTGCGCGGAACCCACTTTGGGAATCACTGCTCTGGACTAACTATTTATAAAAAAAGATACTTTTGAATAATAATGAAAATTATGGTAACAGAAAACGATTAAAATTATTGGAAAGTTTTTAAAGGGGGGCATCTAGTCACTGATCTCCTAATTAATTTTTCATAATTTAAGCGATCCTTTGAACCCTTCAAACAAAAATCAATATCAGATGAAAAATTTTCCGAAAAGGAAGTTTACTAGCATAAAAACTAAATTTAGCCTGGGCGTAATACACTCTACTCTGACTAGGATACTTCATAATTAATTCATAATTAATTCAAATTTTATATTGGAGCCATTGGATTTCCAATACTTTGGAATTCCAAATGCTCCACAAAACTGGAACGATAAAGCGGTTCACGTCATGAATTACATCACGCATGATGTCAAAAATCAAATCATGTGACTAGATTTCAACCTTATCAGCAGTTTGGAACGAGTGGAGTTCGGATTTGGAATGTCGTTCCAGCCACTCCGAGTGATGCGAGGTCATTTCTGTCAACAATCGCTCCAAAAAGCACGTGTTTTTGTGGAATGGAGCGGAGCAGAGCGACCGTGAATGGGGACCTTAAGACGAGAGATTTGAGCCGTACCTCTCTTTTTATTGCCTAAAGAGCGTTTTATAATTTTCTTTCTCAACAAAGAAAGGTTGGGATAAATTATTTCTATAGTAAGGATAATTGAATTTCTAACATATTGTTCTCTCCTGAATATGTAATATGGGAGACTTGACTTTTTTTAGTAGCTTGAAAAATAATTATATTTATTTTAAAGATGTTTTTTAAATTAAAAAATACTACAACGCAAGAGGCACAAATCTTTCATATTGCCTAAAAACATTATTTAAAACAAAAATTTAAAACGGGATCAGTCTCTCCTATTTTCCAAACCTGAAATCAATCTAATTACAAATACAAAACAATTTTAAAAATACATTGGAGTACCTATCCCTATCACCTTTCATCAACTTTAAATAAATATTTATTTAAAACTTATTTCGTTAAAAAAAACAGAAATCCGTTTGCGTTTGTTTTACAAAATAAGGATATTTCATATTGAAAACTTTTACAACTTTAAGAAAAATTTGTTTTCCATATTCCTGTACATTATTAGAAATATCGGTTTAAGTTCATAAAAATTCTATATTACAATTTTGTATAGAAAACCAAGTAACGTTAAAGTCAGAAAACTGAACTTTTCAAAAACCAGGTCCTTATCATTGAATAATTCTTAAAAAAGTAGAAATCAAGCAGAAAACGAATGGTTTAAATAGAGTATGTAATTCCATTTAATAACTACCTCACTCAATTAATTTATCAAAATGATCACGTAGAAAACTGTACTTGTTTTCATTTATACCATCATTTGGTAACACTTTCTCATCTATCTCCGCATCTTTTGTGTATCAGCATCCAATTAAAATCCTAAACTAGACTATAAGTTCCATTGAAAACTTCCAAATTTCGAAAACCTCTAAAAGATAGGCAAAATCTACCCGCCCTCAATAGATGCGGATAAACAATAGTGTTGAACTTACCCCTCTGTGGATGAGGGCCGTGTGGTGGTCGTCCCCGGACTTTCCGGCATCTTTGCCGGATTGTTTCCGTCGGTCAGGGTCGATGGAGTGGCGACGAAGCAAGGCACCTGTTGAGAAAAATAAACACAATTAGGAGCACAGAACCATGAGGTCAAAAACTGCAATCAATCAAAAAAGGTTAGATATAGCATCTTATTGTATAGTTTATGTATTTTAATTAAAAAAAAACAATTCAACACTTCAACGAATTTCAAATATTCAATAATATTAAAAAATAAAATTAAAAACAAATAAGTATAATTATAGATGCTCATTTGTATTGTTTTAAAAAAGATGGACTAGCTATAAAAATTGCGGAAACGGCATTTTTACAAATTAGCATAAATAGTCCGAGAGCTGGCTACATGAAAGTTCAACCGAAAACACAGTTCTGAAAATTATATATTTTGAAGCACCCTTCTAGGGAAATAAAATTCTGTTGGTCAGCCGGTGCAAAGCGGTTGCGTTATCGAATGGCAGATAATTGAAAATCGAATTGTTGGCCTTTTTCCATAAATTGTGAAATAACAACCAAACGATGAAATTTTCAAATAAACATCTATTTAAATGTTTTGTTACTGAATAAATTGCCTACATTTTAAGCCTAAGTTTATTTGCGTAGCTGAATTAGTTGTTAAGGTATTTAACTTCAAAGGTTTTGAATTTTTCAACTTTTTCTTTTTGTCTAACAATGAAATTTCCTCAAAACGCATTGTTGTAACAGAAAATACGGTCTACTACTATTCGGCGCGGCCGTTTCGGCGCTGGCCGTTTCGGCGCCAAAAATAAAATTAAAGTAAATAGAACTCTTTCATAATCCTTCTAAAAATTAGAAGAAAAAATTTTTGTCTAGCCCCAAAACAGGACGGCGCCCAAACGGCCCGCGCCGAATCGTCCCATTCCGCAGAAAATACTGGAATTTTAAAGTCGAATATTTCAAAAGCTACTCAAGCTATCAAAGTAAACTTGGGATTAAAATGTAGGTAATCCATTAAAAAAATGTAATTAAATTAAACCAAGAAAATTGAAAAAATGCCCTAATTGAGCAAACATACGTTGCTCCAAACAATGCTTAGCTGCCTTAGATATAAAAATTTACCATAGAAAAGATCCCCATAAACCAAGAACATTCAAAAAAGGAAAAACATGTAGTTTTTAGTTGAAAATTCCAACTTATAAGCTTATTTTTTTCCCATTAAGAGTCTAAATTTTTTGTTGAAAAGTTTTTAAAAGTATGAAAATCCTACAAAAGTCTGACAAATCTCATCCCTGAAATATGGAAACCTTATTTGTATGTAAATATGTTATAAAGATATCAGTGATATCGGATCACAGATTACATTCTATTAGGGTTTTTAGGGGAAAATCTTTTAATTCACTAAATCATGACAACAATTAAAAAAGCGACAAAAAGTGATGCCAAAATGTCCTACGTATTTAATAAAAATAATAACAATAACTTCATTAACATAACATAACTACAAAACAAACAAAAAATGAGGTAAAACATGTTAATTCCCAATGGGAAAGTACTTAGTATATTTTAGTACTAACCATCTTAAACTTGTGATACAAAAAGTACCTTATTAATTTTAAGTTCGACTAATATTTTAACTTTTTTTCTAAAAGTAAAAAATAGTTTTGGAAGCAATTTGTTTAAGATTTGTCCCTTATTTCAGAGGAATAAGTAAAAGAAATTAAGTTAGCAATTTGATATAGAAATTAAAGTATCAAAACGTATCAACATCACCTAATAGAGAAAAATAAATTTTAAATTTTGCAAGAAAGAAAACTTATTTCCACTTTTTCCAGAGAATATGCAACGCCAACAATAATTCGTTCAATAACCTTACAATATTCTGCAAGTACAAGGGTTTTATTTGTTCTCTTAAAGTCAACATCCACACTTTTCGGAAGATAACAAGTGCTGAAATCGTTTAAAAAACACAAAAAGGGGAGCTAAAAGATATCCGCTTCTTATCAAAGAGTGATAGGTGGTATATACTTCTTACTCTTAAATAGGGCAGTTTTATTTAAATTAGCTTTATTGTTTTTATTTAGGAGATACTAATAGAATTTCTTTACTTATTATTTCGGGTGTTACGAAAAAAGTTTTATCAACATTATGATTATGACTTTTATTTTTTTTAAACTAGGGAGCTACCGCCCCCTGCTCGCTATCGCTCGCCAACCCCCGTTAACTGCTGACGCAGGGCCTTTCGGATCGCTTCGCAATCCACACAAAACCCTGCTCACTAAAATTATTTATTTATAAAACATTCGTTATAACAATTAGTAGAAAAAACATCAATCAACTTTCCAGAAGCACACTCTCTTAAAAGTTAGAATATTTATTGGTTAAATTATCAATAATTTAATCAACACGTTTTCCTTGAAAATATCCATCAAGTCTGCTCGTGCTATTGTTATTCAACATTTACAAAAACGTTCAGCAATGAATCTGTTAAATTTAATATAGTACCTAGTAACTCGTCAAAATATCTAGTGTTTTATCATTCAAGTTTTAGTTTTAAAACAGACTTTTTAAACAATACGATTTAAGCTATTAAAAATGATAAGAGACAAAATCTACATTGCACTCAATGTTTACAAACAATTAATTTTGGTGTGTGAAATTCTATACTTGAATAGTAGATCTGTGAGTTTCTGGAAAACTCTTATCAGTCTTTTAAACATATTTTATTTAGAAAGTTCATATTTTGAAGCGCGAAAGGTATTATTTTCATCATTAAGGAATAGCGTCGATTGGTCATTGTGATTGGAGGTATAATAAATTGTACGACAGTTTCTTGCTGTTAACTGCAACCTTATCCGTAATCCAGAAAAATGGAAATATCTTAGAATTGAGAATTTTTTTAGAAATTCTAAAGGCACTTTGCACATCCTCAAAAGAATCCGAACAGTTTGATACCAAAAACATGTTATACGGATCAGTAATTAAAAAGCCTTTCTCTGGAAACCATTTACAAAAACTTTTTTTTAGAATAGAGAGATAATCTTAAGCTGTATTGTATTTCAATTAAACAATGATGATATGCGTATCTTTTGCAAATATTACCTACAACTGGTAATTTTTTTATCGACTCATATAATTTTTTATCGACTATATACTCATATCGATTAGATTAATAATTTCAATGTTATTACCATTTTTAAAATCAAACAGTTCGTTTACAAAACCACTGGAAAAGTTTATTCTTACCAGAAGGTATTGATTTTTTACTACAAACCATTTCCATACTTATACCAAACTTTTACAAGAGCAACGAAAAGTCTCAAGATGCATTTCCCCCCTTAGACTGCCTAAACAGTTTACTACAAATCTTACATTTATTTAATTAAAACTTAGAGATTCGAAGTAAAATTATATAGAAATATTACATTCGGAAGAAATTCACTTGTGGATATATTGGAAGTTTTACATTTAACAAATTCAACATTAACAAATTCATCTTACAGTCTTACTCTATTTTGATTAAATAGTTTCGCCTTCTAATTTGTTTTTATTAAAGATATAAATAAGGTGAATATAAGATCTTAACTTATCTAAGAAGAATAAGGGTTGGTTGAGAAATTATTTCATAGAAAACGATGAATAATATAGAAGCTCATTAAAAATATATATAAAATTCCAGACATATTTTACTAAGTCATTAAATTGAAGGAACTATGGATATTTAGGAGGTTTTGCATTCTTAATAATAATATAGAAGCTGAATAAAAATAAATATAAATTTCCAGACATATTTTACTAAGTTATTAAATTGAAGGAATTATATGGATATTTAGGAGTTTTTGCATTCTTAAGCACTACTTTATTTTATGTTATGGGTTACTCTAGTTTTCTTTAACTTATTTGCTTTCTCGTCAAACTAAAATGGAGTTTTACGCTAATCACAGAAATATCAGATTGATACAAGAACATGGAAAGTTGATGTGTATGATGATAGCTTAGATTAAGTCGTTATATTCTCATACCTTAGTTCTCTAACATTTGGTTAAAATTGTTCTTTTTTGAAACTTAGCATCGTTAACAATTTTTAATTTCGTTAAAAATAAAATAAAACTGAATTTGAAAAACCTAACTTTAGAAACAATTCCATGGAACTGAGTTGTCAGTTTTAAAATAAGGTATAAAACTTTAGAACGATATTGACACAATTTTAAACACAAAATTAGGAAACATTTTTGATTATTTTATCAAGACATACAAAACCTAGATTTTAGTTACTTTTAATAAAGATCTAAACAAAACAGTAAATGTTTAATGCGGAACTAATATTGAAAATTAAAATTCATTCAAACAAAAATTATAACTTTTTTTTAAAGTTTACCAATGTTTAAACACTTATTTTCTCTTCCACGAGCTGTAACAACCTAGGTTTTTCTATGTGATTTAGTCTGATCTTGCGACAGTACGTGGTTCGCATATTTGTAACATTAAATACCGAAAAAACAGGAAAATTAAAGGATATTTAATAAGTATACAGTATAGAACCCCTTTTTTGTTACACAAGCCTTAACAGCTAATATTTTTCTGTGTACTTTAAGCTGATCTTGTGACAGTATGTAGTTCGTAGTAAAATTAAATGCAAAACAGGGAAATTAATGGGTAATTAAAAATCAAATAGCATAAAATAAATAGTTTCCTCCCAAGAGTACATAAAGTTTTAAATTTATTTTGAAATGTTTTTTTAGGTTCTTTCACAACCTTGGAAAAGATGTAAGTGCTAATCAACCATATAAACCCAACGAGCTTGTAAACCAGATGGAATACTCTCCTCAGTCTCACAGAAAAGTTTAAGAAAACCGCGAATGGCGTGGGTCGCCTGCCATATGGAGTGAATCGTCACGTGCCTCTGCCAACTGACCTGTCTTCCCCGAGAAGGAGAACTTTCTGCTGCGGAAGATTCCCTGCTTCTTGGGGGTGACCATCCCTGGTTCCGAATGGGACGGACGAGGGATGGAGATTTTCGGGATGGGGTGGGTCACGTGACGGTGCGCCGGCGCGCTTCTTCTTCCGATGGCCATTGATTTTGCGCTTTTTTTGTGTGTGTGACGGCAGATTTATTCATTTATTAAGTTTTGAGGGAGAGATTGCTTTTGACCCTTTAGGCGAGAGGCGGTTTTTCTTTACGCTTTGAAGGCGAGACGGAATGGTTTTGAATTATGTATGGTGTTTCGAGAAAGTTTTTTTTTTGCGCTGAAGAATGCAACTCGATTGGAAAAGTTCCTGTGCCGGGATAGGTGTTTTTTTATTTGATTCTTAGTTATCTATAGCGTTAAATATTGCATAGATATTTTGGTCACCAACTAAATAAAATATAGCCAAATATTGCAAGCCAGCCTATTTAAACATACACATATATAAATGGCAACCATAAACGTATGGCAATATTTAAATATTTGGCGATGAAAACAGCTTGGAGTTATTTAACAGTACAGATAACGGATTTGTACCTTATTTTTTCCAAGATCGTTTAGGGTTCTCTCAATTAAAAGATTTTTATGTCACTTCTAGGAAGTTTTTTTTTGGGGGGGGTGTTATCGATGTTATTTTGAAATGAAAGTTATTACTTTTAGGTAAATTCAGAAACTTATGTTTATAAGAAAGTCATAAATAAAAGGATAAATTATATGGAATGCACAGAGTATAGAGCTTAACAGAGATGCCAAACGGTCGGTTTCCTCCTAAGGTAATTAATTTAATTCAGCTATCAGATTGTAATTCAGTTCAGCAGCCAATCAGAAAAAGCTAAATGCGATTGATTGAGCAAATGACTTTGAGTGACAGCTTCAGTGGGCGAATGAAGTGGGTGAGTGACAGGTGGGAGGTGGAGCTATAGGAGGAAAAAGGAGGCGGTCCGATGTACTCGAAAATCTCTATGGGAAAAGCCCTGTTAAAAAAGTTACCATTAGCGTCTATGGAGATGAACACTCTGTTAAGCTCTATACTCTGTGATGGAATGTAACAAACAAATTAGGATATCAAGGCAAGCATATTTTAGCGAAAAATAGAAATAAAAAAACAGGAGAATTTCGGAAATTTGAGTTAAATAGGATTACGCACAACAAAAATGAAACAAAAAAAATTAACATATTGGCTGTTAAAATGTTATTAAACTCTGTTAAATAATAATCAATAATTTAAAAAAAAAATTAAAAAAAAAACTTTAAAATTAATAAGTGAAATATTACCGACGGACTCTACAATATAAGTAGAATGAAATAGTACTTAATTCCGTAAAATTTAATCATACTTGATATATTAGTAAATCTAAAAACCTTCAGAGTAGTTCAGTAAAAAATAATTTTATAACTTGAAAAACTTTTAATTCTAATACGTTTTAGAATAATAACTACAACTACTATGTTAAATAACAAATATATTTCCAAATAAATTACACACTTTCAAAAAATATTATATCTTAATCCTACTAATAAAGTTGGTAGATGATTGCAGATTAAAATCTGAAACCCCTTTCTTAAAGCTATCACAGCTTCTTAATAAACTGAATCAAACGTATATTGTTAATCCCAACTTTAATATTCACAATCACCCTCCAAAAAACTACAACCAGATCTCCACACAAATATCAAGAATACTAAACCAATAAATTAATAAACTGGACTAGTCTTGAAATGCTCCATTTTACTCTTTCGTCCTTTTTTCTCCAAATTTCGATTCTCTCAGGTAGGAAAAGACTGGGAAAGACGAAACGTGTTTTCCCTCAAAACCAAGGCAATCAGTTGAGAAAACAACATGCAGTATTCCGGGCGTTTCGACACAGAGATATGGCTTTTAACAATTCAGGATTGAAAGTTCCATCAATTTCACTTTTTATGTCTATCAATAGGCAGGTAAGGAATGAGTTCGATAGGACATCAATAAAATGTCCATTTGTTTGGTTGCCTTATTTTACTGAGAAATTCAGTTAAATCTAACAAAATGGTTGAGATTTCTGTGAAGCTATAAAAGTTTTAGGTTTACAATGCGTTTCATGTTAGAGGCATCATAAAGCAAAACAAGCTTCAACTGTTTATTTTTATCCTTAAGGAAAACATGGTATTTTACTTTGGATTCAACTGTGGTCAGAAATATTGTATTTCTGTTTTATTAAATCCCACACAGTATATATATATATATATATATAAATCTTTCTTTCTCTCTTGTGCTCGATTTTTCACATCAAATTAAAGAAGATAAATGTTACTTTTAAAGCATGTTATCAAGTTTTAGGAAAGTCTTCGAAAATATATTTTAAGGTTTTAAAAATTCAAGAATTTTTTTTAAGGATAAAAAATGAAATAAAAAAAGAAATTTTACAACAGAGTGATAAATATTAGACCACAAAACAGTAACAAACAACAGAACAATTTACCTCAAAGAAAACCTCTGTTATATTTTAGGAAATCTTGATTTTTGAAAATCTAGATTAGAAATTTTTATGGTCCAATAATGTTTTAAGGAACTTAAAAATTTCCATTGTCCATTTCCTATATGATTAATTTTTTAACTTACACGAAGAAAGTAAGAAACCATTTAACCAAAGTTAACAAATATTTCAATGTAATTTACTCAGCAAGGTTATTAGAAATATTTCGTGAAATAAGGACTTCCCTTTAGAATTTGAATGAGGCTTTTGGGAAAAAAGAAAGGTATAAGGAATATTTATTTAGAATCTTATTAAGAATTTATTTTTGCAAGAATTATCACTTAAAAACATTACACATTTAAAATAATACAATTAACAGAGGAAATGGAAATGACTAAGAAAAGTCAATGGTAACATTAAAACCTTGATAATTATTTATTTATTGCTTGTAATTTTTTTAATAAATTCTACCATGCAAAAATAAGCAACTACCCAAAATTTGAATTTTTTGATTGCAAAAAAAATTAACAAAAATCCCCTTTTTCAAAGCGCCCGAAAACGATAAGAGTTTGGGATGTGACGTCATCGTACGGCGACCATTGTTGGAAAGCAGCGGAGTTCATGGTATGATTGTTGACGTCATCGTACGGTGTTTTCACTTAAGCGTTTTCAGTCACGTGTTTTTTTCTCGACTTTTAAATTAAAATATTTAACTACTTGTACATTTTTTTTGAAAAATTGACTATTACCATACAAAAAACCATACGCAACACTTGAATGTTTATGAAAATCTGACACATGCAACTTCCTTTTTGTTCTTTATCAGAAGTTAAAAACAAAAACAGTCTTATGAGAAAATAACGACAATTCGGAAGCTTTCTGTCAAATAAATACATGGTGATAAACGTATTTAACTAAGCAATATATAAGAGTCCGCCTATAACATTCATACACATCTATCGCTCACATACTTACTTCCTATCCACGGTGCAAACACACTATATCCGTGGTAATCCATATCAAGAAGATGGCCACTATATCGATATTAAGAATCACGGCTTCACATTAACAAGGCTGTCCCCTTGGCAAAAAGGGATCACGAGGTAAGTGATTTATGCTAAGACGGTTTCCATGGGGGAAATTATTTGGTCGTCATAGCTACCAAATATTGGGAGCAATTTCGTGCCTTGTTTAGCTCATCCCCCTCGAAGGCCTCGTTATAACACATTGATTTCATCAGGCGAGAAGAAAGTTGATGGGTTTCTTTTGTCTCTCGGGGGCTTCTTAATTATCTCGAGGAGTTGGGGGAGGGTGGGAAAGGTTTTCGGTGTGAATGAAACGTGAGGAAGGTGGTTGAATGATAACCAAAATGGAGTGTCGATCAGGTGATTAGATGTTGCCGGAATTAGAAATCTCTTACTTAGTCAGAGAAGGTATTTTTGTGGGCTTTTATTTAAATTGAGAACTGCTAGAGATGGTTTTGTCATTAGTGTCTGGTATTGAAGGGGTTAAAGTGACAGTGATAGTATTTTAAAGTTGAATTAAATTTATAGTATTTTATAAAGCGGGATGTTTCAAACTGCCCTCTTACTGTAAGGTTATCAGGAATTTGGATGAATATTGATTTTTAAAATTAAGAATGATTGTGAAAGTTTTTACAGGGGTACTTAAGGTGCCGTACATTAATAACATGCTAATTTAAGAACTTATATAAACTTAAACTTACAATAAGTTTGTATGAATAAAATAACACGTTTTTTGTTTAAAAAACACTAACCAATTGAATAGACATAGAGAAATCGTTTGATAAAATTAAAAAAATTTAAATTCGATAAATGAGACATGTCTACAGCTTCGATGATGCTTACATTGATGACGAAATTATTCAGTGAGTTATACAGTCGAATGCAATTAGTACTATATTTTTAGTGGTGACTAAGATAATTTTAGTTTTATTTATTTCGAAAAATGTGCTACCGATAGAGAAATGTGACACTGAACGCTAGGACCTAGCACAAAAAGTAAAGACAATGAAGAAATAGAATAGCCTAACTACGTATTTTTAAGGATCTCTTTCTTTAGGTTTAGACCATAAAAATGAAACTATTTGGACTAAGAATGTATAACAAAACTAGTGATGCTCTATTTGCAAAGCAAACTTTTTCCATTCTTTTTGTTGATTTTTGTTTGTAAAAGGTTTGGGGCACTTTCTTCACTCAACCAAACAAAATTCAGAAAGTTCTGTTTCAAAAGAACCGATGGGAAGTTTTAACCCATTAATGCCCAACTTTTTATTTTTCTTAAATATTTGGTAAAATCATAGTAAATAGCCCCAAAACAACTGGAAAAATAGTGAAAAAAATTCCAAGTTAAAATTTTAATTTCTACACCAAAATTAAAAAACGTCCCTAAAAAGGGACGTCAGGCACGAATGCCCCCGTTGTTTTTCTCTATAGTAAACGCATGGTAGAAGACTGTTTTAAGGCCTCAAAAACATCTTTTACCTTTTTAAGTGCTGCAAAAGTGATCGAAACCATACTCTAACATGAATATGAACAAAAAATATTAATTATTTATCCAATTAACTGTAAAATTAACATTAATTAACGTAATTTGAGCATTTTTTATGCTCTAAAACACGTTTTTTCCTCCCAAATCTATAACAATTGCAAACTAATTAAGATTTTTAATTGAAAAAAGCATTCTTTGTTATATGTTACCTAATGTTAAGTAATAATTACTTTAACACACCTCAAATCCATCAGAATATCTCAATTTGTGAAGTTAAAGTCTTTCAAATGCCCATACTTTTTTCATTTTATTTAATTTTATTGTGTGGAACACAAATTTCTCCCCAAAAATAAAGCATTATTGGGATGTGCAGTAGCAATCCAGATGATATAGATTGATCTGCAGTATAGAACACAATGATTAGCGACATCTAATTAGAAAAAAAGCCGAAAATTTTTTACAAAAGCGACTTTTTTGGCAATTTTAATGACAAAAAGTCATTATAACTAATAATTATTAAACTTTTAATTAAAATATAACCGTAATATATTTGCATAAGTAATAAATACAGTAAAATAATTAATTTATTCCGTTTGATTAATACAAATTAATTAATTCTTCATAATTTAAGACTTTTTATTCCATTAATTTAGCATAAATAACAGTATTTTCCAAAAAAATAAACAAAAATAATAAATTTATTATCTAAAATTAAAGTAATTTTATAAATATCAGTTATTTAATTCATTTCATAAGAATCGAACGTGTTTTTATGAAAAAAATAAGGAAACACTAGCATTTCACTATGGGGAAAACCACGGGGGCATTCGTGCCTGACGTCCCTTTTTAGGGACGCTTTTCGAGGGTCCAAAATAAGGTCAAGATAAAATATTTTGGAAAAATAAAAAAACACCCCAACTGATTTAATGTATAAACAGTAATATATATCGGCATTGAACATTTTTTAAAATAACAACCAGGATTTTTAAGCTTTTTCTTTTAAAATTTTTAAAAAAGCACTTTTCCGAAAAATTCTATCTTCCAACTTTAAAAGATGTGAAAAATTTTTTTAATTCTGCTTTCTGCTTGTGTTTTTTATGTTCTATGAAAATCAGAGATACATCAGTGCAAATATTGATTCAAAGGATCAATTTTTATAGAAATAGGAGGATTTTTAAAAAACGTCCCTAAAAAGGGACGTCAGGCAGTAATGGGTTAAAGTTGTACCTAAGGGAAAGAGTTGAGAAGAAAGGAGGGATATTTTAAACTGAGATCCTTGGGGGTGAAAGGAAGGTTTAGAATAAAAAGAATAGCGCAATTCATATATAATGAGCTTATATTTATGTATATAAAGCCGGATAGATTGCTAAAATGTTTTGAAATATTCCAGAATGTTGTAATAGTACATTTTTGTCGACCATTTTTATATTTTAAGAGAAAGGGAAACACTTATGATTTGTTTTAAAGTCCTACCGCCACGAAAAACACCTATTGACGTCGTATAATATTGTGAAGTGATTGTTATAGAAACTGGTTATTTCACACAATTTTAGTGGGGATGGTATTTCATAAACACTGAAAAAAACCTTTGGTGGCAAATCTGTGTAACCGAACATTTAAATTTGAACTTCTTGTCGCAGTTTTGTTTTCTGTTTTTTTCCTGGCTGTCGGACTATACTTACAGTTTCAAAACGGAAATTATTATTTAAAAAAGAATACACAATAATTTTATAACTAAGAAGTAAGAAACACCAACAACACAGAGTCAATTCACGTCCTATTTTTCAATTACTGATGTTTAAAAATCTCTAGTCGAACAATAAAAGAAAAAATTAAGCCTCTCCACTTTAGTTAACTCAAATTAACCATTTAACACCTAAGCCGCTCCTTATTTCTAAATGGATTGAATGGTAATCTCGGGAGGCATAGGGTTAAAAGGGTTACGGGACTGAGCAAGGAGCAGTCTATGTAGTATTATCAAGAATATTTCAAGTAAAAAGTTCTCTTGGCGATGATAAACCTCCCATTAACGTTCATAACCAAAAATAAATGGATTTTCAGTAAGAAATTTCAAGTTTATCTAAGGCTACTCCAGAAAAAGAACTCTCTGAAGTCCATTATTTCCTCGTCAACATGGAATAAAATGAATTCCTAACGACTCTAAGAGGACCAAGCTGACGAATTTCCATGACGAAGGACGGCTTAAATATTTTTATATTGATCCCGTCCAATATTAAGTATTCGTAAGAAAAAGAATAAACGTTTGAAAACTAATTTTCAGAAATTAACTGACTTCATGATGAAGAAAATAATAGCAATAATGAAACCTGAATAATGCAGTTTCCTAAATTTATTTCTTTTCTTTATTGACTTTATTACAAGAACGGTGTATGTCGGAAAACTATTAAAATATTATGCATAGGTTATTTTTATTAGTCTAATAAGTATGTTTTTTTCAAAACTTTAATGATTTAAAACATGACTAAATACGAGTCCCCCGGTACTCAAAACATTTTATCCATAAATTGATTTCATTCATAAAGAGACATTGCGTTACAAGCAAAGCCAGGATAAATGATAGGAGGTTCATTTAACTTTCTAAATGAAATTTGAGAAAGTTGAAGGTTGAAAGAAATGAAAGTTGAAGGTTGAAATAAAACATGGTTATTAAAAATTTCCTTTCAGTTTCCCTCATTAGGGTTAAAGTCAGTTAAAGTCAAAATCAAAAATTCACCGGAAAGATTAGTCTTATGCAATTTATTTTTTGTGTGATAAAAATGCCAAAGCAAATTTTTAAAAAATGCTTATGAAAGTAAATTTTCAAAAAATGCTAAGTTAATACTTTTCCCATCAGAATTCCGCAAAAAAGATCCAGTTTTCCATTTGCAAAAATTCAAGTTTGTTCAAGTCCTTTTACCAAAAACTCCATAAATCAAAAAGTAAAAAAAATGAGCTGAGGCCGATTAATGAATATCTAATGTAAAAATGAAGAGTTCTAAATATTCGGAATATTTGCCGAATCGACCCGCGCTGTTTGAGCTCACTTTCTCTTTTAGTAATTTGTCGGTCAACGAAACGAGGTCAGGAAGGGATGGTCCAGACATAACGTGACCAGAATTGCCGGGTTCATTTACATGGTTTTCGCCTCATTAATGTAAAGAAAGTAGTAAAAGCTGTCAAAACTTTTATTTTTTGAATGCTTCTTGAAGTGGAAAGTTGTAAATAAAATGTTACTTTATGTGTATTGACAGTTAATTGTTCGGATTTATTTTTAGGTGTGAACTATTGAAGTGTCGATGTTAAGTTTTCAAGGTGTCCAACGTATTAGGTATTATTTTAAATTTTTATTTTTAACATGGGTTAATTTATGAGAATTAAGAAGAGATGCCTAAAAGCCGTTTCTTCTAAAATATTTTCCTATAAGAAAAGTTATACATCCATCAATGTAGCTTTAAGTCTTTTAACTTTTTATGTTAATTGATTCGATATCTAATAAATCGATACATAAAAGTGTCAACACTCCTACAACTAGTTAAGATTTTTTTCAAGAATTAATGGACATTTTTGTTAAAAATGAAAATGCAGAAAATGGACATTGTTGTGAAAAAATAACCACTAAGGTTGAATAGGTATAAGATTTTTTTAAATTTTACATCATGTGAAAAACAACATTGATTTTTTCAATGGGCAATTGCCGTTTTTTTAAACAGTAAATATGCATTTTTCCAGTAAAAATGGTTCTAAGTTGAAAATTACATCCGAAAAGTTTTTTTAAAAAATTGAAAATTCAATATTTTAATATAAAAAACGACAATCCCTTTGAATCCTTTGATGCAGATCTATTTTGGCCCTACTTTAAACTAATAATGAACAATAATTGCTTCCCATACTGTTTTCGTACCTTTTATAAAAGTGAAACTTTGAAATTAAAATTAAAAAGCAATTAAGCATCGCAATTAAAATTTTTCCGTGTTTTTCCTCCCATGGATATGTCTATGGAACAAAAAAATAAATAAAAATGCAGGAATCGCCCATTAAATCGGTTTATTGTCACTCATTGGCTTCTGTAGTTTAATCCTCTTTTCCTTTTAGAAAAACACTTTTCGGATGTACGCAGGTTATACCTCAAAGATTGGCCCCACACCAACAATTTTTACAACTTCCAAAAGGAGAAATTGATATTCCGTTAATGGTCTTCTTATTACCTCACCCCATTCACATCGAAATCTTATTCGGAAACGCGCAGAAGTTGGCCAGTTCGCTCTCTGAGTTGGCCGATTGCCCTACCGAGTTATCACCAGGCCCACTGAGCGAAACGAACCTATTTTTATAACCGCCGAAAAAGCCTACCAACGGGGCAATAAAGTCTGGAAGGAGTTGTCATAATGATTTAATTGCTGATGAGCTGGAAAAATTCTGTGGTGAGGGAGACCGAGTTGTCATAAACAAACCATTTTCACTTTCTCTCTCTGTATCTTCCTAAGTAAAGTATATAAATGTGTGTATAAGGGTAGGTCATGGTATGGTTTTAATTAATAAGAAGGTTTTAAATGTTTTTGAATTTTTAAAAATCCTGATTTAGTTAATTGAGGTAGCTTTTCTTTTATATAAACCGATTAAAATTAAATTTTCAACAAAATTAACAAGTTTTTAATAATATTTTGATATTTTATAGTGAGATTTAAAATATATATTTATCGTGGTAAAAGTATACTGTTATTTAAAAATTCCGAAATTTCATCATTTGGTTTACAAATTCCAACAATCACGAGAAAGCTTATCTCAAAGCTCAACACTTATAACAACTATATAACGCTTTGGCTTATCTTTAAGTAACAATGATTAATGTTCAATTCACTTTTTATATGAACTCTTAGCACAAGGGTCGGACACTGGCTGATCACGGGGTCCACATCCGGATCGCTTGAGGTTATTTCCTGGACCGCCAAATTAATTTGATGTGATATGCTTCACCAAGACACAAAAAATTAATTCTACCTTCTTTTTAAAAGGGTTAAATTTCCAACTCTTTCATGGGGAAAAACTCTAGACCCCTATTTCAATATAAAGCTATTAATAATTTTCAAATACTTTAGAATAAAGGTTATCCAATGGTTTCGAAATTCATGATTTAGGATGAGTGCTGTAATCGAAAATGAATGTCTGGAGTGACTTAAAATACTTCAAAAGTATACGTAATAAGTATACATTTTATTTCTATGGAGATCGATAATATTTTTCAAAATTACTTGGACCCCACTTAAAATTACTTGCCGACCCCTGTATTAGCACCTTTTACTCTAGTTAAAGAGAAAATTATTCCTATAAGTTAAATTTAGTGTCAAAATAACGTTACTTCACTAAAAAGAGGAAACCCTCTTATGTCATAAATGCTGTGTGTTCTTTTTTTTTGCCAATGTGACATCTGAACGTGATGGAAAGTGATGCCTCAAAGTAATAACTCAAACCGTTATTACATTCTCTCTGTCACACATTCTAGAGCTCCCTCAGAGTGAGACGCAGCTATTGGAAGATCCATCCCCCAGAAAACGACCCCAACATTTGAGTAGATTTATAAAAGTAAGGGAAGAGGAAGTCCATTTTATTCTTCGAGAGATCGAGCAGAGAGATATGAGCTGTGTATTTCCAGCCAAGAGATATGTCGCAATCGGGAACACCCGCCAAAAAAGCTCTGATGACACATTGCAAATAGCTGCCTCGAACATATGCTCTCGTCCATCCTGTGTTCAGAAGAAAAAAAAGCCTAATTGACGGTATCCAAAGAGAAAAGGCTGCTTGGAAAGCGATCCGCTTTTGTTGAGTGAAGTAAATCCTACTTGAGCAAAATGCGGCTTCAGACTAAACAGCTTTTAGAGAATGAAGCAAGATTTCCACAGGTGAGAAGGTATAATGAACAGACTGACCGCCAAGGGAAAATCTTTTGACGTCGAACAATATTGTGGCGATAGTTACGTAAACAGGTTACTTCTCTCAGTTTTGGGAGGATGATAATTCATTAACGCTAAAAAACCATTCCGTGCCAAATCTGTGTGAATATTATTTAACTTTAAACTTCAAAGTTTTGTTTTTCTGTCAAAGTTCTTCTTGTGACGGTTGGACTATACAAGTATGATTTATTATTATTCTACAATTGAAAGTTATAATGTATTTATACAACAGTAAGAGGAAAGGTTATATTTTTAAAAATTTATTGCTTCTTTTATTAAATTTTCTTTCAATATTTGAAGAAATTAAAAACTAGATGATTCTATCTTTTGAAAACTAAAGCTAAACCACTTATAATTAAAAAAAAACTCTGCCATTTTTTGAATTAAATGAGGAATTTCTGATTTAAAATTCAGGTATAAATGAAGTTTCTACTATATAGATATGGTTTTAGTTTAGCACATTTGATTACATTAAATGGAAGAAAACACAAATCCTACACAATCTAATTGATTTTTTAATTTATCTGAAGTAGGAGATTTTTCAAGAAATGAAGATATCTATTTAAAACTAGATAAAACTTTTAAAAAATTTCGTTGGTAGTTTAGAAGAAAATAAGTAACAAGCAAACTAAAAAAATCCTTTCTCGTTTTAAAAGTTTCCAAAAGCTAACAACTCGTTTCGAACTAAAATAACCCCAAAGAGAACACAAACATCCGAGTATTTGAAGCGAAACTTGGAGTTTGCACCTGGGTCATAAAAACAGAAATTAATGGGTATGCTCAAACACAGTGCAGCATATTTTTACCCCAAGTTTAAAAACACTGATGAGGAGAAAAGCAGGAGTAAATTGCGTTTAGCATACAGATAGTTTATACAGAATGTCAGGAAAAAATTAATAGGCTGGGCTGAGTGTTGTTCATGAATTTTTTTTGCTTCATGGTTTGGAATTTTGCTACTGGCACCAACACAAACTTCTTTGGAAAAACCTTTTGAAACTAACCCTTTCGTTATCATTGAGGTAATTGTTTTGCTAGGATTAATAATAATTATTCTATGGGATAAATTTTCGTTCCGTGAAAATTCTACTGGAATTTCTTGATCCATATCGCAATGGTTTTATTTCAGTCTCTTTATTGTAATACTGGTAGTTATTTTTCCGTTTATATACAAATACAAATTAAGTCGACCAACTACAGGCGTAAGCCCAGCAAGGTTGGTCCAGTCTTTTTAACTCAAACTACCGGAATCCCAGTATCTGTCAATTTTCCTCTTGAACTCGTTTACCCCACTTGAATTTACAATTGTTTCAGGCAACGCATTCCATCTATCCACTACCCTATTAAAAAAATAATGCCCCCCCGTTCTACAATCCGTCTTAAATTTTACTTTATTCAACTTGAAATTGTGACCCCTTGTTCTACTACCCGTATTGAAATATATGCGCATTAGTCTATATTTATTTCCTTCCTCTCTGTAATAAATATTTGTTATGAGAGCGCAAAAAAACAACAACCTGCAAACGCCCACACACAATAATAAACACGTTTAATAACACTTTTTTTACTTTAAATTAACAAAAAAAAACACTTAAACACTTTATTATTGAGTTGTGATAGTGTTCTGAAAATGCTTAAAACGTTTTGCTACCCAGAATGTGTTCAAAAATATGTACGAACTTGAATGTTTTCTTAAATTTAGATAGAAAACCCTATAGAAACACATTTTCTGTCAGTAATGATGAAATTGCATGATAAGCAACAACCCAAAATTTGAGGCCGATCGAGAAATTTTTTTGATTGAAAAAAAAATCCCCTTTTTCAAAGCCCGCGAAAACACTAAGAGTTTGGGATGTGACGTCATCATACGATAAACATTGTTGGAAAGCAACGGAGTTGATGGTATGATTGTTGATGTCATCGTACGATTTAAAGGGTTTGTATTTCAAAGATCCCACCCTCAGCAAGCGATTTAAAAATTGGGCGACCTGGACCAATCCCCAACCATACGGTGTATGGGGTCGTAAGGAGGGCTCTCCAACCAGGCGTGATATAATAGGGCCAAAAAAACCCTCAAAAAGATACAGATTAAAAAAACACTCTCAGAAGAATGAAACGAAAAACAGAATTAAAAGTTGCAATAAAAATAGTTTAATTGTCTCATTTTATAAAAACGAAAAAAAAACCTCGAATACTTATGTTTCCTAAGAAAATTACACAATCCTTCCTATCATCTCATTCAATGTCTGTCACCTACTATGTATTCAATGTATTCTACATATCATCGCATTCAATGTCTGTACTATGACGCCTCCTATTACACTTCTCTACCTTCTCTTTAGCCGTCTGTATAGTAAGCTACACTGCCAGAGATCCTTTAGCTGGATTGGAACCCCGGAACGGAGCTCCCGGCAGGTCCAGTTTTGAAGTGGATGCTATACCACTAGGCCACTGGAGGGGCAGCAGCAACAGACCGATCAGTGGACTGCCTCTTCAGCTGAATCAACCTCAGCAGTCCTTAGACCAGCCCATCACCACAGCTCTTCGAGAGCTCGCCAAAGGCCTGGGCCAGACATGGTGGCGTCTGAAAGCCCCCAAAGAGACCGGAGCACACCACCCGGGAGATTCCTCAATCCCGTAATTTAGGCCACCTACTCTGCCTCCAGCCAAGGCCGGGATTTGATCCCCGTAGCTCCGGCAGGCCCAGTCTTTAGACAGTCGTGAAGACCATCAGGCTACTGGGAAAGCTACAGTATAATACATGAAAGTCCTATATAAATATTTCGTTTTGTTGTGCTGCGAGAGATTCGCATTGTTACAAATTTGTCATTGTTGCTTTTTCAGTTTCATAAATTGTTGAAGAAACATTTTGTGGGAAAAGAAGCAAGTATTTGGTATTACTTTGAATTTGAAATGAACGAATAAGGAGGCTGCCCTAGAATTACCTTTCAACATTTAAAAAATAAAACAAATATTAAAATAAAAAATAACAAATCTAATTTTAAACAATAAACGTTTTCAGTCACGTGTTTTTTCTCGTCTTTTAAATTAATATATTTAATTACCTGTACATTTTTTTTGAAAAATTGACTAGATATTTCCATAGACTTTTTACCATACAAAAAACCATACGGCACACTTGTTTGTTTTTGAAAATCTGACACATGCAACTTTCTTATTGTGAATTTATAAACTCAAGATAACGTTTAATGCAATATAGAGACGTACTGGCAATTTTTTTATTTAAAAAAAATAGTAAACCCATTGACTTTGGGAATAAACCTCAGACCGAATAAACCAAAAGAGTTTTTTGGTATTTTGGATATAGGCTAGGGAGAAACTCGATTTTATATTGCTTTTTGATTCTCTAGTTAAACAATCAAATGTCATGGAGCTTTTCCATATAATTTACTCTTTGTTAAAAAAAAGATAGAGTTCAAATATTCTAAGTGTCATTTTAAGTGTCTCGATAAAAATTAAGTTTATAAAACACAATGTGACACATTTTTTCAATTACAATGACATAAAACTGACGCAAATGTGTGATAATCCTAAGTTCAACCAGCGTTGATCACTTAAAAAGTTAATGTGGTGTTAGTTGTTGGAAACTCGGTACGACGGACGGACGTCGGAGTTTGAGATCCTTTAAGTCTGACATTACGATAAGATGGTTATCTTAAGTGATGACGATACCACGGAAAATAAACTTCCATCTTTTTTCAAAATCTTTCATCTTTCATTTCTTTTCAAAATTTTACACAACCAGCTTAAACACATTAATTTATGTGAGGATACATTTGGGGAAACAAAAACATTTAATGCCAAGATGAACTAGATTAAAAAACGGGTTCATTGTTCAGAAGAAATATACAGGGTGTTTCAAAATTGCGTTGCACGGCTTTTATTCGGAACCAGCGCCTCCTAGGGTCATGGAAGTAAGGTCTACCCCTAGGTAAGTGACCCTGGAGAATCCATTGAGATGACTTACAGCGCCCCTTGCGGCGAAATTAAAAAGTTAAAAATATTAATTTATAAACTAAAGGAGATAGAGCAAAAACCCCAGTGAGAGTATTGTTGCCAACGTCAAGAAAAACTCACTGAAAAAAATTTGATCAAAATATCTTGAATATTCGCGGAGATATTCGCATGTGAAAATAGCACTTTTTCAGGGGTCAAAAAGTAAAAAGTTCGCATATTTGCAAATTTTTCAATGTTATTGTGTAGTTTTGCGTTTTTTTAGTTGAAAGAACACAAAATTTAATAAAAAAATATAAAAAATTTGCAAATATACGAACTTTTTACTTTTTGACCCCTGAAAAAGTGCTATTTTCACATGCTAATACCTCCGCGAATATTCAAGATATTTTGATCAAATTTTTTTCAGTGAGTTCTTCTTGACGTTGGCAACAATACTCTCACTGGGGGTTTTGCTTTAGTTTATAAATCTAATTTTTTACTGGGGGTCTCCTTTAGTTTATAAATTAATATTTTTAACTTTTTAATTTCGCCGCAAGGGGCGCTGTAAGTCATCTCAATGGATTCTCCAGGGTCACTTACCTAGGGGTAGACCGTACTTCCATGACCCTAGGAGGCGCTGGTTCCGAATAAAAGCCGTGCAACGCAATTTTAAAACAACCTGTATAAGTGAAAAAATATTTTCTATAGATGGTAAACATTCAATATCTTTCTTGAGAAATAAATCAAGCTATTTAAAAATTTTGGTAAGAGAAGTATGAAAGATTATAATAGTTATTATTAAAGTAATTTTATAATTAGAGAAACGAGCAGATTCCATCGAAACTATTGACTTCATAGCAGATAAAGCTCAACATCCAATTTAATGAACGATTAGATAAATTAAAGGTAGGTAAATTTCAAGTTTTAAAGTTATTTTATTTTATTAAAACATTAAATTGGAGCTGTAAAAATTAAATTTTGGTGTTTCCGTATCATTACGTCGACCATACCGCTGAAAACGAACCAAAGCTGAGAATCCGGTATTTTGAGTTGAATGGACCATGCTGGGCTTCTCGCCTGTTGTTGGTCGTCAATATTTATTAAAGCCCATAAAATATGCTGCGGAAACTACGTGATAATACGTAAAAACCTAAACTTTCTTTATAATAAAACTTTAAAATGTTTCACATTAACTATTAAAATTTTACCGATGTAAAAAATTTACACATTCTTAGGAAACTCTCACCCTATCGCTTTTAAAATTATAAACATAGTACAAACTTGAATTATACTCGTATAAACTCTGTCCAAAGAAAGTGTTTCAAGCATTACTTTGAAATTTTAAGTTAAACTTTTTAAACATTTAGCATTACTCTTAGTAATATTTGATCTCCGAATTCATGAGAAAATTGAACCTTTAGGTTCACTGTTTTGAATTAAGGTTCGAGTTTTTGGCTTTAACGTTGTTTTTAGTGGCAACTGTTTTCCAACTGTTGTGGCCATATTCATGGAAATTACCTCTCCTGTAAAGCATAAATACGGCCTGCATCGATTATCGTGGCTTTTTTTGCTTACTTCACTCACTTGCTGTTCAACTTTAAGTATTTAAATATTATTGTCTGCAGATTTAATTTTATTATTCCTATTAAACGAGTTTATATTGTAAGTCGTCGTATTTTTCGTTATACTATTTATTATGAGGCTTCCACACGACTCTGCTGCTGGAATAAGTTTTAATAATGAGGTATTCTCACATTTTGAAATTAAATTGTATTAAAATAGTAGATAAAAACCATGAAGAATGACGTTTACATCAAGTATTTTCGTAGTCTAGTTTCTGAGATTTAAATATTTGAAATTAAGTTTTTTGTTTGGGCGCGTAAACTCTTTCGAATCACAAATCATGCGCTGTGAGGTCACATCCAATAGAAGCCAGTTTTCTGATAACATGACATATCTGGAGTTTTTGCAAAAATAAAATAGAATTTTAAATTTTTAAAACACATTTTTGAACTTAAAAATCAGAAATTTGGGAGTTTTAAACCATAATGTATCAAAAAAGTAGAAAATCAACAAATACCTCATTACATGCCTCGACTATTAAAATTGAAACCCATCGATTTTAAAATTATTAACATGAAATAGTGAAACTATGTTGAACTAAAGTTCTTCAAACATTTCTTTGAACTTTCACGTTAACAACATACCTTTTCTATCCTTGGACCTGGACTGTCTTTCGTCCAAACCACTGGTGTGCCTCCTTCTCAGATGAAGCTTGAACAGCTTTCCTTTGTCCGTAATTTTGGACAGAGCCCCGTGAGGAGGCTTCATAAACGCTCCCGGATTGCCGGACATCATTTTCTAATAGAGAGCTTTTTTTTACCCTCACACACGTTTCACGAAGATGGGGTTTCTTGAACCATTAACGACCAGGAGATTCTTCAAAAATAGAGGTTTCTCTTATCTTCTTCAGCACAGGTTCAGTTTGAAAAGAGAGATTTCTTGATCCTTTAGATAAGGTGGGTCCCACGCGTTTTGAATTCAACCAACTGATTTAATTAGCTTTTCAGTGTTTCAAAAATGGCATCATCGGTAGGAAAATAATAAATAAAATGGTGGAAGTCACTCAGAACGCGAGTCTGGAATTTCAAATTGGTTTGTTTCAACAAGAGTTACTTTTATGCAGAGAGAGAGAGAGTCATATTTATTTTTCGTATTTATTTTCGTTTCAATATCAAGTGAAATATCTCGAATCTGAAAGTTTAGTTACTAAGGGAAACGCACCTACGCTTTATTGAATTTTTCTACAGCTACGCCGCAAAAAAAGAATTTTAAATCCGTAGTTTGCATACATCACCATGACGACAGTATTCTTAAAGAAACGATAAACTCCAGATTTATTTTTACAAAACTTTAACAAAATGGCCTTCCAATTGCTAAACAAAATCAATACTTCATCATAACTTTCAATATTACATCATTCACCATTTCGTGTCACCACTTACAACGCTAATTTTTCACAACCTCATCACACGAGTCTTCCGGTTACAAAGCCAAATCACTAGTTGAACTTCACTTCACTTTCACTTTACCGGTCACAAAAAAAATCACTATTTCATCATCACTCTAAACATTCACAAATGACAATATTTCGGTCACAAAATAAAATCACTATTTCATCATCACTCTAAACTTTCCCAAATGACAATATTTCGGTCACAAAAAACCACTGATTCAACATCATCACGTCCAACTACTTTCACAAGGTAATCTTCCGGTCACACCAAGCGAAGTCACAGTCACAAAGCACCTAGTAGGCCACGCAATCGGTTCTCCTCGCCGCTTTGCTCCCGGAGGTAAGCATCCTCAGTCAACCCAGTCTGCGTAACGTGTGCGGGGATCCCAAAATAGAGAGTGAGGGAAAAACTCCTCTTCCGAGGTAGCCTCGCAAAAAGCGCTATTCCCGATATCATCAGAGCATCAGCAGCATCCAACTGATGAGCACAATTTCTTCACTAGCATTGTTTCAGGAATCGGCAGTGACTAGTAGTGAAATCTGGGACGCAATATCGACGCTTAGAGGCTCAATTAGCCAGGGAATCCGGTTTTTCGCTTTCGCAGAATTAGCTGGTCTTTTTGGCCACTAAACTGTACGGGTGTCGAGTAGAGTGCCACGTTATGATGATGATGGAAACGTGTGAGTCAACACGGGAATGGTGTGATAGAACAATGGCGTTGAAGTTCAATGGGAGTGTGAAATTTAATTTACTGCGAGCGTGTCGGAAACGTGACGTTTCGAAAATGCGTAGTGAGATCACGGTATCGAAACCTCTTACAGTCGAAAGGATGCTTGAAAATTTAGAGGTGTCGAATTTTGGTGGTAAATGTATGAATGCGTTATAAAGATTAATGTATTTTCGATATGAAGTTTTCCAGCTTTCGAAGTTCAATGTATCGAATTTTTTTCTGAATTATTAAAGGCTTGAAATAAACTAAAGGTTCCACTAATGAACAAATATCCAAAAAAAAATTTTCATTTCTGTGTAAGTTTAAAAAATGAACGTTTTATAAAACTAGGAAAAGGAATTCACTGTTTTTTTAATGTCCTACTGAGCCATGTCCCTCATTTTATTGTAAAGTAATCTAGACCCCACTCTTGAAAGAATATGCATCTGAAATAGCAAAAACACTAAGAAACCTTTCATTTAAATTCCAAAGTTAATTCTCCCTGATATTTATAAAGGGAGTGTTAAATAAACCTTCATTTAGTGAGTTAAAGATCTCATGTTTCCATATTTTTAAAGAATAAGTTCAGATACACTATTTATAATAAGAGCTGATGAGAAACAAATCCCACTGCATATTTTCGCTTTAAAGTTCCACATGCTCAATCAGAGGTGCTTATTTACTAAAGGCAGTAGTCTAGTTCAGAGTAATTCTAGGAACGTAGCAGCTTGGCACCAATGTACACAAATGCCTAAGAGCGCACTCGCAAATCGAAATAGGTTACATCGAATAGTTCCACTTTGGGAGAACTTTACATTAAGAGGAGGTGATAAACTCTGGACCATTAACTTTTATGTGGGATGATAGAGTACCTATAGATCGTGCCATCACACAATGCTAAAGGATTTCATCAGAGTTGACACTTGACAGTGGTCTTAAAGGAATGGATGGGTGTTGACAACAGAGGAAATATACATATAACGGTAGTTCTGCATATCGGTACATTTAAGTTTATATGTATCAAAAAAATACTGTGTAAAAATATTGTAATGAGGAAATATTTAGAAGATTGACATGTGTGCAGGCAAATTAGTGAGAATGTATATTGAGATCAAAAAGAATAATAATTCACATTTTTGTAATAAACTCAAGAGAAAAGGGTTTAATATTATTTAACAGAGTAGAAAAAATTTAACTTTTATAAATTAGTTAGTCATATAGTCAGACCGCCGGCGCCTCGAAAAAACTTTTAACAATGTTGTGGTGGTTTTTTAAGGCAACTATTCCAACTACTCCATTCAATTTTGGGGATGATGATAATTCAGAAACGCTGAAAAAAGTTTTATTTAAAATACATGTAGCTTTCATTTGTACTTCTTTTCCAAGTTTAGTTTTTCAGTCAAAGTTTTTCTCGTGTGGCGGTTAAACTATAGTAAATATTCTTTCGGAGTAAAACAGCAAAAAAGTTGAAAAACATGCATTAAAATTTATCCAACCTTTCTATACAACCTTAATTTTAGAAGCCGTAAAATACCCCAGTTGAGTGAGCGATGGAGAGCATTCCAAAGTAAACAAAACTCGAAAATTAGTCTTCACTGCCGTATATTACGCAAAGGGAGCTGAAAAGAATAGGAGAAGAGGAAAAAAAGAATCTCTGGATTCACTCCGTTTCTCTCGAGTTTTCAAAACAAGTCCATCTCAGTGATCATCAGTTGCATCAGATGTTTTGAAATTGTCTCTCGTCTATGGGCGAGTTTACATGGTGTGACTATACAGCGACGCAAACGAGACGTCGAGAGGAAAACGGTCAAAAATTTCCCTTCTCTCTACTCATCGATAAAGAATATGGTTTTTTCATTGGTTTTCAAGGCTATGACGTGGTAGTTACGTAAGCATTTATAGAAAAGCTTCGACCAGTCGCGTTGCTTTAGAAGGCCAATGTAAACTAGGGTGTCCCTTATTTAGGCGTTTTTTCAAAAAGTCGTCGAAACTTTTGCGACACCCCCCCCATTTTTTCCTTTTGGTACCCTAAGAATGTGTGCAAAATCTTAAATCAATCAGATAATATTAACACGTGCCCCAAACGGCCTAAAGTTAGAAAAATTTGACTTTTTTCACATTTTTTCGAAAATTTTTAAAAATTTGTTTAAAAAAACTTATGCCGAATAATAGGGCTCTATTACATTTAAACAATCTTATTTGACCATTTTTTATTACTAGCTAGGCCAAAATGCCCAGTTTGTAGCCTAGCCTTCAATCAGAAAATCATCAAATTAGTCCATTTTATACTGAGAATAGAAGAATCCCAAGAAAGTGGAAAATGACTTAACACCGCAAAATTCCATGATTAAACACCATTTGCAGACCATATTGATGTGGAGATAAATTATCTGTAGCTCAAATTAATTATGGGCTGCTTAATTACAGACGCCATATAGGATTGCATTAAAACTAAAAAAATTCTAGAAAAACGGTACGGCCATGCTTGATATCGGGTAATGGGTGTATGAGGTTTTTTAAACTCAATTTAGACTATTAAAATCCTCTTACACAACTCTTTAAACCTCTTTACGCAATTGTAAGGGCCATCAGATCTCCTAAAACAAGCGCAAACCATGTTTTCAGAACTATTGATGGTAATAAATTCTATACACATAAAACCGGCAAGAGAAATTCTGGAAATAAGTGACTAATGACTCCGATTCCACAGTGTGTCCACGAGTATTTTATTCCTTAAGTTAGTTGAAAACCTGAAGAAGATACAAAATTAACCCGCTCTTCATAATGATTGAGTTATACTCGGTGAAGAAAAGCAATTGACCATATTTATAGAGACTTTTCTTGTATTTTATCATAAATTTATACATTAACATTAAAATACCTGCAATTCAACAAATTAGGCTAATTAAAAACTAAGACACTTATATTGGCTACGTGAATCTCTCTATATTAAAAAAAAGTAACAGTGACCGTCACCGCCGCCGCCGCCGTCACCGCTGATTTTGAAAATTTTATTTTTTAACACTTTGAACTATCACTACGCAAAAACTATTTGAAGGAATATTATGAAATTTTGACCATTGGTAGACAAATGTATGAGGGTCATTTCAGTTTCCAGACCTAATTAATTAGATAATTAGTTCTGGAGTTATTTAATGTCAAAGTCGAAAATTATTTTTTTCGACTGCGAGTTCGCCCCCAGAAAAATCTATTTACAGCAGAAACATGATTTTTTGCAGACACATACTCTTAGGTATGAAGTTTTGCACCTCGTCGCCCTTTTTTCGAATTTCGAATTATTTTTGGAGTAATTAAATTCTAAAGTTTCGAAATTTTTTACCCTTTTTCTGTTTTTTCGTTATAACAGAAAAACTAATCACAGTAAAACTATGATATTTTAAACGCACATACAATTATTTTTTATAAAAAGATTGGCGTTTTGTTTTTTAAAAAATTCGAATTATCTTTAGAATTATTAAGATTCAAAGTTTCAATTTCTTCATCTCTTTCTGGTCGTTCACTAGAGAAACAGCCGATTTTTATGAGTCTGATTTCTTGATTTCTTTTACTTCCGACGATTTACTAGATACACACGTGCATTTTATAAATTTAAAATATATTAATGGCATGCTTTTTCTCTAAGATAGTTGATGATAATTAGTAGACTTGCTGGATATTTTAAAAAACATTTGGATTAAATTATTGACAAGTTAAAACAAGGATATTTCAGTTGCAGTTTTATTTTGATATTTTTGTAGTTATGGTCCGAATTAAGTTATTGATAATGATAAGTTCGAGGGATAGAAGTTTCGATTTTAAATGATCATAAACTAAGCCGACAAGTTCCAGGTTTTACTGGATAGTTGAGATGAAACAAGCGAGCTCTGCTCGCTAAGATCGCGAAGCGATCTTCAACGAACTGCGAAGCAGTTCCGGGGGTTGGTGAGCGATAGCGAGCAGGGGGCAGAGCCCCCTAGTATCATAAATATTAACAACATTAAATCATTAAAATCATTCCTTCTTTAAAGTCTGTTTTTAAGTTAGAGCTATTCTTTGATCTAAGTTTCCTACCTCTACATTCTCAAAGAAGGCTTTGAGGGTTTAAAATAATTTAATTTCATAAACAATTTTCATGAAAAACTTACTCGACATCTAAGTACTTCTTCAAGGACGTTTACTGGTGATAAGTCAACAGTGCGAAAAAAAAACTATGGGTATAGCAGAAGAGTTATAGAAACTGAAGTTTATAATTAACATATTCTTACAGCCTCAAGCAAAATATCAGTGTTTAATTGTTTTAATGAGCCTAATTTGTTGAATTGCAGGTATTTTAATGTTAATGTATAAATTTATGATAAAATACAAGAAAAGTCTCTATAAATATGGTCAATTGCTTTTCTTCACAGAGTATAATCCAATCATTATGAAGAGCGGGTTAATTTTGTATCTTCTTCAGGTTTTCAACTAACTTACGGAATAAAATACTCGTGGACACACTGTGGAGACTTATTATTTACTTATTTCCAGAATTTCTCTTACCGGTTTTATGCTTATAGAATTTATTACCATCTGTAATTCTGAAATCATGGTTTGCACTTATATTAGGAGATCTGATGGCCCTTACAATTGCGTAAAGAGCTTTAAAAAGTTTAGTAAGAGGATTTTATTAGTCTTGATTGAGTTTAGAAACCTCATACACCCATTACCCGATATATCAAACATGCCCATACCGTTTTTCTAGAATTTTTTTTAGTTTTAATGCAATCCAATATGGTGTCTGTAATTAAGCAACCCATAATTAATTTGAGCTCTAGATAATTTATCTCCACATCAGTATGGTCTACAAATGGTGTTTAGCCATGGAATTTTGCGGTTTTAAGTCAATTACCACTGCCTTTTGATTCTTCTATTCTCAGTATAAAATGGACAAATTTGATGATTTTCTAATTGATGACTAGGTTACAAACTGGGCATTTTGGCCTTGGTAGTAATGAAAAACTGTCAAATAAGGTTGTTTAAATGTGTTAGAGCCCTATCATTCGGCAGAAGATTTTTTAAACAAATTTTTAAAAATTTTCGAAAAAATGTGAAAAAAGTCAAATTTTTCTAACTTTAAGCCGTTTGGGGCACGTGTTAATATTATCTGATTGATTTAAGATTTTGCACACATTCTTAGGGTACCAAAAGGAAAAAAATTGGGGGGTGTCGCAAAAGTTTCCCCGACCTTCGATTTTAAGGGACACCCTAATGTAAACCCGCCTTAATTATCATTGAAAATCCAACTGGAATGGGAAAATGAAAAACTTTGCCACAAGGCTTAGCGAACTGGCGCTCAGCCAATGCAACAGAGCGTCTTCGCATCGTTAACTGTGGAAACTTGGTTCGGAAACAGGCTAAAGTATCGAGATATTTTCGAGATGAGAGACGCTAGAATATCTGTGGCTCCGTTCACATACAATAGGACGGAAAAATTTGGACAGGAAGAAAAATGAGTGCCCCAAATAAAATGCTCTTTTCCCATATAAATAAAAAAATTACTTGGTTTATAATATTACTATTTTCAACATATTTATTAACTGTCAGGGTTCCCCCTCAATTTCAGAAAAAAAATTCCTTACTTTTCCAAGTCAATTTTTAAGATTTTTCGGTAAAAAAACTAGCAATTAACGGCAATTTTCGGATACCACTAGCATTTTTGAACACATAATTTTCAATAAATTGACTATTTTTTCACTTACTAAAGCCAAAATTGACACGATAACATTACATTTTTTTATTTTCCAGGTATTTGGTCAAAATTAGTAATTTTCCCTGACTTTTTATATAAAATTTAAATTCCTTGACTTTTCCAGGTATTCCCTGACCCGTGGGAACCCTTAACTAAGATACTATAACCCCAAAATGTCAAACCACAAAATGGAAACTGACATTGAAAACTGCTTTCGGGTAGGTAATTCGCACACAAAATAATTGACTTTAAAATAAAATAAAAGATTATCAAAGGATGCACTATCTATAGTTCCCAGAAAAATTCTAAAATATGAAACACATTAATTACGTTTTAAACATGTGAGCGATTACATGAACAAATTAGTCGACTTTCTTATCATTATTAATACGTTTTATGTACTTCACACTAAAAACAAATAGAAACTGAAATTAATATAAAAACTTTCGAGAGGAAAAACAGTACTCTGCTAATTAATTTCTAAATAGAAAGTGTCCCTTTTTTTCTATTTGTTAATCTCCATAAATTGGTAAAAGGAAAAATATTAGATGTTTAAGAAATGGATGAAAGAAGAGAGAGTAGATAAATGAAATTTCTAAAATTAAAATGTATCGTGGTTTCTAATATATGCATTTATGCATTCAGGCAAATTAAAAAAATTGTCTGAATTGGAATAAACTTTTAATAAATAAGTATTAGTTTGAAACTGAAAATTTATTTTATTTGATCTTATTACTTTAAACTACTTTTACAACTTTAAATTACCTAATAGTTTAAAATTAATTTTTTTAAAAGAGAGCTACCAGAGTGATACAAGTCATTTTAACATAATTATGCAGTAAAAATTTTTAGAAATGTATTTATAGTATTGTAACAGATTATTATCTGTAATTATTTTTCTCCTCTATCGCCACCACTGCGTGTTCGTGTTAAAAAATCAAGGTGTTTAAATCAATGTAGAACATGACAATGTGATGGAATTATGATATTCAAAGTTGAAATACCCCCGCCGCCGGTTGCGTGCGGGGCCCGTCCCTTTATAGTTTCTCTTTGGGTTAATTGTGCAATTGTTGGGCTTCGTCTAATTAAAAATGTTTCATCCCAACGTTTGATACTTTTAAATATTATTACTGTATAATATAAATGACATTGGATTTGTGACTAACATGAAAAAAAAAATTCCATCTTAAAACCGGCCAAACGGTTTCACGCGTCGGGTTTTCGAAGCTTAAATTTAAAAGAAAAACATCTTTTCCAGGTTAATAAGATGACCACATTCTTGAAATTTTAGCCTAAGGGTAACTTTAAGAGCAACTACACTTGTATTATCCGTTTATGTTGAAAAGGAGAGTTTCTGTGAATGCTATAGTATCAAAACTTGCGTATGCCCTCGCAGGCTAAAACAAATATATTTTTAAACATCATATCAACCAAAGTAAAACCACTCTACTTTTAACAAGCAGCAGTTAATAATATTTTTTAAAGATTTTTTTATTTCATATATTTTTTAAAAAAGTAAAGATAATAAATACTATCAACAAAAAATGGAAAAATCTTCATAAATCGCCAATATGCAAGTTTAAAACGGTAGACAAAACATTTTATCGTTCTTTTCCCGTTAGAAGAAATGCTCGTATCGACACTAATTCATTCACTTACTTAACCGAGATCTGACTTGTTCAAAAGTACCCCGTGGCCGCTTCCTCCTATCCAGGCGCGTTATTTTCAAATGTTTAGTCCTCATTCGCCACCCGAATGATTTTATACATGGACACTAGGTCTTCCTCAAGCGTCCACACACTAGTCCCTCTCAACACATTTGCATACGGAAATGATGTTCTTCCGCATCTGTCGGGATTCACGCAGGAAACAGCGGGCTTCCGCTAGAGACAGCATCAGAGAGGTTCAAGAGATTTTGGGGCTGGTTTTATATAAGTATGCCAGTATTCTTCTGTTCGGCTCGCGAAGTATTCTGAAGATATGACCTGCTTATAAGCGGTTGCAGGGAGGAGGCTATGTCCCACCCCAACAACCCCCCAAATAGATTCAAAACACCCTGGAATGCTTAAATTAAAAAAAATCCAATAGGATCCGAAAAAAGTTTTAAGTTGTTTCGATGGAGAAAGGACAAGGATCCAATTTTCGGAGGATCCTGAAATTTACCCTTGTCATATCAAGGGGTTAGGGGGGAAGGTGTTACACAAAGGGCTGGAGTATCAAAAAATCAGATAAAACACAAGTCTTGGTGAAAATTCTAAAATTTTCTGTGGAAGGGATTCTATTCCCCATACTCACATTTCTACGTAAAAATCGGTTTTCAAAGAGGAATCCCTATCGGAAAAATTTTTCTGGTGTTCCATAAACCAGTATCAAATTATACTGGATCCAGTATAAATGATACTGAAACCAGTATAAATGATACTGGAACCAGTATACATGATACTGGATCCAGTATAATTCATACTGGTTTATGAAACACCAGAAAAAAATTTTCCCATAGGGAAGTGTTATAGGTTTATCCACTGAAATGTTTGAAAATTTCATAGTAGGTATGTAGTACTCTCAGAACTACCTCGCCGAAAAATTTCAAATGAAAGATTTCTCTATAAAACAAATTATGCATTATGGATATGAAAGGAGCTTGATTGGTACTTGGTGACAAGCCACCTATTTGAGCTTTCGAATGCGGTCCTCTAGTCTAGCCCTTGTAAATTAAAAATCCGGGAATAATATATTTGGGTTTTCTGCCTATTTCAGGACTAGCTCTTCATATTCCTCTCTCAGTTCTTCCCGCGCTCTTCCGATACCTCTCTCTTCAGTTACGAAATGATAAACTATTCTTATTCTCAAAAATATATCATTGATACAAGATGCACTTTAGTTCATTGTTTTAAAAATGATCAAGATCGCTATTAATTTATGAAGATTTGGATCTAGTGTTTAAGTATTAATCCAAATTTTATTACACCCAAAGGTTTATAACTTCACACCCCCAATGTCCAATACAGTGGAAATAAGGGTTTGGGAGTTGAAGCTCCTCTAAGGTTATATGGTCCAGTTCTTAATAACAAATTTGTTGATCAATTCGAATTAAATCATTTTATTACTAATCAAAATAAATAAAAAAGATTTATGATGGTAATTAGAGAATATATCTTCATTTCTAATTTTAAATTCGAAAATGCACGACAATAAAATTTTTTTTAATAGACACAGCCCCCTCCGGGATTCTACACTTGGGCTGCGGGACTCTTAAAAGAAGCAAGCAACGGGAAATGAATAAATTTGTATAAAAGATAAAAATTACAAAGAACTTGTTAATTCTTTTAACTAATCAGCTAAGTTTAACTAATTTTGGTATTAGTTTATAAGGGGAGCAAAGATTACGTTGGCTATACCGACCGATGCTATGTGAATTTATGCTTACTATTTTACTACTAATTTTTATTTAATTTTTTTAACTCTTCTGCTAAGTTTATCCTATTTGGTATTAGTTTAAGGGGGTTAGAAGATGTTAATGGGGATACGATGTGATGTAAATTTATACTTACTACAAATAAAAAATAATTGTTTTACTCTTTTACACAAACAAATAGTTTTAAACACCAAATGTAAAAATATTGTCAAACAAATGCACATATTGTGTCAAATGCTAAACGGCTCAATGATCAAGTTTCACTCCTGCAAAAATTTCCACCAGTTCATTTCAGGTTCTTTTATGACTACCTAAATATAGAGATCCTCTCAACATTAAGAAAACGCTTGTGGCGCCATCTCTTCACTATACCCATAAATACTAATTCCTACAACTAGTCATAAAATTTAACATATAAATATTTTTTAACGTTTTATTGTAAACTTGTATACAATAAAAATATAGATAGACAATTATGTCAATGATATAAAGTAGCAAACATTTTTTATTTAAATTCGAAGGAAATCGTTATGCAATTAGCAATTGTAATTAAATAATAGTTAATATTACTTAAACTTATACAACAATTAAAATAATATAAAAAATATTCGAATACTTATGGATATAACATTATCTTTTTACATCAATAAACAGTTTTAACCTGATAGAGACGAAATAAAAGTATTATAAAACTAAATTACTTAAGTATAACTAATTTTAAATAATCTTTAAATTAATTTTCATTGTTAAGTAAACTATTGTAAAGTTAAATTACTAACTTAAGAAGACATCCAAACATAACAAAAAGAATTGACCCTCGATGGTACTTTTAAGACTAAATAATTTTGATTTTTTATGCGTTACAGATTCAACTCCACAATTATGTTTGGAACTTAACGACTTTATAAACTAAAATTATTTTTTATCAATACGAATATATGAGTGGTTTAAAATATCCATTTGCCTCAAGATTTTGATTTTCAAAAGTTCACAAGGAAATACGAAATGGTGAAGTAAAATATAAACTTACTTGTTGATCCTGATGATGTGGAAGAAGATGATGAATTTGTACCCAATTTCTGAAAATAAATAAAACGAATTAATGACTAAGGAATTACAACACTGTGATAGAGGTATCAGTTTTTAACATTTTCAAATCATACATAAATAAGTAACACGAAAGCAACACTGCAAATGCGTGAAACACTCTTTTTTGCATGTTAAGTAAACATGATAGCGAACAATTCTAATTAAAAAGCATTTTAATTGTTTTTAGATTATATATTATTGTAATAAAGTATTATGTCATGTGAGAAAAAAATAATGCTACAAAGTGTTCCTGAAAAATACAGGCACAAAAAATGTGTTCCTATAGTGTTATAGTTCTAAATTTAAGAAAAACTTCAGATTCTAAACATATTTTACAACATATAATATTCCAATACGTTATTTTTCTAGGTACAACAACACAAATAAAGTGTTCAGAATCAATTCGAGAAAAAAAATTCTTAAATGTGTTTATTTTTGTGCATGAAAGTTTACGGAAATAAGAAACATCCCACGTATCTAATAATCTTGGCAAAACAACTTTTGTTAGAATTTTAGATAAATCTGTAAACTTTTTTAAAATAAACCTTAACATAAATTGCAACTTTTGTTCTGGTTTGAAAAGTTATAAGTATGACCAGTTCTATAAAAAAGACTTAACGTTACGGAGGCAAAATGATACCACTTGGTTATATAAATCTTAGTAATTAAAAATTAATATAAGAACTAAACTGACTGTGAAAAATGGAAAACCTATCAAAAAAGTTATTATCAAAAAGATACATACACATCGTAATAGCTAAAATTACGTTTAATTTAAATTAAAGTAACATTTTTAAGATATATTAACCCTCCAATGCACATGCATTACAGAAGCGTCAATTCCTTATTTTGAATGCAATAACTCGCTAGGTTTCCATCAGTATGAATCTTATTTTTAATACAACTACTGCAGATAAAACGATTTTTTGTAGGGGAAAGTAGTGTACCGCTAAAGGTGTCTCAAAAAAAGCCTTTTTTCGAAAAACCTCGCTCCCCAGGGCTTTTCCCATTCCCTTTGGTCCCAAAAGATAGTGTGTGAAGTTAACTAACTAAGTTAACTCTAGGGTTTGCCTATAGAGCCCCAAAGTTTGAAAAAAGTGGAAAAAATGACCAATTTTCAGAATTTTTAAAAATTATGTTTAAGATTGATAATGCTAATAAAACTAGTTCAAATGCGTCTATAGGACTTATTTGGATGTGGAATATATTTATTTATGATTATTGTGTATTAACTGTACCCTATAGCCCCTATAATTTAAGATTAAAACGTACTACTTCGGGACGTTGCACACGCCAAAGCTTATAATGCACTACCGGTGAACGAAATTAATTAAATCCGAATTTCTTCGAAGGAACTCCCTCAAATGATGCCATTTGGGGCTAAAATGATATTATAATTTATAAAAACCAGTGAAATAACAGTTTTAAGCCCTTCCACAGAGCTTTTAATGTAAAAAGTGCTTTTCTTCAAAATTTCTCGTTTCCAGCTGATGAAACCCAAAAGTTATACTAAAAAAGGGGTTTGCTGAACTTTTTTAGATACAAAACATTGTAACCTTTATAGGGGTTTCATTTTTTCATGTAGAATTAAATTTTAAACAACACAGGACATAAATATTTCCTATACCTGACGTGATATCGATTTTCTTTTTTCAAAGTTAGGAAAATAGTTTAATACTTGTGAATCTTGGTTGAAATGTTAAAGAAAGAAGTTTTTAATTAAAACTTTCCCCTAATAAGTTAAAAGGAAGTAATTTTCCAAACTTAAAAAAAGAAAATAGATTTTCACGTCTGGTATAGGAAATATCCATGTCATTTCCGATCTGTGCACTATAAAATTTAATTCTACTTATTAAAAATGAAACCCCTATAAATATTTCAAAGTTTGGTATCTAAAAAGTACCTGAAAACGAGAAATTTTGAAGAAAAACACTTTTTACATTAAAAGCTCAGTGGAAGGGCAAAAAACTGTTTTTTCACTGGTTTTTATAATTTATAATATCATTTTAGCTCCAAATGGTATCATTTCAGGGAGTTCCTTCGAAGAAATACGGATTTAATTCATTTCGTCCACCGGTAGTGCATTATAAGCTTTGGCAAGTGCAACGTCCCTAAGTAGTATGTTTTAATCTTAAATTATAGGGGCTATAGGGTTACACATATATAAATATAATATATTAATACATATATTTAATACACATATATAAATATATTCCACCAAAATAAGTCCTAAATGACACATTTGAACCGGTTTTATCACAGTATCAATCTTAAAATATAATTTTTAAAAATTCTGAAAATTGGTCATTTTTTCCACTTTTTTCAAACTTTGGGGCTCTACAGTAGGGTGCATCAAACGCCCCTTTAGAAACAAATCACTTTGTACCCAATCTAAAAATGTTCCTTTACTCCTAAAAAGTTGTCCTGCCAAATATTTTTGTATTCCTTAGACTTTAAATGGGTCCACAACCAGCTCAAAGTTTCGAAATTTTGCTCATTTTGTAAGAAAAATGCAATAAATCCAAAGATAAAATCCTCACACTTTGTTCTTAATATTTTTCTGAAAAAATACTTTCAAACTGCATATAATTATTTAAGTTTCATTAATCTGTGATAGTTCTGTTAGGAGTTATAATTTTTCGTAGGGTAAAAGAAGTTCGTGTAAAGTTGTTTTTTTCACAATACTCAATGTTGTAACTCAGGAACTTTTTGACTTAGAAACACCAAATTTGATTCATTTCGTTCACAATTTTATGATATTTGAGTAGACATGTGACTTGTCCCATTTTATTTCAAAATTTTTAACTAAAAATGTAAAAGGATTAATTAGTAAATTTTTTTTTAAATACAAATACAAATACAAATTAAGTCGACCAACTACAGGCGTAAGCCCAGCAAGGTTGGTCCAGTTTTTTTAACCCACACTACCGGAATCCCAGTATCTGTCAATTTTCCTCTTGAACTCGTTTACCCCACTTGAATTTACAATTGTTTCAGGCATCGCGTTCCATCTATCCACTACCCTATTAAAAAAATAATGCTTCCTACAATCCGTCTTAAATCTTTCTTTATTCAATTTGAATTTGTGACCCCTTGTTCTATTTCCCGTATTGAAATCTAGTCCCTCTGTGTCCCCTTGCTTTACCATTTTAAAAAGTTGAATCAAATCCCCTCTAATCCTTCTTTTCTCTAGAGTGAACATATTTAGCTTCTTTAATCTTCCCTCGTAACTTAAACTGGATATACCCTTGACCATTTTAGTAGCCCTATGCTGAACCCTTTCAATTGAATCAATATCTTTTTTTAAGTATGGAGACCAAAACTGAACAGCATACTCTAGATGAGGTCTCACCAAATTACGTGGACAAACTTCACATTGGGGAAGAGGGGACCTAGACAAGCATATTTTGAAAAACTAGAGGGGGCGCAGATGCACTGTTAAAGAGCTAGGACCTAATGTAGCGCAAAAGCCTTAAAAAAGCGGTTTTCCCAAGGACCGTTTCCCCAAACAAAACATATTAGCATGAAAAAAATTATTGCATGAGGTAAAGCAGTATCCTTACTACTTCCACCATAAATTTGATAAAAATAAGACCACTTGCTAAACCGTGGGGCGAGTTTTAAAACATGCAATATTAATATTTTAGACAAAGAATGGAGTTCCCTTAGTGTATTGGAAATTTATGATGATCGGGGAAGGAATTTTCAATGCAAGATCACTTATTTGTTTAAAAACTGTATGATCATATAATTGCAGAGTTTTGTGGAAATTTTTAAAAACCTTGAGGATATTTGAGGACCATTTGTGGAGGTGTTAGAAAATTATCTTAAATTTCAATAAAAATAGTTTTTGTTGTGTTGTAGTATAAAATTGAAATTCAAGCATGTTTTTTGGTAAAAATCTATATCTATAAAATCCAAATACCATTCATTCATTCATTCACTGACACACACTCATCACGAAATCTCCAAAACTGCCGGACCGATAGGCTTGAAATTTGACAGAGACCTTCCTCTCAGCCATTAGACGCGCACTAAGAAACGATTTTAAAATCGAACGACTCCTTCCCTGTTTTTCGGCGCTTTTTTTGACTCCGTTTTACCCATTGAAATAACATTATGCATTGTTGAAATGCATAAATTGCAGTGTTTATTTCTCTATCTTGAGGCGTCGTCTTGCCTCACTTGAATAAATATTACTTCAAAACATTTTATAATTTACAATTAAATTTAAGAAAAACAGTGTGAATATCTGTATTTAAATATTATAACAGCTATCAGAAAACCGAAATATATTAAAATAATTAATTACTTTCTTTAGGATTTTAATTTTCTTAAATTTATGGAACAAAAATTGAAAAGTTTCCATGAAAACAGAGCTAAAATTTCAGTGTTTCACAGAGCATGGTTTACTAGACTATAATCACTAGACTTTTTTATTATAACTAGCAATCTGTTTTTACTTTTTAAGTAGCTTCTAAAGAAGTTGGTTATTTTAAGAAGGCAGGATTTTAATAGTTTTTTACTTGATAACTTTTTATCCAAGGATTTTTGAAATTTATTTTATTTTGAAATTGAATTTTTGAGGAATTTTGAAAGGGCAGCGGGAATACTTCATGAAAATTCTGTTTAAGACTTTAAACACTAGATTTCAAATGACTGAGATGATTTCAATTAGATTGATTTTATCACATAGAAAGGATAAACGTTTAATAGGCAAAAAATCGGGATGGAATGAATTATCACATTTAGAACTGGGATGAAAAAAAGGCACCGGGAATACCGGGATGAAAATTTTTGGGAACACCAGGATATGAAAATTATCGGGAACACCGCCGGGATATGAAAATTATCGGGAACACCGCCGGGATATGAAAATTATCGGGAAAACTGTGATATAAAAATTATCGGGAACACCGGGTTATGAAAAAGTACCGGAGACACCGGGTCATGGAAAAGTTATAGGAACACCGGAATAAAAATTATCTGGAAAAACGGGATATAAAAATTATCGTGAAAACCGGGATATCAAAAGGTACCGGAAACACCAGGATATGAAAAAGTACCGGGAACACTGGGATATGAAAAAGTACCGGGGACACCGGGATATGAAAAGGTGCCGGGAAAACAGGGATATGAATATTACCAGGAACACGGGGTTATGAAAAGAGTACAGGGGACACCGGGGTGATTGGTGATACGAAAAATTGGACATAAACTTGGGAGAACTTAAAAAAAAGGAATAAATACACTCCACACCAGTGCAAGGCCGGGCAAATCAGCTAGTGTTTGTATAAAAACATAAAATGTAGAAAATGTAATTTTAAAAAAATTATCTAAAAATTATGTACTTAAAAATTTTTTTACAATAAAAACCTTTTAAAATTTTTAGACACAAATTTTGAAATTAAATGGGTCAAGTCACATCTAAATCTCATAAATTGTGAACGAATTGAATCAAATTTGGTGTTTCTAAGTCAAAAAGTTCCAGAGTTATAACATTGAGTAGTGTACAAAAAACAACTTTACACAAACTTCTTATACCATAAGAAAAATTATAACTACTAACAGAACAATCAAAGATTAATGAAACTTAAATCATTATATACAGTATAAAAGTACTTCGTCAGAAAAAAATTTAGAACAAAGTGTGAGGATTTTACCTTTGGATTTATGACGTTTTTCTTAAAAAATGAGCAAAAGTTCAAAACTTTAAGCTCGATGTGGACCCATTAAATATTTTTTTTATTTTTACAAAACTTTGTATGCATCAGTTTTGAAGTATTTGGAACAAAAATAACTTGGTTACAAAACAATATTATCAAATTTTAAAAATCATGGGGCGTTTGATGCACCCTACTCTACAAGGCGAACCCTAGAGTTAACTTAGGGGGCTGAAACTTCACACACAATCTTTTGGGACCAAAAGGAATGGGAAAAGCCCTGGGGACCGAGGTTTTTCGAAAAAAAGTTTTTTTTGAGACACCCTAGTGTACCGCGGACCTACACTGTTTCTAATTTAACTTTTAGTAGTACTATAGTAAAGGCAACCCTTGACAATAGTTAGCATCCTTACAACCAAATCTCGCGGTCAGTCTAGCTAAATTTTCGGTAAAGGTAAAAAAAGTTTACAATTTGAGATAATATAGGTTAAAAACTGATTTCGCCCATCAAAAAAAAATTTTCTAAGTTGTGATCCTAATTTGTAGTTAAAAAAAATACAGATTCTCTTTTGCAGTGAATTTTATATATTATAGTGTAGCTATAAGTTTCAGCTATAATAGTATGTGCTTGAACCTAAGGAAAGCGTTTTACCTTAGACCTACTCAAGATACACTTAACTACCTTAAGTAACTAAAAAAATCACTATGTTGACTTTTATATTACAATGGTATTTTTAATTTTAGAGCAGGGAAGGATTTGGTTTCATGACTGAATCTAATTTAAAGTGAAATCTATAATTTTGTGATAAAAATCAGTGTTTTAAGAAGTATATGCTAAAAAGTGCACCAGTGCTCGGGTTACATTCCAATTAGACTTCACACAATTAAATATCACCAGAGAAAAGTTTCTTAAAATATGGCTCATATTCATAAATAAAGTAAGAGTTTTTTACATATGTCCAAGGTACACTACCCTATTACACCGGTGTTGTACCTTGGACCTATTTTCTGTTTTTTTTTCTTTCATTAATTACATAGTGAAATATACTTCAATTAAAATTCCGAAAAAAATAAATGTTACGTAAGAAAGACTAAAGTGGGGTCAAAAGTAAAAAAAGGTCCGAGGTACACTACCTTCCCCTATTATTTTAAATTTTCCAGCTTAGCACAACATCAACGCAAAATACTGCATTGAGGAGAAACCAAGGTGCCTTTCACCTTATTTCGTGCAGCATATGGGGTCAAGACGCGTTGATCTCCGAAATCCTTTTCCAATAAGAGGGACTCTGGAAAGTGTCCAACGAAATGACGTAAGCGATCACCCTACACCTTGAGCCGTTTTGTTTTATTCGCGCCTCACGTGCTCTACTTGAAGGAAAACTCTTTTAGGTGCAATCAATATTACAAGGATCTGTTTATCCTACTACTATTTATTGCGGATTGATTTCAGTTCAAAATTAATTACAACTACGATAATAATGGAATTATAACCATTATTTTTTAAATTATAAATACTAATTTGATCCACCTTTATTATAATTCCTAAGTAATTAATACTTATTTCATCATTAATATTTTATTTATTAAAAAGTAAAACGGGGTGAATGGCATTATAAAAGTAACTAACAATATTTATTTTGAGATTTCGAGCCAAATCAAAACTTTTTTCATAGTTTTTCTATTAATTTGTATAAATTTTATTGGTGTTCCGATTCATAAAGTATTTTTAAAGATATTATGAATTGATCATTCAAAAGAAGTAGGGGAGACTGTTGTACCTGTTTGTACCTTTGGACAAAATCACGTTTTAATTTTTCTTAGATAGATAAATCCCGATTTCGAACATAGCTCAACCTATAGTTCCAAACTTAGTAAATACGAATTTTAAAACACGGTGGCCGAAGGTGCAATAGTCTCCTCCATACACTGTTATCAATACATAAAATACCATATAATATCAAATTCCGATTATTCAATGAAACATAAAAATTTTTTCAGTAAATAAACTCCTCCACAAAGGATAAGTCTTATCCAAAATGTTATCACCCTAAAAGTACTCAGTTTTCGTCTAGAATATATATAGATATTGTATCTTTTAACACTCATAACACTCATAAAACTCTAATTATATCCAGAATATCAGATAATTGTTCAAGATTTTTACGGATATATTATAAACCAAGAGATAAAAATGTGTAGATTTTAGATACGTGAATAAAAATTCCTTAAGTTTTTCACAGTAATATAATACTAGTTTTCTTCCATGCATTGCCAAAATTCAATTTATATTTGCACATTGTCTTTATGGCTTTGAGAATGGTAGAAAAATTAATTTAAATTAATGCACAAAAAAGTCTTTAAATATGTTAATAATGCGTACTATTTACAATTGAATACATTTGGGACTCTCCGAAACCAATTATTTCCGAAAGAGTTCCAAGTTTGTGAATCAGTGTGAATGGTTCTCTTGGTATCAATCTTAGAGATAATTAATAGGTATATTTATACAAAAAAGAGATTGACTGTGATAAATGGAAAACTTATAATAATCATCAGATTAAAATATTATTAAGATAATAATCATCAGAAAATATGTGATATATCTCCCATTAAAAATACATACATTACTCTATAAGTTACTATGATCCCTTTTTTTATTTTCCATTAAGCTACGGTATAACAGTAACAAAGTATTATGGGTATAGTTACTGAAACACATGTAGGAAAACAGCTAAACCATCTAAACTGAAATTATTATGGTATGTTCACTGCTAATTACTTTAATTGCAAATGCTGAATATAGTTGTGAAACAAGAACTAATAAAAAATTATTCCATTTATTCCTATGATATTTTGTACAGCAAAAATCCTTCCCACATGAAAACCACCATCATAAATAGCATTTAAACAGCGAAGAAATTTTCAAAGCGAATTTTCAAATGGTTAAAGTTTGATGAGAAAAAAAACTTTCAATTCATCTTTTATTGTCATACCTTTCCATCTTTATTAGTTATAGTAAACTCATGCAGTGAGCCGCACCCAAAGAAATCTGTCACAAAACTGTTCTCTTTCAGCGAATAATAAACCATTTCCTGGTGCTAATTATCAAACAAAAACATCTTGAATTCTCACAGTACGAATGCACATGAAATAAAACTTATTTCCAAAATTATTCGTTTTAAAAATCCTTCCTGTTCAGTTCACACCAGCAGTAATACAATTGAAATTTCTCAAGCATTAAGGCGGATTTACATGCAGCGATTCGTGCGACACGACCGTTATTACTTCGCTATAAATACCTATAAAGGATGACGTAACCACTAGATCATAGCACTAAGGACCAATGGCAGGACAAGATTCTTATAATCAATGAGAAAAGCGATAGGAAATGTTCAACCGATTACCGGTTGCATCGCTGCATGTAAAAAGACCCGGCCGTACAATTTCTCCATTCCTTTCAAAAAGAAGGCGATTAATCGATTAACAGAAGGCATTGACGTTCGCACATCTCACCCAACTATTAACGCATTTATGCACAAGGAAAGTGCATCACTCGCTGCCCATTTTTTTTTGCATCACGGGTTTTCAGCAGCTTACAATGGGAAAAAAGGCGAGATTTCATTAGCACTCGGACCACTCGATAGTTTCCTTTTCCCACTTTACTTTTTTGCATCCTCTCTTTCTCTCTCTCCAATCACATGGCACTCTGCCTCCGTTTGTTTCGATGCAATTTTCGTTTAGCGTCGTCCGTTTCCTTTTCAGCACAAGCTGTGAAGCGAACAAGGAAAACGCTCGCTGTATTATAGTCATCGTAATAAAAAGCATTAAGGACGCCAGCGGAAAAAAAAAGTTTCAATGCTAACGATTGTGTTTTATAACTCCCGTTTAAGTTTTATTAGAAAGAGATGTTCGAGAAAGAGTTTGGTTTTGTCCCAATCGGAAAATGCACTCGTGTCCAAAAATTAAGGTAAATTTGAATTTGTGGGTATAATGACAAAAATCTTAGTTTTTATGATTTAATTTTCTGGGTCCCCCGGCATAAGTCGAAACAAACACACAATTAGAGATCTTCAAAAAATATGGTTACCACCAAATAAATAGTTCAAAAGCGAAAATCATCCTAAAATGAAGTTTGAGGATGAGAAGGTGTTGCAAAATATCAATAAAAATCATATACTCATCAATAACAATACGAACCAAAGTTACTCCAACGTAATAAAAGTTCATTAATTGTCAAACAACGAAGTGAAACAAAATAATGGCCTTAAAAACTGTTAGAGGACTAATATAAAATTTTACCCAACTGTTTTGAATCATGTTTTTATTGCCTTTCCAAAGAAAAATTTGTAAAGTTAATAAAATTCGACTTTTTGATACTACCTAACCTGGAAGCCCCCAAGTGATAGTATTTTAGGAGTTTCAAGACACCGCTTGTAGGATGTCATGATAACAATACTACCTGTTGGGTCCAGCATTAATTAGGTTATAATTTAATTTTTTATACAGATATAACACTTATAAACACGTTTCGATGCTTGGGCCAAAGTTACCCCATTTTACGGTAATACAATCAATTTCTCCGTGCATTTAAAATCATTCAGATAGTTTAGGAATGTCATTGGAACTCCATTACGAATGGAAGGCCTCTGTGTGTCCCCTTTAAACTCTTTTAAGATAATTTGATCCCTGACTACATATTTCCAATTTTAGAAAATCATATGGCATGAATTTCATGGATAATTAATAAAAATCTAAATCTAAAATCCTTTTTACTGTCATATTGGATTGGGAGAATAGTTTATTCGGAGATGGATGTTTGAGGTTGATTTGTTTGGGGAAATTAATTATGTCTTTTGCTGTCATGAGAAGAGAAAATAAATTTCCGGATCTCTCGTTTTAAAAAGGAAGAGATGTTTAAGGTAATGCTGAATTCTAAATGCTGTGAGTGGTGATGATGACCTGGGGTTGTAAGAAAATACAAAATCAGTTGCATTTTTAAAAAAAAGAAAATCCTCTTAGGATTGCAGGGTGAGAGGAAGAAACTTTGACTAATTTCCCATTGTCTTAAAACACAAAACTTATTTTCCTTAAAAATAGCAAGTACATCCATACGTGACCTGCAGAAAACATATTTTAAACAGTAAATAGAAAGTATTGAAGAAATCATTAAAAATACAATGGAATATAACTTATGTTAATAGGGCTCAACTTTGATCTAGAACTAGATTCACACATTTGAAATTGGTATTAGAAAGATTTGCCAAGGTGCCTATATAAGCAGTAGTGTTAAAATATCATTTATTCGGAGAAAAACATACATTCATCAGGATGATATATTATTGTTTATTCTCTGACATTATCCAAAATTTACATTAGGGTAATGCAAGTCGGACCCAATTTTAGGCAATCATTAAAGTTATGAAAGACGTATAGACTCTTAAATATAATTTCAAAAGCGTAAACCTTTTAAATAGCTAATAAAATTTTATATTCATATTATAGAATGATATAGAAGAAGTTTTAATGTAATACCATATGATGAATATTTTAAATCATAAGTTTTAACATAAATCAAACATATATAAACACTTGTAGGCATGGAAATTTGATTACCTATAAAAGTTTCTGAAAAATAAAAAAAAACTCTGAAATTTGGTATTTTTTCCAAAAATTTCCACTTTACTGCTCCGTAAAAAAAATATAATAAAAATATTATAAAATCCATGCCAGAAGATGTTAAACAGGTGTTACTGATAATGACTACAAAGTTTGAAGTGGTTTGGATGATTAGAAAAAAAGACTTGTGATTTCAAACATTAAAAACCTTGTTTTTGAGAAAAAGCCGTTTAAAGATAGAAAAAACTAGGCTTCTTAACACTATCTAGGCTTCAGAAATCTCAAAATTTTCACACTATAGAATCCCCGTATCATTATGAAACTTGGTATGAGTAATTCTTAGGGAATTATCTTTATTTTTATTGCAAAATCTCAAATTCGGAATTTTGACCAAATTTTGGTACTAAACCCCCCTTTAAGTAGAAAAAATGTCCACCGCAAGTCTAGTTTATCCCTAAGTTTCGTGGAAAATCAGCTAACGTTAAGTAACACAAATGTGCTTGACTAAATTTAGATGTAAAACAAGGAAACAAGTTAACCAAAACTTTATTTGAAACATTCACAATTTCACAAGGAGGAAAAGAGATACAACAAAATATGTCTAGAGACTATTTATATCTGGAAAATGTCACATTACTTTCTTGACTGAAATTTTTAATATAGACTGCAGACAATTTAATATCCCTATCTTCAATTTTATCTAAAAATTCCACGATAAAAACTAGTTATAACATAATAGCCTGAGAGCTGGATGCAAATTTTGGGAATGATAAGGTGCACGAGATATTTCACCTGGAACAGATTCGATTGATGATGGGAAAACTTATGTCACCAACGCCAGAAGGCGGAGTGGAAGCTTTTAGTGTGAAAGGGGGGTCGAACATGCAAACAGCGCGCGGTCCCTTGCGACAGAGATTTTGAGGAAATCGGTTGAAAATTTGCACAGTTTAAGGAGAGTGTGAATAAAAGATAATGTAGCATTCTCAAAAGTATAAGTTGTGTTTTAAGGGTTGTACAAAACTAAACGAATTTTCGAATGTTTATATGAATGTTCTGTACGGCCGACGAGGTGCAAGGCTGGACATAGGCTTAATGTATTGAAGAATGTTAGTAAAAGTTAGGGTAACACTCCCAGAAGACTAAGTGGAAGACAAAGGGTGGCCAGAAGTCACCAAAGGTGCAGAAAAATCTTAAAACCCGAATCATTCGGAAACTTCTGGCTGTTTGCATATGTATAGCTGACATATAGAACAAACTATATGCAAACAGCCAGAAGTTTAAGGGGTTATATACAGTTAGAATTTTCAAAAAATCTATTTATTTTTATTTTATTTTCTTAATGTACATACATAATGTACATACAAAAAATCGATTTATTTTTATTTTATTTTCTTAATGTACATACATTAAGAAAATAAAATAAAAATAAATCGATTTTTTGAAAATTCTAACTGTATATAACCCCTTAAACTTCTGGCTGTTTGCATATAGTTTGTTCTATATGTCAGCTATACATATGCAAACAGCCAGAAGTTTCCGAATGATTCGGGTTTTAAGATTTTTCTGCACCTTTGGTGACTTCTGGCCACCCTTTGTCTTCCACTTAGTCTTCTGGGAGTGTTACCCTAACTTTTACTAACATTCTTCAATACATTAAGCCTATGTCCAGCCTTGCACCTCGTCGGCCGTACAGAGCATTCATATAAACATTCGAAAATTCGTTTAGTTTTGTACAACCCTTAAAACACAACTTATACTTTTGAGAATGCTACATTATCTTTTATTCACACTCTCCTTAAACTGTGCAAATTTTCAACCGATTTCCTCAAAATCTCTGTCGCAAGGGACCGCGCGCTGTTTGCATGTTCGACCCCCCTTTCACACTAAAAGCTTCCACTCCGCCTTCTGGCGTTGGTGACATAAGTTTTCCCATCATCAATCGAATCTGTTCCAGGTGAAATATCTCGTGCACCTTATCATTCCCAAAATTTGCATCCAGCTCTTAGACCATAACAAGTAATCCCCTAAAATCCCGATAACTTGTAACAATATCGTGTAACTCTGACTAAAAATAGTTAATGGCATAAAAGTGAAGCTTTTTTCACGGGCACCACTTTATCTATCCTGTTGGTGATATGAGTGGAGCTCTCAACAGTTTTGTGCTAAAAGTCACGTAATCCAGCTCCAGCAGCTTTTTGATAAGTCAGGTACACCGTGTATATCATGTATGATTCTCCTATCGTTCAGGGGCGAACATGACGATAGTTTCCTATTCTGTGTCTATCTTTTGTAGAAGACAGAATCAATGAATTTGGTTTAGCTAGAGTCAGACGCTTTGATTACAATTTCGCTTAGTGTTCTCCAAAAAGAAATTTGAATGTTGCAATAGAAAAATATTTTATCTGCAGGATTAAAACTCTTTGTCTAAAAACAGTAATTTAATATTTATTGACAAGTTGTAATCCTTTTAAAGGCGGTAAAAGATATTTTGCCATTCTAACTAGTTTAAATACTATTTTCGGTTATTAAAAAAGGTGGATTTGTATGTGCAGAGTTATCAATTAGGATTTAATGTCAAATATACAACTTTAAAGTTACTGCTATACTGAGATGTTTTCTTTTCTTTTTGATAAAATATAAGGAACACTTACATTATTTTCTTTCAATATTTTTGGAAATATATCTGCTTTGTGTCTGTGGGATTTTCTGCGATGTTAAATTTCACCAGCAAATATGATCAAATGGTATTATTTAAATCGTTTTTTGAATTATTTGTTTTAAAAGAAGTTTTTATGTACCAACACGATTCAAGTGATATATTATAGAAGTGTCTTAAATGTCTACAACTGATCTTGAACCAGGAATATTTTTTACAGCACTAAAACTAGAAGCATCCAACATATACTCAAATTTACATACAGCCATCACAAACAATCAAATAAATTGCAAATTAATGAACACCATTATCAATTTAACAGATAACCCAATACTTATCGACCATTATTCCTTCACAGTTAATGCTTAACATCGTTCCCTATGCGAACCATTCAGCATTGTTAGCAGAAACATTGCTTACTTCTTACACAAAGCATGGATTTGCATGAGGCATAGAAACAGTCAGCAAAATCCTTTTGTGTTCCTCGCATTGTAATAAGGCGAGTTCCAACTTGAAGCTACAACCGTAGCTGTGAAAGCACAATAAGGAGTTACTTTCATATAACACCTGGGTTTCTAGTTTGCAACTTGTTTCGACCCTAGCGTAATTATTCACTTATGAATATTCACTTCCATGTAGAGTTCACTGCATACATCGAAGTACCATTTGTTTCTTACTGCTTACACAGATTTATACATTGTTGTTTGTATAAGTAACAGAACTACTTTTAAATTGTAATTAAGTTCTGTAAAACTTTGTTTAAGCTTATATTACTAAGGTATTAGTAAACTTCCCATTCAAAATTTGTTGTTAATATTTTTTAATGAAGTCATTTTATAAACCTTACTTTAAGATATTATAAGTGTTTATTATTTTCACTTTAAAGTGTACGTATATTACATCAATATTACTTGGATTTTGAAAATAAGAACGGGAGAACTTGTCGTTCTTTTCAAAATGTGATGGTTTTTAAAATTAGCTCTTTATGCAGCTACTTTTGTTTTCGTATTCTAGAATATATGGTTGTATGGTGAAATGCAAGAAGCTTTACTTTTCATATTTTTAACCATGGAATGAATTATTTTTTTTCTAAATATTCCTTTAGCACAACGATTTAAAAGCCTTTAGGATTGTTATCTTTTGGAGTGTGATTTCTTTTCACACGGACACGCAAATATCAATCGATAAGTTTTAAGATTATAAGCAGTTCGGGTGAAATCTGGGAAAAACGGAGTTTTTGGAATATCAGTTTTTCAGGGGAAAAATCTGGTATAACTATCCTACTTCTTACTGATTTACATATTCCTAATCTGTAAAAAATTCTCGATTTATCCATGTAAGACACTTGGGGTGTGGTCGAATTTTTACCGAAACTCTCCTGACACGACTTGCCCCAAAATATGGAGTGTTTGGCATTAAATGTAAGTAAGTCCCAATCTAGTTTTAAAAATCCTGGACGACGTAAAAATCATTGTGGATTCCCGTAATTCCGGAAAAACTTTGCCATAACAATTAGTTACCATAAACAAAATTTGAAAAAAAATTAATATTAATATTTTCGGATTTATAAGCTTTCTTTGGACTTGTGATTTTTCGTCCGAAATCTGCAACTTTTTTCGAAGTCCAATTACTGCCTTAATTACGAGCCGATTTTCACCAAAATCGAACATGAGGTATATGACAGGGTATATTTTAAGATTTTAAGGTAGAAAATTCCATATCGTTTTTCAATTTTGGTAAAAATCACGACTTAAGTGCGACTTAAGCACGAGTCCAGGGACCCTAATTTTTGTCCCAAATTCACCAAACTCCTAATTCTGGAAGATTATGGAAATATAATGAAGGTTCAAAAGTCGCCGACCCGATGAAAATTGATTTAATTGGTTTTTGAGCGATTCTCTACTGCACTACCGAACCGCACTTTGGAAAGGCCCCTATTACGTAATTCCCGGTCTAGAAAATTCGATATGTTGCTCTCGGACCCAGGTGTATTACTAGAATTCTTTGTCGAAATTCCTCGGAAAGCCATTAAATAAAGTATTTTTTAAAGATAACCTGTTTCCCAATAGTACGCAAAACAGGGTCTCAGAAAAGCGTCAAGTTTCCTAAATAATGTTCAGAAACAGAACCGTTTCGAATTCCAGATCCTGGTACTACTCCTATAGACGTAGAAAATTAACCGACCATTAGTCGAATTTTCATAATTATTATTATTACTGTTTTTTTAATTTTAGAGTAGGGTATCGAAAATCCTTGGTTCGGAGGTACTTCGTACTATTGTACAATTACTGCTTTGTTTATTTGTGCTAAACAATAATCTTGTAAAATCAGTTGGTAATAATTAAAATTTAAAAAGGAAACGTTGGTTACTTATTAAAATTGACTAAATAGTTAATTATTAATTAGTTTAATAAGTTAATTAATTAAAATTTAGAAGGAAACATCAATTAATCAGAAACATAATTAGAAAGTTTAATTACTTAATAATTATAGGCTTTTATTTGAAAAAAAAAGGTTCAATTCCTTGGAATCGATTCCTGATGGAATCGATTTCTCGAGAGGTACGATTCCTAGGAATCGATTCCAAGCCATTCGATTCCAATTCGATTCCGGAATCGATTCCTTCAGAAATATTTAGAACCCTAGCCGTAGGGTTGCATCAGGCGGCGAGACATAGACGCATGCGCATAAGGGTCATGTCATACCTGGCGTTCATAAGACGTGACATCGATCCATCACCATTAAAAAACGATTAAGATAGTACCAGGAGGAGGGGCGATCGGAGTGGACTCGAGGGGGCGATATAGTAGATAACTCCTGATGATAAAAGATGACACCCGTTTTCCTCCGCTGCAGGAATAATCTTCTACATCGTCCCTCGAGTCCCCTCCTCTCCTCCCCTTATCGCTCCTCCCATTGACAGTGTGAGTTATTGGAGCGACTGCTTATAGAAGTCCGGTCTGTCATGACCCTAAGGTAGGGGATGTCTTATCTCCCCAGAAGGTCTGGGGAGACAGGTTTTGTTGCTTCGCTGTCAGCGGTGAGTCCCAGCCCAGTTCAGCAGTTGTTGGTTTTTGGATTTTGTAGTAGAGTGCTGTGTGTGTTGATTTTTCGTGGAGAGGGGTTAGGCTTCAGAGCACGTGGTATCATCTCGTCCTTGAGTAAATTTGCTGCGTCGTCGTAAGAGGACCCCAGCCAGGAGGTAGGTGGCCAACATTTGTTTATTAACACTCTTCTGTCTCTATTTTGTTAGGTTTCATCCCCATACTATCATATTCTTTTATAAATGTGTTTTCATTTCAAACAGTATAGTTGTTTTCAGTCACGTCGTGTTTCGCATGTTAGGATCTGGATCAAAACAAATTCGTGAAAAATATAACATGAATGGAGAGATAGTTATAGTGGAAGTTGAAAGAACCATTTTGGTTTATCGATAAAATCGGCTGGTTTTAGGTAAAAAAGCTGTGTTAATTATTGCTAAGCGGGATTGAATGTCAGGAGAATATTTAACTTTCTTTTTTATTGAATTTCGACTCATAAATAAAACTTAATTAGGCAAAAAAAATAGCAAAATTAAACGGCTTTATAACAAATCCAGAAACTCAAAATATTTCTGATAAGTGAAAAGTTATCAAAACTCGCCTCAGCTTTCATCATCATAAAATAAAATTTAAATAACCATCCTACTACTATTATAATTGTGAATGTTTGTCTGTATATTTGTTACTCTTTCACGCAAAAACTACTGAATGGATTTTAATGAAATTTTACAATAATGTAGCTTATACATCAGAATAGGACATAGGCTATAATTTATAAACAGAAAATCGGTCCTTCATTCTTTTTTTCCCATTTTTTCTGCTTTTTTTTCATTTATTTTTCCGTGTTTGAAAACCTGTTTTACCAGTCATGCAAGCCAATAATAGGAAACTTTGGTAGTACCAGTGTTGTAGTTACTAGACAATTTTATTAATATCTATATAAATAAAAACGTTTGTGACTGTGTCTGTGTGTATGCGTGTTCCGCATCTCCTTTTAGACCACACCGAAGGCGTGGACATTTCCTCCATTTCAAGATTTTTTCCCTTTGAAATAAATATATTTACTGAAATATAAAATTTTTTTTCATGGAAAACGAGTTAAAAATAAAACATTGTTTCAAATGAGACAGATCACTAGACTTTTTCATTTACTAAACTTTTTATTATAGTTTCAAATTTGTTATTTTATAAAGGCACCAAGATATTTAATATTATCAGGAACATCGGGATTGTAAAAAGTGACAAGAACACCGGGATTGGAAAATTAGCGGGAACATCGGGATAGGAAAATTTACCAGGTTATAAAAATTAACGTGAACAACGGGATAGGATATTCACCATAAAGACACCGGGAATACCGGAATACAAAAATTACTGGAAACACCGAGAAAGGAAAATTACCGGGAACGCCGGGATTAGAAAAATTACCGGGAACACTGGGATAGGAAAGAGGTGCCTGGGATACCGGGATGATTTGTAATATATATTGCTAATTTACAAAATTATATAAATGTATTTGAAGTAAACTTTAAAAAAATAAATTTATACACCCCACCCGTGCAAGGCCGGGTATAACAGCTAGTTAGTTAATAAATTAACCATTTCCTTTATATAGTGAATAAGAATTTCATGCAATGGTGAAAAAACCTCTAAAATGATCTCAACAGTGAACAAAAAAATTATCTGACAATAGCATAATAAAATGACCCAAAAGAAGTTAATGAGGTTTCTAACTAATTTAAAGTTAATTATTCCTTAGGAATTTTCTACAGGGTGTCCCATAAATGGTAAGTCACACTTTTAAGGGGAATAGTAGACACCTAGATGAGTCAGAATCACATAGGTTTGGGGGTCCTAGACCCAAAGCAATCCAGGGAGCAAAAAATGGAGCGACACCCCAAAAATATTACTGAAAAATTCAATTTGTACATGAACTACTATTGGTAAAAAATTATTCATGGTCTCAAATTTTGTGTTTTAATATGATCTTTAAAATTGGGCTAAAAGTTTTCACTTTAAAAATTTTTTACTGCGAAAAAAGTAAAAAAACCACAAAAATATGTGAAAAATCTGCCAAAACTTTATTTTGTATTTAGAAATACGTTCTTTTGATTTAATAATGTGAAAGAGAATCGTTGAAAACCCTAAAATCCAAAGTTTCACGTAAGAACCGTCAATATTAAACGCTTGAAATCATGTTAAAGTTTGTTTTTTGAGAGCGAAAACAGCTCCAGAAAACGAACTTTCAGGGAGAACCTATACGTGTAGACTGTAGATGATGGCTAACTTTCTTTTCACTATGGCTAATTTCACTCATCAGAACAATTTTTGTCATTTGTAAAGTATTATCCTCTTCTATATATGTATAAAAGATGAAGAAAGTAACATGGTTATAAGCCTGTCCCATGAGATAAATTGAAGTTTTTATTTGTAAGGTATATTGCTGAAAAAAGAATTTTTCTTATTAAATTTCTTAATTTAGTTTAGTTTTACGGAATTTCTCTATTCTAAAAAAAAGTTTTTGGTGAACGGTTTCCAGAGAAAGGCTTTTTAATTACTGAACCGAATGACACAAATGGTATAAAAATGTCCGGATTCTTTCCGGATTTCCGAGTAGACCCTTCGATTTTTCAAAAAAATTCTCAATTTTAAAATATTTCCATTTTTTTAGATAACGAATAAGTTTGCAGTTACGAATCAAGTACTGTCAATCAAGTTATTATGCATCCAATCACAACGACAGATTGACGCTATATGAAATTGAATTGACGATAGATGAAACATGTTTTTTCACCATTTAAAAAAGTACTTTCTTGATGAAATATCACTCAAAGACTGATAAAAACATATTCTAAAAACTTACATGTACGCCATTTTATACTAAAATTTCACACTTTTTGTCCAATATTTATAATTTTTAGTCGAGTTGAGTTGAGTTGGGTAGTCTTGTGTCATTTGCTGCAGAAAACGACTGGCTTTGACACAATTGTTCCTTTTAATAATCTACAAGAGTTCAAGATTTCCTATATTTCTCACATTAAGATTTTATGTAGTCTATGGCAATTTATTGATCTGATAAACCGCTAAAAACATAGCAGGGGTTTTTAAAGAGACGGCCAACTACTAGAAATTACGTCTCTTTCCTTCCGGATGGTAAAGTTTTTTTAATGGATATTCAATTGATTTATGATTTTCCTTTGAATACATTTATCTTAATGTTTATTCTATTTTTTCTTTGTTTATATCAAGATCATTGACACTTTTAATCTTGATCCTCTGTTTCACTTTCGGAGTCGTTTTCACTTTCGGAGTCGTTAGATGCTTTTTCTACGCGTCTTAAGAAATATTCCAATTTATAATGAAAATTTTAAAAGGTTTGTGCTATTTTTTTGCTTAAATCTTCTTTGAAAGAGTCATATTCTCCGCTTAAAATCTCTAGGTCTTTCTTTCTTTCCTCTCTTATTCTTTCGGATTCTCTCTCTTCTACCCTTTCACTCCAATCACGATGAACACCTTCACCCAGAACCTTCTCCAAGGATTGAACCATATGATGAGTGGCTTCAGTAAGGCGATTCAGTGGCTCTTCGACCTTGATTTTGATTAATTCAGTGACCTTAGTTTCTATGTCTTCACAGACCTTCTTTGAGTTTCTTTGGTCTTCGATTAGATTTGGTGTCTGTCTAGCTAATTCCTTTGTGATGATGTTGGTCAGATTTACAACAGCATTTTCCAGACGTTCTATTCTAGCGTCTAAAGACGCGTTTGACATTTCAGTATCTTTATCTTGATTTTTTTCTTTTCCTATTGATCTTTGTATATTCTTGTTTTCCTGTATTACTTCTGAATAAAGTTTTTTTGAATTCGACTCTTTATGAGCCACTGAAAATGATCTATTTTCTGCCTTAACTCTATTCTCGATCTTGCATTCTTTTTTCACAAACGGACATTTGATATCGAGGGCAGTGTGATTTTTACTTTTACATCTAAAACACTCCGTATTTATTTTACTGCATTCGCTTGTTTCGTGATTATCTCCACAATTTTTGCATTTGGGATCTTGAGCGTTGCAATCTGCTCTGAAGTGACCGAAGTCTAAACATCTATGGCAGATTTTTACCTTGTCAATAAATTGGTAGACTTTATGTGATGCATAATCAAACTTGAGTTTTTGTCTGTTTACGAATCCTAATTCTCTTATAAGAACAGTTGTAGATGGTTTTGTTTCTCCTTTTTTCGTGAATCTGGTTATTTTTTTCACAAAAATATTCTGTTCTTGAAGTACTTCCGCTAATTCGCTTACAGGAGTTTCAGGATCAACATCTTTTAATATATATTGTGTTGTGTAAGTCTTCTCGAAGATTTTTCTTTCAATTTCTTTGTGGTTAATTTTTCTTATATTTAATACATTAATAGCTGAATTTAAACTCTTTGCAGTTATTAGCACACACTTGTTCTTGGTTAAAACTACTTAGTCTTCGTGGTTCAAAATTCCTTTAAACTCAGCTTTTAATTCTGAGTATTTGATTATATTTTCCTCTGGTTTAATACCTCTGAATCCAAACTTGATTTGGCTAACTCCATTATCAAATGCCTTCCTTATTTGTATCTCCTCTGATTCTTTGCTATCAAAAATAAAGTCCTGCCTAAATTTTTTATCTCGAAAGTTATCTTCGTCATCTTCCAAACCTCGTTTTACACCAGTCCCAGTTTTTTCAAATTCCATCTGCTGCTTTTCAATTTTTCCTCCAAAAACTATAATAATATATTTTTGGCTGCTTCTTGCTCCATTTAAATCTCAAATTATCGACGGAAAAAAACAAACGCAAATATTTCAGAACTTCCTTTCTTACAGATCGAACATCAAACCTTCGCCATTTTTTCTCTGGTCAAAAAGCAATTTTTAGTCTGATTGAGTTGAGTTGAGTTGGGTACTCTTGTGTCTTTTGCTGCAGAGATAGACTGGCTTTGACACAATTGTTCCTTTTGAGAATCTACAAGAGTTCAAGATTTCCTATATTTCTACCATTAAGATTTTATGTAGTCTACGGCAATTAGAAATTTTTCTAATGCTTTTGTTCTTTTGATGTGGTTATTTTTGAAGTCCAGGAAAAATTCCTCTGTCAAGTCATTTGGGCTAATTGAGCTCATTAAGTCCAGTCTAGGAACATAATAAACAGGGCATTTACAGAGAATGTGAGTCCTATTTTCGATTTCTCCACAAACACAGTTGGGGGAGTTCACAATTTTAAATCGATACAAAAGGCTGTTCGTGATCATCATGTTCGTTCTAAACCGCGTTAAGAGGACATCCCCTTTTCGGCTGGATGGAATCTTCCGTGTTAAGGTTGTGATATCGTTAAGATGACTGAAATCTCGGGAATATTTGGATTGACTCCATTGGAGGTTTTCTTCAGTTTGGTAATCTTTTTTGATTAACCGGACAAGGTCTTCAAAACATAAAACATTGAGGAAAGGGGTGTTTTCGTTCACAGCAGTTGCTATTTTATCCGCCTTTTCATTCGGAGAAATCCCCTTATGGCTAGGGACCCAAACCAGATCTATTTTTTCTGCAATTTCTGATGCACTATTAAGTTCTTTTTGTAGATCTAGAATAATGGAGTGACTTTTTGTATTGATGGATCTAAGAGCTTGGAGAACGCTTTTGCTGTCCGACAAGATGATGTAATGGGAATGGGAGGATATAAATTCTTTTATTGACAATTTAATTGCAAGGGCTTCTGCTGAAAAAATTGAGTTGCTGTTGGGTATGCGTTTCACTAAGCTGCGACCGGAACAGTCATTCCAAACTGCAAGGGAAGTAAGATTATATGATTTCGATCCGTCTGTTGCTAATATGATACAGTTTTGAAGACTTTCTTTGAAAATTTGGAAATGTTGAAATATGATATTTTCTGGAATAGATTTGTCTTGAAATGGGAAAACGTCCAAAATAATGGCAATCTTTGGATTTATCCATGGAGTATCTGGCCGAGTATATTTGATCATATTGGAGTTTGATATGCTGTATTTGACTTTTAAATTATCTAGCTCTTCTCTGTATGGAGATATCTCGTCGGAGAGATAACTGTTGAATGAAAGGGAAGAGTACTTGTCCAGGCATAGCTGTCGGATGAGGTATTTGTTTCTTAACATATTGTGCCTTGATTTAAGTGACATTGACATTGACTCTTTTTTCAGTATAGGAATAGGCGTGAATTTCGGAAGCCCCGTGGCAGTTCTCAGTGCAGCGTTATAAACTATCTCCATTTTTTTTCTTGTGGATTCAGGTGCAAGAGATGTGACTGGCAGCCCGAAATCTAAAACACTGCGAACGGTCGAATTTACTATTTGGATCAGATGTTGTGATCTTACACCCCATGATTTACCAGAAATTACTTTTATAGCATTTAGCGTCTTCATGCATTTTTTCTTGGTATATGTTAGGTGGTAGTCAAAATTGCAGTTTTTAGAAAAATAAACCCCGAGTATTTTTATTTGGTCTGTCCAATTAATACTTTTACTGTTTATCCTGAAAGATACCTCTGAAACCTTTCTCTTCCTAGATAAATTAATCGCTAGGCTTTTATCATCACTGATTGAAAGTTGCCAGTATTTGCACCACTTTTCGATGTTAATCAGAGAAATTCGGAGACTGTTGCATATGGTCTCGAAGGATTCATTTCTTGATATAAGATAAATATCGTCCGCGTAAATAAAACACTCCGTCTTTGGATGAATGGCTCCATAGATGTCATGCATAAATAGGGTGAATAAAAGAGGGGAGAGAACGCTCCCTTGAGGGACTCCTCGGTTGTTTTCCATTTGTTTAGAAACAGTGCTTCTCCATTTAACTTTAATAGTTCTTTCCTTAAGAAAATCCGAAAGCCATTTCAGGCATTTGCCCCCAAAACCTAACTCTGCAAGCTTGTAGATGAGACCATCCGTCCAAACAGAATCATAAGCTGACTGAATGTCGAGGGAGATACAAATAATATGTTGTTTCTGGTTATGAGCAATTTTGATTTCTTCAAAAATTTTGGCTTGACATGATTGACAATCTTTAAACGGTAGAAACCCCATATGGTTTTTGTTTAAAAATGAATTTTCTAAAATTACTTTTATGATCCTATTTTTGATGATTCTTTCAAAAATTTTGCAAGACACTGACGTTAAAGATATAGGTCTATATGAAGACAGTAGATTCTTAGGGCGATTTTTCTTCCATATTGGGATAATTATAGCCGATCTCCAGCCTTTAGGAAGGCCTTCTTGATAAACCTGGTTAAAAATAGATGTAAGGTTTTGGATGCTCTTGTCTGAAAGGTTGCGGAACATACGTATTGAGATTTTGTCTTCCCCAGGGGAAGATTCTTTGGATTCTGAGATAGCTAACGACACTTCTTCAGAAGTGATATCCTCATTAATATTGTAGAATTTACTGTTACTCAAATCTGTAGGGATAGGGGGCAGGATATCCGGGAAACTAAGCTTAGCCGCAAATGCATCCGCTTGTTCTTTAGGGGATTGAGATGACGCTTGAATGTCTTTAAACAGATTATTATCACAGGGTGTAGTTTGACTCCGGTTATTAACTGATTTTATTATCTTGAATATCTTCTTCGACGAGCCCGAGGAACGACATAAGTTATCCCAGTAATCGTCTTGGCATCTTCTCATCAAACTTCTCAGCCGAGCAGCTCTTTTTTTATATTCAATCCAGTGATTACGGGATGCAAGTTTTCTTGATAAACGAAGGAAAAATCTTTTTTGAACCAGCAAATTACTACACTGAGAGGTCCACCACACTGGGTAATTGGAAGAAGACAATCTCTGACTAGTGCTGTTTTCTGTTATGAGTTCTGTTGCTTTTTCTTGAAATTCTTGAATGGATATGGGATATTGAAGGAGATCCTCAACTTCCCTATGGACCGTGTCCCATCGTATTCTTGGTCTGAGAGACGGTTCTGATTTATTATAACCCTTTACAGGAAAAATGATACCAATTGGATAATGATCGCTATCAAATAAGTCATAATGAATGGTGTGGGTTATGTTGGAGTACAAGTCCGGCGACGAAATTGATAAGTCAAGAAGAGACGCTGATCCATCTGGGGCTAAGCGTGTGGGATTTTTAGTGTTCAATAAACACAAATTGTTGTTAAATATCCAGTCAATGACCACTTCAGCACCAGTTGAGTTCGTTTTGGCTCCCAAGATGTTGCTATGAATATTAAAATCTCCAAGGATGAGGAACGGAGGGGATATTTGTGAAAGCAAAGAGTCTAACCAATTTTGAGCGAACACTCCGTCTGGAGAATAAATGTTAATAACTATAAGTTCATGTTTTTTCTGTTGAATTTTGACTCCTAGACACTCCACGTTTGAAGGGGGGAGTTTTAGATTTATTATTGATGATGATATAGATTCATCCACGCCAGTAATCAGCCCTCCTCCTCTACCTCCAGGCCGATCCCAGCGGTAAGAAACTTTATTTTGGAATTTGAAATAATTTCCTTTTAAGAAAGATTCTTGAATTGCAATAACTTGTGAATCCTGAAAGAATTTGTCTGTTAGGAAACACTTCTTATTTATTATGGATCTTGAGTTCCACTGGATGACTTTGAACATTTTCTTTAGAGATTATAGCTTTCTGAAATCCTTTGTCAACTTGCTGTAGGGGTCTCTTCTGTGTTCCGAAAGAGAAATTCATGTGGGGTTCGCTAAAAGTGAACGGGGCCTTTATTTCATCCCACTCTTCGAAAGAACCTGGCATCTGATTACTTTGATTATCTTTTTTTTTTCTTAGTAGTAGGCTTTTTGCGAGATCTTTCCGGTGTGGATGGATGAAGATAGAGACTTTTCACAATTGTAGGAATGGCTTCTTCTATCTTTTTATTTATCTGATTCATTAGATATTCATTATTGTTCTCAATATGTTTTTGGAGGTTTTGGGTTATTAAGGAAACCATTTCCGTCATTTGTGACGTTACCAATTCCTGAATTTCTTTTTTTGTGGCACTTTGATTTATCGATGACACTCTAGTAGTGTTTGAGTATGTAGATCTCCTATTTTGATCTCTGAACTTTCTTCTTGCCTCAATAATTGGCAAACGGTTTTCGGCCTTGAATTTGAGAAAACGCATCTCTTCCTCTCTTTTTGGGCAGGATTGGTCGGTAGCTTTATGGCTTCCTGTACACAGAGCGCAACTAATCTTTCCTCCTGTACATTCTTTGCTGTCATGGTTTCCAGAACAATTTTCACATACTTTAGAATTCCTGCAGTTCCTCCAAATGTGGTCAAATTTGAAGCATGCTGAGCACTGCCTCGGACGATCAATGAAAAGAGAAATTTTATTTCTTATGTACCAGTATTTTACGTATTCCGGAAGTTTTTCACCATAAATAGTTATCAAAACTGTTTCTGATGGAATAACTCTTTTATCTTTTTTAAAAGTGAAGCGACGAATTTCTTTTATTTTAATGCTATTTTCATATTCTAGTTCATCTGCCAATTCTTTTAGGTGCACGTCAGTTGGAATATTTCTCAGTAGAAATTTATTTGTTAGATACTCATTCGGAATTCTAGCTTCAACTGGTATTTCAAGAATTGACTTTAACGATAAAAGTTCTTTTGCTGTCTCCAAAGATTTGGTCTCTATAATTAATTTCCCTTGATAGGAAAACTTTAAACTTTCAATAAGTTTCTCATTTTTGATGTTGGTTTTGAAAAAGTCCTTGGTTACTTTAGGGTGCGATCTTGGAATTTTTCCATTTTTAGCCTCGAATATTACGCAGACGTGCATTGGGTTTTCCAGAACATTAAAAATCTCATCATAATTTTCCTCACAGGCATAGATATTATAATCTATCTTAGAGTCCATATCCATATCTTCATTCCCAACTCCAGCAGAGTTCTCCGCCATTTTGGCGAAATCCAACTTTAGAACGCCTCAGTACTGATTTATTTAAATTAATCTGTCCAAATCAACAACAAACAATAATCTAACCCTCTGAAACTCTTAAATCAACCTTTCCGATCCAAAAAATTCGCTTTTAGCAGAAAATAGCAAAATCGCAAAATTGATAGAACACCAGCTCCTCAACTTCCTTCTTCCTCCACCGATAAATTTGTCTGACAAACTTTTAGTCTGATTTTATCGAAATTAATTGTAAACATAGAGTGATGTTTTGTCTCTTATTATTTTCAATTGCTTAAACGGTATTGTTTAACAAGAAGTCTGGGTTAAAACAAAAATATGAATGATAAACACTAGGCATATTATACTAACGAGTTACTTTAAAATAATGGTTTTTATTTGGTCCGAATATTGATAAACAATTAGAATTAGTTATTTTTATAATCATAGATAAAAAAGTAATTAAGATGAATATTTTTTTAAAACACTAGGGGGCTCTGCCCCCTGCTCGCTATCGCTCACCAACCCCCGGAACTGCTTTGTAGTTCTTTGAAGATCGCTTCGCGATCTTAGCGAGCAGAGCTCGCTTGTTTCATCTCAACAATCCAGGCTCATCGGCTTAGTTAATGCTCCTTTGATACCGAAGCACCGAAGCTACTCATCTCTCTAGTTTATCAATGATTTAGTTTGAATCATTCATTCCCTCGAAGATATAAAAATAAAACTCTTTCTAAAATATTCCTCTCTTAACTTCAATTCTTCTTTCTTCAATTATTGAATAGAAATGTTTTTAAAAAAATATCAAGCAAGTCTACCAATTATCATCAACCAACTTAGAGTAAAAACAAGCCTTTAAGAAACTTTAAATTTTTAATATGCACGAATGCACGTAAACATCTAGTGAATCGTCGGAAATTAAAGAAATAAGACTCATAAAAATAAGCTGTTTCCCTAGTGAAAGACCAGAAAGAGAAGAAAAAATTTAAACTTTGAATCTCAATAATTCTAAAACTGATTCGAATTTTTTAAAAAACGAAACGCCAATATTTTTATAAAAAATAACTGTATATGTGTCTAAAATATTGTACCTCTATCATGATTAGTTTTTATTTTATAACGAAAAAATCGAAAAATTGTCAAAAATTTCGAAACTTTAAAATTGAATTACTCAAAAACTAATTCGAAATTCGAAAAAAGAGCGATGAGGTGCAAAACTTCATGCCTAAGAGTATGTGCATTAGGGCGTATCACGAAAAACTTTTTTCGAAATTCAAAAAGGCATACTGAAAAAAAGTTGCCCTAAAGGTCACATATTCACCATGAAAAATTTCAGCCCGATCAAAAAATGTTTAGGTCCCCCGGAATTGGGCCAAAGTTTTGGAAATTGCCTCATTTTTCAATCAATTGACCTAAACCTCCCAGATAAAATTTTTATATAAAGTTCATAATTTTTCTAGGATAATCTATTATCTTACCTTATAGTTGGCAGTTGGTTTCATATTTTTACTACTCTTCGTTTAGGAGTAATAATTTTTTATAACATTAAAAGTTATTCGTGAAGTTGTTTTTCCTGCATTACTAGAGTTACCATAAATCAAGTTCTATCTATCCTAGAAAGTTGTAGTTTGTGTCATTTTGATTAGAATTTTATTTTCTAACATATTTTATTCCCTGTACAAATTATTTTGGTTTTTGTTTTACCTGAAACACCGTGTATAATTATAAAAATAATACTAATTTTGTCGTTTACAGTAATATTTGTAAAACTCCTATGATATAAATTCGATAAAAGAAATATATCCATAAAAATGCACGTGAACTCAGATAACAGTATATAATAATTTAACTTTCTATAATTCTAATTTCTAATAATATTTACTAATAATTCTAGCTATTCTAATTAAATGGAAAGTATTTGATTTATCCTTTTTTAAGACTAATTTTTTGGTAAAGAGTAAAACTTCTAACTACAAATAAAACCAACAAAAAAGCCAATATCACAAAAAATAAGATTTATAAGAAATAAGATAACCACTAAGTATTACAGTATAGGTATAAAGGAATACATACACTTTTACACATAGTAGGTACATACAAATATTTTTATTCCTTTGTTTCTGAAGAAGCATCTAAGAAATCCCGTTTAGTTTTGAACTTGGAAAGGATTTTCCTGTCCAATAATCTGGATTTAATTGACACATCACAATTTTTGAACCCACAAATAACGAAGGGAAGCTTCATTGACTTCCTTCAAAATTATTTCAACTGCTTGGGTGTGCGAAGGAATTCTATCACACTCAATCCAGTTTCAATGATTCGCTCGATTTCTTCCTTTTACTTAAGTTATTTAGAAGTAGTGGTTCAGCTACAATCATTGACTCCCAGTTTATGATGTCATCGATATCATCAACCTTGAAATTTATTTGAGGGAGTTTGCGAGCTTCCTGCATTTTTTTATTTGCCATAGATCTAATGTTTTTTCGAGGGTCAAATAACATTTCTTAAAAGAAGTTGATCTGGGTTCACCCTAAAGACATACCTTTGTGTGGTAGATTTAACCACATCCTTTAGATCATTGTCTAAGTACCTTATGCTGATTCTCTAGGAAAAAGGGTTTTCAAACCACCTCAAGTAAATTTCGAGGCGGATGATATAGTAGACATCATAAACTGGCAGTCTATGTGACTGTAACTGAACCACCACTTCTAAATAATTTAAATAAAGAAAAAATCGAGCTAATCGTTGAAACTGGATTCAGTGATAGAAAGGAGTTCAATATTCCTTCGCACACCCAAGCAGTTGGAAATATTGTGAAGGAAGTCACTGAAGCTTCCCTTCGTATTTGTGGGTTCAAAAATCGTGATGTGTTAATTAAATCCAGATTATTGGACAGGAAATTCCTTTCCAAGTTCGAAACTAAACGGGATTTCTTAGATGCTTCTTCAGAAACAAAGGAATAGAAATATTTGTATGTACCTACTATATGTAAAAGTGTATGTATTCCTTTATACCTACTGTAATACTTAGTGATTATCTTACTTCTTATAAATCTTATCTTACTTGTAATTTGTAATATTGGCTTTTTTGTTGGTTTTATTTGTAGTTAGAATTTTTACTCCTTACCAAAAAATTAGTCATAAAAAAGGATAAATCAAATACTTTCCATTTAATTAGAATAGCTAGAATGATTAGTAAATATAAGAAAGTTAAATTATTATATACTGTTATCTGAGTTCACGTGCATTTTTATGGATAAATTTCTTTTAGCGAATTTTTATCATAGGAGTTTTAAAAATATTACTGTAAATGACAAAATTAGTATTATTTTTATAATTATACACGGTGTTTCTGGTAAAACAAAACCAATATAATTTGTACAGGGCATAAAATATGTTAGAAAATAAAATTCTAATCAAAATGACACAAACTACAACTTTCTAGGGTAGATAGAACTTGATTTATGGTAACTTTAGTAATGCAGGAAAAACAACTTCACGAATAACTTGTAATGTTAAAAAAAATATTACTCCTAAACGAAGAGTAGTAAAAATATAAAACCAACTGCCAACTATAAGGTAGGATAGTAGATTATCCTAGAAAAATTATGAACTTTATATAAAAATTTTATCTTGGAGATTTCGGTCAATTTATTGAAAAATGAGGCAATTTCCAAAACTTTGGCCCCATTCCGGGGGACCTAAACATTTTTTGATCGGGCTGAAATTTTTCACGGTGAATATGTGACCCCTAAGGCAAATCCCTAAGGCTGTGTATGCAAAAAATCACGTTTCTAAATAGATTTTGCTGGGGGCGAACTCGCAGCAGAGAAAAATAATTTTAGACTTTGACATTAAATAACTCCAGAACTAATTATCTAATTAATTAGTTTTTGGAACGAAAATGATTATCATGCATTTGTCTAGCAACGGTCAAAATTTCATAATATTCCTTTGAATAGTTTTTGCGTAGTTAGAGTTCAAAACGTTCAAAAGTAAAATTTTCAAAATCAGCGGCGGCGGCGGTCACTGTTACTTTTTTTTAATATAGAGAGATTTTGTTTAAATTGTTTCTAAGTTTCGAGTTTAAGTTTATTTTCAAACTTTTAAGGAAGATTTATTCATGGAGGGGATTTGGTGACGTATTTTTGGAAAGCTGGTTGACGTTTTTTCTGTAAATTGTTAATTGTTTTATAAAGTGTATTTAGTTCAGCGAGTTGGAATTTGTGGGAATTGCGAAGCAATTCTAAAAGGTCCTGCGTCAGCAGTTTACGGGGGTTGGTGAGCGATAGCGAGAAGGGGGCGGTAGCTCCCTAGTTAAATAAACAATCGTAATTTATAATGGATTCTATATTTTATTTGTTGAATTTCGTGAGAGTGTGATAATTGACCTTCTATGAGAAATTATTACACTGAAAAAAATTAACATTTTGAATATACAGTTAGGGATAGAGATGATCCGCAGGGGTTCAAATTTAAGTGAAGTGGTCCGCAGACATATTTGAGTTGGGAACCACTGCTCTATACAGTAGGCCGGGTCGAAAAAGACGAAATTCAAAGAATCGAAATGTAATAGTGCGGAAAAGTTGTAACACACTAATACAAGCTTAACGCAAAAAATTTTTTTGAAATCGGTCAACGTTTGACCCTCGCGCAACGCGGTCAAAGTTTTGATGTTTTGGTCATTTTTAGAGAAATTGACCGAAAATCCCAAGATTACGTGATCAAATGATGTCCTTAATTTTTTCATAGTTGTGTACCTTCATTGTTAATAGTATGTGCCTAGTTTCAATAGTTTACATCCTCATATTGTAATGCAATAATTTTTTAAAGTTTTAAAACTCCTGTAAAGTTGTTTTTTTTCGCTTTCATAAAATATCCATAACTCAAGAACAGCTGCAGTTAAAAACTTGCAACTGGTGTCATTCAATGCACACTATTTTTCTGATTAAAATGGTGGGTATCACAACTATCTTCCTTTATAACAAATATTCAAAATACTCAAAATTTAAAATAAAATTTAAAAATCTCTCTATTCTAAAAAAAAGTTTTTGGTGAACGGTTTCCAGAGAAAGGCTTTTTAATTACTGAACCAAATGACACATATATGGTATCAAAATGTCCGAATTCTTTCCGGATTTCCGAGTAAGCCCTTCGATTTTTCAAAAAAATTCTGAATTTTAAAATATTTCCATTTTTTTAGATTTCGGATAAGGTCGCAGTTACAAAGCAAGAAACTATGAATTTTATAACAATTGAAAATATATTTCACTGGTTTTTTAACATTCAAATACATTAAATAATCATCTTTCTATTTATCACACTAATTTAAAAAATATATATTGGATTCTTTTTAACAATATTTATATTTTTGCTGTTCAAACGATTTTAATTATATTTAAAACTAATGTATAATTAATTTATCTTTTATTTTTAAATAATTAATTCATATTTATATATTTATCTTTGTCGTTGTGGCAACCTAATCATTACTATATTTACAATAAAATATAAACTCACTTTCAGAAATTTTGAACTTTTGCATTTATTTATTACAATAATAATTATTTTTATATCCTTTTGCAAGTTATATTATTTAAGGTAGTAAAAGGTAATTTTTTCAAATTAGTAATAAATAAATTTAATAAATTTAAATAAGGTAGTAAAGCAAAATTCTAAATTTTCGTGATGTTTACGATAATTACTACATTTTTCACAGACAATCAATGAAAATCATTACAAATTTTAAGAAAGTAAAATTTATTCCGGAGATGTTTCAGTGCTTCTGAATGGATCTGTGTGAGAAAAACATTACCTTGGGGAAATGGTATAAAAGAAAGTTTACACTACTTTGTTACTAATTTTCTTGGAATTAAATGGCGATCCTCCAATTCATATTGCCATAAAGGAACTGTTAAAATTTCGCCGCTAAATGAATATTCCCCTTTTTTGAAAGAATACCCCAGAGAAGTAGTTCCCCTGTTTTAAGAATGTTTTATAAAATGAGTAAGTGCTGTGAGCTGTGTTTTGTGAGGATGGCAAAGAGATCCTTAAGTATCAGCGTCAGCAGTTAACGGGGGTTGGCGAGCGATAGCGAGCAGGGGGCGGTAGCTCCCTAGTTTAACAAAAAAATAAAATTCTGAAAACTGGTAAAAATGAGGTTTTATTGCAATTGAACATCTACTATGAACTTGTTTTCAAAATTTTAAGTTGAAATTTTAATGTTATCTCACTGAAAAATACATTGCCTTCGTCTTTTGTATACTCATAGAACCTTCTTTATGAACGGTTAAGTACCAATAAAGTATTAATAAAAAGTAACAAAACTAATTATTTTATTAAATAAGAAGGACATGTTAGTTTTTTACTTATATTTAGAAATTAATTAACCTCCAGTTTCCCATTTAAAAGTGCGCACCGCAAGTTCAAAGTCACCATTGATTTCGAATGTAAGGCATTTCTTCCCGCGACTTGAATGGTTCTCTTATTAAAATTCTTTACGCTTTTGGTGGCCAGCTTTGGTTTTGGTAATCCGAAAAAACGTCTTTATACGGGTGTGGGGGTTCTTCACTTGATTATAACTTGGAAGAGAATCTTATTCGAGAGATCTGTTTAAGAAGTTTTCTACTTTGTTTGCGACACAAATCCTCCCTATTCATTTGTTTCGTTGTTCATATAGAAACCTAACTTCAAGTTTTGGTATTCTTTTCAACTTTTAACAACTTCAGTCAATCAATGGTGGACTGGACACATGCGTTGACCCTTTTTCTACATGTGCATTTAATATTTATAGGACATTTACAAAATGCAATGTTAAATGAATGTGTATACACAGCATTCATTTGACATTGCGTTTTTGAATTGCATGTTGATTGCATTGTTGAATTGCATGTTGATTGACTGCAATTGTTAAAAGTTGAAAAGAATACCAAAACTTGAAGTTAGGTTTCTATATGAACAACGAAACAAACGAGCAGGGAGGATTTGTGTCGTAGACAAAGTAGAAAACTTCTTAAACAGATCTCTTGAATAAGATTCTCTGCCAAGTTATAATCAAGTGAAGAACCCCCACCCGTATAAAGACGTTTTTTCGGATAACCAAAACCAAAGCTGGCCACCAAAAGCGTAAAGGATTTTTATAAGAGAACCATTCAAGTCGCGGGAAGAAATGCCTTACATTCGAAATCAATGGTGACTTTGAACTTGCGGTGCGCACTTTTAAATGGGAAAATGGAGGTTAATTAATTTCTAAATATAAGTAAAAAACTAACATGTCCTTCTTATTTAATAGAATAATTAGTTTTGTTACTTTTTATTAGTACTTTATTGGTACTTAACCGTTCATAAAGAAGGTTCTATGAGACTATACAAAAGACGAAGACAATGTATTTTTCAGTGAGATAACATTAAAATTTCAACTTAAAATTGTAGATGTTCAATTGAAATAAAACCTCATTTTTACCAGTTTTCAGAATTTTGTTTTTGTTAAACTAGGGGGCTCTGCCCCCTGCTCGCTATCGCTCACCAACCCCCGGAACTGCTTCGCAGTTCTTTGAAGATCGCTTCGCTATCTTAGCGAGCAGAGCTCGCTTGTTTCATTTCAACGATCCAGTACAACCTGGAACTTGTCTGCTTATAATCTGTTCATTAAGAATAGGCGCCTGAAACAGGATCAAAAACGCTCAATAATACTTAATAACGCTTATCAGACAACTTCAGTGACCGATTGTTTCTACAGTATTTTAACTACTTCTGCTTAGGCTGTCTTGTCATTGCAGAAGACAATTTTTCGGTGATAATTAGAATAATAACTGCTTTTAATACATTACGTCTCAGGCGCTGATTCTAAATGAACAGAGTATAGTTAATGATCATTTAATATCCAGGGATGAGAATTTTCCGCCTTTTAGCGGATTTTCCGCTTTTTTGTTATTTTCGAAAATTTCCGCTTTTGCTTCGATTTTTAAAAATTCCGCCTTTTTTTAACTTTCGGAAGTTTTCAGCTTAAAATTTTCCTTTTTGTTTAAAAAAAACTAAATTTTTACTGGTCGATTAACCATGTTATCCCCGCACGTGGAACTTCCATTGTAGCGATCGGAGTACCCCTGAAGGCGCGCGTTGTTTGCAACGCGATAACGAACTTCCTCTTTTCGGCATCCTAGCTCGCACGCGCATCGGCGCGATACGTTCGCGCGACTCGGCCTGTAAAGGCGCCTTCTCCTCGTTTGTTTACTGTATTACGGAAAAACGACTTTTATTGGAAGAGAGCCGTGTTCATGCTGTTCCTACCATGCAGCCTAAAGATGAGGAGAAGCCTATTTTACGGGGCGTAATCGTCGGCTTCTCGCATTTGGTGTATTGTGGAAAACGGACTTGAGCTTTTTCATGGAGAGATATTCTTAAGTCAAAGACTTGCTTATGAAGTCTTATTTAATTGGTGCTCTAATTAAATTATTTTGAGTAGAAAAATTGAAAGAAACTTTATCGGAAAACTTGAATTTCTGCTTAAGTCTTAATTTAAATTTAAGACTTTCATAGTTATAGTATGGTTGTGAGTGATAGGTAGTTTTTTCCTCCAAAAAATATAACCTGAAAAGATTTTCAGCTTATTTATGAAAATATATAATGAAATTTCTGTATAAGGTAGTCTTTATACACAAATAGGATCCTTTACATAAAATTGAAGTTTTAATTTTTCTCAGTTAAATTTCTGAATAAGCCTTTTAAAGTTAATTTTTACTGAAGGCTCCTGATTATCAATTAAACATTTCTCAATTTTGGTTTTTTAGAATAATTTGAAGATCAAATATAATCTGACTTTAGTTTTCATTAAAATAATTTCATTTCGCAAAAATGCACCCCCCAAAAATTAAACCATGAGTACACCCATTCTAGCCAGTGTATTGTAAAGTCATTTCACAAATCTTGTATTCCTTTTGAGCTCTTGCTCAGTCTCAGAATTGGTCAAAGCTTTTCTAGAGAAAAAGAAAACTGTTAATTTTTCTCAATGAGTAAAACATCTGTAAATTAAATGTCTAATTTTAAAATTAATGTATCATTCAACCAATTACTAATACTAATCTATAGAAGATATTTTTTCAGTTATTTTTTATCAAGTTTATTTAATATATGGTATGAATAGAAGGAAAATAAAAGTTCCATCTTGTCACCAAAAATAAAAAAACGCCTTAAAGCTTTAGTTTGACCGAACCTGGAAAATAAAAAAAATTGTCCTGGAAAACCTGGAAAACTCAGGGAATTTTTATTCAAATAGAATAATATTTTGTACAAAAAGAATTTGTTATAGTTAATCAAGAATTAAATAAAGATGTATTTAACTATACCAATTGTATTGAATTTGTTGTTACTGTTTGAATTTTATTTAGAAAATATAGCTTTGTTTATCTTGTAGAAATATATAAAATCTAAATTCAATTAAAAAAATTTAAAGCATTTATGTGTCAAAAAAAGGTTAAAAACAAAAAGAAACAATGTTTTTATCAACCCTGATTTATAGTAATATTTCATGATCTCATTTTTAGTGGTTCTCAGAGAAAGTAACAAAAAAGTAATATTCCAATTCAAGGAATTATTTATCAGTAAATAAATTCAAACTTGATACAATTTTATGTCCTGAAATTAACTTAGTTTCCTTTGAAATCACCTATTGAATATTACTTTTAACTCGCCCATTTTTTATTCAATTTTATAAAATAATATTAAGCTACTAATTTGTTAATTTTGTTGCTTTATAAGGTTTGAGGTAAATAGAACAAAAAATTTAAGGAACATTGGTATTAGGTTTCCTATTTCCTTAAGAGCACCTATTTTTGATGAAATTCAGCCTTGCCATTCTAGCTTCATTTGGTCACTAATTAAGAATCTCTTTTTGATATTTTTATAAATAGTTAGAGAGAAAAATTATTTTATTTTCTCTTTTTGAAGTTATTTAATTTATTCAACTTCAATTAAACTTTATTCAATTTATTTAAAACTTCTCAATTTCTATTCAAATATCCTTATCCAGAGTATTTTAGATTATATAAAAAGAATAAGCCTTTATATTTCAAAGAATGTAAGTTTTACTGATGTGTACTGCATATAAGGGGACATTGTACCATCAATGTATGAAATGCTGTGTAAGTAAATATTAAAAAAATTACATTACTATTTTCCTTTTGAATGCAAATTATGCAATAATAAAATGCATTATTATTTCAAAAATTTTATGCACGTAATTTATTAGTATTAAATTCAATAAAAAAAACTTCCGCGTGGTTTTCAGCTTTTTTGCTTTTTTCCCATTCTCATCCCTGAATATCGAAACTTTTTATCTCTCAAACTTTTCAATAATTTAATTCGGATCATTACCGGGAAAATATCAAAAGAAACTCTTACAGAGATATTCCTCTTTAAATTATCAATAATTTAATGGATAGGGGGCTACCGCCCCCTTCTCGCTTACGCTCACCAACCCCCGTAACTGCTATTCAGCTCTTTACAGATCGTTTAGCGATCTGTAATATCTGCAATCGATCTTTAGCAGAGTAAAACAAACTTCCCGAAAATCCTCTTCCTTTCATCGGCACAAATAGCACTCAAAAAAGCTTAATTATTTATTTCTCTAGTAGTTACAAAAAATATCGGAGTATCTTTAAAAGATTATTAACCAAGTCTATACTATATCGCTAGCAAACTTTGAGCAAAAATCTGCACCTCAAAACTTTCAAGTTTAAATATCCGTGCTCGCGACAATCTAGTGAACAGGCAAATATAAAATTTAAAAACATTAAACACGTCTGATAAAGGCCTACTAAAGCTATGAAAAAAATGAAACTTTGATGCTTAATAATTCCAAAACTAATTAGAATTTTTTAAAGAACTAAACGCCATCGCCAATCTCTTTCTAAAAAATTCGAATAGAAGTGTTTAAAAAATCATATTGATACCGTGATTAGTTTTCATTTTAGATTGAAAAAACCAAAAAAGTGTCAAAAATTTCGAAAATTAAGAAATTAATTACTCTAAACCAAATTCGAAATTCGAAAAAAGGGCAACGTAGTGCACATCTTCATACTTTAGAGTTTAGAGTATTAGGCTGCAAAAAATCAGAGTTCTGCTACTAATAGATTTCGCTGAACTGCATTACGCGGCTAAAAAAGAAAAATTTCAACTTTGACCTTAAAAATACCCCGGTACTAATTATCACATCAGTTAGTTTTTTGTTCGAGAATGTGCCCCAAATATTCCTCTACAAACATTTCAAATTTCATAAATTTCTATCAAGTAGTTTTTGCGATATGAGAGTTCAAAGAGTTGGAAAATTAAATTTTCTGAAACAGCGGCGGCGGCAGCGGTGACAGTAACTTTTTTTTTAATATAGAGAGATAAATGCAAAAGTTCAAAATTTCTGAAAGCGAGTTTATATTTCATTGTAAATATAGTAATGATTAGGTTGCCACAACGACAAAGATAAATATATAAATATGAATTAATTATTTAAAAATAAAAGATAAATTAATTATACATTAGTTTTAAATATAATTAAAATCGTTTGAACAGCAAAAATTCAAATATTGTTAAAAAGAATCCAATATATATTTTTTAAATTAGTGTGATGAATAGAAAGATGATTATTTAATGTATTTGAATGATAAAAAACCAGTGAAATATATTTTCAATTGTTTTAAAATTCATAGTTTCTTGCTTTGTAACTGCGACCTTATCCGAAATCTAAAAAAATGGAAATATTTTAAAATTAAGAATTTTTTTGAAAAATCGAAGGGCTTACTCGGAAATCCGGAAAGAATTCGGACATTTTGATACCATATATGTGTCATTTGGTTCAGTAATTAAAAAGCCTTTCTCTGGAAACCGTTCACCAAAAACTTTTTTTTAGAATAGAGAGATTTTTAAATTTTATTTTAAATTTTAAGTATTTTGAATATTTGTTATAAAGGAAGATAGTCGTGATACCCACCATTTTAATCAGAAAAATAGTGTGCATTGAATGACACCAGTTGCAAGTTTCTAACTGCAGCTGTTTTTGAGTTATGGCTATTTTATGAAAGCGGAAAAAACAACTTTACAGGAGTTTTAAAACTTTAAAAATTTATAGCTTTACAATATGGGGATGTAAACTAATGAAACTAGGCACATACTATTAACAACGAAGGTACACAACTATGAAAAAATTAAGGACATCATTTGATCACGTGATCTTGGGATTTTCGGTCAATTTCTCTAAAAATGACCAAAACATCAAAACTTTGACCGCGTTGCGCGAGGGTCAAACGTTGACCGATTTCAAAATTTTTTTTGCGTTATGCTTGTATTAGTGTGTTACAACTTTTCCTCACTATTACATTTCGATTCTTTGAATTTCGTCTTTTTCGACCCGGCCTACTATACAGGGTGTCCCCTAAATAATGGACAATTGAGCAACACCCCAAAAAAATTTTTGAAAACTTCATTTTGTAGAAGAACTACTATCGGTAAAAATTTAATTATGGTCTCAAAAATTTTGGTTTAGTATGATCTTTAAAATTATCTCAAAAGTCTTCACTTTAAAATTTGTTTTAGTATGAAAAAAGTTAAAAAACCACAAAAAAATGTGAAAATTCTACCAAAACCTCATTTTGTATTTTGAAATCCTTTCTTTTGATTTTATAATCTGAAAGATCATAGTTGTAAACCCTTAAGTCCAAAGTTTCACGTAAAAACCATCAATATTAAACGCTTGAGATCCTGTTAAAGTTCGTTTTTTCCGTGCGCTAAGTGGTTTCCTACAGCCGTTTCCAAAACGGCAGTTTGCGGATCTCAAGCATTTAATATTGATGGTTGTTACGTGACACTTTGGACTTGAGGGTTTTTGACTATGATCTTTCAGATTATTAAATAAAAAAAAAGGATTTCGAAATACAAAATAAAGTTTTGGCAGAGTTTTCACATTTTTTTGTGGTTTTTAAACTTTTTTTGTAATAAAAAAAATTTTAAACTGAAAACTTTTAAGATAATTTTAAAGATCATATCCAATCACAATTTTTGATATCATAATTAAATCTTTATCAATAGTAGTTAATCTACAAATTGAAGTTTTCAATAATTTTTTTGGGGTGTCGCTCCATTTTTAACTCCCTGGGATTTGGTTTGAGACCCCCAAATCCTATGTGATTCTGACTCGTCTAGGTCTCTATTATCCCCCTAGAAGTGTGACCCATTATTTATGGGACACCCTGTATAAAAGGCCTCCCAACTCCGGACGATAACGTCAAACGTGAGGGAAAATCGATGAATTTGCGATGTGTAAGTCTATGGAATGATGTCAAAGATGAGGGAAAGAGATGACGTTGAACGGCCATGGTTACTGATTCGGTGGTGGGGGAAGGAAATATTTTCGGGCGCCCCAGTTTAAAATGAACAGAGTATAGGTCCAGACTAGATGGTCTTGGTCAAGTACAATATTATTGAAGTTATGTGAATGATTTTCTGCTCTACTTTGCAGGTATATGGCTTCCGCATCATGTGACCAACTGCATGAACCCAAGTCTCTCCAACTCTTGGTTTGTGACATAACGTATCCCAATGGGAACTACTTGATTCATCAGTTCGTGCTCAAGAATTGTGACCAGCCAAGTGACTCCCGCAGTGAAGGCTACATCCGATATGCACTACGGTCGTTCCCTAGTGCTCAGGTGAATAGAAGGAGGGAAAAAGACGGATTCACTGCTCTTCATCTGGCCGTGATGAAGCGAGATTCTTTTATGGTCAAATTGTTGCTATCGTGCCTTCCAACCGTCGATGTTAATGCCAAATGTGCGATTAGAGATAGAACTGCCTTGCATTTAGCAGCTGCTGAAGATTATTTGGCACTTTCAAATGCTAAAAACAATTATGCCCAAACCGCACTTGATAATAGTTTGGAAATAGTAAAAGTTTTAGTAGAATATGGTGCTGATATGAAAGCTAGGAATATATTTTGGAAGTACCCCACTTCATGTAGCAGCGAAGCATGGATATTTGGAAGCAATCAAAGTTTTACTAGAAAATGGTGCTTCTGAAAAGGCTGGTGATATTTTTGGTAACACAGCACTTCACGATGCCGCTATTAAAGATCAAACTGATGTACTTGAGCTCCTAATCAGCAAAGGAGCCTATTTACATGCTGAAAATAATTATGGAGATACCCCACTTCATGAAGCAGCGAGTCATGAGAGTTTGGAAGCGGTCAAAGTCTTATTAGAAATTGGTGCTTCTAAACAGGCTGGTGATATGGATGGTAACACAGCACTTCACGCTGCCGCAATTCGCAATCAAAGTGATATGCTTAATCTCCTAATCAGCAAAGGTGCGGATGTGAATGCTAAAAATAGATTGGGAAAAACCCCACTTCATTTAGCAGTGATTTATGGAAGGTTCGAATCACTAAAAATTTTAGTAGACTTAGGTGCTGATTTAGATGCTGGGCAGGAGTATGGTCAAACAGCGCTTCACGATGCCGTTATCCACGACCGTGCTAATTGTTTTGAGCTATTAATTAGCAAAGGCATGGATGTGAACCTGAAAAACTATAAAGGCTTCACTCCGATGTATTTAGCTGTCCGCAATAAATCTTTAAATACTTTAAAAGTGTTAGTAGAAAGTGGTGCTTCTGTAAATGTGCGTACAAAAAAGTATGGTGCAACCCCACTTCACGTGGCAGCGTTTTTCAATCGAATCGAATTAGTTAAGCTGCTTATCAGCAAAGGTGCGGATGTGAATGCTAGAAACAAGATTAGAAGGACCCCTCTTCATGAAGCAGCGAGGTATGGGCGTTTCCAAACAGTCAAAGTTTTAATAGAAGAGGGTGCTGCTGTGGTTGCTGAGGATAAGTATGGTAAAACAGCGCTTAGAATTGCAGAAGAACAAAGGTACACTGAAATAGTTGAATATTTAAGCTGTCTATCTGGTAATGCGAATGCAGTAGATAGGAATTAAATAATTTTAGTTTCTTTAGTGTGTATGAATGCCACATAATCTGGTCAACCACCAGTTAAAAAATGCGTAGGAATTGAAGCATTAATTTTCTCCCAAAAAACATATTTTCTTAAAACTTAATACTTTTGTTTAAAAAACGTATTTTTCATAATGTATTTATCTTATGAAATTTTTTCTTATGGAAGGCTATGTAATTTATTTTCTTCTTTATGCTTTTTTACATAAAATATGAAAATTTGTGATTCTGTAATTTAATGAAGTTAATAAGAATTTTGTTGCAATCAAGATTACGAAAATATCTTGAGGGATATTTTGCTTTAAATAAGCATTGAAAATAAAATTATAAAGATGAATTTTTGTATTTTTTTCTCCCCTTGAATATAAAGGAAATTTGTTTTCCTTGGCGTATCATATGTTTATTTATTCGTATAATTGATGATCAATTTTTCAATAATAGTAATAATAATTATTTTTGCTAAATGTTTCACTTTTTCCATACTTATTTCAAATTTTATTGAAAAGTTAGTCTTATTTTCGTAAAGAGCACTAATGTAAGGTGTAAGGTAAAGAGCACTAATGTGATGCTATCATCACCTGCCTATTTTAAGAACTTAAATTTTTTAATTTGGTTAGAATTTAAATTTTTCAGATTTTTTTGTCTTTTTTATATTTAATTATTTTTTAAATGATTTATATAAATACTGTCAAAATGTTATGCTAACTTATATGATTTACTCATCAATTGTAGTTTTTTCATGTCAGCTAATTTAAAATTATAATGGGCAATTCCCGCATTTATTTTTTTATTTGATATAGGTAGAGATGGAAAATTTCCGGAAATTTTGGGAAGGCGGAAAAAAACCGTTTTTTTTCCGGAAAAATTGGAAAAGTGTGAAAAATTGACCTATTTTGCTTAGAAAAGAGCAATATTTTTTTGGAAACTAAATAATAACTTCGGGACTCAGCGCCTCCCTGTGGTGGAAGCGAGAATTAAAAAAGGTAGTTTCGTTTTTTATCTCCGTGCTCCGTCTGCTTTGGAAAATGAGGCTTGAAAGTTTTCTTATCAGAGTGCATTTCTTCTCTCAAAATAAATATAAAAGAACCATTTTTAGATAGAATCGGATTTAAATTATGAGTTAAAACGATTACAATTTCACTGAAATTGTTTAATTATATTAAAATATTTTAACCTATTCAATTAAAAATATGAAATTATTCATTTTCAAATGTGTAAATAATATTTTTAAAACCTATTAGAGCGCATTAACATAACAGTTTACATTCATCATTGCCATTTTTTGTATTTTAACTATTTCTCTCTATTCTAAAAAAAAGTTTTTAGTGAACGGTTTCCAGAGAAAGGCTTTTTAATTACTGAACCGAATGACACATATATGGTATCAAAATGTCCGGATTCCTTCCGGATTTCCGAGTAAGCCCTTCGATTTTTCAAAAAAATTCTCAATTTTAAAATATTTCCATATTTTAAGATAACGGATAAGGTCGCAGTTACAAAGCAAATACTGTCAATCAAATTATTATGCATCCAATCACAACGACCGATTGGAGCTATATTTTAAGATGCAACATGTTTTTCACCTTTTAAAAAAAGTACTTTCTTGATGAAATATCACTCTAAGACTGATAAAACATATTCTAAAAACTTACATGAATGCCATTTCATACTAAAATTTCACAGTTTTTGTCCAATATTTATAATTTTTAGTCTGATTTTATCGAAATTAATTGTAAACATAGAGTGATGTTTTGTCTCTTTTTATTTTCGATTGCTTAAACGGTATTGTCTGGGTTAACAAGTCTGGGTTTAAAAAAATATGAATGATAAACACTAGGCATATTATACTAACGAGTTATTTTAAAATAACGGGTTTTTGTTTGGTTCGAATATTGATAAACAATTAGAAATAGTTATTTTTATATAATCATAGATTAAAAATAATTAAGATTAATATTTTTAAAAACATTTCGTTTAAATTTTTGATAAGTTCGAGTTAATATATATTGAAACTTTTAAGGGAGCTTTATTCATGGAGGGGATTTGGGGAAGTATTTTCGGAAAGTTGGTTGACGTTTTTTTTGTAAATTGTTTAATTGTTTTGTAAAGTGTATTACGTTCGGCGAGTTAGAATTTGTGGGAATTGCGAAGCAATTCCAAAAGGTCCTGCGTCAGCAGTTTACGGGGGTTGGCGAGCGATAGCGAGCAGGGGGCGGTAGCTCCCTAGTTTGTTAAATAAATGTTTTTAAAATTATCGGGAATATAAGTAATTTTATTCTTAGATATGATATTAATTTTTTATAAAAATAAATCCTGAAAAGAGCTTATTTAGGAAATATTTTACCTTTAACAAGATCGAAATGACTGTTCATGTTTTAAGTCTCACAGGCAATAAGGATTTAACCTCATTTAATAACTATTAGAGTGTTTCTGAAAGACATTAACTTCGTACAACTAAAAGTTTTAGAACTGTAAAATTATATTTTATAGTTAAATTTTGAAAGAAAATTAAAATAATGACTATAAATCTCAAGATAGGAGGTACTCTATGAAATAAAATTTTATTGAATCTTATATACACATAACAGACATTAGGTAATGAAAAAAGGACTATTTCACACACTGAAATGTTTTTCAAACATTTTAGTATTACTTTTAATTTTTCTTAAACATGTTCAAGTTTTATACATTTTTAAAAATAAGTTAACAAAATAACAATTTTTTTAAATAAAACGTTTCAAAAATAAATTTTTATAAATGTGTTAAAAACAGGGTAAGCTTTTTTAAGGAAATTAATTGTTAAACAGTCTTAATCAACGGTCATAACAGTCTAAAGAAGGTCATAGAAACATTTCACACCTTCATTCACACTAAAAGGGGCCGTTCAATTATTACGTAAGCACTTTTTTGGTCATTTTTAACCCCCCCTCCCCCCTTGTCAGCAAAGATAAGCAAACCTCAAACCCCCCCACCATAATTACGTAAGAAGCTGCCAGACCCCCCCCCCCCCCGAAATTTTGACACCCCTTTTATAGTAAGTACTGTTTTTTCTCCTTAAAAATTAGGTGACTTATACACAAGGAGCTGTTCTTTTGGGGAGTAGCCCTAAGGGTTCAAAAGTGAGTCGAAACACAACTTTTCGGGGTTAAAATTTCAAAATTTTTGGGGTCCATCCCCAGAAAAAAGTGCTTACGTCAGATTTTGTAATTCAATTTTTGGTAAATTTATTTTTGAAATTATTTATGCAAGAAACAAGATATTTTCGAAAATGCAGTATCTTAATCACTCACATCCCCCCTCCCCCCTTGTCAGGAAAAATAAGCAAAGAGCTAACCCCCTCCCCCCCTTAGGTGCTTACGTAATATTTGAACGGCCCCAAAGGGAAAATCTCTTGTAAATAATTAATGATGCCGGAATTAGATTTTTCTGTATATTTTAACCTTTTGTAGTGCAGACACCTGTGCTCGAGATTTGAAAATATGGGTATTCAGCTTTAAAAATTTGTTAACATTGGGCTCTCAAAACTGAAAAAGCAAATTCTTTTTCATATAAAAAGCATTTATTTTCAAATTCAAATTTAGAAAATAGATAATTATCAGGCCCAAAGTTATATAGTAAAGCACCGTTTATACGTCTCTCATTTATACGTCTTTTACATTTATACGTCGTTTTCGCCAAGTCCCAATTAATTCAAATAATCAAAATTGTTTTCAATTATACGTCTTTTCATTTATACGCCGTTTTACGTCGGTCCCTTGAAAGACGTATAAACGGTGCTTTACTGTATTTGAATATTTGCACAGGGGGAGGAGACTTGGAATTTCCTCTAAGCCCTTTTATGCATGTTTACAGGTTTAACGTTCCTGTTTTATATTTTTTGTAATATAATCGAGCCCTGTATATGCCCATGAGTAGGTTCAATGTACTTTCTAATAGGTAGAATTTGCATCTTAATAAACTTAATATAAAACAAGATTTGAAAAATAGAGCTCCAAGAACTTAAAAAGGGTCTTGGGGTCTCCCAGAAAATTTTTGTAAATTTTATCCTAAAAATCAAGGTTTTAGCTTATTTTTGAACACTTCGTCTGCATTTTTTTTCGGTAAAAAAATCAGAAATTTATGGAAAAATCTGAATAAGTGAAAATTTTAAGAAAGCTGAAAAAGTCGGAAAATCCGACAAAAATTAGAAAATTTTCTCTTGCCTGATAATATAAATATACTCAATAAAAATAAAGTACTGTTTAAATTTAAATTATAGAGAATGTGATCTACATTGTAGAGACTAATTCATTCCACCACACAAGCCTGTAATCACTAGAAGAGTATTTGGAATTGACTATAACCAAGTAGCAAGGATTCTTTTTAGAAAGATCAAACACCTTATTTAAGATATAATGCTATTAGATAATTTATATCTAATGTGATGGAACCCAAATATTGAGAAGTGAACAGGGCTAGATTTTCAGAAATTTCTGTAAAATAAAAAGTTGAAAATTGTAATAAAATGCAATAAAAACTATGGAGGGAAAAAATCCATTAAAAATATTATTATCAGTTCTTATTTAAATCCAGCGGTTCTATACTGCTCTTAGATAAATTGCTTTCAACCATAAGGCTGACAGAGATGTGTCAGAAGGAAACTCATGATATGAAATCTTTTCCCTCTTGCTATCTGATTTACAAAACGGCACACAACAATACGGCATGGTGAAGGAAGTCCCTGCTTTCAATTTACAAAAAAAAACATCATCGAAAGAATGAAAATTTTAATAGAAATTACGAAAACTATCAACTGTTCTAACTGAAACCAATAGTAAATAACAGTCGGGACTCAGCGACATCTAGCGGCGAGAATTTTCTCTAGCGAGGGAACCTATTTGCTATTGTTCTCAATTGAAATGATACAGCTTGGTATGCAAGAGAGAGCGCTGCCAGATCCAGTCTAGCCTTGCTTTAACTGAAGTATAACCTAGCTTTGAGCACGGTTAGGTTTTTTAACTTGAACCTGAGTTCAGTGGAAGAATCTGTGGTTACTTTTCGATGGTGAAATGAATTTTTAACTTTGATCCGAGAGAAACGAGTTTTTCTCCAGTTTCGCGGTTTAACTTTAGGTTAGAGTTTATGGTGAATACGGCTGTCAGTGTGATCAGTCCTACAACGACCCACCCTAAGTAACGACTTCCTTTGACACACAATATTAAAATTAATCAGCTACTACCACTTACTAAAACTATTCTGGAAGAAACTTTTTGTTTTCAAAAATTAAATAAAGTTTCAATATTTAATTAGAGTATAATTTATTTAAATGCGGAAAATTTTCTGTTTTTTTAAATGTTCTTAAGTTGGCACACATGGTAGCTTCACCAGAAAATGTTTCAGATAAGTGTTTCATAACTTCTAGGGGAGGTATGGTCAGTACCGGATCCAGAAAAATTGGACGCAGGGGGCACAAGTCACACTTTTGTGTTAATCTTTTTTTGCAAATAAAATGCTATTCAATGTTAAAATTCCAAAATAAGGCTTCTATTACATTTCTGTATACAGGGTGTCCCATAAATAATGGGTCACACTTCTAGGGGGGATAGGAGACACCTAGACGAGTCAGAATCACTTAGGATTTGGGGGTCCCAGACCAAATCCCAGGGAGTTAAAAATGGAGCGACACCCCCAAAAAAATTATTGAAAAATTCAATTTGTGGAAGAACTACTATTGGTAAAAATTTAATTATGGTCTCAAAAATTGTGGTTTAATATGATCTTTAAAATTATCTTAAAAGTTTTCAGTTTGAAATTTGTTTTATTATGAAAAAAGTTTAAAAATCACAAAAAAAATTTAAAATTTTGCCAAAACCTCATTTTGTATTTCGAAATCCTCTCTTTTGATTTTATAATCTGAAAGATCATAGTTGTAAACCCCCTTAAGTCCAAAGTTTCACGTAAAAACCATCACTATTAAACGCTTGAGATCCTGTTAAAGTTCGTTTTTTGCGTGCGCAAAGTGGATTCCTATAGCCGTTTCCGAAACGACAGTTTGCGGACCCAAAAAACTTAACCATGCTTTAACATGCTCTCAAGCATTCAATATTGATGGTTTTTACGTGAAACTTTGGACAAAAGGGTTTTCGACTATGATCTTTCAGATTATTAAATCAAAAGAACGGATTTCGAAATACAAAATAAAGTTTTGGCAGAGTTTTCACATTTTTTTGTTGTTTTTAAAATTTTTTTGAAAAAAAAATTTAAACCGAAAACTTTTAAGATAATTTTAAAGATCATAATAAATCACAATTTTTGAGACCATAACGAAGTTTTTACTAATAGTAGTTCTTCTACAAAATGAATTTTTTTTTTATTTTTTTGGGGTGTCGCTACATTTTTAACTCCCTGGGATTTGGTCTGGGACCCCCAAATCCTATGTGATTCTGACTCGTGTAGGTATCTACTATCCCCCCTAGAAGTGTGTCCCATTATTTATGGGACACCCTGTATAAGCAGGCAATTCAGAAATTATATACTATGTTTTGGTAAACTTATAACTGAAATATTATTGTTTAATTCAGTTATTTTTCCCATCAAATTAAAATCAAATGAAATGTCTATTTATTCAAATATTGAACCGAATGTTAAAAGCGTTATAAAAGGGGGTTCGGGCGAATGCCCCGAGTAAAATTTTTGAAAATATTACTTCTTTAAACATATTTTTGAACACAATTTGTGGTAACACTAGAAACAGTGACGTAAATATAGAAATTTATTTCGGGAGGGGTGCTTATTGATTCCTCAGTCCCCCTCATGCATATTTTATAGGCTTAATGAAACTTTTAAATACTTTTCAGGTAAAATTTACGTCTAAAAGAACTAAATTATTGGTCTAAAAGAACTAAATATAAGAAAAGTAGTGAATAATTAAGTTCGAAGTACTAAAGGGGGGTCTGAATTTTAAAAAACATTCTAAAAAACAGGTTTTAACCAGGGTTGTTACGTTTAAAACACTTTTTTTTAAACATGTTTAAAACAAAGCAAAAAAAACATTGTTTAAAACACATGTAGTTTTTAGCAAGTTGCTCCCTTTATTTAGGCAACAAACTCACTATTTTCATGTATGGATCACTTAGAGCCTAGAAAGATGGTGCCAAGTATAAGGCTTGGGTACAAACCACCAAATCGCCACGACATAGGCAGTACATTGCTTGATAAAGAGCATGATGCTGTGAAGAAAACTTACAAAAATCATTTAAAAGAACCAACCGTTTGTGGTTTATTTAAAAGTATAGCTTTATTTATCTAATTTCAATTTGAAAAATCAAATTTATATTTTTAAAAATCATGGATTTTTTTATCATTTCTATGTCGAGGGTAAAAAAAACAAATAAAACGTTTAAAACAAAGAAAACACGTTTAAAACAAATAAAACATGTTTTTTGTTTTTTATTTTTAAAAATATGTTTTTTCCAACCCTGGTTTTAACTAGTATCAGCTCTAGTTTTAAGGAAGACGGCGCTTCTTGTGCAAAGATTTTGCTTTACATATTTGCACACCGCAAAATCTATTGGAAGTTGGATTCAGTTAGTTATTGCATTCTTTGTGTTCTTTTTTTACAATTTTTTATAAAATTAATTTTACTTGATTACTGGTCAACAAAAACATTTTACTTCAAGCTTATGCGTTAAATTCATTTCCATATTTAGCTTCCTCTGAACTTGCATGCTATATAACCTTCACACGACGCAACCATAGAGGAGATATAACAATGGAGTGAGCTTTCCCATTGTATCGCCTTCAAAAAAGAGTAACCATCACCGGCATGGGCTCCTGGCGACGATTGGCATGTTATCGCTTTATTGGCAATTCCATGACTATTAAAGGTTATAAAATTATCTGAAAAATTTCGTGATTTAGAAGTAGTAATTTCGTAGTGATCATGCAGAAACACTAAATATTTTTATTGTAGTTTTTTTTCTAATTTACTCTAAGTTTTAATAGAGGAAATATATTGAATAAAATGGGCCTTGACCTTACAATGGATGTTTTATTTTATTTTAATGTGTGTAATTAAAATTTTTTTACTACATTTTAGTGTTTTACTTAAAATAAGAATGTTTACAATTTTTAATTATTTAATTTCCATCTATCAGAATGGTTATTTTAACAAAAGATAGCTAACTCAGCTTTTATAGAAAAATGTTGACTTCTTCACTATTCGACAGTAATTCTTCAAATACACGCCATTAATGGAGTTGGTACATCATTTTATAAACACAGTTTTCCCTATGCAGTATTTCTTTCGTGGATTCACAAAGAACAGCATTTCTATTTCATATGAAATAAAAAAAAACAATTATTAGCATGTGATCACATAAAATGGAAACAATTATACAAGAAAGAATTTAACAGTATAATTTTATTACGTTTTAAATTGAAAAATTGAAATGTTTATATTCATATTCCGTTAATTTTTATTTCAATGTAAATTTCTAAATTTATTTGAAATCGCTTAAAACAAAAAAAACCTTCTCGCGGAAGAAAATTATTATCTAGTGAAAAGGAAAACAAGAGAATAAGAATTCTTAAAATATGGGATTCCCTAAATGCAGGAGAAAATGCGTAATTCAGCTAAATAAGAACAAGCAAAATACTTAAGAAAAGAATTATAAATACATTTATCCCGGTTTCATTCAAGAATTACAAGTAATTGGTAAATTGTAATCTGGGTAAAATATAATTGAACGAATTATGAATTAAAAGCACAAATCAAACAATATCATATTTCTTACAACTGAAATAACCATGAAAAATCTAATGAGAAGCAAAGTAGTAAACAATAAATAAGAAAGATATAAAAAGTTGAGTGATATAACTTTCACTGAATTAAAAAAAATATTGAATATTTACCTTCTTAATTCCAATCTTGAATTGCCTTTGCAAGTCTATCCAAAATTCTTGATCTGAAACTGATATCAACTAAAAATAAAAACAAAAGCTGGCCGTCGATTTGAGTAACATGGGAAAAAATGGCGGCGGCGGCAAATTTCGAGCTCAAGTGGATTGGCGAGCGATTGGGCGGCGGCGGTGTGACGTTTTGGCGGCGGATGTGACGATTTTGGCGGCGGAAGTGACGTTTTCCCATTGCCTTAATGTTAAACGATGTTTGCCCCTATTTAGGTTTGCTATTGCTCACTCCACTGTTATATCTCCTCTATGGACGCAACAGTCATTTTTGGTAACAATCATGTCGCTTGTAGAATCTATAGCGAAACAATCATTGTTAACTTTTTCAACAACTGCCAATGATTTAGTCTTTAATAAAAATATATCAACACTGACTCAACTAGTCCATGGATTGAAAGCTAAAGACCTGCGTGTCTCATCCCTTCTCTTCGACAGTGATTCGTCTGATTATTCATCTGATGATACGTCCAATGTTCCGCGCGATGATCCGCCCAATGATCCGCGCGATGATTCCCCCGATGATCCTGGTGCTTCCGCTGCCTCAGTGCTCTATATGGAAATAACACAGAACAACACATTCTCCATGAGCATTTTCCTGCTGCGATCGGGGGCCCGCATACCACTACACGACCACCCAGGAATGCACGGAGTCATTAAAGTGCTTTTCGGAAGCATTGAGATTAAATCTTACTCTGAGGCGGAAGAGTCCTTAGTGCCATCAGGAACAGTCGTCAGCCAGGCCCAAGGAGAGGCCCTCAAGCCAGTTAGGCAGATGCCCACGATTATCGTCACTGACCTGGATGAGCCGTGCGTGCTAACACCTACCGAAGGAAACTACCATGAACTTTGTGCAGTGGGTGGGGATGCCGCCTTTTTTGATATCTTGCCCCCCCCCTACGACTTAGAGCAAAGAGACTGCAACTACTACCAGGCTCTGACAGATGATAACAACACCTGGCTCCTCAAAACTCCCACCCCTGGGGACATCGGGATGTACTCAATCGAGTACAAAGGCCCTTCGGTGCACCACATAAATTCATTAGATGTTGTGATAGATTGTTAATTTGATGTTCAATAAGTTCCTAGTTCTGCTTGTGATAATGACTAAAATAAAATGTATTCTTTCATTTTGTTTGTTTTCATGGCCTCACGGCGTCCTGGGAGTAAACAGCCCAGCTGATGAGTCCTATTGGGGACGAAACGCCTGACCCCTCCGGGGGAACGAAGGGGATCGGTCACGATTAGCTTCCGCCTTTGGGGGTAGGGTTGGTAGCTGTCTTCGTCAACTTTGTGCCCTGGCCAGCGAAGGTAAGACTTCTTTCTACCCAAAATTCTGCGTAGTTAGGCTTAGGTGAAAAGTACGTCGCCATTTTGATACACTTGGAATTGTTCTGAAGTGCTGCTAGCTTAAGCTTAAAGATGGGGTGGGACGTGACCTTTCGATATTTTAAATCTAACTGTGAGTAGAAATTTTAATGTATCGGTGTCTGGGTGTTTGTCTTTGAGTATTTTAGAAATATCGTCTTGTGAATTTGCAGTGTTAGTTTGAGGTGATCTCTGTTTTGATTATTTCAGTCCTGTCTTCAGAGTGTAAAATGTAAATAGAATCGGTTTTTATCCAGTGGAATAGTAATTGATATTAGTGTTAGGTTTCCTGACTTTGCCTGTTTTGGGTTACGTGTTGATAGTTGTTAACTGGATGCATTGTTAGTTTGCAATTTGGACGGCAGACGTAACATGGCCTCCTGGGAGTAAAAAAGCCCAGCTGATGAGTCCTATAGGGGACGAAACGCCTTTGACACGGACCTTCCTCGCCCCAACCATCCAACATAGCAGACAAGCAACACATCTGATAACCATTAAAATTCCTATACCATATGTCCTTGGCCGTCGTCCGCGAGCACGTGCCAAGGACACATGGTAGGGGTATAGGAATTTTGGTGGAATTAGGACACACGAATGAATATACTTTTTAAATTAATTATGATCACCTAATTAATTAATTAATTTATCCCGACTAATTGCGGTAGAAAATACGAGCGACTAGTGAGTCAGTGAGGAGCACCTTCCTCGCTTACAATTCTTAATGAAATCAGATTTTATCACAAGATTTTATGGAACATTAAATAAAATAATCACTACCGGGTTTCGAACCGAGGAACTATCGCACACGAAGCAGACGCTATACCACTGAGCCAGCTGCGACACAATGATATATACATTATATAAAAAATATAACTTTAGGATCAAAGTCTACCATTTTGATTGGTTGGTAGCAATGAAGCGTGTCACATTGATTAAGGCATTAAGATATTGGGTCGAGCATCTCTAAATTACGAAGAATTACAAACAGTAATATGCGATTGTGAGAGGATTGTAAATTCACGTCCCCTTTCTTATGTATCTGAAGACCCTTAAGGGGATAATGAGGTGCACGTTCCCTCGGGGCCCCCGCTCTACTTAGGCTAAATGAAGTGTCAAAGGTTTGATGGGGAGAGAAGTTTTGGGTAGCTTGAATCAATTCATGATAAAAAAATATTTCGATCAAAAGAATAAAAACTCAAACAGCGCCAAAACAAATCGTTTCACACACCTTTCCAAAACCACCAATCTAGTTTTTCGAGGAAAGGCGTTCTCTTTAGTATTTTTCATATTATCAAAGCATTTCCCCATTGGAGATTTGACGATCTTTCGTGCTACAAATGTTATTATTATTTTTTTGGTTCGACAAATAAAACCCAGAAAATGATGTTCACAAATAATCATCAAAATTATTATCTCCAGCCAATAATGATTTCTCTTTCTGATCTCCATACGATGATATATGTTTGATTAAAGACACTACCTGGTTTTTATAAGTAACAAAAAAACGTTTTTTTAATCTGATTTTGAGTGTTTTCTCCGGCGATTTAATTATTAACTTTGAACCCTGGTATTAATTGTAGAACACATTATATGTTATTGTAATTTATATTTTGACCATAGAGAAAGTCTAAAGAAGGAATTCAGATATTTGCATTTTCTTTGCCACCTATTTTTACATTGTTTGTGAAGTGTACCGAAAATCTAAATGTTCTGCGCAATTTCGTTAATAGTTAAGGCTTTTAAATTTTGCTCTGTTTCTTTTTTAAAATGTATTTTGTACTTTGCCACTTACATCTGTAAGTCTCATGTTATACCATGTGGAGCATGAGGAGTCGTAAAATAATTTTCATAAAAAAATACCCTGGGTTGAAAGAATGTGAGGTTTTGTGATTTATCAGGTGATAAATCTTTTTCAAAAACAAGAATCCGCTTATTGATTATCCATGGCCTATCTTAATCACTAGATAACAAAGATGTTAAAAACCGTTTATTTTAAACAGCCACACCCTAATATTTCGGAATAGCTACTGACATACCGCCAGAAGAAGAGCTATTGGCGTCATACGATGATGCTGCGGTTGTTATAGAAACGGATTCTTCCACTGAATTTCGGGGGTGATGATTCTTTTGGCACTGAAATAAATGTTTTGCGCCAAATCTGAGGATCTGAGTGCCTATTTTTCAACTTTGTACTTCTTTCGATTCTAGAGTCACGGATTTGAATTCCTTACATTACTAGATCGAATCTGATTTATTACACCTGATCAGATCTATTTCAACTGATCTTTCATATAATCTGATCTATTTAATTTAATTTTATATTATCTGATTTACATCATCTTACCTAATTTGATTTTGGATATTTATTAATTTTTTGGATTTAATCTGTTCTATATCAACTGGCCTGATCTATTCCATATCTGATCTGATCTTAGATATTTTGTTAAATTTTACATTTAAGTTCAGTTTGCAGAGAATAAGTTCTATGAGCAAATCTTTGTGAGGATTGCGAAGCGATCCGAAAGGTCCTGCATACGCAGCTTGGTGATCGATAGCGAATAGGGGGAGGTAGCTCCCTAATCTTATAAAAAATATCAAAAAGATAATGAATACATATTTTTTATATTTAGTCACTTCACAAGTTTCTAACGCCTTATTTAAATTTCACAAGCATGATGATTAAGCTATAAAATTTACAAATTAAGTTATATCAGCTATATAAAACTGAATATAACTAATTCCCTCAAAATAGCAATATAAAGACATACTAAACGGTAAAAAGTTTTCATGTGAAAAAGAATTTCCGATTTTTAATTGACGGGAGAAATTTCAAAGATAATCAATAATTTAATGTAGTTTAATAAAAGTTTTCTCATTCGCCAAATGTACGCTTAAAATGTCAAATATTGCAGTTCAATTCATACCAGCTTCCCTCTTCTTTTGGACTCGTCTACTAACGGCAACCCTGTTCATAGCTCTTCTCCTAGTAGTATGTCAGTATTTCCCACAATTTCAAAAAAATTTAATAAAACTTAAATTAAAGTAACTTAACATTGTTTTGATTCACTATGAGTACAACCAATTTACCTAAAAGATATCGTATAAATTCGTTAAAACAAGAATTCTCCGAAAAAACCTGGGTTTATACTAGATACTGTTTAAAAGGACAACGTTAAGAAAAAAAGTATGTGCTGTGCAGGAAATTTAAATAGAAGTAAAATAAACTGAGTCCGATTTTGTAACATTTTATCTTCAAAGTTATAAAGCTGGTTAAATATTTTAAAATTTTAATAGTAAACAGAATAAATTATTAGCACATTAAAGTTAAATAATGTGGGTATTTAAAGGTTGCTAGATTGCTCTCCATGAAAAATACAGCATAAAAGCATCTTAAAACAAATAAAACCTGAAAGAATGAGAGTGAAAAGTAAGTAACAAACCTACACAACAATGGAGCAGTCGCATCATTAAAATACCACCGTTCATTTTAAGACCCAATAAAAGAAAGATTAATTTAACTTTCTAATTCGGGAGACGCTTACCACGTCAATAAATGTCACTTGCCGTAGGAAAAAGAATGGAACTCGCGAAAGATTTATAGCTTATTTAGAGAATGACTTCATATGCAGAAAACCTATTCGTCACTTTGCAAAATGTTATCTAAAGAATATCTTAGTGTTGGGTGGATATTATGAAAATTTCAAATATCTTCTATGAAATTGAATGAATCCAGAAAAAAAGCAGCATTGTTTTTAGAAAAGATTTAAGGTAAATGTGGGTATAGTGGACACTGTACCAATAGTGGCCACATAGCTGATTAATTTTAAGTAAAACGAGTTAGAGGCATCGAACAGCGTCAAAATTCATAGGCATCGTAGATTGTGCAATCAGGTAAGCTGATAAATTACCACTGATACCACAGATCAGTATTGGAAGGATATTTAAATATTTGAAAATAACAACATCGGCCGAGTGACTGAAATTTGATTTTGCTTATTGAATCGCGTAAGGAAACGGGTAAGTCGGAACTGATTTTTTCGTATTTATTACCGCTTGATTGACTTTTAAATTTATATCAAGATAAATAAGAGTGTATAAAATAATACTGAATAAAATTTATTTGAAAATGTTGACTTTACGAAGATTTATGGGGGTGTCCACTTTACCAACACATAATCTTAGATTTTCCAATAGTGGTCACAGCAATGGCGTCTTATAGAAACTTAAATAATATTTAATTTGAAAAAGTTTTTTTCATAAACTGTTGATTGGGCTTTAAAATGAGTGCTGTATGAATTTGGTTTCATTCTGGCTTCAGGAACCAAGGTTTCTAAAACATTGAATTACATGCTAATTTCCTCTCAAATCAGCTACAGCGTAGACTTTGGGCCGAAAACTATCAATTTTTTTTAAAATAAAGCTAATTTGATTGAATATAAAATACATTTCGTTGGTAAGGAAGATTTAATTAGAACTAGACGACTATACCAAGAAAAACCCCTCAATTTCATGCATAAACCCCTCATATAGGCAGAAAAAGACAGGTGTCCACTATTGATGCAAGAGGTGTCCACCATAGAAGCAACAGCTTCATCTATGTGGCCACTATAGATGCAATTTGGAGTACTTTTAAAAAATTAATTAAAAATACTTTGCCCAATCTAATTAAAGTTTTTAATGGTAAAATCGAAAGAAGAAGATCCAATTAACCTAAATATAGGAAGATAACCGTTTCGAAGCAAATGGATTGGTATTTATAAAGAATTTAAGCAAAAATTTTCCTTAAAGTGTCCACTATACCCACATTTACCTTAAATAGTACTCAACAGAATAAGGAAATGTGTTGTTTTTCATCAGAACAAAAGGTTGTAAAAGAAACAAAGCACCAGAGAAGAGAATCGAGAAAAACTTTACAACCGTGATTATTCAAAATCACGCTGGAGTTTTTCAGGTTAAGGGGCATTAAAAAAGGTATCAAGACTTTAGACAGAAGGAAAAGATCGATTTTTAAATGGAAAGATTGAAAAGAAAAATAATCGAAATACAATTTGTTAAAACTATGTGAATTTAACGAAAAAAAAATAAGTAATTATGTAAATGCACTATGAAACGCTTTTGCAACTGTAAATAGGTAATGAATAATAATCTAAAGCGTTTTGATTGTATTGCGATTGTGTTGCGTTAGATAAATATAGTGTTGTAAAAGTGTTGCAAAAATTATTGCGACAGAAAATGTGTTCTTTTGTTGCTTTTAATCTAAATTCAAGAAAACTCAGATTCTTTTACAACACATTTCTGGATAGAACATATTTCTAACACTTTTCAAACATATTCAGAACACTCTCCCTACACAATAAGGTGTTCTCAAAGTGGTTTACTTAACAACACTACTCAAGTATTGTTAATTTCAGGACAAAAACATTTTATCAAATAAGTTTGTGTAGAGTGCTTTTAATGAAATAATGATAATATTCATGAGGACGCGTATTACCAAACATGCACTTGGATAAAGCACCTGTTAATTTTTTTGGCTTTCTGGTAGGGATAACTAGCTTTCAGTCATTCTCTTTTACGGTAAAAGAAAAAAAATATTTTCCTCTTCTTGGGTTCTATCAAAGTGCAGTATGGCTATACACATCAGTGACACTGAACTATCGAGGAGCCTCGGAGGATCGTAATAAGAAGTGACAGGATAAAAAGAGAGGAGAAGAACTACAACACATTAAGATTGAATAAGAACTAATGGAGTATTTACTGTTTTATCTTTATCAAACTTTAATATGACTACAAATTCATTATTTTGTAAAAGAAATTCAGTTTATCCCCCTATACATTTGGCACCTGATTTTTCTTTTAGGGTAGTATACTGCCGTCCTAAGCGAAAGTGCACATAAAGGCAATTTCGTTCAGATTTACTTTAAGAAAAATCTCGCCAAAAGATTATTTGGTAGATTTTTATTCTGTGAAGTAGACCTTTCATTCAGGAAAAAACCTCAGTAATTGGCTATGGGCAATGGGCGGCATTTGAGTTCGGAATATGGAAGGGAAATGGGGTTCGATTACAAATTTATAGATCAGGGGTCGATCCAGGTTTTAATTTTTGGGGCCTGTTTTTTTAATTTTTGTGAAAATGAAATTATTTTTGTGAAAATGGAATTTTTTTGTGAAAAATATATTTTTTACGTGAAACCTAGAATTTTTGATTCACTATTTTATCTTTACATTCTTTAAATCGATTTGATATAATACCAGAAAAATTTTAGTACTCTACTCTAGTACTTTACTCTAGAAAATCCTCATAAGTTGAAATACCGACTAATATCGCGATAACGCATGTGATTAGTTCCAATTACGTCGCGAATTAGGCGCCGAGGCCCGATGGAAGCAGTCGCAGAAAAAACGGGACTTCCACGAAGAATCGCAACTTTTTAGCTTTCAAGATAGAGATTCTGCTGAACATCGGACATGTTGGCTTTTGACTATGTTAACGTTGGGGTTTTTCTTTCATTACAATACGGACACGAGAAAAGCCGACATCTCTTGACGCCCGTGGTTCTACAAGGAATGGGTTGTGGAAAAAACAGAACATTCTGCGAAAAAAATGGAAACTTTCGCAAAAAATCACGATTTTTTAGATTTGTAAACGTTTCTGAGAAGGATAAATGGGAAAAACGTGGATTCCGTAAAAATTTAGAATTGATCCGTAAAACTTAGCTGAAATCCGCAAATTTTACAGACAATCCGAGAGCATAGGGTTGCCGGATTGAAAACGCAAACTGCTGTTTTCATCGATCTATGGATTGTATGGTTCTTTCCATAGTTCTTTCTCAACCGAGAATCGCGTTCGTTTCGGAGAATTTGAATAGTTTCGTTTGAAATTTGGAAGTGGTAATTTTTTGTCACTAGAAATTTTGTGAAAGGGCCGATTTCACGAAGTTTATTTTTGTGAAGGGGCCGTTCTTAAGTTTATTTTTGTGAAGGGGCCGTTTTATCGAAGCTAAATTTTGTGAAGGGGCCGCAAAACGGCCTCAATTTTCGCCTGGATCGACCCCTGTAGATAAGGAAAAATACACTGCATTTCAGCGGCAAGTTCTAGCAAAGCATATTCCAGATGTAATAATATACTCTGATATATTTAAAACTATTACACAATTTATTTAAACTAATCTGTTTTAGTTTAAATGTTATTTTTTCTTTTTAAATTCTTAGGAATTTAAAATCCAACAAAAAAGGATAAGTTTTCTTTCAATTCTGGTATTTCAGGGGGTCTTTTCATGATTTAGACAACCTTTGTAGTGGCTTGGAAGTAGCAAGATATATTCTCGTCGCCAATTAAAAAAATGCGCCAATGAGGAAAGAAAGTGATGTTTTAAGAAAACTCTTTTATGTGCAATTTCGCTTAGGACAGCAGTATAGTTAAAAGTTCCCAATTATATTTTTACAGGGAAAATACTTAAATTTAAAAAAAATTACTATGGGAAATGTAACTAATATTATTCAACAAGAAAATCATAATGAAGCTTCATTTCACAACGAGAATTTTTCGAAAGTAATGAGAACGAAAATTATTGCTTCTCTAGTGTTAATTCCGTGAATCTAAGGGAATAATACAACTGTAAAAATAAAACGTTATCTTAATTTGCATAAATTTTGTAAAAACATTCATTCAGTTATGAAGTGATAATAATAACTTGTGTGCACAAGAGATAAAAATATAAAATGCGAGCAGCTTTCAACTTTTAAAAACGTTCATTAGTAGTTGAACAAGAAAAATTTCAGATAACTTATTTCCACTCTCCCCATTTAGTCCAGGCAACGAATGCTCAAAAAAGGGTGTAGAGGGAAGTTCTTGGAACACAATTTTTGACTTTAGAACTTTGTTTGGACTAGTTTGGAGGTAAACATATCAAAAGTCCTCGACCCTAGCCCCTGAGCTTAATTTAGGGGGGGCGTTTAAAAGTCTCATTTTTCAGTTTTTGGCTTATTACTCATAGAAAATGCATCCCCACGAAAAAGTTTCAATTATCTTTTTTTAAAGTAGATAAAATTACCAACAATTTAAGACCATTTCCAGGTTTATAGGTCCAATAGATTCCGAGTTACATCTCTTCAAAAATGGAAAAATTTTGAAAAAGTTCGAGAAATAGAGTAAAAGTCGTATTTAAAGCAATTTATTGGCTATATTACACTTCTAAGAGTGAAGTAAGGGCTAAAACCTTATAACACAATTATTTAGCTTTAATTTAAGCCCTGAACCAAGTCTGTGAGATCAATAGTTCTTACGCTATCTGAAAAAAAACAAAAATTGGGAAAATGGGATTTTCCCAGAAAGGAGACCTAGAGGTTTGAGGGTACAGTAAAAGAGAAGAAAGTGGTATAAATTAATATACTAATATTGAAAACAGTATTTATTTGTCTGAAGTATTCCATTTTTACCTTATAAAATTTATTAATTACCTATTTCTTAATTATTAATTATTTTCAATTTAATTAATTATTTGTACAATATTTATTGAATTTAAAAAATGAGGGTCATATTTATGAATTTTGCATACTTGTCATACATAAATTACAGCTTATAACATTTAGAAGGCATAGGTTCATGTTGGTATAACGGTTAAGAGGAAATTTCGAGAGGATTTTGTCTCCTCAAAAAGGAACGGAAAAGGCTATGTTGGTGTAAAAAAGGAAGAACACTGAAAAAACAGCAGCCTACAGGTTTGTAGGAATACAGTAAAATAGAAGAAAAGTCGTAAAACATAAAGGGCATGACCACTCTATACAAAATGAAAGCTGATTAAATATGCCCCAAGTTTTACTCAGTACAAGTGTAGGCCCGATGACCAGGTTCCTCACACTTAATTAAAGAAAATCTAGACATGGGAAATATTTTGCTATGACCATGTTTGTGCATATAGGATAGGCATTGTGATAGTTTTACAAAACAACCGTTTAGTGAAAACGAAGTTTATTGGCATTGAAAAGTAAACATAAAACATTACAATAGTAGGTATTATTCAGTTAATTTCTTGCTCTCTTAGGGCGGGGAGGACCTTGATCCTCGATTTTGTTTTCATCTTCTGTATCATCCTCTCCATCGGATCCCTGTAGGGAAACGGTTAGAGGATCCTCCTGTTCTTCTTCACTTTCGGAGTCAATTTGAGAGACCCCATTCAGGCAGTTCCCCTGGCAAACAAAATCGAGGATCATGGTCCTCCCCGCCCTAAGAGAGCAAGAAATTAACTGAATAATTCCTACTATTGTAATGTTTTATGTTTACTTTTCAATGCCAATAAACTTCGTTTTCACTAAACGGTTGTTTTGTAAAACTATCACAATGCCTATCCTATATGCACAAACATGGTCATAGCAAAATATTTCCCATGTCTAGATTTTCTTTAATTAAGTGTGAGGAACCTGGTCATCGGGCCTACACTTGTACTGAGTAAAACTTGGGGCATATTTAATCAGCTTTCATTTTGTATAGAGTGGTCATGCCCTTTATGTTTTACGACTTTTCTTCTATTTTACTGTATTCCTACAAACCTGTAGGCTGCTGTTTTTTCAGTGTTCTTCCTTTTTTACACCAACATAGCCTTTTCCGTTCCTTTTTGAGGAGACAAAATCCTCTCGAAATTTCCTCTTAACCGTTATACCAACATGAACCTATGCCTTCTAAATGTTATAAGCTGTAATTTATGTATGACAAGTATGCAAAATTCATAAATATGACCCTCATTTTTTAAATTCAATAAATATTGTACAAATAATTAATTAAATTGAAAATAATTAATAATTAAGAAATAGGTAATTAATAAATTTTATAAGGTAAAAATGGAATACTTCAGACAAATAAATACTGTTTTCAATATTAGTATATTAATTTATACCACTTTCTTCTCTTTTACTGTACCCTCAAACCTCTAGGTCTCCTTTCTGGGAAAATCCCATTTTCCCAATTTTTGTTTTTTTTTCAGATAGCGTAAGAACTATTGATCTCACAGACTTGGTTCAGGGCTTAAATTAAAGCTAAATAATTGTGTTATAAGGTTTTAGCCCTTACTTCACTCTTAGAAGTGTAATATAGCCAATAAATTGCTTTAAATACGACTTTTACTCTATTTCTCGAACTTTTTCAAAATTTTTCCATTTTTGAAGAGATGTAACTCGGAATCTATTGGACCTATAAACCTGGAAATGGTCTTAAATTGTTGGTAATTTTATCTACTTTAAAAAAAGATAATTGAAACTTTTTCGTGGGGATGCATTTTCTATGAGTAATAAGCCAAAAACTGAAAAATGAGACTTTTAAACGCCCCCCCTAAATTAAGCTCAGGGGCTAGGGTCGAGGACTTTTGATATGTTTACCTCCAAACTAGTCCAAACAAAGTTCTAAAGTCAAAAATTGTGTTCCAAGAAACTTCCCTCTATAACCCTTCGTTGCCTGGACTAATTTGTACTCTCAGAATTCATGCTTTTCTGTACATAAAGGTTCAATTATCAAGCAGAAAAAAATATCTTTTAATAAATGAGATAAGGTGAAAAATATATGCAATTTCTATTTTGCTTTCAGCAGGCTGAGCTAAACAAACAGAATAACGTGTGATGGGAATAACCTAAATATAAGGAATACAAAAATATTGCGTTACGTATTCTGGGTACATCAGCATTAAATGCTGATCGATATTATGTATGTTATGATGATGTTATGTAATCGATAAATTCTATCGATTACATAAGAGAAAATGGAGATATCGGAGAAAGATGATCATTGACACCAGGAAATATGAATTGCAGTTTTACTACACAGGCAAGTAGTGTTATTGAAAAGAGTGACAACTTTTAAAAGTTCAATTCATAAATTATAATAATTCAATTAATAATCTATAAAAGTTAAATTAATTTAAATATTTTTAATAATCGAAACTTTAATTGTAATTACCCTGTACAATAATTTATGCGATCTCTAAGAAATTTAAAAAAATACACTTATCTTGTATGTGTTATTACTAGGGCAATGATTTATATGCAATTAAAATTCCAAAATATTTACATATAATATGTGTTTATTTTAGCAAAATATGTATTAAAAATGCCAAATATGTAATAATAAACAGAAAATGTTAAGTAATTTTTTAAAAGGGGATCTTCAAATATTACGCAAGCACATAGTAGGGAAGGGTGGTTTTTACTATTTGCTGACAGCTCATTTTTTTGCTGTCTTGTCGCGAGAAATAAACGAAAACCATGTGTACTTTCCTTCTCGACGCGCCTGCCACGCTTCATCTGACAATCCCGACTTCACACCCTTTTAAAATATAAATTCATCATTGGGTGCACTATTTTAACTACAATTTGAATGCGTATTTCATGTTATGCGTTACTTTAATTTGAAAATCAGTCAAACATGTGATTATTTTTGAAAAACTTGAAAATGGATAAATATGTAACAAAAATATGTAGTTATAAGTTGAATATGTAAAATATTTAAATAAACTGAAATATGTGAAAATATGTAAAATAAACATGGTCCTAATCGTTTCAAAATATTTTAAAACGTATAGAATTCAAGAGCACACTTTAATATCAGATTCCTGAACAAATATGTAATCTAATATAATAAAATCAAGTGTGGGTATATGGGTATGTATGTATGTATGTTTGTCTTTTATACAAATCCAGTTTTCTTCCGATCTGCACCAAACTTGGTATACATACGTAAAAAAACTCCAGAAAAAACATAGGCTATGTTTCGAAAACTTTTAATGACCCCTTGACCCTCTTTTGACCCTTTTTATGGTCATTTTGCTGAAATAGCTTTACTTCTATTCAAGAAGAGATCTGCTTACTCCATTGTTACAAAGAAAACTTAATGCTAAACAAGCTAAACAACAAGTTTTTAATAGAAACACTAGGTACAAGTCTATTTAAAAATTATATTAATAATTTAAAAATCTATTTCAATGAAATTTGGAAGTTTTAATTATAGTTTAACATATTTTTATTTGAGAGTTTATCTAATTTTTAAATTTTAAAAAGCTTAATGGATTATCATGTTGTTAAAATAGTCTCCATCCATGGAAACGAGGATGTAAAATCAAAAGGTGATAATATTTTAGCTTTTAAGAAAGTTGGTTAACAAACAAAAACTATTAAATCTCCCTTTCAACTAGAAAAGATTGATTTTTTTCTTAAATTGCAAAATGGAATAAGCTTTAATTATTGATTAATTTCACCGAAAACGTTAATTCCTGAAGACATGATTAATCAAGGGATCTAAGCAATTCTAAATAATTTTTATAATACTTTTATCATGTAAATGTGGATATCATTCAAAAATTATATTGCTTGAGCACTGATGGAATTTTAATCCGCCCGGGAACACCGGGATAAGAAAAAATACTAGGAACACCGGGATAGGAAAAGTTACCGGGAACACCGGAATATGAAAAAGACGCCTGGGATACTGGTATGATTGGTAAATGCTGATTATACAAAATTAGAAATGTATTTGGGAAAACTTAAAAATGAGGCGTTTGCTATCAAAACAAGCTTATTCCATTTTTGGAAATTTTACAGGAGAAACAAAAACGTCTCACGTCCACAGTTCTAAAGCTAAATTTGTTTTTTTAATTTTTTACTGTAGGTATAACCATTTAGAATTCGATTAGTTTTTCATTTTCATTTCAGTTGCATTACCTTGGGCGTAATTACACTAATTAGGTTGGAATAAGCTGATTTTGATGCAAAAACAAGATTTTTCATGCTTTTTTCAGTTTTTTTTGTTCAATTAAGCTGTGTAAAATTGTATTTTCCAGTTTACCAGTTAATATTTGTGTCTTTACGAGTTTTAAATAAATGACTTTCACTTAACTTTTTCAAATTATCTGAAATTTCACAGTTGAGATCACAGTTTTCACTTTGAATCTAATTTTGGGTTGGAAGGTTTGAGCTATATCCCTTCTCCAGGTTATGGAGGACTCTCTTAACTTTCAAAATATGCAAAAAAGTGGATTTCAGAAAAATATGGAATGAGATGGTTTAGGTAGCAAACGCCTCAAATAATAAATTTATACTCTTCACCCGTGCAAGGCCGGGTATAACAGCTAGTTACATATAAATCCTTGCCCTAGTTATTACGAAAGCGGGGCGTAACAGTGAACCTAATAAAACTTAATACAGTAACTTAGGAATAAAAACAAGTGAAGTTATACAAACACGCCCTAACCTTAAAACTTAAAATCATGTGCCAATAGGGCAGAAAAATGTATTGATACTGTTTTTAAAGGTCTGAAAAGCTATAAGTAGTAATTAACTAATTAATTTAGATATGTCCACTCTATCCAATAAAATAGAAGTTCTAAAAAAATACTTTATCCAACAATTTTATTTCAAGTGTTGCTATATACTATAAGTACCTACTATAATAATTTTAATACGCTGAAAATACAATTAAAGATTAGTAACATTTAATATTGATTTTGACAAAATTATGTAGCAATATTGAAATTGCCCATTTGTTGTTTTTAAGATGTGCATTTATAACTTTCATTTCATACTCCTAAAATTTTCTTACGTTTTCTTTACGTTAAAAATTATTACTTTGAATATGAAGAGAACCTAGAAAAAAATCTTAAATAAGTAATAAGTTAATGATGTTTTTAATCCTTGAACTATGATTTAATATCTTAATGGTTGAAATCTACCATACAAATAAGTATGTTATTTTTAGGAACATAATTAAAATTGAAGGGAAAATTAACAAAAAAAAATATAAAGGCAATAAATAATACAGTTATACCTTTAAAACCAAAAGATATCCACGTATAGTTTCCTTAATAAAAATAACTTTTTTTGTGTCCACCCTAATTGAAATAAAAATAGAGCCTGTATAGAGGAGTGACGTCCCTCAAATGATACAAAACTACAAGAGAGTATCTTCTGAAAGTCATGTACTACTCGAGGATAATGCAATCAACAAGTAAGTTTTTTTATTCTAATAACCTGTCAATTATTCGTCATAAAAACTTGCAATCACTTCAGGTTCCTTAAGAGGACTTCCCGGTTATTAGAATAAGAGGACGGATTGACGATAACATGAAACTCTAAGTCCGAACGTGACGCGGCTGTTTAAATCTGGGATGGTAGAAAACTCTTAGGTCACGTTCAAATGTTTGATAGTGGTGAGAGAGCAAAACGCTTACGTTAACATTTGGTTTTCTATCTTCACTGGATATAATGTTAATTTCTAGGTTATAGGATAAATTTTATTTTTAAAAATTGCTTTCTGCAAGCTTTAAAAATTTAGCAAAAATTTATGAAATCACTCTTTTACTCTTTCTTCCAATCACTCTTTATCACTCTTTTAAAAGAAATTCTCATTATTTGGAGGGTTTGGTAATAGAATTTCAGAAAAATCCTTGACGAACTAAAATTATAGTATTGGGTGCAGTTTAAGAATATTAGAATACCAATACTTAAAAATATTAGATTGTGTGTGATTTTAATATTATTTTAAATATACACACTAAAATAGTATTAAATTTAAAACAATAGTTTTTTAATTATAAAAATAGTTGATTCAGTCTATAGTGTAGTGGTACCAGTAACTAGCATATTCAGATTTAGATCATTAGAATAAGATCAATATATTGTGAACTTTAAATGAATGGTGGTATCTCATAATATTTTAGACACTTATCTTTAACTTTATGCAGTATTTATTTTCTACCAAAGGTCTCTAAGTTTAATAAATTGAGAAATTCCATTTTGTGTCAAAAAAACTTCTGATTTTCAGAGGTTGGCCAAATACTGAAATTAAGGACACACATTTTTATTTATGCCTAAATTGAGCAAATTTTCGATTTAAAAACATATTTTAACACAAAATTTGTATTTGTATTTGTTAAATTTTCTGTTAATAAGTACATAAAATCATGACAAATAATTACTTTTGAAAAAAAATTGTTTATTAATTTTAATTGGGGTGACAGTTACTGGATCAAAAAAACCATTTGCACTGTGAAATTCAAGAAAATTGCATGAAAATTTTAGGGAATATTGTGGAAGCAATTTAAAATGTTGTTGTGTAACTAAATTTTTAAAATTTAATATTTTTCAAGTAACTCTCATCCTGTCAGTTATTGGTTCTGCATATGTCGGTTATTGGTTCTGCCATATGTCAGTTATTGGTACCGGGGCACACGCACACAACAGAGCGTTTGTTCTGCATATTGTAATAGAACATTAGATGTTATAAAATGTAGTGGATCGTCTTTCTCGCAAAAGAATTTAATTACATTTTTAAGTACTCAGATAACCAACTTCCATAAAAGTAACATTTAAATTTTTAAACTTATTAATTAGTTCTTTAATTTATTATAGTCAGGGTTCCAAATGGCAAAAAGGGGTCAACCGTGCATTAGAATGTGTATGAAATTTTATTGCTGATTTTGATAGGTTATGATGTCTAGATTGAAGAACCGATTGATGCCACCTCGCAAATGTTGAGCATTTTGAAGAATTCAAGATGGCGTCCATGGTAGCCACAAAATAGGATTTTCGATTTATCTTTAATAAAATATGGCATGTGGGGTATCATTATTTTTGTTTTTTAATAGGTAAACATTTATTTTAAACAAAAAAAGTTTAAATTGATTTTAAATACCTTGTTTAAATTGTTTTTTATAGCTTCATTAAAATCTAATCAGATCATTTCCTCCAGATGGTATATTCTGAATGAAATAAAAGCAGTGTATTATTTTCTTTTATTACTGTAATTTGTAATTATTCTAAACCCAATTTATTTTAAATTAATGCAAAATATGAATTTATAAGCAAAATATAGACATTAAAACACAGTGTTAAAAAATCCTGCTTTTTCAACGAAATATGTTTGTTTTATTAAAAACCTATTCCAAGCTTAATTAAAGTAAAAAGTAACATTATATATCGTTTCTTTGACCCAAAAAATACCCTATATGATGTATTGCATGCTATATTTTTATTTTCAAAAGTATTGATTTCAATGGAAGTCATTTTGGGCGCCATCTTGATTTATAAAAAATGCTCAATATTTGCAGAGTGGCATCAATCGGTTCTGAAATCTACACCATCAACTCTACTAGAAACCGTCATAAAATTCCATACACACTCCAATGCACAATGTTCGAGTTGGCACCTGAGTATTAGTTCATTTTGTTTTACAAACTATTTTAAGTTGACAGTGGAAAAATATTGATGCTTAAATAATAAATAATGAAGCATAATTAAGTTTTAAACCTGTAATAAAACTTCAATTTAATTTTTTAAATTTTGAATTAAAAAAATTACTTTTGAACTGAAAAATGAAAATATAGGTACTCACTTATTACAATCACTTACACAAATACCTAACTGGTTAATTTTTTTAAAATATGAAATATGTGTACACTTGTTAAGATATAAAATGTGTGAAAAAATCAATTATTTTTCCTTTTCTTTCAAAAAGCAGGGGGATGTGTAAAATCATAAATACTATAACCTATTTTTTAAAATAATATTTTGTTTCTTTTCTTTGGCCATTTTTTTATTAAAAGAAAGCCGAAGTATTTATATGCTTTAAAAATTCATATTCAAACGAACAATAACTATAAAAAAATATCAGCGCTTCTAAGATTTTATGTTGTGTTTTTCTTCCCTTTTCGACTTTTTAAAGATATATGTTAAGTTTCTTACTTTCCACAGCCACTGCAGCTGAAAAGCTATCCTCTGGGAATCCAAGGAATGACTTCGGTCACCTCTTCGGTGATCTCCAGAAAAGGAATTCATTTCTTAGGATATGATCCTCTCACTTAAATTACCGTCAGCCTTCTTTCCCAAGTCGTACTTTGGAAATTTCAGAAAAAAAGCTCATACGGATCTTCTTCACATACATAATTAAAACGCAACAACTTCACAACTTGTAGTCACATGGATCACCGTGTCAGTCATCGAAATTTGATAAATGATTAATCGATATTCCTTTGACATTTAAGTAAACTATTCCTCAGCGCGACAGCATGGAGTCTTGTTTGGTCAACTCAATTAATTTATTCCCAAAATGGAATACACGAATTTATAGTTCAATGTTAAACAAAAATAGGTCACACTATAAAAATAGTCTTGGGTGGTCACTAGATTTTTTTCCTGATATCTCTGCAAAATTTTCCAATAACAGTGTTCGTTGTCAGCAATGAAACATTGTTAGAATATAAGCACTAGAAAACATTCGCTTCTATCGAGAACATTAAAATGAATTGTGAGTATTTTAACTGCTACTGAAAATGGAATTAATTATCTCTTAAAAGAATGTAGGTTAAACATATTCGTCATTTGTATGAAAATATCCCAAGGGCTCGATTTTCATACTTCAACACTTAGTAGATAGTATTGTCACTTTAAAGGCAGATCATCACGATTCTGCAGCGGAACGCTTAAATTCACTAAATAGAGTGTAGGTAAGACGGACTAGTTATTTTTATGAAAATATCCAAGAGCTCGATTTTCGTATTCCAGCACTTAGTAGAATATTATCACTTTATATGCAGGTAATCACGATTCTGGCGTGGAAAATCCACAAAATAGAGCAACGAGAGTATTTCAGAATAACGACCGCATATACAGCCAGCAGAAATAGAGTAGTTCAATACAGCAGTATCGGAACACTATACAGACGATCGCATTTTCCCCCGGAACAACCACCGGCAGAAGATAACGTTCCTCAGCACCGATGATATAGTGATGACTGTGCAACACTCGATGGACACTTGAAGGGAAACGTGGAGGAGAAGGAGAAAGGGAGAAAAGGAGAGAGAGAGATAGGTAGGAGAGAGCAGACAGGTGCTGGCACGTGCCTCCCAGCTGCATCCCCTCACAGCTGATGGATCTGGCCTGCCCGCCACATGTACGGCAGAGGGCGTCCGGCGGTCACGTGACGGGGAAAGAGCCCGCGGAGAGGAGATTTGATGATGACACGAATCGGGGGGATGGGTGGATTTGTAGTTACTCGTTCATGTGGCATAGCTGCCAAATTTTACGATTTGGCCGGGAGATTTTAGTTTGTTGTTAACAATTTGTTTACCTTTTTTTGTGTGCTTTGTTCATTATTCTTCGAGCAAAGTGCATTCGGAGCACGTGCTTCTATTATTTTTTGCTTCTTATTGTTGACCGATTTTGGTGTTTCAAATTTCAGACTTTTTAAATATTGGAAAAAATCATTAAAAAATTAAAATCTTCCGGTTAAATCAGAGAATTGGAAGCTGTGACGCAATGATTTGGTTTGACCGAAACCGATGTTCCGGAAAATATTGAGATTTTATTGAGATTTTATCTTACTTTCTTTCTCTCCTTCATTTTATCAGTTATTTTTTTCTTTTATTCATCTTTTATCACGCTATCTCTACGAATTTTCTGTTTTACGACTTCTTGTTATTTCCATTTTCTTTCTTTTCGTGTTTTTTCACAAACTCTCCCATTGGTTATCCCTTATAAGTGACAGAAAATTTCTTTTATCCAATAACTTTAAGTGATACCGTAACGTTCTTTGCCAATAACGTTTCTCAATCGTTATTTTTAAACTTTTATTATTAAATAACTTTACTTCTAGGTTAAAAACATTTTTAAATTATTAAACAAAACTCAATGGTTAAAAATATGTACTCAAGTGTCCAAAAAAGTTTGTTTAACTTGAAAAAACTATTTTTAACCGAAATTTTTTAATAAAAGTATTTAATTAAAATATAAATCAAATGTTTACCCAAATCTCTATTTGTACCCTTCTAGAACAGTCGGTTGGTTCGTGATGCTTTTATTGTGCAGAGGAAATATAGAACGGACATAAAACTTACAACTACATCAAAGGCATTAAAACCTGCTTAAAATAGCAACCATAAAAATGGTTTACAAAAAAATAGCATTACTATCAGTAAATATAAAAAGATAGCAATCTCCTTCGGAATTTCATAAGGAAACAGCGTGCCTCATAAGCAAACAGTTTTTAACCCATATGAATACACAAACGAATGACGAGGCATCATTTGATCAAGGAAGTTCCAATGCCTATTGCTGGATTGAGAGCTTGGTTAGCAAAACTTCTGATCTGCGTGAATCACCGAGACGAAAAAAATTCAAAGAAAAAATCACCTGTTGTAAATAGGGTTGTTTCCTTCAACTGAAATTGATCATTTTAACACCAAAAACACTAAGAGAAATGCAAAAGAATAATTTACCCACGCTCAAAATATTTTTAGACCAAATAGTTAATTAGTTAAAAGCATTTAAAATTTGGAGCCGCAAAAAAAGAGGCGTGGCCAGCTGTGACGTCATTTGGTATGAACCGGCGAAAAGTACCGATCCTTTGCCTTGCCTTTTGCCTGCATTTGTGTTTTGTTTTCGAACTGAGTATTTACGCTTTGCTTATCATAAATATTTTAAACTAAGATTTCGTTTATTGTTCTTTTACATCATTACTGTACACAAAACAGGATTAGTTTTCAAATTGAGCCTGATTTTATTCAAGCAGATTCGAATAATTCGCCGAAAATTTCGGTTTTAACTTCGGTTGATTTCCTTAGAAACGATACACGGTTCAATAAACCAGAAATAGAGGAGTTAAACAAGCAAGATGAGTACTATTTCGTATTCTGTTTTTAAAATTTTAAAAATCTATTATATTTATTAATAAAGAGCATTTTTAGTTCGAGTATTACTACAGCATTGTGGTAGGGTAGTTTTATTTTCAACTCCCGTTTTGATCCTGAAAAAAGTAGTAGGAATTTTGAAATAATTTTACTATTGGTAACTAGTTACATCTTTGAGAATCAGTTAACATGTTTTCTGGAAAAAATCAGACATTTTTTATTTATTAGATATCGAGTTTACAAGCGCGCACCTTTACAAGCGCGCACCAAAAAATAAAACTAATGAATATTTAAAAATAAGATAATTATCGAAGGTTACAAACATATTTAGTTACATTTCAACGTAATCACCTTGAAATGAACCATTTATTGCACCTTTTTCACAAGTTTTTCTATCCCTCATCTTGAAAAGATAGATTTTTCGTTGATTCGCAGGCTGTAGCTCCATAAATCACCAATGCCTGGAACTTGGCTGATGCATAGCATATGGTTTTAAACCTGCACAATTGCATACTGCAAAAATCACCTGCCTGCCCATTGTTTTTTGTTAATGCGAAAAGAGTTTGAAAGAATAGAAATTACACAGGTCTGCAATGAAAAAGCTGTTTGAACAATTATTACGATTTCCTATGTATTTTGGTGTGCTGATAACGAAAAAAATATTGAAAAAATCCTATAAGTCAGGATTTTTCACAAATTGCAACATTATATTCGAATTTTCCCATTTTTTTATAGTTTTTGAACATTTCTAGCTCCTCCCTTTTTAAAAATTAGGAGCTGTGAATGATGCACATAGTAAACTATCTCATCAAGATATTTAGAGATAATTATAGAGATTGAAATAAAATATTAGGCAAGACTTAATCGTGCAATAATGAAGGATTTTTGTTGTATAGTTCAAAGAAACGTTCTTGTTGATAATCACAAGGGTAAATTTACCAAGAAGAGCTTCATAAGGTGGAAAAATTGGCTGAAGAGTGTGTAAATGAGCTTATTTTAGTTATATAATAATTTCTATGAAGAATATGTAATAAAAAATTTATTTTATAAGCATATTTTTATTAAAATTGAAATATAAACTTATTTTACAATCATACCTAAATTGTCGGGAAACATGCCATTCTAGGGCAAAACAGAGATCATTTTTGAGTTCAGGGATCCAAAAAACATTAAAACTAATCACCTCATTAATAAATTTGGATTAAAAAATCTACTTCTTAAGTGTATTTACATTTTTTTTTAGAAATGTTGTTATATTTGCTCAATTTGTTACAAAATGCGATGTCTTAAAAATAAAAAGAGGTCATATTTGGATTCAGCACACCAAAACACATGAAAATGATATTCAGATAAAGTTTGAGTCGAAAAATAATTTTTTTAAAAGATACTTTCATTTTCTTAAAAAAATTGGCATTTTTGTTAAATTGTGAAGAAAGGTGAAGTCTTATGATAAATTGGAGGGCAATTTTAGATTCAGCACATCAAAAAACATTAAAGATTTTATGGAAATATTTGAATAAAAAATTTAGTGTTAAGAGTCAATTTTTCAAAATTTTAAGGCATTTCCAAAAAAACCTAAAGACCTGAATTGTCAAAAAACGTGACGTCCCTGGGCAAAATGGAGGTCATTTTTGGATTCAGCGCGCCAAAAATCATAAGGTTCAGGTGAAATAGTCCAAACAGCTCGGAAAAAAAATTTTTGCGGACCTGTGTTATCATATTGGCCGGGGGAAATAAGTTCGGGAAGCGCACTTGTAAACTCGATATGCTCGATTGCTGTGTATTAATAATGTTTAAATTAATACGTTAAAGTTTTGAGATGATTCGATAAGTTTAAGATAGTAATTTTGGCTTTAAAACTGTACAAACTAGTAATTGTCCATAGTTCTTTAGCATTTCCCTCGTTCCGTTGAGCAGCTGGCATGAAATAAAATCAAGACAGATGTTTCTCTGAACATTGAGAGCTGAGAGTCTTTTCCATAACATCAATGTTTTATTTGTTTCCAATTTCGAACAATAAGTGTTGCATTTTTAGTTTATTCAAAAATATTCATTCGCGCTTTACCGTAATTTAGCGAGTGCAATTCTCACAAGCTAAAATAATGCGTGCTTAAATATCGCACTGATTTCTGGATCTATAATTTAACTTAAGATAATTTAACTTACGACATATTACTAAATAGCTGTGTCTATGTGTAAGCTTTCTTGTGTTGATTTTGATATAGTTTACAGAAAATTTTCTTCAAATGACTAACAAATACCGAGAGAAGTTTTTCCCAATAGATGTTTTGTTTGAGATAAAAATTTCTCCTCTTAAACTTATTGAATCATCTCAAAACTTTTGACATCTTAATATAAACATTGAAAATATACAACTTAACTTTCAGTAGCCATTTTAATCATGCATTCCCAGATCTTAAAGCGGCCAAATAAATTTTACGAAAAGCGTCGTTTGCGGTCTTCTTTTGTAGCCGCAATTTTGAAAAGAAGTAATACCCCTACCAAAACCATACATTGTATTCTTAAATATACGTTAACCACAATCCCCTTTGATAAATTATGAAACAAATAAGAAGCACTACATGTTTACTACACTATGTTTTTTAATAGTGCCAAATGGATACTTTAAAATGGTCTTCACAACAGTAGAGTTTGGAAGTAGCGGAGCCCATTTTATCCTTCATACAGGCTTTGAACCATTTCTTCCTCAATTTTTTGTTTCTTGGAACGATTAAGAACCTTTTACTTGGTGTTTTTGCAGTCGATGAAGTGCATCCTGGCACAATGCAGTATTCATAAGCTTTTTTTACTTCGGAATCCATTCTTTTTTACTGATGCACGTGCTTTCTATTGGGAAAAATAAGAGCGCGCGATCGGCGAAACCTCGGATACTACCAAATGACGTATCTGCGCAGTGGCGCGTTTTTAAGCACTGTGACTGCGCATCCTCTTTAAAAATTAATAAAAAATTAAATTAAAGTCGTAGCGACCTCGGGATTTTTGATAACAACTTTTTTCACTATATTCTACCAGGAAAAAAATAAAACAGAAAATGGGAAACTACCCTATTGTACTGGCATTATAAAAACTAATCATTAGTGACAGAAAAAATGTATAGAATGGAATTTTTTTCGATGTTGTGATTAATTGGTATGTTTATGAACATATTGTAATGATTATGAACAGAAAATTATTTCTAAAAAAACATATTTTTGTTTCAAATAGAGGAATGTGTTCTGGTATTCCATTATCCGTCAGTACCAAATGTATCCGTCTGTAGAGTGTACCAAAAAGTGTATATTCTAACTACAAAAAAACATATTCTAACTACATATAAAACTACAAAAAACAATCTTTTACTTATTTTATAACAAACTCATTTTCATATCATTCATTTCTTTCGCAAGTGAAAGCTAAATATTACTTTAAATATCATTTGTAATAAGATTTATTAAATTTTAAAAAACTTTTTGGAAATAAATTTAAAAAGCTATTTATTTACAAATACTTAAAAAATACCCCCATTAAGAAAAATTAAACTGTTCAAAATATATTTCACGCATTAATTTTGATTCAAGAATGTTCTAAAGATGGCAGCACAAATCATTATGTCAAATCAAATGCTGTTTTCTTTGCAACGCACGTTGCATTGAGAATAAACAATTAAACATAAAACAGCGACATCTTTCGGGATCAAACCATCAAAACAAGTGAAAACAAAGATTTTTAAGGGGGTGATTGAAGAAAATAATTTAACTCAAATATTTATGTTTAATATTTAAAATATTTAATTAAATTTCAAAAAGATTTAAAATTTCCGAGGACAATGTCAGTCGAATCTGTATATTTTAATGGTCGAGTAGAGAGTAGACCTTTTTTCATAAAAACATCCCTAATTTTCTCTTGTTTTAATAAAAAGAATCACCAAGGATATTCACGCCTGGTTTCTATGTGTACCATTGTGGAACTCAAACAATAAATAAATTAATAATAATTATTAGTAGTATCTATTCAAAAGTTCATTAGTATCTTTCTAAAAAAGTTTTTGGTCAACTATTTCCAGATAAAAACTTTTTAATTATTGATCCGTATAATACAATTTTGGTATCAAATTGTTCGGATTCTTTTTAAGATTTCAAGAAAGCTTTTAGAATTTATTTTTAAAAATTTTCAATTTTAAAATATATTCATTTTTTAGATTACGGATAAGGTTGCAGTTTCACAGAAAGCAACTCTCAAACAACTTATTATCCATGCAACTTATTATCCATCCAATCACAACTACCAATCGCCATGTTTTAGTTAATAAAACCAAAATTTAATACATAAAGAATAACTATTTTCTTCTCAAACAGCATAATTGTTCATTATTATTTCTATTTAATTAAATGGATAATCTAATCATTTTATTGGGTTAGGGAGATGTTACGGAGGTAATATTTTCCTATTGTGTCTGAAATAAAACGAAATGTAAAACATATGCGAAAAATATATCAGCACTACACCTTGGTTAAATAGTTTTTGTAGTTATTTCTGAGGGATTTCTGCTTTGTCATATTGGCGGTTCATTAATTTTTTATGATTCCATTACTTAATTCTTTTAGCTGCTTTCAAATTCCCAGTGATGCTTTTATTTTGGATTCCAGTGGCATTTCATTTCCACGTCACAATATTCATACTTTCATAAAAAATGGTTTGGTGAAAACATGCTTCTGGACGCGAAGAGTAAAAGTAGAAAGACCCTTTAGTGAGGATGCACCTTATTAAGGAAAAGAGAAAAAAGCGTGGCTGCTAACCGTCTTGTTCTTGAGGTCCGAGGTGACTGACTGGGAGCGGTGACGCAGCATCTCGATCATCTTGGAGACGGCGCCGCGGCTGTCGGAGCCCGACCGGGGGCGATGGGGGTCTGAGCAGGGTGGTATGGAGTGGATGGCAAGGGGGGAGGTAGGGCTCACCACCGTCGAACGAGACAGCGATCCGCCCCCGCCCATGCTCGACCTGCAAGCAGAACCATATTGTATTTGTAATTAATGCGTTTAATAAGGAAGTTGCATAAGTCAGATTTTCAAAAACAAACAAGTGTTCCGTATGGTTTTTTGTATGGTAAAATGAAATATCTAGTCAATTTTTCCAAAAAATGTACAGGTAATTAAATGTTTTAATTTAAAAGTCGAGAAAAAAACAGGTGACTGAAAACGTTTATTGTTTAAAAAGTAACGATGAAGTCAACAATCATACCATCATTTCCATTGCTTTCCAACAATGTTTATCGTACGATGACGTCGCATCCCAAACTCTTGGAGTTTTCGCGCGCTTTTAAAAAGGGGAGTTTTGTTAATTTTTTTTGCAATCAAAAAATTTCTCGATCGGCCTCAAATTTTGGGTAGTTGCTTATTTTTGCAAGAAGAATAGATTAAAAAATAATGAAAAATCATGCAACTTCCTCATTAGCATTATTTTATTCCTGTAAAGTAACATCTCTCGTTTATTGATCATTCAACTATCTGCCTGATCGTTATGATCCTAAATTGTTTATGTTTGTGAACAGAAAGACTTCGTAAATCTGAAAAAAAAACACGATGACGAAAACACCATACACTCCGAATAGATTAGTGTTTATCTTTTCCGATATGAGAAATATCATCCTATTAACTTTTGGAACATATAACTTGAATGCCTTAAGAAAATAGTTTTCGTTATTATTTATTCTCATAAAAACGAGAGTTTCGAAACGCTCATCGATTTAGCACTTTTGGTTTTACTGCATACTGCCTATTATAAAGGAAAAACTAGTTTTACAGGTCAATGTAAAGTTGTTTTTTCAGCCGAAAAAAATGCTGAACAACATCCACCCATTGATTCCACTCGTTATATTTTTCCGTTAAGAGTCATATAAAATGAATCTTAGGGAAAATGTGGCCCTTGGACCTAAAGGTTTGGAACCTTCTAATTAAGATCAAATGTGGTTAGATTCAATTATGGAGACTCCAAATTTTTAAGACGACCGACTGACTTATTTGATTTTGTGTGCCCACTTAAAATTAAATGGTTGCATATTTATTAAAATCTTTAAAAATCCTTCTATATTTAGCTAAAGCGAAAACTAGAAACCTTTCTTTGAACTTTTATTACGTATTTTAAATTGAAAATATGGCTGACGCTGTGAAACGAAATCCAGCATTATACAGGGTGTATCTGAAATGGTGCAACAAACTTTCAGGGATGATAGTACTCATCAAGACGAACAAGAATCGGTATAGAAAGGGGGGTCCCAGATCCAATCCCAGGGAGTTAAAAATTGAGCGACACCCCAAAAAAATCATTGAAAAATTCAGTTTGTAGAAGAGCTACTATTAGTAAAAACTTAATTATGGTCTCAAAAATTGTGGTTTAATATGATCTTTAAAATTATCTCAAAAGTCTTCACTTTAAAATTTGTTTTATTATGAAAAAAGTTAAAAAACACAAAAAATGTGAAAACTCTGCCAAAACCTTATTTTGTAGTTCGAAATCCTTTCTTTTGATTTGATAATCTGAAATATCATAGTTGAAAACCCTTAAGTCCAAAGTTTCACGTAAATACAATCAATATTGAACGCTTGAGATCCTGTTAAAGTTTGTTTTTTGCGTGCAAAAACAGCTGTTCTGGAAACAACTCTGGAAAACTGCTAGCGCACGCAAATAACAAACTTTAACAGGATCTCAAGCGTTCAATATTGATTGTATTTACGTGAAACTTTGGACTTATGGGTTTTAAACTATGATCTTTCAGATTATGAAATGAAAAGAAAGGATTTCGAAATACAAAATAAGGTTTTGGCAGAGTTTTCACATTTTTTGTGTTTTTTAACTTTTTTCATAATAAAACAAATTTTAAAGTGAAGACTTTTGAGATAATTTTAAAGATCATATTCAATCACAATTTTTCGTCTTGATGAGTACTATCATCCCTGAAAGTTTGTTGCACCATTTCAGATACACCCTGTATAGGTAACAAGTAATAAAGTTGGAAATAATCGATTGACTGAATTTCTTTCCTATAACTCAAAATACAACATGGCACTTTGTAAAGTTTCCGTTTTATAGCGTGCATAAAAATATCAAATGCTTTTAGGATGAGAGATGCTGCAGAAATATAAAATTTTTACAGCAGTGGTATATCACAAGGGAAACGATAGCAATGATTTTAAAACATGAGAGAGACTACATAAAAATAAAAATTCAATGTAAAACAATGTAGTTTGATATTCAGCCGAAAAGTTTTCTTTTTTAAAGAATTTTTTGGCCTCTAGAATAATCTTTTTTAAGAAGGAGTTTATTCTAGTTTCATGTTAACTACAAAACTTTGTGATGGTCAAAATAATCTTTTTACAAGAAAGAGGGAAAGTTAACTTTTAAATAGAAAGTACTAAATAAGCTAATAAGTTAGAAAATTACTTAAAAAATACATCTATTTGCGAAATGACAAAAAAATAAATATATTAAACCTTTAAAACGTTCAAATTCATGGTATAAATTAATTTTTCATAATACAGGGTGTTTCAACAAGTTCACTCAAACCCAAACAAAAAGTTTTCTTGTGTGAGTGAGTACATAAAAATACACAAAGAACTATACCTACCTCTGGGGGACAACCTTTTGGTTCTTCGAAAAATAAGGCATCCTATTTAATAAAAACATAATTCCATTCCACGGCACGCTCATGCATACCGCAATGAATATTTTTAGAAGTGTTGGTCAAAATCGATACTTTTATCTATCCAAAACCTAGGTATCGAGTATTTTAAAGTATCGAATATTTTTTAGCACTCTTTCGAAATTATGTACAAACATGGTTTAAAAAGTCAATAATTTTACTTGCGAACTAAAAGTACCCACAATTCTCAAAGGATACACATTAGGGTGGATCGAAAAAATTTTTTTTTGGAAATCTCTTGGGCCTGGGGTGGCAAAAGTTGTGTATTGGTATCAATATGACGTGTGCAAAATTTGGAGGAAATCAAACAACTTCTAGAAGTTGCGCATTGAGCTAGAAGTATAGAAATATTAGGAAAATACGCATTTTGTCTAAGAAACAAGTTGAGGATAGCAAACATTTTTACCGATGAAATCTTGCTTAAATATATCTTAAAAGATGCTCAGAAGGTAAAAATAGCTCGTAGCTTTTTTCTACTTTAGCCACTGTTATAGTTTGAAACCTTTAAAAAGTATTAGTTAATGACGCAACTCGTTAAAGTAGTGAAAAAATAGCTCAAAATAGAGCCAAACGCGGATAATACTCAGACACAAGATTTTTCATAATTTTTCAACTCTATCAAATAAACTTAGTGACAGGAAAAATTTTTATCATTATGTGATGAACGGAAGGGTGTTTTTTTCCAAGATGGCGGCCAATACTTATGAAAATCATAATATCGTTCACATTTTGATTTAAAAGCAAAATTAGCAGTAACTTTTCGTAATTAAATTGTTTTCTAGGTAGTATCAGTTCTTTCTGTGGATATTTATCCATATTAACTAGACTTTAAATCTATAAAACCGAAAATTGTGTTTTCCAAAATAGCGGATTATAAAAATATGAAGGGATATAGCTTATGAGTTTCCCCAAAGTAATGTGGTCATTTCTGAATGTTAAACTCCTTGTAAAACACCAGAATTCCTTACACTTTAAAATGTTGTTTATCACATAAATATGATTGCAAACAAAGAACCTTAAAAGTGCACGGGCATTGGCGCGTATTAGCTGGCAAGATCATGTAACCGATTTTCGGTTTAAACGATTTCAAAAAAATAAAATTGGGTTTGAGAACTGATTTTTATTCAATGAAATATAAACATGGGCATATCAAGGAGTCTACTTGAATCTGATGATCCGAAGTGTGATATTCCAAGATGGAAATCGATTAGAATACATATAGTAAGAAATTAACCCATTTAAAGCTTAAAATAGGCTTTTCCTTCCCAAAATGAAACTTAGCGAAATGTTTACAATATATTGAATGTATCAGCATGCTAAAAGCAAATATTACAACTAAAAAAATATTGAATTTTTTTATTAACACATATTATAAACCCTTCATGTTTTTATTATCCGCTATTTTGGAAAACACACAATTTTCGGTTTTATAGGTTTAAAGTCTAGTTAAATAAGGATAAATATCCACAGAAAGAACTGATACTACCTATAAAGCAATTTAATTACGAAAAATTACTGCTATTTTTGCTTTTAAATCAAAATGTGAACGATTTTATGATTTTCATAAGTATTGGCCGCCATCTTGGAAAAAAACACCCTTCCGTTCATCACATAATGATAAAATTTTTTCCTGTCACTAAGTTTATTTGATAGAGTTGAAAAATTATAAAAAATCTTGTGTCTGAGTATTATCCGCGTTTGGCTCTATTTTGAGCTATTTTTCCCTACTCTTACGAGTTGCGTCATTAACTAATACTTTTTAAAGGTTTCAAACTATAACAGTGGCTATAGTAGAAAAAAGCTAGAGCTATTTTTACCTTCTGAGCATCTTTTAAGATATATTTAAGCAAGATTTAATCGGTAAAAATGTTTGCTATCCTCAACTTGTTTCTTAGACAAAATGCGTATTTTCCTAATATTTCTATACTTCTAGCTCAATGCGCAACCTCTAGAAGTTGTTTGATTCTCTCCAAATTTTGTACACGTCATATTGATACCAATACAACAACCCCAGGCCCGAGGGATTTCCAAAAAATTTTTTTTTCGATCCACCCTAATACACATGAACCACTCTTGTGCTAGGGGCAATCTATAAAAAACTAAAAATTAATAAAGGGGGGATTGAAAAATACAAAAAACCAAAGGTTAAGAAAAATTTTAAAAAATTCACCACAAACCGCCGCTCTGATACCCCGCCGCAAAAGCAGAAGGTCGAAGGTTTTTCGATACAAAAAGTACTGATATCGAAAAAAGTATCGTTAGTAAGTTCGATACCAAAAACACTGGGTATCGAAAAAAGTATAGCTCTAGAAAATTTAGATACCAATAGTAATGGAATCGAAAAAAGTATCGGATAGAAAGTTAGATACCAAAAGTACTCGTATCGAAAAAAGCATCGATGATACCATATGAGCGATATCTCTGGCGATACACCTCAAGAGTCGATACTTTGGGTGATTGGTTGGTTGGTTGGTTGTATAGATTTTTATGGCACAAGAGCCAGATTAGGCCATTCTATGCCAAGCAAGACCAATAAAGCAAAGATACTTTGGGTGAAGTCGGATATATATATGTGACTGAATGCGGGAAAAAGTAGCTTTTGATCAGCAAAATGAGAACAAGCTGCGTACGGCAGGCATAATTAAGATAATTTCATTAAAATTTTGTCAATAAAGTATGGATACTTTTAGGTATCGAATACATAAGTATTTGGTATCGATACCTGCCAATCACAAATTTTTAGCTTCATTAGATGAAAACATATCAAAGTATCCATGTTCATGATTTCCATACACATTTTTTAGCGCAAATCCGATTTGCCGTTGTATCTTTTCGGAAGCGATTTTTTTTCGATAACTTATTGACCTTAGAGTTGTAGTAGTTTTTAGGTATTATTTTATGGGTTTCAAACACCCTATGCAAAGTTTGAATGGACTTTTGGAAACACCCTGCCCATTACTAACTATTATTTAGAAGGATAGTGATATTGTGGCGTCTAACAATTTTTATATTTCACAAAGCTGTTCCAGATAAATAAATTTTATAGTTTTTATCCAATTCTAAGATAAAATCAATGAGTTACGAAAACGGAATTGATACTCGGGCTAGTTGTTATAGTTTTTAAAAACTTATTGGAATTTATTAAAAACATTTCAAAAAGAGAGAGGTTTTTTATAGGATATTAAACAAACAGCTAGTTGGCTGTTGTGTTGTTATTTCCTAAATTTAAAAACAAAATCCAACAGCTCTTACTTTAAGCTCCGAAAAATATTTTTCCAATACAGAATTTCTTCGAGATTCATGATTTGTTTTTGATGGAGGAAATCTTTAGAAAAAACACAGAGGGATCAACTTTCCCCAGATGCCTCAGAAGGTCGTCTGTATATAAACCGTCTAATCTCTTAAGCTTTCTAACTTGTTTTTAATATTACGTGTGAGACCAGCAGTTTTATATAGATTATCGATTCCCTAGTAGACAGTCAAACGTGAAGAGAATCCTCTCTTGTCTAATAGCCACCCATTTGATTTTCAGTAAATTTCCTTACCCATGATATTTGATAAATAATCTTATTTAGTAATTGAACCCCGTTAATATAATAAACTAATTAAACCAAAAATTTGTTATTTTCGAAAGAAGGAAAAAAAGAAAGGAAGGAGCTTTCTCCTCTATATGGGGTCATCCATAAAAAATGTCACACTTGGAAGGGGGGATTTTTTCAATCTATGACACTTTGTGACAAAGGGGAGGATGTTACAAGAATCGGAACATCACACATTGAAAATCAACAAAAAATAATCTAAAACATTTTTTTTCTGAAAATGTCGTTTCTGCATAGGCAAAAAAAATATTATTATAAAAATTCTACGAACGAAATTAGAGTTTAATCACAAATTAAAAATTGGTGTACACAAACTAGAATATTTTTATCTTTTTACACTCACTGGTATTTGAAACGAACGGTATAATTATGGAACTGATAGAAATCAGTAGAGGGGATCTTTTTGAGAACATCTCTAATGTAGTATAAGCAAAAATACTTGTTTTCAACATTTTAATTGAGATTTACTTATCTTCAGTCGAAAATATTAGTTTGGTAGCCCCAACTTCCAACAAACTGTTGACATTTCAAAAGTCTCACAAAGCGTAAAGCACTAAATGAGCTTTTCCAAAATTACGTCAAACATTTATAAGTCTCTTTTAAGTATGACTGATAGTGACACGGAGAAAGGTTCCCTTAAAATAGTGTAACGTAAAATGTGTATAGCCCCAAAGAGGCCCCAACCAATTGGAGATAAAGAGAAGAGAAGTATAGCTTTGGGAATTAAATGTAGTATTCATTAAAAGAGGATTATAAATATAAAACGAGGACACATTATAATAAAAATAATCGCGGTTATGAATCATAATTAGTGCACCTCGCTTATTTTTCTTCGAAATAATGCGTTTACGTATTCAAATAAAATGAAATATGACAGGAATTTAAATATTTGCATTGAAAATTCAAAACGCTGAATGGGATGCATTAATAAATTTGAATGCAAACGCATTATTTTAATACACTGGTGTTCAAAATTAAAAGAAATTGCACATTTTTTCGATTTCTTCAGATCTACTGGATAGATTTTGTTGAAATTTGGTATATATGTTACCGCTAAAGTTGATAATTAGTTATTCTGAAGAATACCTAGGTAAACTTAAGATTAACTGATTTCTGTCGTTAATGTGCGGATTTTTGAGTTTTTCGCATTTTACCTAGGGAATCTACACTATAACGGCCTCTTGATAGTTAAAGTTCAAAATAGTTTGTTTCGTTCAATACTTTCTGTTAAAATGTTGAGGTGCTCACTGCGACATGCGCTTACCCCTGCGCAGTTGGGTTTCAATACGTAGTTTGTTGTCATATTTGGTGTTTTGATTTCAAATTTAGTGCGTAGCACTGGTAGTTGTCATGTTGAATGTTAAAACAAAATAATACAAGCAAGTAAGTACTGTAAATTTACATGATTAAGTACAGTATATTACTACTAAAACGGGTATTTTGAAACAATTGTGTTGAAGCTCCGACTTCAGAGTGACAGAGATTACTTTTAACGAAAGCAAATGTCCCAGCTGTTGAAATATCTTTTCAACAAACGTTAATTCAACAATCGCTGGAACCTGGGAAAGGGTTTAACATATGTAATCGATCCCGAATCCTAGCAATAGTTCAGGGCAGGCTGCCAGCCGATTACACCGCGCTTTCATTAAGATTTGCTAGTTTAAGTGCTCATTGAAATACGCTGTCAAATCGAGATCGAAAACCACAATTGATACAAATCTCAGTTGGTACTTTAATATTCTATTATTATTGTTTTTATATTCTAGTTTTAAAATTGCTATTTCATTACTATTTTTATGGGATTTGCGTGTTTTGTGTAATATGAAAAAAGTACCGATCCCCCTTTTTTGATTCGTCATTGTTACTGTTAACCCCCAAAACGAGTTTGGTTATAGTTAGGGCAGGGGGGTTTGGGGGGGCGGCAGCCCCCCCAACCTCCTTTAACTTTTTATAAAATAAAATAAAATTTTGTACTTTAACGGATCACCCTCGTTAGTATGTAAAATAACTGATTACAGGTAGTATGCAGATTAACGAGTGTCTAGTCGGTAGGGTGCAGAATACCTAGGTAATTTCAAGATTACCTAGGTAATCTTAGAAATTGAAAAAAAATTCGCTCTTTAACGGATCACCCTCGTTAATCTGCAAATTACCTAGGTTATCTGTAAATTAACTGATTTCCGGACTTTAACTGTAACATATACATAGGTTGATATAATACCAAATAAATAATCATTCAGAAATTGTAATAGACACGCATGCGCAGAAGCAATAACCGCCAGAATTGAAAGGTATGAAATAGCGGTTCCAGAATAGAGCAAAATAGTGGTTTTATAAGGGGTATGACACCCTCCCACTATCATGCATACCTCCTTGAGTGATTTTATAGCAGGAATAAGGCATATAATAAAATTTCCTGGTCACTAAGCCTTCTTTCTCAGAAACCCCGTTTTGGGGCTCTGAAGGGTATGAGGAGGGGGGTAGCGAGATGCAATTGCCTTATATAGAGTCCCTCATACCTCCTCTAAAGGGGCGAAGTCTTTGAATCTGGCTGCCTATTTCATATGGTGAATATCTTTCGTTTTAATGAAAATTGCTAACCTGATGAACTCCATTAAGTGAACGATTTCTATCGATTGAAAAGAAATTAAGACCTATAGAACCCCCCAAAATGTGAATAAAAGTCTCCAAGATATCGACACATCGACACAGTACCTTCAACCATGATTTTCTCCTTTTGAAAGATGTAGGGGGTTTGGCATAGACTTAACAACATTCCTACAAAGAGCACCAAATCTCCGATTCCAAAATGGTCAGTTTCTCCTGCATTAAAAAAGGACTGACAGAACATTCTGGTTCTTTCCACATGAGATTGCATCGAGAATGAATGGTTTAATTGATTTGAGACCTAACAGAGTGTAAAATATTAACCCTTTGAATATTATCTTTTTAAAGACAATTTTTGCATATTTTTGACAAGTTGCAGATCCCTCCCTGCCTTTGAAAGAGGAACCCTGACAGTTTCAGGTAATGTGTTGATATCTTGGAGACCTTGGTTCACCTTTTGAGGGTTCTATCGGTCGTAATTTCTTTTCAATCGATAGAAATCCTTCACTTAATGGAGCTCGTCAAGTTAGAAATTTTCATTAAAACGGAAGATATTCGCCATATGGAATGGGCAGCCAGATTCAAAGACTTCGCCCCTTTAGGGGAGGTATGAGGGACTCTATATAAGGCAATTGCATCTCGCTACCCCCTCCACATACCCTTCAGAGCCCCAAAACGGGGTTTCTGAGAAAGTAGGCTTAGTGACCAGAAAATTTTATTATATGCCTTATTCAAGCTATAAAACCACTCAAGGAGGCATGCATGATAGTAAGAGGGTGTCATACCCCTTATAAACCCACTATTTTTCTCTATTCTGGAACCACTATTTCATACCTTTCAACTTTGGCGGTTAATTACTTCTGTGCATGCGTGTGTAGTACAATTTTTAATGACTATTTATTTGGTATTATATCAACCTACATTCATACCGAATTTCATAAAAATCTATCCAGTAGATCTGGAGAAATCGAAAAAATGTGCTATTTCTCTTAATTTTGAACACCAGTGTATATAAACGGTCATACAATGAAAATTACTGAAATATGTCTCACCGCAGCGAAACACTATTATGAATTTAATGCGCACAAAATGAAACGAAACCGCTGAGGAATAAGCAGAACTTTGATAAAAATGTACAAAAAATCTTTTTAACTCTTTTGTTTTTAAATGGCTTTAAATTTTTCTCCCTTCAAGGTACGTAATTAGTATAGAAAGCTCTTATTTCATTAAATACAACGATTGAATAATAATAAGTGTTTACTATAGGCTGTTTTTCAATGTTTGATACGAATACTCCATTTAATTGGAAAAAAATTAAAATGTAAGTGAAAAAGTTCATTTTAAAATTAAGCTCATTGAAAAAAATTTTAACATCGGTCCAAACCTCAAACAACTGCAAAAGAAGAAATTCCAACGGTTTTCTCTCAGAATTGACCTAATTAAGGACTCACTAAAAATAGACGAAAATTGGAAAGTAAAGAATATTTTGAATTGAATATTTTGGCTTTTCTTTTTAATTAACTCCTCTTTAAAATGTTTGAGGCATTTGCAAAGATTTTTAAGAATCCATTTTCATGAATATTGCAGCTTGTAATTAATTACAATTCAGAAAAAAAATCATGACTAATTTAATTTCTCTTTAATGAACTAAAAATTAAATATCCCAGAAACATTTTTTAAACAAGTTTAAACAGTTAATACTTCAACGATATTTGGTAGTTAATTATCTGAATAATAATTAAATTTCAAAAAGACAACAAATCTTCAAAAATTATAATCTAAAAATAAATCTCCTTACCCTCTATTGAGTTAAATCCATGTGAATAACAATAAAAAATCTTCTGTTGCAATTTTTATCAGATTTGCAGCCATATTCACAGCCATCAGCGTCGGTGTCAAGAGTCGGTGAAAAGATTTTATGTTCTTTCTTTAGATGCTGGTGGTTAACACCGACGCTGATGGCTGTGAATATGGCAGCAAATCTGATAAAAATTGCAACAGAAGATTTTTTAGTATTATCCACTTGGATTTAACTCAACGGAAAGAAGAGAAAGAATATTTGCTTTTTTATTACAGTTTGTGGAGATTTGTTGTCTCTTAGAAATTTAATTGTTATTCAGATAATTTATACCACAGAGTATTCATCTCCATAGACGCTAATGGCAACTTTTTTTAACAGGGGTTTTCCCATAGACAAACTTCGAGCCAAACGATCCGCTTCCTTTAATACCACGTCATTCCTGCTAATTCTATCATTCGCCCGCTGAAGCTGTCACTCAAATCACAATCGGCACTGGAGGGAAAAAAACAACACCGATGAAATTTAAATGCCGCTTGATATACGTTCCATATCCAATCAGGAATTATAATTTGGGAGCAGGAATAAAATTAAGTACCTAAAGAGGAAAATTACCGTTTGGAATCTCTGTAAGCTCTATACTCTGTGATTTATACTACCGAATGTAGTTGAAATATTAACTGTTAAAGCTTATTTAAACATCAGTTATGATTTTTTTTCTGTACGGTAACTCTAAGCAGCAATATTCATGAAAATCGATTGCCTGGAACGTGGTCAGTCACAAATGAGGAAGTTGCATGATTTTTCTAATTTCATGATTTTTTTAATCGATTCTTCTTGCAAAATAAGCAACTACCCAAAATTTGAGGCCGATCGAGAAATTTTTTGATTGCCAAAAAAATTAACAAAAATCCCCTTTTTAAAAGCGCGCGAAACCGCTGTGACGTCATCTTACGATAAACATTGTTGGAAAGCAATGGAGTTGATGGTATGATTGTTGATGTCATCGTACGATTTAAACAATAAACGTTTTCAGTCACTTGTTTTTTTTCTCGACTTTTAAATTAAAATGTTTAATTACCTGTATATTTTTTTGAAAAATTGACTAGATATTTCATTTTTAACCATACAAAAAACCATACGGAACACTTGTTTGTTTTTGAAAATCTGACACATGCAACTTCCTTATTGCCATTATGACTATTATAAAGACTCTCACCTGAGCGATGACATGAAGGTGGGTCTCTTGCTCTTGCTGTCGGACTTTGACCTGGGCCTGAAGACGTCGAAGACCATGTTGCCGGACTTGCGGTGGTCGTCGCCCGAAGTCCGGCGAAAGCGTCCGGTCAGCGCGCTCGAGGATAAAGAGGCGGTGGAGGGGGCTTTCGCCCCTCCGGACAGCGACCGCATGCGCTCCCGCTCCGCCACCCTCTCCACCGGGTCGGGGAGCACCATCCTCTTGCTGGACGCGTCGTAGTCCTCTGTCACGATGGTCGGCAGAACCAGGAGGGGGAGGTCCTGTGGAAAAGAAATCATTACAGTCAGCAGCGAAAAGGTTAAGGTTGGGAGTGGTTTCCAAATTGTGCCCCGTGAGATTAACTGAAAATATTGACATCCTATTCTAATCTATAAAATCACATAGGATTAGGGATCTAAAAAACCCTTCGATTCGATGCCTGAATCGATTCCTGATGTTCCGATTCCAACCTGGAATCGATTCCTTTTGGTCAGTATCGTTAAAGTGGATTCGAATTTGTTTATTTCAATCACAAATCAAAGATATTTAGCAACTATGTATTACTAATTTAAATAATAATAAGGAAGATATTAATTCATTATCCAAATACTAATTAATTATAGTGAACAATATTGTTAATTATCTGTATATGTAAGTACGATTCCTTAGATTCGATTCCTGCTGCAAAATATATTAACTAATAAATTATAGATCATAATACTAATAAATGATAACACAAAATTTTTAATAAATGTTTGTATTATTTAGGAAATTAAGTACGATTCCGAAAATTAAGATTCGATTCATGCTGGAATCGATTCATGGGTATCAAATCCTAGGCTTTCGATTCCGGAATCGATTCCTTCAGAAATATTTAGAACCCTAAAGAAGAGGCCAATAGTGTCACCCGTAAAAGAGGGTAAGGAAGTGGTTTCCAAATTTTGCTCCGTGAGATCCTCTGAAAATACTCACATCCTATTTTAATCTATAACATCCTATATGATCCTAACCCTTTCTACAACTTAATATTTAAAGTAATATTTTCCAAATTTTGTCACGTTTAAATTTTTATGAGGCCATGGTGTTATGTAAGTGTTGGTTATCTATACTTTGAAGCAATCGAATTTATTTAAAAATTCCTCCCTCCCTGAAATGATGGCATTTCTTTGCAGTTATATGATGTTTTGATTTATTTCTCAATTTAAATGACCCACTAACATTCGGAGACAACGGAGAGAAATGTTCTAACTCCCAAAATTCGGTTTTGCCATGAAACGGGAAATGGAATTAGGACCAAAATGGATGAATTTAATATTTTTAGAGTAAAAACTGGTTTCGGGGATTCTCTCGGAAAATATTTTTTAAAAACGTATAAATTTTTTTTTTAATTAAAAAAATTTTTTTTTACAAAAAGTTCTTTGAATTTAATGTAACGTTTGTTATAGAAGGGGAAACATTTTATTGCTCGCGGTGCTCTCAAGACCTCACAGCCCCCAGTTTGGGAACCACTGCTCTTAGAGCAGTGGTTCCCAACAGGTGGTCCGTGGACCACTGGTGGTCCGTGAGGCCATCGGAGGTGGTCCGCGAGAGGATTTTTAAACATTATCCAAAAATGTGTTGAAATTAAAAAAAAATAGTTTTCTTATCAAATATCCCATGAAGTAGTAAAGAACCATAAATGAAAACCCAAAAATCATTCGTCTCATAAATAAAAATTGTTAGGTTCTCTTTCTCTCCTATGATTCATTTGTTCATTTCACTCAAGTTATTCAACTGATATTTATTTAGAAACGAAATGTGATTATGTTGCGAATAAAATTGATTGAAACTCAGATGGGTCAGGGTGGGGCAAATAAAGAATAGCAGTGGTCTTCAACCCCCGGTCCGCGGACCGGTGCCGGTCCGTGGATCAACGTTTACCGGGCCGCGGGCCGACTATTTCATTGAAAATGAAATTAAATTCCTAGGTTTATACTCCAAATTAATGAATGAAATGAATTATAAATCACTTAATATTTATTTTTTGGTGTAACTGTATTTTATTATCAAATCATGTTTAAATACAATTAAATTAAAATTAATAAATCAAACTAATTTAGAATGTAAACAATCAACGCCCCCCCCAGCGGGCCGTGGAAAAATTATCAAACGATAACCGGTCCGTGGTGGTAAAAAGGTTGGGGACCACTGGAATAGAGTGTTCGGACTTTTTTTTTACATGGTTTGAAACGAAGCGAAGCTTCAAAGTGTTGAAAGATACTACAAATTGCATGCTAATAGGAAGATGAAATTTCTGATACAAGCGAAATAGGTTTGTTCGAAGATCTAAGAAAAATTTATTGTAAAAAATGCTAGTCTTTGAACGGATAAATCATTTTCCTTTTAAATTGCTCCTTTGACTATTTATTGACTTTCGATCTTTCGACGTGGTCTCTTTTGGAAGAATTATCAGTTAGCCTCGCCTATATAATTTTTGCTGCTACAACTCTCAGTCAGTGCATGTGCATTGTGCAGTTTACTGTTTTGTGATATAGAATTCCTGGTCATATCATTTTTCCTGTAGTTTAAATTCCGAGATTTTTTTCAAATTTAAATTAACTAATAAATTTAACAATACTGTTGTTGGGTATGAAAAAAAATGACTCTTGATACTGATGTTATTTAAACCTGGGGTAATTTAGGTGTAGGTATGATCAGGAACCTTTCTAGGGCTAATAGATCAACGAACGGACCTTAACAATTATTGTCATTTGTAAAGTATCCTCGTCTTTAATGTCTTTTATAAAAGGTTTATCTATAATTGGAATTAAAATAATGTCATGATAATTTTTCTTTAAAGTTTAATAGTTTTTATTTGATTTACAGTTCCATTAAGATGCGTATTAAGACTATGTTTTCCTGTTACTATTAAGAAAAAAAATCAAACTTTTCAACCTCTGTGAGGAATGAGTGCATTGAAAAAAGTTAAATATTTTAAGATAAAGTTTGGAATAGGGATGGTCCGCCAAGGTTCAAATTTAAGTGAAGTGGTCCGCGGAGATATTTGAGTTGGGAACCACTGTCTTAGAGGGTAATAGGAATAGGATAATACAGTGTGTTCGCTAGGACTAAAAAGATTTGGAACGATTTTCAAACAACAACCCAAACGCAGCAGTCAAACTGAGCCGAAAGAAAATTTCTCAAATTTGAAACATGTATACTTATTTCTTATAATATGCAGATTCCCAAAAATGATACATCGAGTTATTGTGTTAGCTAGATTTATCTCATGGCATTCACATAAGTCCGAGTGCGACGAGTTTCACTGTGGACATGGACATATGGTGCCGTCATGACGAGACAAGTCTATTTTTTCAGTGCACCCTTTACTCTTTTTCTAATTATGTAAGTTTTCTATAAAAAAAGGGAAATCAGAAGTTTCCAATTATTTAAAAAATAACCACAAAAAATACAAATTATATGATAGTATAAGTGGATCGAAAGCTTAGTTTGACGGGCGCTGTAGTTCTTGTAATTTTGATATTATTTCTGTAGCAATTTTGGATAATGGACTCATCCTGTTTTATGTATCTCCGCGGGGGAGGAACCTTTACGGCCTCATCACCTGATTCGAATCATCGCGAAAGAGGACCTCCCAAGGACACAACGTCCGTTCGAAAATCGCTTGCATTTTCATGCGATGAGTAGGATTGTTACACGTTAGGGGACATCCATAAATTACGTGAGGTGTTTTTTCCAAAATCTGGACCCCCCTCCCCCGGACCTGGAAAAAGTTGTAACCTTCCCCCGAACCTAATCAAATTTACCCAAACCTTATGTATTGCTCCTATGGAGCTGGCAGGGGCTTCCCCCGAACCAGGTTCGTAGGTTCGGGCACTTTTTCCAGGTCCGCCCTCCCCCCTTGGTGAGATTTAGTGAGATTTTGCTGGACCCCCCCTCCCCCCCCACGTGAGATTTACCTACAACCTGTAAAAATAATTTGCTGTTAAAGGGGTTAATCTCCTCAAAAACCGAAGATAAATTTTCAAAAAAAAAGTTGCGCTTTTTTTGTGATACACCCAACAATGTTCTTATTAAAAAAAGGTTTTTTGTTCGATCTCCTTTAATTTTTTAAAATTTAGGGCAGTGTAAGTGACCTCAATGAACTCAGCATGTTCACTTACCTAGGGTACATCTTACTTCCATGAAAATAGGAGACACATTGGTTAAAATAAAAGTCGTGAAATGGATTTTTGAAACACCCTGTTAAAGAAAAATTCCTGAATAATTTGTTTTGAATTGTAACCACATAAATATACCTATTTTATGTGCTGCTTTGTCACTTAAATATATTTAAAATACGAATTAGGTCACCAAATACATTAGATGAATAAAATAAATGGAATGGCCATTAAAACTAATGAAAATTAGGTACTTGTGAAAACAAGTCATTTAGACAGGAGGTTTTGAAAATACGCATATAAACACATTAAGCTGATTCTCGGAACTTTGTACTCCCTTTAAATTACTATTTTTAAACAAATTCCTTAATTCCTATTACCCAGGTGAATTAATTAACTAAATTAAATCCCTCGTTGCGTCTGAGAGGAAATGTACCAGCTAGAAGAATTCCCGAACTGTTGAAATAGAAAGATCGAAACAAGCAAATCGCAAATGGGAACGATCCTTTTAAAAAAAAGATCGTTTCGGTTGAATTTCTATAATAATGAAATAGTTTATAGTCGAAAGAAATTTTTTTTAGAACACTGTTGTCGAGTTGTAAAAGATAATATTATTTCATTTGTAATTTATAACAGAATGATTGCGAGAAGGGTTTTAGATTTACATAGGCAAGAATGAATTTGTAACTGAATGAATGTAATTGAATGAATTTGTTGGCATTAGCCTGAAACTTCTTAGGGTGTTTGCAATTAATAACTCGAATTTTATTTCAGATTTTATAAATAATTCAATTACTACTTGTGAGTTTCCTGACTCACTTAAAAAGGCTACCATAACTCCAATATTTAAATCTGGTAATAAAAATATACTGTCAAATTACCGTCCTATATCTATTCTACCCTCTTTCTCTAAATTAATTAAAAAAACTTTATCAATTAAAATGTATAACTTTTTAAACCATACGAAGTTTTTCGCAACTAATCAATATGGTTTTTTAAAGGGCAAAAATACTGAATCCGCACTTTTAGAATTTAATAAATTTGTTTTTAACAGTATCGATAAAAATAAGAAAACAGCTGCAGTTTTTCTAGATATCTCTAAGGCTTTCGATAGTGTAAACCATTCCTTGCTAACTTTAAAATTAGAACACGCTGGATTCAGAGGCAATATATTAAAATGGTTTATATCGTATCTATCTAATAGAAAACAACGAGTAAAAATAGGGAATAGTTTTAGTGATTATATTATTGTTAATCGTGGAGTGCCTCAGGGATCTATTTTAGGCCCTTTATTGTTTTTAATTTTTATAAATGATTTTTGCAAACTGAAACTATCTGGTAAAATGATAACTTATGCAGATGACTCGGCATTACTATATTCTTGTGATAATCTCCTAGAACTCAAATCACAGATTGAAAATGACTTAATCGAAATCAGAAAATGGTTTACCATTAATGACTTATCTCTAAATTTAAATAAAACTAAATATATTTATTTCTATCTTAAACAACCATTTATTCAACTAGATATTACATTTCATTTAAATTCTTGCGATGGCTCTTTTAATTGTAACTGTCCAAAGCTAGAACAAGTTAATAGTATTAAATATTTGGGTTTATTTATCGACTCAAATTTAAAATGGAAAACTCATGTTGGTGAGTTATGTAAAAGGCTTCGTTTCGCATTGGTTAAATTTCATCACCTAAAAAATAAAGTTACACAATCTTTTTTAAAAACCTTGTATTTTTCTTGGTTTTTCTCTTTAATCAATTATGGAATAATAATTTGGGGTGGAGATTATAAAACCAATTTATTGCCTTTAATTTCTATTCAGAATAAGTGTTTCAAAATCTTATGTTTAAATAATTCCGACTCAATTGACTTTAAAAGTTTAGGTTTACTCCCCGTGCGACATCTCGTTTTTTATAGAATTACACTTTACTTATTTAGCAATAGAAATATTTGTAATCTAAAAAATACGATTAACCAAAGGAGAATAAATGAAATTTATCAGATTCCTCGCTTTTACAAGGAGATATATCGTAAACATTTCTTTTATCTTGCACCAAAGTTATTTAATAGTCTACCTGCTGAGTTACAAAATATTTCTTCCTATCCCTCATTCAAACGTTGTTTACATAATTTTGTAATTTTTTTAAATAATGTTGAAGACCTTTTCTAAAGGAAGCATAATGTATTTTTTTTTGCCTTAGCTGTTTGCCAACTTGTAAAACTTTAATTTAAATAATTCTGTCTTTTGTAAATTAAATTAATCATTTATTATTGTTATTTGTACTATGTTTTTTTTTCTGCATTTTTGAATCTTATTATTGCTATGTAATTCAACCCACCTATTTATTTATTTTATTTTAAATATCACTCAATGTTCGCACTTTTTTTGGTTACCTGAACGGGACTGTTTCCCCTTGGTAACTCATATTATTTTATATATCCATTTGTAATTTCCATAGTGTAAAATAAAGATTATTATTATTATTATTATTATTATTATTATTATTATTATTAAATAAAATGGTTTTAAAAACAAAACACACACACACATAGCATCAGTTTATCTTTATCTCGCTAAGCAATATTTTGATAGGTTTCTAAAAATGAGCTTAAGCGTAATAAAATGTCAAATAAATATATGGATTTTAATGAACAATTAATTTGGCTTTGGCAATGGATAGCAACGATAGCAACAACTATCAAACTTTCAAACAGATGTATAAATGAGCTTGCTTTGTCATTTTTAACTAGTCGAAGTGGCATTTTAAGAGTAAGGGTGCATGTGGAAAAGATCAGTGAATTTCACTGATTGTATAAGAAGAAAGGGCAACCTTGTATAAGAATGTTTCTTATTGATTTTCGACAGTTATAATTCATATAAAAATTACAATTAAAGAAATACTATAAAAAATAGTGAATAAGAAATTATCTTCCATTTTCATGTTTTCGTATTCCTCCTACAGTGACTACTGACACACATGAAAAACAGTGAACAAAGATAGATTGAATTAATTTTTTTAAGTATCATTGTTAAGGCCAATTTTTGTTGGATCCATTTGATTGATAACCGTTGACCATAAACCATGGCCATTGACCATAACCATAAAACATTTGATTGAATATATATTTATAAATTAGTCAATCTAAATTAATTAAATTTATTTTAAAATTTAAACTTTTTATCCTGAACAGGAAATCGGTAAAAAAAAGTTTCATCTTTAAAATACGAGGAAACTTCGACTAAAATGTATTCTAAAAAACGTAGGGATTTGTTAATTAACTTATAAAATAAGTCTTTTGTCGTAAGTTCTGTTTCACAAAAAAAATCTTTAGAACTAGGGGAGAGTGGAGTAATTAGAAATTGGGGGAATAAGAAACATTTAATTTGCAGCTTTGGGAGTGGGCATAAGAAGTATATCAAGTTAAAACTTTACATTCAATTAATTTTATTTCTACTTAAGGGGACGCAGTCCCATTTTTACCAAAATCTTTAAAATCATTGTTATTTAATACTTCTTTCTATTATTATATGTATTTTCTTCATGTAAAACAGATTCCAAACTCAAAGTATCTTAAAATTCAAATTTTATGAGTTTATTTAAACAAATTCAAAAATTTTAGAGGTGATTTTAAAATGCTACTCCTCCTACAATAATCGACATACATTCTTGAAATTTGGTTTTCAAATACATCAAACTATGTGTAACAAAAGTTGGCATCGATTTAAGGTTTATAGTGCTCTGAATTCTAAACATATTTGTTTTTCTTGAATCACTAGCTAAAAAAGCAATAAAATGCTCAAATTCTAAATTCAGTAATTTTTATAAAATAATCTACAATGCTCATTGAAAAAACAAATGCCAACTTTTGTTAAACATACTTTCAACAATAGTCAGAAAAAATTTCAAGAGATTTGGTCCTATAGATAAAAAGCCTTAGCATTTTAAACAATGAAACATTGATTCCGAGTAAAAGGACTTTGAAGTTTCCATTAGCCGTAGGGACCTTAATACTTTCACATATGAAATCAACCATAACTTGGATATTTTTCAATGAAAAGTTTTGAAAATTCGTAGGGTGATAAACAAGTGCATTTACATTAGTTTAAAAGAAAATTTTTTTTTTCGAAATTTTGTCAAAACATGGTACTGCTCCCCTTAATTTTACTGAAATAGGTGGGTTGAAAGACAACTTTTACTCACCACTTTAAAGTTTGTTGAAAAATAGTAATTCGATTGACAGTTTATATAAATTTTGCGTTTTAATTTAAGTTATGATAAGTAAATTAAAATATTAAGTCGGTTTTTTATATTTAATTTTCCAGGAAATTAATAAAAAACGATATTGGAACGCAGAGGGGTGGGAAGTAGGTTCGAGGGTGTCTTCAAAAACTTCCTGAACCATTTAAACTTGAAGAAATGGGGTTTACATATGTACCCCCATATAGTTTATACAGAGGAAGTGGAACCGACCTTAAAAAAATTGAGCTTTCAAAAAAATTGAATTGATTTTGGGGAGAATAATCAATTAGTATCACAAAATGAAATAAGAGAAACACCATATGATTAATTTTGTCATGATTTTCAAATATTTTGTATAAAAAGTTGCTTATAACTTTCAACTTGTGCTTAACTTAAGACTAATTTTTAACAAGGCCTATATCGAAAGGTTTTTAAGGAAATTTTTTAAATTACTGAGGTTGAAAAAAACTCTTTAGAGATTATATTAATACCTTCATTTGATTTTAATTGTTAAAAACATAACATAATTCATTATTCTTCTATTAAAATTCTATTCTTTTCATGCATTTAAATATAAAACATATTACTACTAGTATTTATTCAAGTCTATATATTCAATTAATTCTCTGAACTGTTTAATTCCATAATTATGATGTATCCTGTCCATCTTTCAAGACTGGCATACTTTCAAGTAAGACTATTTCAGTGTGGATTCTTAGAGAGAAAGAACTAGCCAGGCTGTGTAACTTATTTTATTGTGAATATATATCTTTCAAATAGAACCAGTCCTGTGTTTAAATTCAATCTTTTTTACTACCTAAACACGGCAAATTTATTTAAAACTAAATTTGTTTAAAATTATCATAAACTGAAACTTGTGAAACTTTTGGAAGATCCAAAAATCAGTAATTTTGATATCAGTTCTACAATAAGGATTAAATTGCACGTAAAAAATTTTTGCATGTAAAAAACCTCATATCTTTGAATTTATGACTGCCAAGAACCTAATTCCCGCATGAAAAATTAAGGGGTGAAAAAATTCCCTTTAATAGCTTATTTCTGAAACATGTCAAACGCTACTTTTCATGTTTTAAGATAAATGAAAAAACCTGCATAGATGCCCACTACATAAGATGTTAAGTAATTTTTTTCTTAAAGTAGACCTTATTTGGATAGTTTACAGTCAAAAAGAATTATTTTAATGTTTTTTTTTTCTTTTCATAAAAAATTATTGAAATATTTGCATTTGACAGGTTTCTGCAATAAACAGAGTATTCAAGCCTATTTTCATAGCTTAACTCTAATTTATTTAAGGATTTGTTAGTGTAGGAGTATTAGTTGAAAATAACATTTCATTATTAAATTCTAACCCATAAAATTATTATAGAATTGTTATTTTTTTCCCTTTTGGTTAGTAGATGTATAAATACCTTTTTTTATAAATGATTTAAACTCTAAACTCAAAAATAGTGTTCAGCCAATTAAAAATGTTAATATAGACATCTTCGAAGTCAATTAGATGGTTGTTTAGATGTAACTTTGTGGACAGTTAAGCAATTTTGCTTTAAAAGCTTACAAAATCAGTTAATAAGTTCAATATTACGATCTGGGGTAAATATTTGATGTCCCATTTTAATAAAGTTAATAATAGTTAATAATAAGTTAATAATCCCCTTTTAATAAAAGATCCAAAATCTCAATCACATGGATGTAATAAAGGGCTACAAGCATGGAAATTTTAAATGAACAAAAACTTTAAAAATTTAGTTTTTACTATGGCTTGATGAATCTAACCTCTAAACCTCTAAGAGAGACTTTTCCAATCGCATATAGTGTTTATATGTGATTAAATAAAAAAAATCAGTCCCAAACAAGCTGCAGATGAGACGGCATGAACAAAATTCCCCGCAGTTTAAGTGCAGAAATCAGTCAAGCGACGTCGTTTGACATGTTTCTGCACTAAAGCTGAAATTAATAATAAATTAAATAATAAACTAATAATTAATTTTAAAATAACGATATTTTTATAATTCTTACTTATTTTTATAATGTGCGTTTACCCCTACAGAATCCTATGACACCAATAACTCATTTTTGAAAAGAGTGGCGTTTGACACGTTTCAGAATTAAGCAATTCAATTGATGTTCCCATTAGGGAACATCGGCAGGTAAAAGGTGTGACTGTTTGTGTATCGGGGAATCAACACACAAGTAGGAACCTATTAATTCTGTATATCTTGCGTGCAACAGCACAAATCCCTGGTTTAGAAAAGCTGTGTGGAAATATCTCCCCTGCAAACAAAAAAAATGGAAACGAAAACGAAAAACCACCCATAAAGACTTCCAGTATAAGCAGTTGACTAATAAAACTACGGTTTTAACTTTTCCCTTTGACTACGTCTAGCTAGTAAAAACCAGTTAAGTAACAGGATTTGGCTGAAATATCGAAATTTTATAAAAACTACGAAAGAATTTATTATTGCATTATTATTTGTAGTTGGGTGGCTTATTACAAAAAAACTTCAAAATGTGATACTTTCATGAAACTTTCAGGAATGTTAGATAATCATATGAGAACTAAAAAATCGATGGGAGCCCAAAATTTTAGGGCGTGGTTTGACCGTTATGACGTCATAACAAGATTGCGACCAAGGACCTATATTCGGTTCTTTTATAGACAGAAAGACATTTTTGGGGTCAAATATTATGTTTTAAGGGTCAAAAAACACGATTCTGATGACAAAACGTGCAATTTGTTCTAAAAAGTAACTTAAATTCAATAAAAGTAAAAAATAGTAATACAGTCAATCGACAGTATTGCTTCAAAAAATGAATTAGAAAAGGTATCTTTTTCGACGGTTTTACTTGCTTTTTGGGGTGATGATTCCGAATATCTAGTTCATTTCCACGTGGAAGGTCGGCTTTATATCAAAAACCGCAAAAAATGTGAAAAAATCGCCAAATTTTTACTGCATCTTCGGGTTCTCGCTTATATTTCAAAAAATATAAGTTTCTAAAAAATTATTTGAATTACAAAGTTGGAGTAAATAAAATTTCCTACAAAATGCACTATTCAATTTTTGTTTTCCGAAGAATAGTTTTGCCGTTATAACCCACTGAAAAACAGAGAAACAAACATCCTCTGTTTAAATAATGCTGTGTAAAATTATCTGCTTTTCAATTCGTTACAACATGAACACTATTATTCGGAAAATAAAAATTGAGTGGTGCATTTTGTAGGAAATTTTGTTTACTCCAACTTTGTAATTCAAATAATTTTTTAGAAACTTATATTTTTTGAAATACAGGGTGTATCTGAAATGATGCAACAAACTTTCAGGGATGATAGTACTGATCAAGACGAACAAGAATCGGTATAGAAAGGAGGTCCCAGACCAAATCCCAGGGAGTTAAAAATGGAGCGACACCCCAAAAAAATCATTGAAAAATTCAATTTGTAGAAGAACTACTATTGGTAAGAACTTAATTACGGTCTCAAAAATTGTGGTTTAATATGATCTTAAAAATTACCTCAAAAGTCTTCACTTTAAAATTTGTTTTATTATGAAAAAAGTTAAAAAACACAAAAAAATGTGAAAACTCTGCCAAAACCTTATTTTGTATTTCGAAATCCTTTCTTTTGATTTGATAAACTGAAAGATCATAGTTGAAAACCCTTAAGTCCAAAGTTTCACGTAAATACAATCAATATTAAACGCTTGGAGATCCTGTTAAAGGTTGTTTTTTGCGTGCGCTAACAGCTGTTCTGGAAACAGCTCTAAAAAACTGCTTGCGCACCCAAAAAACAAACTTTAAAAGGATCTCAAGCATTTAATATTGATTGTATTTACGTGAAACTTTGGAATTAAGGGTTTTCAACTATGATCTTTCAGATTATCAAATCGAAAGAAAGGATTTCGAAATACAAAATAAGGTTTTGGCAGAGTTTTCACATTTTTTTGTGTTTTTTAACTTTTTTCATAATAAAAATTTTTTTAAAGTGAAGACTTTTGAGGTAATTTTAAAGATTATATTAAACCACAATTTTTGAGACCATAATTAAGTTTTTACCAATAGTAGTTCTTCTACAAATTGAATTTTTCAATGATTTTTTTTGGGTGTCGCTCCATTTTGAACTCCCTGGGATTTGGTCTGGGATCCCCCTTTCTATACCGATTCTTGTTCGTCTTGATGAGTACTATCATCCCTGAAAGTTTGTTGCACCATTTCAGATACACCCTGTATAAGCGAAAACCCGAAGATGCAGTAAAAATTTGGCGATTTTTTCACATTTTTTGCGGTTTTTGATATAAAGCCGACTTTCCACGTGGAAATGAACTAGATATTCGGAATCAGCACCCCAAAAAGCAAGTAAAACCGTCGGAAAAGATACCTTTTCTAAATACATTTTTTGAAGCAATTCTGTCGATTGACTGTATTACTATTTTTTACTTTTATTGAATTTAAGTTACTTTTTAGAACAAATTGCACGTTTTGTCATCAGAATTGTGTTTTTTGACCCTTAAAACGTAATATTTGACCCCAAAAATGTCTTTCTGTCAATAAAAGAACCGAATATAGGTCCTTGGTCGCAATCTTGTTACATGACGTCATAACGGTCAAACCACGCCCTAAAATTTTGGGCTCCCATCGACTTTTTAGTTCTTATATGATTATCTAACATTCCTGAAAGTTTCATGAAAGTATCACATTTTGCAGTTTTCGGGCATTTTTATGTAAGGGGCCATTCATTAATTACGTAAGGATGATTTTGGCAATTTTTGACCCCACCCCCCACCCCCATGTAAGGGTACGTAAGATTTTTCAAACCCCTCCCCCCTATTCTTACGTAAGATTCTATTTCGTTTAATCAGTTTAAACTCGAATAAAAAAAGATACATCTGATACACCCTCATTTTTTTAAAATTAAAGCTTCGATAATATACCGAGATAAGTTTTTCTGGGGTTATTCAATAGTTATTTGATTGGAATTTGTTTACATTAACTTAGAAAATCTTACGTAAGAATTGGTTTGACCCCCCACCCCCAAGTAAGGGTATGTAGAGATTTTTCCAACCCCCCCTCCCCCTCGGGACCCTTACGTAATTAATGAATGGCCCCTAATAAGCCACCCAACTATTTGCATTATTGCTTTATTACAACAATAAAGTACATAGATTACTCAATCTTCTTTGTATCTTGTCATCTGATCTGACCTTAAGAGTTCATTAACACTAAGCAAAAGATAGAAATTAAAGTGGAAACTTCTAAAGATGAATCTTAAACACCATCATCATAAAAAAATAGACAATCGTCCTTGACCTTTTCTTTCATACGCGTTAAACAAGGCCAAACAAACCGGAGGATATTAGAAGAATCCTTTGTTAATGTCACCGCATATTTAGTTGCAACAATGGGAAATGATCCTCACGAAGTCAACTTTATACAACACGCCCTGCAAAAATTCCCTTAATACCAGCAACCAAATAAAAAGGGGACGGGTAATTGCAAGGAGAAGCAATTTAGGGAAAACAGTAAACACTTTTGGGAACGTGTATTTAGAGGCAATTAACGAGAGGAAGGGCTGGCGAAAAAAGGCATCTTCGCTTTGGATAATATCCTCTAAAAGTCTGATGCAATTCAGGGATATAGTAGCGTTCGTCCGGAAGGAATAATGTCATAATAAATGCATGCGATAGTGTTTCCGAATACTCGAGGAGCTGAGAGGGGGTTGATTTAGGAGAGAAATGTTCTGCTGGAGGCACGTTCGTAATAGTAAGGGTTCGAGAGGGGAGGTCATAAAGTATGCATTTTAATCAAGGGTAGGTTTTGGAAAAGTAATCAAAAAACCGTTCAAAAATTAACAAGAACTTCTTTTTTGTGGGGGTGGCATCACACTTCTGAAAGATCCACTAGGATTGTTAAATTTTTAAGAGAAAAAGAAAAATTTTAATATTTTAGAGAAAAATATCCTTTTGCTATTTTATTGCAAGTCTTTTTTTCTGGAATGATGCATTCTGTATCAATGCTGATAAAAATTAATAATCTCATCAAGTATTCAATTAAAGAGCTTTCTTACTTGAAATTTTACTGTCCATGCCGTATCTATTTTTGAAACAATAAGCTGCCACATTATCTTTAGAATGGCTTTTTTTAAATATAACTCCCAGCTCTAACTCGTAAAAGGTAATCTAGTTTATGTGCTGTATTAAATGAAAACAAGAAGTGGAAGAAACGCTTCTTTTACCATTCTCAAACAGTAAAAAAACAATTTTAAAGAGAAAAGTCCCAACTAACCCTGGTCACATTGCGCTACACTTTCAGGACCCCCCATTAAATGTTTAAGAAACTTGTGAATTGCCCTTAAGATGCGTTTCCACAAACGCGGTCTATTGGGTTGCGGCAATCCGGCTAGATTAACTGAACGAATCACAGTGAAACAGCTCAAGAAGATGACGTCACTTTTTTTCCCTAGTGATTTGTCCAATTTCCTTTTTTACTTGATTTACAATAGCTGTAAATCAAAAACTGGTTGTGTGCTAAATTATAAAAATCAACCGAGGTTGACTTTTATGTTTACAATAAAGAAAACGATCGCACCTCGGATCTTTTCTATTACGTTGACGGTTGGTTGACGATATTTTAGTTGGTTGGATCGTTTTCAAGTCTTGTTTGGGAAGATGCATCTGACCTTTGGTGTATGTTAAAGTTTGGTTCTTTACGAATTCATTGAATCTACAATGGATGAACTCCATAGTTGAAAAGCACAGTACAATTAAATCATGGCAGTCACGTCACCTCTGCCGAAGAGTGGCAAGTTGTTTACGACATTCGATCCAAAGTGCGATCTCCAAAACATCCACTTCTCTAATTATACACGAAATTCAACCTTCCGCGTCCAGAGTCTATTAGTCCTATAAACAAGGGTTTCCCAATTAAATTTCTCAACGGGGAGAGCGAATTGTGTTTCTGAAAGGAAAACACTCCTTGAGTTGGGAAGAAGCATAGAGGTAATACAAGTAGAAAGAATTTAGGAAAGGACACCCATGGTGGTCAAAGAAGATAGTGTCAAAAGGGAATCGAGAATATGAGAAGTCCCATTGATGGAGAAGTTTCCCGGACGAATATATTTATCCCTCTCTCTGCCTTTCTCTCTATTTCTCCCTCGTTGCCTTTCTCTCTGGCGCTCTCTCTCTCTGTCTGTTGTTTTTTGTTTCTCTCTTCATTTCTTTTCTCGGAAAAAAATAGCCAAAAGTTTTCGAAAAAAATCATATTGTTTAACCACAACCGCCATATATTCAAATCGGCCCGTTTATGATTTATAGACACTATCATTTACGAAAGAAATTTAGGGTGCTTACGGCAACAATGAGCTAACTCTAATTGTTACAGTTTGTTTGCTCACTGTTGCTGAAAGCACTACAATAAGGAAGTTGCATGTGTCAGATTTTCATAAACATTCAAGTGTTCCATATGGTCTCTTGTATGGTAAAATGAAATATCTAGTCAATTTTTCAAAAAAAATGCACAAATAATTAATTATTTTAATTGAAAAGTGTAGAAAAAACATGTGACTGAAAACAACGTACAATGACGACAACAATCATGCCATTTACTCCGCTGCTTTCCAACAATGGTCACCGTACGATGACGTCACATCCCAAACTCTTAGCGTTTTCGCACGCTTTGAAAAAGGGAATTTTTGTTAATTTTTTTGCAATTAAAAATTTCTCGATCGGCCTCAAATTTTGGGTAGTTTCTTATTTTTAGCATGAAGAATCGATTAAAAAAATGGGTTATCAAATCGACGTGTACGAATGTTAAATTAAAGAAAATTACGGTTCTATATCTCCTCTCAGGTACGCTTATTATATAAGATACGGGCAATGTGATAAATTGGAAATAATTAATAATGCCCGAAGGTGGAAGAGGGCAGGCAATGTGATAAATTCAATGGAATTTACAATGAAAGTTATCACTTTGCCCGCCTCCACTTAGGGCATTATTAATAATGCCCTCACTTTGCCCTTAACGTATACAGGGTGATTCAGAAATAATCATCAATATTTTGGGGCGAGGTAGAGGGACCCTAGACAAGCATATTTCGAATAGGGATGGTGGGGCGCAGCCTTACCGTTAAAGAGCTAGGACCTAATGTAGTGCGAGCGCGTTTCAAAAGGCCGTTTTTAGAAGGACCGTGTGATGAAACAAAACATAATAAAATGAAAAACATTATTGCATGCGGTTAGAAAGTATCCCTACTACTTAAATCCTCAATCTGATAGAAATTGGACCACTTGCTAAACCATGGGGTGAGTTTTAAAACGTGCAAAATTAATCTCTTAGTCAAAGAATGGAGTTCCCTTAATGGTATTAAGAAAAATGATGATCGGGGGAGGAATTTTCAATGATCAAACAGTTTCAATGATCAATGTTACGATAAATGAAAATTCCTTCCCCGATCATCATTTTTCTAAGTACCATTAAGGGAACTCCATTCTTTGACTAAGAGATTAATATTGCACTTTTGAAACTCACTCCACGGTTTAGAAAGTGGTTCAAATTCTATGGAATTCATGGTGTAAGTAGTAGGGATACTTTCTTACCTAATGCAATAGATTTTTTCATTTTATTATGTTTAGTTTCGTCACACGGTCCTTCTAAAAACGGCCTTTTGAAACGCGCTCGCACTACATTAGGTCCTAGCTCTTTAACGGTAAGGCTGCGCCCCGCCATCCCTATTCGAAATATGCTTGTCTAGGGCCCCGCTGCCTCCCCCCAAAATATTGATGATTATTTCTGAATCACCCTGTATAGTACTATTTGGGTAGTTCTTTCATTTAATAGATGGAATTTTTTTAAAAGAAAGTTAAACTTTTTAGACAACGTATCAGGCATTTTAGTCCAAAAAATGCATGTCTGAGCAAAAATTTTGAATGTTATACAAAATCGTATTAATGCCGTGTAGTTTTAATATATTTACATGCCCAACTGTGTAAAAAAGTAAAGAGTACACACAATATTTGAATTTTTATAAGTCACGTGTATGTTACGAGCACTTAGGGTCATGCCCTGATAATTTCTAGAATGTCCGACATAGGTATATATTTATACATTCTCTAAATAAACATCCATTTTTTAACATTTCGCAAAAACAAGTTCGATGAAAAGGGCTCGCAAAAATTGTTCTACCTCTATAGAAGTGCTACTGAATAGATATTTCAAAAGAATTGTTTAGCTAACCAAGAGAGGGGGAAGAACTTCTCAATATAATTCTGGAACACCTTAAAAGGAGATTTCAGAACCACAACAGTTTTAAGAATACTTCTTTCATCTATTTATTGGTGACACTGACCTCAACAACAGACCCATTTAATTTTCTAGACTTAAAGCTGAAAGAGTTCAGAAATACGGGTCTAGACTTGGATTAATATGTTATGAAAGAGTTGGGAAAAACTGACACTTCAGACTAACTTCATCTTAAGAGTTCAATTTTTTTTAATGTCAGATAAAAAATTTAGAATGTACGACTCTTTTTAAAAATCTACTCTGGTGTTATATAATATTGAAAAGAAACAGATAAAAACAGAAAAATACGAATCCACGTATATTTTTTATATACTTGGTTCTAAACAATAATGTAAGGATAATTTTTTATCTCAATTCAGTTTCAAAACCCAAAACTAGGGCACGTCCAAAAAATGTAAAAAAAATTAAATGCTAAAAAATTATTTATTCCCATCTTAAACACTGAATCTTTTCGCATTAATCGGTGCACTGGTTTACTAATTACTTTACTTCCAGCTCTACACTTGACATTGAATTCTTGAGTGTTTTCCCCCAAGAAAACACTGTAATAAAGGAAAAAATTGCAACACACGCGACGACAGATAATTTAATCAGTCCTCCGAATGACATATGAAACAATAAGGTTAAAAGAAGCACATCTCATACTGAATAATTTCATTTGGCGTATCATAGAAAGGGACTGATTGGAAGCTCTGAACAAATAGCTATGATACCAAAAAAATGCTGGAATATTTTGCCAAAACAATAAACACTGCATTATGTTTACTTGGATTATATCTAAGTCCTATCTGAAAAGTTTCTAACTGATTTTATAGATGGTTTTAAAATACATCAATGGCAGATTATTGTGGTTGCTGTATTTCTTTTGCTGTTTGTGTATAAGTTATTTTTGAGGGTTTTAGTAGTGTAACTTTTAAATTTTCTCAATTTTATGATATTGTCTATTCTAATCCTAAAATTTTAAGTGCTCCTAAAGTTTTGGTATTCTTTAATGAAGTATTGTTCTTCTTTTGCAAGAAATGGTCTAATGTAAGTTAATTGAATTCCGATTCCATCTTGTAAAACTACAACAACAGGATAATTTAAGACAGACCAGTATTTCAGTCCACCTAACGGGACGTTTGGTCCCGACGAAGTAATCTTGACCAGTGGTCAATCAACATGAAACATAAATAGAATGCCCATATTAAAAATTAGAGACCAAAATGAGTTGTCGGGACCAAACGTCCCATTCGGTCAAGTGTCCCGTTTGGTCAAACATCACATTCAGTCAAACATCCCGTTCGGTTAAGGTGCCTGCCTACCTAAAAATGCCGTTTCGGACAGAAAATTTTGTCTTTATCTTTCCTAGAACCAAAGTTACAGAAATTTTACTTCAAACTAGAAAGGCATTTCATTAAGGAAAAGGTAAAGAAATTCGCGTTTTTCTCATAATCACATTTTTGCTATTTTCCTTCTCCGCAAAACTACATAACTCAAAATATTATAAGTGAATTTCTATGAAACTTGGGCACAATACTTGACATAATATGGTTTAGGAGCCCTACTATTTGTTTGGATGTGGGTGTAATATATTTATGAATAGTATAACTTCAAACTTTACTGAAATTTGGTGGGTATTTTTTTATTTTTCAAGTTTGTGCTATAACTTTTGATATTAAAATAATTTAGACATAAAAATAGTAGGCCTCCTAAAATATGTTTTTACAAGGATAATAAAGTTTACAAAACAAAAATATCTTCATATAAATTTGAGTTATGATGTTTTGCGGGAAGGCTGTTTTTTGTGATTTAATGCATAAATTCTTCAATAATATGGAAATTTAAATTAATATTTAATTATTTTTTTTATTATTCATAGTTTTTAGATGCATTTAATTGTATAAATCACAAATTAGGTCAACATTTTAATTATTAAAAAAAGCCTCCATAGGTAGGCAACCACCTTAAACGTCACATTCAGTCAAACATCCCGTTCGGTCAAACATCCCATTCGGTCAAACCTCCCGTTCGGGCAAGTGCGTCGTTCGATCAAAAGTACTGTCCGTCAAAGATCCCATTCGGTCCGATGTTCCATTCGGGCAAATGCAAATTGTCTTTCGGTCCTGTGGCGATCGGGAAAGAGGAACTTCGGTCTAATGGATTTCTGTCAAATGGCCGCGACCGATCCTTCACTGTAGATCTAACTTACCCTTCACGGATTGTTTAAAAAAATTGGGATATTTATCTCCCAACGCAAAATATGGAAACTTTAATGTGTACCAATGTGCTCCACGAGTGTATCAAAGTTACCCCATCCAAGTATACCAATTTGCCCCATTTGTTGTTTTTGAACAAAAACCTTTATTTTAAAAAAATGGCAAAGGATATTTAAAGTTTAAGGATACCCCCTATTGCTATCAGGGATAAACTTGTTTTTTAATTTACAAATCTATGTATTCCAAGTAGAATAACTTCAGGAAGAAAGAAATTTACTTTTGGAAATTTTTTAAGAAAAAAAGTTAGTTTCCTTCACTAAAATTTATAGACTTATTACAGAGCTTTACGGTTTCATACGTAATGCTTGGGCATATGAAGGCAACTTTTCGTAAAAACACGACCTAAATAACCTTGATAGTTTTTGAGATATTGAGAGTGTATCAAATTACCCCGTTTTCCCTTATGTGATGTCACAAGGCCCCAAAAAAATTCGTTTAAAATTCAATATTATGGAACACACAGGAAGTGTTCAAGGGCTTGTTGGGTCAAAGCAGGTTGTTGGTAGCAGGCAAGTTGGTTGTTGTTCGTCAATAGCAGTATTTTTTTTTCATTTGAACCTGAATATTAATAGCCAATCCATGAAATATTAAAATACAGTCTGCTCCAACGTATCGGAAAAATTTTGTTGCTTTGTTACAGCCGAAATGGAGCCTCTACCAAACAATTAACAGGTTTTAAAAGCTCCGAAAGCAAAAGCTTTTAATGCTCTTTTAATAATATTTACTAATAACTTATGTGTTTTACCGGCTGTCCGTTACAGCTCTTAAGATCTATTTTAAGATCTTAAAAAAATCTCAGATCGTAATGGAGGCAGGCTTACGCAAGTAACTTCGAACTTCTTTCTATACATTAAAAGGTTTTATAGCGTTCAGAACAAAGATTCAGACGATCTTTCAACGAAAAAAAATGCTCTTTAGGGTGAAGAAAAGTACCTCTAAAACGCTATGCGTAATTCCAATATCAGAAAGATGAAGAAATGCTTTTTTCGAAGCTACAATAAAAGATGTCTTGAAAATAAGCTTTTTACCATAGTCCTATGAGAAAATAAATCGAAGTACTACTTTAAAAAGTAAGAAAATTAAGCTTTCATAATAGGTAAAATTTAATCTGCGCAATATTATACTGTATGAGGAAATCAGGACGTAGTTTGAAGACCCTGGATTTGTATGAAAAATAAATATGTTGTTTTTTATATTCCTATAAACACTAATGAATAAAAAACAAGTGCAGAAAAAATAGAGACGTTCAGTTGCATTCCATAGATAAAAATCCCACTCCCCATTTTCATTTTTATTCTCCTATTATGTTTTCCACTTTTAAGAAAAATGCAAAAAAATTAATTTAATTTTCCCTTAGGCATCATAAATTTTCCTTATTTCCCTTTTTTTCCGAAATTTTCCTTATTTTAAAATTTCCATATTTCCCTTCGGCATTTCCCTTAGTAAATGGCATCTAATTACAGAAATATTGGTATTTTGTCACATTTTTATTTTTTATTACTTTTTTCGATCATTAATCAATCATTGTTATTATATCAAAGAAATACTGTTACTCACTGAATAATGATTCTACATAATCGAATCAAAAATATAAAAATATATCTTAAAACATTTATGAAAAGCAGGCATGGTCTTAAAATTAATGTATGAAATATAATGGGAAATTCCAGTATTTTTATTTTATTTTTTTATTTGATAGAGGTGTGAAAGAGAGGAATATATGAGCAAAACAATTTTAATTACGATAATTTAATTTCAAAGTTTGACTTTTTAAAAGGGCGCGAAAACAGTTATGACGTCATTCAATCCGAAACAAATGAAAAGGGATTGTCGATGATTTTTACTTAAAATATTGAATAAATTAAATTTTTTTTAACTATCCATGCCGTTTTTTTACTGAAATAATGCATTTTTTCTGTTTTTAAAAATGCGGGTATTGCCCATCATCATCATCATCATCATTATTAATATTATATTATTATTTACATAAATATATAAAATTGAAACTCTGCTTCTAAAAGAATTCTTATGCGTATTTTTCGAGTTATGAAACTTATAATGAGCTTGACGGAAGAGAAATTCCACCGAGCCCTCTTAACGATCTCTTATTACGATGATGAAATGCAGTTTATTGACAAACGGTCAACAACACAAATATCGCTTATGACAGCCATAAAAGATTTTTTTTATTCGCAATCAAGTTCATTGCCTTTCTCTTGTGTGAAATATTAGCGCCTGCGTCGTGCAGATAGAACTACTGAACCAAGAAACATTATATAATTTACATTTTATTGCATTTTTTCATAACTGAGGCGCGATTAGTTTTGTGATGCTTACAATCAGAGATATTTTTAGCGCCTCTGAGAGCGTATTTCACGCAATGAAAATCGGAAACACGCTTCTAGAAACTAGCTAGGCGTATTTTCACTCCTTCAATTTTTAACAAACCTTTTGTCTTGAAAAGTGCATCGCGCCCCATCGAAATCGAAAAATATTTTTTTACTTAAATTTGTAATGTTAAATAAATATTTAATTTAGAATGTATAATGTAAAATAAATTATTTTATTTATAATGTTTAATTTTTTTCTACTAATACTTAACAGATGCTATAATTGTTGCCAAAATAGCATCCTCATTTTTTCTATTCCATTTATGTCCATTAAAAAAGAAAACGTTCTTATAAAAAAATTGTCTCTGCATATGCAGTTTATGTTATTACCGTATTTCACTCCTCGTAAATGAATTTTACGCATCCTGAAAAAGTCAAGGAGTATTTTTACTCCTCCGAAAAAATTCTAAGAATAACACTGCTTACAATAATTAGAAGAATTTGTTGAACTATTTCTTTCCATACAGATATCTCTAAATACTCACACACACACGTTTGAAGATTCTGTATAACAAAAAATTCATATTTAAACAATAGTTAATTATAAATTTTCATTTGTTTTTCCACAGATTAAACGGAGAAATCTATTCCATATTAATTGCATGATATTACTTAATTGTTTTAATTACAATGTTGTTCATTTAAGCAATGAACTTTCCAAGGTGATTTTATCTAAATGAAAAGATATTTTGATAGCATTTAACTAATTTCCTGAAAAATAACTGTCGTAGTGAAACATTTGTAATAATGAATTAATTGAAGATTAAGTCGAAATATAACTGGAAAATTATCCAGACACTGAAAAGAAGGTATTTATTTTAGTTCAAAGCTTATGCGGTAAATGGAGGTATGTTCCCCAACATCGTAAAAAACTATTTTCTTAAGGTACTCGGTCAGTAAATTCACGAAATAAACATTTTGCATTTTATGACAAACTTTAAAAAAAAGTACCCTATACGTTTTTAATAAACCGACAATCGGTATTTAGTAAGAAAATTGTTCAAATTAAATTAATCAATAGACATTACTGATTACAATTTATTACGAGAAACTTAAAAACCTATTTACTAAAAAAATTTAACTAAGGAACGAGCCAAAATTCTTTAAAATAACCTTTAGGTGTTTATTTTTGATAACACGTCGGAAAACAATAACGAAGATTCAATATGAAAAATAAAACTTTTTCTATCTTTTCTTATAACATTAATGAATATAAAATTAAATCTAAACGTACTTTTTGGATGAATTTTATTTTCTTCCTGTAGTAGGAACGCATTAATATCATCCCATCATCAATTCTGAAGGAATTGGAGTATTGTCCAAATACCAATGAGAAAATGCCATTAATGGATGTCATGGTTTTTAAATTGAACCCAATAGTTAGTACACGCATTTCTGTTTTTTTTTATCTCAAATGCAATTAAATTAAGTGGAAAATTGGGGTTTATCGATTTATGGTTTTATGCTGATATTAACCAAAACATTTTTATCATGATATTTGATTGATGATATTTAAACCAACGGTACACACACACAATCATATCATAAGACATTTCTTTCTTATAGGATTTTAGTCTTTTTAAGGAATAAATTCAAAGCAAAAAAATCCGTACTTTTCCGTTATCCGGGAGCAAGCGAAAAATCGCTAAACAATGTCAATGGCGACTTGGCTCACAATTGGCGACATTTGGGCCCGGCTTACGGAGAAGTACCAAAACATCATTTCTTCTTGATCGGCTAACGTTTTTCAGCTTGTTAACTATGACAGCAGTTTAAAATGTTCTGTGAGCAAGTTAACTCTGTGGGATTACCAGTTGTGGTTGAGGGTTGAGACTAGTAAATCCACATTAAAGAACTAAGAACTTTATTTTAACAAACAATGCAAACTCCTAATAACGATTAACAAGTTAAAACAATTTAGAATACGTTGACAATTGAATAGGCCGCAGTAGCCAGCCGAGAGAGAGTGCCGAGAGTCAGAAGGCAAGGGTTTGGTCAGAGCACCATCAGCTTTGGTTCCACGCTGCCTATTTATCTGCAGTTGTAAACATGACGTCTCCATCTCGTGGCGTGCGCAGTCAGTGACGTTCAGAGCCAGTTGCGGAGTTCGCTGGCGCCGATCGCCACAACTCCAATGTAGGCTGATCAGTAAGATAGGAGAATATCCATTGAACAAGATCGGCCTTAAAACCCATAAAGGACAGTTTATTTAAAAAAATACCAAAATTGAGTTAATCAAAGGCCTTGGAGAAATCGGTATAGATGACATCAAGTTGACAATTAGTCTCAAAAGAGGAAATAATATTACTAGTTAAACAATACAAATTTGAAAGAGTTGATCTATGAGGGAAAAATCCATGCTGAGCAACAATAATAAATCCACTTACTTGTGAAAAGATCTTCTTATGGATCACAATTTCAAAGACTTTAGCAAACGAACTTAAGATAGCAATAGGCCTATAATTCTGACATCACCTTTCTTATGAACAGGAATAACCTTAGTATTTTTCCAGAAACTGGGAAATGAGCAGGTTTTTAGCGATAAATTAAAAATAATGAGAGGATAAATAAAGTGCTCAGCACAGCCCTGATCAATAAATGATGGTACACTGTCAACCCCCGTAGATAGGGAAGATTTCAAATCTTGAATAGCTGATACAACTTCTGTGTGAGTGATGTAATCAATTTTGATTACGTCCACATGATCACTTAGAGAGGTATTACATGGACTATGTACTGTACTCTGTTTATACACGGAACCAAAATACTTAGCAAAAGTGTTGGCTATGTCAACATCATTATCAAAATTAGCATTATTGAAGAACACTTCATTAGACAAAGTCTGACTGTTTTTAAAATAAGACCAAAATTTTTCAGGTTGACGTATCAAGTTATTTTCAATATTTTTTATATAACTAGAATAATCACTGGTTATACTATTCTTAAGAGATGATCGCAAGGATTTAAAATTTTGAATACAAACAGGGTCATGGTTACGTACAGCAAGTTTACGAGCTTTAGCTTTAGCCTTAATAAGTTTAATAGTACCAATAGAATACCACAAAGGGTACTTACTTGAGTGGTACTTCACAGATATAGTTTGATCAAAGATAAGATTCAATATATTATAAAAACCAGCAGCAGCACAATTGACATCATCAAAAGTATTCAAAAAATTCCAATCAATACTAGACATCAAAAACCAAATACTCAAAAAATCAGCTTTTTTGAAGTTATATCTAGCAGTGCTCTTCAATTGCTTATTAGAACGGATACCCACATGCTGCAAAGACACAAAAAAGGCCGGATGATAATTATCTTCTAAAGTTAAAGGATTATCAATATGTTCAACGATGATACTGCAGTCGTGAAATAAAACTAATTATTCGAAAATAAAGGTTTGAATTCAAAATATTGTAGCCATTAGCTATTTTTACTACAGAATACCCTTTGATACATGAATGAACTAACAATTAGAAAGCTAACAGACATGTAATGCAATCATGAAAACGTTTGAAAGCCAATTAAGATAACTTATTAAATAATGAATTTGCAACATTGCATTCATACCTCGGTGCCATTTTGTCTCATAGGTAGACGTCCAACCATTTTTAAACTAGTTAACCTTTGAGTCTCGTAAGTTTCAAACGAAACGCCACATTCACAGTTGTACAGCATCGATAACAAATGATTTCAGTTAACCATGTTCTATTGTGTCAGATGAATTGGGTATTTCATTTTAGAGTAAGGAAATTTGTTTTATTAAATATGGGATGGGAATCTCTTGGTAAATATCGGAATTTTCTAAAATGTGCAATAGAGCAAGGGATGTTAAATAAATGTGTAATACTTTGACAGTAAATGAATTGTTCAAGAGCAGGGGAATACATTATAAGTAATTTATATCGTAATGAAAGATACATTTTGACTATTTTTCTTTAAATGTGTGAATTAAATTAAACGTAATTAAATTTTTTTTTAAATTGAAATTTATTTCAGTGTTCTTTACTACTATTTAAGTATAGTATTTACTTGTGATTTTGAGTATGACATAAAGAGTAACAAATAAAGAAATTATTCTACTCTAGAGGAATTTGTTAATATAACATAATTATTGAATGATTATTTACTTTTGAAAACCAGGAAAGCATAGAATTATGCACCGCATGATACGGAAAATGAACAGGGTGTTTCAAAAGTCCGTTTCTCTGTTTTTATTTGGAACCAACGTGTCAAATATTGAACCTTTAAAAAACTACACAATAACTAAAAAAATTGCAAATTAGCGGACTTTTTCTTTTTTACGGTCTGAAAAAGTGCTATTTTCACATGCTATTATCTCCGCGAATATTTAAGATATTTTCATGAAATTTTTTCTGTGAGTCCTTTATAACGCCGATAGGGGGCACTGAAAGTCATTTCAATGGATTCTTTAGAATCATTTACCTAGGGGTAGACCCTACTTCCGTGACCCTAGGACACGTTGGTTCCAAATAAAAGCCGCGAAACGGACTTTTGAAACACCCTGTACTATGTAAATAATATCGAAAGATAATTTTAAAATTTTTATTTCTCTACTCTTTTATTCCTTTTTTAACACAAAAAGTTCATAAAAATTTTAAATGCATGTTTTTAAACGTGTTATTTTAAACTTTGTCAAGTATTTTTAAAACCTTTTTTGTTTAAATTCAAGTCTCAATTGAAAGGATAAACAATTCTTATTTTTATGTATTGACCTTATGACAGATATAAAACCCTTTTTTTTCTAATTATGACACCCTGTTTGCCCCAGTTTGTTTCTTAATTAATTTTTCTCTTTTAATTGTCAATGTCATGTATTTTTCATTTGTAATCATATTTATCACATTCATATGTATTTATAATATTATTTCATTTATAATTGTAAAATTATTGTACCTATTACTTATTATTCCTCTACATAGATAGATCATACGACCCCAAGTGATAAATGTATTTTTATGAATAAATAATTAAAAACTGAATTGAAGAAGTAAAAAAATCGTGGAAAAGGAAATTAATTACTCCTTTAAGAAAAATTAGGCTCCACCCTTTTAAGGCCGGGTACATCATCTAGTTCAATAAATACGCTTGTTTTTTAAGCGTTTTTCCATAAAGAATGTTTTAAAAAATGTTTTATTAAAGAATAAAAAAAATTCCTTAAAAATAAAACCTAATAAAAAATATGCCTTTACAGGATTTTTCGAGTTAACCTACTCGGTACTTCTCTAGAAAGCCGACGCAAATCTTGCCAAGCAATCTCGCAAATCTCGCCGCATTAATATAGCTTTATTTCTGCTCAAAAAGATATCTGCTTACCCCATTGTTACAAAAAAAACAGTGTAAACAACAAGAAAAAAAGAAAAGCTATATATATAAGTCCGTTTAAAAATCATATTAATTATCTTAAAATATATTTCAACGAAATTTAAAATTTTAAAACTGGTAAGTATAGTTTAAAATATTTTTATTTGAGTGTTTAATTTTTAAATAAAAAGGTTCATGGAATGACATTGTTTTTTTTTACAAGCAAATGGTTACAAGCGTTATAATCCGTTTGGCGCTGGTTGCATCATTATTGGCGACTTTATCGCTTGCGCCGAGATTCTGGAGTAGTACCACTTACTCATTAGATATTATAATATAGGTATAAATTTTTAAATTTTGAATGGAACCTAAAATATACAGGGTGTTTCAAAATTGCGTTTCATGACTTTTATTTGGAACCAACGTCTCCTAGGGTCACCGAAATAAGGTCTACCCCTTGGTAAGTGAGATTGGAGAATCCATTGAGACGACTTACAGCGCCCCTAGCGGCGAAATTAAAAATTAAAAAAAATTAATTTAAAAACTAAAGGAGATGGAGCAAAAACCATTGCCGACGTCATGAAGAACTCACTGAAAAAAATTTGATCAAAATATCTTGAATATTCGCGGAGATATTAGCATGTGAAAATAGCACTTTTTCAGGGGTCAAAAAAGAAAAAGTTCGCATCTTGCAAATTTTTCAGTGTTATTTTGTAGTTTTGTGTTTTTTTTTCAATTCATCAAAAATTCAAAAAAATTTCATCAAATTAAAAACACATAAAATGGTACGAGAACGGAGTAATGAATGAATTCAACTTAAAATTTTTTAAAATTTTTTTCTTAAAATTTAAGGTTGAATTTAAAAAGATTTCTATTTAAACTTTTAAAACTCATCATGAAAGTTCACCAAGGTCATTTGTAAGCACAGAGTAAAAATTTCACTTATTGGTGCTTGTTTTATAAGAAAAGTACACGATTTAATGAACATAGTCATAGTTTCAACTACCTAATTTTTAATTAACAAATGAATAATTTCCTAATAAAAGCGCTTTCGTTTTCACATTAAGTGGAAAAAAACACGGATTTACTAAAAATACAACTAAATTCTCATGCATTTATAAAATCCTTACGCCTCACCGATTCAACAGGTGTCATTAGCTAACAATCCATACAGCCATAACTCTACTACAGAGCACACAAGAATCGCCATTTCAAAAACGAAACTGAATACTAAAACGCTGCTCTACCTGCATGGTTTTAGCCATGTTGGTTCACCAGTTCCTCCGCAAAATGGGCATTCGAAAATCCGCACGCAAGAAACTCGATCCCGAAGAAACGTGTGAACTAAATAAATGATGGGCTTCGAAAATCCGACGGGCTTTTTGTGATCCCGTTGCCATGGGGATTCCTCCTTGCCCGGGACCACGTGTCGCGCGGCGCGTGCGCAGTCGGAAAACGCAAAACCTGATGGGCCCCGTAATCGCGTTAATGAATTGGCGGGTTGTTTCTGTTTCCTGGATTAGAGTGGATTTCTAAAACTCCACTTGTTGGAGGATGTGGATCCGGAGTAAAAAATATCTCGGAGAAAGGGGTTAAAGAGTTATATTTATGGTAAAAATATCAAAAAAATGAATTTCTGAACAGAGAAAAAAACAATTGCATTCGATTTAAGGTAGTTTGAATGGGTGTCTTGAAAATTCCGGTCAATGCAAAAACCGAACGGTTAATTCAGGTAAAAAAATTATAGCTTACAACCATGTAAAAATTTGTTTTTATTGACCGGAATTTAGTGACCGGTTTTTGCATTGACCCGAATTTTCGTATAACCGTTTTAATGCTAACATATATTTTTATTTTCACTAAGTATCTTTTTTATACTTTCTATTTACTTTTTTATTATTTTTGAGTTATCTATACGAATATTTATTTTTCATGTATAAACTAAGCGAACGGTTAGATGTTCTGTTTAAAAAGGTATTAATTCATCGAGGTTTTACTATTAAACTAATATATTTCTTTTAATTTTAAAAAAGAAACATTTGTTATCAAAAAAAAGTATTAACATTAATTTAAATGGTTGGATAGTGAAAACTCAGTAAAAAAATACTCAGTAAGTAAAAATACAAATACAAATCAAGTCGACCAACTACAGGCGTAAGCCCAGCAAGGTTGGCCAAATCTGTTGAATCTGTTGGTTCGCTTAGTTGGTCAAATCTGTTGAATCAATTAACAAGAAAGAAATATTTTCGAATGAATTTCTAAAAATGCTTACTATACAGCAATATCCACCTATTTATTTATCAACAGATAATATGAACTAATCAAACTTGCGTAATATTCTCGTAATGTGAGCAATAAAAAGTACATTTTCCATTTAAGTTCAACATGGTAATTTGGTAATGGGAAATTCCAGTATTTGTTTTATTCGATAGAGGTATCCAAGAGAGGGATATACGAGCAAAAATTTTGTATTACGACGAATACTTATTTTTTAATTTAATTTCAAAGTTTGTCTTTTAAAAAGAGCGCGAAAACGACTAACCTCAATATGTGACGTCATTATCCTAAACAAGCGCAAAGGGATTATCGATTTGTATTTTTAAATATTTAATCAACTAAATTTTTTTGAAATTATTCATGTCGATTTTTGATTTTAGATCTATTTCTTTTATTGAAAAAATGCCATTTTTTCTGTTTTCAAAAAGTGCTGGTATTTGCCATTGTCCCGTTTGACAATTTAATTATAATTTTGCTTTTAATTTCAAGAAAACTAGCTTTGAAATTACCTTAAATTGAAATGGGCAGATGTCTGGGAAATTCAAGATGGTCATAACAACTTTCAATCATATGTTGAAAGAGAGCATTAAAGGATACCAAAAAATTTATAAAATAAAAATATCTTTTAATAATTATTACTGAGTTAAGCTTTATTTAAAAAGAAGAAATCATAAAATAGCAAAACCTCACACTTCAAAAAGAAATTTTAACTTCTAAAATTGGGTAAAAAGCAAAATCGTTTAAATTAATTAAAATAGTTACCGAATCAGGTTTTTCTTTAAAAATTTGAGTTTTAAAACTACTTAACTTATTTTTCGTCAATTCTCAAAATGTAAAAATGCGAAAAAATGTAGTTTTCACCTCAAAAATAACTTTCATATATAGGGGAGAGTGCTGTACCTAAGGACGGTTGTACTTTCAGCCACCGCATTTTAAAATTCGAGAAAAAAAGGAAATTTGAATTTGTGGTTGAATTTGAATGTAAACAGATGCTATCTAGTTGCTAACGTGAAATCAGCTCTTTAAAATAATATTTATATTTAATATAATAAGTTTGCTGTTTTTAGGTGCTCAAAGTTTTTTTTAGTGCATCACTACATTAATATTTTTCCCCTTAAATTATGATACGATATAATGAGATATAAGGGGCGAATCCCCAAGATTTTGACTTTTTATTTTTGATATTAGAAATTGACAGACCTCAATTTTTTTATTTTTTATAGAACTTTAAATGCAGAAACACCTGGTGTTGTACCTTCGGACACCATACGTGTTGTACCTACGGACACGTTCTTGTGGGTATCTGTAGCTAATCGGCGTTTTTGAATCAGGTTTCATTAAAGTGAATGCATTTTAATGCATGTTAAATGAATTCTGAATTGTTATATATTTGTCGGCGATTATAGATTTATAGATTCAATAGTATATATTCAATAGTATTCAATTTATAGTCAAGTGATTTATAGATGAAAAATCAAATATTTTGTGATCTAAAATACTTTTTAAAGTTTTCATTTTACTTTGCATTTAATGTAAAATATGGTATAAAATCGTAAGCACCCTATCGCATTTAAGTATGATGATTACAAAAAACTTAAAATTTCCACAGAAGAAAATTTGCGAAAGTTATTACGACCAAATGCTTGTGTCGATCGAATTGTTTTTATGGATCAGTGAAGTGATCAGATCTATCAGCATGGATGAAACTATTACCTCAAACTTCGATCTGAAAATCCTATGTGATTTATGTATTTTTGGTAAAAGATCAAGACTTTTATCAATCATCTTCGTTTTAATAATCATTTACGATCTAAAACTACATTACTTTAAAAAATCTATTCCCAATTTTAAACATTCTTGAAATAGTTTATTAAAAGGTAATACACCAGTAAAAATGTTCATTTTAAGCTTTTTTCAACTAAAAATTTCTTTTTTAAGGGTGTCCACAGGTACAACTGGGTCTGTCCATAGGGAGAGCACGTTGTTGTACCTATGGACACAAATTTCGTCAAATTATTAAAATGAATTAAAAATCAAATTTTAAAGATTTTAGCTAATAAAAAATATCCTCCTACTCACAAAGGTTAGGACTATAGGTTGGGCACTTTAAATGTTAAAAATATGATTTACCTGTCTTAGAAAAATCCAAACGTGATTTTTGTCCATAGGTATACAAAACTCTCCCCTACAACTATTTCAAAAAGAATAATCGTTCTTAAAAAACTAAATTTTTTAAAATAAAAAAAAATAGAAAATAAATTCTTGTTTTTTAATTGAATAGGTAATCTGTTTCAATTAAGATAATGCAAATAAACACAATGCGTCAAAAGAGATAGTATTCCAAAAATTCCCAAATATTTTACTTAAAAAACATCACTATACAATACAAAAAATCTGATCGACTCACTTTCAAAAAGTCGTAATAAAAAAAGAACAACTGAAGTGAATAAGCAAGCAAGAACAATATTATTGATAAAACCATGTTCCCTTTATTATCAAATTTGACGCCAACGCACAAAATAGCTAACATAAATGAAGAGCATATTTTGCTATATAAAGACTGATTCTGTCTTGCTTAATTTACGAACGAAGTTTCCTATTAGGAAAAGAAAAATGCACTTTCATTATATCGTATACAAAATTAGCCCAATCATATAAGCAGGGAACGGAGTTAAATGTTCATTACGGCAAAACAAGTTGTAATTATTTTATGGAAAACTTCTGAAGAGGAAGCCGAAGATACGGAAACAGGGAAGCAATATATTTGTTTCAGGACAAGGTTAAATGCATAAATTTATGAAAGATTAACTTATTTATAGTCTGAAACGGAAACCTTAATCTCTTAACATTTGCTTTTTGAAAAATGTTTGCTGCATTTGATGTAGAAATGTCATTTAATTTCCCCCATTCGAATATTTTGGAAGCAGAATGATAAAAATATTAGGGTATGTTGAATGTCAATTATAAAACAATTCAGAGTTTTCTCAAAATGTTGAGATGATAGTTTTTATTATATCTCGCTCACTCCTTTCAAGAACGATAACTCAAAAATCAGTGATTTTTAATTATTATGATTGTTTTCAGAACACGCTGAAAGAGTAGCATAACCATAACCCTACAAAATCGTCATATCTTTATGCTGAATAAGTAAAACGTTCAATGGAATGCTGAATATTTTTTTCTATACATTTCAATCTACTTTTGAACTTTAAAAATCACTCTCCAGAAAAATGAGGTTTTTTGTGGTATGACGTTGTTAAAAGGAGTGAGCGATATTAAAATCTGAATCACATAAGTTTTCACTGAACTTCATACCTTTAATTTGAGAGAAATTTCTAGCCAGACAAAAGTCTAAATTTTAATGAACAACTGCACAATGATTTTATAAGTTTATTTTAGGGATCAAAATTACTACTTACATCATATCAATACTTTTTACAAAACACAAGATGAAAAGTTTTTCCTTTTTATCCAATTTTACTTGATCAGTCCATGTCCATTCAAAGAAGAAAGATTAACTTCATATTTTTATATTTTCGCGAAATGATTGATGTCTTATGAAATTTCCAAAATCCATATTTCTGAAAAGAGAGGAAGAATACTAAGGCCTTTTGTGGCCTATAGAATTCTCTTCCTCTTTAAAAGCCTAATCGATCTCCGAAAAACGCTTTAAGCACTGAGGAAAAGATTTCTCTAAAGGTAAAAAAAATCTAATACCATTTTTAGAACTTGTTATGCTTAAACTTCATCAATTTGATCATAGATTGAAACTATAACTATTTTGAACAAAGATTAAATTATGATGGATTAGCTTCTGATAATTTTGTGTGTGTGTTCTTGAGTTCTCAAAGACCGATATTTTTATTTCATCAAGGGTAAGTGTTTAAAGCAACTCAGAAAATTCTGCTGAATGGTAAACATAACATAAATCATGTTTGTAAGATCTATGACTTGTTAGAGAAAACCTTAACACAAGAGCTTTGTACACAACGAGAGAAAGCGTTTAGTCCAAGACGTGATGTTCTTACGTTTTCCCTTTTCCTTAGATTCAGAGAACAAATGGGGCTGTTGAAGGAACGGATAAGAAATAGGCGTACAAGACAAATTAAAAGTGGACCATTTTTTCATTGAAAAGATTGCTTTATGCCAGGTATGGGCAACCTTTTTGAATCTGCGGGCCGGACTCAAAGATTAAAATGACGTGGAGGGCCATAGAGTAGATAATAGGTACAATTTCGAAAAAAGGGCTGGGTTTTTTTTTATCAAAAACAGTTATAGTACTAAATTTAAACATTATTTTGGACTAGAATTATATGATCTTGATTAAGCATTATTATAAGTAAAAAGCATAAGTTAGATTATTCTCAGGGGTGTAAATAAAAATTCAATTTCGGGAGGGGACCCAGATTATTCCTCAGCCCCTCACATCTATGTTTAATAGGTCTAATGTAGCACTACAGTACATTTAGGGTAGAATTAGTGTCTTATAGAATGTAGTAATAAAGTTTTAATTACCAAAGGGGGGTCTGAGGGTCTTTTCCCGAAAATTTTTGGAGATTTGATTAAAAAAACAGGTCTTTAACTAAATTTGGAAAACCTAGTCCGAATGTTTTAGATTTGCATTTTTGGGTAGGATTTGTATTAATTTATTGTAAAATAGTTTTAAATTCTTAAATTCCAAGTCCTGTAAGGGGGGCTGGGGGATCCCCCTAGAAAATTTTTGGAAATTATACCTTAAAAAGCAGGGTTTTAACTTATCTGGTACTAAAATCTAAAATGTTCCGCGGGCCGGGACAAATGGTATGGCCGGAGGTTGGCCATACGTGCTTTATGCGATGCTTAACAAATATTAATCAGGAGTCGCAATCACTTTATTTATAAATGATATATATATATATTTATAAAGATATTTTTATATAAATGAAGAAAATGGAATACCATTTTCAGAATAAGGAAATTTAACACATCTGATAATTTATTATAATGTTTAAGAGATATTAAGTTTAAAAGTACATATTAAAAAAATTTATTATTTCAAGTTATCAATTAAGTAATTTATAAATAGTTCATAAACTAAAAAATTTTAAAGTAATTTTAAAGTACTTAAAACTGTTTAATACCCTCAAGGAAATTTAAACATGAGCTTATAACTTTTCCTTAGACCTTAACAAATTACTCAAGAAAAATCAATATTGTAAACGTAAAAACTAATTTCAGCCCTTACTCAATATTTAATTAAAAGCTTTGAAGATAAAGCTAATAAAAGGATGTTTAAATATTTAAATAAGCTTTGAGGGAAAAAGTAAAATAAATACTTGTAAGTGGTTAAGCCATTGAATCCTATCAGTCAATTAGATTTTAATTACCAGAAAAAATTCCTAAATTAAAGGTAATTGCAGAGAACTGTAATTATATAATTAAAACGTTTTACTTCAAATAGTAGTAGGAATAGTGGGATTTAATGAAACATTAGAAGATATACTTATTATGTAAACTTAAAGATTGTTGTAATTTAATTAAACATATTTATTTAAATAACTTTTGCATAAATGTAACCGCTTTGGTTTGTTATGAAGTTATAGGTATTGCTTTCCTTTTAATTTGATGAATTTACGGAATGTATTAGATAAATTAGATACTTTGGATCTATATTAATATAGGATCAAAGAACTCGAAATATTTTGAATAATCATACCCTAGAATTTATAATAATATCAACTTTAAATGTTAGTTAAGTCAAACTAAAATATAACTTAATATTTGATTTATTATTAATATATTTAATATATTTATAATATATTAATTAATAAATATTAATAATAATTAATAATATATTTAAGATATTAATAATATATTAAATAATAATATATTAACTAATAAATATTAATAATAATTAATAATATATTTAATATATTAATATATTTAATATATTAATATATTTAATATTTAATTTATTATTAATATTACTTAATATTTGAAATTCAGGTTTATTGGTCATTCTTTTCTAGTTTTTGTTTTGTAAACTAAGCTAAAATAAAATTTGCGTTTTATTGTGAACATATTTCAATTTTTTTTTCATCCAGTGAATGTTTAATGTGATCTAAGAAGAAATATAATTTAATGGTCAATTTAGGTGGGTTTTTTAAGATTTTTTTCAGCTGAAATTTCATACTGTGAGAAATAGAAAAAGTTCATCAACTTTTTCAACTGCAAAATCTCTCTATTCTAAAAAAAAGTTTTTGGTGAACGGTTTCCAGAGAAAGGCTTTTTAATTGTTGAACCGAATGACACATATATGGTATCAAAATGTCCGGATTCTTTCCGGATTTCCGAGAAGGCGCTTCGATTTTTCAAAAAAATTCTCAATTTTAAATTATTTCCATTTTTTTAGATAACGGATAAGGTCGCAGTTACAAAGCAAGTACTGTCAATCAAATTATTATGCATCCAATCACAACGACCGATTGACGCTATATTTTAAGATGAAACATGTTTTTTCACCTTTTAAAAAAGTACTTTCTTCATGAAATATCACTCAAAGACTGATAAAAACATATTCTAAAAACTTACATCTGTGCCATTTTATACTAAAATTTCACACATTTTGTCCAATTTTTATAATTTTTAGTCTGATTTTATCAAAATTTGTAAACATAGAGTGATGTTTTGTCTCTTATTATTCTCAATTGCTTAAACGGTATTGTTTAACAAGTCTGGGTTTAAAAAAATATGAATGATAAACACTAGGCATATTATACTAACGAGTTACTTTAAAATAATGGTTTTTGTTTGGTACGAATATTGATAAACAATTAGAATTAATTATTTTTAAAATCATAGATTAAAAATAATTAAGATGAATATTTTTAAAAACATTTTGTTTAAATTTTTGATAAGTTCGGGTTATATATATTCAAACTTTTAAGGGATATTTATTCATAGAGGGGATTTGGTGACGTATTTTTGGAAAGTTGGTTGACGGTTTTCCTGTATATTGTTTAATTGTTTTATAAAGTGTATTAAGTTCAGCGAGTTGGAACTTGTAGGAATTGCGAAGCAATTCCAAAAGGTCCTGCGTCAGCAGTTTACGGTGGTTGGCGAGCGATAGCGAGCAGGGGGCGGTAGCTCCCTAGTATTTTTAAAAAATATATACTTTATAATATTATAAATAATACTATTATATATTATAATAATTTTTATATATTTTATTATATATTATACTATTATTATATTCAGGGCTCGATTTCTAAAAAAAGAGGTACCGGAACGGTAAAATAATTGGTCTAAAAACTAAAAAAGCTAATACTTTTTAATACAAAAACTACTTACTTATACTACATACTTATTTTGTGAATTCAAATTTTTAAATTTAAATTCCCAAAATAAACTCAAATGTGTTGAACTAGATTCGGAAGAGGGTTCCAGGGGGTGCAAAATAGGTCCGAACAATATTCGGGGGAAATTCAGGCAGTTGTTAGGAAATTTTTGCCTAAGTTAATAAAGAAAAAACTATACTATTCCACGTTTTTATTAGAAAAAACATTTTTGCTACGGACAATATCATATTCTCCAAAATCATACAGTAATCTCTCTATTCTAAAAAAAAGTTTTTGGTGAACGGTTTCCAGAGAAAGGCTTTTTAATTACTGATCCGTATAACACATATTTGGTATCACACTGTCCGGATTCTTTTGAGGATGTGCAAAGTGCCTTTAGAATTTCTAAAAAAAATCTCAATTTTAAAAAATTTCCATTTTTTTAGATTTCGGATAAGGTCGCAGTTACAAAGCAAGAAACTATGAATTTTAAAACAATTGAAAACATATTTCACTGGTTTTTTAATATTCAAATAGATTAAATAATCATCTTTCTATTTATAACACGAATTTAAAAATATATTTTGTGTTATTTTTAACAATATTTAAATTTTTGTTGTTCAAAGTGTTTAATTGTTGTTCTATTTTAAACTTATATACCAATTAATTTATTTTTATTTTTTAAATAACAAATTAATATTTTATATTTATCTTTGTAGTTGTGGCAACCTAATCATTACTATATTTACAATAAAATATACACTCGCTTTCGGAAATTTTGAATTTTCCATTTTTTTATATCCTTTTGCAAGTATGTTTTTTAAGGAAGAAGTAAAATGTAACTCTTTATTTCATAATGACAAAACGCAAACAACTAAATAACACGGGTGAATGTTTTAGAAATAAGGATGAAAATGTTGGAAGTCTTGACATTCGGTGTCGTTGCTATGAAAATGACACAACTTCGAAGTTTGTTTCTCATGAAGACAAAATTCTAAATTTTCGCGATGTTTAAGATAATTACTACATTTTTAACAGTCAATCATTACAAATTTTAAGAAAGTTAAATTTATTCCTGAGATATTTCAATGCTTCCCTTAATGTATCTGTGAAAAAACATTATCTTAGGGAAATGAGTAAAAGAATGTTTACATTGCTTTGTTGTTAATTTTCTTGGGGTTCAATTCCGTTATAGTTCCCGCTAAATATCGTCAATCTCTTTCGAACGCTCAATATTCAAATGTAAACAAATTTTTCTAATTTTTTATGATAAACTGAATAGTTATAGATCTAATTAAACACTTTAATCTATGAATTTGAAACAATTTAGCAATATTTATACTTTATAGTGTCCAAAAGAGATTAGTGATGTTTAGCGGGAACTATAACGGAATTCAACCCCAAGAAAATTAACAACAGAGCAATGTAAACATTTTTACATTACTATTGAGGAATTTGTATTTTGTTCCTGCACTTGGCTTGTACTGTCTTAACTTGTATTACAGTGATTTGTATATACTTTTTTGAAAATATGTTAATTTTTTTTAATCTGAATTCAAAGATCATGTCAACTTCTTTAAAATTATTTGTGTTATTTGTTAACGGGCAACGCCCAAAACAATAAACCTTTTTCTATGTCTATGTCTATGTAAACATTTTTTTACCCATTTCCCGAAGGTAATGTGTTTTTCACAGATACATTAAGGGAAGCACTGAAACACTAAGGGAAGGTTCATATTTAGCGGGAACTATATATGAACCTTTCTTGGAATTAGAAAGCGATCCGCCAATTCATGTTACCATAAAGGAAATGATAAAATTCCACCACTGAATAAATATTCGCCATTTTTGAAAGAATACCACGGAGAAGTACTACCCCTGTGTTAAGAATGTTTTATAAAGTGAGTAAGTGCAGTGAGCTGGGTTTAGTGGGGAATTGTGAAGCGGTCCAAAAGTTACTGCGTCAGCAGTTAACGGGGGTTGGCGAGCGATAGCGAGCAGGGGGCGGTAGCCCCCTAGTTATGTAAAAATTACGGATGCATAGCGAAAATCTGACTGAGATGCAGAGAAAACGACGTATCTATGATGGGTGTGGGGATTTTTATTAAAAATAGTTTTTTTTGTTTAATAACAACGATATTTTTGTCTTTATAGGAACATTTTTGGGGAATTTTTGAAGAAAATTTGGAGACATTTTTGGAGAAAATTTCGGAGAAAATTATGTTCTGGGGAAGTATTGGGTCCTGGAACATTTTCTGCACCCCTGGAATGTTCTAACTTAATTATAGTATAAGAAGATGATTGTTTTATACAATTTTTTTGTAAAACACCTTTTTTGTACAGTGGGTTGAATTTTATTCGCGATTTAAATCATGATTTAAGTAACTTGGTTTTTTTTAAAAATCATTGATTTAAATCAAAAATGTAAACTGCCACAATTTAAATAAAAAAATTATCTGCTAGAAATGTAACTGGGAGAGATAGGTTAAAGTTACTCTACATAAAATTGCCTGCAATTTCAGGATCAAATTTTTGCTACCAATAACAAAAATGTTTAGGAAGAAAAAGGGAAAATAGCAGGGTTTAGAATCAATAATTGTGATTAACTAACTAAGAATTAAAATCTTATTTTTTAACCTGGTATCAAATCTTAAAATATAATATGTGGATGATTTTTATTGAAAGCTCGTTTTTATTATTTTAGTCATGTTTTCCCAACTAATTTTTTCATATACAAAATTACAGATAATAGAGCTCTATTATCTGTAATTAATCTACTATCATTAATTAATTTCTGAATTTTCATTATCACTAATTAATAATTATTTTAAAGAAATAAGCACATGATTCTTTAAGTAAAATTAATTAACTGAATCAATATAATTTAAAGATTGATTAATTTTTACACAAAAATGAGGCATGATGTTTTTAGTAATCATTGTCACATTTTATTTTCAAACCCAATATTAATATCAAAATTTGGTTAAAATAGTTTAGTTATAGAAAGAAGGATAAAAATTTTAGTAATTGAGTACATTTATTCATTCACTCTTTTAGAACGGGCTTCTCATAGGTGAGATGGCAGTAAACTACTTCTCTTAATTCATTCAATTACTTAATTAATGTATAAAATAGACTAAAATTGGGTAATTAAGTAATGCTAAATTACTATATGACATTGAAATTACAATATCAGTATATTATTAACCAGTTTCATGAAGTTCAGAACTAGTAATTCATTTAAATCAAAAAAATCTGATTTAAATAAAAAAAAGTCCGATTTAAATAAAATAAATCCGATTTTTTTATTTTTTTTTAAATCAAAAAAATCAGCAACCCTGATCCAGGTGCCTCTTGTAGGAGGGGGGACGGCTTATCATCAATGAACCATATATATTTTGTATATTTTGTATACTATGTATATTTTGTCAAATTTATGGAATAGAGAATGCGTAATTAAAGTCTTGAAATAGTAGAATTTAAGATGCCGCAAGGTTACAACACATTTTGGCAAATTTGATGTAAAATTACTCTCAATATTTCATTTTCAAACGGACTAAACTTTAACGAAAATATGCTGTGTAGCAAAATATGCTATTAAAAGTATTTAAAAAGTTTAAATCCAATTTTAATATATCTTGTTAAAACAAAATGTGAAGTTTTTAAAGTTACACCACTTTTCCTAATAAATAATCTAATTTTTAAATTAAGCTGAAAGTCATCATTGTCACCATCTAAAATATAGTCCAAAATGTCATTTGGTCCTCATTGTATTGCATATCTTGTGATCTCTCTTTGCTTTTGACGGCTGATGCAGAATGATGACCAGATGCTAGCCAAGAGTTCACGTATTTTCTTGGATCAAAATTACCTCAATTGTAGTTTTATTAGAAGTTTAAAAAATTAAATTATTAAAGCTTATGTACAATTTTCCGAGGTAATTTTCCGTGGAAAATGAAACTTTATCACATAAAAAATCCTAGTTGATGGTTAAATCATTAGATCATTAATTAATTTAATAAACTAAACATTGAAAATATAAAAAAAATCCAGGAAAACCTTTCAAACAATTGAAACAGTACAATATTCGGTAACTCTAATCAACTAATCTAAATATAAATTAAAATTTAACTTGAAGAAAAAAAGCAAATCTTCAGAAAAATTTGAATTTAAAGTTATTTAAATATTTTAAATGATAATTTTGTAGTACCTATAATCTTGTAATGCATGTCTAAATGTTAAATTTTCTTGTTTTAGTTGAATTTAAACCCGAATTTGAAATTAAAAAAAGAGTGAAAAAAATTAAAAGTTTAAAACGACAGAAAAAACAAGATATTTTTAATTTTTATTACCATTTATATTTAATAAACTGATTAGATTTTACCAGACCTGGAAAAAGTGCCCGAACCTACGAACCTGGTTCGGGGGAAGCTCCTGCCAGCTCCATAGGAGCGATACATCAGGTTTGGGGAAATTTTATTAAGTTCGGGGTAAAGCTACAACTTTTCCTGGTCCGGATTTTACAGATTCATTCTCGTTTTCTTCAATTTAAAATCCTTTTCATAAAATTGGCAATAAATATTTTGATAAATTAGTTAAATTGTTGTTGTCGTGTGCCACTTGAAATACCCAAGCACCACAAGGATTCAAGGAAAAGGGGGTGCGGCTCCTGAGAAATTGAGGCCCATAAATGGCAGGAGTCCGATTTCTGCCTAATTAGTTAAATTGTTTATAATATTAAGAAATTAAATACTTTGTATTAAAATTATATAATAAGTAAGCAGTAATAAATTACACACTAAAAAAACGGCTCCAAAAAAGACGGCCCCGTACACTGGTGAACTCTCGAACTTCTTTAAAAATATAATATTCAATTAAACTTTTAGACCCTTTACCCTAGAAAAGATTGAATTAAAACACAGGACTGGCTCTATTTCAAAGATATATAGGGGAGAGTGCTGTACCTAAGGACGGATGTACAGTACTGCAAACAAAAAACGACTCAGTCTCCGTATCTCCGGAACGGCTCGTGATAAAAAGACAAATAAGGTATCATTTTTCATGATTTTAAGTATTCTTTTACCAAAAAAATTTTCAAGTTCTTGGGGGGTCATCTTCATATTAAACGAAGCACCAACTTTCGTTTTTCCTATGGGAGACATCAAATATTATAATTTATTCTGAAAGAAAACCCCCCATAACCCCTTAATACGAAGTTTCATATCTCTGCGTTCACAAGTAGACCCCCCAAAAATTTTTAAAATTTGAAGCATCCTATGTTAAATTTCCTATTTCAAACTTTCATTGAGCTTCTCTACTAGTACTAGGCCAGGATATTTTTGCTATCAGGAGATAACTTACCGGAATTTTCTAATTTTTAAAAATTTTTGGGGGGTCTACTTGTGGACGCAGAGATATGAAACTTCGTATTAAGGGGTTATGGCGGGTTCTCTTTCAGAATAAATTATAATATTTGATGTCTCCCATAGGAAAAACGAAAGTTGGTGCTTCGTTTAATATGAAGATGACCCCCCAAGAACTTAAAAATTTTTTTGGTAAAAGAATACTTAAAAACATGAAAAATGATACCTTATTTGTCTTTTTATCACGAGCCGTTCCGGAGATACCGAGACTGAGTCGTTTTTTGTTTGCAGTACTGTACCTTCAGCCACCGCATTTTAAAATTCGGGAAAAAATGGAAACTTGAATTTGTGGTTGAATTTGAATGTAAACAGATGCTATCTAGTTGCTAACGTGAAATCAGCTCTTTAAAATAATATTTATATTTAATATAATAAATTTACTGTTTTTAGGTGCTCAAAGTTTTTTTTAGTGCACTAGGGAGCTACCGCCCCCTGCTCGCTATCGCTCGCCAACCCCCGTAAACTGCTGACGCAGGACCTTTTGGAATTGCTTCGCAATTCCCACAAATTCCAACTCGTTGAACTTAACACACTTTATAAAACAATTAAACAATTTACAGAAAAAAAGTCAACTAACTTATTAAAAATACTTCAAATCCCCTCCATGAATAAATCTCCCTTAAAAGTTTGAGTACATATTAACTCGAACTTATCAAAAATTTAAACGAAATGTTTTTAAAAATATTCATCTTAATTATTTTTAATCTATGATTATAAAAATAACTAATTCTAATTGTTTATCAATATTCGGACCAAACAAAAAATATTATTTTAAAGTAACTCGATAGTATAATATGCCTAGTGTTTATCATTCATATTTTTTTTAAACCCAGACTTGTTAAACAATACCGTTTAAGCAATTGAAAACATTAAGAGACAAAACATCACTATGTTTACAATTAATTTCGATAAAATCAGAATAAAAATTATAAATATTGGACAAAAAGTGTGAAATTTTAGTATAAAATGGCGTTCATGTAAGTTTTTAGAATATGTTTTTATCAGTCTTTGAGTGATATTTCATCAAGAAAGTACTTTTTTTAAAAGGTGAAAAAACATGTTTCATCTTAAAATAAAGCGTCAATCGGACGTTGTGATTGGATGCATAATAATTTGATTGACAGTACTTGCTTTATAACTGTGACCTTATCCGTTATCTAAAAAAATGGAAATATTTTAAAATTGAGAATTTTTTTTAAAAATCGAAGGGCTTACTCGGAAATCCGGAAAGAATCCGGACATTTTGATACCATATATGTGTCATTCGGTTCAGTAATTAAAAAGCCTTTCTCTGGAAACCGTTCACTAAAAACTTTTTTTTAGAATAGAGAGATTGCTACATTAATATTTTTCTTCCCCTTAAATAATAATACGATAAAATGTGATATAAGGGGTGAATCCCCGATATTTTGACTTTTTATTTTTGATATTAAAAATTGTCAGATCTCAATTCTTTTATTTTCTATAGAAATTTAAATGCAAAAACACCTGGTGCTGTACCTTCGGACACCATACGTGTTGTACCTACGGACACGTTCTTGTGGGTGTCTGTAAGCTAATCGGCGTTTTTGAATCAGCTTTCATTAAAGTGAATGCATTTTAATGCATATTAAATTAATTCTAAATGGTTATCTATTTGTCGGCGATTATTTTCAAGTGATTTTTAGATGAAATATCAAATATTTTGTGATCTAAACTACTGTTTTCAAATTTTTGATTTTACTTTGCATTTAATGTAAAATATGGTACAAAATCTTAAGCACCCTATCGCATTTAAGTATGATTACAAAAAACTTGAAATTTCCACCGATGAAGATTTGCGAAAGTTATTACCACAAAATGCTTGCATAACTAAGTGTCGATCGAATTGTTTTTAGATCAGTAAAGTGATCAGATCTATCACCATAATTGATGAACCTATTACCTCAAACTTCGATCTGAAAATCCCATGTGATTTATGTATTTTTGGTAAAAAATCAAGACTTTTATCATTCAACTTCGTTTTAATGATCATTTACGATCTAAAACTACATTACTTTTTAAAATCTATTCCCAATTTTAAAAATTCTTGAAATAGTTTATTAAAAGGTAATACACCAATAAAAATGTTCATTTTAAGCTTTTTTCAACTAAAAATTTCCTTTTTAAGGGTGTCCAGAGGTACAACTGGGTCTGTCCATAGGGAGAGCACGTTGTTGTACCTATGGACACAAATTTCGTCAAGTTATTAAAATTAATTAAAAATCCAATTTTGAAGATTTTAGCTAATAAAAAATATTACCATCTTTGCTAAGGTTAGGACTATAGGTTGGGCACTTTAAATGTTAAAAATGTGATTTTACCTGTCTTAGAAAAATCCAAACGTGATTTTTGTCCAGAGGTACAACACTCTCCCCTATTAAGGACAAAATAAATTACACAGCCTGGCTAATTTAGAAACAGTTCAGAGAAATAATTGAATATACAGACTTGGAGAATTAACTCATTAATAAATAGCTGAATTAGAATTTTAGTAAGTTTATATTCGGATGAATTAAAAGTATAGAATATTAAAAATAGTAGAATAAAGAATGATGTTTTTGTTTTCAACTTTAGAATTACTTGAATAAATTAAAGTTAGAGTCTCTTTAGATCAGTACTTCAGAATATAATAAAAATGAATTAAATCTTATTAATTAAATGTCACAGATTCTCCATCCCCATTATTTAAATGTTCAATATTTCAAGAGTGAATCCATGGCATATTCAGAAAACTTTCGCTATTTACAATAGATGGCGCCGCTATTTTATTTTCTCTAAATTTTCCCACAAAAAAAGATATATGAATAGTACTTGCGTTTTTCTTTTTGTTGTACAAAAAGCAAAACAGATATTCGATATTTGGAATTGCTTAAAGGTGCCACTCTGGCACCCGCCATATTATGTTTCAGTACATCAAAAAGTACTAGAATAATCAATCATAAAATATTATACCCTATTTCAAGGTCCAAGCCTATTTCTCATTTGGCGACCGGACAAAGACTAACCTTTTACAATAAGATCATTTAAGGACAATACCTGTAATACATTTAAAATAAAACAAAAAATATATAATTAAAATTAATTCCAGAAAAATCTTTAAAAAATCAAAGTTAAGAATTATTTAATAAATAATAATATTTAAATTGATATTTTATAGAAAAACAAGAATTAACTATTAAAATTAATTATTTAAATTTTTAAATAAGATATTTAACTATTTAAAAATTTTAAGTAGTTAATTTCTTTTTAAATTAGATTCGTGACAATTTGACTTGCTTTCAAATAAAATGAATCAAATTCTAATTTTAAAGATGTTTCTTGTGCCATTTCCGATAAAACTAACTACAGAAGTCATCTTTTTATAAAAATACTCTTCTTAAAAACGAAAAACTAATTAGAGAGTAGTTAATTCATTAATGAGAACAATTAATTAATAAAGAGTATTTAAACTAATTAGTTAAGATGAGAGATATGAGTGATTTCCATTTATTAGATAATCAAATTAATTATATTCAGAAAAAAATTAAAAATCAAGACATTTATAGCCCAAATGTTTTTTTCTTACTATTAGTAAGAAGTATGAAAGTATGAAAGTATCCTTTCTCCTTTCTCAACTCTAAGCTTCATAGTACTCCTTTGGAGACTTCATCACCCCCCAGGCGTTCAATATCGGTCCCTTTTGGTAATCCCTTATTTAAGATGATTACTTGGCCATTTATTTCATCGATCTTTAGGACCCTTGGGACATTTCTCTTTCAGGACAGGGATTGATTTGTAGAGGAAGGATCATTAGTCATTTTCCCATAAAATTGTCGGACATCTTGAGGAAATTGTTTTTGTGCTATTATAATGGTACTTCGTGTTTTATAATGAATGGTACAAAAACAATTCACTCAAGATGTCCGACAATTATATGGAAAAATGACAAATGATCCTTCCGCTACAAATCAATTCATTTGCACAGAATTCTGAAAAAAGTAGCAGTATAAATAAGTATGTTTTCATCCTTCGGTAGTGCAAAGGTGAATTGATCACTGTAGTAAAAAGAATTATTTAAAATTTTAAGCAATGAGTTTTCTAAACAATTAAAAAAACATGTAATATTATTTTAGGAGTTTATAAGCACCTTAGTAGACCCATACTACGTGACCCATTTTTTACCATTTACGACCCCCCTCCCCCCCCTTGGTGACCATCCGTAGTATATGCCAAGACCCCCCCTCCCCCTCTAGTTTTCACGTAGTAATTCATAAATACGGTTTGCCATCATTTTTTGCAAACACAAAGTTTAAAAAAAATAATTTTGCTTAATTTGTCTAATTTTGATAATTAATTTGGCTTAATTAGTCTTAATTTGGCAAATTTCAATAATTAATTTGGCTTAATTTTGTCGAATTGACTAGAAGAAATTGACTACGTGACGAAACCCTAAGCCCCCCCTCCCCCCTGTGACCAAGCGTGGTATTTTGAAGACCCCCCTCCCTCCCTTGAATGGGTCACGTAGTATGGGTACGATCCTAAGTAAAAGATTTATGATGAGTGAAATAAAAATTTAGGTACTTATATTTTACAAATTAAAAAACACGTTTCTGATATTAAAAATTTATTCCCAAAATTCAACATAAACATTATAAATTATCCTTTTTGAACCAAGTTCTGGAAGAATACAAGACTTGAATGGTGATACAGAGGCTAAATAAACTTTATGAAAACACAACCTAGAAAATATTTCATGTTTTTAAGTTACTTCCACCGCACTCAGAAGGAAGTAATTTACCGAATGCTATTTTAGCGTCAACGCTACCCACCTGATGGGAGCTAATGGGCTGAGGATAAAAGAGCTACTTCCACCAAACAGGGTGGCAACCACAGCGAAACATCCAACTGTGATATATAAATCTCAGCAGGAATACATTTACGACTAGTAGTGGAGGCGCTCATGTAAATTTGTAAAAAGTTCGTGTTAATTTTTGGCACCAAGGTTATTTTGGTTCTTTAGGGTGTGGAGAATCAGAAAATCTTTGGTGCCAATTTTTCTTTTCACTTTCCTGATCTAGAGGTCATGTCAAAGGTCAAATATGGAATTTCAATATTTTGAGTTTTGAGCTGGTTTAATTCAGTAATTTACCTCTATAGGGGTTGAAAAGAAGGATATACAGGTTTTTAAGCATATCAGTATTTAAAAAATTATTTTAAATAATTTTAATAGTCATTTTTAGACCCTAAAGTGAAATTTCGATATCTTAAGTATTTCAATTTGTAGCGATATATTTTTTGGTATAAACTGCCAATTTCCCCCTTTAAGGTTGTAGTAAAGATAAATTATAAAATATTTGGTTTTATTTTAAAATATTGTTTACTTAGCCGCGAAATTCACATTCGCAATATACACTGCAGTTCTGCTAACCAGAAATCCATTCAAAGAAGAAAGTGGATAACTTGTTAACATCGTCACACATTCAATAATGCCTGATAATGTAAAATATGATGTATGTAGACGAGAGGATGAAGGGAAGAAAGTTTCTCAGAATTTTGTGAGCATTAGAGTAAAATGGAACGCAAACTTATGGTCTAAAATGAAAAAAATTAAATTATTATCATGGAAATCAGCTGGAACCTATAGTAAGAACTGCAGTTGGCAATTATGAATTCTCAAATATATGTCGAGCGCTATTTGCAACTGATGGGTCATTGTTGCCTTGTAACGACAAGAGAAAGCTCTTGCATATTCTAGAGGAATACATAGCTTCTCACACCAGCCCTCCTAACATATTCACATAAAGAATGATAACAGCCGACCCGATTCAAACAGAAAAGCTGTAATAATAGATGGCAAGATTTTAGTTCGTCAAATTAATGGAAATATCTTCACATGTAATGATCTTGCTCATCAATACTTAAAAATATTTAACTCTGTAGCTGAAAATTATGACACCATTCACCTAGTTTTTGACCATTACTCTAAAGATACATCACTAAAAACAGTCACTCGTATTCCCCGTCAAGGTAAGAAAATGGATAACCAAGCATTTATCTGTACAGATATAACTCCAATAAATATAGGACTCTATAACTTTCTTTGTAACTCTAAAACTAGAGCAAGCCTTACCGAACATCTTTCAATAAAAATACTCCATCATTACAAAGATTTAGAGAAAGAAATAATTGTATCTACAGAAACAGCGGTTCTATCAAATGACAATATTTATAACAATTTAAAAACCAACTATGAAGAAGCTGACACAATAGACTATGCAATTTATGCTTCAAATTTGGGGTACACAGTTCACATTTTGTCACCACTCACCAGATACAGATGTGTTCATTCTGGCTCTAAGACGGTGTCCTCTTTTGGGCCGAACTCCTGTGTCATAACTGGGATAGGAGCTGGAAAACGAACAGTGTACCTCAAATCCATATATATAGTTGAGACACTTCCCGGTTTTCATAGTTTTACTGGCTGTGACACAACTGGGAGGTTTAATGGAAAAGGAAAATTAACCTGCAGGAAAACTTTTAAAAAGGATGAACCTCACGTCGTTCAAGCCTTTATATCACTCGGAAAAGAAAAACATTTATTGGACCGACACTTCATTGCTCTGGAGGAATACGTTTGCAGATTATTCCAGACAGCCTACTTCCAACGCCACTCTTAAACAGCACATACTTAGATCCCATTATCATGCTCTAGTCTGGGCCAAAGATGTAGAACAAGTGCAAACCCTTCCTTCACCTGAATTGTTTGGTTGGAAAAAAGAAAATGTGATTATTATATTCCAAATATAACAGATTTACCCCAGCTCCTGAAGCTGTAATAGAACTCACATCATGTAGTTGTGACACAAGTAAATGCCAAAGTGGCAAATATTCCTATACCATTGCAAGGCTACCATGTATGGAAATGTGCAAATGTGAAGGGGACGAAGAAAAATGTAGGAATTCGTTAAAATGGACTGTGGATGTATCAGATAGTGACTCCTCAGACTGTGATGCTTTAAATTTTAATCATATATCTGCACTCTGTAAATTAATTAAAACATATTCTAATTATAAAAGTGTGAAATCATAGAGTAACTTACTAGGCCAAATTAATGATTTTCATGAAAATCTTTTACCGAGAGAGTGGACCTTGAAAAGGGCTTTTAGAAAAAAGTTTTGAAATAGATTGGGTTTTGAAGTCAAAGGAGAAGTTCTTTTCAAATATTAAAAGGTGATTAAGACTTTTTATGCAAAGTTAATATGAAATACTTATAAATATTTGAATAATAACTTACATTCTTTTAAGAAAATGTTATCTCGAAAGGAATACTTTAAATTGTTCATTTCCTGACTAATGAAAGTTTTTAATGAATTAATGCTTAATTACTACTAATTAAATTTATTAACATTCAAAAATTTGCTCAATAAGTGTTTAGTTATTTTTAGATAATTAGTATATAATAAGAAAATGCAAAAAATATCAGACAAAAAAAATCTAATTTTTATTAAAAAATGTTTTATTAAAAAATTTTAATTAATTTAAAATTTTTAAAGGAAAATTCAAAAGATATTTTAAGTATTTATTTAGTTTTCCTTTTATAATCCAAATTTCACATTTTCATGTATATAAATAACATGTTATAATGTTAAATAATCCCCATTTCTTAAAAGTCATTATTCCATCTTATAATTAGCCTAATTACATCTAAATGTAAATTTAAAAAATTTAAACCAAACATTTTAAGTTCCTTATACTATAAGTTAACAGAAAAACATAAGTTAATGAAATTTGCAAATTATTTTTAAAATACCCTATTTTGACATAAGTAACTCCACTATAGTGCCTAATTACTACTAATTTTACTACTAATTAAGTTCAATAACACATTAAAAATTTTGTTCAATAAGTATATTTAGATATTATATGAGTAAATGACATAAAAATGTAAAAAATATAGGTAAAAAAATATAATATCCAATTTTTATTAAAAAATTTATTTTTTTGAATAAAATAAAATTTAAAATTTTTAAGCAAAAATTCAAAAGATATTTTAAGTATTTATTAATTCTTCTTTTTATATTCCAAATTTCACATTTTTATGTTAATAAATAAACGTGTAGTATTAAAAAATCCCCATTTCTTAAAAGTCCTTAATTCATCTAATAATTAGCTTAATTACACCTAAATGTGAACTAAAAAATTGGCACCAAACCTTTTTGGGTTCCTTATACTATAAGTTAACAGAAAAACATTAGTTTACAAAATTAACAAGAAATTTTTACAAGAGCCTTTTTTTCGACATAAGCGTCTCCACTATAGTAGGCGGTGGTTTTGGGAGTGGAGGAATGCCTTTGTATCGAAAACGCGTACGGAAGCGAAAAGGATGCAAAACAGCAGGAGCTAATTAAAATAGAAATTTATGTATAATGCGATTGTAGGGCTTTATCTGGGTTTTGTAGGTCAAACATGCTATATTTAAAGCAAAAGCCGAACTAAAAACCTAAACAAACCCTTTATACCAAAGATTTTCTACACTGTAAAAAATAATCCTGCAAAAAAACAGAAAATTTCTGGCAGCAAAAGTTGCCAGAAAAAATCTGTAGGTTGAAAAATCCTGTAAACAGAAAAAAGCTGTAACCTACAGGTAAATGCTGTAAAAAGGAACTTTCTGTCAAGTGGGCTACAGATTTTTCTGTTGCCTCTCAGTAATTTTCTGCTTGTGCGCATGCACTTATTTTAGTAGAGTTTTTTTAATTTTAATTAATTGATATCCGGGGATAGAACCCGCGACCTACCGCATGCTAAGCACGCACGCTACCACTGAACCAAAGAAGATTCAGTAAAACGTTGCCAATAGCTGTATTGGTTTTCAATGCAGTAAGTTTCTGTTTAAGTACAGATAAGCTAAAAAACTAGGTAAAAGCTGTTATTTTACATAAAATAAATAGAAGTGCGGTGGGAATGTTACATGACAGAATATCTCTGTAAACATAAAGTCACTGTTATTGAAATTTCTGTTTTTCTACAGTTTTTTTACAGTGTAGACACATCAAATAACTTATATCTGGGCTTTGCAATCAGGGATTACATAAAAATAAGCTATAATATCTAATGCAAGAGGTATTTAAGCCCGTCGATCCACACTGGACTACAGATGTAAAACCCAAGAGCCAAGGTGGCTAACTCCTAATAGGAAAGGAACATAATTTTGTCATGAACTATGAGCATGACCCTACCAAAGGACGGATTTGGAAGGAGCAACCTGGGGGATATAGCTAGAGGAGGCTTTGGGGGAATCACCCCTCAATATACCTCCGTAAATCCAAATCCGTAATCCAAACCGATAAAAGATAAAGCATAGGATAATCTGCATATGGGATATAGGATGCAGGTTATCCACATTACCAACGTATGAACATGAGATGCATGGAATAATCTTCCTCAATATTTTAACTATTTTTGTTATGACACTTTTAAATGGAAACAATAAACCACGGAGTCTTCGGGATAATGGACGGCGAGCCATGCTTTATATAGACAGCTGGTATGAAGTGATTCCAGCAATGTTTATTATTCCCGTCCAGGCCCAACTGGTCCGGGTGGCTACCTGGGGAAATCCAGACAGACAGGGGCCAAATGAATTGGGGGCCAAACCCTTAACTTAATCTTATTTTTAAGAGTAGTTCAGAAAAATTAGATTAGATTTAGATAAAGGTAATATGCTCGAAATTCTGATTAGGTGTGCCAAAATGAGTTTAAAACCTGCGTTTTAGATCTAAATTTCCAAAAATTTTCTGGGGGAGGACACCCAGACCCCCCTGTAAGTATTTCCAGAACGACTTCAATAACCTTTTTTTATATTATGATCATTGATCATTCATAAGATTCAGTTTGATTTGGAACATTCTTAGCCCCCCCCCCAAAAAAACACAAATCCTTTATCCGCCACTGCCTTTCGACACAAAAATCCGTATAAGAAGAAATGTTGAGAGAAAAAAGGGGTCCCGCCGGGACCAGCTACTAGCCAGTCCGGCCCTGTGCCCGTCCTTATTAACAGCAGAATCTGTAATACTGCCGGTCTGTTAAAACGAAGCTGCATAGTGTATAATAATTAATTGTATCTTACGAACTGCTTAATGAAAACTCTTGGAAACCAGGGAGAACAATAGACACTTGGGTCTATGCTTGCCGCCGCCGTCGAAGTTGGCATTTCAGCAAAGCACGCACGCATCATACTCGATTACGTTATTCATACACGAGACAGGAAGCTCGTGACAACCCTCCTGACAAAATATTGAAATACGGCGCTTCGGGAGCTTAATGTCCTCTGTCTTCTCGGGAAGCCGTCAGTGAATTATGTCTTGATGTCGCCAGGAGGAGGTAGGTCTCAATGGAAAGAATTTGTTGAGGAAAGCATTTCCAGCTCTGCTTGACGAAGTTTAATTCGTGTGAAATCTGGCAGCATAAACGTGCAAGATTCGTCCAATTTTTGCATGGCCAAATTTTGGTTAGTTCTAGTTGCAGTTGCGTAAACTGGACGTATTTGGTTTTGGTATGAGCTGTGCTACAGGGGAGAACGGAGAACTCAGAAAAAAAGATGAGATACTCTCGATGTAAGAATTTTCTGATTCGATAGAATAAAAAATAATTTTTCTCCTAATCGTTATTGAGGACGCGCCATGACATAGTTTAATTCAATAAACTTTTCCTGGAGATGGAAAATATTATGTTTTAAGTAGACCACTCTTTGCATCGAATCGAGTGGAGTATTTAAGAACGTTTACTTATGGTCCGGCCTGCACAATTTGAGGCCTTTAATTTCAGAAATCCTTTTAACTAGAAATCTTAATTAAAATATAAATTTTTAGCAAAAGAATTCATTCACTTTCAGAAAAAGATCAACTTTTTATTTCTCTAATGTATAGTATAAATGAAAAAAGTAGATTCCAAACAATTAAAAAAGATTGATAATCTATAAAAATATAGGATTTTAAAGAAACGAGCATTCTTAAAGAATGTTTGAACATTTAAAATCATGCGATTCTTTTTCATTATCATTTAAATATATGCTATTTCATTCAATGTCACGAACAAGGAGTTAGGAATTTGAATTGAACTCTTTTTCCCATATCTCACTCAGTTAAAATTATGCATTTCTGCTTTAGGTGATGGAACAAAAATTGTGCATTAAAAAACATTAAATTCAAAATGGCCAAAAACTGAGTTATGCCTTAAATGGTCCTTCAGACAATATGACTTGGCATTTAGATAAATTAAATTTTTACAAAATGGTTAATATAAATAAGAAGGTGTAGGTAAAAAGGAGGGAATAGGTAAGAGAATCGGTAGGAGTTCACTCAAAACCAATATGCGTAGATTTTTTTTACCTAGTCAAAAGTAGAATGCAGTCTCATCACGCAGTGATTCAGTTGTTGTCTAGATAAACAGAGAAAGCCTTCACAGAGTAGGTGGTAAGTCATTCACTGCTATATTTAAAATAGTAGTTTAAATATAGGAATTTAAGTACCATAAAAAACTTCAGCATAAATAAATCATTTGTTTTAAACTCTACAAGAAAAATTAAAGTCGGAAACCTTCAACCCACAATAAAGATATTTTTAAAAAATTACCTAATCCCTAATCCAAAACCCTTTTTTCATTATAAAATGTTTGCAATGATAAAATAAAGGTAAAAAAATTATTTAAAATAAGGATAACAGCACCGTAAAAATGGATGTCATCATTTTACGTACAATTATAGTGAAATGTATGGGGCGTAGTAAACGGATGAAGCATAGGTAAAATAAAGAATAAATAAACTATGAACAATTAAGTAGATTACCGTAAAAGTAACTGAAAGATCAAATTAGTATACTTAAAACTCGCTTAAACAGGCTTGTATAGTAGGCTTATCGTATCAAATACGTTTACAAAGGCGAGTAAGCGTAAATATTTTGATCACTACAAGGAAAACCTATAAAAAGGAAATTAGTTGTCATAGTATCAGTGTGGAAGAGGAAAATAAATCATATTAATATTACGTTAACAACAGATACAAACTCAAGAAAACTTCATACCATTTCCCTTTTTTCATCCATTAATATTCTAGAACAATTAAAACATGTCCTCCACCAAGCGTATCGGTCTTCTTTTTCGCTGTTTTCTCATAACATGTTGACATACCTTTGACATTAGCATCAGTCGTATAAAGCAGCTGTGTCATCATCCCAAATCGTCTGGTAGAATCTATACCTCAAAAAGTTTTAGAGCAGGTATACTTTAACCCTCTCAGAACTAGTCGCCTCAATTTTCTCATTGGATTCAATAACTTCGGGCGGATTGAAAGGGTTAAACTCTTCTTACAGAAACATTCACTTCCCTCAGTGAAGAGATAAAATATTTTTTCCTTTCAACAAAAAGTTTCACTTTGTACGTAAAACTATAAAAAATTAATTTTTACAAGAATTTTTACTTATATTTTTACGTGATCGTAAAAATTATATGTAATTGGCAATGACCATTCACAAAAGCGACTTTCTGGAAATCTTACTAACGCAAATTATAGCAAGAAACAATTTAACGTAGAAATTTTTGAACAATAAGTCAAAAATTTAATTTCTTTTTTTAATTAATTGTGACTTATTTTTTAATAAAATGCGTTGAATGGACAATTGCAGTCAATTTTTTCAAATTTTAATGTATTCAGAATGGCTTAAGGGGTCATCCATAAATTACGTGAGGTGTTTTTTCCAAAATCTGGACCCCCCCTCCCCCCTTGGTGAGATTTAGTCAGATTTTTCTTGACCCCCCCTCCCCCCAAGTGAGATTTTTCTACAACTTTTAAAAATTATTTTCTAAACATTATTTGCATTTTGTGCTTCACAGCACCTAATTAAGTTAAAAAAAGTTGACGTGAGATTTTAATCGACCCCCCCTCCCCCCTTGGTGAGAGTGAGATTTTTCCAAACCCCTCCCCCCCTTTTTGACCTCACGTAATTTATGGATGACCCCTAAGACCTCCAAAAAAACATTTTTATTTACCTTTCAAAGCCCTAAATTTTAAGTTATTTTCAATTAAAAATAGCTTCTTTTTTATCTGAGCTGAAACATATTGTGATGTCACGCGTTCCTTGTTTACTATCATTCTGCTTTGAAAGACTGGAGCTCCAGTCTTTTTACAGCCTAGTGTTTCCATGATAACGGTGTTTCCCACATTTCCCAAGAGGCACGCTGGACTTACCCTGTTAGTGGCTTTCTATAATAAAATATATCATTATTAACTGAAAAATAAAATTTTGTGGGAGGAAAAGACAAGCGTATTTTCGGAATCAGAAGATAATTTTGCATAAATTAAAATTGAATATTTAGAATTTTAAGAGATGCTGCAATTCTCCATTGTTTCTTGCTGTACATCATTTGCACAAGAATCATCTTGCTTTACCCCAAGATGTTAGAGAAAAACATGAATTCCTTATTTCGAAACCTGATTTCATTAACTCATGCAAGTCTTCGAAAAAGTGTTTGCGACGTTTCGTAATTGTCCCACAGCCAGTCGAAGCCATCGAAGTTAATTTCACTGCGACAATAGCTTTACATTCACTTGAATAGGCTTTAGAAGCCGATTGCATTTGACTCTGGGAAGAAGCCTTTTGGCAAACAACCCTTTAAGAGAGTTGTGAGTAGTAATCCTAAGCATTGAGTGCAGTCATTAGCAAACAGAATTGGCATCCTACTATTTGCTCAAGTTGTGCATATTTGTAGTATCTCCATCAAATATTTATCCTTTTTTGGATGCATAAATATTTTTCTATAAATATTTTCCTTCCCTGCATAGGAAACTCAGGTAAGACAAGGAAGTTTTGAGTCTAAAAAATATTGGTAAATGATACCAATAAAACCATAATGCGTAAATATTTGGAGAAAATCTAATATCCCAAAAAATTACCAACAGATTTTATTCAATTTAAAGAAAAATTATCTGGATACTAAAATAGTAAGAATAGAATAATAGAATTTAAGCATATTTCTAAAGTAAGCAAGATTTAAATGTGTTATATTTGGATTCATTATTGGTTGTAAAAAGTGTGCTTTAACAAGGGGGAGGGTAAACTCCCCCTTGTATTTAGAATATTACAGGGTATTTAGAATAGGCGGATCAAGATCATGTTTTTTACCTTATTGCCTTGGCCACAAGATCATTACATTAAACATATGACACAACTTCAAACATTTTAGTCCTCATGGAGTCTAAAAGTAATTATTTGAAAATGACCAGGTTTTCAACAATTTTGCTAATCATTTTCAACCAATAGCTTATAGTTGGTTAGTGAACAGTTATGTGCCGTAGCACAGGGAGGCAGAATGTTTGGAGTAAGGAGGTAGCAAATTCACAGCAACTCGGAGAAAATCATAATGCTCATTTGCAATCAAATTCGTTTCACAGTCTTCATTAAATAAATATTCTCTCTCTTTTATCATATAAAGAGGATAGATTCTACATTTTTCTTCTACAAGGAGAACTAGCAGATTTGGCCTTTTCTTAGTCCAACTGCTACATATGCGTTTCAATTTGCTTACGAAGAATGATCTTTCAAACATATTAGAAACCACAAAAAATTATAGACTAGATTCATGCTTCAAAACTGGACACTTTGGCCCTAATATCACATCAAGAAAAAAAAGGCAAAAAAAAGATACCATATATTTAAAGAAAGGAAAATTGGAGAAAGGGTAGCAGCAAAAAAATTGTACCACACGCAGGGTTGGGTTTTTCCTGTCCAAAACTAGTTTTTCCCATACCACTGGGAAAAACTGGTAAATACCGGGAAAAAGTGGGAAAAACTGGTAAATACCGGGAAAAACTGGTAAATACTGGGAAAAAGTGGGAAAAACTTCCAATTGACAAAATAATGGAAGTATTAGGTTATGGCCTTTTTAAACATATTATAAAAACTTTAAGTTAAAAATGACTTTTTTGGGAGGGGGGTTAAAATTATTAGGTGGGAAAAATATAAGTAAGCAAGAGAATTATGACATTTAACATAAAATTTGCATATATTTTTTAATATTAATGAATTTCTCAAATAAAAATAGAGAATATTTTAAAACAAATTTACTTATAATATCAGTGTCTTTAAGAGAAGCATTATGTAGTTTTTTTAAATGTAAATAAAAACGTAATTTAAATTAAATAAAACGTAAATGTTAATCTTGATTGCAGGATAACTTTTTTTGAAGTAACAAGGTATGATAATCCGATGAAAAGGGCATAACCCCATCAAAAGATGACATTCTTCAGACACATGATAAAACCCATATTCATAACATAGGATAAAGCTTATTTAAGGTCATTTTTCTAAAAAAAGGCTGAAAAAACTTTTAAAACATTCATTTTGAACAGAATAAATTCAATAAATAATCAGTTTTTCCCACTTTTTCCCATGTGGGTAAAACCTAGTTTTTCCCAGGACGGTAAATACCGGTTTTTACCATGGTATTTACCGGGGGTGGGAAAAACCTTGCCAACCCTGACCACACGGCTGGAAAAACGCTCGTTGGTGGGATTTGAGTTTCATGGCGCAAGTAGACCCAGTAACGGAGTAAATCGATTGGCTAATAACACGGGACAATAACTCTAATTATAATTCCTATATCCATCGTCCACAGACAACTGTGTTGCGTCGCCGGAACGCAATTATCACAGGAAGCGAGCTAGTTGGACGCTTTCCAGCGCAGCCGGGTCGTTGAATTGGCCTGATGCTTCCCAGATGCAGCAGGTGGTTTCTCACACACTCTCTCTTCAGGTCGCTGTGTTGTTGCTTTGGGAACGGCAGAGATGGACGGAGCTCAGCAACTACTACGGAGCGCTAATGCATCGTGTGAACCTATGTGAACGGCACGTGTGGACACACTGTCTCGGGTGATCAAGGGCGAACATCTTTTCGGATAATATCGAATTCCTTTTAATTTTATTACTGGCTTTTAAGGTTTTTTTGTAACAATGACCATCTTTTTTTTCTATTTTGGGTCATATTGTACCCCTTTTTACGTTAGATAGGATATAGGTTGGATTCGAGTAAGATAGAGACAGTGAAATTGACCAATTATATTGCACCTTCTTAAGATCCAGTTATCAAACAACACTTCATCGACTAATTCTATACCCAAAAGGCAACTACTTAAAAAGTGATAAGCTGTGCACTACATCATTTCATATTGAGTTATGTAAACAATGTATTCACCTTAAGGGACCATTTCACTTATTCCTATTTTCTGCGGAAAAAGTGAAACCAATTGGACGAATCACAGTCGGGGAACTCAGAATGATTTCTGTTGTGATTTCGTCCATTGGTCTCGTCAGATTTCCTTTCCGTAGAAGATACGGATGTGTGGAAACGATCTCTGACATTTTCAATGTCTCAATGTCTTAATACTCCTATACATAGTTTCCCCTTAGAGAATAGAAGGCATATATCCTTATTTAAATTTTTTTACAATATATTTCACAATAATATCGACTGTTCACAATAGTATCGACTGTTTCACAATAATTCTTCATGAATTCAGTTTAATTATTCCACAATACCATACTAGAAATAAAATAACTTTCCTCGTTCCTCTTCTCTCAAAAAATTACTTAAAACAACAACCATTAATACAATTTATAAAACATGTCAATAGTCTCCCCAACTCTGATATTTTTTTTGATAGTTTTTCAAAGATAAAATGTGACCTGGATAGTTACCATGCCTCTTTTGTTCCAAGAAATTTTTCCTCTATTTGATGTACTTAATTCAGTTTTGTTGTATTGATTTTTTCTAATTTTATATTGCTCCTTCTATTTTATATGGTATTTGTATCTTAGATTAACTTATATATTTTATCGGTATTTTTTTAGCCTAATTCATATACAAATACAAATTAAGTCGACCAACTACAGGCGTAAGCCCAGCAAGGTTGGTCCAGTCTTTTTAACTCAAACTACCGGAATCCCAGTATCTGTCAATTTTCCTCTTGAACTCGTTTACCCCTCTTGAATTTACAATTGTTTCAGGCAACGCATTCCATCTATCCACTACCCTATTAAAAAAAATAATGCTTTCTACACTCCGTCTTAAATTTTACTTTATTCAATTTGAAATTGTGACCCCTTGTTCTATTACCCGTATTGAAATCTAGTCCCTCTGTGTCCCCTTGCTTTACCATTTTAAAAAGTTGAATCAAATCCCCTCTAATCCTTCTTGTAGTCTGTGTTTTGTCGTTGTTTTCCCATGTAATTGGATTTTGTGTCTGTTTGGGTGAAATAAATAAATAAATAAAAACCCTTGGTTTTTTCAAAGAAGAAAATTATACCTTGACATTTCGAGAATTTGACCTAATACCTCGATATTTTATGAACTTTTCTTCTTCAAGATATCCAGAACATACAGAGCATAATGACACCACCCGTATTCAGGGAGTATACGGTTTTTCCAATACACGAGTTATGTTCCACGAACGGAATTAATGCTGTAGGATCTTTTTATAGGAGCCAATATACTTTGCTGAAAAAGAATTACTCAGTCTTATCTAATAAGAGTACTCTATTGGAAATCTTTTAAAAGAAACCAAAGTAGTTAGAAGGAGTTCAGTATTATGCCTAGACAACGCAACTTTAGGTCACCTCCAGCCCACCTTGGACATTAAAAAATGATATAGAGGAAGAATATGACGAAGTGGCCAAAATCGGCTGGTATATGTCTCAAATAAATCAACACGAGTTAACGAAGGTACTGAGAATAAAATATCGTACAAGTTCAGGAGAAATTCGAAGAAAAGACAAAATGCGTTAAAAAAATTACAAAATAATATAAAACTAAATTAGCATAAGAAATTTGATGCGTAAAATCCCGAAATAAAAGTTTATAGAACTGGAGAAAATATCCTCGAAAATACAGAACTAATAAAACCTGTAATTCCTTTTGTATCATGCTATCGTTCTGTTACATCATTCTCTTATCAACTACAATAACTTCCTAGTCAACTTTTAAGCCTCAATAATAGGAATCCGTTAATTTTGTGTTGTACGCTGTTAGTAGGAAAGCTGTTATTAAACTTCAAGATGATATTATATTCCTGTATTAGATCCTTTATCCTCTCTTAACAGTCTTTAATTCTTTAAAAGTATTAAGTCATCATTTGGTTGATAAGTTAATTTCAAATAAAATCATAATTGAATATATAATATTGTAACCTTAAGAACATAAACACAAAGCTATTATTTTATTAAAATATTTTATATTTGAGAACAAACACAAGCCCCAAAATTTAAAATGGCATAAAACAAATTTGCATAAAAGAATACTTTTATTTGTTAGACGTGAGAAAGGGAAATCTGCTCTACATCAGAACTTCTCTTATGTAAATGTAAGCCTACTTATAAGTTTTTTAACTCTTTCAAAAGCTATTTTTTTTCTTGGATGCGATTCAAATACTTCACGGTATTTTTAGTAGAACGTTCCTGACACCACGTATGTCAGATGGATTGTTGGACGAATTAACATACAATTGGTGAAAGTGGGTTTCAGACTAAAATAATGAGCACAAAACCTTAATATATTGCAAATTTTATAAAAGAATACAAAAGCGGTATCGTCTTTTTAGGATGATAATCACATTTCTCTATTCAAAACCAGTAGCTGTGCAGTTTTCAAGATGAACGGATTACGTGGTTTGTAAAAGGGAAAGTCACCTTTTTAGAGTTACTATACTCTAAAAAGTTTTAGATTTTTAAATACTTAGGCTTAATCATTAAGGCTTAGATGTATTAAAATGTATGTCGTAAAAAAGTTAAAACAATTAATATTCAATAATAATCACCTTTATTTTGAAATGAAGTTGAGAGGTCAGCATGAAAACCTTTAGATTGTTTTTGTAAACATAATTTATATAACTTCTTTCTAAAATGTTTTTAATTAAATTTTACTTTGAGAAGATTGATGTTAACTTGTTGAAAAGTTTTTTTATCGTAGGTATTTAAGTTACAATAAAGAAGTCTGTCTGGTTGTCGTTGAAAAAACTAATGCTTCAATAAAAGTTTGAAGGGTCAAATAAAAATTTACGTATTTTGGATCCTTTAAATAGTTTGAACACAAAATAAAGCTTTTTTTGTAGAAAAAGATGTATGTAAAAATTCTTCAATATAAACTTAATTAATGAGTACTTAGAAATAGTACTCGTCACCTTTTAAGTTACATATAAAATTAAGTTTTACTCATCTTGAAAAGAGGAGAAAAATGAAGAATTTGTATTTTAGGGTTAAAAAAGGAAAGAAAATACGAAAGTGTAGAAGAAACTCAAAACTTTCTAATAAAACTTAGTAACGTTGGTTACAGTTTATCTGGCATGAAGGAAATAGCATAGAGGTAATAGCATCAGGTCATACAGGTAGGCAAGGATGCAGCTCACTATTCAACAAAACAATACTTGGGCGGAAGTATAATGAATCAAGTCTGATTCAGGACCCAGGTATATAAAGAGGCCAACACCTGGGCAGGATCTGCCTGAAGAATTGTTTGGGACAAAGAGAGTTACCAACAAACAGATTTTACGAGCAAGTCCCATCTACCCACCAAAGTGCACGGAGATGTTGTGTAATCTGTTAAAAATATACCGTGAAAATATCCAGTCTGGGAAACATCTATAGATAACAACATTAACGTATCAAAGATTTTTTGCTTTCACACGAAACTTAATGTTTTACATTCATAAACAATTGGTTTAATTTTAAAGTAAATAAAACCAGGGGTTTCGAAATTTAATTTTTGAGAAATAGTATCATTATATGTAAATTAGTTTTTTAAAAACTTCCTTCAATGCTTTAATGATGGGTATGTTGTTGCCACGGCTATGTTCACAAACATATCTTTAATATACATTTTTAAATCTTTAAGTCATAACATTAATTTAATTATGTTGTTCTACGTCATTCTAGATACGATAGGAGGAAATTAAGTTTTTAATCTTCTCCTTTTCATCCGTCTGATCTTCTCGATTCGATCATTATTATTTATCCATAAGTATGTGTGTACGAAATTTTTCGCTTTTGAAAAGTAAATAGTAAGGTTTTATTTAAATTTTTAAGATTGTTTTGGAGAAATAATTTTTCCATAATGCAAGGAATGTTTCCATCCCTCATTCGTTCTTATATTTCTCCCTGCCTCCTTCTCCTCCACTCCCCATCCATCTCTATATCATTCTTCACTTCTCCTCAATTTCCTTCTCATCTCTTTTATCTCAAAATTACTAAAAAAAGAAAGGTAGACACTGATTTAATGAAAACACAACCTACCTAGTAAAAACATCGTAAATTGCTCTAACCCCCCAATGAATCCTCATCAAACGTACAACAAAACAGAAGCGCTTTGCAAAGTAATTTACCCGAACAAACTACTCACTAACACACTAGCGTCCCATTACTCACTTCTATACTCTAAAAGTAAATCAAGCAGGAGAGACAGCAAAACCATTCATTCCCTTAGGCAAGATAGACCAAAAGAAAGTGAAATAAACGTCCTAAAAAACACCTCAGTGATGGAAATCCATCCGACCGGTTCCAGTTCATTTTTAAAAAGTGAAAAATTCAAAGCACGAATCTGGTGGAGGAGCCAGTTCCGCGAACCGGTTATACAAACAAATAAGGGAATTATGTTAAGTAGACCCTCCTCACAAACATTGAAACATTCGAAATGTAATTGAACTCGGACCCGTCTAGAGCGATTACTTTCAGACTGGTGGGCGGCGGCCGGCGGCGGTTAGATTGGTATTTCATAAACGCCACTGGAGTAATTATTACATAAAGTTCGAGGTCTTAAGTTTTCAGAGTTCTATACACCAGAGAACACTGTTTTGAAGGATTTGATTGACTGTAATTAGTAATTTAACTTTTCTAATAGATTATTTTTCTTTTCTAATAAAACTCCATCACGTGTTTTACAAAATAAATAGTAGAGAAATATATTTCAAATTATGAGCAAAAATGGTACGCCCACAGGCCAAAATAAATCAAGTAAGCCAAAAAAAATTTACAAAAACTCCAACATTTTCATTTACATCTCCGATAAGAAAATGCGATACACGAAATATATCTATCTTAAAACTTCATAAAAACATTTAAGTAAAATTATTTCTTTGATGAAAAATGTGTTATGAAATTTCTTTGTAAATTTAGCATACCTAATTACCTTTTCAGACACATTGTTTTGTGGGGCTTTCTCACTATTAAAATAGGAAAAAAGATGAAAGTCAAATGCAATATGGTTTTTCAAATTAAAGCTCTTTAATTTTAAAAAGCCCATGCAGACTCACTGTATTTAATTGATTTTAGTCATTTTATATACAAAGAACAATCAAATGTACTACCGAATCAATGAAATTACCATATCACAAAATTGAATCCGTTTACCAATGGACGAGCAGTGTAGTCCTTTGATATAGCCAGTGGCGGATTTCCAAATGTGCCGCCTATAGGCTGAACCAAAATTTGCCGCCTATATGCAATACCTCTTACAAAACTAAACAGGGGTGTCATTTCAGTTTTTGGTCGGGAGGGGGGCAAAGATTTTAAGTGGGTTTGTATACACGGCGTGACTTGACTTTTGGTTTTTATTTTTTTGGGGGGAGGGCGACAAGGGTGGATCCAGGATTTGGTTTTTGGAGGGGCTATGAATTTTCATAATTCAACTAAATCTTCTTTATGATCTTAATATGGGAAATACTTCTAAAAGGGGGGTCTGGGGGTTCTCCCCCAGAAATTTTTTGGAAATTTTAGTTAAAAAACCCCAATATTTTTAACTAGTTTTGGAACGCCTCATCCGAGTTTCGGATATAGATTTTATGGTAGAATTTGGACGAACTTAATATAAAATAAAGTTGTAATTATAGAGTTATAGGTACCACGGGAATCTGGGAGTCCTCCCCCAGAAAATGTTTGAAAATTTGACTTAAAAATAACAGGGTTTTAACTCATTTTGGTGCATAAAATGCCATATAGAATAGGGGGGTCTGGGGGGTTTCCACAGAAAAATTTTGAAAACTTGCCTCTTAAAGTAGTGTTTCAGATCATTTTGAGATCCTTCAGTTCCTTGAAAACCACAGAATTTTCTAGGGGGGAAATTTATAAAAACGTCCACAAGGTCCGGAGGCCCTCCCCCAGGATTATGAATTTAGAAACTTCCCTCAAACTTGTGTTTATCTACTTTTCAATTTCTATGGAAAGAGCAGAGCCGTGCCGTGGTAAAACGGCACCCGGGGCGAAGGTGGCTCTCTCTCATTGGCACCCCCCTTTATTTTTGAAACCACCCCTTTATGTCCAATTTTTTATGTGGGAAAATTTTAGGGCTATAACCAGACTATTGTTTCGGGGAGGGATTGACTCAACGTTTTTAACGTTAATGTACTTGTAACGTTAATTATCACTTGAAGGAAGCTCTTGAATGTGTTGCACAAATTGTCGAAATTTTTTAATGTGAGCTTAAGTAAATCTGGGGGGTCTCCCCAGAAAAATTTTGAAAAATGTCTCGGAAAAAGTGTTTTTAGTTCATTTTGAGACCTTAAAAATCACTGAATTTTAAAGGAAAATAATAAATAGGCGTAAAATTTTGGAGGGGAACTGGAAGTCTTCTTTATTTCGACACATTTTGGGGAAACACCTAAAGGAGACCTCTTCATTTAGGCATCAGAATTTTTAATGAGAAAAACACTACCTAAAACCAACGCAAAATTTTGGGGATTGGGGGTTCTCTACCAGAATTTTTTTTCCTTTTTCAAAAAATTTGATCCTCGAAATTAGTGTTTTAACTCAAGGAAACCATTGAAATTATAAAACAGCATGTAAAATTGCATAAAATATAATAAAAAATCTGCAATAGTTTCTAAGAAATATACAAATATTTTCTTTCATCTAGTTTCTAGTAAATGTTTTCATAAATATCACTCGTATCAACTACTACTAAGGGAAATAACATAAAACATTGATTGAAAAGAAGTTTCATGCATCCAAGCATCTTTCAGGGTCTTATCTCGGTTAAGTTGTTCTTTTCGCTAACAAGATAAGCAAACTTACCCGGAGAGTGCCCATCAAGACTCAGGAGACTTGCGAGCGAATCCAAGGCTTACAAAAAAGTCTAAAATTAATTTAATAAAAAGACCAAAATCGTGAAAATCAAATAGACAGGGATTAACAGAGGAATCTGATTTTGAAGTGAAAAGAAACGCAATAACCGCAGAAATTTCCGATCCATCAGTAAGACCGTAAACTAAACGAAAATCCGAAAATTTTACGGACAAACCTTAAAAGTTGGCAAGTATGAATATCCAATTATTTTTATGAAATTTATTGATTAATATAATAAAATACGAAAAACAAATAGGAACTTACTAGAAAACGATGTTCCAATTTGTATTTTTGAACTATACATTACACTAATTTAGAAGGTCTCTCTCTGTTCAAGGCTAAACACTTCTTACTGCCAATTGAGAAGCTAAACAGAGCTTATATGGAAGCGGTCTCGTGAACAAATTCAATGAAAGGGGATGAAAACCAACCCCCGAATACACAGGATTGGTTTTTCGTAGAATGTACCAATAGCTGATGAAGAGCTCAAGAAGCGGAATCCTTTATCTTCGATTTATTTATGACCCCTTTGAGCAGGTGGCAATGGAACTAATTGAACGTTCTTTCCATCCCTGAGCACTCAAGATTTTCCTGGTATTCTTTGGTCAAGAAACCTGAAATGTTTGTTATCACAACAGCACCCCCTTTGAAGTAAGCCCCAAGCAGAACAAAACCTTCCTGGTCCGTCTGGTCCATAAATCTTTCACACGTCTTACCCCATTCTCTGTCAATTGTCACCCCTACTGTGTTAAAACAGCATTGCAACCGAAGACTGGACATCTGGTTTACCAAACAAAAAGCGTGCCGCGCTTCTTTCTCATCGCAACTGGAGACGCAAACAGGCGACCCCCATGGCGTCTCTCCCAAAAGGCGTGTGAGTGTTTAAAGTAGTGTTTTGGCTCATTTTGAGACTCTTTGGGTAACAAAGGGAACAGTTCCTTGTAAACCACATAATTGATTTTCTGAAAGAACGTTCACCCTCTTTCCAGAGCTTATTTTTAGTGTTTCCTTTTTCTTCTTTTTTATTCAGAAAAAAATTCTGCTGTCAAAAATTTGCCGCCTACTAAAATTTGCCGCCTACTAAAATTTGCCGCCGTAGGCTATAGCCTAGCTAGCCTATTTAGAAATCCGCTACTGGATATAGCTTAGTTTTAGTAAATAACTGTGGGTGTGATAGAAATTTTCCTAACAGCAATCACAAACCTTTTTAACATCCTTTTAGTTTTTGTACGAATTTAATAAGCATAAAGGTGTTAAGAACAGTAAACCACTTAAAAGTTATATTTAAACACGAAAAAATAGGTTTTCCCTTTTTAAACCACGAAGGCATCAAACACACGCCTCAAATGTCGTTACTTTTGATTAAGTGAAGAAAAGATCTGTTCACATCTAAACAAAAGATAACACTTGAAAGGATCGGCAGAAACACTCTATTGAATCTGTTCTTCCACTGGGATTCTTTGAAGCTATTCACTCAGCTTTTGTCAAGATTAACTTCAATAGCCGTGTTCTACAGGGTATTCTATGGTACAGAAAGTTGCACTTGAAATGTTCACGTGAAATTAAAGTGGCACAATAGTACTAAATTTGTAAATATACTTTTAATTCATAGCGAATATTTTCGGTTAATTCAAAGGAATTAAAATTTTAATTCAGGGAGAATTGATTCAGGATGAAACATTTAAGTATTCACATCCAAATACTCTGAAATTAGTTTTCAATTAGTCTTAAAAACTATAATTAGGAATCAAGATAAGTGATTAAGATAAGTGAAACTCAAAAGTATTATTCAACCCTAATCTTGCTCAAACTACATTCTACAACATACAAGTATTAAATTTCTCAAGAAATTCTAACAAAATCTTAAGCGAAGTATTTCTCGGGAAAATGTGACTTTAAGGACACATTTAAAACTACTCAAATATTTTTCGAGTTTCCAGAGTCTGAAATATCCTAATTTAAGCTCTAAATACGTCTAGACGAATCCCATTTTAAAGTAAAAATTTTGCAAGATTTGTAAACTTTGATAAACTTGATAGCGAATACGGTCGAATTCAAACTGTGAACTTTAAGGAATATTTTCAGAAGCAATTTAAAGTGGTACAGTTATTATGCAAGAGGACTTGAAAATATATATAAAATATAAATTCAATTAGAAAAATATCCGAAAACAATAACCTTATTCACATTGGTACAAATTCACACTTATCAACAAAACAAACCGTTAAAATTTTATAATTTCAAACAACCATAGCAAGAAATATTTATCCCCCTATTTTTAATGTCAATTAAGCAAAGTTTCGTTTTTTAAAAAATTTTGATTATTCGTAAAATATGTTGAAGCAAGCCTGTAAAACAGATAAACAAAAATGAAGTATTAAAAAAAGGAAATTAAGATTGCAGAATATGAATACTTAAGACAGCGCACTGAGTATTTATCCTAAAAATACGAAAGGAAAAACAGTGAAAGAAATATCAAGTACTCGTAGATCGTCTAGAATTTTTTTTCTATTTAATTAAGATCCTTATCGTGAATATATTTATGAAAACTATTTTGTGAAATGGAGATGAACGAAATTCTAACTTAGAACTATTTATATTTTAAGCGATTTGAAAGATATTTTTAAAATACATGAAAAGCATTAAGAACCTTCTACAAAGATGAATCTAAAAAAATATTTTATACTTTATCTGAAGAAAACGTAATGATAGAAACCTTCACCAATCAGAAACTTAAAGTTTTAATCACATAGTTTGTAAGTATTCTTACATATTTTTTAACGTTAAACAGAATTTTTGTAGGTTTTTCAATATAAAAATTTCAACAAATTAAAAAAACAAGCTTTGTAGAAATAGTAGAGAAACAGTTTTTAATAGATGATTGCATATACAGTAGAACCCCGATTATCCGCGAGCGGATGATCCGCGGTGCGGATTATCCGCGAGGGGCAAGAAAATTTTTTTTAATGATGAGAGCAAAATTTTAGATGAGATTAGAGAGATTTTAGATGTAGAGCAAAGGTTTCTGCTGTACTTTACATATTTTAAAAGTTTTACATACCATGTTTTTGTACAATAGAACATAGTTTTTATGCTGAAATATTTTTTCGTGTTTTCACCTCATGTTTAGTCTTTTTTCGGGTTATCCGCGATTTTCATTATCCGCGGTACCCTTGCCACCCAATTCCGCGGATAATCGGGGCTCTACTGTATAGTTGTTAGTTGCATTTTAATAGTTGTGCATGTACACTGTACACAGTATATTACTCCCATACTCTAAGTCGCAAAAGCAGTTGTGAAATAATTTCATTGCTCATTTTCAATTGTCAAGAGACAAGAACCATAAGCAATAGAATAATCAAAATGACTAAAAATTCTTCATTCAAAAAAAAAAGAGTACAGAAGGGTGAAACCTAATACCTAAAACAGCTTTTAAAGTAGATTCTGGTTTGGCTCTAAAATCTCAGTCAAAATAGTATGCCTTTGTATAATTTTGAATTCAATCTGATTATTCGATTATAGTAAAAATTTTCATCACACGTAATTCAAAATATTTATTTAAAAAGTAAAGAAAGATTTTAATCCAAAAAAATATGTGTAATGTCATCTTCAGTTTATAGCTTCGAACGAAAAACATTATAAATAATAGAGTTGAAATAGTTTCTTTCCGAAACTAGGCAGAGGTTTCACTCCCAAAACTAGGGCGTTGATCTCCATGAAATTAAAAACGCAAAAAGTACTATAGTACGGATAATATGTGCTTTTGATGAATATACTATGTATCAGAAAACGCAAAATATGTAACTAAAATAGCAAGGCGCAAAATAGGAAACTTTTAATGTAATTTTAAAACATTTTCAATAATCTCTTAAAACAAACAGTGTTACAATATCTTAGTTTTAAAATTTAAAATATATATTTTGCTTTCATGTGTAAAATTTTGAAAGCAAACCGAAACAAGTATATGTAAAATTAATCCAATCAAAAATTGTCTAAATTGATCCAAAATCTATTAAAACAAAAAGGAAGTGTAAGAGAACACTGAACAATATTAATTAGGTTTCTGAAAACATTTATAATACGTGGAAATCCCAACCCAGAATAATAATAACAAACGAACAATTAGAAGTTTCGTAGTTTCGTTGCCAAAAGATCCAAGACTAATTCCGAAAGTATGTACTAATTTATTCAATCAACTTTCCCATCACACAACAAATGATAAACGTAAGAGAATGCGTTTCACAAGTCCTTTCCCAGATATCTTGACACATTCCACAAACGATTTCTCATTACACATTTACACGTGTGTTCATTGGAAAAATGCCAATAAGACCTTTCTATAATCATATCACGAGAGTTGTCAGATTTTCAGTTTGAAACGGATAGTTTTTCAATTGTTACAGATTTATGAAACCTCAATATTTGTTACACTCACTTCCAAAAGTTAAGCACGGAACTGTTTTTTCAGACTAACAGCTAGTAGAATTATTTTTCATACATGAAAATCACACCACAAGATGTTCAACTAGTGGGAATACAGGGCCTGAGAACGAATTTTCCCTATCAATAATTTAAGCGGGTAAATGGGCCCCCCATTGATAATGGAGTTCCATTACACATTTGGAGCTGTGACAGAAACATCTATGTGAGAGGCATTTAACTGAAAATTTTATTATTTTTCTAAAGAATATTGTTATTCCTAAACTCAACTCATGTTTTCAAACGTGTGTGCTAACTTTAGATGGCTTTTTAAGGTTTTATTGGGAGATATCGGTCTAAACATCAGTTTTGGAAAGTTTTAGCCTCTGGGTCCTTTTTTGCAAGTGGTATCAGACCGTCAACCATTTTATTTAGTAGCTCTCACATGTGCTTGAATATGTTTAGGGGGTTAGGTCTGGGAACCCAGAAAGTACCCTTATTCTTATAATATCGTTTCTTATAAAAAAAACTTTGAGATAGCCGAATTGTGATTTTTTGCAGATTTTTCATTCTTTAAGATAATACCTCGACCAGATATGTGTTCTAAAAGGAGCAAATGAGACATGAGAACACATGTAAATGATTGCAGACATCAGTGAAAAGCTCTGAGGCATATAGGGGGTGTTGAAACGGCAATGGTTTCAGAGAAAAAATTCAATCTCTTAAAAACTCATTTTAAAAAAAGAATTGAGATATTTTTAGATATATTTCTTTCTTTTCAGACATGTATACGTCCAAAAACACTAAAAAATGTTCCTTTTTTGAATGTTATCAACAGATTCTGTTCCTGTAAAACTGTACAATTTTTTGTGCCATTTCAACACCCTCTATATGCCACAGAGCTTTTCACTAATGTCTACAATTGTATACGTGTTCTCATGTCCCATTTGCTCCTTTTAGAAAACATTTTTGGTCAAGGATTTATCTTTAAGAGTGAAAAAGCTGCAAAAAATCACAATTTGGCTATCTTAAAGATTTTCATAAGTAATGATATTGAAAGAATAAGGGTACTTTCTGGGTCCCCAGACCTAAACGCCTTCAAGCACATGTGAGAGCTACTAAATAACATAGTTGAAGGTCTGATACCACTTACCAAAAATGACCTAGAGGCTAAAACTTGTCAAAAACGATGATTATACCGATATATCTCAATAAAACCTCAAAATTGCCATTTAAAGGTAGCACACACATTTGAAAACATGCATTGAGTTTAGAAATAACAATATTCTTTAGAAAAAACATAACATAAAAGCATTAAATACCTCTCACATAGACGTTTCTGTCACTTCTCCAAATGTGTAATGGAACTCCATTATCAATGGAGGGCCCATTTACCCCCTTAAATTATTGGTAGGGAAAATTTGTTTTCGGGCCCTGTATTCCCACTAGTTGAACATCTTGTGGTGTTATTTTCATGTATGAAAAATAATTCAACTAGGTGTTAGTCTGAAAAAATAGTTCCGTGCTTAACTTTTGGAAGTGAGTGTATGTTACACATTTATGACAACTTTTTAAGGGGAGGTACACGAAAGGTTAAGGCAAAAATGTTTATGGTTATGGTTATTGGCAAAAAGTAGTACTCATGTGATACTAGTATTGCTTGGTATTTAGCTATGCTTTTATAGTATGGTAAAACAGGGCAATTTGATACAAGGGACACATTGATACACTTTCAATATATTAAAAACTACCAAGGTTTTTTAGGTCGTGTTTTTACGAAAAGTTGTGCCTTTATGCCTAAGCATAACATATGAAACCGTTAAGCTTTGTAAAAGGTCTATAAATTTTAGTGAAAGAAACTAAATTTGTAAGTAAAATGTAAAAAAGTAAAGAACTAAGTAAAATGTAAAATCTTCCTGAAGCTATTCTACTTGGAAAACAGAGATCTGTAAATTCATAAAACAAGTTTATCCTTGTTACCAATAGGGGCTATACTTAAATTTTAAATAACCTTTGCCAATTTTTTAAATATTGCCATTATTGTGGTTTTTGTTAAAAAACAACAAATGGGGCAAATTGATACAATCTGAAGTGGGGTACTTTGATACACTCGTAGAGCACATTGATAAATATAAAATTTCCCATATCTTACGTATGGAGCAAATTTACGTTTCAACAATTTAAAAAATAATCATTTAAGGGTAAGTTAGATCTACAGTGAAGGATATTTAATGTCAATTTTTAAGTCCTTGGGTGTTATTAAGTGTTTGAATTTGGAAACTGCTCGCATTCTATCTATGAGTACTTATAAATTTTCTAAAAGAAAATGCAGGGGACTCTGAAATATCTGAGATGTTCTTAGCACTTTTACAGGTAACAAAGAACTGTATTTAGAAAAAAAACAGTGACTAAGTAATACTATAAATGGCCAAAAACTAAACAGTAAATTAGTGTCATACTTTTTTAAATTTCTGGATGATTTTCGACAAATTTAGGAGCAACTATATCTATGAAAATTAGCGTCTTATTCCATAACTTGATGTTAGTTAACCCTTTCTCAGTCCTAGAAGCCCCAAACTTCCCAAAGGATTCAATGGTATTCTCGGGGGGCTTAGGATTGAAAGGGTTAAAAATGACCATTTATTAAATTTTAGATTTGTTCTTATTCTTGAATGATTAATGGAAAATTTGTGATTTATATTCACAAAACGGTAATGTAAACGGGCTTAGGATCTCTCTTAATAAAATAACGTTTATTATTTTCCAAAAATTTTGTTATTAATTACTATTTTTGAACAAATTAATCACTGTATCAAAATCCCCAAGCAATGTATCCAACTGCCCCACCGGTAGAGTACTTAGATACAAAATTGATTTTTTTACAAAACTAGGGAGCTACCGCCCCCTGCTCGCTATCGCTCGCCAACCCCCGTTAACTGCTGACGCAGACACGTTTGAACCGCTTCGCAATTCCTCACAAAACCCTGCTCACTGCACTTACTCACTTTATAAAACATTCTTAAAACAGGGTTAGTACTTCTCCGGGGTATTCTTTCGAAAATGGTGGATATACATTCAGTAGCGGAAATTTAACAGTTTCTTTATGGTAATATGAATTGGTGGATCGCCTTATAATTCCAAGAAAATTAAGAACATAGCAATGTAACATTCCTTTACCATTTCCCCAATGTAATGTTTTTTTTCACAGATCCATTAAGAAGCACTGAAACATCTCAGGAATAAATTTAAGGTACTTCTCTAGAAAGCCGGCGCAAATCTCGCCAAGCAGATTTTTTGGCGACAGCTTTATTTCTGCTCAAAAAGAGATCTGCTTACCCCATTGTTACAAAAAAAACATAAATAACAAGTTAAAAGAAAAACTATATATAAGTCTGTTTAAAAATCCCATTAATAATCTTAAAATATATTTCAACGAAATTTAAAATTTTAAAACTGGTAGGTATAGTTTAAAATATTTTTATTTGAGTGTTTAATTTTTAAATAAAAAGTTTCATGGAATGGCATTGTTATTATTTTTTACAAGCAAGCAAATGGTTACAAGCGGAGATATTCCGTTTGGCGCTGGTAGCATCATTATTGGCGACTTTATCGCTTGCGCCGGGATTCTGGAGTAGTACCAAATTTAACTTTCTTAAAATTTGTAATGATTTTCATCGATTGGCTATGAAAAATGTAGTAATTACCGTAAACATCACGAAAATTTAGAATTTTATCTTCATGAGAACAAACAAACGTCGAAGTTGTGTCAGTTTCACAGCAATGACACGAATGTTTAGACTTCAAACATTTTCGATTTTTATCTTAATTTCTAAAACAGTCCCCCATGTTATCTAGTTGTTTGCGTTTTGGCATTATGAATTAAGGTGTCACATTTTACTAACTTAAAAAACATACTTGCAAAAGAATATAAAAATAATAATAATTGTAAAAAATAAATGCAAAAGTGCAAAATTTCCGAAAGCGAGTTTATATTTTGTTGTAAATATGGTAATGATTAGGTTGCCACAACGACAAAGATAAATGTAAAAATATTAATTTGTTATTTAAAAAATAAAAGATAAATTATTTAAGTTTTAAATATAATTAAAACCGTTTAAACAACAGAAATATAAATATTGTTAAAAATAACCCAAAATATATTTTTTAAATTCGTGTTATAAATAGAAAGATGATTATTTAATTTATTTGAATATTAAAAACCAGTGAAATATGTTTTCAATTTTTTTTTTTGAAATTCATAGTTTCTTACTTTATAACTGCAACCTTATCCGTAATCTAAAAAAATGGAAATATTTTAAAATTAAGATTTTAAAATTAAGATTTATTTAGAAATTCTAAAGGCACTTTGCACATCCTCAAAAGAATCCGGACAGTTTGATACCAAATGTGTGTTATACGGATCAGTAATTAAAAAGCCTTTCCCTGGAAACCGTTCACCAAAAACTTTTTTTTAGAATACAGAGATTCGTTGTATTTTAATTTTTATTAAACTTCTATATTTTTCTAATTGATTTCCTAAAATTGAGTTATTCTTAGATATTTTTAGAAAAAAAATAAGTATATGAATATAAGTCATTTTTCTACTCAAAAAATGGATTTGAAATTTGCAGTATCAAATTTCCCCACTTTCCCCTATGTATTTAAAAGGCTGAAAATAGAGGTGATACGCACATACAATTGTCATACAGAAAAAATATATTTAAGAATTTAGTTGATTAAGGATAGCAATAGTTTAATTTATCCTTTAATTAGCGAAAAAATATCCTTTTGAAATAATAATTTAAATTGATTATGTTCTTAACTATTATTATATTGCACAAGCATTGTTAAAGAAAGTCGTCTTTTCGTGGTAAATAAACGAAAAACAATTTTTTAAATGTAGTATAATAAGTCAGTAACTTTTCCCCGCTGCATTTAATCCTTACTTCAAAGCTATGATTGATATCTACCCTTAGGATAAATCGATAAAGTCTTGAAAGAGTTTAATACAAGGTCGATATAGACAAATTTTGGGGCAGATTAAAGCTAAATAGACTTTTTATTTATTTAATTTTTGTAAAAAAACATACTTTTGTAGCTAAAACTTTGTTAACATAAAATAATATTACCAAAATAATCTCTGATAGATTAAAAACAGAAAACATACTATGTCATCGCTTGTCAGTTTAAAAAATATGTAGTAGACAAGGAATCAATAATGTATTAATCAATACAATATTGAATAATAATTGTATTGTATTATAAATTGGGATCAATAGTTAAGGTAGATTTGTCATCCTAATACCTATCTTAATCTTAACAAGGGGCTTAATACTTGTAAAAGTTTGGACAACCTTGTCATTAAACAAAGCATTACATATTTCGTAGAAAAGAATATATAAAGTAAAAAAGTCTTGTCTGCACAGGGTTAGAGTTAATAATACACAGCACGCAACAGATGAGACACTTTTCTCAGAAATTGCGTCATGTGCTCTGCAGTGAAACGAAGTTCAACATGATCAATCCTTTCAAAAAATCGATCAGATCCGAGGATACAATCCTCTCAAGACCACTGAATCCATTCATGTGAATTGAACACAAATCCATGGCCTAATCTTAAGAGGAGGACTTATCTCCTGAAACGGAAGGATCCAGTCATCCTCCTTACATCAGAAGGAGGATGAACGGAGGCACTCAGGAGTAGAGTAGGAAGATAAAAGGAGCACTTACTGATCCTTTTTTTCTTACTCCATGTTTGTTGGAGCAGTGGGGAGATAATAAATAGAAATGTTAATGACCAATTAAAAGAAAGATTGATGGCAGGAGAATGAGAAAAAATGGTGGACGTGCACTTTGATTATCGTGTTTTTATTGCGTTTGCGACGACGTTAAAACGTTCTTAATTAATGTGTTGGTAGGAGGAAATTAGATTACTTGTTTTTTAATGAATTTTTTTTCGTGTTATTGAAAGAAGCGTCAGTAGTAAAAAATATCATGTTCCCGTTGTTCTTTACATTAGAAGATCAGTTACTTTATCTTCTCTAATTTACTTAATTTATTACTTTGCTTTACATGACTTTTTTTCTGAAAAGAGATGCTGAAAAGGGTACTAAGTTTGTTTTACATACGCTGGGATTTTTAGGTCTATCGTAACTAAGATTATTTATCTCAAAGCATTCTAAAAAAGTAATGGAAAAGCAATGAAGCAAGAAGACAAAGCGACTCCATATTGTTCGCAAATGTCTCTACTCAATCCACATCAACATATGAGTAAAATTTAGTTTGACACAAGACGGCTTGCAGTTTTCTTTTACCCCAGTATTACCAACTCTGTGGTATTACCCGAAAAAAATGCTTGAAGGGTAACTTAAAGGTCAAATAAACTCAGACAGTGTAGTCTAATTTTAACCAATAAATAAAAAGACGATTTAGGACAGGGGTGGCCAACCTTTTTTGGAAGAGTGCCACTATTTGAGGGGGGAAATTTAGGCGTGCCACTTACTATTTTTCTACCTCCCCTAAAAATATAAAAAATTGAAAACGAAATTCATAAGCTGATAATAGAATTTTTACACACATAAATTTTTTATGTGAAATAGAATAGTGCAGATTTAAAACGTACAAACTTATGTTTTATTACAATTAAACAATTTTAATGGTTCAGAGTTATGGCAATACACAAAAAATTAGTAAACAAATAAAATAAAAATTAATTATAATAATTTTCAAGCAGCGTGACAAAACTTTTTATCCTGCCAACCATGCTAGGTGCTCCATCTGTGCAAACAGTGACCAATTTTTTCCAATCTACCTGGTTAGCTTCAATTACACTTTTAAGTTCTTTAAAAATGCCCTCTCCTGTAGTTAAAACCAGTTGGCGCAAATCAAGAAGTTCTTCCACAATATTAAAGTTATCAATCATGAAACGCACAAATTTGCTTAACTGTGCTCAATCCGATTGATGCCGCCTGAAAATATTATTTTTCCAAAATTGTTTCAGTACCTACGCGTGCCACTGGTGAGGCTGTGCCGTGCCACTTTGTGGCACGAGTGCCGCGGGTTGGCCATCCCTGATTTAGGATTAAAGCATGTGAGGTTGTTTTTGCTGCTACTTTGAGAGCTATGTTAAGAAGATAGTTTTACAGGTACTTTTTTTCTTTCTCAGGAGCCGCACCCCCTTTGCCTTGAATCCTAACGGAGCTTGGGTATTCCAAGTGGCTCATGACAACAACAACAACAACAGGTACTTTTAGGCGCTTCCAGAAATGTTTTTATGAATTTCTCAAATTTTATTAGAAGAAGTTATTTACCTAAATTAAAAGACGCAAACAACCTTCATATTTTCTTACAGAAATGAGTGGAGCTTACTTTGAATAATTTGAAATAGATAAGATATTATTACCGAACTCTTAGAGTTATACCTCAGAATTATTAAATGATAATGAAGGGTGAAAAATTACATACAATTGTATTTTTAACAGGAAAGTTCAAATATCTAAAAACCACGCATGTAATAATAAACACTTCCAAACAGCCAGAGTAGTGGATAACTTTATTTTAAAAAAGGCAACTCTAGCCCTCTGGTTCTGATTCGAGCACCCCTGCATCAACAAAAAACTTCAAAATACTTACTTAAGCAATTTTTCAGCAGCGATCAAAAGCAAAATCCGTTCACAGTAGCACGGTCAAAACTACGCATGACATCATCGATGTGAAAGGTGAGTCAAAAAACGTAAACAAACCCATTCCTGGACGCAGGGGTGGCCTTCTTGCCAAAAACGCATCACAGCGCCACCTCCAAACATTTAATCACGTGACCACCCCTTTCGAAATAAGTAGATATTCACCATATTACAAGCACTCCCCCCTTTTTATATAAACACAAGGCTGACCTTATCATTTGTAGTAATACTCATAGTTTAATGTTGCACAGTACGTAAATTCGAAGTCCGATGTAGGAAGTATCGAATAGGAGAGGGTATGGGTAGAGAATTGAGGGGTGGGTGATGTCAGAGCAAGAAAATCGATACTACTACTACGAGTAGTACCAACTTCCTCCAAATGCGAACAAAAAGAGGAGGAAAGAGATTCCATTCAAGTTAAAAGATGCGGAAGAAATTATTCAGAATATGTGTCAGGCTTTTGAGTGATGATATTTTGAAATACTAGTTTCATTTCCAAATCACTCTTAGAAAAGGTTTCCTTCACACATATGAAAGGAAAAACTTTTCCTTATCTTTCTTTAGTATAGGAAGGTAGACTTTGATAGTTAAAGAAAACCAGTTTGTAACCACATGATATCGCCTTAATAATTTTGGTTTTATAAGCATCGTCGTCTAGGACCAGAGATTCCACTATGATGGATTTTTTTTCTCGAGATAAGAAAGGAAGCCCCTTATTATTATAGACCATTTTCACAAAAATACCCATGAGTAATCTGAATCTTATTAAATACCGGAAGTTATTGAAATAAAAAGCATATAAAGATTTTATAAATATTTGTTATTGAATATAGTATTTAGTATAAGCATTTGTGTAGTCGACTCCGCTTATTGTGGTCACAGTTAATGTTATTAATAGGATGTTATCAAAATTGGCCGGTCCCGATCATTCCTATTTAACTTAATGCAAAAACTATCGTTTTAAGTAATCGATATATCGCTTAATGTTATCAATATATCGCTTAATGTTATCAATACATCGCTTAATGTTATCAATATATGGTGAAATTCCCAAAAAACTTCCCTTTTTCACGTTGGAAGACCAATTTTAATAGCATAACCGTACAAAATAAGTCATAAATTTAATAGTGTTATATGTTCCACTGACATATTTTTCTTTAACAATGTAAAAGTTGAAAAATACATATAAAAGAACGTTTTAAATACTTTAATTAGGACCAAATAGCTGTTATTTTAAAGCAAACTTTCGATTTGATGTTTGAAATCTAATATCAAATCGCTTATTATTATCAATTGGTTATTGTTATCCTTCAATTTTGGACTAAAGTGATCACATTAAGTATAAGTATTTGTGTAGCTTCTATCAATTTAAATGTTTGGCTAAAAATATTGACGTATCTTATAAATTAGTAATTTTGCTAAAGCTTTTTTTCTCCACTTTAGCTATCAAGCTGAAATAATTTTTTACATAGCTTAAAAACCCTGTCTAGGACTAACTTAAATCTAGATAATTAAGTTTTAAAAGTACGTTTTTTAGCAATTTTTTTTAATTCAAGCGAGAAAAAATAGGATTGCTTAAGAAGTAAAACAAAGTATACCCCATTTTACTTCATTAAGATTTAAAATGTGAAAATTTAATTTAATAAATTTATCTCACCATGTTCATGTTAAAATATTCCGTTTCTTTAAAAAAAATACTAAATATAATATGCCCATAGCGACATTTTTGTTTTCATTTTTATTTGAACCCTAGAGAATTTACTGGATTAACGTAAGTATGATAATTTTTAGCGGATTCTTTATTAAATAACAAAAGAAGACGCAATGATGTTTATAATGCAGTAGGCAGTGTTATTCTTAGGATTTTTTCGGAGGAGTAAAAATACTCCTTGACTTTTTTAGGAAGCGTGAAATTCATTTACGAGGAGTGAAATACGGTAATAACATAAACTGCATATGCAGAGATAATTTTTTTAATAAGAAAGCTTTCTTTTTTAATGGACATAAATGAAATAGAAAAAATGAGGATGCTATTTTGGCAACAATTATAGCATCTGTTAAGTATTAGTAGAAAAAATTAAACATTATAAATAAAATAATTTATTTCACACATTCTAAATGAAATATTTATTTAAATTACAAATTTTAATAGAAAAAATATTTTTCGATTTCGATGGGGCGCAATGCATTTTTCAAGGCAAAAGGTTTGTTAAAAATTGAAGGAGTGAAAATACGCCTAGCTAGTTTCTAGATGCGTGTTTCCGATTTTCATTGCGTGAAATACGCTCTCAGAGGCGTTAAAAATATCTCTGGCAGTTGGTATCAATTTTTCGTCGAAAATACGCTTGAAGCTAGAATTTATTTTAATTTCATATCATCTGATACTCTGATAGGTAGATAGAAATTAAAAATGTAATTCATAATTCAATTTTTGTTTTCCAAACATTATTTTCTATAGAGAACTATAGAGCTCTTTATCCATTTTAATTTAATCTTAATACTATTCAAATTATATTCAAATGACTCTAACTAAAGTAATTAGGTCAAATAAGAAGACAAATTTTAGACTTCACTTTATAACACGTATTTCAAAATATTTTAATAGTATTTAAATGATGAAGAAGAAGAAAAAAGAGAATATCAATTAGGTCACTTATTGCTGGATTCTGTTAATTCTTTCAACCTTGAACCACCCACTAACTGATATTACGTTAGTTAGGTAGAGGGTATGTGGATGAAATTCCAAATTAAATAAAAGTTACTAACGAAAAAAATTCTTCATCCTTCCACGAAATTCGATCATTTTAAAATTAATTGTCAAATGGGGGATTCTTTTTCGAAGTCTAGATAAATTTTCAAATAAAAATTACATATAATAATTTGCTAAATCAATAAATTTCTAATACGATTCTGTCTTAGGATTTAAATTTTTGGTTTAACGGATAGATCGGATATAAAATAACTTACCCGAGTCATGTTCTAACACAACTCCAATCGTGGAATCCTTTAGTGAGAGTTTTCATGTGAAAGTTTATCTTTAAACATTTATTTCCGTCTATTGGTATGAAAGCAGTCGATACGAAAAAAAAAGTAGCACAAATATTTTGTGTACACAGAATAATAGGAAAGTTAAGACCTCGATGGAAACTACAATTCCATTTCTGAGGCTCTGATGTAATATTCTTTTCTATAGACAATGCATTTTATTGAGTTAGTTCTTGGGAAACAATTTATTCAATGCTTATTCGAAATTATACTTTAAAAAATTTTCATCTAGAAATGTGTTCTCGTCTCAGAAAGAGCTACGATACAGGGTATTTCTTTAAGTACTGAATATATATTTCCGTTTATAAATCGAGAATATTTTTAGGATAATTTCCGTTGCTAAATTTGGGGTGGGCTTCTTATAGGAGGATTTGTTCTTCTTTTCTGTCCTCGGATCCCTCAATGTCACGGCGGAATCTTTATCGGTGAGTTCTTTCGGCGGTGGTCATCACTTCTTATAATTTATTACTGACAGACGGAATGAGTTATCTTTTGTCTGAAAATGGCGTCCTCTCCCTCGTTGCAATAATCTAGCAATGGGCCTGATAGTGACTAAATTTTTTTTGACGATGTTTGAGCCCCTCCAGATAAATTTCGATAAAAGCCATGGTTTTGAGGCCTGATTCATGTAGGCAATGGTGGAACGTTTTAATTCCGCTTATACGGGGTTTTGGTAAAAGTTTCATTGAAAAACCACACTATCGGTATATACTCGGATCGGCTTATACGTGGAGGAAATATACATTACTCATGTTTTCTCAGAACTCTGTTGCGCACAACCGTTTTATGACGGAAAATGAAAGAACTTGAAAATCAAATTTTTTAAAATATATACACAATTGCAAAAAAAGGAAAAGGACAATAAGAGATGAAGAGGACTAAAAAGAAATAAGATCATATATTAATGAAAATAATATTGGATCATTTAAGGCATTTTGTTCAATTGGCGGCTTGATTGTAAAAGACAAGGCTTAACAAGTGTTATGCAATCGCTTCTTGCTATTGTTCTGGTGGGAAGGCGCCCTTCGCTGCGGAGATGAAAGCAGTGACCCACTTTGGAGAGGGATGAATACGTGGTGCGGAGGCTGTTTACTAAACTCAAGGTCAAAAGGTTATTCCCCTTCAGTAGGAGAAGGGCTCGGTAACTGCTTAGAATAGATACTCTTGAATGATAATTATAAGATAATAGGCATATTTTGTAGGTATTCCATGTCACGAGCAGTTTTTATTCAAGGGTGAAAATATTTTGGGAAATTTTTGGCTTTTTCTTGAATGGAATATTAGAATAATACAGCGGGCTTCAACAAGTCCGACCACCTCTAGTTTTGAAAAAAATTACATCAGAAAAAGCATGACTATACAGTGTACTGGTATACTGTGCATGTGCACCAAGTGCACCATTTTTTGGATAACTAGCACGTCACAATTTTTTTTCGGAAAAAAAATTGCGTCTTTGAGGTATTGTTTTTTAAGCACTTTTTATGAGGGATTTGAGAAAAGTAACTATCTTCCCTTGTTTTGTTTTTCCCTTTATGTGAATGTTTGCAACTCCGCTCTTGAATCTTTATGATGCAATTATAACGTACCCCTAGAACTCTTAAATATATTATTTTAACATTATTATTTTATCTCTCTTGTGAGTGCTGCAGGCCACTTTTTACATTTACATAATCAATGAGTATTTCTGTGCAGTTTAACTTGTTAAAACACCCTGTATTACTAAAAAATTTTGAGAACATAAAATCTTAACTTTAAACCTTAAATAATTTCTTTCAGAAACAATTTTCTGAGGGAAGACAATTTACTTATTTAAAAAAGAGACAAACTGGATATTTATACACCTCAAAAGTCTTTATCCACTTAATTTAATTTTTTCTGCGAATTCTGTTTTTCATCTTTATTTTCCAAAAGCATTGTAGTATGTTTAGAAAGAAATTCTAGACGAATGGGGAAAAACAATTCAGCAGAGCCATGCAGCAAAGAAAAATTCAATTAAGTGTTTTTGTTTGACGTGAGATGGAGATCGAAGTATCTTTGCTTGATTCGTAATTGAAAGCTATTAGAATGCTGATATTATGTAACTAAAATATATATCAATATGTGAACAAGAGCATAGCTTTAGAATGCTAGATAACAGCTGCTGTATTGGGTGATACACATAGCTATGTGTATTAGGGTGTCTCATTTTTTCGAACTTTGGAAATCTTATCGGGCCGTGTCCCAAAAAGTTTCCTTTTGACACCAATAAACTTCCCTGAAATTTTTAAAGTTGTGGTACAACCCCTAACTATTGCCTCAAAGCGGTTGAAGTTACGAAAAAACCTGGTCTAGGCTGCAGCGCTAGTTTTTCTTCATAACGCGACCTATTACGCAACTACTTGCTTTTGCTTACCTTTTTTATACCATTTTTAGACTGTTTGGATTGAGATAATGTAATAATGCATAATATTATACATGCCTTCAATATGTCAAAGTTTTTTATTGCACTAAAATACAAACTTTCTATGTTTATGCTCCATGATAATTTTAAAATTCTTGAGCTAAAGTAGTCTTATCTGTCTTAGAAAACTTAGCGCGATATTTATTGACAGTTTGTAGGAGATTTTGCTTCTGTGCTTCAGTTTTTAATCAAGGGAGGTACTCCTGGGTTAGAGCCACTCCTCGCTCTGCGACATCATTGTGACCGCCAAGTTGTTGAAAAAATATCGGCACCGCTTGAATTCGTCTAAGCTTTCCCATTCAGAAGGAGAATTTGAAATGAAACTTATCAGTAAACCAAATCTTTGAAATAAGTTCAAAGTTAAGTTGTTCCATGGGGGTTAAAAGCACGCTTTGACCGAAAAAAGAGAATGCTCGCCGGCGCTTGTGGCGGGAGCTGGATGAAGGCCTCACATGGGGGTTTTATTGAATATTTTTCCTATTTCGCTTCAGCTGGCATCATTTGATAGTCTTGTATCTCAGTTTTGGGAAGTAAAACCCTATGTGAGGCCTTCATCCAGCTCCCGACGCAAGCGCCGGCGAGCATTCTCTTTTTTCGGTCAAAGCGCGCTTTTAACCCCATGGAACGTCCCCCAGTAGGTGCTATTGAATGTTTTTCATTAAGAATCTTGATACAATGATGTCCCAAAGATGATATATAGGTTTTAAATCGATATTGACTGCGTTCAGGCTTATAAAATTGAAAAGAACCAAAAATGACGTTATTTTCAATATTTTCTCTATACTTTAACATGGGAAACCTACTTTTGAAGGGAGCGGGGGTCAAAAATTGTCCTAAGAGACCTGAAAATTTGCAGGTAAAAATGTTTTAGTATTTGTAACAACTTGAGAGGGGGGCATCTGGGAAATTCGAAAAAAAATATCCCCATAGACTTTTGAAACACCCTAGTGTCTCATTCTCTCAGAGAAGCAACCCACTCCTACTTTCACCTGGTGTTATGGAATGTTTACATTCAAGATACGAATAAAATATGAAACCGTAGAAAAAAGATTTTTATCTATCATGCAGTAGATGTCTAATTAAGTGTTTTCTTTCAGAAGTTGTTTTAATAAATTTTTCAACGTTTCGTTTGGATCTTAATGCCATTATTGGAATGTTGACCTCTGGTTTTGGGGTATTTCCATGAAATTCAAATCTTTGCTATTTGCTAAATTTGATTTTTTAAGGGAAAATTCGTCAACAGTGACAGTTTTTCAAGGTCGTTGCGATGCGTTAGTGTTTTAGTGGTAGAGGTTGCTTGCCTCTCATTATAGAGATTTCGCTCTCGTTGAGGCAATAGTTAGAGTGAACAGAAATAGTTTTAATTTTGCAACTGACCTTCTAACACCAAAAGGAAACTTTTTAGCTAATGGTCCGATCACTTTTCAAACTTTTCCAAAAAAACGCACTTTTTGAGACACCCTAATGTGTATCACCCAATACAGCAGCAGCATGTAACCTTAAGGATGCTTCCTGGTCCTCATTGGATCATAATAGTTATTTTGTTTTGAAATAAATTTGAACCTTTTTCGCTTTTAGTATTGTTTCGATGTCCGTACCTTACCTTAAACTGAAAAATCATAGGTTGTTAGGGGGCTTTATTTGTTTCACTAAGTGTCAAGAATAATAAAATTAATGAAATGTGAATGACCATTGAGATATAAAGTACAATTTCATTTATACTTGCGTACCTATTTCGTAAATACATAAAAATGAATTTTATCAATAAAAAAATCATATATAAGGATGCAAATTGAAACGAGAGGATGAGAAAAATAAAATTTATATAGGAGGGAGGGAGAGAGAGAGAGGGGGGAATGAGTCAAATAATGTGATGCCGTTTCTTATTATTTGAATTTCCTCTACATAATTTTTAAACCATAGTACACCGCCAAGTAATCGTAAGGTACTACATAAATTGCAGATATTTTATCTAAAAAATACATTCGTCGAAATTGAAAAGTAAAAACACTCCTTATTGGAAAAGGTTTCCATGAATTAAAATATTTCACAAGACAAAAGCTGACGTTACTAAAGTTTCAGGTTGGTTAACTTAACTTGAACCACCTTCCAGTTCTAGATCGCCCGAGATGGCCATTTAATCCTAAATTCCGCCTGTAAGGAATAAACTAAAATATTACTATTTGTTGGCTTGGGACAGCTACCCTTTCATATACCGAAGCAAAATTTTTTTTATCATTCCAGTGATCTACGTTTACCAATCTATGCTTAATCCCTATTTTATGGGTGTCATTAAGCCCCTTATAAATATGATGTGGCAGTTATGGAAAAAAGTTTTCGATTAATAGGACAAGCAAATAAAGCAGATGTGTGTGCGTGCGTGACAAAAAAAAATTATGGAAAGAGAACAGACTATTTACAACCTTTTGAAGTCTTTACTATCCCATCAATCACTGTTTCCCAGAACCAAATTTTATAAACAAAAATAATTGTATTGGATCGGTGTCATACGAGAATAATTTTTTCCCCACTACACACCTTAAGTTAGAAGGCGGTATATAGTAAATTTCGTCATGTCGTATTAATTTTTTAAATTTGAATTTAAGATACAAAAAACGTTGAGTTATTCTCAAGAACGTACAATTTTTTTACTAGAGAATATGGAATAGTACCATCAAATTATATTTTAAACTTAATGTAACAATTTGATTTTACTGATATCAGAGCGAAGCTACTGAGCTAATATAGAGCGAGCTACTATATTATATAATAAACATTTCTTGGGAATGAAACTTTTTAAGTCTCTTTTTTTCATTTTTTTCTACTTTCTTCGCTTATTTTATTAACGTTGTATCCAGCTGTATGTGTTCACCGACATAGCATTTTAAGTAATCAACAATAACATACCAAACTTGTTCTATAAATTTATATGTTACTGGTTCAAAAAGAAAGCGAACATTTTGCATAGAATGTTATGCGCTAATTTTGTCAATTATAGAGTTACGGTTGTCTATCATTACATAGTGTAAATTGTGGTTCTACACGTAAATATTTTTAAAATCCGGAAGATATAAAAAAAATAGTGAGTCATGAATTTCCATTAAGGTAAGAGTGAATGAATCTGCGTTTAATTACTTGAAAGGTAGGTTTTTCCTCCCAAATAGAGAATATCGCACCTGTTCCACCACATAAAAGTCTATATCCGGCTTAAGCATAAATTTACTACAAATGATAGTTGCTTTTATAATTCACTAAATTCCAACACAAGAGTTGCGTTTATCAAAATGTACACTAGGTGAAAAGTAGGTCAAAAAGAGTTATTGACTATTTTCAGTGATCATCGCATAATATCGTAATCAGCGTCACCTAATTACAGATAGGGTGAATCATTCTTTATGTGTCTGGAACAGTCGTGCGCAGTTAACGTCCCAACAATTATAACTCTATTTGAAAAGTTAAGATCACGCCCCACGTTTTTGCGTCTTTGGTTAACTTTTCAGGTGATTCAAGTGAATTGTCACTCTCAGATTTTTAAATTGTTATTAAAAGAAAACTAAATCTTTAGATTTACACTAGTGACGAAATAATTATAGAAATACTAGGTTAGTTGTTCTAAAAATAAAATGATTCTACTGTTGAAATATGAAACTAATTTATCTTAAAGACGATTGCTTCCTGTTTTTAGGTTTAGATAACTGAGAGTTAACTTAATTAGGATGCTGAAGTTTTCTTTAGAAGTTATTGTCATGACGATAAATAGTAATATACTTTTGCTTCCAAATTAAACTTTTGAAAAATGCATGACTGAAAGAAATGTTTTCATTTTATAAATTTCAATTTAAAGATTTAAAATAAAATGTCTCTGGGGGAAATTTTAAAAGAAACCAGAACTTTTTCAAACGAAATTTTCCTTAGATTTTTTAATTAGAAAGTTACCTATTATTTAATAGATTTTTATCAAACTGTTTTTCTTCAAAACAAGTATTATTCATAAAACCTTTCTTCATTTTCACTCACTGATAAAGATTTCTGAAGAAACCTTCATAGTTTCAATAAGCAAACTTTTAGTTTTTCATAACTTACTCGGAAAAAATAGAAATAATCGTCTTCGAGCGATGTTATTTTATCTTAAATTATTCCCTTTTAAAATTTTGTATTCATAGAAAACGCGGCTAACTTATTTTTTCCTAAGCAATCATTTCCTAGTTAAATATATCCATAACGCCATATCAACATTTCTCTTGAGGCTTCGCACAACAGTATATTTTAGAGAGTGATTTAACTTGGAGATTTTTCTGGGGATTTTCTTGAGTGATATAGCACACAATCACTGACAGAAAACACCTGGATCACTGGATAAACATCAACAGATTTATAAATGGACGTCGTTACTATTTTTCACATGCGAACTTTTAGATAGGAGACTGCCGTAGGTTGGCTTACAACGTCCTAGATAAAATATGATGTGAGTGTTTATGGGCTTGACAACTTCTTTTAAAAAACATTAGGAGAAGGGTAAAAAACTATGAGCACAAGAATTGTGGTTTTTTTGTGACTATCAAAAAGGGTGGAACCTGTCTCTGGGGGATCCCATGATAGGGATCTGGCTGGGATTTTTCCCTGGACAACAGAACCATTCATTCATGTGTTCACTGTAACAGTTAGTTAATATTTTTGATTAAATTAATTTCTTGAAAGGCAAACAAGAGATATAAAAATATGTGGTATCGTGGTCTTATTGGAAATTTAAAAATGATTATGACATCGCATTAATTATTTTTATTTTCAAATTAGTTTCAACCAAACACACTTAAAACATATTTTCTTACATCTTTCAATTTTTGCAATTGGAGGTATGCATTTAAAACCCAGAATTTCATATAATTTTTAGACTATGTAAAGAGTGATATGAAAAATATTTTGCTCCTGTTCGGTCTTTCTTTAAATTTTTCATAAAAATTTTAATTAGATTGTTAGGAACATATTTAAGAATGACTATTTCATTGAAACGCCAACAAGGCCGTTTGTGCTACAGAGCAGTTGTTTATAATGTTATTTTCATTTTCATCTTAAGTTATAGGATAGGAAAAAGTAATTTACGGCATAAGCTGGTAAACACCCTTTTTGCGACCTTGGTGTTAAAAGTATTAGTGACCCAATTTACTAAGCCCTTTGGTTGGTACACAAACTTTAAGCTACCTCGAAAAACCTGTGCGGAAAACAGGAGTTAAAGTGCACAAAAAAAGTTGTTTCTGCACAATACCGAGAGGGGAGAGAGACCGGCTGGGACAAAAAAAAGTCATAAAAAACACATGACGGGGAGGGAGGTTAGAGTGAAAGTGTGTAAATATGATGAGCAATTCCCATATATTATTCATTGTGTCAGAAATAATTCAAAATTTATTAAAAATCTCCGTACTTTTCCAAAAAGTTCGAATCTCCTAAGTCGGGTCACGTATTTGTTTCACGAAAAATACAAAAATCCACCAAGGATATCCATCGTCAGACAGGGTTCATAGATGTCCTATATTTCGATATTTTTACTCCTGTCCTATATTTCGATATTTTTTACTCCTGTCTTATATTTCCTATATTTATCAATCTGTGTCCTAATTTCCATTGTTAATTAGTCTGTATTTATAAAGGAGAAAATTCTAACCATTTTGAAATTTTTCTGATGTCTTTTATTTTGGGCAAATTTTCTATATTTTCGGTATGAACCCTGGCTCAGAGTATGCCAATAGATATTCGGCGAAATATCTATTCTCCGAATCTCACATAATATCTATCGGCATACTCTAACGATAGGTATCATTGGAAGATTTTTTTATTATGAAAAACAGATACAAAATAATGACTGACCCGGATATAAGAGATTTTTTGGAAAAAGTACGGAGAGATTTCCAATTAATGTTCAATGTCAAAATTCGAACTTACTTCTAACTGGGAGGTTCCGTTACTTAAAGAAATCCAATTGATTCCAAAGTTCCAAAAGGGGGCCACAGGGAGAGAAAGTATAATCCAAGTGTCCCACGGCTGTTCTAGTTAGTATCCAAACAACAATCGTCTGCACAATTTCGAAACTGACGCCCTTTACCTCACGTGAGGGCCTCAAAAACCCGGGGTTCACGAACGTGGATTTTACACGCTTGCAGAAACACACGGCACAACAAACATTCGCTTGGCACGGACTCAGAAAAAGACGCTGCTCTCCGACCCTACCGCCGAAGGGTTTGCAGCAATAACAAAGGAAAGAAGGGAGTTGCCAGGATTGGCGAGAGCATCGCGCTTTTGAGCGTTGCCAAGCGTGTTTAATTTAGCTTCGTGATGGGTTCCCCCATGAATAATCTCGGGGCCTCCCTCCACCGGAAAGGCGGGAGGGAGGCGAAGGACACGCGGGGAAGGACGGGTCGGTAGTTCGATAAGCTCTTTCGAAATGGAGTCTTTCTTTTCTTTTTCTTTTGGGTGTTGTTCTTGTGTGAACGACGGTCATTGGCATCTTTCCGTCGGATGTTAAGATAGTTTAGAGATGCAAAATGAAGTAGATAATGATCGGTTATTCTTTGAAGGTGATGGAGCATGGCTTGTGGTAACACCATCCACTGGTATTCATTTTAATTTGCTCGAGTCAATTGGACTCAAGCAAATTATAATGAATACTAGTGGAGGGTCGGGGAAAAATTTGAAAAAGATAATGAGTTAACTCGAGGAAATATAAGCAACCACTCTTATTTTTTATATGTTAAAACATCATTTGAGGCTAGAGATATTCATCTCTAGTTCCATTCATCCATTCTTAAAATTGCAGTCCAAAAATAATTGGAAAGAACACTCTTAAAACGACAGTCTAAAAAATGAGTAAAAATTATTCAAATATGAGTATGTCACGCACTAAAACAGGCTCCGATCCAAATTTACTCAAATTTGAAAACATTCATGTACTCATTTTCGAAAAAATGTGCAGATACTCATAAATAAAGCATCATGTAATCATTTTTTAATTCGTCCCTGACATTCTCATAAGAAGGTGCAATGTGTTACAATTATGATGACCATATAGTCACGTTACTGTGACGTGAGAAGTAGACCAGTCGAGTGCAACGTCACAACGTTGTTACACGTTATCACACCAACTTAATGTTACTTTCGATGTTTTGAAGATATTCCAATTTTATATAAACTAAAAATAAGCATAATTTGAGTGGTGACTATTAAATTGTTTGAAACTGAGTATGTCTGGTTGTCTGGTGTTTCAAAATTGAAAGCATTGGGTCGTCATATTTGAACCAAAAAATTTCATACTAAAATGAGAACATCGATTTACTCAAATTTGAAACTGTCATTTCTCTCAGTGTAGTAATGAAAGTATAGTTTAGTTCAAAAAATGAAAGCTAGAATGAACTGAGTTCTTAATTACTTTAATAAACACATACTTATTAATAAACAAATTTTCATTCAACCCTTCTAAAATTGCTGCCTAAATAGTTTCAGTCCTGAGATTTTTCACTAATAATTTCACTCTTTGTAAAATAATTAAGATAATGGTTAGTTATTCGAAATACCTCTTGTTTAATTTATGAAGATTTTAGGGTGCGATGAAATAATATTTTACTTCAAATAATTTCTGTTGGACCAGGAGGATGTAACAAGTCTAGAAATGTGTTCATCCTTTCTAAATTATTACAATTCAAAGGAATGGTATCGTGTTCTGTTTTTAGATATTTTATTTTAGTATTTGAATAAAAGAAAGGGTAGTTCGTTTCTTTAAGAGTTAGTATATGAGAAAATCTCAGAGATAAAAGTGCAATTTAATGTTAACTAAACGCAAGAAAGCTATTCAACCCCGTATTTATTAAAGGTTACAATCTACGGTGCATTTTTTTCATAACCACAAAATGGTACTACTTAAATACTTGTGAACGAGAACTAAACATTATGAGATTATTATCAAGCATAATAAAATTAGAACTTAAAGCTATTCCTTGTAAATAAATTAATAGTTTACTTAGAAAAAACTATAGATTTGTACTATTTAAACGTGTTCCTTGTTCTCGTGTGGAGCAAATCAAGTTCAATAAATAATAAAACATTTTACAAACTCTATAAATGACAAATGTTTCCATAAGAAATAAGAAACACGAGTTTTTAGACAGAATCTCTAACTTCTCCAATAGTTCCTTTAATATAATTACGCAAACGTCTAATTTAAATTCTGTAATCAGTTCAAGTATTGTGTTACAGTTTTATACTCACTAACAACAAAGGAAAACTAAAAATAGATGAGTAAAAAACACCTATAGAAGTAAATATCCATCCAATGCTTATAATAAATTATGCATACTATATGTAAGTACACTATCGATGCACACAATTTCATTCGACATAATACATTAGTAGTAAAACCGATAATTGCTAACCTTTTCAAGCATTCATCTGGGCAAAAACAAGTCAGTTAACCGCACGCCGCACGTCGATAACGTGCTGGACGTGAATGACTGACAAAATCCTTCTGGACATCTCCGAAACGAATTTATCCGACATCGACCAGGACAGACATATTTGTCACTTTTGTCATATTTTCCTCGTTCAAAGTGCTCGGAATGAGGTTTCGTAACCGTTGAAACAGCTTCCAATCATTACGAAGATGTCCTCTTATGGAACTGTCTCTCTTATTTCACAGAATCGTCTGTTTTCGTAATACTGGTTCAATCCGGTAACCCATGGGACAAGCTGCGAATCCTTTGGGACAATCAATTTTGTTTTAATTTTTTACTATCCTTTTAAATTACATTATCATTTACATTTCCGTTTACATTATGATTTTCATAACAATTGTTTATTATTATACCTTTTCTATTATTAACGGTTTCTATTAATACCTTTCCTCGTCATTTACTTTACATTATCGTTTCCATAATCATTTATACTTCGATTCAATTATCGCATTCATTTTTATTATTTCTAACATTACAATTTACATTTAAAAATTACTATTATTATTATCATTTATCATCATCATTATTTTTACACTTTCTATTTATTTGTTTATAATTGTAAATATAATGCATACCGTGCCCATAATATGATTTAAAATTTTTCGTGAGTTTGTGTGTGCTTTAAAAACATTTTCTAACATTTTTATATTTTTCATTTATTGTTCTGCTCTATTCAATTAATTATTGTTATTCAAAATTTGCTACAAGAAATAGGGGAGAAATTTTGAAAAGTAGCTCTGAGTTTAGCTTGAGTATTTTTGGGGGGATTTAAATAACTTTCAATAATTTTATTCATTTATTTTTGAATTTTTCAAACTAAAAGCAATCGTGATTAAGTTAATACTGCCATAAAGTTTATAAATTACCCTGCATGTACGTGTTATTATAAAATAGACTTCTGCAAGGAGCACCCAAAATTCAAAATAACTTCCCCAAACCGTAACATAAATGAAGGTTGGTTGAAAACTTTCCGAGTAATAATATATTCAGTAGAATCCAATTTTAAAACCACGTGAAAAAATCCTTAAGTGGGAATATATAAGGATAAATTTAAATATGTAATTGAATCACTTATTTCAGAAACATGTCAAATGCCACTTATCTTGTTTTGAGAAAAACTGTATAGAAGCTTACTAGATTTTTATAAAGGTGTTTATTAATTTTTTTCTTAAAGCAGACCTCATTGGGGTATTTTTCAGGCAAACAAAAAGTCTTTAAAAAAATTAATCCTTTGCGAAATAATTTTGCTTTAAAAGCTCACAAAATTAGCTTAATATTATGATCTGAGGTATAGATTTGATGGTCCCTATTAGTAAAGGGATTCATAGATCCAAAATGTCAATAACAGCATGTAATAACTGGCCATACACATTACTGGCATGGAAATTTTGAACACATTACTACCAAAACGTCCTTAGTCGTGAATCGTGATAATCATGCAAAACCTTTAAAAAAAGGGGATTTTACTATGGCCTGATGGACCAAACCTCAAAAGAATGAACTTTTGATACTGTTTGCATGTAATAAAATAAAAACATTAGTTCCAAACAACTTGAAGATAAGCCGGTATAAACGAAATTGTGCGAAATTGTGTGTGCAGAAACGTCGCTTGACTTGACTTATTTCTGCACTAAAGATGAAATTTAACAAGATGGAAAATAATTTTAAAATCACGTTATTTTTATTATTCCTACACAATAAAATGTCCGTTTACTCCTACAGAATATCATGACACCAATAACTAATTTTTCAAAAAAGTGGCGTTCAACATGTTTTAGAAATGAGTGATTCATTTAGATTACGATTATTCATGACGATTAGCTCATTGCATACACTTGCACCAGTGCACCAAGATATGATAGTCTCAAATTTTTGTAAATCGATGTATTCATCTTGGTATTAAACTTTTTTATTTCAAATATGACGATCCAATGCTTTCAATTTTTGGGTGTGGTACTTCTCAGCACAACTTTGCGATATCACGCCCAATTTACAAAACTACTTTCCACGTCATAGTGACACTCGTCGCATTCCGATTTGGGAGAATGTCTATGCTCTAACTCAAAAATAAGCTCATGGTGTTTCATTTTTGATTATCTGCACACTTTCAGAAATGAGTATATGATATGTATGTTTTCAAATTTCAGTAAATTTGACTCGGATCCTGTTAGAGTATGTGGCAGACATACTCAGATTGGAATAATTTTTACTCAGTTTTGGAACTGTCGTTTTAAGACTGTGTTTTTGCTTTTTCGCAGATACTATTACATAAATTGAACTAGTACTCCAGAAGCTCTTTATGTATTAAAGAGCTAAATGTAATAATTTTCGCAGGACTTTCATTCGGATGCTTCGGCTTATACTATACTATTCGGAAAGCATCCCTAAAATGCGAAAAAAAAACATCCCATCTTTACCATATTTGTATCAACTTTCCTTAATAGCCCAATACAATAACACCAATCAAAGAAGGAATCGCTGTGACTCTGGTAAAATCTTTATGGCTAACGTCACGGCAAGCGCAGAACGGGCTTATCTGGTCGAGCGCATCTTATCGGCTGTAGTTTATCTACCCCACTCAATTAGTGGACAAAGGGGTCCCCCAAAAGGGGGACTCTCTCGCTCTCCGCAGGGGCCCCCTTTAGGGGGACCCCTTTGTCCACTAATTGAGTGCGGTAGATAACTGCAGCCGATAAGATGCGCTCGACCAGATACGCCCGTCCATGATTCCAGGCAGACGTTACCCTATTTGACTGCTGTTCAACCGCTGATCAGATAGCACGGAATACGGCCGTAACTGTCCTTGCAACCATAGAGTTAGGAAAGAAGAATAGAGGAGGAATCGGGTCCGATTTCAACGGAAGCGAGCGATCCCATGACTGCCTAGCATGTCAAAGTTATGAGTTACGAGATTTCACGCTATTTGGCGAGGTTATCGCGCTGTTTGGCACGGTGCGGCGCTCAGAATATATATTTTTTGTTGCCTTATAAGTTTCGTATTTTTGTATCAATGCTATCGTATTTTTTACAGTTAAAATATAAATTAGTGATAGCTTCTGTTTTTAAAGGTTACATTTTATTTAAGTAATTTTTATTCCAGTATCTGTTATCTGAAACATAAATGAAATTAACACTACTCTATATCCTATTCCAATTCACAACGATAAAGCACACGCAATATTTAAAGGAAAGCAATTTTAAATTGATGAATACAAAAATTAAAGTAAACTGTTACTTTAAGTGGTTAGAAAGATTTAAAAAATAGTTAATTAATTTTGCTTTTATATAGAAGTGCATAAATTGTGTAATTTGAATAGCGAATTACATCCGAAAACATACAAGGAAGAAGTTTATGGATATGTGAAGTGAATTATCACTTTGAAATTTGATGGTCTACTTTTTACTTTATTTAACTTGGAGACTCTTCCCCTTTCTCATTAAAGCTCGTTAACCCCCTCTACTTATCACTTCGCGATCTTAGCAAACAATGTTGCAAAAACCGAAAAGGCACCGAAAAGCTTGAAACTTCAAAATTTAAATACCCAAAAACTAATAGGAAAAAGAGTGACGGTAATCTTCATTCATAAGAGTATGTGGCTTCAAAATAATATTTTTCTGAAAATAGGGGGGGTCTTATGCCATAAAACCCCAACCAACCAATCTGCTGATTACAGTTTTTTTAATGGCAAACTCGAAACTGAAAAAATATTTTCGAATTAAACATTTGATGGCTTTTGAACTAGTAAATTAAATTAATAAGATTAAATTCTACTGATTAGGTTTTGTGTTATGAAATTTCAAGGATATCAAAGCGAAATTTTTTTAAACAGCCCCAGTGATGGAGACATTAATTATTATTACATTATTTTATTGAGGTATTAAAATTCTAAAAGAAGTACCCAAATCTTGTACAAATATCCATAATAATATTAACAATATTGTTACAAAAATTACATAAATGAAATAGTGGTAACTTATTTTGATACATTTAGCATTAATGTAGCTGCAATCTAAAAAGAGTCTTTACAATATGGCAAAAAAATCCACGGAAACTTATAAAATCACAATTATGTATGCACTGCATCTCAATAATTGGAATATGCATTTATATTATTCCTTAATAACTTTGGAAATTATCTTCTTGTTCTTGAGAAAGAGGTAAAATAAAAAAATAATAACGCGCTAAAATTAAACCCGCACCAACACAAAACAAGCGCCAAGCTCGATCGCCAACGGCCGCCAAAGCTCATTTCAGGACTTAACTTCGTAAAAAACAATTTTCGACCAGAAATATTGATTTGAATGACTCAAAAACACATCCAATCTAATCACAAATCTTCATTTTATAATACTAGAAGTAATTTAACTGAAATTCTGTCAAATTTAATCGAATATAGCTCGTGAAAGTCGAACGAACTCGGCGCGAAGTTTTTTAAAATCCCATTCATAAAAATGTTTCGGAGATATTTTAAATTTTTAAGCTCAGAATAATTGGTCTTTTCCTTCTACATCATAAACAGGTGTTTTTTTTCTTTTTCCGATCATTTTTCTATGAGTTATTACGATTTTTCACCTTCGAAATCGACGCGTCTATGGGAGCTCCAATGTTAAAGAATTCTTTTTGCCTAGCATTGATCTTTGGAACACAGGGTTGCCGTCCATGCCGTCTCTATTATTCTTATATCTCTATGCTTGCAACTCTGACTTTCTAAATCAAAAATCTTAATGGCTTAATGGCATGGTTCAAAAGAAAAACGCTGCTTTTTTTACTATGCCCGTGTGATTAGTAGCTTGATCAAAATTTTCTTTTTAAGTTTCGTTCAACAAGAAAAGCCTCTGTTTCAAGTCAAGAGTACAAATGCTTAAATATCTTGCATCGCTTGAAGATAATTCTTAAAAAAGCTACTTTGCATCGGTTTACAATTAACTAAACATTAAAACATCCCAAAGGAGCAAGTTGGGATAAAAATTTATGGATCAATGTATTTTGTCCCTTTTTTCTCTCTCTTCTGTTTGTATACTTTTGTCATAATGTTTTGTATTTTGTTTATTGTAATAAATTTGAAATTTGAATTTGAAAACAATTAAACACAAATACACATGCAATATAATTAATACACATGCATAACATTAAAGGCGAATACAAATGCAAAAAAATCACTATAGCCTCTACCTACATTAACAGAAAAAATCCTTTCAGTCCTGTAGAGAAATCTTAATTAGATTTAAAAAAAAACAGCTCTCGTATTCTAATAGAAAACAGTCGCAAATGAGGTCAAGGGGAAAATTATATGAAAATTAAAGCATAGTAAACTTCTGGACGAGATTACCTAACTATAACTGTCTCGGTTGTAAGTTATTTCTCTTCCCTGGGATAAGTATCCTCTTGCATACTAATGTGTAAAGAATCCCATCAGAAAAATTTTAACAACAAGCTGTGAAACGAACAAGTAATTCTAAAAGCTAGGTTGCTAAATCAATCAAATTATTTTACTAGTGGATACTTCACACATACATTTCAAACTGTCATCGGATGAGGAATGGGAGTGTATAACAGGTGGGTTGGCTTATAAATCATTCTCGATTCGTTTCATTTTATGTTAAAACGTATCACGTAGAAGTTTCAAATACAGTAGAGCTCCGATTATCCGCGTGCGGATGATCCACGGTGCGGATTATCCGCGAGTGCCACGAAAAAAAATTTTAATGATGAGAACAAATTTTAGATGAGATTATTAGAGAGATTTTAGATGTAGAGCAAAGGTTTCTGCTGTACTGTACATATTTAAAAAGTTTTACATGTTAAGGTTTTTTGTACAATAAGCATAGTTTTTATGCTTAAATATTTTTTTCGTGTTTTTTCCTCATTTTCAGTCTCTTTTTTCGGGTTATCAGCGATTTTCGCTATCCGCGGTACCCTTATTGCCGCCCAATTCCGGGGACAATCGGGGCTCTACTGTATTTATACTCTGTTCATTTTGAACTGGCGCTTGAAAATATTTCCTTCCTCTCCACCGATCGGTAAACCATAGCAACTATCCTCATCAAAGTGACGAAGAAGGCCTACTATTGGCTGCTCGAAGATCGTAACTATGGTTACGCTTCTAGCGTGGGGGAAAGCACTTTTTCTCAAGCGCCAATTCTAAATGAATAGAGTATAGTGTTTGATTGATCTGTTTGAAATATTTGCTGGTGTCTTATTCATGATAAAGTACTTCTTCCTCGTTTTATACAAATTGAAGCTGGTTGGTAAGTACTTTAATTATTTTTCCGTGTTCTAAGCTTCGAAAACATTTTGAATTTCAATATTAAAATTTTAATAGAATGAATGAATATAAAACTCTCTCTCTCACTCTCTTTCCATTCTTATTCTCTTGTTTTTTTTCCTCTATCTTACTTATCCTACTTTCTTTTTGTTTTATGTTATGCATATCTTCTTAATCTCTCAATAAGAGATCGATGATAATGCCATTATACTGTGAAGTATAACAATAACGTTATTCTCATTGATTCATTCCGCTACGAGCTTAAACTCAAAGGAACTGAAAAACCTTATAATGCGTATAAAGGTCTCTAGAGCTCAGTAGTATTACTATTTGCTTTTCACTTTTTATTTATGCTTTTATAGATTTTTTTGCTAATGTTAATAAAATGCTATCTCAAAGTTTTAGAATGGCCTACGTATTTATTTGGAGTTATATGCCTACCCCTAAAAATGATGTAAGTAATCAAAGATGAATTTTTAAAATATCAATTTCTAGCCTACTCTACTGATAATATGATTGAAAACACACTTTACTAAAACACAAAGATACGGTGTTGTAGTGTAAAACGTTTTTCTAAGTAAACACACCAGCTAAAAGTAATATTTTTGTGTCATTGTGCCCGACATGGTAGCAAACTTTCTTTAAAATAAATATATTTAAGTTCATGAGAGTAACAGTATTGACATCGAAAGACAGCATTAAATTCAACATCCTTCTATAAAAAGTGTCAAAAACAAATTTGTATGCAATGCTGTAAAAATGATCCTTTTAAGTTAATGGACTCGTGCCAAACCTTTCACTAAAGAAAGGAAAATGAAAGGATTCTTTTATTTGAGCTTCAAGTCACAAATATCATGCAGCAGAGATTCGATTTTTTATTTTTATTTGCTGGATAAAACTCTACGCATTTCAAAACAAGCATTACCTGCACAAACTATAAATGTAGAATGCAGTCGGATGACGCAAGAAACAAGATTGTTTACATCTGAGCCGAAGGCAATATGGAGGAGTTGCATCGTCCGGTATTGGAAAAGGCGGGAAAAGAAACTTTGGCGGGAGTTGGTTACATCGATTCTTAGCACAGTTCATGAAGTAAATGCTTCATGTTCGAAAAACTACTAAGAGGATCCCGAAATGTGTAAACATTATTTGACACCGCCTTTTTCGCCGAATGGAAAAGCCGGGATTTTGATTTTAGAGTATTTACAAAACTGAAATATCTTTGAAACTTTGGAGATTTTATTACTTTTTTCACAGGTCGGACGGTAAACAAGGATTTTTGTTTATATGTCTCTTGGGAACAAGGATTTCGCTGTTTTCGAAACATTTTTCTAGCTAGAGAGTGGTAAAAAAGATGTTTTTCAGAGTGTTTTTGTTTGCTTAAAATTAATAAAAGATAGTTTAAAACAGAGGTTCCTACATATAAAATGCCATGGGTTTTTTTAATACTTCATACAGAAGAAAAATAAATTGCGGGCACTGAAAAAATCCCTTTTAGAAATGTTGCCAAAATCCTAATTTTCTTTTGAGTATTTTCATATGAATTGTTATGAAATGGCGTAGTAGAATAGAAGACGTAGGGATTATGCACATGCATGCAGGCATCTCCAATCGGTCGAAAAGCTTTTAAGATAGGTTTAGGTAAAATTTTCATTTGTTTTTCTTTGAGTCTAGAAAACAAAAAAACTTTGTACCCTATATATACCACACATGCCCATTCTCAATTTTCCCAATAATTTAGTTTCAGGTAATGTATCCAGAGTGCGGGCATTGATAATTAAAAAAAATAATTAGAACATCATATTTTTCTCATGCAAAATATGGTGTGAGTATTTCTTTGGTAAAAAAGTAATACATTTATAATTTTAGGCTGCTCCAAACTCCAACGCAGTCCAAATTAATGGTTGAAAAATTGATGGTTTTCTAATTAGAAGGTAGGCTAAAAACTTATCTGGTATAGAAAAATGTCAATGTTTTTATTCAGGGTGGTCCTTAATTCATGGTACAAACTTCTAGGGGTGTTAGAGTACACCTAGACGAACAAGAATTGGTATAGGAAGGGGGTCGCAGTTACACCGTTAAAGAGCTAGGTCCTAATGTAGTGCGAGAGCGTTACAAAAGGACGTTTTGCCAAGGCCCGTTTAACGAAAAAAAAACATAATGAAATGAAAAAATTTATTGCATGAGGTACAGCAGTATCCGTACTACTTACATCATAAATTTGATCGAAATTGAACCACTTTCTAAACCGCGGAGTTAGTTTCAAAAGTGCAATATTAATATTTTAGTCAAAGAATCACATTCCTTAATGGTATTTAGAAAAATGATGATCGGGGAAGGAATTTTCAATGATCGTAACATGGATCATTGAAACTGTTTGATCATTGAAAATTCCTTCCCCGATCATCATTTTTCTAAATACCATTAATGGAACTCCATTGTTTGATTAAGAGCACGTTTTAAAACTCACCCCACGGTTTAGAAAGTGGTCCAAGTTCTATCAAATTTATGATGTAAGTAATACGGATACTGCTGTACCTCATGCAATAAATTTTTTTCATTTCATTATGTTTTTTTTTCGTTAAACGGGCCTTGGCAAAACGTCCTTTTGTAACGCTCTCGCACTACATTAGGACCTAGCTCTTTAACGGTGTAACTGCGACCCCCCTTCCTATACCAATTCTTGTTCGTCTAGGTCAGTGTTTCCCAACCTTTTTGGTCCATGCCCCACCAAAGCCTTTCTAAATTTTTCATGGCCCCCCCGATCTCAGTGGCAATTATAGAAATATATTTTGAGAGGGAGCCAAAATTATATCTTAGCCCCCCCCTCCTATGTATATTTAATAAGTCTAATGAAGCTTTTCAGAACAGTTTTAGGTAGGTAGAATTTGCATGCTAAAAAACTAAAGCAAGTTATGAGTAATTAAGTTCTAATACCAAGGGGGGTCTTGGGGTCCTCCCCCAGCAAATTTTCGGAAATTTGACTCTAGGAAGCAGGTTTTTAACTAGTTTGGTACCCCTAGTTGGGGGAAATTTTGGATATAAATTTTTAGGTAAGATTTGCATTTTGATGAACCTAATGTAAAAAAGTTTCAAATATAAGCGTTCTAAAAACAAAGATATCTTGGGTCATCCCTCAGAAAAGGTTTGGAAATTACTCTAAAAACAGGGTTTCAACTTGGTTTTGATACATACTGGTCCAGATTTTATTCATTCTCAGATAGGATAATAGGATCAGATTTTTATAAACTTCTTTTTAAAAAGTTTTTTTTAATTTTCCCCCTGGATTGGTCCCACCTAGGAGGGCAATTTGGTTGAAAATTTTCAAATTGCCCCCCTAGAAAATGATATTGCCCCCCGGTGGGGCGTGCGCCCCACGTTGGGAAACACTGGTCTAGGTGTACTCTAACACCCCTAGAAGTTTGTACCATGAATTAAGGACCACCCTGTATGTTTATGATCTAATTCTAATATTTTGTCAAAACCTTTTTTTTATTTTCTGGTTAAATGAGAAAAAAATTAATATTTTCTTATATAATAAGTGAGAAAAAATAAATAATAATAATTTTAGGGCAATTAAGGCCCAGGAAATCAACATTTACATTCAGTTTTAGGTTCAGTTAGTCATAGAAGGAAATAACGTGAGGCTGCAAAAAAAATCCCCGACATTTAGATTTTAAGGGACACTCTATAACACGAGCTATCGTATTTCATCCTTCGGGGTCCGCAGCGCCTTCCTAGAGTCAAGACCCTCTATATAAAGGCCTCCCAACTCGGCCGTGCAACGTCATAACTTTCACTCATCTTTGACGTCACTCCATAGACTTAACATGGCAATTTTCACCCACGTCTGACGTCAGCACCCGGAGTTGGATGGCCATGTATATAGAGGGTCTTGCTAGAGTCCGCGAGATACCTTTGAGTGTTCCCCAAAGAGTTTCTGTACGAGATAAAACAATAAGTTAAAGTTGCAAATTTCTAAAAATTTTCTTTGTAAATTCGGTGGTTTACAAGGAACTGTTCTCTTCGGCTGTAACTAAAAATGTCTCAAATGAGCTAAGACACTACTTTTCGAGGCAAATTTTCGACATTTTTACGGGGGAGACCACCATTATTACGTGGAGTAAATGTTAACTTTTACCATAATGTGGAGTATAATTTGAATACTACTTATAAACTCAACTCACATAAGAGAGGGGCTACCTTTGAAATATCGTTGAGTCAACCCCCCCGAGACAAAAGTCTGGGTGCTCAAAATCTTGGGGGGGGGCCGCGATGTCTGGCTGTTACATAGGGGGACCGCAGCCATCGAAAGTTTAAGAACCGCTGGAGTAGAGGATATGAACTCGCATAACCTCGAACTTCCTCCGAGTCTGATACAGAAAAGCGAGGTTATATTTAGTGTGATTAATAAGTCAGAGCAGCGACGAGGTTGGCTTCGGTAATTGGTAATATGTAAAATAAATTATTGGAATAATACCGGAGGCGTACTTTTAAATTAGTCACGTTTCTTTCGTTTCTGCATACATATGTCTTTATGATTATTAAAGTATGAGGTAACATAAAATCGTGTAGAAAAAAGACCTGAATTTGTATCAGAAGTGAATTTAGTCTACGGGTCCATTCAAATATTATCGTAAGCACATAAGGAGGGAGGGGTATGAGTGATGCTTACATAAGAATGTTACAAACACTGCACTTTTGAAAATTTCTTGTTTCTTGCGTAACTAATTTCAAATTTCAACCAAAAATAAATTTTACTTAAATAAATTTAACCAGGAAAAAAGTTTTAAGCATTTTGAGTTTTCCTATGAGGCAGTTTTCTTACGTAATTAGGAGGAGGGTTTGCGATTTGAAGCTGAACAATAAAATGTTCTGGTTTTTTTACATTTTGATTCCATTTATGTTAGAAACTAACTATTTAAGCCTCTAAAACCACAAATTTTTTATATAAATTAATTTAAAAAAAAAACATAAAAAAATTAAGCAAATTTTAAGTTTACGACAAACCTTAATATTAAAAATCTGATTCAGTTTGAATATTATTTTAACTTGCAATTGAATTTAAATTCAATTATCTAGAGAATGTCAAGGATTTTTAAGGTAAGTGAATTTACTTAGAAGTTATAGACTTTTTCTTAAAAATTCATAATTTTACATCGGTTTTTTTTTTCAATTTTACAAATTAACAGGCCACTAGACTCGCTTAGAATAATATAATTAAAATTATCCTATGACATTCTCTGGAATATACTATAAAAAATATTCACACCTAATTTCACTACCATACAAGCAATATATTTTAAAATATCATGCACACCGTAACTACATTTATTGAAAAAAGCTGTTCTGAGAAAAATGAGTTTAAAGTTTGGAATTGCAACCTGACATTGACAAATTGACACATTGGCAATGACAGTAACTTCTTTTCTAGTAGCCATAGAATCAAAAGTAAAACAGTTTTAGAAAGCTAAAAAGCTGTACTAAAATAGTGAGGGAAAAACAGAACTAACTAATTTTGGTCGAAAATGACGTTTTCAACGTAGGCGAATACAAAACCCTTTGTGGACATTTTGCCGCTCCCAAAAATTCTGCCGCCCAGTGCCCATGTTTCACATGCACACAGAGGATGTACTATTCAGAAAAGACAAACAGGAACATAATCGAAGCTTTCAGATGAATGGCCGGCGATCTGTCGCAACGGAACTTGTCGTCCCAGATAAATACTAGAGAGTGATCGAAAAGGACAGGAGGGACATCGGCGGTGATTCATCAAAGGAGAAGAAAACATGTTTACATGGCCGAAATGCTCCTGTTGGTGGTGAATGAATGTGTTGTAAGGTAACTGTTGGGTTAGGCGTGCAGCCTCTACTAATCATTAATTCATTTTAAGGCATTTACTTGGAATTGTTTACCATAGATTAAACAAATTTCTATTGTTTCTAACAAAAACGGACCATAAATGAAAAGGGAACAAACTATATCTTCCTTTAGAGCTTTAGAAGAGAGTCGGGACTATAACGTCGCTTAAGGCGCAAAATGACATAACTGACATTTTGGCCATTTTGAGTTATGCATCAATCTTTATGCAAATCCCGGCCCCGGATCACCTGGCACCAACGATTTTGCGAAAAAATGACTCAAATCGCTGCAATCGTCAATTTTGTCATTTTAGCATAACTGCATTCGTAAGGCAAAATGACATAATTGCACGCCTTTCATTGATATTGTTAGGGACGCCGCCACAGAGAAGCGTTTCATCTCAATCCCCGGTCAAAAAGGCCTAAAATGAAGGTTTAAAACTATAATAATATTATTTTCTTTAATTAATAGCCAAACTGTTTTTTTCATCTCCTGCAAAATAGGGAAAATGCAGTTATGTCATTTTGCGCCTTAAGCGACGATAAACAATATCTTTGTTTAAATGCCGTCGTAAATCGTGCTTTGCTGTTGAACGCAGCAATATTGTTTTCAAAATTTTTTAATGTTTTCACTGATGATGTCCTCCACAGAGAGGGACGAAACGTATGATGTTAATAAAAATAGAACACAGCCTTATATATCCCGGATAATTTTGATTTTTATGAATTCTATAGAATATTTTTGTAATTAATTGAATTTTATGGTCTTTTTGAGTGGTGAATTTTACGTTTAACACCATTCTAATCAATATAATCACTAAAGCTAAATTTAAAAAATACTTTTATTTTAAAAACTAGGGAGCTACCGCCCCCTGCTCACTATCGCTCGCCAACCCCCGTTAACTGCTGACGCTGATACTTAAGGATCTCTTTGCCATCCTCACAAAACACAGCTCACAGCACTTACTCATTTTATAAAACATTCTTAAAACAGGGGAACTACTTCTCTGGGGTATTCTTCCAAAAAAGGGGAATATTCATTCAGCGGCGAAATTTTAACAGTTCCTTTATGGCAATATGAATTGGCGGATCGCCATTTAATTCCAAGAAAATTAGTAACAAAGCAGTGTAAACTTTCTTTTACCATTTCCCCAAGGTAATGTTTTTCTCACACAGATCCATTCAAAAGCACTGAAACATCTCCGGAATAAATTTTACTTTCTTAAAATTTGTAATGATTTTCATTGATTGTCTGTGAAAAATGTAGTAATTATCGTAAACATCACGAAAATTTAGAATTTTGCTTCATGAGAACAAATAAACATCGAAATTGTGTCAGTTTCATAGCAATGACACGAATGTTCTGACTTTCGATTTTTATCTTTATTTCTAAAACATTCCCCCGCCATATCTAGTTTTGCGTTTTGGCATAATAAAAAAAGTTACCTTTTACTACCTTAAATAATATAACTTGCAAAAGGATATAAAAATAATTATTATTGTAATAAATAAATGCAAAAGTTCAAAATTTCTGAAAGCGAGTTTATATTTTATTGTAAATATAATAATGATTAGGTTGCCACAACGACAAAGATAAATATATAAATATGAATTAATTATTTAAAAATAAAAGATAAATTAATTATACATTAGTTTTAAATATAATTAAAATCGTTTGAACAGCAAAAATATAAATATTGTTAAAAAGAATCCAATATATATTTTTTAAATTAGTGTGATAAATAGAAAGATGATTATTTAATGTATTTGAATGTTAAAAAACCAGTGAAATATATTTTCAATTGTTTTAAAATTCATAGTTTCTTGCTTTGTAACTGCGACCTTATCCGAAATCTAAAAAAATGGAAATATTTTAAAATTAAGAATTTTTTTGAAAAATCGAAGGGCTTACTCGGAAATCCGGAAAGAATTCGGACATTTTGATACCATATATGTGTCATTTGGTTCAGTAATTAAAAAGCCTTTCTCTGGAAACCATTCACCAAAAACTTTTTTTTAGAATAGAGAGATTTCTCTCACACACAAGTATCATAGCATAAATTTCTTCAGAAATTTTCATAGGGAATAAGGGTAAAATTTTAGAAAAGTTCTTTTTTTTTCGAAACTTTTTAAGATATTCAATAATCCATGCATAAAATTTTAAACGTGTGTTTTATTTATTTGAAGAAAAAAACCACAAGCCAAAAAAGTAAATATTGAGTGAGGAGACAAATTTTTTTATAATGATCCCTTTTAATTCTGTTTTAGTGCTATACATTTTTTATGATGTTAAAAGTAATTCACCACTCTAAAAGACCATAAAATTAAGTCAATTATAAAAATATGTTTATGATGCTGACTCCATTAAATTATAATTCCACATTTAGCTACTTTTACGATTAATTAATAAATATTGAAGAAAAAACAATTTAATTCATCCTTTTAACATCCTACTTATAAGTTTTAATCACTCACTTAATTGAGGGATCAATTTAATAAATAAATCCATAAATTTAACCGTCTTATTTACGGATTATTGAAAGTTTTTTGAAAGTATTTGCTACTCAATTTTCTAGCGTTAATCTCGGCCCTTACAAAGTATTGAACTCGATGCCTCGAAATCCAATGGAAGGCAAACAAAATTTCGATACAAAGAGTATTGACATAGAATAGAGTGAAAACCATTATAACGAGAGAGGGTACCTAGTTACTTCGCAAAGGACAAAAGTTTTTCAGGTATCGAAGTTCGATACGTTGAGTAATGTATTTTCACTTCTTGTCTAGTCATCTTTTTGTGAAAATGATTATAGTGAATATAGTATAGACATTTAGTTTCCCATGTGTGCTTTATGGGGAGAAATTTCAGCAGCACATGAAGACCCACGCTAAGTTTAAAAAATCAATATAGATAAACGGTTTTAAATGTTGTCTCCTATACTATTAAAAAAAGTTACTGTCACCGCTGCCGCCGCCGCCGCTGTTTCAGAAAATTTAATTTTTCAACTCTTTGAACTCTCATAACCCAAAAACTACTTGATAGAAATTTATGAAATTTGAAAGGTTTGTAGAGGAATATTCAGGGCACATTCTCGAATAAAAAACCAACTGATGTGATAATTAGTTCTGGGGTATTTTTAACGTCAAAGTTGAAGTTTTTGTTTTTTAGCCGCGTAATCCAGTTCAGCGAAATCTATTAGCAGCAGAACTATGATTTTTTGCAGCCTAATACTCTGAAGTATGAAGATGTGCACTACGTCGCCTTTTTTTCGAATTTGGTTTAGAGTAATTAATTTTTAAATTTTCGAAGTTTTTGACACTTTTTCGGTTTTTTCGATCTAAATTGAAAATTAACCATGGTATCAATATGATTTTTTAAACACTTATACTCTAATTATTTAGAAAGAGATTGGCGTTTCATTTAAAAAATTCTAATTAGTTTTGGAATTATTAAGCATCAAAGTTTCATTTTTTTCATAGTTTTAGTAGGTCTTTATCAGACGTGTTGGATGTTTTAAATTTTATATTTGCCTGTTCACTAGATTGTCGCGAGCACGGATATTTAAATTAAAAAGTTTTGTATGTGCACGTTTTTTCTCTAAGTTTGCTACCGATAGTAGTACAGACTTGGTTAATAATCTTTTTAAAGATATTCCAATATTTTTTAACTACTACTTGAGAAATAAATAATTTAGCTTTTCGAGTGTTATTTGTGCGCCAATGAAAGGAAGAGGATTTTCGGGAAGTTTGTTTTACACTACTAAAGATCGATTGCAGATATTTATTGATTGATTGCAGATTTACAGATCGCTTCGCGATCTTTAAAGAGCTTTATATAGCAGTTAGCGGGTTGGTGAGCGTAAGCGAGCAGGGGGCGGTAGCCCCCTATCCGTTAAATTATTGATAATTTAAAAAGAAATATTTTAGCAATAGTTTTATTTTGATATTTTCGTGGTAATGATCCGAATTCAATTATTGAAAAGTTTGAGGGATAAAAAGTTTCGATATTAAATGATCATTAACTATACTCTGTTCATTTAGAATTAGCGCCTAGAAGTAATGTAGTAGAAGAGTTATTATTCTAATTATCGTTGAAAAAATTTTCTTCTGCAATGACAAGGCTGCCTAAGCAGAAGTAGTTAAAATACTGTAAAAAATTGGTCACTGAAGTTGTCTGATGAGCGTTATTAAGCATTATTGAGCGTTTTTGATCCTGTTTCAGGCGCCTAATCTAAATGAACAGACTATAAGTAGACAAGTTCCAGGTTGTACTGGATAGTTAAGTTAGCTCTGCTCGCTAAGATCGCGAAGCGATCTTCAAAGAACTGCGAAGCAGTTCCGGGGGTTGGTGAGCGATAGTGAGCAGGGGGCAGAGCCCCCTAGTAATCTAAAACAATAGAAATGATGATGATTTAGGCACATAACTATCCCATGACTTATAAGATGCATTTTAAAAAGCCTTGTTTTAAAGATATACATATTTCATCAAGCTTTGTTCCTTACGCAGAACTAGGGAAAATTTATGATTTCTTACTGAATGGTTAAAAAACATGAAAATAAAAATATGTAGAGAAATATTTCTCTGAATACAACAATCCCTCCAAAAGCAGAAATAGATTCCCTTTCGATATCTACGCACCACTTACAGTAATATTGAATGGGCTTCCACACACACACATACACTCACCATTCGTTCCACTTCACCGAAACTAAACCCCAAAAAATAGTCTAACGTAACTCCATGAATGGATTGTGAAATTACGCGAAATCGTATAACCCTCCATCTAGTTCAGAAAACCAGAAATTTGTTCTTTGAACTCATTCAGAGAAACCGGAGAAACCCAACAAACTCTCCCGTTCTTTTCTTCCTCCATCAAATAATAAAGCGCTTTATCTATTTTTGAGAGGAACGACAGCCCTTCTTGTCCGTCCTGCAATCACTCAACCGCTATGACGAAATTATCTTCTCCATCACCAGAAGATTCTAATTATAGCGTCTTCTGTATGCTCAGATTAGAAAACAATTCGGAAACGGGATTAATTTACTAACGGAATAGATAAAAAAAGGCAAGGTCGACCCAAAACCCCGCGAAGTAAGGAAAGTCCGATTAATCTACAACGTTTGTGTTATGGCGAGTTTTTATGGCGCTTTAAGCGCAACCGTTGCGTTGCAATGAGTAGAAAACTTTATAGTATTCTCCTCAATTAATGTGACCAGACGTCCCGCTTTTTGTCTAACTGTTTCGCCTCAAATTCTCAAATATCCCGCTTTTCCACTCAACCCTCTAGGCACCAGAACATCAAAAAAGTTAAAAACTTTTTTCTTCTTCTCGATACATCCAAAATGCCCCTATAATTTGTCTGGAAAAATTTTTTTCCTTGTGTGTACTCCTTCCCAGTTATTTCTATGAGCCTCATATGAGCCATGTGAGGCCATATATTTTTCATTTTAACAGAAAATACTTATTTTAGAGCTTATTAAAAGATTGGTCATAATATTAGAAGGTTACGAAATAAGAAAATATCTACCACCCTATAAAAAATTTTCTACAGAAGCTATAGTATCTGGCTAGTATTTTCTCTTCAGAAGCATCACAGCTTAAAATGTACACATTGAGGTATAAATCATCTTGCTGCCATTTGGGAACGAATTCAGAAACCATGTAGAAGTCTCATATGTGATCTTCATGAATCAGTGAAGTCACTGATGAAAAGAAAATAAATTTGCGTGTTTACATAGTAGCAAAAATTGAGCTCATAAGTAGGAGCCTCATATGAGGCCCAGGGTGGCGAGAGGGCTAAATACCGAAAATGTCCTGCTGTTCCGATTAGGTTCCGGGAATGGAGAAAAAAATCAAATAATTTTAAAATTCCCTTAAGAGTTTTATTTTTGAACTTGTGTTCTTCAATATATTATAACTTTTTAGTTATACTGTCTCTTTCCTGAAAATTTCTGTAGCGTAGCAAGGAAGGGGCCTACCCTAAAATGTCTAAAAATTTGTTGAAACACAATTTTTAATACACTCAAATTTATAAAATTTCCCGTGGAAGAGACAAGACCTTTTTTTAGGAGACTTGGTAATCCTAAAAACTAAATACGACAAAGTTTAAGTAAGATATTTTACACGGTTCTACAAAGCTGCATTTACCCTATTAAGAAAGTGGAATTAATTAGTTTTTTCAAATGTTTGGCCAACACCTAAACTAAAGTCTAATGACAGGCCTGGCACGTTTCGTGACAAATTTATTTCAAAAGTGAAATCTAGAAATTTGGTAACATTTTAAACATTTGAAGAAACCCAAGTCAGTGATAGTAGTATATCCTGATTTTTAGTTTAAAAAATGATGTCACATGATCCTTAACGGGTGATCCTCTCATTCAAACTTCTCTTTTGATCTTTATTTTGGAGGAATCATCCAAAGTGAAAAGTGTGAATTGGTGGTTCACTCTTTACTCCTTCACCTTTCTATGCAAACTGACGATTCACAAGAGTAATTCACTCAGAATGAACTATGAAAGTGATATAGTGTGAATGAATCTTTACGCATTATCTACATCATCATAACGGAAAATTTTAATAAATACGCATCAGTTACATCATAATTCATCATCATAACGGAAAATTTCCGCCCGTGTTGCTACTATCGCGTCGCGTTTACCAAGATCCATGTAAATTCACCCTACGTTTATACAGGTGATCTCATGAAAAAACACAGCTGCAATAGCGCTTCCTGATATTCAAATGCATCAACTCGATTGGGACCACTTATTGCGGGCATTGAGCGTTACGTCGTTTTTTGGTGGAAACTGAAGGGGAATATTAAGTGGAAGGTGTGATTCCATGTGCGTTCTGTGTTTTTCGTAAAAACATTCGATTTTGTAATGGGTGTGTTTGGAACCACATCACGGAGGAACAACATCTATTATTCGATGAGATAACGATAGCACTCTGGAGTCGAAGTGCATTTGTTATTTTATTCCGGACTGAATCTTGGTTTTAGAGACCTAGTTTAAATTCATCAGTGTCGTTGTTTGCCACTACTAACTGATTAAAAGGGAGTTAATTTACAGTTTTCTTCGCCATCTTCTAATGTAGGTCAAGGTTTTCAAACTTTTTTAATGGTTTGAGTAAAGGTATGTGAACTGTATGGCGGGAAAATTCAAACTTTTTTTCAAATGAAGAGCAACAAGACGGGATTATACCATTATTACACATTTATTTATGCAACAAATTTTTTACACTATATAGTGTAAATAAATGTGTTGCATCCCATGCGTTTTACAACAACCACGGAATCTCGCAATAAAGAATTTCAGGGAATATTTGATTATTGAGAAAAGTTTACTTATTTTAGAAAATTCTAATGAACTCTCTTTATTAAAGAATTACACTCAAGAATTTTCTAATGGCCCGAATGAAATCGAAATAAAATATTTTAGACCCAGAAAAAATACTTTTGATTTCGCCAATTTTGACTTTTCTTACTTTTTGCAGCAACTTAAATCAACAATACTTGAAGTCGAGATTATTTTGATCTTATTTAACCAAGCCCAGAAATAATAAAAATAATCCTTAATATTTAAAATTACTGCTTAACCAACGATAGTAAAAGGGTCACGTGATTTTTACAGACGTTGCACGGCCGATAGTACTTGACTTCTATGAAATAAAATCTCCATATTGATACTAACAAAGGAGAGGAACCGTTTAATATCAATATAGAGATTTTATTTCATACAATTCGAGTACCATCGGCCGTGTAACGTCTGTAAAAATCACGTGACCCTTTTACTATCGTTGGTTAAGCAGTAGTAAAATCATTGTTTTGAGCAAATGCATTACAAATTTAGTTGTTTATCAAATTTCATTTGCTTCTTTCCTCTACCCTTTTTTTCGTTTTAGAAATTTTCTATTTCTGATAATTTTTGATAGTTTTTGAAACTCATTGTGTAAATAATGTTTTATTTGAATAGTTTGTTTAATTTTCATAGTTATTCTCAAACAAGTGTGTGATGTGTTAAACACACCTCTATTTCGAATATTCCTCTTACAAATAAAGTACACTAAATGAATTAATACTTGTAGGGAGAAATCATTGTCATGTAACATTGTTTTCATAAATGAATTAATCAATAAAAACCATAAAAAATCAATAATATGTTTGTCTGATATAATTAATTCCTTTCCTTTGTCTGTAGATGAAGATTCCATGATTTTATCAGGTCCCAGCATAGGCGCCGACTCCATAGGGTTTTAAGGGGGCTTGAGCCCCCCCCCAATGTTGGAAGAAGGGGGGCTAAGCCCCCCCAATATTTTTAGTAAAAATCTACCTATTTTCTTTCATGAACTAAAGAAGGCAATGTATTGGACGTCGTTCTTTTGGTCCCCTTCCCTTGGTCATCTCAAAGGGTCTCAAAATGACTTAAAACTAGGGTGTCCCTTATTTAGGCGTTTTTTCAAAAAGTCGGGGAAAGTTTTGCTCCACCCCCCAATTTTTTTCCTTTTGGTACCCTAAGAAGGTGTGCAAAATCTTAAACCAATCAGATAATATTAACACTTGCCCCAAACGGCCTAAAGTTAGAAAAATTTGACTTTTTTCTCTTTTTTTCGAAAATTTTTAAAAATTTGTTTAAAAAATCCGCTTCCGAATAATAGGGCTCTAACACATTTAAACAATCTTATTTGACCGTTTTTCAATACTACCTAGGCCAAAATGCCCAGTTTGTAACCTAGTCATCAGTTAGAAAATCATCAAATTTGTCCATTTTATACTGAGAATAGAAGAATCAAAAGGCAGTGGTAAATGACTTAAAACCCCAAAATTCCATGACTAAACACCATTTGAAGACCATATTGATGTGGAAATAAATTATCTGGAGCTCAAATTAATTAAGGGTTGCTTAATTACGGACGCCATGTTGGATTGCATTAAAACTTTTTACATATTCTAAAAAACGGCATGGGCATGTTTGATATCGGGTAATGGTTGTTTGAGGTTTCTAAACTAAATTAAGACTAATAAAATTATCTTGCACAACTTTTTAAAGCTCTTTACGCAATTATAAGTGTCAGCAGATCTCCTAATACAAGTGCAAACAATGATTTCAGAACTATTGATAGCAATAAATTCGAAACACATAACACCAGCAAGAGAAATTCTGGAAACAAGTTAAAAATAAGACTCCAGTGTGTCCTCAAGTATTTTATTCCGTAAGTTAGTTGAAAAGCTAAAGTAAATACAAAATTAACCCGCTCTTCATAATGATTGAGTTTCACTCTCAGAAGATAAGCAATTAATGCTAATAGAAACAGTTCATGTATTTTACCATAAATTTATACATTAACATAAAAAATACATGCAATTCAATAAATTAGTGTCATCAAAAACTAAGACACTTATATTGGTTATGTAAATATCATAAATTTTAATAACAGTTGCTTTAAATCCTATCTTCTTTAAAGTCTGTTTTTTTAAGTCAGAGCTATCCTTCGCTCTGCAAGTTTAATACCTGTACATTCTCAAAGAAGGCTTTGAGGGTTTAAAATAATTTAATTTCATAAACAATTTTCACGAAACCTTTACTCGAAACCTCATTTCTTCTTCATGGACGTTTACTGATAAAAAGTTGAGAGTGCGAAGAAAAACAAAGGGTATAGTAAAAGAGTTATTGAAACTGTATAGTTAATATTTAACGATTTTTACAGCCACGAACAAATTACCAGTGTTTAATTGTTTTAATGATACTAATTTGTGGTATTTTTTATGTTAATGTATAAATATATGATAAAATACATGAACAGTTTCTTTAAACATGGAAAAATTGCGTATCTTTTGAGAGTATAACTCAATCATTATGAAAACGGGTTAATTTTGTATCTCCTTAAGCTTTTCAACTAACTTACGGAATAAAATACTTGAGGACACACTGGAGTCTTATTTTTAACTTGTTTCCAGAATTTCTCTTGCTGGTTTTATGTGTTTCGAATTTATTACTATCAATAGTTCTGAAATCATTGTTTGCACTTGTATTAGGGGATCTGCTGACACTCATAATTGCGTAAAGAGCTTTAAAAGTTGTGCAAGATAATTTTATTAGTCTTAATCGAGTTTAGAAACCTCAAACAACCATTACCCGATATCAAACATGCCCTTACCGTTTTTCTAGAATTTTTAAAAAGTTTTAATGCAATCCAACATGGCGTCCGTAATTAAGCAACCCATAATTAATTTGAGCTCCAGATAATTTATTTCCACATCAATATGGTCTACAAATGGTGTTTAGGCATGGAATTTTGCGGTTTTAAGTCATTTACCACTGACTTTTGTATTCTCTATTCTCAGTGTAAAATGTACAAATTTGATGATTTTCCGATTGATGGCCAGGCTAAAAACTGGGTAACTTGGCCTAGCTAAGAATGAAAAACGGTCAAATATGAATATTTAGATGTGTTAAAGCAATATTATTTGGCAAAAAAATAGTTTAACATATTTTTAAAAATTTTTGAAAAAATGAGAAAAAAGTCAAATTTTTCTAACTTTAGGCCGTTTGGGGCACGTGTTAATATTATCTGATCGGTTTAAGATTTTGCACACCTTCTTAGGGTACCAAAAGGAAAAAAATTGGGGGGTGGAGCAAAAGTTTCCCCGACCTTCGATTTTAAGGGACACCCTACTTAAAACACTACTTTCAAGGGTAAAAATTTCAAAAAAAAATTTGGGGGAGGACCCCCAAGCCCCCTTCAAAATTTTGACGCCTCTAGCTGTAATATTTTCCTTAGAAATTTTATGTTTTACAAGGAACTGCTATGTTTTAGTGGAACCAAAAATTTCTCAAAATAAGCTGTAACACTACTTTTTGAGGCAAATTTTCAAATTTTTTATGGGGGATACCTCCCCCAGACCCCCTATTATTCTTCGATTAATTGTAAAATTTTAACATAAAGTGAAATATAATTTGAGTAACTCCTTAGGGGTACTTTAGGAAGACGAATAAGCCTTAGGATGTTCAAAATCTTGGGGGGAGATGTCTGGCATTAGTGACGATCGAAAGTTTAAGGACCGCTGTTATATAGAATTAGAATTACTAATATCTTCATTGTCTAGTACTGGGCCCCTCCAATATTTGATAAAAGTCGGCGCCTATGGGTCCCAGTGCAAGTGAATTTGGAAAAGAGCAGTTAAATTAATTAGTGGTCCTGGAACACTACACACTGAATTTTGGTGCTGCCATCTCTGAATATTAAGAGTAACGAAATTATAACCTAAGCAGATAATATTTTCCATTCCGGTTATTAGAAGTGGGGGAAAAGCAACCCTTTATTTTGTATTCGTAGTTATTTTTCAGCTGAAATACTTTTCTGGAGAATTTTGGGAAAGAATTCGTGGAAAAGAAAACTCGTTCGCCTTAGGCATACCGAAAATTGTTATCAAAATATACAATGGAAAATGTAGAGAGGGAGGCCTACAGACTCCTTCAATTCGGGGACATAAAGAGGAGAAAAAAGTGTCACACTCACGTGGGTGTTGAGGGTGGAGGTGACAGTGTCGAGTTCGAACTCGAGGATCTTGTGCTCGTCATCTTCGTCCTCCTCCGCCAATGGAAGCAGGTAGGGTTCGACCAGCGGCGGGTACTCCTTCATCACGCACATCCACCTGTTAAAACATAACTCTATTAACAATCGCTCTCTGTGATAATCGCTGATTGAAAAGATATGGATTCGAGATTAACCCGGTGATTAATGTTGTGTGTGATTTTGGGAAAGTGATAAATTAGGAAAACAATTCTTGGTTCGAATTGACTTTCAGCTACTGTTCGATTCATAGCATTCGTAAAAAATCTCTTTTTGTTATATTGCAGTTTATCCAAGTTTTCCATGTATCGAGTTTCTCTGAAAATGTTTACCTTTTCCATTAATACTCGAGATTTTATTAACAGGAGTACACAAATACCGAACCGGAACCATCAACAAAATCAATTCAAATTTTAAAAGTAAAACCTATGGTAACGCATGTGAAAATTTCTCTATCGTAGTAAAATACATAATAATAAATTACACTGTTTCTCAATACAATAATTAATAACAAAGTTGCTTTAGTGTGAACTATCATTAGAGGTTGTATATAATATAAAGTCTTGATGTCTGATAACTTTGAAAAATGTTGACAAATTTAACGCAACTACAGGCAGGTGCGGATCCAAGGGGGGCACTCTGGACAGTGCCCCCCTTGGACCCAAAAAAAGTCTCAAAATGAGTTAAAACCCTACTTTTACGAGTCAAATTTCAAAATTTTTTCTGGGGGAGGACCCCCATATCACCCACAAGGGAATCCTGCGTGACACCTTTTATAAAATCCCCAACATTTTGATCTTTTGAGTCAAAAGGTAAAGGTTAGGGTTTGTAAAAGTCCCCCCCATTGGAGCTGTGTTGGATCCTCACCTGACTTCAGAAAATATAACTTATTGGGAAATGTAACAAAATACTTTAAATATAGCACCAAATCTTTTCGACATTGCCTGTTATCATGTGTAACAGACATTGACAATTACATAACATCCAAAGTATAACCCGCCACCCATGTGCCAGCTTTGGCCAATGGGTCATTCTTTCTTTGAAAAGAAATTATTTATATCTTCCTTTTTAATAGTAATTTGAAATATTGTATCTCCTCTTAGCTACAAGGATATTTGATTGGTTATGAAAAAGAATAGACATTTTTCTTCTAAGAAACACCGCAACAGACACGATGAAGTCAATCGTGATGAGAAACAAGACATTTCTCAACCGAAACGTGGATCGGTCCTTTTGCACGGTGCGATTCTGTCTCGCAGGTGGTATTTCAGGTGCTCCTCTATGTCTGGATGGGGTCCAGACGTTTAATAATGAATGGCCACCTTCTTATGTCTATAATTGGGAGCTCAGAAGAAGAAGGGAAAACAAGTTCCGCGCCCATCCCAATGCGCCCATCCCTCAGGGGGGGGTTGAGGGTTCAAACCCCCCCCCCGAAATTTCGACATCCATTTTTTACTTTACTGTTTTTCCTTAAAAATTCTCCTTAAAATGCTTAAAACCCCTACTTTTAAGGTTCAAATTCAAAATTTTTCTTGGGGAGAACCCCCAACCCCCCTTGAAATTTAGAAATCTATTATAACAGTTGTTCCTTGAAAATTTTTGGACTTACAAGGAGTGGTCCTCTTCGGGTTAGTGTAAAAATAAAGTGAAATCATAAAGGGGAAGTATCCAAGGTGAGTTAGGAGTTCTACTCCCACTAACGGATCCAGGGTGGCTAGGTGACTTAAGTCCCCCTTCCCAAAAGGAATAAGAACTAACAATGAGAAAAAAGGGAAGTGGGAACTAAGAGGTGTAAAAAAGGGAAAAGCGACTCTAAAACTAGTTAAAATCCTGTTTAAAGGGTCAAATTTCCAGAAATTTTCTGGGGGAGGACCCCCAGACCACCCTTTGGAATTTGGGACCCTATTATTTACCACTTTTCTTTAAAAAGTTCGTCGAAATGCAAAATTCCTACTTAAATGTAAATTAATTTCTTGAAAATGTATGTCCGAAATCCGGATTAGGTGCACCAAAAATGAGTTGAAAATTTGCTTTTTAGACTTAAATTTCAAAAAATTTTCTGGGGGAGGACCCCCAGACCCCCCTTTCAGGATATTAGAAGATGATTTTGATATTGAAAATTTTTAGTCCCCAAATACCAAATCCTGGATCGGCCGCTGTCTTCTTACCAACAAAATCGAACTAAAGTTTCAAGAAAATTTTCTGCCAAAACCGCCCCGAAAAAAAGTCTTGTTACGGCCCTGGTCAGTCTCTCGATCTAGAATTAGCGTATACAGTGCAAAATGGGAGGATATGGAAAAGTGTTATCGTATACATCAGCGGTTCTCAAACTTTCTATCGTCACGGACCCCTTTATGTAGCAGCCAGACTTCACGGACCCCCTACATTTTAAACACCAAAAATCGTTACCAGACTTTTGTTTTAAGTTCAAGATTAATTAAAATTAGTATATGAATTATAATAAATTTCACATTTACTCCAGAGGCGTATATAGAAATTTATTTCGGGAGGGGACAAAAATTATCCCTCAGCCTCCCATGTATATTTCAAAGGTCCAAGTAGCTTTTTAGTACACTTTTAAGTAGAATTAACTTAATATGAAAAGTTATAAGTATCTTCCTATACCAAAGGGGGGTCTGGGGGTCCTCCCCCATAAAATTTTTGGAAATTCAACTAGGGAAACAGGTTTTTAATTAGTTTTGATACCCTAGAATTTTTTTTGAATATAAATGTTTATGTAAGATTTGCATTTTGATTAATTTGATGTAAAAAATAGTTTATAAAAATAGAGTTTTAATAACAAAAAGGTATCTGGGGGTCATCCTCAGAAAATTTTAGATAAATTAGTCCCTAAAAACACACAGGATTTTAACTTGGTTTTGATACACTTCGTCCAAATTTTGGACTATAATCTCAGGTAGGATTTCAGTTTTGACTTTTGATGAACTTATTTTTAAAGAGTTTTTAATATTAAAATATACCAAGTCTAAAGGGGGTTCGGGGGTCCTCCCCCAGAAATTTTTCGGAGATTTGATGCAAAAAACAGGGTTTTAACTTGTTTTGATACTCCAAGTTTCCAAGTTGATACTCCAAATTTCAGGAGAGGGCAGGACCCCTTCACCCACTTTTTTATATGCCCCTGAATTACTTCAAGTCTCTAAAGGTGAGAGTCTGGAAATTTCAAGGAAGGAATGATGCATTGAAGTAAAAATATCGAGGGGGCTGGGGGTTCTCCCCCAGAAAATTTTTGAAATTTGACTCTTAAAACTAGTGTTTTATCTAATTTTGAAACTTTGGAGAATTCTAAAAGTAACTTGAGGAATTCCTCAAGGTAACTCGCGGACCCCCTAGGAAGGCGCCGCGGACCCCCAGGGGTCCGCGGACCACAGTTTGAGAACCGCTGGTATACATGCTTGTCCTTTGTAATCTTTGGCTGTGACTTAATTAAAGTATTTAAATTACTCCATGAATGAATTATTTTCTAGCGAGTGAAACGTGGATGGGCTGTTCCATATGAACAGGGACATGATCATGAAAAATAAAAAAATAAAATATTAAAATTTTCTTATTATTTTAGGGAATAATTATGCAGTATTGATCTAAATGTGTTTTGCATTGCTTAAATTTTGTGTAAAATTATTTTTATCGGAATGTCAGCATCTAAAAATCAATATTTAGAACTGCTTGTTTTAAAGGTTAATTTGTTAATGAAAAATACATGTTTTATTTTGAAAATTAAAAATAAATTAATTAGTGTTTACAACATTTTTGTTAAATATACTCTTAAACTTTATTGTAAAAATGAAATAAAGTGTTTAAATCAATTTACTTATATTTATATTCATGAATAACTGAACGCTTATACACATGTAGCGTGAGTTACGATGTACTGTAGCGTGAGTTACGAACAGCTTTCTATATTTTATTTTATTTCTGATTTTCTTAAGTATTCTCAGTACTACTGTTGGCTATTTTAGAATAAGGAAAGTATATTCAAACACCTGACAATCACATAGAATTATTGAAACACTATTTAAGCAGAAAAACAAATTTTAATTTTATACTCATAAATCCATGTCTTTTTCTTGTAGCGTGAGTTACGACTCTATTTTAATTAATATTTAAAAAACTAAAATTCTTAAAAGATTTGCAATACTTTTTTAAAATTAATAGCATAAATTTCAATATGCATGATTTTTGTAGAAAGAAAATAATAGTTATTTCTATATCTAAAAATTATTTGAAACTGCAATTTTGAAAAAAAAGTAGCGTGAGTTACGGTGGAATTGCCCGGAAGTGTCGATGAAAATTTACCAGTGACTGCCCTACGTGCTCAAAGGGAAACCTAATTTTAGCATAGAGTCCTACTCAGTTAAATAAAAGTTGAAATTGCAATAGTTTTCTTTTAAAATATTCCTTGTATACCATCTTACTGAGTATTTTGAATGTCAGTTTCACGGCTTTTATTTGGAACCAAGTTCTTCTAGAGCAGGGGTTTCCAACTTCTAAGTACTCGCGGGCCGCAATCGAAATCACAAGTCAAGTGGGGGCCGCAAAGTAATCTGGCTCCTTTTCAACGATGATAATTTTTTTGGGGTGAGAGTCTTCAATATGAAACTTTTCCAGCAAAAGAGGGAGGAAGGTTGTTTACATATTTTGAATGTATGCACTACACTGTATTTTCCAAAATTCCAGAGGATATATGAATTTTTTTTACTCTTATACAACTCGTAGGAATACTGAACATATTTAATATTCTGAATATTACTTAAATGAAAAGGTCTTCCTTAAGAAAATGTTTATAAATTTTCCTTAGATGATTATTTTACCAAATTTTTTGATACTCCATTTTGTCCCTCCTCATGATAAAGGTTATAAAAGCCTACATACCCCTTGCTATGCTCAGGGTGAATTTCAGGTTTTACAAACGACCTCTCGAAACTTTAAACTTTTAATTCTTGCACCATAGAAAACAATCGAAGCTAGTTCATAATCTAAGAGGTTGGGGGTTGGGGGGGTCGGGGGTTCTCCCCCGACAAAATTTTGAATTTTAGTGTGCTGAAAAGTGTTTTGAAGCTACTTTTTGGAGGGTTTTCAGAGAGCTTCGCGGGCCACACAAAATGACCCGGCGGGCCGCGAGTTGGAAACCCCTGTTCTAGAGTAATGGAAGTAAGGTGAGGTGAGGTCACTCTAGGTGAGTCACCATGCTGAATCCATTTAGACTCTAATTGAGACGATTTACAGCGCCCGTAGCGGCAAAATAAGAAAGCTTAAAACTTAATTAAAATCTAAAGGAGGTCAAACAAAAATTTCAATAAGAACATTGTTTACAACATCATACAAAATGCGTAAAAAAAGTTTCATGAAAATAACTTAAATATTCGAGGAGATATTATCACGTATGAAAATAGCACTCACTTTTTCAAGCCCCAAAAGAGAAAAAGGAAGTTCGGAACTGTGGAAGTATCTTTGATATTTTTAGTTGAAATTTGTCTTCATTTTGTTAAAAAAAACTGCAAAAACTACAGGATAACACTGAAAACGAGAAAATTTACAAACTTTTTCCTTTTTGAGGCATAAAAAAGTGCTACTTTCTCATGCTAATATATCTCCTCAAATATTGAAGATATTTTCATGAATTTTTTTCTCTGGTTTTTAAAAATACATTGCCAAAAATTTTCTCTTAAATATTTTGTTATCGATCTCCTCTAGTATTTTAATTATTTTTCCAACTTTCTTATTTTCCCGCTAGGAACGTTGTTAGCCATCTCAATACCAGCATTTTTTAAAACAGAAAAAATGCATTTTTCCAGTAAAGGAAATAGATCTAAATCCAAAAATCCACATGAAAAGTTTCAAAAAAATTTAGTTAATTAAATATTTAAAAACCCAACAATGACTTTGATTTGTTTAAACAATTAATCTTTTACAGGCCGAATTCAGATCCAGGTATATTTTAATTAGTTTTTTTGCATAATTTACCTTCTAATGCTTCAATTAAGATATTTTATTAATATGAAGGTGGTAAAAAATTTTCACATGCGATTTCCACGTTGTTCCCAATTGGGAACATTGGCCACTTCCGACTATACTTCTCCCGGGGAAGAGCGAATGGACTATAATGATAAATCTATCGAATAATAACCCAAAGTATATAGAATAACTTGCACATTTAACCTTAAATGTAATTTATGTTTCGGGTCAAGTAGTAATTTTGTAAAAATTTCATAATTCTAAAAATTTTAATGGCAATTTCTAGTTAAACATCACAAAAATACCCTAATTTTATATCATTATGCTTTAAATTTTATACACTAGCCTGAAAAACACATTTGAAGAATGATAATATCAAAAAGCAACTAAAATATGAGAGATTAATATTAAATTTAATTTTCTTTTAATTAAAAAAACAATTTTTTATTACACACTGGCAAGTCATCTTTCAACTTTAAATTATAAATTTTCCAGCTGTACACTGATAGCAGTTAATTTTTTATGATTTTCAAACATGATGTTCCAAATTGGGAGGGAACATTGGCCTGTAAAAGGTTAAAGCATTGTTTAAATCAATGTATAGGATAGAAGTACGCCACATTTGGAAATTTGACGATTTAACGCCCTTTTTTAGAGTCAAACTTTGAAATTACATAAAAAATAAATAATCATCGCATTTAAAAAAATTTTGCGCGTATATTCCGCTCTAGGGTACCTCTATCGAAAAAAAAATTTAAGAAAATGCTGGTATTGCCCATTCTTTATGGTCTAGTATGCCTTACTTCCATGACCATAGGAGACGCGTTGGTTTCAAATAAAAGCCGTAAGATACGGACTTTTGAAACATCCTGTATATTTGTATGTAAGGAGACGTTTTGAAACAGGCATTATTGAATTTTCGACTGAAAAGTCAAATTTAATAGAGGATAAAGTGGATAAATATAAGAAAACAAGGCAGGAAAGAGAAAGTAAAATTGTTTTCAACCGAGATCTGAGATATAGTTGTAGATATTTGAGACAATATTGAGCACTGAGAGGGAAGAAAATCATTGAAAATTGAGTAGAGAGGTATTTCTCCGAGGAAATCTGACAGTTGTGGGGGATGAGTAGATTTTATACTTGAGTTGGAACTATTTCCAATTGTTTAAAGCTCCTTACAAGAAATTTTGAATATTATGTCTATCAGAGAAAACCCAAGTAAGAAACCAAGGATTTCTTTTTAAACATTTATTTATTTATTTATTTATTTATTTATTCTACAGTCAAACAGATAAAAATCCAATTACATGACTGGTAATACAAAGTAAAAGACACACAAAAAACACTATAAAAGACACACAAAAAACACTATAAAAGACACACAAAAACCCTATAAAAGACACATATTAAACAACAAGAACAAACAATGAATAAGAAAAATTTAAAAGTCGAATTTCATAACCTAATTATCCTGACAAGATCACTGCAAGAATTAAAGAAAATATCAGAATCAATTGGCAAGTTGTTTACCAATTTGCAGAATTGAAATATTGACTGGTTTAATAAATAATTTTTGTTACAGGAGGGAATTTCAAAAACAGTTTTATTTCTTGTCATATATTGCGGAACGTGAAAATTTAAGAGATTAAGTAGGTCAGAACAATCAATCACAATCTCATTATTTAGAAGCCTAAAGAAAAACTTAAAAACACAAGTATTACGTCTAGTTTCAAGAGTAACAATGTTAGGTAATACGTTGAGTGAATTATTCGATTTAAAGGAAAGAAAACGAAGAAACATATTTTGAATTTTCTCAAGAGATTTAATGTGAGATTTATTATATGGATTCCATACTGTACAATTATATTCAAGAATAGAACGAACCAAAGAAATAAAAAGATTATATAAAACAAAACTGTTGGTGAAATCATAAGTGGTTCTCTTTAAAATTCCTAAAGTCTTAATTGCTTTGAGTCTGATGTCTTTAATATGCATGTTAAAACCAAAATTGGATTCATAAATTATACCCAGGTCCTTGATATGCGATATTCTAGTGATAGGAAGATTGTCAATTAAGTAATTTTTAAGAAGAGGGTTAAGTCTACGCGTAAAAGTTAAAACAAAACATTTATCTATATTTAAGTATAATTTATTTGAAGTGCACCAATTGCTCAAATCATTAAGTTCGTACTGCAAAACTTCCAGATCATTATGAGAAGATATTTGTTTGAGAATCTTTAAATCATCAGCGAAAAGAAGACAAGATTGAAAAAGTGAAGTGATATCATTGATAAATAAAATAAAAAGTAAGGGCCCAAGGATCGATCCCTGAGGAACACCAGTAGTGCCAGAAAAACCACTAGAAAAAACTGAATTGTATTTAACAAAAAGAGACCTTTGAGACAGGTAAGAACTAAACCAAACAAGTAGATTGCGATCAAAACCTATATTAGATAGTTTGTGTAATAATATTTTATGATCAACAGTATCAAAAGCTTTTGCAAAATCGGTGTAAACAACGTCTAATTGTTGATTAACCTCTAAAGCATCAAAACATACGTGAGGGTCACGCAAAAGTAAGACCGTTTTTTAAATACAACTTAAGCAGAGAAAATTTATAGAAGATATATTTTGTTACAACACTTCCTTCATTTCCCTATACATATAATTATCACCTTCCTTTTTACAAAATTGAAGTGATAATATTTAGATATAGGAAGGAAGGTTCCCCCTGCTTACCATGTTTTAATATGAAAAAAGTTTTTGATGTAAACAAAAACTATTAAGCTACTTCTTTTTGTGGGGTAGTCTTATGGGACTGCACAAAAGGGCCCTGGGGGCCGCCAGTTAGACATCCCTGCTATAGCATATCTAGTCTATTTAGAAATCAAAAAGTCCGCCACTACTGATTTTAAAAGAGCAGGCCGGATACGGCAGGGTCATGGGACCTCTGACGTCCACACATCCAAACAATCATTGTCTGCCATCGGTTCAAAGGCTCATTCCTCCCTATGCATATATATGTAGCAAACCATCTCACTCTCCCCAATATAGACAAGGTTTCTAAAACCGGGTTCCAAGAGAGGAAGAAGTGCGTGACTGCAAGGGCTGCAGCACGTGGTAGTTCGAACAACCCTTTTTCTTCTTCCCGAATCTCTCCCTCATTACATCACACCTGGGAGCCGGTTTCGCAACTCAACTCTTTTGAGAAGCGTCCAGGTACAGCAGCTTTGTTGTTCCATTTGTGACCGTGAATCGAGCAACGTTCGAAGCCCTCGCTTGTTTCTTTTTTTTTTATTCTTTTTCTCATTCTTTGTTCTTGAGCGTGATTATTCCGGAGCGGCTTTTATTTTAAACAACTTGGCTGCTGGATGGTACTCTTATTCACCTTTTTGTTATGGCGGGGGGTTTCTTGCGTGCGTTTTGGTGAGGATAGGGTTTCGATGGAGGAGTTGCGCTTTTGCCACTACACGTGCGACAACCTCAGATGTTATTTAATTAGTTCCGTAAACCAGTGGATCATACAGTGATCTCTCCCTCTCTCTCGCTCGCTCTCTGTCACTGTCTCTCTCTCCCTCTCGGTCTCTCCCTCTGTATCTCCCTCTGTCTCTCTCTCCCTTTCTTTCTCCCTTTCTTTCTGTCTCTCTCTCTCTGTCTGTCTCTCTATATCTCTCTCTGTCTGTCTCTCTTTCTCTCTCTCTGTCTGTCTCTCTTTCTCTCTCTGTTTGTCTCTCTTTCTCTCTCTCTGTCTGTCTCTCTTTCTCTCTCTCTGTCTGTCTCTCTTTCTCTCTCTCTGTCTGTCTCTCTTTCTCTCTCTCTGTCTCTCTCTCCCTTTCTTTCTCCCTTTCTTTCTGTCTCTCTTTCTCTCTCTCTGTCTGTCTCTCTTTCTCTCTCTATGTCTGTCTCTCTTTCTCTCTCTCTGTCTCTCTCTCTTTCTCTCTCTGTCTCTCTTTCTCTCTCTGTCTGTCTCTCTTTCTCCCTCTGTCTGTCTCTCTTTCTCTCTCTCTCTGTCTCTATTTCTCTCTCTGTCTGTCTCTCTTTCTTTCTCTCTCTGTCTGTCTCTCTTTCTCTCTCTCTATGTCTCTCTCTCTTTCTCACTCTCACTATCTATCTTCGCTCAAATTATTTTGCACAGGAGTGGATCATTCCCACTGATCACTTTTTGCTTTTCGTGCTCAAACTGACTCATTCAAACTGAAAAGTGCGAAAAGGCGTTTCTTTTTTAGCTCCTTCACTTTTGTACGGAAACTAGCAAAGCGATTCACAGGAATGCATCCTTCAGGACTAACAGTGAAAGTAAAACAGTGTGAATGAGCCTAAATATTCCTTGTGTGGAGCAGATAAAGTTTGTCCACATAACTATTATTTTTCGACAAAAGTGACGTCATATGCGATACAAATTCATTTCTTATTTCTTTCCATGGTGCTCGCATCCCTGCACAGTGGGTATTCCTTAAAGTGCAATCCAAATAACCGTGTGGACGATTTCCCAAAACCTTTTTTATGTAAACTGGATGTGACGTTATACTTTTTTTAATCGTGATTTTCTCGAAAACTAGAGGTGTAGCTCTGGGCATTTCTTATGTATACTTCATGAAAGGAATCTGGCTGCGCAGAGTTAGGGCGGACTTTTAAAAACACACTGTATGTATGAAAAGAAGAGTTCTTCACCAGTAACCTCTGGTTAGAGGAATGTGTGAGAAAACTCCAGCTCTCCTCTCCTCCTCTCTCTTGCGTTACCTTCCTATACCGTGCTGATGAGCCCGAACAAGGGCGAAACCGGTCCACGGTTGGAGGCGACGCTTGAGAGCTGGAGTTTTCTCACACTGTATGTAATTATACAGTGTATCAGACTGGACTCAGACCTCGGACAGGAACTTTTCATGGACACTGAAATTGCCCTCGACGAATTCTGGTCTGTCGACAATAATCCATCCAGAAACATTGTCTATCAACAATGCAATCTCTCATTCTCCTTTTCTCTGTGATTTTCTCTTCTCTATATATTGATATTGATTCTCTCTTTCTTTCCGGCTCTACTAAATTAGTTCAGCAAATGAGTAGTTCTATAACAAGTGAGAATTCCCCCTCCCCGAGACAAAAGTCTAGTTCCACTGCTTCGACCTTCATGCATCACGGGACTTTGTTGGGCAACAACGGTATCCAGATCGTCGTTCTGGAATTTTTTCAGTGTGTTTCTCTCCTTCTCTTTCACTGTGATTCGATTTCACTGTGATTTCGATTTTATATTCATTTTTCTGAGAAATTAATTAAAAACAATATTGAAACACAGGGGGTGGGAGGAATAGGTTCGAGGGTGTCTTCATAAACTTCTTAAACCATTCAAGAAAAGGGGTAGCCCTGAGTTTATAAAGAGGAACCAACCTAAAAAAACTGAGTTTGCAAAAAAAATTGAGTTGTTATTTTGAGGGAAAATAACCTATTAATATCACACAATGAAAAAATGGAAACAGCATTTAATTAGTTTTGTCATGATTTTCAAATGTTTTATATAAAACTATAGGGTTGTTTAAAACTTTCAACTTTTTATTTTTTAGCCTAATTTTTAACTGGGCATAGGGTAGGTGGGGGCAAAGCCCCGCAGTTTTTAGTATTTTTAACATTGTGATCGAAAGGGGGTAGATAATCCCGAAATTTCAATTGGAGGTGTTCGATTGAGATGTTACCTACAAAACCAATCCAAATTTATACTCTTATTGATAGTATTTCAAGAGAAATTGACAATTTAGTTGAAAAAAAAATTGCGGGTCTTTGCCTCGAAAAATGGGGCAAAGACACGCACTTTTGAATCTTCGTGTCCAAGTGAAATAAACATGGATAAACAAAATGTTTCATTATAAAAACACTAGAAATAATCATGCTCTACATCTGAAATCTCTCTAATGTTCGTCTAAAACAGTGGTTCCCAACCTTTTGTGGCCGATCGCCCCCTTTCTAGAGGTTGACTATACACCTATCGCCCCCTTTTCATTCTCATTGTATGTCTAATTTTAGTTTGAAGTAAAGTGTAAATAATAAAGCAATTTTAGGTCCGGGGGTCCTCCCCCAGAAAATTTTTGGAAATAAGACTCAAAAAACAGGTTTTTAACTAGTTATGGTACACCTCTTCCGAATTTCGGACATATATTTCTAGGTAGAATTTTGCTTTTGATGAACTAATTTTTAAAAAAGTTTTGAAAAATTAAGTTCCAAGTACAAAAGGGGAGTTTGGGGGTCCTCCCCCAGAAATTTTTTGGAAATTTGACCCCGAGAAACAGGGTTTTAACTTGTTTTGGCACATTAAGTCTGAATACATTCTGTCAGAGTACAGTATTATTTTATTCTCCCCCTTTGAATACTCATCGCCCCCCAATCGCCCCCTACTTTTTTATCGCCCCTTTGATAACACAAATCACCCACCAGGGGGCGATCGCCCCCAGGTTGGGAACCACTGGTCTAAAATGTACCCTCATCATTGAATTTTTTTTTCGTGGCAATCGTGGATCATCCGCTCGCGAATAATGGATTTCTAATGTATTGCTTTAATATTTTTAAGTGAACCAACAATATTAAACATAAATATAATCCGTTTTAATGAAAATTGTCAATCTGTTGTAGCAACTCATTTCAAAGTGCCCAATATCTTTCAAAGGGGAGAAAAAAGGGTTTCAGTTTGAGGATTGACAACTCGGAAACCTTTATTCAACTTTTTAGGGATCCTGTAGGTTCTAATTTCCTTTTGGGGCGAATTCCCAAAGTTTTGAAGATGCGGGTATTTGCCCCAAAACACCTGCGGGTATTTGCCCCGTTTCACTTTATTTTGAAAAACAAGCCTTATTATTTTTAGAGACATGTTAAGGAAATTCTTTCAAGACGAAAGTGAAGTTCAAATGCTATCTTATCATTGGCTTATTTGTTTGTAATTCTTCTGAAGCCCTATTTTATGTTATGTTTAAGTAAAATATCAGAAAAAATTACATCAAAATGATGAAAAACAAACTTACAGCATTTTTTCAACTCGTAAGTGACTTAGGGGTACGAACTTTCGTAGAACGATAGGTCACAGTAAGACAAACCAACCACCTGGTTTTCAACTTTTAAATAGATTATTAACAATTAAAAATCGCGGTGCGTGGTTTTGCCCCGTGCGGGTTTTTACCCCCACCTACCCTATATATTGAAAGATTTTTGATGAAAATTTTCGAAAATTACTGGGATTATAAAAATAATCTTTAGAAATTATATTAATACCTTCATTTGATTTTAAATGTTTTTAATTCGTAAAATAACTAGGTTTTTTTATTACCCTCGTGAGGTAACAAGATTCAGTCGCTTGGGGTAATAAGATACAAGTAAAAAATCCCCTTTCTCTTATATTAAGCAAGTGCATTATTTTTCAAAGAAAGCTGGCAATGATATAAACATCTCTCTATATTAAAAAAAGTTACTGTCACCGCTGCCGCCGCCGCTGCCGCCGCTGTTTCAGAAAATTTAATTTTTCGACTCTTTGAGCTCTCATATCGCAAAAACCACTCGATAGAAATTTATGAAATTTGAAACGTTTGTAGAGGAATATTTGGGGCACATTCTCGAACAAAAAGCTAACTGATGTGATAATTATTTCTGGGGTATTTTTGAGGTCAAAGTTGAAGTTTTTCTTTTTTCGCCGCGTAATCCAGTTCAGCGAAATCTATTAGCAGCAGAACTACGATTTTTTGCAGCCTGATACTCTAAAGTATGAAGATGTGCACTACGTCGCCCTTTTTTCGAATTTCGAATTTGGTTTAGAGTAATTAATTTTTTAATTTTCGAAATTTTTGACACTTTTTCGTTTTTTTCTATCTAAAATAAAAACTAATCACGGTATCAATATGATTTTTTAAACACTTATGCTATTATTTTTTAGAAAGAGATTGGCGTTTAGTTCTTTAAAAAATTCTAATTAGTTTTGGAATTATTAAGCATCAAAGTTTTATTTTTTTTATAGTTTTAGTAGGTCTTTATCAGACGTGTTTTATGTTTTTAAATTTTATATTTGCCTGTTCACTAGATTGTCGCGAGCACGGATATTTAAATTTAATAGTTTTGAGGTGCACATTTTGCTCCAAGTTTGCTAGCGATATAGTATAGACTTGGTTAATAAAATCTTTTAAAGATACTTCGATATTTTTTGAACCACTAGAGAAATAAATAATTTAACTTTATTGAGCGTTATTATTTGTGCCGATGAAAGGAAGAGGATTTTCGGGAAGTTTGTTTTACTCTGCTAAAGATCGATTGCAGATATTACAGATTGCGAAGCGATCTGTTAAGAGCTGCATAGCATTTACTTCGGGGGTTGGTGAGCGTAAGCGAGCAGGGGGCGGTAGCCCTCTATCCAATAAATTATTGATAATTTAAAAAGGAATATTTCATTAAGAGTTTTATTTTGATATTTTCGTGGTAATGATCCGAATTGAATTTTTGAAAAGTTTGAGAGATAAAAAGTTTCGATATTAAATGATCATTAACTAATTTTCTTCTGCAATGACAAGGCAGCCTAAGCAGAAGAAGTTAAAATACTGTAAAAACAATCGGTCACTGAAATTGTCTGATGAGCGTTATTAAGAATTATTGAGCGTTTTTGATCCTGTTTCAGGCGCCTATTCTAAATGAACAGACTATAAGCAGAGAAGTTCCAGGTTGTACTGGATAGTTGAGATGAAAAGATGAAACAAGCGAGCTCTGCTCGCTAAGATCGCGCAGCGATCTTCAAAGAACTGCGAAGCAGTTCCGGGGGTTGGTGAGCGATAGCGAGCAGGGGGCAGAGCCCCCTAGTTCTGTAAAAAATCAGCTTCCTAAAACTAACTTAAAGTAAAATCCTGTGGAATTTTGCATATTTCTTATTACTCCCATTTGAATCTTACTACACACAAACGTGTGTTGTAATATATAGGTAACTCCATATGTTGCATTAGCAGAAAGCTTAATGGTCTAGATTCAGTATAACTGTTGGGTAAATGAAATCCTCCAGTGATTTAGTATAAACTAGCTGATATGCCCGGCCTTGCACGGGTGGAGATGGAGATTTTTTTTCTTTAAAATATTTAATTCATTTTCTACCTTCCAGGCGTGGATCCAGGGGATAGCACTCTGGACAGAAACTCCCCTTGGGAACCCAAAAAGGTTGTTAAAATGAGTAAAACCCTACTTTTATGGGTCTAATTTTCCAATTTTTTTCTGTTAGAGAACCCCCATACCTCTCATTTGTACCACCAGGGAATCTTCAGTGATAATTTTTAGGAAATCCCCAATATTTTGACATTTTGGGTAAAAAGTAAAGGTAATAGTGTTGAAAATAGCCCCCTTAGACTCAAAACGTTTCTAAAAATGAGTTTAAACCCTACTTTTACACGTCAAATTTCAAATTTTTTCTGGGGGAGGACCCCCATACCCCCAATGGTACCAATGGGGATCTTGTCTGGAAAAGTGACCTCCCTCTGGAGCCGTGCTGTATCCGCGCCTATATTTTGATGAGTGAAAGGTGTCGAATCCAACATTTTAAATTTTGAACGATTTCTGCATTTACCACATGATTCCCATAAAAAAAACAAAATATTAGAAAAAATATTCTTCCAAAAATCATTTAAAATGCTCAATTAGAATCCTTAATTAATCGTATTTTCATGATTTTATTATATCTTTGGTATAAAATTTAATAAAACATATTCCTGCAATTTAAGAAAAAATACATTATTTCCACTTAAAAAGTTTTGAATATTAACTCTAGTTTTTTGGTCGGTTAACCAAATTTATTAAAAGCAACAATATGATCATGATTTGATTTTTCATCCTCGTTTCCATGGAGACTATTTTAACAACAATGCTATTCCATGAAATTTTTTATTTGAAAGTTAGATCAACTTTCAAATAAAAATATTTTAAAATATACTTAATAACATGTTTTAAAATTTTAAATTTCATTTAATTATGTTTTTAGATTATAGTTATAATTTTTAATTAGACTTATCTCTAGTTTTTCTTTTAAAAACTTGCTATTTTTCATTGAGTTATTTTTGTAACAATGGATAACTGCAACAATTTTCAATTTTGCTTTTAATGTGTTCCGAATATCTTAAAACTTCTAGAAAACATTTTATTTCTTAGATTTACGCGCCCAATAATTAATTATTTGCAATTAAAAATCACCTAGTTTCGGAATCACTTTGAAAAGGCAGTCATGTGACTTGAATGGCTGTGACGTAACACGTGCTAAATACTAGTTGTTTTAGTTAAATATCCCATAGCGTGTAGTGTGTTTTATTATTTAGAAATAATTCTTCTGGTTATTCTCACCCAGAATTAGCGCGAATTTTTTCTCAATAACTCTTCAAAGAAGCCTAATTAATTTTTTTGGGTTGTTCTGATCGGAACACTGCTGTCGGCAATTTATTTTAATGAGAATCCAAACTGTGGCACAAAAGTGCATTGACATGACGACTTAAATGCGATTTTTAACGCGATTTTCATAAAATAATAGCTATTTTATACGTCTATAGGCAAACATGGACATAACTCAGAACTTTTAAGTGAAATAATAATCAATGCAATGGATAAAAATCAGTTTTTCAGCACAAAAAGTTCCTATCGGCTGGCAAAGTCATGGCGTAAGAATTCTATGATTTCAGGAGAATTTTGCCTATGAATTATAGGGGGAAGGCTATGAATATAATTGGATAATACTTAACTAAACGGTTGCTAAGATTTTCCGAGAAAAAATACATATTTAGCAATTCAAGGATTTGGATTAAAAATTTTAAAAACACCCATCCCGTCACCCAGAGTTGGAATCTTCAAACTTATATCTCTTCCCCAAAGTGACAACTTTTCTCTCTGGACACCGTTTTTCTTCGAATTAAGAAGTAATTGTGAGTTGAATAGTTTTTTTTGACGAAATTCCAGAAGCACCCCCAAAAGAGTGGAAAATGTGACCGGACTGTCCGAATAAGAAGTGAGGTAGCTTAAAAGGAGGCAATGTTGAAAAATAAACAGTTCTTTAAACCATAAGTTATCATTTTCATGGTCAGGCCGAAAATCTTTTTAACTACCCTCGTATATCATTAGATATGGTTATAAGGCATGAGAGCTGTGGATTAATATGGCGATCTGAACGAATATAAGTTTCATATCATCCACAAGAATCTGGATAAAATTAGAAAAAAATATAGCTAGAACTAACATTCTTAGCCCCAAAAAAGGTTAAAACGCCAAACACCATAATATATATTATGGTGTTTATGGTACAATATATATTGTACGTTACATTTAAAAAAACATTTATGAGTATACTATATAATTTGCTTATAAGGCTATTTTTCAAGGATAACCCCTCTTTTTATATTTAAGTAGAATAAGGAATCAATGCATGAAATTTTAAGCTCAACAATATTAAGCAGTATAAATAATTTAAATTTTGTTAAATACGATTTAAAACACACACACAAATTCTATATTAAGTTGTTTAAAAATATATAAAATATGCCACCAAAGTGTTTTTATCCACATTTCTTGCTAAATGCTATTAGATATAAATAAAATTTTTCTGGCACTTTCTTAGTTTCTTCATCTAGAATTCATTTGCAAAAAGTTTAGAAAAATCTAAAACAAATATTAAGAATACTTTATTTGGGGATAAAAATATTTTACCTTTGATTTCCACAGAAAAAAATCCTTTATTAGCAGTGAAGAACTGTGGAATCATAATTTCGGAATTTTGTGGCAAATGATCCATTTTAATCTTCCACTTCTTGTTAGAATTAAGAATTACTATTAAATAAAAAAAGCAAAGCAGAAAGTCTCACACTTACTATATAAACAAAACAACTAAAACTAAACGAAACAAAAGCTTTGCTATAAAAAGCCGTGTTGTCTGAGCGAGTTATGGCACCCGACGCGTCACGATGGTAACAGCCAATCATAGTGCGTTTCTGATTGCATCACTTTTCGCTCATTTTTAATTGTTAATAATAAAAGAACTAATTATTTTTGAGATTTAATAATGTGATATTCGGAATCAGATGACCAAATTTTACTAAGAATAAACTAAATAAAGAAAATTTAGGAGATACTGCAGTTATCCATTGGGTAAGCAGATCCCTTTTTGAGCAGAAATAAAGCTATTTCAGCAAAATGACCATAAATAGGGTCAAAAGGGGGTCAAGGGGTCGTTCTAGAACTTTGAAACATAGCCTATGTTTTTTCTGGGATTCTTTTACGTAGGTATACCAAGTTTGGTGCCGATCGGAGGGAAACTGTGGATTTGTATAGAAGACAAACAAACAAACACACATACATATATACACACATTCAATTTTATTATATTAGATTTCATGTGAAAGAGCTCAGTCAGTATGTGTACATGATAGTGGTGAGTTGGAGGAAAACGGAGGAAAAATCTGAGATTCATGGATAAATTCCAGCGATGAAAATTAAGGTATTTTATTGGTATCTAACTGCTTTAGAAACTCCCTCTTTTTCTCAATTAAGATATTTTTGTTCTTTTTCTATTTTGGTTAAGTTTTAATTTTTATGTTGTTGAAAAAACTTAATTAAAACAATATTCGAAACCTCTTACTTTTATCAAAGGTTGTGTTCTCGTGAGGCTCTTAAAATTTAAAAGTAAGTACAGTGAAAAGTAAAACTAATAATTTAAAATTATATAGTACTAATGACGTAATTTTGTTTTAGCTTATGTGTTATAAATTGACTAAAAACAAAGTCTGGTTTTGATTGAGAAACAAAGTTTAAAAAAACGAAGCAAAGTTTAAAGATAATTTAAAAAGTCGCCATTTCTAGAAAACTGAAATGTTTCCAGGAACGCGCGACTATAAGTTTACACACTTTACTTGGTTTCTCTTTTACTTGGTTTATGTGGATTGAACTTTTTGCATATTGGATCGTCATAATTTTAAACTAGTATAGTTTATCACTATAAGGAGCTTTCAAAGAAATCATAAAATGAATGAAAAAGAAAATAAAGGAGATGGAGAGTTGAAATCGATCTAAGATGATAAATTTTCTGTTGTCAAAGTATTATATACTTATCGATTAAATAATGTATCGATTAATAATGTAATTCTCTCTCTCTCTCTCTCTCTCTCTCTCTCTCTCTCTCTCTCTCTCTCTCTCTCTCTCTCTCTCTCTCTCTCTCTCTCTCTCTCTCTCTCTCTCTCTCTCTCTCTCTCTCTCTCTCTCTCTCTCTCTCTCTCTCTCTCTCTCTCTCTCTCTCTCTCTCTCTCTCTCTAACTCGTAGACTCTTCAACTCGTTTGTGTTTCCACTTTCCTAGATCTAATACAAAACACCTGGTAACATAATACAGAAAGCAAAATTTCCTATCTGATGGGATACTCCTTCCCAGTATGACTTACAATCACGACGCAAATTTATAATTTATTAAAGCATTTACAAAAAAGTGAATTTAGAGATTGAGCTTATTTTACAGCACAAAGAATGAGAAAAGAAGGACAAAATAAATTCGATTTCAAAATAAATTAAAAAATACAATGAATGGACATTGATTTTATTAAATCCAGGGGTCTATATACAGGGTGGTCCTTAATTCATGGTACAAACTTCTAGGGGTGTTAGAGTACACCTAGACGAACAAGAATTGGTATAGGAAGGGGGGTCGCAGTTACACCGTTAAAGAGCTAGGTCCTAATGTAGTGCGAGAGCGAGCCAAGGCCCGTTTAATGAAAAAAACATAATGAAATGAAAAAATTTATTGCATGAGGTACAGCAGTATCCGTATTACTTACATCATAAATTTGATAGAAATTGGACAACTTTCTAAACCGTGGGGTGAGTTTTAAAACGTGCTCTTAGTCAAACAATGGAGTTCCATTAATGGTATTTAGAAAAATGATGATCGGGGAAGGAATTTTTAATGATCAAACAGTTTCAATGATCCATGTTACGATCATTGAAAATTCCTTCCCCGATCATCATTTTTCTAAATACCATTAAGGAATGTGATTCTTTGACTAAAAGATTAATATTGCACTTTTGAAACTAACTCCGCGGTTTAGAAAGTGGTTCAATTTCTATCAAATTTATGATGTAAGTAGTACGGATACTGCTGTACCTCATGCAATAAATTTTTTCATTTCATTATGTTTTTTTCGTTAAACGGGCCTTGGCAAAACGTCCTTTTGTAACGCTCTCGCACTACATTAGGACCTAGCTCTTTAACGGTGTAACTGCGACCCCCCTTCCTATACCAATTCTTGTTCGTCTAGGTGTACTCTAACACCCCTAGAAGTTTGTACCATGAATTAAGGACCACCCTGTATGCCTATAAGGGGGAAGTTATTTTTCCTTATTCCGACTCATGCGTAGAAAGTACTGAGCTATACTAGTGGAGTCAAAAAGTTCCCGGAATTGGTCTATTAACAATTATATAAAAGTAGAACAATAATTTTTATTTTGTGGAATTCAAAGTACTTTCCTCCTGTATCCACACACTTCTTCCAGCGTTCGTTTAACTGTGTTAAACACTGGGATCCTGGGATCCATTTTTTGAAACGACCTTCAGTTACTTTGTTGCATTTTCTATCACCCAGTCAATGGCGCCCAGTCATCAAAGGAGGATCTTGGCTGTTCATGCGGTTCTCACGAAAACGTTTAATACCGCTCATATTTTTGCATGCCATCGTTTGCGTATGCTTTCTTCAGCATCTCCAGCGTCTCAGGAAGGGATTTATCGAACAAAAAAAGCGCAGAATTTTAGGTTTTCATGCTGTTCTGCAGACGAAATTTTAAAATCCGACACATTGAAAATTCGCTTTATCAAAAATGATCTGCAGCTAACAATGAGATCACCGGAAAGTAATTCCTTATGGTTGAGTGTTTTCCTTATTAGTGCTACAAACCTCCAAAAATGGTATTTCCCCCCAAACAAACACCTGCTTGAATGATGTAGGGGATTATTCCGGGAACCTTTTGACTCTACTAGTATAATAACTTAGAATGCAAACTCAGCGTGCCAAAACTAACACTGTGTCATTACGCCAAAGTGAAAAAGATAACTGTTTGGATTTAACAGAATCAAACTTAACTCGTTTATTTATTTGATGAAAAGGAGCGTATAAGCTATGGAGGAGATATTTACAGAATTTCTTTTGAAAAAAAGATGAAAAAAAACCAATAGAGCTAAATAAATGTTGAGAGTTTTTTGAGAAACTAACATTGTGTTAGCTCTAGTGTTTTACCATCTTGAGCGGCCAATCACTAAAACAAGCGGCACGATTTTCATAATGTTCTAAAGTATAGGAATTTTGTACTCCAGGTTTATTTATTTCTCTTAAATAGAGATGTGAATAGCCCCTCCCAATCTGCTTGCAAGACTAACGAAGTAAGTAACCACTTAACGATCGAAGCGAGTAAGATTGCGAAGCAATCTTAGGGGAACTGCGTCAGCAGTTCCCTGGGGGTTGGTGAGTGATAGTGAGCAGGAGGGGTAGCCCCCTATTAGCATATAAAATCACTAACTTACTGATTCGATCTCGATTTTTTATCAATGTTTTTAGATGTCCATTTAGACCTCGTAACCTAATAACAAAATAAATTTGCACCGGAACTTTATTTCTACCCCCTCAGTTGTTTTCCCACCCTCACCCTTTTGACAACTTTGGTTTGAACTCAACCGAACCCAATTTACTCTAGTGTTTCTGAATCATCTACGAGTAGTCACACCCCCTAAGTTTAATAACGACCTGTATATGTTTTCCTTACAGCGTCTTTTACATAAACCCCAATGTTCGCTTGTATTTTCCGTAACATCAAAACGTGTGGCGTAAGTAATGACCCAAAGGATTATCCCAACCGACCCAACACCAAAATATGGTCACTGACCCAACAAAAACAATTTTCAAGAGCCATCGAATCGGTTCCTACCGACCTTTGTAATAAATCTCGGACCCACAAAGAACGCGCTGATAATCCAGAGAAGCCCGTTAATCAATAGTGTTACTAGCTGAGTTCCTATGACAACCCTGGACTATTAGTTCAAAGAACTCCCTCCACTTTCACTGGGTCAACAGAGCGAAGTCAAAAAAAGAGAGAGATACATCAAATTTCGAGAGAGTTTACCTCTTTTGAAATAAAGAGGAAGAGCTCTTTTGATGTTTGCTCCAGCGGAAAGAAGGACCATTTCCTTCCTCTCGGGTGATATCTTTATCAAATGGCTTTAACGTAAAGAATTTGCATTGAAATATCACACCTATGGGCCTGGGGAAGCTTTAAGTTGGGCGATTAGAAATTGGTGATTAGATGGGTGATTAGAAATTGGGAATTCTTTTTTTATGGGGGGTATCGCTGTTGCCAATGTAAAGTTAAAGTATAAAGTTGCTTGCTCTGTGCTTTTAAAAGAAATTTAAACTTTTTTAAACAAGAACTGTAAAATAAAATTAAACTACGTTTATTACTTTATGTAGGGGAGGGTGGGGACGTTTGTAACAAAAATTTTTATTTGATCTCAAACTAAGCAATTTTTTATGTTAGAGTTTTGAAAATTGTTATCAAAATAGGTTGATGCATCCTAATTACAATTTTGTAATGAAAGCTGTCCGGTGGACATGCATTACAATATAATAAATTAAAGCTTGAAGAGATAGTTCCATGACGAGGGGAGTTAAAAAATAAGTTTGTATGTGCCATAGACTTAGCATTGCAAATTCACCGACTTTGCCCTACGTTTGACGTCACACATCCGAATTGTGAAAAAAAGATTTTTTATGGAAATAGCTTTATTTCTCCTCAAGAAAAAATGTTACAAAGAAAAAATAATAAATACCTTTAAAATAAAAGCTAAAGAAAAGTTTATTTAAATAGGGTGAATCGACCAGTAATTGACCAATTAGTGGAAATTCCTCCAAGTTTTATTTTTCTTTCTTAGAAAAAAATTTTTCTAAAAAAATTGACACTGGTTTAATATCAATGAAAGTATGAGGAATAATAACTAATAATCATTTTTCCTTTCATTTTTATAGAATTTTTTTTATTTATTTTAAAAGCAATTAATTGAGATTTTGCCAGTAGTTGACCACCTACATCCAGTATTTGAACACCATTATTCCAGTAATTGACCATTGCCATATTCACCATTTCTAGAATAAAAATCAAATATACAGCTCAAGCACAAATCAACCAACTGATCCACAACGCAACATATCATTTGCAAAAGAGCTATTTATTCGAGTCCCACTTCTTTAAAACAGGGCTAAGGGTAAGTTGGCTGAAAAAAATACGCAACGGAGACGTTTGAAGAAAACGTTTCAGAAACACTTACACAAACTTTCATTCAATCTGATGATTATAAAATTCTCTCACAAAAATTAAGAATTGGCAAATTTTAGTAAATTTTTAAGTTTATAATTTTTCTTGACAGTTTTAAGCGAAAAAATCAATTGTTTTATTGAATGGTATAAAAATTTTGAACTTAATATTCCATTCTTATAAACACCCGTGTCTTTTGGCAGAAAATCCTATGATCTGAAAACCAACTGTTCCAATCCTACTAAAATTTCTTCCATTTGTTGAATACGTCTTAGAAAATTCTTAAAAGCTTTATTCAATCAGCAATCAATAAATTAAATTCTGGAAGAGAACACGGAAAATTGTTCCTATTTATTAATTCTCATACTTTATTAATATTAAATCACTGTCAATTTAAAATATATTTTGTTGGAAAAATATATCTACTTTATTAGTAATTATAATGATTTTTAAGATGTATTGCAAAATCTTATATATTTTAAGCAAGAAGTAGAACAATTTTTTTATTGTTTAACCTTTTAAAACCAGACTGTAAACCAGCACGATTTGCCACCTAGGCCACCTAGCGAGCGCTTGCACCGCGAACCGTTCGATTCCAGCGTTTACTACAGAAGGCTATCTAAAAAACTAAAAATGCGTATATGTCTGACAACCAACCAACCAACTACCCGTAGGTACGTATTTTAGGGCTTAGCGAGAGGAGCGACATATTTTAAAAGCGCAGGTGTTGGAAATTTGAAGAACCAATGAAAGAGGTATATTGAATAAAGAGTCCTTATTAACAATACTGGTTAATTACTGGAAATGTAACTTTTTTTACAGTAAATCTAAGCAAAAATTGTACTGCAGGTAAAAATCTTTAAGATCGCTCTTAGTTTAAAAAGAAATCTTAAAAGCAAATAAAATCCAGTAGTTGACCACTTTGGTCAAATACTAGCACTTTTTCTATTCTAGACAGCCAGTGGTTGACCACCCCTCAAATATCAAATTAAATGGTTAATATACAAATAATGATAGTTTTATTTAATTCAACTAAACATATAGGACCTAAATACATCAATCAATAAAATATTGGAATAAAAACTAGCTGGATGATTTGAGATTGAACTAAATACTCCATACCATTATTGCTAGTAGTGAGAGCGCATGCTTTGAAGCTTTGTTGATAACTTTTTTTTAACTATTTATTGTGTCTTTTAAGAACAATACTAGAACTTTACACTATGCATGAGCTTTTAATAAAATGTCAGCTATGTTTTCAACGCAACAGATTCGAAATAAACACACAACAGTTCTTGTTTTTTTCAAAATTATGCTCAATTGGTCAACTACTGGTAGGTGGTCAACTACTGGTCGGTTCACCCTACCCCCATATTAATATAATCTAAAAATCTATATTTCAATTAATTTAACACTTTAAAACTGGTAAGTATGGTTTAAAATATTTTTATTTGAGAATTTATCTAATTTTTAAATAAAAAGTTTCATAGAATAACATTATTGTTAAAATTGTCTCTAGCGAAACGAGAATGTCAAATCAAAAGACGATCATATTGTAGCTTTTAAGAGAGTTGGTTAACCCACCAAGTCTAAACTGGATTAAGCGTTAACTGTGTTTTGTGTTAACTGGGTGTATAACCTACGGTTATGATCAAGTTTAGCCTTGGGTTAACAAACCAAAAACAACAAAAAATTTTATAAACCATTTAAACTAGAAAAATTAGATTTTATTTCTTGAATTGCAAAATGGAATAAGCTTTAATTATTGAATAATTGCATTGAAAAAATTAATCAAAATCCTTAAGATATGGTTAATAAGGGGATCTAAATGAACATTTTTAAGTTTTTGTTTACCTTTTATGCATAGAGGTGACCAAGTAAAAATTTTACGGTGCTGATTGAAAGTGATCGTGGGAAATTCAGTTGTAAAGTGGTAGATCACCATGTCGTTTGACAGCTTTTCTCTTGCAACAATGACTAATAATACGCTAATAAATATAAAGTCATTGTTAGTGTTGTTTTTAGCGTACTATTAGTCATTGTTGCAAGAGAAAAGTTATGTGTTATAAGTCATATGTTACGAATGAATGAATGTTTGTTTATTACACACACAGAATATTACATAAAATACATAAAATACATTGAAATGACAATTCAAAAAAAGAACAAATATTAAACATAAGAAGACAAACATTATAAAAAAAATATAAATAAAATAAAAAAAAAAATTATGTGATACCAAATAGGCAAAATTTTGCCTGTATATATATCTACAATGATAATTACATTAATTTCGTTGGCAACAGTTGCTTGTTATTTAGCTATTGTAAAGAGGTTTTCTAGTGTTTCTTGCGCCTCGATAAATTTATAAATATCATATTTAAATTCTGTAAAATTACATGTTAATTTAGTAGTTTCGTTTAATTTAATAAATATATATGGTCCCAAAAAAGCATGTGATTTGGGAATAATCTCTTTCGTTGATTTTGGTACAAAATAATTACCTTTAGATCCTCTAGTTGTATATTTTATTTGTCTAAATTCATAAAAACCCTTGTTTTTAAGAATAAATATTTATAGCCTAAAAACAAAAAGTTGACTTACATTAAAGAAAGTGATTGACGTCCGAGAATTTCTGAAGTGGGAAAATATTTTGTTTTGCATATTGAGAAGTGGTTTAATATTATTTATATAATCAGATGCATAGACAGTAATACCATAATTTAGGAGTGACTGAACCAATGAAAAATTCAATGTTGTTAAAAATTTCTGATCAATAATTTTTTTTAATTTATAATACTTAATATTTATAAAACGTAATTTATTTAGCAAATTATTAATATGCGATTTCCATTTATAATTGTTGTCGATTTGAAGTCCCAAGTACTTAATCGTGTCAACTCTTTCGATTACTTCACAGACACAAGAACTACTCCGAAGATTACAAGATCCATCATGTAACTTCAAGGTATTCCTTAAAGAATTGGTAGGTTTTAGATTAAATAACATAAATTTGGTCTTCGAAACATTTAGTTTAAGCAAATTAAGTTGAAACCATACATTAACCTTTTTCAATTCAGTCTCGATTTTATTATATAATGCTGGATAATTAGAATCTAACTACATATAAACATTGGAAAATTCGTTAGTTTTCTACAACCCTTAAAACACAATTTATACTGTTGAGAATGCTGCATTATCTTTTATTCACACTCTCCTTAAACTGTGCAAATTTTCAACCGATTTCCTCAAAATTTCTGTCGCAAGGGACCCCGCGCTTTTATTCGGTTTTGTACTTCGTGCCTGAATATCTCCCGAACGCTTCCACTTAGACTTCTGGCTGTTTGCATATAGTTTGTTCTATATGTCAGCTATACATATGCTAACAGCCAGAATTTTCCGAAAGATTCGGGCTTTAAGTTTTTTCTGCACCTTCGGTGACTTCTGGCCACCCTTTGTCTTCCACTTAGTCTTCTGGGAGTGTTACCCTAATTTTTACTCACATTCTTCAATACATTAAGCCTATGTCCAGCCTTGCACCTCGTCGGCCATACAGAACATTCATATAAACATTCGAAAATTCGTTAGTTTCCTACAACCCTTAAAACACAATTTATACTTTTGAGAATGCTACATTATCTTTTACTTACCCTTTCCTTAAACTGTGCAAAATTTCAACCGATTTCCTCAAAATCTCTGTCGCAAGGGACCGCGCGCTGTTTACATGTTCGACCACCCCTTTCACACTAAAAGCTTCCACTCCGCCTTCTGGCGTTGGAGACATAAGTTTTCCCATCATCAATCGAATCTGTTCCAGGTGAAATATCTCGTGCACCTTATCATTCCCAAAATTTGCATCCAGCTCTTAGACCATTAAAGTATATTGGTAGTTTTGGTACATATTGGCAAGCAAATAAAATATTTGCAGTGGTTCAAGCATTTTTCATTAACTTAGGGCCATTTAAAAGCTAAATCCATGCAGTTATCAAAATGAAAATTTTATTTTTACTTTTTTTTATCCCAATTGGAAAATGCACATTTTGTGTTAGTTAAAGTTGTGTGTTAGCAAAAAAAGTGAAAAGTCAATCAATACTTAATTGAAAACCAATTTCGCTTGGGGTATGCTTTCTCCTGACTTAAAACAACGTTGTGGGTCTGTTTGCCACCAGGTTTGTTTGGTTTTTATGAGGGGCTGGGGTATTTTCTTCATTTTCCCCTTTTAGACCATTTTTCAGCACCTGAACTGTTTGGGAGGTATTGGAAAGGCAGCAATTCGTTTCTCAAGGATGTCCTAGACTTGTTCTATTGGATTCCTGTCGAGAGAACGTGCCGGTCGATCCCTTTCTAGCAATTTCTTCATCTTGAAGAATATCTTTAACTAGGGTAGCACAATGTTTTCTGCAATTACCATCCCTGAAAGTTAAATTATCCCCGATTTCTCCTGCATGAGGGGCAACCAGATGTGTAAGGATATTAACCTTATTACCCTGAACCACCAGAAATGGTTCCTTTGGCTGTTGGGGGTCTTTATTCCATAGATAGAGATGGTGCTCTATATCATCACTCCACATCTTCAAATCTGACTTCCTCATGCACAAAAAATGGGTTAATTTGTGTTCCTTGTAACCTCCAGGCAAAAATAAGAAGTTATCAATATGAACTGATAGTCATATTTGAAGATATGGAGTAATGATATAGAGCACCATCTCTATCTATGGAATAAAGACCCCCACAGCCAAAGGTACCATTTCTGTTGGTTCAGGTTAATAAGATCAATATCCTTACACATCTGGTTGCCCCTCATGCAGGAGAAATCGGGTATAATTTAACTTTCAGGGATGGTAATTGCAGAAAACATTGTGCTACCCTAGTTAAAAATTTTCTTCAAGATGAGGAAATTGCTAGAAAGGGATCGACCGGCACGTTCTCTCGACATGAATCCAATAGAACAAGTCTAGGACATGCTTGAGAAACGAATTGCTGCCCTTCCAATACCTCCCAAACAGTTCAGGTGCTGAAAAATGCTCTAAAAGGGGAAAATGGAGAAAATACCCCAGCCCCTCATAAAAAACCAAACAAACCTGGTGGCAAACAGACCCACAACGTTGTTTTAAGTCAGGAGAAAGCATACCCCAAGCGAAATTGGTTTTCAATTAAGTATTGATTGACTTTTCACTTTTTTTGCGTAACTACACAAAATGTGCATTTTCCAATTTCGATAAAAAAAAAAGTAAAAATAAAATTTTCATTTTGATAACTGCATGGATTTAGCTTTTAAATGTCCCTAAGTTAATGAAAAATGCTTGAACCACTGCAAATATTTTATTTGCTTGCCAATATGTACCAAAACTACCAATATCCTAGAATTGTTGTGAGCAGTGTAGTATATAATTCACGATTTTGATGTAGAAGGAGAGAAAACCAATTTATTTGAAGACTAAATTTTTATACCATACGTTGGTGAAATATTTAATAAACTGTATGATCTAAATGTAAAATATTAATTACTGATTACAACATTACACTAATTTTTATTAAACAAGTCATGAAAAATTAAGTTAGGAAATACATAAAATTAGATTGCTTCATTAAATTTGTTGCATATGTGTATTTTAAGTTGTAAGCACGCAAAGAAGTTACATCATTGAGTGTTCCTGTTCATTTTCAAATATGTAGAAGTAGGCAAGATCTTTTACATTTCTATTCAAGAAATATCCTTCGACACTAAACACACATCGATTTCTAACTCTTAAATAAATTAGTAACTCTCTACGCAACGTAGGATTCTTTCTTTTCACCCAATCTACACACCTTCCTTATGAATTATTAAGAGTGGGATAACTTCTATTATTGAGGATAAGGGAACTTTTTACAACTATATTTCTGTTAAAACTAAGAGAAAATGTTGTTCATTGAAAAGAGAAAAGTTATAATATAGTTAAAATGCATCACTTTTTCGACTCTTTTTGTCAGAAAAATTATTTTTTGTGGGGAAAAAAAAGAACATTGTAAGTTAAAATAATAAAGTGAAAGAATTTTAAATTTTAACAGATTTTTAATAGAGCGCAATCTATTTTACTGGAAATTATATTGTTGTATTAGTATTAAACTCATATAAGGGTCATTTTCTCTAAACGACGATTTTCCTGTCCTTCTCAAAAAGTAATAAATAAATTTGCTTAAACATGATAAACAAAGTAACAATAGGTCAATTACATGTTCTTATTTCTGTATAGTGAGGTAAAATGCACTTTTCATAAATATTATTAATTAAAAAATGAATATTTGTTTAAGAAATGTCATTCCCCTGTGTGTCCCTACCACCATCTTAACACAAAACTACCTTCTAAAAATAGATTTAAAAAATAGATTTTTTTGAAACATGAGGTGTTAATTATTGAAAACTATCGTATGAAATGAAAAATTTAATAAGGAAAAAAATAGAATGAATTGTTTTTGTTTAAAATAATTACAAAAATTGTCCTTTGGTTTTGTTGTCATTCCCCTGTCACAAAGAAAAAAGAAGGATTATCATATCAGGCATCACTTTTATTTCCCTAAATTTATACCTAGTAGCTTGTGGCAACGCCTAAGAAGCAATCTACTTTGAATTTGTGTTCTGAAAGATTCATGGACGTCTAAAGACTTGCGATTTGATACTAAATTTTGGTGAGTATTTTAATTGAGTGTCATTACCCTGTCTTTGTTATTGGTCTTAATTTTGTAATTAAATTTAAAATAAGGATTAAGTCTGATTTGAAATGGGTTTTGTAGACTACCTTAATAAGTAGATAATTTTGGTGCATAAGGTTATTGCAGCAGACAAGCTAACCCTTCTTTTTGTCATTCCCCTGTTGTCATTCCCCTGCCGCATGTAGCATATAAAAACATAGGACATAATGTATAAGTTGTTAACATTTTTTGCTGACTATATTTTATTGTTTTGAAAGACTAATAAGTTATAATGAAACCATAACTTTAAGCAAAAAAAATATTATAATTTTAAAAAAAAGATATGCTAAAATGTTGCTGTTTAGAGAAAATGACCCATAAATTTGAAGTTCATAGTTGAATTTAATCATTAGATAATTTATAATTAATTTGTTTAATCATTAGTTTCAATGTAATAGATTGAATAATTGCTTTGATTCCTAAAGTAACGCAATATTTTAGTAACTTGAAACAAAATTTGTTAAAACGTTGTTATACTAGGAATAGCGAGGGACAGAAATATCATCTTCAGTTAACTAATTTCAAACAAGATATTTAAAAAACCTTTCATAAGGAAATAACAGATAATTCATTTGATTTTGAGCGTATTTTACTCTGAGTTTCTTCATACGGAAGTTACTACTTACTGTTTGTTTTTTAAATACACCAGTAAATAATTTTAAAGCATAAGTCATTGTTGAAACAATTATCTAATGCAGGGGTTCTCAAACTTTTTGACATCGCGACCCACTTTTGAAAAACAAAATCTAACGCGACCCACCGACTTCAGTCAGTTAATTATAATTAACTGAACTGAGATAATTATCTCATGCCCCCCTCACAAAATTTTAAATTCTCTGACTGGGGGGTTCACCAACTACTTATAGTTACAACAATTAATTATTACATGTACGGATAAGAAGAAAAATTAACTCTTTAGAAAATTAAAGAGTAAATATTTGAATTTGAGCATATGAAATAGTTTAATTGTGGGCTAACATTGTTCCCCACTATAAAAAGTGGGGTCTGGGGGTCCTCGCCCAGAGCATATTTTAAAATTTGACCCTTAAAAACATGGTTTTAACTTGTTTTTTAGCAATATGGGATGAATTGCAGTTGCATCATTTCCTAAGAAAATTCTTAAAATTTGCATTGCTCCCCCTCAGTGTGGATGGGGATAGAAACACTGAATATTTTTTTTAAATATTACTTGAACAACCGACTAGATTTGCATTATCGGCACATTAAAATGACACACATAGTACGTATTTACATTAATTGCCTTTTCCTTTCGACAACAAGTTTTCCGTTAGTTTCCTCAAATTTTTATTCTTCTTTACTATATGATAATTTGATAAATTTCAAAAGTTCAAATAATAGTTTCATAATTCAAAAGCCAATAACTTGTTTGTAAAAATTATAAAAAGATACTTCGTATTCAGAAAAATTAAAAATCTTGTCGCGACCCACCCAAAACTGACTGGCGACCCTGATCTAATGGCTTAAAAACAAGTATAAAAGAGATTTAAAACAATGAATTAATACTCTATTAAGGACTTAGTTAACAGACATAACATTTGGTCAAATTGCTGACTTGACTGACTGATTTCATAAAATGCTTTCTAGTTTATCTAAGCATAAATTCCAAATAGTGAAAGAAATTTTTGACTTATTAGTCTGAAGGTCATTCTTGATACCAATTTTAGGGTGTTTCATAATTCCAAATATTGGACTCGTGGTGGTTTTAATATTTGATTATAAAGGCAGTTTTTTCAGGTATTTAGATCACTTTCCTTTTATTTTCTATGGAGCGTCTTCTTTTCAGTGTACATTTAGCTTTCTTTTTATTTTGTTGTGGATATTAATTTGAATTTTTTTTATTCCATCTTAAGTAATTTGATTTAGACATAATTGCGTATTTTATAATCAAACATTAACAAACAGTCAGGTAGTATTGACATGATTTGAAGTCGATGGGTATGTTCATCGGAAATTTAAAAGTATGTCTGACTAATTGCTAATGAATTAGATAAACAAATGCTTGGCTTTCGTCCATTTCAGTGGGAGAGTACCAGGAAAATGCAACAGCAACTGCTAAGTGAGTTAACCTGTTTAAAAGCATGAAATTGTTAAATTAACCTTAAGCGTATCATTAATGTATGCAAAAGGGGAATTCTAGACAAATTATGCAAAAAAATATAATGACTTCGTTAATTATTTTTAATTTCAATACATAGGAAGTTTTCTTGTAATTTGTGTTTAAAAAATTTTGCACTATCCAATCTGCACGTTTGATATGTTTTAAAAAGCAGATAAATAATGTTCTCCATTTCATTTCACAATTAATTTCATATAAACTTGATAGATAAAAAATAAGAAAACTTACAATCACTTACAGTTTTAAAAGATTATTTTAATAAAAGAAGTGTTTTTGTCCTATTATAATTCTGTTTAGATTAAATCACGTGTATCCACTAAAATTTGAGAAAATAATTGTTTTTTGTTTTTGCTTTTGCTGCACCTTGGGACGTGTTAAGAGACTCTCTAAACCTCTCATGAGTAAAAAAATATTTATATTAAAATAAATAAATAATTTAAGAATGAAGATTGCAATTTATACATTGATGCAAAAAATTTTCTGGAAATAGACAAAAAAAATCAGTGGCTTATGCCATGACAAAAATGAGGAAATCAGAGAAAAATTTTGCATCATAAATATGTTAGATGTCTAATTTATAATTATTAAACATAGCTTTTTCATTAATGAGGAATTTGCATGATTTTTTTATTTTTTTAATCGATTCTTCTTGCAAAAATAAGCAACTACCTAAAATTTGAGGCCGATCGAGGAATTTTTTGATTGCCAAAAAAATTAACAAAAATTCCCCTTTTTAAAAGCGCGCGAAAACGCCAAGAGTTTGGATGTGACGTCATCTTACAATAGGCATTGTTGAAAAGCAATGGAGTTGATGGTATTATTGTTGACGTCATCCTACAGTTTAAACAATAAACGTTTTCAGTCTCGTGTTTTTTTTCTCGACTTTTAAATTAAAATATTTAATTACCTGTACATTTTTTTGAAAAACTGACTAGATATTTATTTTACCATACAAAAAACCATACGGAACACTTGTTTGTTTTTGAAAATCTGACACATGCAACTTCCTTATTGTGTTATTTTCATATTTTTGCAAAATTAAAATTATTGTACTATTATTGAAAGTGACCCAAGCTAGGTCACTAGTGGGGCCCCTCGGGACATTAAAATAGGTTTTTAAATTGTTTATTATGAATTCCCTTTCAGATATATTTGGTTGGAAATTGTTTTATTAAATGCGCAATATTTAACACATTTGCTATGTTGGAATAAATACCATTGCATAATAAAAAGAAGAAAAATAATTCATTAAAAAGTGTCCCAATTTGCCCCACTCTACCAATCAAAAATAAATGTGAAAGTACGTCGGTTGAAATCGAATCAACTCTTAAATTTATCACTATCAAGATTAATTGAATGGTCAGTTTGAAGAAGGGAATAAGTCCAAAAAATGACAAATTGACTTTTTGTGCTCAAAACAATCTCCAAGCTTTGCCCTTCACATGGGTGAAAAGAGGGGGAAAATAACTAACCCCTATAGGGAGATATCGCCCCTTGAAGTTGTGAAATCGATGTCCATACAATGAAAATTCCATTACTTTTTTTCGATTTCCTCAAAACTTGATTTTTGGACTTATTCCCTTCTTCAAACTGACGATTCAATTATTCTGATTGTTATTTTTTTTTCATCTACTTGATATAAACTAAGCGCTTAAACATAAGAATAAAGTAATTGAAATGTTTGTAAAATTAAATATATTTTCTTAAAAATAAGAGGAAAAGTAAAACTTACATATTCAAATGGTTAATAAAATGTTATTCAGTAGGAAAAAGTATAAGTTGAATAGTTATTATAGTTTTTTAACTTTTCAAACTATTAATGTTTCGCAGTACGGCCATATTCACAGTCACCAGAATCAGAGTTATCACCTTGGCGACGAAGTGTCAAGTCCAAAAAAACCCAAAAACCGTATTCATAGTACACGGTTCACACCGTAAAACTGTGTTAGAGTTGATACCCCAGAGGCCGAGGTGTCAACTCTGAATCAAGAACCGGCGCATGCGCAGTCGCTACTTCTCCATAAAACAGGAGAGCTTTGAATTAAATGGCTGCCAACCAAGTATTTTGCAGCGCAAATTTCAGAATATGAAACCAGAATATTAAATCCCGATGGAACAAATCTCCGACGAAAAACAATTTCTGTGATGGAATGAAGGGTACAGCTTTCGTCTACGGGTACGGCGACATTTAAAAGTCGCCAATAGTGATTAACGTTTAAATCCGGCAACCCTAGTCAATTGCAACCCTAAAGTTTTACTTTCAACGTAATAGAACGAAGTGTATATTTGGACGGCCAAAACGGCCAGTGGCGCATGCGCTGTAGGTCTCGTGATGACGTAGCAGTCTCGGCGCTTAGTGATGGAACCAATGGTACGCCTAGCCGTGGAAGTTATAGTTTATAGTAGAGTTTAGTTGAAAAATAGCCGTGCAAATATACAGTGCCGTAATAGAAATCCTAGTAAATTTTTAAGTCTAGTGAACAGTGTCCTATGAGTTATTTCATAAATATTTTTAATTTAAAGGAAAAAATAATGAATTAAAGGAAAATAAACGCTTGAAAATAAACTATTTGATTTTATTTTGGTGTTTTCTTAGCCGATAGAGATTTTAAATGGACATTTATCGAGTTTTTCCAATTAAAAGTATAAAATATAAATTAAATATAAATTAAAAGTATAAATTTTTTGTAGACTTTAGTTGTTAAAAGAGTGGCAACAATAAAGACGCTATGCGTGAGACAAGACAAAAGTTTTTTTATTATGTTTAAAAATTCAAAGAAAGAAGTATTGTAAGTTAAGTTTCTCAATGTAAATAGTCCCGAATCTGTCTTTAAAATGTGTTTTGAACGTCTATTCTTGCATCGTATGTTTCGTCAGCCTAAGTACATCAACATAATTCAGTACGGCCCATTAATTTAGAAGAAACGAAACAAAACGATCGTGTTTGAGAACTGGTCCGTCGTGTCTTTTATAGTGAAGAAATATTACTTACTACTAATTTGTGATTTTATTTGCATTTTCTAAGAGTAATTTTTGCATAAATTTTGATTCTTTCGTACTTGCTTTCTACTTTTATTTTCTGGTACTGGTCACCGAGTTCACTTGGCGCCTTTTAATGGCGCCAAGTGAAATTGGCGCGACTTTTAAATGTCGCCGTACCCGTAGACGAAAGCTGTTCCGAATGAAGAACATAGAGGTAAGTTTTGTATAAATACCGCTCCTAAAAATGTCGATCTGGAAATTGCTCATTGCATACACTACTTGATACTACGATATAAACATGATGAGAGAACTTCTTAATAGATCGGCCTTAAAATAATGTCTCATTTACTCCTATATCTAGACAATATTTATTTTCTTCTTGTTTAACTTTTTATGTTTTGAATCAATCAATAACTTTTTGAGTTCTTATCTATTTATTATTTTGAAACGGTCAAATACTGCCCAGGCGAACATTTGTAATTTTAGTAAATACTCTAGTTTAAATTGAAAGTTTGTCACGTAATTGTAAATAAGTTGTTAAAATATTCATTCAACATAAATATAATCAGTTAAATTATTTTAATGCAATAGCACTGTACACGAGAATTGTTCCGATTGTATGTGTTGGTGCTTCTTTGATATACCCCCCAAAAATTATGCGCCAAATCTGGCACTCCCTACGGACTTTTTAGGTTTGCTGTTTCTTGTTTTTTGTGTATATGTAGTAGTAATGTGTAGCCTAGTGAATTACTGGAAAAAATTGAAATTTTGAACTTTAATAATTCCAAAACTAATGAGAATTTTCGGAAAAACTAAATTACAATATTTTTATAAAAAATATTTTTGTTCTTGGTTAAAATATCAAAGTTTTACTATGATTAGTTTTTCTGTTATATTCCAAAAACGTTTCAGCGATTTCATCGGTTAAACTGACCGGACATTTGATTTTTAGGTATAGTAAGATAATTGTATTTTGTATCATTTTTTGAGTCTTTTTTTAAGTTTTGTTGGAATTATTTTTTGGATTTCATTATCATTAGATCGACGTGAACCGATACATATTTTCAATTGTACGAACAATAAATAAAATATGTTAATTAGTGTCATTCCTTTATTTGTATTTTTTATGTATTCATTGTATTTTTTAGGTATTTTGCTATATTTAATGATTCCGTATTTTTTATGTATTAATTATTTGTGTTTAGCGAGAATCCATCTTTGCGAGAAAAAAAGGCGTTCAAAACAGGTATTTTGCTTGGCGAGAAAAAAAATCACCAAATTTCCGATTTGGGGGTGTATATCAAAGTAGTTCCTATGTGTTTCATTCTGCATACGATAAAATAAGAAATTGAATTCCTGATGTTTGAAAACATTTGTTAGAACACTCATTCATAATTCTTTTTTCTAAGCAAAACATTTGTTTTAATCTGTTGTGTTTTCATGAAGAACAAAAAATTAATTAATAATCTTTTTTCAATCACTAATTATAATCTGAATATTTGAGGGCTTAGATTTTTCTTTTTATTACAGATTCCATATAACAGCTGCCTATATGTTTATCTTTCTTTAGCTCCAGTCTGTATTTGTGAGATAAAATTATTAATTAGTAGTAGTTTAAGTTTTAAATTGTGAAATAAAGTATTTTACCACAGTATCATAATTTCTTTGTGTTTCTTAATTGATGATGTCATAAATTATACACAATAAAGGTATGTTTTATTCATATTAGTTATGATTATTTTTGTAATAAGAGTAGTAGAAAATTATTAAAAGGTAAAGTATGACAATAGAAAATATTGTTTCTTTTTAATTTGAGCGCAAATAAGTTCGGTAGAAAACTGATTAAAACTATGCCATCACGGGTATAATACCAATTTTATTCTCAGAAAGACGTCCCGAAATAAATGTATTAAGGAAATATTTTGTAAAATAAATTGTTTGCTATAAACCATCAAAACGCTTTATAATTAATGTTTTTGCCTTTGAGTTTAAAGTACTAAAGATTAGATAAATATGTTGCTTTATATGCCAGTTTATAAATATATCAGCAGGTTAAAAACTCAAAGTAATTAATTTAATTTTCATCTATTATAGTTCTACGATTGCATTAAACATTGCAGTATTTTTAACTAAGCCGCTCAGCCAGCGTAAAGCATTGCCACGTGTTTGTATTTCTTAAACAAACAAGTTTCAAGTGACGCGCTTCTCTTTATCCAAACAGAGAAGACCTTTAAGGCGTGAATCAACTTCGCCAAGCAATCGCCAAAGCCAGAACAATGTCAGCTAATCCGAGTACAATGAATACGGAATCGGATCAACTATGTGTGAACTTTTTTGCCCGTTCAAACTAGTGCTACCTGACACCGGTGTCAACTCGAAAACTGTGAATATGGCCGTTAGACTAGTAGTAAGTACTGATAAGATTATTACTTTTTTTTATTTAGAATGAGGAAGTTGCATGATTTTTTTATATTTTTTTAATCGATTCCTCTTGCAAAAATAAGCAACTACCCAAAATTTGAGGCCGATCGAGAAATTTTTTGATTGTCAAAAAAATTAACAAAAATCCCCTTTTTAAAAGCGCGCGAAAACGCCAAGAGTTTGGATGTGACGTCATCTTATACTAAACATTGTTGTAAAGCAATGGAGTTGATGGTATTATTGTTGACGTCATCTTATAGTTTAAACAATAAACGTTTTCAGTCACGTGTTTTTTTCTCGACTTTTAAATTAAAATATTTAATTACCTGTACATTTTTTTGAAAAACTGACTAGATATTTCATTTTACCATACAAAAAACCATACGGAACACTTGTTTGTTTTTGAAAATCTGACACATGCAACTTCCTTATTGGATTAGTTGTAAAACAATGTTACTTTTGTTCATAATTTTAATATATTAAATAGCGTTTTTTGGAAACCATTCTAAAATTTGTAGTTATATCATATACTACAAACATCCAACACAAAATAATTTTTTCATTAAAACACATTTAAGAACACTTTGTTTATATTTAAATTAAGAACACTTTAGTTCACTATGCAAAAGTTTCAAAAGTGTTTCATACCATTAGAAATGTGGGTAATTAAAAGGTCCTTTTAGTATCAAGAAGAATCATTATTTTCAGATCATGATATCATCCTCATCATGATTAATTTTGAAAATATCATGTTTGAAATTCATGAACGGGACAATCTCTTTGCTTTTACAGGATCAAAGTACGAAGGAGGAGTCAATTAAAACAGAAAATGTAAACAAAACCTCATCACAATACAAAAATTTTGTATTCACTAAAAAATACCACAAAAGATAATTTGATTTTTGGGCAGCAAAATTAGATATGAATAATCCTCTCTTCTGGGATGTATAACACTCGTTATTTATAGGTTCTTCCTAAGAGATGTTGCTTGAGGAAATGTAACTATCAATGACGATTTCTTTTGATTTATTGCAGTGTGATTTATCGACTAAATAAAGACTTCATTTGTCGAGTTTCCAAGAACGTAATGCTTTAATTTGTCATTAGAAACGACAAGGAAATAAAAGTATTTGACATTAAGATTCAAAAAAGATGTTAATGATAGTTTAACATGTTAATGGTGGGTTTTAATTTTAATTTTTAAGAGTATATATGTTACGGGCAATGTGATAAATACGGGCATTATTAATAATGCCCTGTTACCATTTAACATAATATACCGGTAATCATAATAACTGGTTATCATTTTAATGTAACATATACACGGACCTGGAAAAAGTTCCCGAACCTACGAACCTGGTTCAGGGGAAGCCCCTCTGCCAGCTCCATAGGAGCAATACATAAGGTTTGGGCAAATTTTATTAGGTTCGGGGGAAGGTAACAACTTTTTCCAGGTCCGCATATACATTTTCAAAAACATTCACAATAGTGAGCTTATAAAATGAATGATTTTGGAACTGTATTAAAAAAACTTAAAAAGAAATACACTGCATAATTCTTCATTTAATCTCTTTGTTTGTAAGGTAACAGGATGTATAACAAGCAATGGAAAATATTTATTGAATGAGTCACCTGTGAAAGGGTCATTCGAATATTCGTATTTCCGGGTCATTTTATCCTAATGTTATTCGAAATGCACTTGATTTCCAATCTTTTATCCATCAGGTGAATTGTGAGTAATTTCCTCAGATGTTATCAAAGCGAAAATTTATGCAGATATTATCGATTGGCCAGATTTGCGTCTTAAGTCTCGTGACTTTAAACAGCACTTAAGGAAATACAAGAATATTGTGGCGATTCTTATAAGTTGATCAAAGATATTTTCACAGTTTCTTTATTCGCTTTCCTTGTTATACCAGGCCAATCCCTGTCCTTTATTTATAGTTATAATTTTGTTTTATATTAATTTATTAAGCATTTTTTTCTATTACTAGGGGGCTACCGCCCCCTGCTCGCTATCGCTCGCTAACCCCCGTTAACTGCTGACGCAGTAACTTTTGGACCGCTTCACAATTCCCCACAAAACCCAGCTCACTGCACTTACTCACTTTATAAAACATTCTTAACACAGGGGTAGTACTTCTCCGTGGTACTCTTTCAAAAATGGCGAATATTTATTCAGTGGTGGAATTTTATCATTTCCTTTATGGTAACATGAATTGGCGGATCGCTTTATAATTCCAAGAAAGGTTCATATATAGTTCCCAGAGATGCCAACCATTCCGGATTTTGCGGAATCATTCCGCATTTTGGCCCCGAATTCCGCAATTACGGATAAAGCTAGAAAAACTACGGAAACTACGCTGCTTATATTTTAAAGACAATGTATTAAATTTTTCTTCTTAATTCTCTGTTTTTAGCCTTCAATCCTTATAATGCATATTTTTTTACTTAGAATTGCGAATAAAAACGATAACGCTAGTCGCTAGTACGGATGAGATGGGCAATAAGAAGGGGGAATCAATCTGAATTCGGAATATTCTAATCTGCACGGATGATTGATTCATGGGGAGAAAAAAAAGGCCTTATTTTCTGAAATATTTGCGCTTTCAGGACTTTTCTAATTTTATCAAAAGATTGGGGCATTATTCTACATGCAGAAGGCGTGGCATCGGTAGGCAAGCCACGCGTCACCCCGGATTTTTTTTTTGAGGGGGGGCGATTACGGATGAGCGTTGTCTCAGGTTGGCAACCCTGAGTTCCCGCTAAATATGAACCTTCCCTTAATGTTTCAGTGCTTCCCTTAATGTATCTGTGAAAAACACATTACCTTAGGGAAATGGGTAAAAAAATGTTTACATTGCTCTGTTGTTAATTTTCTTGGGGTTGAATTCCGTTATAGTTCCCGCTAAATATCACTAATCTCTTTTGGACACTATAAAGTATAAATATTGCTAAATTGTTTCAAATTCATAGATTAAAGTGTTTAATTAGATCTATAACTATTCAGTTTATCATTAAAAATTAGAAAAATTGGTTTACATTTGAATATTGAGCGTTCGAAAGAGATTGGCGATATTTAGCGGGAACTATAACGGAATTGAACCCCAAGAAAATAAACAACAAAGCAATGTAAACATTCTTTTACCCATTTCCCTAAGGTAATGTTTTTTCACAGATACATTAAGGGAAGCATTGAAATATCTCAGGAATAAATTTAACTTTCTTAAAATTTGTAATGATTGACTGTTAAAAATGTAGCAATTATCTTAAACATCGCGAAAATTTAGAATTTTATCTTCATGAGAAACAAACTTCGAAGTTGTGTCATTTTCATAGCAACGACACCGAATGTCAAGACTTCCAACATTTTCATCCTTATTTCTAAAACATTCACCCGTGTTATTTAGTTGTTTGCGTTTTGTCATTATGAAATAAAGAGTTACATTTTACTAGCTTAAAAAACATACCGTAAAACGGGGTGAATCGGATCAATTTTGAAGTTTGAACTGCTGCCAAAAGTTTAATAAAAAATATTTTTGAATGCTTTGAAAACAATATTTCGAGTCCTAATTAATACTTTAAGAACCCGTTGAAAAAATTCAATTATCTTGAATGGTTTGTTTTATATAAATTTTTAAGTGCCGTGATCCGATTCACCCTCAATGCGGGGTGAATCGGATCACTGCCAGTTTTTGTGGAAAAAACGCAATTTTTAAGTCATAAAGTGATACAGGATCTTGAAATTAGCCTTCAAATAGTCTAATTAGGTAAAATGAATACATTTTACTAAATAATGAACATTTTAAAAAATAAAATATAAGGTTTTCAGAAAAGTTATGATACTTTTTACCAAAGTTTTATGTTTGAAAATTTGTTTTGAAAAACTGGTAATAGGTGGAGATTTCAAACGAAGGTTATTTTGGTTTATGTGTATCTAAGAGTATAATGTATGTTTTTGGAAGTTCTGGTGGTATTATTTCTTTTCAAAATGGTGGTTAGAAAAGAAGACCGCAAATGACGATTTTCGTAATTTCTTTCGGCAGCTTTAAAAACTGTGAAGAATGCATTATTCATGGCTAATAAAAGTTTTGCTGTATATTTACAATGTTTAAATTAAGATGTGAAAGATTTGAGATGATTTGATAAGTTTAAGATAGCAAATTTTGGCTATAAAACTGCATATAACTGGTAATTTTCCATTGTTCTTTAACACTTCACTCCCGCCGTTGAGCAGCTGGTGTATGAAATAAAATCAATACAGATGCTTTTCTGAAATAAATTAATTATTAAAGCATTAAAAGTTTTCCATAACATTATTGTTTTATCTGTTTCCAGTTTCGAACAATAAGTGTTGCTCTTTTTAGTGTTTTCATTTGTAGAAAACAATCGCTTCGTTCGCTTTACCGTAAGTTTAGCGAGTAGTGCAATTCTCAGAAGCTGAAAAATAATGCGCTCTGAAAAATCGCACTGATTTCTGCACCTATATTTAAAGATAATTTAATATACGGCATATTAATAAACAGCTGGGTCTGTATTACGTTTTCTTGTTGATTTTGATGCCGTTTTAGTGAAAATTTCTTTCGAATACTGAGAGAGGTTTTTAACAATAGATTTTATGTTTGAGATCAAAATTTCCCATCTAAAACTTATTGGTTAACCTTAAATCTTTGACACATTGATGTAAACATACAGCAAAACTTTTACAGTCGAATCCGCTTAATGTGATCACGGTTAATGTTATCAATCGGATAATGTTATCGAAATCGAGAGGTCCCGATCATTCCTATTTAATTAAATGTAAAATAAATCGTTTAATGTGATCAACTAATAATCATAACTCCGCTTAATATTATCAAAATTTGTCCATATCCCCCTTAAAACGACCGCTTTTGAGTTCGAGATTCATTTTGAAGGTCAATTTTTACCAAGTAAACATGTGCTCCATGAGAACATCTGGCGATTCTTTTTTCAGAAACTCAGTATGAGTAAGAAAAATAAAACATTCCCCATATTATATTGAAAGAAAACGGTTATAGGGGGGGTCCGAATTTTGATTGGTTATAAAGAAACATCAAGATCCACGCTTTGCAGATGTTTCTGATTTTCTCTTGTTTACTGGAATTCAGATTATGTAAATGGAGAGGAAAAAGAGAGACCTTTCTATAAAAATACTAAGTAAGCAATTATTTGAATTTATTAAATGAACTTAAACTACCTCTTGTATTTTCCCCTTAAAATGTTTACCTAGTGTAAAAATAGAGTTTTGAATACGTTTATTACGATTACATTATTTTGATTTTAAAGCAAACAATCTAGTTTCACTGTTTGCTGTTTTTTTATGAGATCGCTTATTGTTATCGATCGGATAATATTATCAGTTTAGTCTCGGACAATTGCGATCACATTAAGCGGACTCGACTGTATTAGCCATGAATCATGCATTCTTTCCAGTTTTTGAAGCAGCCAAAAAAATTTAACTAAAATCGTCATTTGATTTCTTCTTTTCTAACAAGGAAACGTTCTCAGGCTGAACTCACAGAAATGGATGATATTTTTACAGGGGTAAGTAGATGATATAAAACACTTACTGTGAAAAAATAAGCTGCTGAATTTCATTAGGAAAGGAGTAAATTAACTTTGAAAATAATCATTTTCAACGCCAAGTGCAACCTTACTAAGCGAAACATGCAGTGAAGGCGCCAAATGGCATAAAGTAACTGGCCGCGTTTTTTCTAGAGTAATTTAAATTGCGAAGTGTCTAAATCCACGAAAATTGACCCATGCTAAAGTATTAGCGAAATTCGATAGAGTTGAGTTGTTACTTTCGTGGATTTAGACAGTGCCTTTAAATTGGCCGATTAGAAAAGTTTCATAAAATATATAGCATGAATAAAAATTAATTAAAATATAAAAAGCTCATGAAACAAAACAAAATTACTACAATAAATTACAATCAAGCCAACAGTGACATTTAGGACCTGTAACATTTAATTTATTAGTTGAGCCACTTCTGTCATATAGAAATCAAATTGGCGCTGTCTAAATTCACGAAAGTAACAACTCAACTCTATCGAATTTCGCTAACATTTTAGTACGAGTCAACTTTCGTGGATTTAGACACTTCGAATCAAATTTCGCATTCCATCCGATTGGAAAGTCGCCAAGTGGTGCTAAATGAATGTGTTTGGCAACTCAGAACCCAATTTTCAAATTTAAATAACTCCTCTCCTATTGAAATTCAGCAGCTAATTTTTTCACAGTAAGTGTTTTGAGTCATCTTCTTATGCCTGTAAAATTTTCATGCATTTCTGTGAGTTCACCTTAAGAACGTTTCCTTGTAAGCTCCATTTTGAAAAGAAATAATACCACCACAACTACAAAAACCATACATTATTTTCTTAAATACACATAAACCCAAATCCCTTCTGTTTGAAATCTCTAACTATAACCAGTTTTTCAAAAAAAATGTTCAAACACGCATTTTTATGACTGATCCGATTCACCCCGCATCAGTAGTCGGAATGGACTTGTTTTACTAAAAAATTCAGCAAAAATCGGGATTACAATTTATTTAAAATTTGACTGCGAAGAAACCTTTGGAAGATTCGGGACCACACGGGGGATACCAAAAATTGAGAAAAAAAGTTATTTTTTTGGTTCAATAAGCAAAGTTTTGACAGCCACGTTTTTGTAACCTTTTTTGTATACAACTTCAAAGCCGTGGTAGACCTAAGATATTATCACAAAATAATTTTTGATGGCTGAAACAACTTCTGAACAATGCGTAGAATAAGTCAGAATTTATCCTGATTTTCTAACTCTAACACAACCGGAGCTATGATGGTTTAAAAAACTTTTTTCAAAAGTGATCCGATTCACCCCGCTGATCCGATTCACCCCGTTTTACGGTACTTGCAAAAGGATATAAAAAATAAATGCAAATTCAAAATTTCCGAAAGCGAGTGTATATTTTATTGTAAATATAGTAATGATTAGGTTGCCACAACTACAAAAATATTAATTTGTTATTTAAAAAATAAAAAATAAATTAATTATATATAAGTTTAAAATATAATGAAAACCGTTTGAACAACAATTAAACCCTTTGTAAACAACAAAAATATAAAAAATAACACAAAATATATTTTTTAAATTCGTGTTATAAATAGAAAGATGATTATTTAATCTATTTGAATATTAAAAAACCAGTGAAATATGTTTTCAATTGTTTTAAAATTCATAGTTTCTTGCTTTGTAACTGCGACCTTATCCGAAATCTAAAAAAATGGAAATATTTTAAAATTGAGATTTTTTTTAGAAATTCTATAGGCACTTTGCACATCCTCAAAAGAATCCGGACAGTTTGATACCAAATATGTGTCATACGGATCAGTAATTAAAAAGCCTTTCTCTGGAAACCGTTCACCAAAAACTTTTTATTAGAATAGAGAGATACATAGTGGATCATTATAACTATTGCTCTAAATTTTCTAAAAATACCGAACTGCTTCAAAGATTTAAATGGTGTTCTTAACGAACAACAAAGCTGAGGTGAAATATATTTCATAATTTTATTTAACATTTTTCAAGACAAGCCCTTTAATTTTGAATGCTAATAATCAGAATGTAGTATAATGATTTATTGTATAGTTATAGTCTAAAGTAGTATAATCATTCCAAAAACTAAATATGCTTATGCTTACACGTAACTTAGATTCGTAAAAAAAGATCATCACAAACGAGAACGGATCTTTGAATGGCTTTATTAACTTTTTCCTTAGCTTTAAGTTTTAAGAACAAAATTCATAAAGAATTGGAAAGAAAAGTAAAATTTAAGATGGATAATAGTATTGATACAAAATAACTACAACAGATAAGTAATTCTCTAAAAATTTTTGCTGTGAAAACTGATTTGAGACATAGTTCCAAATTTCAACCAACATTTTTATAGTTAGGTTTTCCGTAGAAGAAGAGATTTATAACGTATATTGTTTTTAATAAAGTAATGACAATCAGTTGCATGTTACAAAAAAGTTTAATTTTAAAAATAACACAATTTCACCTTGGCACAGTCCCACTGAGGTATAATTTGAATACATTTTTGAATATTCATGAAGGGGGAAATAGCAGAACTTTAGACTGTCTCCTGCCCCCCTAGCAACTAAGGTGAATGTTCCCATTCATGTCGGTTGCTTCCGTCGCCTTTTGGCAGCATTTATTGACAAACTGAAAGTAGGTCTGAGAGCCCCGAGATGCCCCGACGCCGGCCAGTCGCGTGAGTGGGTTGGTTGCCCCTCGACATGGTGGGAAAACCCCAGTGTTTTTTATTGTACATTTCATTCAAATGAATGAGCAGTATTTTATTTAGGGGTTGGATGGAGTTGATACTTTTTTGGATTAAAATAGCGTAGAAGGGGGAAAAAAGGATAAGGGGTAAAAAATAACATTTTTACTAAAATTATATTACAATTCATTATATTTTATCAACTAAAAATCTGAAAAATCACACAATATCTTTAGACATACTTAATATCCCATAAAAATTATATCGCCTTAGAACAATTATTTCATATAGAAATTCCCCTTTGAAGTCGATTTCACCAGCAAAATCATCCACCTAGTCATGCTATTTAACCATTTCAATTTACCTTTTTTTTGCAATTGGAATCTTTTTAGTGAACAAAACTTGGGGTTATAAAAAACACTAGCAGTTTTTTCATCTCTGAAAATTTATTTATCATACCTATTATTTCAATATTTTTTGCTTGTATTTTTATTTATCAAGTTAAAAAGATAAATTCAATTAAGTTTCTTACTACTTGATTTTCCTAAAAACGGTGGGGTTGTAAGAAAAAATTCAATATTTGATTTTTTTTTAAATTTAATAAATTTTGAGGGTGTTGTTTTTAAATAACGGTTCAGTTGATGTTAAGAAAATAACTAACTTCTCTTGTTGATATTTATTTGTTGTTATACAAGAAATGATTCAGAGTTGTAGAATTGTTTGACAAACACAACTGCCTTCTTTTTTTTCTTAAATAAGTTTTGTCAATTTAACTCCTGATTGCTGCAAAGTATATACAGTTTTCTCAGATTAAAAGACTTTCATCCCAACTTAACAGTTAAGCGTTTCAAACTTCCAGGAAAAAATTTTTTTGGTAATACAATCTCCCGAATTTCCCCTTTTAACCTTCTAAATTTTCAAGAATTTTTTATATTTTATTAAATTATCTACTCGGCACGGCGGGAAAAAAAACTTTTTGAATTTTTTCACAGTTTGAATATACATGAACTTGTGAACTTTAAATTTAATATTTTCACAAGAATTCTTTTTACTCACAAAAATATAAGTCACTTATATTTTGAAAATTATATCCAACCAAAAAAAATTTTTTTTAAACATTAAAAGGTTTCTATTAATAACCCCAAATAAATTTACTATATATAAGCGCTAATTTTTCACAACTCTTGAAAATTTCTTCCCAGTTTAAACACTTAAACTCCCATTCCAACACCAAACAAGACCTTGTCATCAACGCGATTGGCCGTGAGAAAACACGTGAGTTGCTCTCCCAATACGAGCATTCAAAAAACAATCCAAACCAACGAAATAAACCGAACATACCTCTTTTCGTGTTATCCAAAATCAACCGCGATGGAACACACACAAGAAACAATAATATCCAACACAAGAGGGGTATCCTCTCCACAGATCCCACTTCACAAACCAATCATGAGGGGAGCGCACGCACTCACATCCCAGGACACCTGAGCAAGTCCTCTCTCAGGACTGCAGCCAGCTTTTGAGAAGAGCCAAAAACGCTCCCGACGTGGATTCTTTTCCTACCTGCATTCGGGCTAATTGTGAGTTGTTTTCTCGTATTATTCAAAGTTTTCGCGCGGGCTGTTCTTTTCGATCGCAGAGGGGGAGGAAGGGTTTCCGTATTTTGGTCACGTAACCAAAGGGTTGCCAGATTTCGTCGAATGTGATTTCTGGGTTGTTTGGTTAAATGACAGTTATTGAACCGGAGTTTAGTCGAGCAGATTTTTTTTATTTGGGGAGATAAGAGGGGGCTATTCATAAGTTAAGTTAAAGGTCTCGAACACAGGGTGTTTCAAAAATCAGTTTCACGACTCAGGGGTGCCCAGGTTTGACTTCTGGGGGGGCACCAGTATTTTTGAAACATCTCCAGCAGCAGAAATCGTGCTGTTTTTGAAAATATTCAAGGGTAATATACTTTTTTAGCCCTAAAGCTACACATTGAAGCATTTAAAAGCTTCGAAATTACGATATTTTTTTAGAAATTCTCTTCAGATGTCATTTTATCCAATAAACATTTACCCTTCTGGAGGGGGCACTTCCCCCGTGCCACCCCCCTGGATATGCTACTGTTAAGGCTTTTTTGGAAGTAATGTCAATTTAGGTCACGGAAGAATGATGTACATCGATGTAAGTGACTGTTGATTCCATTGAGACAGCTTACAGCGCCCCTAGCCTCGAAATAAAAAAGTTTAAAAGTAAAAAAAAGGATATGGAACGAGAACTCTTCAGTGAGAGATTTATTTGCAATATCATTTATTTATTTATTTGAACATTTATTTGAACATAACACTTGAACAAGAGAAACATTTAAACACACAACACAAAATTACAAAAAAAGAGAACCATAGTCACCTGGGACCTACTGGTCCATTTAGGTGACCAAATATATATTTAAATAAGAAAATATATGAAAATACATATTTAAATAAGAAAATATATGAAAATACAAGAGTGGCAAACAGGGTGTCGGTAAAATAAAAACAATATTATCAGTCATACAGATTTAAAATTACAAAAAATATGTATAAAAACAAAAATAGCTACATTAAAAAAGTTTCAATATTTTCTATTGTGAACAAAAATTCTTTTAGTTTCTTTTTAAGTAAGTGTTTGGATGGGCTATTTTGGATTTCAAGTGGCAACATATTATACAGTTTGGGGGCTATTATTGAAAATTATTACAAAATATTGTTTTTTTGGGCTTAGGAATATTATAAATTACATTAGGTCTTCGAGGATTTATAGTATTACGTTTTGTACATTCCAGTGGGTTCAAAAAAAGATACAGGCATATTATATAAAAAAAAGATGACGAAGAGGTAGAATATTCAGTAATTTGAAGTGGTTTATAGTAATCGAGTTGGTATTATTAAAAAAAACCTTAAAAACCTTTCCTGTAATTTGCTGATTCTTTTTAAATTTACCAAATAATCCCCACCCCAAATAGTTAAGCCGTAAATTAATTGCGAATGTACCCACGAATAAAACAAATTAATTAGAAGTTTACTACTTATTTTTTGTTTAAGGTGATAAAAATCTATCATGATCATATTATGGTGATCATGACAAACGCACAGAAAAAAGTTTCATAAATCTATCTAAAATGTTCGAGATGATATAAGCATGTGAAAATAACACTTTTTCAGGCTTTAACCCTCTCGCCACCCTGGGCCTCATATGAGGCTCCTACTTATGAGCTCAATTTTGGTATGATGTAAACAAGCAAATTTATTTTCTTTTCATCAGTGACTTCACTGATTCATGTAGATCACATATGAGACTTCTACATGGTTTCTGAGTTCGTTCCTAAATAGCATCAAGATGATTTATACCTCAATGTTTACATTTTAAGCTGTGATGCTTGTGAAGAGAAAATACTAGCTAGATACTAGCTTCTGTAGAACATTTTTTATAGGTTGGTAGATATTTTCTTATTTCGTAATCTTCTAACATTATGACCATGTATTTTAATAAGTTCTAAACCAAGTATTTTCTGTTAAAATGAAAAAAATATGGCCCATACGGCCTCATATGAGGCTCATAAAAATAACTAGGAAGGAGTGCACACCAGAAAAAAAAATTTCCAGACAAATTATAGGGGCATTTTGGATGTATTGAGAAGTGGGAGCCTAGTGGTTAAGGCATCGGCTTCGGGATCGGAGGGTCCCGGGTTCGATTCCCGACACCGCTGAAGACCCATCGAGTATATGCGGAGTACGTGCTCGTAAAATCTGTGGGTCCGAAAGTCCTGTGGTCCGTCATGGCGCAGTTTACCATGGGTCCAGGTGTCTGGAGACTATTTCCCTCCCCTTCAGACGCATGGCAAAATTGTGGAGGTGGCGATAGATAGTGGCAGATTCTATCATCTCATGAGGCAGAAGTCGGACTCCTGCCATTTATGGGCCTCACTTTCTCAGGAGTCTCACCCCCTTTGCCTTGAATCCTTGTGGAGCTTGGTAATTCCAAGTGGCACACGACAACAACAACAACAAGAAGAAAAAAAAATTTTTCACTTTTTTGATGTTCTGGTGCTGAGAGGGTTAAAAAAGAAAAAGTTTGCAAATTTGCAAATATTTTTTTAATCAAAATTTGTCATTATTTAGCTAAAAAAATTCCTAACTACAAAATAATTTTAAACAAATTTTCAAACATGTGTGGGAATGGAGAGGTGTGAAACCACCTCAAAATTGATTTGTAAATGACCCCCTAGACGTACTCTAAGGGTAGGTGTGTAGGTTTATTTGATACAATAAAAAAATGGGACATTAATTGTGTAGAAGACATTTCAAAAGACCTAAAAATAAATAAACAGTAGTTTTTTCTGCAGTTTCGTAATCTTAAAGAAACTAAGATGAAAAAAGACACCATAGAATAAAAAAAAAATTTTGAATCGTTTGTTACCCAGTGAAAGTACTTTCTTTGTTGATCTTTTTCTCGGTACTAAAAGACCTGGAAAAAGGAGATATGAGAAAAACTGAGTACTACCTGCTGGGAAAACCTCACGTAACAACTAAAGACGTAAAAGCACTTGCGTGATATCATGAGAAGGAGTCTTCATTGTATATATTTTGACGGATAGCCATAGCCTGTAAGCCTTTGACTTTTAGAAGAGGTTCCGTTTTGTCGTGTATTCCGGAACATTTTTATCACAGGATAAATCAAAAATATGTTTTAACGATAGTTTTTGACATAAAAGAAGAATTACCTTCGTCAAGCAAAAGGGCTATATATAGCAGTTGGTCCTAAAAATTTGCTAGCTCTGATAGTACCCTCATAGAAATATGGTCTTTTCACTGCACCTAAATAAAACCAAACATGTTTTATTTTCAAATTGAAAAAAGATGTCCAACTTTGTACTACCAACAACCAAGTTAGTTTTTTACTTCGATATGGAGCTCTGGAGGGGGAAGAGGAAAAGTTAATTGATTTATTGATTATTTTTTCAATTCACTGTGTTCTTTTCCTAATGTCAGCATTTTTATTGTTTGAACTCAACAAAATTATGTTTTTCCCTTAGAAATCTTTTATATTCACGATTAATTTTGATCCAAAATTTCTGGAGCTAATAGCAACAATTTAAACAATTCCTCAATATTCAATCTTTTTTCTTTATAACTCTCATTCTTCTATATCTGCTTCCTATTTTTCATTCCCCTTTCTTCTAAACCAACATTTTTCTGAATCTTCCAACATAGCAAATTTATTCATCTTTAGTATTTGCATACAATTTATTTTATAAAGGCATTCATATTTTATTAGTATTTATATCTAGATTGAAAGCAAATAAAATTGCATTATGGAAATTTTCAAAAAAAAGCAAAGGTTTTTAAGTAATATCCCACAGAACGTAGTAAAACCATACTTAAAGAATTAAAGACAGAATATTATCTGCAGACATTCTGCATTGTCTGTAAGGAGAAGATAAATAGAATTTAGAATTTTCTACGTAGTCATTTTTTATACTTAATTTATTCAAATAGGCATGAAAACTAAATTTCAATTTGATAATAATATGAGTTCAACCATATTACTTTCCTTTTGAGTAATGACGAGAGAAACTATTTGTTTTTACAACTTAAAATCTAAGTAAAACACTTTTTTTTAAAACTTCCTGGTCTTCTTCCAGTTTTAGAATCAGATTCTAATGATAATCTTTCCGTTATCAGATATTGATAAAAAAAATCAATAGAATACCTAGTAAATAACTACCATTTTTTAGATAATATATCCGTCAACCTTTTTATTTTTCCGTTTTCCTGGATCTGCAATACGAGTCTAAATAGCAACTCTATAGGAATGTGAAAATCCACTCTCTGAGACAATGAGTTTTGAAATGAAAATAGCATTTATTTTAGACGTAAATCAAATAATTATATAGAAACCGTACAATATGAATAGTTAAATGTTAATAAAAGGCTTTAAACAATAGCAGATAAAATATACTAATAAATTACAGTTTTAAAATGTTATAAAATCTAATATCAAAGGATGAAGATTAGATTTATATGTAGTTTTTTAACCTATAAAACGCCTTTTGCATTTATTTTTTCTTAACTTAATTCACAATACTTCTTTAATCTAATATACTAAAACTAATAATGACAACCAACAAATTTAATTTCCTACCTTTTCTAGAAGGTAGAATTTAATAGCAAAATTTTATTTCTTCATGTTTTTTCTCAAACTTTTGATGCAGCCCAAAAACCATGAACAGAAGCATTTCTTAAGGGATCTGCTATTGACCAGTATTCTTAGAAATGGCAGTGAAAGAAAATACTAAAAAAAGATCCAAAGAATCCTCCAAGAGTTAACTCCATTTCTTCGTTCGCCCACGTATTTCATGCATAGCAACTCCAACAGCCACCTCCTTTGCAGATCAGGCAACCTTGAACTTAAAACGATGTGGCCATGAGCGAAATCGTATGCACATTTAGGCATATTTCATCTCCTCTTTGTGCCCTGTCTACATCTGAGTTTGAAGGCATCGCGTGAATCACGTTGCTTTACCCAGCCATGGCTATCCGCCCTTTTTTGCTTGATTCAGCCAGGCTCCAAAGGGAGGCAATTTTTGAGAATCGCCTCTACCTTTGAACGAAAATAAGTAACATATGCTTTTTTCTATTTAGATCTCTTCAGATTCCGCAAGATAAAAGGGTCTGGGGGCCTCCTCTAGAAAATTGTACTGATTTTGACCCTACACTGTTTGAAAAAAAAGGTCAACCTTTCACCGGTTTGTGGTGAACTTTTTTTAACAGTGTAAATAACTCATTTTTGATCAGCACAAGCTCTTGATGATCTAAAAAGTTTGAACAATCAGGGGAAATTGACCCGATAGCCCCAAAAAAGGGGCAAAGAAGGAAAAAGGAAGAGAAAAAAAGATTAAAAGCAGAAAATACATTTTTAAATGACAGAAAAAAGTTTTGGACCTTTTTGGAATTAACTTTTTTCTCTTTTACACCTTTTCTCTCTTTTCCCACTTCTTTCCCTTTATTCTTTCAGGCCAAGGAGGGGGTATTAGGTCATCCCGAAAGTTTTGTCGCTCTTGGGAACATCTGTGTGTGTGTGTGTTTATAAGATATTTTTGACACTTTTCCATTATGTGATACCAATATAAACTGTAACTTTATCTACAGTCAACTTGGCATCTTGGCTTGATTTTGGGGACTGGTTTTTTACTTCATTTCTTTTCTGCTCAAAATTTTGCATTTTTTCTAAAGTTAAATTAAAATTAATTGGTACTTCCATAAAACAATTAGATTTTTAAATATTTTTAACACGTGTGGAAAATTAAACTTAGATTTAAATTCTCTCTGAGGCATCCTGGGAGTTTGATCACCATCATCCATATTAAATTGCTGGATTGCTACCCCTAACCCTCTATTGAGAAAGATCCGGATGATCATTTGCAGGAATCTAGATTTCTGGAAATTCTACCACCGCTCTTCAAAAGTAGTATAAAATGAGTTTCAATTTATGAAATAAATAAGATCTTCCACACAATCTTAATATGACTTAAAATTAAAATTAAATTCCTTTGAATTTTAATTTTGAAAGTTTTCAATTAATGGCAACTCAAAGTAAGCAAAATTTTATTAATCGTAGAAACTAGGAAAGCTCGAAAAATGAGCCAACAAAAAAAGAGCCAAAACTCGCCAAATTGGCTTTAGATAGAAGTAGAAGTACTTTACGTGTTTACCGTAATGGAAAAGTACCAAAAAATACATTGTATACAGATGCTCCCAAGAGCGACAAAACTTTCGGGATGACCTAATACTTTCCGGAGTGTCCCTCCCCCTGAATCCGCGCCTGGCTGTGGGTGGAGTCATTTACATCTAGTGGGCAGCACAGAAAAAATGTTTCACACAAAAAGTTCATCATTTTTCACTTCCGTATATTAATAGCTTAATTGGAGTTAAGCAATTAGTTATATTAACCATTTAAACCATTATATTGTAGGGGCTCCACATTTGGAGAAAAGGTTTAGCTGCTAAGTTTTGGAGTAAATTAAAGGTATTATTGGGTTTTCAGCGCTTAAAAATGAATTTTGAATTCTTAAAAGATGCCACTTTAGTAACGGAAGTACTCTTAGGGGGCGTTTTCAAATTAGGTCAGGAATATTTAGCTTTTGCTTTAAAGCATTAAATACCCGAACGAACACTATATTTTCTTTTCGATTTTCCGGAGTGCCCTTTTTCCCAGTTAGTGCAGATAAAATTGGATTATAATGTAATTCTTTTATTTAAATTATTCTATCCTTATCCATACATGTGTAGACTCCCATAGATGTTTGAAATTTTTTTTTGTGTACCAATAATAGATAGCCCATTTGGATGGACATTCTAATAAGGAACTATTCATAATTTATGCCACTCTTTTAGCGGGGAGGAGGGGGTCCTGTTGGTGTGACAAAATGTTACAAGGGAAGTTAGAGTTATGTGACACCACAGTGTGGTGTCACCACACTCCAGAAGTTGTTAATTCACGACTGCGATGGAGCTAAAGATACAGTTTTACCCCTTCTATATTTTTTATTTAATAGTAATGAAAGTTTCTCAAGTTGCGAAAACGAACGAAATTAAGTCAAGTTACAATTGAAACTAAAGCCAAATTACAATTGAAATTAAAGTCAAATTTAATTCAAAATATCCAAGAGGGACATCACAATGGGAGAGGCGTGACGAACTGTTACAAAAGGGGGGGAGCTTCTTAAATAAGCAGACTTACCGTTTGTTAAGATAAATAAAACCTTTATTGATTGAGAATTGGTCCACTGTCACCTGTTTTAAATCATTTAATCAAAAGTACCTTTAAGTGAAAATTTTTCAATAAGCTATAAATTGAGGAAAAAATTTGCTAAGGCGTGTTTTACTATTTTCTTAACAATTTTTATGTAAAAAATGCAATTCTTGCAAACATCTTGCAAAAAATGCAAACATCTTATAAAAGATGTTTTTTACTAAAAACGGTTTTCTACAAGACAAAAAATGTCCACCAAAAAAATTCGAACGGTTTAAAAAAATTAATGGTTGCTTTAATCTCTTAAAAGTATACTTAACTGAACAAAGAACTTTTTTAAAAATATAAAATAGTGACCAATATATTTTTTCTTTTTTTGGATGATTTCACGTGGATCGACCCATATGTGACTAAAATCCAAATTCAATCCATGGAAAAAGTTCAATCAATCCCATTCCAAATGAATGTATATTTAATCAATTATAAGCGAAACACTTATATTATTTTTCTGTCTCTTCAAACTGTAGATATGAATAGAAAGAAAGGAGGAAACCTCCCTCCCACCTGAGTGTGCTATTCATACCCATACTTCCGTCCGTTCACAGAGCAAAGCACAGCGAGGAGTTTTTATGATGAATAGAATACCTTAACGCCATAAATTAAAGACACCTCCCTCCGTCTGTTTTCCTCCCCCCCCCAAAGAAATTCTCCATCAAATAAAAACGCAGCATGTTGCAAAATTCAGTTTCCCTAACACAAGTACTAGGTGGGGTTCTGAAAATTAATCAAATATTTAATAATGAGGAAGTTGCATGATTTTTAATTATTTTTTAATCGATTCTTCTTGCAAAAATAAGCAACTTCCCAAAATTTGAGGCCGATCGAGAAATTTTTTGATTGCCAAAAAAATTAACAAAAATCCCCTTTTTAAAAGCGCGCGAAAACTATCATCGTATGTTGAGGTTGACGTCATCATACGATAAACATTGTAATAAAGCAATGGAGTTGATGGTATGATTGTTGACATCTTTAAACAATAAGCGTTTTCAGTCACGTGTTCTTTTCTCGACTTTTAAATTAAATTATTTAACATTGTAAGAGATTTAAGTTATAAATCAAGTTTTGTCAGGTAGCATACATCATATAGAGTCCATAACTCAAGGGAAGACATTCCTCGTGTGATTAGGGCAGAAATGAGGTGCGAAAAACGAATTTTCGGCCTTTTTGGCGGCGCTCCCCATTGGATTAACATGGGGAACTTCAGGGCCAATGTGGCACCTTAAGAAATTATCCAAAAATTTTGAAAAAATTCCCAGGTACTCTCTGGAACCTTAGACAACTTTTCCGCACTAATGCGTCATCAAAATCGAAAAAAGTTTTCTTTCGATGCACCCTAATATACATACATTACTCTCTTCTCCGCATGTCTTCTCTTAGTAATACCTACTTTAAATTTCGTGCATTTCAGGACGCCTTATAGTTCTTAATGGTAAGAGGTGTTTTCAAACCTATCAAGTACATGGTTCATTGGACACACCACCCCCAAGAACTACCTCCAACTCTACTTAGGGGTCGTAAATACATGATGTCATGATTGGAAGTGAAGGAGAGGGTTCTGTGACACTTTGCGACAAGGGGGTATTCGAGAATTAAGACATCACACATTGAAGATTAAAAAAAACATTTCATTTTTTTTTAATCTGGGAAAATGTAGTTTAAATGACATTTATTATAAAATTTATCCTTACAAAATAAGAGTTCACTTTGAAATTAAAAGGTGGGTGCACTTAAACTTTAACACCAACTTTATTCTAAACTTGTATTAGGGGGAGGGGACATAGTGACTTGTGACACTTCGCGACATAGGGGAGGGAGGGGGTCGAAAATGGTGGGGAGTGGAAATGAAAAGTGGGAAATCATAATACGCATGGGCCCTTATGGTTTTACTCAGAGGCGAATCCAGTAGGGGGGGCTGTGGGGCTGCAGCCCCCCCCAGGAATAAGACATTCAAGTTTTGGTAATAGAAATAAAGCCAAAAAAGAAATTTCAACACTTGCGGACATTCGGTGGTGTTACCCAAAGGGTCTCAAAATGAATCGGAACCCTACTTTTAAGGGTAAAAATTCCAAAATTTTTCTGGGGGAAGACCCCAAAACCCCCTCGAAATTTTAGAATTTAATAAGTACGGGTTTTCCTTGAAACTTTAGGGATTTAAAAGGAGTGATCCTCTTTGTTGTAACCTAAAATGTCTCAACATGAGTTAAAATGCCACTTTTAGGGGTAAAATTCAAAAAATTTTCTGGAATAAGAACCCTTAAACCCCCAAGAAATTTTCCAATTCATTATATAGTGGATAAAGGGAATGCGTTGCCTGAAACAATTGTAAATTCAAGTGGGGTAAACGAGTTCAAGAGGAAAATTGACAGATACTGGGATTCCAGTAGTTTGGGTTAAAAAGACTGGACCAACCTTGCTGGGCTTACGCCTGTAGTTGGTCGACTTAATTTGTATTTGTATTTTTATACAATAAACATTTTTCCTTGAAAATACTGCCACTTACAATGAGTGGTGCTCTTTGAGTGGAATCTAAAAGGCTTTAAAATGAGCTAAAACACTATTTATGAGGGGCAACTTTTCAAAAATTTTCTGGGGGAGGACCCTCAGACCCCCCTTTTACTTGGAGTTCACATTTTTACACAATTTTGAAACTTAGTACACCAAAATTAAAACCTTACGAAGTCATCTCACCTAAAACCTAAGATTAGACCTCAGAGAAGATGTTGAGTAACCCCCCAAACAAAACTCTGGCTGGGGGACTGGCAACCCCCCTTCCCCTTTCAGTTGATTACATTTACAGCCCATAATAGCAATTAAGTTACTTGTGAAACTCAGACCCCCCCAGACGAAAATCCTGGATTCGCCACTGGTTATACTTGACCTTAAATCACACTATTAATTTAATAAAGTTCTTTTTTTCGATTCATTATACCTACACTTCAAAATGTAAACTTTTTACTTCTAAATATTTTAAGGAAAATCTTCTTTTTATTTTAAATTATTACCTCTTAAATAGTCTCTCCCGATATTTTGCTGGCGACATCTCTTGAGTTGAATAGAAACTTTTTACTCGTCCGATATTGACCGAATAAGAAACAAGCGAAACATTTTAAAAGAGGAATGCATGATATTCGAAAGGTTCCATTTAATATCAGACAATTACTTTAACCTGGTAAAAAATGACTCTCGCATTTGGAGTTTATTTTGTTTTTTTCAGTACGAATCTGTAAAACAAAACTTTAATATTAATTGCGGAAAATATAAGGTAAATGTGGGTATAGTGGACACTTTAAGGAAAATTTTCGCTTAAATTCTTAATAAATACCAATCAATTTTCTTCGAGACGGTTATTATCCTATTTTTAGGTTAATTGGATCTTCTTCTTTCGATTTTACTATTAAAAACTTACATTAGATTGGGCAAAGTATTTTTAATTAATTTTTTAAAAGTACTCCAAATTGCATCTATAGTGGCCACATAGATGAAGCTGTTGCTTCTATGGTGGACACCTCTTGCATCAATAGTGGACACCTGTCTTTTTCTGCCTATATGAGGGGTTTATGCATGAAATTGAGGGGGTTTTCTTAGTATAGTCATCTAGTTCTAATTAAATCTTCCTTCCCAACGAAATGTATTTTAGATTCAATCAAATTAGCTTTATTTAAAAAAATTGATAGTTTTCGGCCCAAAGTCTACGCTGTAACTGATTTGAGAGGAATTTAGCATGTAATTCAATGTTTTAGAAACATTGGTTCCCGAAGCCAGAATGAAACCAAATTTATTTAACACTCATTTTAAAGCACAGTCAACAGTTTATGAAGAAAAACTGATTCAAATTAAGTATTATTTATGTTTCTATTAGACGCCATTGGCGGTGGCCACTATTGGAAAATCTAAGATTATGTGTTGGTAAAGTGGACACCCCCATAAATCCTCGTAAAGTCAGCATTTTCAAATAAATTTTATTCAGTATTATTTTATACACTCTTATTTATCTTGATATAAATTTAAAAGTCAATCAAGCGGTAATAAATACGAAAAAATCAGTTCCGACTTACCCGTTTCCTTACGCGATTCAATAAGCAAAATCAAATTTCAGTCACTCGGCCGATGTTGTTATTTTCAAATATTTAAATATCCTTCCCATGCTGATCTGTGGTATCGGTGGTAATTTATCAGCTTACCTGATTGCACAATCTACTATGCCTATGAATTTTGATGCTGTTCGATGCCTCTAACTCGTTTTATTTAAAATTAATCAGCTATGTGGCCACTATTGGTACAGTGTCCACTATACCCACATTTACCTTACAGGGTGTTTCAAAAGTTTCAAAAAATTCCAAATTTTTTAGTGTTATTGTGTAGGTTTGTGTTTTTTTAGTTGAAAGAACACAAAATTTAATCAAAAAATAAAAAAAAAATTGCAAATATGCGAACTTTTTATTTTTTGGCCCCTGAAAAAGTGCTATTTTCACATGCTATATAATATCTCCGCGAATATTCAAGATATTTTGATCAAATTTTTTTTAGTGAGTTCTTCTTGACGTTGGCAACAATACTCTCATTGAGGTTTTTGCTGTATCTCCTTTAGTTTTAAAATTATTTTTTTAACTTTTTAATTTCGCCGCTAGGAGCGCTGTAAGTCACCTCAATGGATTCTCCAGGGTCACTTACCTAGGGAGGGCCGGACTGGCCCGGGTGGCCAGGTGGCGATTGCCACCCAGACGGGGGCCATATGAAAAAGGGGCCCTAATAAAAACTTGGATATTTCAAAAATAAATTCAAATTCCAGAAATTCAAAGGTGGGAGGGGCGCCGAGAGGGGGGCAGAAGGGCCCGGCGGTCTATGGGGGCCTCTTGAGAAATGTAGAATTTTTTTTTTACATTAAACCGCGCTTCTGGGGTTTAGGGTCCAGTTTCCAGAAATTTTCTGGGGGCCCTAGACTTGTAACTTTGACTTCGGTACTTGGAAGTGTAATATATTTACAACTTTTTATAGTAAGTTCGTCAAAATGAAAAAATTCCAACCATAAAAATTATATTAAATTCCTAGAAATGTGTGTTCGAAATTCGAATTTGGTGTACCAAAAACGAGTTGAAAACCTGCTTTTTAGAACTAAATTTTCAAAAAATTTCTGGGGAAGGACCCCCCTTGATCTAAAATACACAAAAATAAGACAGAACTCTGATTGAAAACAAATTTAAAATTCTGGATGTATCAAAGTTAAATCCCTATTTTTAGGGACAAATTTCTGAAACTTTTCTGGGGGAGGACTTCCACATCCCCAATTTTTACTTGCAACTCTACCATTCACAATTTGCTCCATATTAAGAGCATCAAAATGCACAAACTGTATCTAAAATTTATAAGATAAAAATTATTTACAAAGAAATGTTAAAAAAAGGGGGCTCATAATGAAGTCTGCCCACCTGGGCCCCCTGCTAGCCAGTCCGGCCCTGTAGACCTAACTTCCATGACCCTAGGAGGCGTTGGTTCCGAATAAAAGCCGTGCAACGCAATTTTGAAACACCCTGTATACAGGATGGTCCTAAATTCGTGGTACAAACTGGGTAGGGTAGGTAGAGGGGACCTAGACAAGCATATTTTGAAAAACTAGAGGGGGCGCAGATGCACCGTTAAAGAGCTAGGACCAAATGTAGTGCGAGATCGTTACAAAAGGACGTTTTGCCAAGGCCCGTTTTATGGAAAAAACAATGAAATGAAAAAAATTATTGCTTGAGGTACAGAAGTATCCGTACTACTTACACCATAAATTTGATAGAAATTGGACCACTTGCTAAACCGTGGGGTGAGTTTTAAAACGCGCAGTATTAATCTTTTAGCCAAAGAATGGAGTTCCCTTAATGGTATTTCGAAAAATGATGATTGGGGAAGGAATTTTCAATGATCATACATTGATCATTGAAACTGTATGTCATTGAAAATTCCTTCCCCGATCATCATTTTTCTAAATACCATTACACTAATTTAAAGGAACTCCATTCTTTGGCTAAAAGATTAATATTGCATGTTTTAAAACTCACTCCACGGTTTAGCAAGTGGTCTAATTTCTATCAAATTTATGATGTAAGTAGTAAGGATACTGCTGTACCTCATGCAATAAATTTTTTCATTTCATTATGTTTTTTTTTCGTTAAACGGGCCTTGGCAAAACGTCCTTTTGAAACACTCTCGCACTACATTAGGTCCTAGCTCTTTAACTGTGTAACTGCGACCCCCCTTTCTATACCAATTCTTGTTCGTCTTGATGTACTCTACCTACCCTAACCCAGTTTGTACCACGAATTTAGGACCACCCTGTATACGAAATTGAAAATGAAAATAAATGACTAAAAGTTATTTTATATTCGAATTTTTTCAACAAACTTAGGAAAATAATAATTTGTTGATCTCCTCAGCTAACCTTGGGGCACTGGAACTATTAAAACTCCGGGGCCCTGGCATTTCTCAGGTTTGTTTCCCCTTATGTAGCCTCTACAGTTAGATTCCTTGTCTAGCTAGAGTATATTAACTCTCTCTTGAACTCAGCGAGAAAGTTCTTGGTCTGCAAATAAATGTATTCTAGTTTTCCATAAACTCTTTACCACTACTTTATACATTTTTGTCGCATTTTTCTTAAAAACTATGTTGTGTAAGGATAATTATCTTCTAGCATTTTTCATATACTCTCCCAGAGCCTAGAGGCTGTCCGAAGGGCTCTTGCATCGGGCTGACTCTTTGGAATGTGGTCTATGACCGTTTTCTTCGGGCATCATTGCCTGCAGGCAGCGAGGTGATAGCCTTTGCTGACGACCTGCTTTTACTAAGTAAAGGCAAACCCAGCGCCGATATAGAGAGGTCAGGTAATAAGGCCTTTTAGAAGTTCTGGCAAGAGTGGTTGAGGGAGCAAAGCTCCAGTTCACGGTTAGTAAGACCAAGAGCTTGTACCTAAGGAATGGGAGTCGGAATGGACCTAATCCACCAAAGCTCCTTTTGGAGGGTTCCGAAATTGAACAAGTCGAGCACCACATCTACTTGGCTGTGTTGTTTGATGGTAAGTTGAGCTTCAAAGACCATTTAACCGGCAGTTTTGGCAAGGCACTAAACTGTTCTGGATGTCGAAAGACCTTCAGAGCCATTGCACCAGAAGGAAGTCTGATCGTGTCGCTCTGAATTTGGGGATTGTCACGGAAGCGATTTACCTAAAGTTCCTATTTTGACTGCCAGACGCAACAAAACCACTACTTTCGAACTATGTGCTAGGTGACTTTCGGTTTCCTTTCCCAGCACATACCGGCGTTTTGCCACCGACTGGTAACAGAGACACTCCTCAAAACGGTTAACCAGACGGTCGGTTAACCAGACAGGCATTTTGCCGACGGTGGTCCCGCTGTAAACAGGGATAGCGGTTCTAGGAGCACTCATGAGGTTTGGAAGCAAGAGGCTTTGCATGTGAGAAGTGATGTGGGCGGTTGGTGTATTGACACTAATCACGGCTATCAATGCGTTGTGGAAAGACGGAATGGGACGATTCGGCGCTGGCCGTTTCGGCGCCGGCTCGTTTCGGCGCGAAACAATTTTTTTTCTTCTAATTTTTAGAAGGATTATGAAAGAGTTCTATTTACTTTCATTAAATTTCTGGCACCGAAACGGCCTGCGCCCAAACGGCCGCGCCGAATAGTAGTAGACCGGTGGGAAGAGCCCTCGGCTCTTCGGTTCATATAGAGCGCTGTGGAATGTACAATTGTACATGTTGTACATGATACGAGCGTCTTTTGATGTCATAGGTAGAAGTCGATAAAAACGGGACAGTTAGGATGCTTTACAAGACCTTCGCCGGTCGATTTGGAGTTGGATGCATCGTGGTGTGTGTTATTAACCTCAATGCGCTTTGTACGTAGTCGTGGCACGTTACCACATTTTCCACATCCACTAACAAAACTCCGGGGCATTTCTCAGGTTTGTTTCGCCTTGTGTGTAGCCTAGGGTGTCCCTTAAAAATCGAAAGTCGGGGAAACTTTTGAGACACCCCCTAATTTTTTTCCTTTTGGTATCCTAAGAAAGTGTGCAAAATCTTAAATCGATCCAAAAATATTAACACGTGCCTCAAACGGCCTAAAGTTGGGAAATTTTGACATTTTTCTCATTTTTTCGAAATTTTTTAAAAATTCCTTAAAATATTATTTTGTCGAATAATAGGGCTTTAACACATCTAAATATTCATATTTGACCGTTTTTCAGTCCTAGCTAGGCGAAATTACCCAGTTTTTAGCCTGGTCATCAATCGGAAAATCATCAAATTTGCCCATTTTATACTGAGAATAGAGGATACAAAAGTCATTGGGGAATGACTTATAACCACGTAATTCCATAACTAGGTACCATTTGTAGACTATATTGATGTGTGGATAAATTATCTGGAGAATTAATTAATTTCTAACATTTTAATTACAGGCGCCATATTGGATTGCATTACCCCTAAAAAAACTCTGCGATAAACGGTATGGGTATGTTTGATATTGGGCAATGCGTATTTGAGGTTACTAATCTCAATTAATACTAATAAAATCCTTATATCACATTTTAAAACTCTTTACTCAATTCGAATGACCAGTTTATCTCTTATTCTTATTACCATAACTGTAGATGATAAAACTCTAAATGCATAATAGGGAAAAGAGAAATTCTAGAAAAATATTGAAAAACTAGACGTTCGTTAGTACATACAGAAGTATTGTATTCTGTAACTTAGTTGAAAAATTGAAGTTGATACAAAATTAACCCGCTCTTCAAGATGAGTGAGCCTACTGCACTCAGAATATAGTAAGTCTTTAACTATGTTTAAAGACTGTTCTAGTATTTTATCATAATTTGAATGCATAAAGAGGATAAAATATTCCTGCAGCATGAAAAACCTATTAGATACTGATATTGTGTTTGAGAATATGTTAAATATTAACAATGGTTGCTGAAACCAGTCCTTTTTTAAAGTCAGTTTTAAAGTCAGAGCTACACTTCACTCTGTGAAATTTATACAGCTTAGACTCATTCATAATACACTAAGGGTTTAAAACCATTTAATTTTATAAAGAAAATTCTCAAAAAATCAATTCGAAACCTAATTTCTCTTCAAGAACGTTCACTGATGAAAATCGTACAGTGCGAAAAAATGTTAAGACTAGTTGAAGAGTTACAGAAACTGTAGTTAGTATTAGAAATATTATGACAGAAACTGTAATTAATATAGCTAAGAACCAAATATCAATGTTTAATATGATATGCTTTCATGTTACTAATTTGCTGAATTGCCGGTAGTTTTATGTATCAAATAACAGTATCTATAAACATATTTAATGACATGATTAAAAACATGGATAATCTGGGTGTAGTAGGCTCAATCATTATGAAGAGCGGATAATTTTCTAACAATCTCAATTTTTTAACAATACAATACTTCTGAATACGCTGCAGTCAAATTGTTCAATATTTTTCTAGAATTTCGATTGATCCTTTTATGTGTTAAGAACAATTATACCTATAGTTATGAAATCATGGTTTACGCTTGTAATACAAGATATACTGGTCATTCGAATTGAGTAAAGTGTTTTAAAATGTGATGTAAGGATTTTATTAGTATTAATTGAGATTAGTAACCTCAAATACGCATTGCCCAATACCAAACAAACCCATGCCGTTTATCGCAGAATTTTTTTTAGGGGTAATGCAATCCAATATGGCGCCTGTAATTAAAATGTTAGAAATTAATTCTCCAGATAATTTATCCACACATCAATATAGTCTACAAATGGTACCTAGTTATGGAATTACGTGGTTATAAGTCATTCCCCAATGACTTTTGTATCCTCTATTCTCAGTATAAAATGGGCAAATTTGATGATTTTCCGATTGATGACCAGGCTAAAAACTGGGTAATTTCGCTTAGCTAGGAATGAAAAACGGTCAAATATGAATATTTAGATGTGTTAAAGCCCTATTATTCGACAAAATAATATTTTAAGGCATTTAAAAATTTTTTTGAAAAAATGAGAAAAATGTCAAAATTTCGCAACTTTAGGCCGTTTGAGGCACGTGTTAATATTTTCGGATCGATTTAAGATTTTGCACACTTTCTTAGGATACCAAAAGGAAAAAAATTAGGGGGTGTCTCAAAAGTTTCCCAGACTTTCGATTTTTAAGGGACACCCTAATGTAGCCTCACAGTCAGATTCCTCTCCTAGAGTACATTGGTCTGCAAATAAATGTATTCTAGTTTTCCATAAAATTTTTACCACAATGCTTTACATTTTTGTCGCATTTTTCTCGAAATCTATGTTGCGTAGTTCTCTTCTAGCTTTTTTTTATATACTCTCCCAGATCCTCCTATTGAAGTTTCACTTGTTGAAAAACGGTGTGAATCTCTATGGTAAAAAATATTTTGTGGTGAAATTTTTTTATTAAAATCTGTGGTTGATTTTCTCAATAACTCCACCAACCTGGTGGATTCCGCCAATTTCTTAGGTCAAAAAGCGGGCGAAACGAGCCTGGGACTTCATACCAAGGGGCATATGCAACCTGCCATCACCTGAAGAGCAGGTGTAGCGGTTGAAGAGAATATACTCGGATAATAATATGCAAAAATGCCTTTGAATGCCATCCAAATCCATACAAAAGTACTTCTTGGAAAGATTGGCGCCTCAAGCCCCGATGTCGTAAACCAGCATTGACTCGATAGTCCGAAGGTATATCCTCTTCCGAAGATGAGGATTGCGAGCAAAATGCCGCGCTAGCTAGATGGCATTTGAAGTTGAGACGAAATTTATGAATTTATGTCTCTTATTATTTTAGATATTATGTTATTAAACCAGTGTCGACCAACAATGGTGTTATATTCAAAGATATATATATTTATTTCCCAAACTAGTCCAATATAACCCTTATTTGCCCTTATTTTTTAGTTTTGTGTGCTAATTGTATGCGTTATTTTTCGTATCCTTTTTTTAATTTAATATCGTGATTTTAATGCACCTAGTTACATGATGTACGAGACGACGACGACGACAACAACATTTACCTTATATTGATTTTTTTTTCTTCTCGCTTATCACAGACCGCTTGGTAACTATGCTGATATCGGGTTTTGCGATAACACAAAAATCCAAGCAAAATATCTACTGAAACGCCACTCGTATTTGTTAGCGGTGATGGCGGGGAACACAATATAAGAAGTCGAAGATTTTCAATCTTTAAAAGACCTTGCCTATGAATGAAACATTTTGACTCTAGGTAGTAATTAGTGTGGAGTCGATGAAAGTAACAATAGATGGCGTGTCTGATGGAGTATAAGATAGTAAAAGGGAAAAGAACTATGACAGAAGGAAAGAGATCCCAAGAACTACACTGAAAGGAAAAAGCTCGTTCAGCATGACCATGAGTAAAAAAATATCTGAATCTTTGTGCGGTCTAACTTCCAAGTGAAATTTCAATTCAGGAGGATTCTTGTAGGGAGAATCCGAGTAGGTTCACAAAAAACGTTTTTCCCCCAAACTTTCCCTGCCATCATGGTGCTATTCTTCACTAAGGTAAGAATTTTATTTATATCTCCTACTCCTTGTTAACTGGTTTCCGAACTTTTCTTTAACCAGCCACAATATGTAAGATGAAAAAATGAGTAAAAAAATATCGGTCTGTCTCTGGTCTATTGTTCTTGTCTGCTCGTTGTGTGAAACTGTTTTTTGAACTGAACACAGGTCAAAAACTAATATAAATTGCGAAAATTTGTGGGTGATTCTTAATTTTCAAAAAATGCTGAAATCGATATAAATAATGTTATTTTTATAAAATAAGTATATAAAAATAAAGTTGAGATTTTTATCCATTTGTATGAAAATTAATATCGGAGACAGGCCTGTAGAGAGGGGGGTGAGGGGGTACGATCCCCCAAGGCCCGGGACCCAAAGATATTCATATTGAGTACTAAGAGGGATATCATTTTGAATATTTTGGAAATTAATTTGTTCACATTAAGGTTCAAAAATGAGTAAATTCTCAGTTTTCTAGGGGCATATTTTCAAAAATTTTCTAGCGGGGCGCCCAGGGACCCTATTTACTGCTTGTTACCCATCGTATTATCAAGAAAACGATATTTTTAAGTTGAGTGAAATTCAGATCTTGTCTAGAAATATTCTAAAAATTACATTAAGCCTATGAATGCATGGGTGGGGGTACTTCAGAAAATTTTTCCCCCTACCTCGAAATGAGAAGGATAGCTCAGGGGCCCGACTTTGCTCTCGGCGGCCCTGATTGGAGAAACGATACTGGCCAAAACCTATGCTAGGCAATATCGTTGATATTGGACAGAGCCCATATTGACGGAAAGATATTGGACTATTTGTGTTTTGTGCTATACCTGGGAAGTAGTCGAATTTTAAACCTCTTAATTATAGAATGAATAGATGGTTTCAAACATTCATGGTAATGGTATGTAAAAAAACAGACGCGCATCTTATAAATATTTCTTTTTTACCATGAAAAATTGAACTTGCATCATTATAATCTTCATTTATTCTTTCATAAATACTATACACTTATATACTATTATTTTACACTTTAACTGGAAGTTTGCTTCACCCCATCTTATCCTAACATTGTATAATTGATTACCGTCAATGTGCGAAATTTGGTAATGTGCAGACTAACAAAAGCAAAATGCAAATTACCTATAAGGTAAAGTACAAAATATTTCATACTTTAACCAGGTATTCCGATCATTACCAGAATATGCACATTAACTGTAACAGATACACTATTCCGCCTGAAAAATGGGTTATACTACAAATGCATAAATCGATTATCAGTCGAAATTTAATTGTTAAATTTTATTTTTAATTTGTTTTCATTAATAAAACAGATGGCTTGTTTCTTATTAACTCTAGTGGGGCAACAAGATACATATTATCTTAACTTTCAATAAATAATAATAATATCTAATCTATCTCTAACATTAATATCAACATCAGGAATCATATTCTTTAAAAGAAAGGGAAAACCCTAAATTTTTTACTATACACTTATAAGATTACAAATTCCTTAAAAGTGCATTTTTTTTGCCTTTATTATTAATTTTGTAATCTTAATTAATTATTAGTAATTAATCATCATAACATAATTTGAACTTTTTAAAATTAAAGAAATTCAATTACAAAATTCAATTTCAATTACAAAATAAAAATTAATATCAAATAAAAAAAACTATTTTACAGGTAATAGGAAATGATAAGACTGGCATAGGTGACGGATTGCAAAATATAAATACTTTTAAGCCCTACTCTATAATCATACACAAATATGAATACACAAGAGAACACACCCAGAGCTAACAGAACTAAAATTAAAAAATAAGTAAATTTTCTGCATTAAATAAGAAGTGTTTTAGTTTGTTTGTGAATAAAATAATTTTAGGTGTTATTTGGATATCAATTGGCAAATAATAATACAATTGATCCGTTTTTTTTCTATTTACAATTTACTTTCAAAATGAACAAAATATTCAGGAAGACGATGAGGAAGCAGTTTTATTATGAAAGGTATTCAAAACTCTTTTGAAGTTGTATAATGACGCAGTCAGGTTGAGAAACAGATGAGACTACATGTAAAATAGGTTGTAATACGTATTTATAGTAAAATACCTTAGTTTCTTATAAAGATTAATACAATTAATATTTTTCCTTTATTTACGATTCACTATCAACGGTAATTTAAAATTCGGGAAGCAGTTTAAATGTAACAAATATTCAAAACTGTTTTGAAATTTTTATGACGTAGTCAGATTTAACGATATAAAAGTCACGAAAGTCTGAGGTTCATATTTAGTTCTATAATTTTGAAGGAAAGATAGGAAATGAAATCACACAGTAAGTGTATAAAATATACTCCGTTTACTATCCTGTTTTATTCTCAAAATATTGCTTGATGATATGGAGTTTAAAAGAAAAACCGTTTCCGTTTGTGTTTGCAGTATTTTTATAATTAAACATGACTCATTAATTTTGAAATTTTGTACATTTTGATGTATTGCCGGGAATAGAGGAAAGATTCTTGGCAATCGGCCAAGAGTCTCGTTGCCTAATGCGCGCGCTCTAGCTTCTTGCAATAGCCAGGGTGATAATTTTGTCTCAGTTGCCGTGACGAAAGTCTCCAGTGCACGCTTAATCTAAGGATCGCTGATAATGAACATTGAAAGTGAAAAAATGTAAATTATTATTAGCCTTAAGCCGTTTTGTTTTGGACACAATCATCTCAACTCGAAAAGCAAATGTATCCCCTGTTAACGAGATAAATGTTATTGTTTTCAATCGTGTGCGTTGCTTACTCATCAAACGATCGCTTAAGAATTTCCCTCAAAACAGTGATTTTCAAGCATTAGTAGGCATTTTATAACTTAATGATTTTCCATCTATATTGATGAGATAGACTTTGATCTGAAAAGCTTTTCTGAAAGCCATGATTCTTAAGTGATCGTTTGGAGTATAAAAAACACAAGGCAATTGAAAATAAAACAACACAGTGCACAGACCATTTGATTCGGGGATTTGCTGAAAGGTCCGACCTCCACGAGAAAAACTTTGACAAAAAAACAAAACACTTTAAAAAGAAGTTCAAATCTAAATGATAATCGCACTGATTTGGCACTAAAAGTTTTTTCAGAGTTTATGAATTACCAAAGCTCCTAAAATTCAGGGAAATAACCCGTTTGGCATAACAATCGCCTCGATATTGTATGACGCCAAAAAATTTCTCGGGGCGGTTGGACTAAATTCTAGCAGTGACCGCGCCTACATTTAAAGGAGAAGACCAGGTTATCTCTTCTGTACAGGGCGATTCAAAACTAATGGACAAAAATGTAAGGTGTGTGGACTACTGAATACCTAATATTTTTCATTTGCGTCCCAAAACTTTTTTATCGGTAGGTTGGATAAAAGAAGGAAAATAACGAGAAGGAAATTGTAAACAACGAGTAGGGCAAGAATAGGGTGGCAAGGGAAATGCTCGGCAGGCCAGACGAATTCAGACTTTTACTTAACTCTAGTTCTAGTTTTTATAGTTTTAGTAATAAAACGATGAAGGTGCATGCTATATACGAAAGGAAATATTAGGGACTGTTGGTTTTTATAATTCAATCCATTGATCCTGTGAAATGTAGTGGTACTTTTCCGTTATCTATCCCTTTAAAAATGTCTCCCTCTGTTTAGGATGCCATCAAATAGGGTCACTTGAGGTAAGTGGGTCCCCTTTTTGGCCTAGAGTATTTTTGTACGGGTTAGAAAATAGAAAAATTTTGAACGGGTTAAATTTGAACTTATTGACTCATTTCATTTAAGACTTTATCCAAAAACAAAAATTTATTATTAGTTTTTAAAATAATGTTTTACATTTTTCTTAACTGGTCTTTTTTTTAAATGAGAGGGATGACCCACTTACCCCAAGAGATGGGGAATCCCAAGGGAGAATCTTGGGGAACCCCAAGAGAAAATTTTGGAAATTTGAACCAAAAAACGGAGTTTTTACTCGTTTTGGTAAACCTAGGGGGGGGCAATTGACCAGTGGCCCCCCCTGGATCCGCCACTGGTTGACTTACCCCATAGCGTGGGGTCCCACTTCCCCAATAGGCTAAACACTAAACCTACGGGATAAGTGGGACCCCCCCGTTAAACACTTCTAAATTAAAAATTTTATAAAAATTCAAATTGCAGTATGTATTTTGAGTTAAACTTTGCACAACAGTTCAATAAATATAAAAATATAATGAAAACTTAGCAGGAAAAACCTCTTTGAAAAATGCATCTTGAACTTTCCAAAAGATCCACATTGTGGGATGGGAATCTATTTTAAATTAGTTCTATAATCTTAAAAATAATGTAAACAAAAATCAAATATATGCAAAATGCATCAGTGTGACAAACTGTAACATAATAAATGCGAGTAAGTGTGAAATTTCTTGTACATAATTAAGTTGGAGGGGGTGACCCACTTACCCCAAGTGACCCTATAAAAAATTTAGCTAGTAATTGGAAAACAACCAATAAAATAAAGAGCTATAATTTGCTAAATGTTAGAAGAGAAACGGGGTTTGGTACGCTGTCAAGAAAATTGAATAGATACACACGTAGAAATCACGTATCCGCAGGAGAAGAGTAAAGAGATTTTCCATTTGGTATCGAAATTGTTGCAGAAACCTGTCGACTCAGCGCATTTTTCCTCTCTCTTCCCCCCTTTCAAAAAAATCAACGTCTTTCAAAATCTCATGAAGGAATAACGGAATAGTTAGTACCACCATTGCATTTATATCTTCCACAGAGTTTCCTCATCCCGATCCTCCTCATCCTTCTAACCTCATTCATCACCGACTCCACATACTTTTCAACCAGACCCCAAATCACCACCTCATCCTGCCAATACATCGGCAAGACGTCCTACTTCCACGACACCCCAGTGGACTCCTACCTCGGCATTCCCTTCGCCCGACCCCCCATTGGCGATCTCCGCTTCCGGAAGCCCCTTCCACCCCTACAATGCACCGAACCCCTCCTGACCGACCACCCGGGGCCAGCCTGCGTCCAGTTTACCACCACCCCCTTTCCGTTTAGGGATCCGTTCCCTGGAAAAGACACGGACTGTCTGTACCTGAACGTGTGGGCACCTCCAGCCCCTCATCTGGAGAAGAAGCCGGTGATGGTGTTTTTGCACGGAGGTGGCTTCAGGATCGGATCCAACAGGTTGGACTACTTTGACGGGAGGGTGATGGCTGCGGTAGGAGATGTGGTGGTTGTGGTGCCCAACTATCGTCTGGGACCGGAGGGGTTCTTGTACCTGGGGACGGAGGACGCTCCTGGAAATATGGGTAAGTCTAGATAAGAGTTTCTTTGAACTTTCGTTATGATTCTGAATTTATTGGAAGGATTGTACTTCATAGAGTGGCTATCTAACAAGTTAGTACCCAGTTTGAACCTTAGCGCTGGTAAAATTAGGTATTTATGCAGTAAGACCATGGAAATTTAAAATCTGGCATACAAATTAGTTTTCTTGGGTGAAAAATTAAGTGTTTGTGGATTCGGGGGAATGTAATATACCCTGAAATTTGCCCCCTCTAGGCTTAGCAAGGAGGCAGTCAATCTTTATCACAAGAAGGCGAAAAGGGGGAGTATCCAAAAATTAGTTGAATGAAACAATATTTTTAGAGAAATTTGCAAACATTCTTTGGAGGAGGTCTCTCCCACTTTTAAATAATATTCAGTATTTAGAGATCTAGATCCAAAAATTTATATATACCCTAGAATTTTGAAAACATTGTAGTACCTTCCCATTATGTAAATAACCTTCGCTGGAAGTCCCATGGTAAAGACTTTCCCCCGAAAAATATATTATGGATAAAAAGGAGTCAGGTTGTATTTATGGATTGACGGCAAGGAATTAAAAGGATTTCACTTGTAAACACGATAACCAGAAGTTAAACAGTTTCGTTTTTTTCCAACGCGTACAAAAGCAATCGGTTGTCCCTTTGCCACAACTATCACAATCATTTCAAAATAATTTTTAAGAGCAAAATTAAGGTTAATGTAACTAACGAAAGCCAATCTAACTATATACTCTGTTAATTTTGAATAGGCGCCTGAAAAATAGTGCTTTCCCCCTCGTGAAAGCGTAATCATGGTTACGCTGCAGCCAATAGTAAGCCTTCTTCGCCACTTTGACGGTGATAGTTGCCATGGTTACCGATTTAGTGGTGGGAGAAGGATATGTACTCAGGCGCGCCAATTCTAAATGAATAGAGTATAACAAAAGTCAATCCAACTATCTAAGTCGATTTATCTAACTAGTTGCGTCTAATGTCCCTCTCATGACTTGCACAGGCCTGCACGACATCCTGGAATCCCTGCGGTGGGTGCGGCACAACATCGAGCGGTTCGGGGGCGACCGGGACCGCGTGACGGTGTTCGGGCAAAGCTCCGGGGCCATCGCGATCGGCATGCTGATGGCCTCCCCTCTCACCGAAGGCCTGTTCCACCATGCCGTCCTGCAGAGCGGGTCTGCGGCCAACCTGGATGCCGAGGACAACGAGCGAGACTACCGCCTGAGCAGGGCCGTCGCCACGGAGGCAGGGTGCTGGCCGGACGGGAAGGAGGATGTGGCCGGTGTCGTTGATTGTCTCAAAGGTGAGTTGGTGGTTTTGTTGGTTCGGCCTTCGACTAAGTCCAAGGCAGTGCTTCTCCAACTTTCAATATTGGGGACTCAATTTTTATTCGTTATTTTCATCACGCCTCCCTTTCGCACCGTCACAATGTATGCAAAGCAATAATTTTTTGGGTACTTTTCCATTATACCGGCGCAGGCGATAAAGTCGCCAATAATGATGCAACCAACGCCAAACGGAATGACGTCTGCTTCGTGTGATTTGTTCCGGCGACTGTGTGCTGTCACTAAAAAGTCTGCTTGGCGAGATTTGCGCCGATATAATGGAAAAGTACCTTTTTTTTGTTAACACTGAAGCTACAAAACGTGAAAAAAACTGGTTTGAAACTGCCACCCTAGGGAAATGGAGGACCATTCCCTGGAAATTTTTAAAAATTTTAGAGTGATAAAGCAATTCCGAGCTAATATTTGGGGATTCTAGGGGATACATTGCAACCCTGAGCTCTCTTTAAATAATTGGTTTTAAGCACCCCTAAAGCTTTCTTTTATCTCTCAGATATTTTAATATAAAGCTTTGAAAAAACGGTGACGTTTTAGCGGGTTCCCCTCTCCGACAATTTAATTAAAAATAAAAATTAAATTACTTAAAATTTAAGTTTGGGGGAAATGGTCTTTCATTTTGTGAGGGTTAAGAATTTTAAGTTATAAAGGGTGGTCCGCGTAAGGGTTATAATTTTAAGCTTAGGGGTCCGGGGAATTCTGCGAATGTTAAGAACCACAACTCTCAGTATTCACTCTGGTAATAAAACCTAGCATGACACCGCCCTCAACTGTCCATAATTTCACGACCCTGTTTTTAAATTTATTTTATTTTATTCATATAATTTTCTATTTATCCCTTTCATCTTTATTTTCTATGGCCCGTAGGCTAAAACAGGCCCGCCAGCCCAGAAAATTTGTTCCTTATATCATACGGTTTTTTCAAATACCCGGCTTGCCTTTTTCTTGGGATTTACAGATATTATAATATATATTAAGTAATGCAAAAAAGAAAGATATTTTTCTCAATTTAGATGGTTTATATTCATTAATATTTAAGTAAAGCATGAGAGATGACAGTTTTCAAAACAAATGTTCCATCAAAATGTTTCTTAGTAAATGTGGCCCTTCCCTTGAGCTGAAAACTTTGCCTGCCTTTATGCATTTCAACTGTGACCAGAGTTTTGCTTCACTGTCTAACACCCTTGACCTGTAAAACAGTTTTTTCCTTTAGCGTTGTTAGTATGCCAAAAAAACAACTACCGTCTGCTTGCTTTATATGCGGGGGGTCCGTTCGACGCCGCCGTTATCGTACGATTGCCCGAAACTCATTTGTTCTTTAAATATGAGTCTATTACGTTGTTAAAGTATAAGGGGGTTAAATGTTTTAGGTTTATGTGGTTGTATTAAGATGCGTCCCAGGATCCTCGGGCCAGAGGACAAAAGGTAACCCAAAAATTGAGGTCCTATCGTTAAAAAAGTCGTCCCATAGAAATAGCATCGGTGGCAAGTATACTTGATCTTTCCGCTAATGCTATTTCTATGGGTACCAGTCGGGCTTATGACATGTTTGGAATATGAGTTGTCCGGATTTGGTACCAAACCCGCTTAGCAGGTGAAGTTTTACAATAGTTTTCTGTTTTTATTCGTAAAATGCGTTTCCTAACGAGGAACTCATCAGTCCAAAGTACAACTAGTCAATTGAGGTAGATTTTAGAATCCTTTTGAATCACTTTTTGCCCGAATATTATCTTAATTTTCTTAATCATTATCCTCTTCTTTTTTTCTTTGTTCATGGCTATATTTTTGGAAAAAATAAACATGTCTGTAGGAGGCGTTTTCTAACTACAATATGTAATATCTTTCAGGAAAAGATGCTCTAGAACTGACCAAGGCCGTTAACCGTGTGAGCGACAACCCACAGAGAGGACTCTACCCCAGATACGGTGACGAAATCCTCCCCGAGAACGCGCGAGAGTCTTTGATCAAAGGAAAATTCAGGGACATGCCGATTCTGATGGGAAACAACGCCAACGAGGGAGCTACGATGATAACCAAAGTGTACAAAGACCTATTCGGCTTTTTTGGTCATAAAGATGTTGTCGTTAACAAAACTTTCGGCGAATACATAATCAGAAGAAACTTCCAGAAATTTCCGGATCTAGATGCTCTGGTTGAGCATTACTTGGGAGATGTGCAAGGTGGATCTAATGAAGACGTTCGACAACAGGTAAATTTGCTTTCATCTACAGAATACAGAGTGGGTTCAATTCCGTTAAATGTCCCGTTAAAATATCGCCAAGCTGTTTTTGACATAAAATATTCAAATATCGACAAATTTTTATGGTTGTCATTGAAATAACTGTAAATTGTAAATGATCCTTTAGTCAAACCTATTTTTCTCTTTGCGTCAAAGGTACAAAGCGCTTCCGGGGACTACGCCAGAGTGTGCCCGTCAGTGTTCATGAGCGAAGCTGTGTCTGCCAAAGGCAACCCCGTGCACTACTACGTGTTCGATCACCGTCCCTCCCCTACCCCCTATGCCCCTTGGATGGGGGTGGTGCACTTCGACGAGACCCCTTTTGTCTTCGGTTACCCACTGCGATATCCCGACAACTTCACTTTCGACGAACAGATCTTGAGCCTTCGAATGTTACAAGTTTGGACAAATTTTGCCAAATTCGGGTGAGTACACTTCGAAACCCTTCTTAGGAAAAAAGGGGGAATTGAGAGGTGGTGGAACGGTGGAACCGACGTTTTAATTCCACTTATTTCTACCAGATATGTTTTGCTATAGTAATTTGGTTTATTTTTGGGGATTTGTGAAAAGGAACTGTGATAGCAAAATAAATGACATTTTGATCCTTACTTAGAGCAAAACTTTTTCCGGTCAGATTAAAATAAGGGTTATTTTTTTCTGATCAACACTTTTTAAATCGGAATTCCTATGAATAGCTCGACAAAAATCAAGTTTTCTAAGTAAAAAGATATCTCGATTGTTTTGGAAACTATTGAAAAATACCAAGAGTCTTAAAAGAGTAGATTGAAAGGGGTTTGACAAGATCGGAACGGTAATTTTTGTTCTATCCTATTTGATTTTTATTACTGATCAAAATATTTTTTATCATAAATCAATGATTAACTTCATAAAATCATCTAGCTTAATGAATGATCCTTGTGAATTTCTTTAGTCCTTTAAAAGAAACTTCAATAAACTCAAAGTGAAATTTTAATATTTATACCTAATATACTAACCTGATTTTTAGTTAGTAGGTTCGTAATCTAACTTAATCAGCAACATGATGTTTTATGAAATCCCAATTATCAAATTCCAACACTATACGACAAACATAATCGTTATAATGAATAGTAAATAAATAAGGTAACAAGAAAATATTTGAGATAATCTCACCTTTAAATTTAACACCATATTGTTCTTTTTAGACTCCCGTGGATGGACTGGCCTCCCTTCTCTCGATCTCGTCCAAATTATGTGGAGATTAGAGGTGACTCAAGCTACATTAAAAGCTCCCCTTCCGAGAACTGCGAATTTTTCCGACCGTACTTTGGATTTGATTTGAAGAGTAGCTGAGACCCAATACACAGGCTTATTTTAAATTCCACTTCGTAGGAATTCAACCTTTACTTAAGAACCAATCGCAATCCCATATATTTGAAAAGACAATTATAGTGCTGTCCTTTAAAAAAAAACCACTCCAAATTGTACCCTAAAAAAACCCATCGAGATATTTTAAATAAATAATTGAAATAATTTTAAATCATCATGTGCCCTGTCTTTGTATGCCATTAAGAGTGGCAGGACCGTAAAAGCAAGTCAAAGAACCGTTTATTTACTTAGTTTTTTGAATAAATAGAAAATGTCGATTTTGGGCTAAAAATATGATTTAGTTATGCAGATTTTGATGCTGTAAAAATGTATATGTTATGGAGACTTTACAGCGTTTTTCACGTGGTTTTGTGTTATCCCGTTATTATGAGAATAAAATACTAAAATTTCAGTTCAGTCCGCCAATTAGGGACATTACGGTAGTCTTTGAAATGAGGGGTGAAAAAACCCATAGGGTGCCTAAAAATCCCACTTTTCCTTTTGTAATAAATGATAAAATAAATAAAAAATTATGAAAAGTATTTAATATTATTCATGATATACAACTAATTATGCAAACAGAATAGTTGTTCCAGTAATTCTCGACTTTTTTTTCAGTATTTTTGATAAAAACTCAATGATACCAAAAACAGCCATTTTTCATGAAAATATAGCATTTTACCGAGTTTTACACGAAAATGGGTTTAGAGAGTTAATAGTTGTGGGTTTAAAATAAAATATCAGTGACAATTACCGTTTTTTAAGCTTTTTTATAAAAGTTATATTTATTATTCAGGGTGGCTACAGAATCTGAGGAACAAATTTCCCTGACTTTTCCCTGATTTCCCTGACTATAATTTTAAAATTTCCCTGATATACATCTAAAGAGTTTTCTGCTTTTCCTAATAATTTAAACACTTTCAGCTAGTTACTTCACATAAAGATATACTTATATCAAATATATGTTTAAACTAAAAATAATTACATAATTTTTAAAAATATTAATAATGTAAAATATAAATTATAAGGATAATATTTTTATATGCAAATAAATAAAAAGACTATTATCAAATATGATTAAATATGAGTTTTTTTTTCTTTTAAATTTTCAGCTATGAAAAGTTAACAAGTATATTGTGAATGAGGAACACTGAGCTATATAACAAACTGGAGTGACTAGTTAGCGTGCTGAAACCGCATCACACCGCGGAAAGGATTTCCATCTTCTTTTAAATTTCTCCATCTGGTAGCACAGTTGTATGCACAGATTGAAACGACCACAGAGAAAAGATTATCAGAGAGTCCATTTCCATAGACGCTAATGGCAACTTTTTTAACATTGGTTTTCCCATAGACGGTGGCGTTTCTATGTGATAACGGTGGAACTAACCAGAGAATATTACGTAACGTTGTTGACTCTCTACAATCGAGCTACAGCCGCATACACTCTCTCAATTAACCCCGCCCACTTTCAAATCGCTAAAGAGGGAAAAAAATTATATATTTTCCCGTTTATTAAAACAGTTGCGTGTATCTTTCTTTCGAGCATGCGCTGGGGATAATTTCTTAGACATTACAAGTCTCTCTGATGTCACGATCTCCACAGGGACTCACCCAATGTTCTGGCCAGCTGAGATCTGCCCGTGATGTCACTATCTCGCATCTTCTTTAAAGTGGCGATGGATCGGGAGCTACTCTGGAATCGAACTTACAACTCCAAGTCCACATTTAATACAATTTAAACAAATAACTTCACATTTAATGATAATTTCTGCTACCACAATCACTATAACGAGATATTAAACGACAGAACAAACGATATCAATGTTTATAATAGGGAAAGTTTAGTTACTGTCAGGGAAAGTTTGCAACCATAAGGGAAAAGTTTCATTGATCAGGGGAAAAATAGCAGAGATTGAGAAATTCAAATGCAGCCTCCATACAAAGTTCTAAGTCCAATGAGAATCACTCGTTTCCTTTAGTCCCCGCCCAAACCAATGATTGACAGCTGGAGGGTCGAAACGCCACTATGCGATAACTGTAGAACTATTTTAGTAAAATCGCGTTTTGGACTCTCTGAATAATCTTTACTCTGTGGAAACGACCATTCTAAATTTTGCTCATAATATTTTGAAAAACAGGCACGGGCGGATTAAAGGGGGAAATGCTCTTCATCCAACTTTGCTTCAAGCTTGCCCGGATTGCTGAGAGCAATCCGGGCATTGTGACCTTCCGCGCTGGCATGATCAATCGCTTATTAGAGTATCGGAGGTTGACACTGAAGAACTTGCATGATTTTTTTTTATTTTTTTAATCTATTCTACACGCAAAAATAAGCCACTACACAAAATTTGAGGCCGATTGAGAAATTTTTCGATTGCAAAAAAAATTATCAAAAATCGTGTTTTTCGAAGCAACTGAAAACGCTTAATTGCATGCACAGTGACGTCACTAATCATGGACTTCGCCTAAAATGTTTGCCTTGGATTTCTGACCGTCACCAGAAGTGTCTAGAAGGTAAATATTTATTAAAACACTCATATCGGACACTTCTGAAAAAAGAAATCATCAACTAAAACAGTGGTGCCCAACCTACGGCCCGCGGGCCAAATGTGGCCCGCGAGGCTGATCCATGTGGCCCGCGGACTCGTTATAAATCTTAAAAACAAAAACCACTTTCATAAATCTTCCAAGAAAACCACGAAATCGTGCGAGACATTATGACACTTTCATCTAAAAAAAGATTATATAAAAAAGGAATTCTTCAACATCCAGTAAAAATTTTTTTCTTTACTTCTCTGTGATGGTTTTTTCTAGATACGGGGAATTTGTCATTGGATAAATATTTTTCAGTATCAGTTAGCCATTTGAATTCAGTTTATAAGGATGTTTTTAGAACCAAACTTCGAAAAGTCCGATCGTAAAAAGTTGAAGATTCACTCGGAATGCCGAAACTTTCAAGAAAAGTGGACAAATTAATATTTTATCATTCAGCGAGAAAATAAACCGTTGTGTCTTATATGTAAGGAGACTGTAAACAAACTGTGTGTTTGAGAACAAACATTATGTTATGAAAAGAACAAAAACTAGTGCTCGATCTCGACTTACAGATTATCATCTTAAGTCAGTTTTAAGGATAAGTGTTACAAATTTGGAGCCGATTTTACAAGAACTAGTATCCTCAAAACCGATGCAAACTTATTGAAAACGGGTAATTTTTCTTTATGTTATAAAAAATCCTTAAAAGTGTCTTTTATGTGGCCCGCGAGATAAATTTTCATTAGCAAATTGGCCCTCGTGAAAATAAAGGTTGGGCACCACTGAACTAAAACATAGAAATTCAATTTTGATTGCAATTTGGTTCGATGGATTCTACGTCACTGTGCATGCAAACACACTTCGCGTTTTCTGTCACGTGTTTTTTTCTCGGATTTTGAATTAAAATATTTAATTACTTTTACACTTTTTTGAAAATTTGACAAAATATTTCATTTTACTATACAAAAAACCATACGGAACACTTGAATGTTTATGAAAATCTGACACATGCAAGTTCCTTATTGGAAATAGAATTTATTCATTCATTAATGCTTATAACACAGCCATAACTAGACTTTGGTTTAAAGGGGGGTTACCTGACTTTTTTTAGGGTACAATTGTACGTCAAGTTTTATGAATTGTACATCGTACATTAATTTTGGTGAATTTAATTTAAAAATTTTGTATAAACAATGGGAATTCTCAATAAAATTGGAGGATCTGGGGATCCTCCACCAGAAAAATTTTGGGAATTTCCCCCTCGAAAAAGCATTTAGCTGATTTTAAAATTTTTGGACTACACCACAAGTGCACCGCTCAATGAGGAGCGGCATAATTGAATCGTCAGTTTGAAGAAGGGAATAAGTCCAAAAAATGACAAATTTACTTTTTGTGCTCAAAACAATCTCTAAGCTTTGCTCTACACATGGGTGAAAAGAGGGGAACAATAACTAACCCCTATAGGGAGATATCGCCCCTTGAAGTTGTGAAATCGATGTCCATTCATTGTATTTTTTAAGCTAATTTGGAATTAAAGTTAATTTTTCTTTCTCCTCATATTCTTTGTGCTGTAAACTAAGTTAAAATAAAATTTTCTCTTAATTTCAATGTTTTTCAAACTTTTTTTTATGTAGGGAATGTTTGACTCCATTCATATTCACTCACTCCATTGATACTGCTTTAATCACCCAGTTTCACTATAATTTTGAATTTCATTTGTCTTATTCTTTTTATTTCACCCTTTTGTGGTGTAAACTAAGGAGAAATATAATTTAAATGTGATTTAGGGTGTTTTTAAAGATTTTTACATCAGAAAATTTTCATAAGGTGCAAGAAGGGAATAAGTCCATCAACTTATTTTGGCTGTAAAATATTTTTGAATACACTTATATTTGTTTTGATGATTGCTCTGTTTTCTAAATAGGGTTCTGAACGTCCAGTTAAATTTTTGGCGGTTATACAATGAAAATTCCATTACTTATACAGTTTTTTCGATTTTCTCAAAACTTGGTTTTTGGACTTATTCCCTTCTTCAAACTGACGATTCAATTATCAAAGTAACCCAGCATAAATTGCAAAATTTTGAGGGGAGTTTGGGGGGTCCTATTTCAGAAAATGTTTGGAATTTTGTCCCTTAAAGTAGTGTAATTCATTTTTTAAACCCTCTTTTATTACACAAAATAAAGATCACTCCTCATAAATTACAGAATTTTCAAGGAAAATCAGATCATAATATATTTATTTAAAAATTTTGAGGGGGGTCTGGGGGTCCTCCCCCAGAAAATTTTTGGAATTTTTACCCTTAGAAGTAGTGTTTTGACTCTCATTTTGAAACCATTTAGATTGCATTGCTCCTTGTGAGTCAATTATTGAAAATTTCCCTGATTTTTTTAATTTTTTAAGAATTTCCCTGATTTTTCCAGATGAATATTAAATAGGTCGTTTTCATCAAAATACAACAATAAAAACGTTATTGTCGTAGTGTTTTGAAAGCTTATCACAATTTAATTTTAAAAAATAATTTGTAATAAACTTGGTTTTAATTATCTTAACTATTCTCTTTTCTATCAAAATAAACCTTTCAATCATATTTTTTCTTAATTTTTTGAGTATTTTCAAGCGTGGTTTTTTTTTTAGGGTACATGGTTTTTTTTTAGGAAAATTGGGTTTTTTTGGATTCTCACTTAATCGTTTGCCAATTTGTAATGGAGAGTTGGAATTAAAAATACTAAGCACTATAATGTAGAGGAGGGTGAGCCGTTACAACACAATTTTGTTCGATTTAATTATCATATTTTTTAAGCTTTTAATGACAGAAATGTGAAAAAGTGGGGTTTTTTAAAGGACAGCACTATATATGATTTACAAATCAGAGCTCTCGCTCACTTCTTACTAATAAGTCTAAGTGGAATTGAAAAATACGCGTTAAGAAGTATGATGCAGTGGGAAATTTTTGCATAGGTGAAAAGTTATGGAAGCGCTAATATTTTTTGATTAAGTGTTTACAATATTTTTCTAAATAAAAATTAAGTATGCACTACAATACTGTTATTTCATACAACATTTGCTTTGTCTAAGAGGTTATAACGTCAAATCTCAACTTTTGGAAACTGATCCGGTTACCAATTTAAGAAACTAAGATTTTTTCTTTTTTAGATCTTGTTGAAAGGAACTTATATAAAAACCTAACTTTAAAAAACAATAGAATAGAACCTCAATTTTGGGGCTTTGTGATTTGGCCCAGATATTACGTAGATTCCTACAACCACCCAAACCCAAAATGTTAATATTAATCCTCATTTTGAACAATGTTAGATTCCCATCCGAGATCTGTTTTGTCTCCTGTAGATTTGATTTGACATTGATCCCAAAAAAGTTTTCAGGCAAACCATCACAATTAGTGTAAAGTCATAGAAACCGCTTGTAGGGCAGTGAAAAACCATTTTTTAAGTTTAAGATGTTTTATTGTTCCTCTGCATAACTTTTATTAAAAATGAGTAAAATAATTTTAATTAATAAGCAGTTAAGTAAAAAACCTAATTAAGATAAATCAATGTTTTATTTTTGAATAAACAGAAATAATGAACAGAACAGAACAGACAAGTCTTCTTCATTACTACACAATTCTCAAATCAGATATAAAATAATACTGCATGAAGTAGAAAAATATTCTCATTTCAAAATTGATTCAATTTTTATCTATTTTTAAAAAGAACAAGCTGTGAAAATTAAGTAATTCTTTTATTCGGATAAGGTAGGTTATAATTTAGGTAAATAAAGTAAAAAAATTCACAATGATTGTAAAATTAAAAAACAAATGCATAGCTGCCAATTGAGCTAGTTTGAAAACGGGAAGATTTTGGTTAAAAAAAACAGATATACATGCACACATTTATTTACATAAAAAAATCGGCAGACTTATTGAAGCTCAATTGATGGCTGCCAACTGTGTTTGAAAACCGGAAGATTTTGGATTTAAAAAACTGAAGACTTTTAATATTATACATGCACACATTGATTTTTCATAAAAAAGCAGTCTTTTATGAACTGAAATGGGGAAAAAATAAAATGCTCGATATTATTCATCATTTCAACTTTTTGATATTTTCTTGATTTTACACAATTTGGCAATCAGTATCTGAAGAAAATGCAGACTTATCGAAGCTCATCGAGCAAAAGTAGGGATACCTTTCACAAAAATAAGATAATTTTCTTGAAAGATGAGAAAAACCGGGAAACTCCTTTCCAGTGGTAATATTTGAAAATGATTGAAAAACTAGGATTGGCAACAATGCAAATGTTATTGGCAAAAGAACCCATCATGTTTCAACAAATGAAAATGTCTCGTCTCATATAGTATAAAACCTTCAGTGCTATAATACAACCGGGTACCACTATTGGCAATGTTTTTGGCACTACTTTTGGCATTATAATTTATTGCACTGTATATTGCCCAGTTGGTAAAAGAAATTATAGCCATAGTTGGTGATAGTGATGTTAAAAAAAACTAGTGGCACCCGTCATAGTATGAAACCATACCTTCAAACGTTATCACAAAAACTTAATAAATGTTCAATAGCTGTCTTTCTCATGCACTACTGTAAAAGATGCAGAAAGAACAACTATTTTTTTAACCTTTGGCATGCCGTGATCTTTTTGATTTGTGACTTTTCTTCTCTTCCTTATGTTTGTGCTTCTTATGCTTGGATTGGCTTTTCTCCTCAGCATCACTGAACTCGTGATCAGGTTCAAAACTAAACTCATCACGATCTTTTCTTTTCAAAGGCTGGGAGTGATCAGAGCCAGTTCCTGGAGCCCTGATAGGAGAATGCTTTTGATGAACTGACTCTTTACTGTCTCTTTGACCTTCCTGGGAATGCTGGCAGTTTTGAGGGTCATACTGTGCACTGTGCAAAGAGGAATACGTCATGGACTTGGGAGAATAAAGCTCGATGGGTCTGGAATGAATGGGAGAATGCTGAGAGTGCGTGTGGTGAGGAGGACTATACTGAGAATGTCCATCATCACTTCGACGAGACGAATGTCGATGACGCTTTGGGGAGGAGGAACGAGGGTGACCTCTGGAACGGGCCGACCGATGTCTGCGGTGCGTACCTTCCCTCCTTCTGTCTCTGGATCGAGACTTTGTTGGTATTCGGGAACTCGAGTAGGAGCGCTTTCTGGATCTGGATCTTGAGCGAGTGAAGGAGCAGGTCGTCGATCGGCTCCGACGCCTGGTTTTGGATAGTTTCCGGGACCCAAAAGAAGAACGGGATCTGTGCGAATCGGAGCTTCTACTTCTTCTACGGGGACTGCAATTTCTAGAATATCTTTCAAGCTTTCTTTGAAATTCTCTCAGACGTCGATCATCCATGCTTCTGGAATGGTACAAAACAAACAAATGAGGATAAGACTTAATGGCTTTAGTTACTTTGACAGTTAAAATAGCTAGTATAAAAAACAATCGTAATGCTTTCAAAAAATTTTAAATAAATAAATTTCAAGTTAAAACTAGCAATTAGCATTTCAGTCTTTTTTTTATATTTAAATTGCAAAAAATTTATAAAATATCACATGGACATTAAATAGGTCCTTAAAGTTGAAAATAAAACTATATCAGAGTAAAAACAGCTTATTTCAAGGCAAAATGTGTGATGTTGTACTGAAACTCAGTACAAATCACTGCCAATTGGTCAGCTGATTTTGCATTTCATTCATAATAAACCAGGGATGGAATTCCACTTTTAGCACTTTCAAAAAGACCAAATTCCATCCCAGGACAAAAGATCCCATGCCACTATTTGGTAAAGTAATTTTTCTCTTCATCCGTGTGATTTATTTTTATTTTGATTCTTACCTTTCAACTTTGTGAGGATCTTCTTTGTCAAAAGGCTGGCTTCTATAAGCAGGTGATGCTATTTTTAGAAGTGAAGGTCCCACACCAGGCGGAGGTGGTTGTGAGGGAATTTGAGCAGTAAGTATAGGAGAAGCACCTAAAATATACGAACAATAAATTTGGTTGCTATAATCACATAATCCCTTTTACAAAAAGTGGGAAGTTGCAATGCTCAAATCAAATAAAACACCTTGTTCCTTTAAAATTAGAACTTCTTGGAACAAACAAAAAAGGTAACTTTTTACAAAGATAAGAAATATTTTTTCCCTAAAAAATGTAAAGAAATATCCTTGCCTAACTTTATTGACAGTTATTTGTTTAAATTTGGTAAATGAAACATAAATGAGTGTTTCCAATAAAATCGATTGTCCCTTAAAGTTGTCTGTCCATAGACAGTTTAGTTCTCCGTGAGTAAGTACAGTATTCCTATTTTACCCAAGAATCTCTCTATATTAAAAAAAAGTAACAGTGACCGCCGTCACCGCCGCCGCTGATTTTGAAAATTTTATTTTTGACCACTGTTAACTCTCACTACACAAAAACTATTTGAAGGAATATTATGAAATTTTGACCATTGGTAGACAAATGCATGATGATCATTTTAGTTTCCAAACCTAATTAATTAGATAAATAGTTCTGGAATTATTTAATGTCAAAGTCGAAAATTATTTTTTTCGGCTGCGAGTTCGCCCCCAGCAAAATCTATTTACAGCAGAAACATGATTTTTTGCAGACACATACTCTTAGGTATGAAGTTTTGCACCTCGTCGCCCTTTTTTCGAATTTCGATTTATTTTTGGAGCTATTAAATTCTAAAATTTCGAAATTGTTTACCCTTTTTCGTTTTTTTCGTTATAATAGAACAAATAATCACAGTAGAACTATGATATCTTAAACACGCATACAATTATTTTTTATAGAAAGATTGGCGTTTCGTTTTTCAAAAAATTCGAATTAGTTTTGGAATTATTAAGATACCAAGTTTCAATTTTTTCTTCTCTTTCTGGTCGTTCACTAGAGAAACAGGCAATTATTTTTATGAGTATGATTTCTTATTCCCAATGATTTACTAGATACACACGTGCATTTCATAAATTTAAAAGTTTTTTAATGGCATTTTTTTTCTCTAAGATGGTTGATGATAATTAGTAGACTTGCTGGATATTTTTGAAAACATTTCGGTAAAATCAGGGGCGTAGCGAAGGGGGGGGGTCCCCGGGTCCGGACCCCCCCCATGGGCCCGACCTAAAATTTTTGAACCCTTTTTTAGGCTTTAAATATTCCAGTGCCTACTCAAAAGAGGGCGTCTATGTCCCTTAAAAGTATCTAAAAACCACCTTTTTTGCTTGTTAAAATCTAAAATTTTCCGAGGGATCCCCCGGTTTACCTATAAAAAACGTATTAGTTGAGGGACGATATAAGGGGAGGGGGCGATAAAGGGTACTAAACGAGTAAACCAAACCCTGTTTTTAGGGTAAAATTTCCAAACAAATTTTGGGGGAGTACCCCCAGACCCCCCTTGGGACTTGGAACTTTATAAAACAACTTTTTTAATGATGAGTTCGTCAAAATACAAAACTCCTAGCAAATAATAAATTCCTGAAAATATAATGATCGAAATTCGGATTAGGTGTACCAAAACGAGTTGAAAACCTGCTTTTTAGACTTGAATTTCCAAAAATTTTCTGGGGGAGGTCCCCCAAACCCCCCTTAAGGTAATTCGAACACGATTATTTTCAACCTTTTTAATATTATATTCGTTGAGGAGATTCAATTTGATTTTCAAAATTTTTAGCCCCCCCCAAAAAAACCGAATCCTGGATCAACTACTGCCTCAGAAACGTCATATTTTTTACTTTTTTCCTAAAAAATTATCTGGCTTACAAGGAGCGGTGCTCCTCGGTTACTACCTCATGAATGAAGTAAAAAAACTCCTTTTTAAAATCAAATTTCTAAAAATTTTCTGGGGGTGGACCCCCAAATCCCCCTCTTAAATATGGAGCTACAGAAAACTATGTTTCTCGACGGTCTCCGTACTTAATAAAAAAATTATGTGGATTGGAACTTTCAATCGAAGTAATACTTAATCTTAATTATTACACTAATTATTTTATTAATAAATTATTAACTATATTAATTAACACAGAGCAGAAATTAAAAGTAATATGAAAATTATAACTTTATTTCACTAATTGTGGACTGGACCCTTTTTGATATCCATTGGTAAATTTTTCGCACTGGACCCCCCCTTAGGAAAATCCTGGCTACGCCACTGGGTAAAATTATTGGTAAACTAAAAAGGAATATTTTAGTAACAGTTTTATTTTGATATTTTTGTAGTAATGGTCCGCATTAAGTTATTGATAAGTTAGACAGATAAAAAGTTTCGATTTTACAATAAAAGATTCGAAGTTCCAGGTTTTACTGGATAGTTGAGATGAAACAAGCGAGCTCTGCTCGCTAAGATCGCGAAGCGATCTTCAAAGAACTGCGGAGCAGTTCCAGGGGTTGGTGAGCGATAGCGAGCAGGGGGCAGAGCCCCCTAGTTTAATACAAAGTCAGACATATTTGAGGAAAGACAAAGTGATAATATGTCAGGGGGTTAGGGGAAAATTACTAATGACTAGTTAGTGGTGGAGGGAGAATAGGAGCCCTGCGACCTATGGTCTATTTGTACAGCTTGATTTTGTGACCAGAGCCAGAAATAATTTCAGCTATTTTTGTGCAGAGTAGTTACACTCTCAAAGAACAGAAGTTTTTTTTACCTCTTGACCACCCTTGCAAAAAGGATTACTAACAACACCAATAATGTTCAGGTCTTTTAAGACAACACTAGCAAGGGGAACCATAGAAATGCATTTTGCTGGCAGGATACTCATACTTATAATAAGAACTGATGCATTACTACAAGAGCTATCAAATGCTATAAAAAAATTTTTTACATGAAAATTATAGCCGGACTACATACCTGAAGGGGACCATTGAGGGGCAAAAGCCTGGGGACCGGAAAACAAAATAGCTGGCGAATAAATGGGTGGTACAGCAGGTACAGGAAATGGTGGTGGAATTATTAACGGACCCAGAGGAGGCATATATTTTTCCCTACGGTGACGACTACGGCACTTTTCATAATGACTCACATCATAGGAGGAGTCGCTGTGCTCTGTTTCCGATGAAGAATACTTGGGAGTGCTAAAAAAGTACAAAAACTTCAGTGAGACCCAAGAAACATAGGGTAGTCTATTCTTGATAGTAGGGATTAAATTTTTTAAAAAGAAAGAAAAAAGAGCATTTCAAACACTTATGCTTTAACCAGTTTGCTGCCGAGGACGCGCTGGCGCGTCCTGGAGAAAAGAGCGCTGATATCTACTGTAAAATTTTATCACTTTTTGGGACCATCTGTATTTAATGTATTAATCCGTACTCTTCCATTTCACGCAGGCAACATGTACTACAACTTCAATCTACTGCCGAGCTGGTGTCTTTTGGCGATATTTCATTTAAGACCTTTCCTAATTTCTACGATTTGTAAAATCTCGTTTCACACGATGCCATCTAGTATAATTTATGCTTTAAGATCGGACTAAAAACCAACAAAATCGTTCTATTCCGGCATTTTTTTACAAAAAAATCTTTATTTCTTATAATGAATTTAAAATAGGTATAACATTTTATTCAATTACTATTCTATTGAAATTAGAGCTCATTTTACTCATACTCAAAATCAAACAAGATATGCTATCATAAAAGGCCTGTTAAAATTCTGATCTGCATGATGGGCATAATATTGTTTCTATATCCACGGCGGGGGTTACTAAAATCAAAACACCGGTCGTACATAGCATGAAGAATTTAGTTGAAGAAGCTGATCCTTGAGATCAAGCTTACAAACCGGAAAATGTATGAACCCACAATCCAATCTAAATATCACAATAGAGCTTTTCTGTTCGAGTCTGATCCAGTCCAATAACAGAGCTAACGCAATTCAGTCCCCATTTGGTTAGAAATCAACAACATAACAGGTCCAGGTGTAAAACTTTTGTCATTTTGACCTTTATAATAGTGAATCAAACTATCTGGCAGCTTTATGGTAAAATTCAATCAAATTTTACTAAGATAATAATACATTTCTTAGATTAGATTAGATTTATTATCCAAGTCATAAAATTTTAGGAAAAAAGTTATGGTACCTGAAAAGAAATGAAATAATTGCTGATGACAATTTTAGGAAAGGTTGAATAGGGCACACCGCAAAGACGCCAAGTAAGAAGTGGTAGTACTTGTTAGTTCTGGGCAATGGAAAAGTATCAAGAAAGATATACTGTACACGGACGATCTGAAACGTCAAAGAACCGTACAATAGTACTGCCCTCGGTTTTTAATAAAAGTGGTGACAGCAAACGTGTTAATCATTCACCATTTAGAGTAGAACTTCACTTAGTTGGTTTATGAGAGGGTTCACAGTATTTGAAAAATATCTATCTGATCTTACCTAGAAGTGTACCGGGATTCTCCATCTGATCTATAATAGTGAGTTCTACGAGAACTTCTTTCAGGCTTCTGTTTATACCTTCCATGATAATCTTCACGATCATAGCCAGACCAGTCATCTAAACAGATATCTAGTTATAGTTACATACTATTAACACAGCTCAAATCAAAAATAGAAACTCAAAAATGAAACTATAATTAAACTATGTTTTTGCCAGGGAGAGATAATTAAAACCAAATTTTGTAAATGTCTTTTAAAACCTTTAAGGTTTATTGGAGGTGGCTTATTAAGATTTCAGCAACTTTATGTGGAAAAATTTGGGGGGAAACAGGCAAATTTAAAATGAAAGCAGACAAAAACTCCCTACATACCTTGATGAGGGCGTTGGTTAGGAAACTCTGGGTGAAGATTAGCAGAATGCTGCAAAAGAATCACAAATTTAATAAAGTACAAAAAAAATCAGACACCTTCCTTAGTAGATTGCAATGTAATTACACTTACTAAATACTGGCGTTTGTTGCAAACATTAGTTATGGTTTCTATTGTACTGATGGCTGTGGAGTCTGGAGATACTTGGGGAAAATTTCCCTCCTTAGGCACAGAGGATGCAGGCTGAGGCAGAGAGGGAGCTTTCTTAAACAAAATAGATAAACCGTCTTTTTGTCCGTTATAGTATTTGGCAACAGCATTTCTCAAGAAACGATTAGGTACAAGAGTGTTAGGAGAAACCTTGGTTCGATGACATACAGGACATTCATGGTTCTCCGAATCCAATAGAACTTGCCGCACACCTTTTAAAATAAAAGGATATCGTTTTACGACTCTTAAGAATATTAAGTAAGATTAGTAAAGTAAATAAAAAATAAAAATAAAATAATATAAACCTTTTAGTTGAAAAATCAAAGAAAAACAAATTTAATATCAAATGAGCACACTAACCTACCTAATTTTATACACACATTAAAAAACTAATTTCAGATCCATACATATTTCTTTTTAAATATTATTATTAATGTTAATTTTTGGAGGCCTGATATGCGCAAGATTCTGCCTTTTTTTAGAAAATTTTTATCTGTCCTTGGCAAAAATAGGCTGCTTAAATTATTTGGACAAAAAACAGAAGAAATTGATTGAAAAACGGATGACGGAAGATTCTCTTAAAAAACAGAAATCTAAGCGACTCTTCCGGCTAAAACAGAAGAGTTGGCAGCTATGAAAAGAGTAAAGACAAGACTAAAAAATAGGTTGGGAGAAACTAAGATAAGTAATTTATGATGATATCCGATTTATATATCTGCAAAGATATATCTGTATATCTTTGCAATACTATAGTGCAAACAAAAAGATTTGTCAAGAGATTAAATTAAGAATAAAAATAAATCCTAACTTATTTTCTAATAAAATGTGGAGTATTATTATTATGTTTTTTGTTTTAAAAATATATATTTTACATAAAATATGTTCACTTAGTGGGTCCCTGGGACTCAGGTTGACAACAGTTCACCGCAAACACTGCTTAAAAGCAAATGCTTTTAGCGTTTACAGGTTTTACAAGAATTTTGGTAAAAAAACATTTTTTCTAAAAAGTTGTGGTATTTGTTTAACTCTGCAACATGGTCCAACACCATCTCAAAATTACAAGAGAAAATTTTGATGGTTTGTCTTTAGTTTACTAAAACTAACAAATAGAGAACAGATATCTTACATTCATCACAAAAACTATTTCCACAGCAAGGAATCGACACCGCATCCCGTAACAATTCATTGCAGACCATGCATAACAGCTCTTTGGGTACTTGGGCTTTAGGTTCAACTACTGGTTCATCTTGAGGAACAAATGGTGGTTTCTCTTTTTTCACTTCACTGTACAATTGGCTAAATAGAACATGTTTAATTAGTTAACAGAATTAGTAAACAATATTTTTTATACCAAATGACATGAAAAGGATAATGAATCTCTTCCAGTATAATCATCATAAATGTATCCAATAAAAGTTATAAACAAGAAACACCAAGTTTTTTCATCAAAATAACCCATATAAATTTAGAAATGCATTCTAAATAAAATTCTTAAAAAGCAGATGACAATACTCAACTATTTTTATACAGGAAAGATAAATCTAATGAAATATAAACATTAAGAAAACTACTTAATTTCATATTAAATTATTATTAATTATATTAGGTTGAGGTAAGAAAACTATGGGGAATATTGAGCTTTAAACTGCTTCTTGCCTAACATCATTTAAATCACTAAGTTAGGTTGGCTGATGAAATGCAGATGAAAATGCGATAAAACACAAAAGCAGATGAAAATGCGTTAGAATAATGCAAGAGGTTCCATAACTCACAGATTAATTAGAGGAATAGCATAACTTCCTGAGCTCGTAAGAAGAGCCCCTTTATGTTCAGGACCATCAACAGTAACCATAAAACTACGAGGAATTCCTGTACTACGTTTCACATTGTGTGTAGGGCAGTTCTGCACCCAATGATTACCTTGCTGTCCACATCTGTTGCAAGTGTAACCAAAGGGAGCAGGTCCTGTTGTGTTCTTGGTCTTTAAATACCTAATGAAGATACAGAAATTCATTTTATTGTTTGAAAACTCACAAAAACTTTCCCTAAATTAAGCAGCAAAATAAATAACTTCTACATTAGAAATATAATAAAAATATAATGCTTTTAATTTCATAACCCAATGACCAGAATGACTTTTATGCCCATTCAAAAATATAATTTACTTAATATTAAGGTCTTACAAGATACATTGATGTTACTTTTGGCAAACAGGCCAAGAGTTTTAATAGCAATCAATTATAAGGGTAAAAAAATTTACAAGAAAGTAGGAACAACAATATCAGAGGAAACTGATCTCAAGTTAACACAGTAAACTGCTATAACTAATATTAACCTATAAGTTCCATTCCAAGAGGGGAAATCAATTCAACATTGTATATTAGTTGAAAACTATATGCATTGGATTAGATTAAATAAGTGATTTAGGTTGTTTTAGTAGTAGTTCATACACTAGCTGCATATGTAAGCATTAAAACATTTAAACTTAAAATATAGTAGATACATAATCGGTAAAAATTTTTTGAAACTGAAGTAAAAAATATGTGCTTCCAGGTGTTATGCTTAATAGCCAAAAATAATAAAAAACACCATTAAAATATCTCCACTAGCAGTTTTAATTTTTGTTATACTTTTATGAGTAAATAAAATGCTGACAATATAGTATGATTGAAAAGATTTGCACCCACTTAACCCTTAAGTTACAAAAAAACCTATTAAGCAAAAATCCTTACTTAGAAGGGTCATATTCTTGACTAGATTGATGAATCATAGCTTTTACTTTATCTTCTTCAGTAGCATTAGAGTTAACTAAATCAGCCTTCTAAAAACAAACAAATCAATAAAAAACAACTCAAACCTAAGGTTTCTTTTTACCACACATAATAGTATTTAAAAACCATTTCAAGGAAAGAATTTATGCTTACTTACCTTAATGATTCTATCATATCTTATTAATCCAAAGTTTCCCTATAAAAAACACATTGAAATTAGAACTGATAATTTTTAATAACTTTCTTTCCAAAAATAATTTATTCAAATTAACATTTTTAAATGAATACTTTATTTAAGTATACTTACTTGATTTATAGGTAGAGGCAGATCAGGCTGGTCACTGAAAAAAAGATCAATTTGTCTTAATGAAATTTTTCTATTAATATGAGTTTTCAACAAATATTCTATGTAGTAACAATACAAAGACAAATAAAAATATTTTAAAAAATCGTCCAAACTACTTTTAGAATTTCAGTTACAATTGGAACTGAATATCTGATTTAAAACTAATTAATAAAATAGAGTAAAATCAATGATCTTGTTATCTAATCAACACTAGCGTACCTTTTTTTATTCTTGGTTCCATCTTGGACAGGAAGACGGGACACAATAATTGATGTATTTCTGGGAATTAATGTTTCATCATTGTTGTAAACTAATGGGAAGAAAAAAATAAGTTACATTCTAAAACAATATGAATCTACCAATTTATAACTTTTTGTTTTTGGAACAGATTAATGTACAGTAGGGGAAATGCTTTATAACAGAAGCAAGATTTATTTTTCAGCATAGTAAAAACCTATAAAGAAAAAATTGGTTTAAAACAGCTTTAAAAATTACACGATCTAATTTGATATCTTCTTTTATGTAATAAAAGACAACTTCTAAGTTTTGGTGGAATAATTTGAGTTCTAGAAAAGGATAATGTAAGCATTCAAGGAAAATACAAAAAACCAAAATTGAATTTATTTGAGTAGTAATAAAAATAAACACAATTATTCTAAGCAGATAAAACATTTCAATTTAAAGTTATCTAAAATGAGTATTTAATTTGGAACTTATTCCTCTAAGTGTCCAAGTTGTTTCTAATAGAAAAAAGCATAATGTTTTTAACTCATAATAAGCAACTAATAAAGCTAACAAAACTATACTAAAATTATCACAATCAGAGAAAGAAATAGCCATTATAATGAAATTTTATACTTAAACCTATCATATCAACCAGAAAGTAATTAAATAAAAATCGCAATATAGTACCATTTCTAAGCATATTGAATCAGAATACAGAAGAAATAACACTTATTTAGTAATAAAACAATCTTTTAAAAAACAACAATATAACCGAATAGTTTCAAACTATAAACTGTTACTTAAAATTAAAATATTAAACAATGAATGAACATATTTACAAATTGAAATCAAGAACGTAAGAATTCTACAATCAAATATTTTAAGTATTCAGGATTTTGTAGTTATTCAACTCCTGATTTAGGTATCAACTTTCATCCCAAAAAATCAAAGCAATAATTTCAGTTTGAGAAATCAAAATTCCAATATATAACAGGATTTCCAGCCCATATTAACTCTTTCAATCCTGATTTGGATTAAAATTGTATGGAAGACTTAGGGCAATCGGGACAGATAGACTTAAACTGTTAAACCATAATCCCAGAGAATACAAATTTTTCATACATTCATTCAAAAATTACAATATATTTTTTGCACACTGCAAAAAAACACTAATTTTGAATTTGAGATAATCAATCATTTTAAGTGTGAGGCAAATGTAAAAATGCATGGATAAGTTTCAAAGAAATACATAAAGAGGTAGATAAAATACTTTATTGAACATATTTAGTTCTACAAGAATGTGGCTATAAAAATAACACAAAGTAAAAGTTATTTTATGCCACACAGGAACATAACAAGTGTAAAAGTATAGATAGATTTAATAACACATGTGAGTATCTATCAACATATATTTAAAATGTCATTCAAAAAGCATAAACTTTCAAATCACAGAAAATATTCAGAAAAACAACTTAGGTACTTTAGGATTAGTTAGATGCAAAGATCTAATTGGACTACATTAACAACATTTTATTATTTACACACAAAAAATGTAGCAAAATTAAAAGATGCTTGTTAAGACGCTCTTATGGTTTTTTATTTTGATATTTGGTTATTTTTGTCAATTTAGCATATAACACTAGCACTCTGCTTATCCCAAAGTACCATAACCTATTTTAATATGATGTATACAAGTATATACAGGATGTTTTAATAAGCCTGCACCCATACTCTGCACAGCCAGATTCCTGGCAGTTTACATAAAAAAATGACCAAACTAATACCTCCCCCCAAGTTTTCAAAAAATTAAGATAGAAAAGGGTAGAATTGGGCAGATTGTATAAAACATCCAAAATAAAAATTAAAACTAATAGATTAAAAAAACTAAACAAAAAAGCAATTAAAACAAAATAAAATGCAGGATTGCTACGTTTAAAATACTTGTTCTAATCATGTTTAAAACAGTGTTTCCCAATCTTTTTCGGTCCATGCCCTACCAAAGCCTTTCCAAGTTTTCCATGCCCCCCATGTAAGATTACAAAAAAAATGTTTACATTCAAAATGCAATATTTAATTTAAAAACTTAAATTTGTTGATTTTTGAAAAAAAAATGAGACATAGAAAACGAGTGAATTTTCCAAACCCAAAATAGAGAACTATTAAATTTGAAATACAAAATAAGATCAAATACTACAAATTATTAGATCATAAGGTTATTACAGAGTTATTATACATAGCCATAACCAGACTAGTTTGGGGGGATTGATTCAAAATTTGCAGAAGTACTTCCTTACAAGCACTTTTATCCGTTAAATTTTTTATGACTTAACAAGTAACACTGGGGTTCTTTCCTCCCCAGGAAACATTTTACAAACTTCCTTTATGAACATAGTGTTTTAGATCATTTTGAGACCCATTTAGATCCAAAGAGACCTTATCATTGTAAGCTGCAAAATTGTCAAGGAAAACCGTATTCATTGTAAATACTTTATATGAAATGAAAATTCTTAAATTGCCCCAGTGCATGCAAGCAATGTTAGGAAACACTGGTTTAAAACAAAGTAAAAAAACATTGTTTAAAACACTCATTATTCAAAAAACATCATTAAATGTTAACACTTAAAGTGTTACCATTTATGACATGACATTTATAACTTAACTTAGTTAACATAACTAAGAATATTTAACATAACATATCAACCAAACCAGTTACAGGGGGGGCAATCCAGCCGAAAATTGGAGCCTTTTTGCAATATTCTCCATCTGCCCGTTCATAAAATCTCCCATCTGCGGCAAAATCACCTCAATCTGCCCGTTCAAATCCATAAAAACAGCCTCTTCACAAAATTAAAATTTGCAAGAAAACTCACAAAATATTTGAGCTTTTCACGATTTAAGTTGATTTTTACTACTCATGCACTGATCTGTTAGCTCTGTCACTGCTTAAATTTTTCACAAAAATATTTTAATTTCCTCAAAAATTGGCCACAAAAAATAAAACCTAGATCAACCCTTGAGTTAACTAATTTGGCGGATCGCTAACTGGTTTATATTTTGAGTTTATTATTATTTGATGCACCTTCTTCAAGGCATCTGAAGTGAGAGAATACAACTGCTCCATTACACTACGTCATAATACAAGTTCTAAGTAAAAGTTCTTTCAACATCTACTACTACTACTTCAGACAACATCATTCGAGACTACCTACATCGATCCTTCAAGTTTATGCTATCTGTCTTTAAAAAATTCAGATGGTCGAACTTTGTGCTTTAAGAAAGGTTTAAGTGTTTTATCAATTTAAATAAATATTGGTAGCTTTGTCAGAGGTTGTAGTTTTTTAGTCTACATTTAATAAATAGCTTTTTGGATGTCTTCTCAATTCATACTTTTTAAGTTGTGTTTGATATTATTAACAATTATCAATTAGGAACTCAACAATGATTAATTTGGAAATCTGCTTAGTTATAAAATGCCCTGGTTTCATTTGTGTCTAAATTAAGTAAATCCATGCATTTACTGGTTAACCAAGGATAGTAAAAGGGTCACATGATTTCGACAGATTCTGAGTTGAGAAAGGAAGAAGCTGAGGGGCAGTCGATCGGAAGAGAAAGATACATTTACTCCCTCTAACCTTAGTTAGACTCTATATACATAAAAAATCAATACATTTTAAATAAAATAAAAAAATACAAAAGCAAAAAAATCACAAGACCCTTTTACTATCGTTGGCTAAGCAGTAGATTACATTATACATTTTGAAACTAAGATAAGGAAAATATAATATTTTATATATTATAAACAAACATCATTGCAGAAAGGAATTCATGGAAGAATTATTAAACTGTTGTTTTGAAGTACCTACTATTTTAAACACGTTGTAAAAGAAATTATAGCAACCCTAAAAACTATATACAGTAAAGCACCGTTTATACGTCTTTCAAGGGACCGACGTAAATCGACGTATAAATGAAAAAACGTATAAACGAAAATGTCCTTAATATTAGGTTTATAACGCCCCTAATGCAGATTTACAAAAATACGTTAAATTTTAGGTTTTTCTAAAGAAAAAAAATTACTTCAAAACAGTCTATAAACTGAAAAATATTAACTAATAAACTTTAAAATCGTATTAAATATTTTAAAATATTAAAACATTTAACATAAAAATTAAAGAAACTCTACCTTTATAATGATAGGGGTTATATAACGGCAGTTTTATGGTCCCGCTTTCTTTGTGGGGTCATTTAGCAATCAAAAGAATTCTTCTCCTCTGCAGGGGGTGCTGGAGACCCCCTAACCAGAGATAAGGGCCATAAAACTGTAGTGTAGTTCATCCCGTTATCAGTTCAACGAACTGCCCTTTTTCTCACCCCCACTCCATTGGTCATGCCCCCAACAATGGCCAAGGAATGCAGTGCTCTTCAACCTTTCCTGGGGAAATTTTCCCACGGAATAACAACTGATACTGGATATTTTCGAATTTTAAGACAGCCGAAAACGACGTATAACCGATATTGCGCGTCGTATAAACAAAGAATTTTTGTATTAAAAAGAATAGGAATGAATTGGGACTTCGCGAAAACGACGTATAAATGATAAAGTCGTATAAATGAGAAACGTATAAACGGTGCTTTACTGTACATATCTTTCAAATTCAAATACAAATGAATGATCTGACTTCTGTCAGAGTCTTTAGAGGATTAGAAACAACAACACAAATGAATGATAATGATAAAACATAAATGAAGTCACATTTTTGACCCCTTTCTCAATAATGTCACAAAGTATCACACTTCACTATAAACCCTTCCCCTTTTGTCACATGGCATTCGGAATAAACTCATATTTTGTAAGTGTAAATTTTATAATAATGTCATTAAAATGCATTTTCCAGAAAAAAATTATTAATGAAGTTTCTTGTTAATTTCCAATGTGGGATGTCACAATAAGGAAGTTGCATGTGTCAGATTTTCACAAACATTCAAGTGTTCGTTTGGTTTTTTGTATGGACGATGGAGTTACCATACAGTACCGGACGATGACGTCATATCCTAAACTCTTGGCGTTTTCTTTGAAAAAGGGTTTTTTTCAATCAAAAAATTTCTCAATCGGCCTCAAGTTTTGGGTAGTTGCTTATTTTTGCATGAAGAATTGATTTAAAAAATATTAAAAAATCATGCAACTTCCTCATTCTTCTCCTTATTACAGATTAATGAACCCCTTCCCCCTCCAAGTATGACATCATTTAGTGATGGCCCCTTAATTGTTGAATAATAATAGACAAGAACAAGAATAATAATAGACAAGAAATAACAATACTAATTTTATTACATAGACAGGGACTAATACAGGTTAATTTAGGTACTGTTTATCGGCACCATCACAAAAATTCTTCAAAAAATAGACATCTTCACAATTATTTCTTTTACAAAAAAACCTAAATTTACTAAGATTTATTCTTTTAAAAATAGTAATTTAATGCCTTGAGCATTTATTTTATATTCTTATTAAAATAATTTTTTTTTCAAATTTCACAAAAATAGATGTTACAATTATTCACAAAAATGCCATGTAAATTTTTCACAAAAATGGAGGTTAATTTTAAAACCCTGCATTCAGTCCCTGATAGAACAACAAAAATAATAATATCGATGTTAGTTGGTATCACGTGATTACATAACAAAATTCCAGCACAGATAAATTATTAAAACAATCAATTAACTTACCCTCTTCGGTCTGCGCATTCATAAGTTTTAGCTCAAAACCAGAACACTTCCCCATCTTTTTCTGATGTAAAATTGATTTTTTTAAATCTGCAACTGAAATGCCCATGCCATCAAATGAGACCGAATTATGTTCAAGACTAGTTTTGAACTTATAATGGACAGACATTGTGGCAGATTATTTCAGTCAACAGAAGGTTAATTTTTTGATTACTTTTAATGCCTAGGTTTCTTTATACTATACCATATGATGACATATGAAAGTTTGAAGAAACCATGTGACATTCACACTCTTGTGACAGGGAAGTTGTACTCAATCAGCAGCAGTAGTAGCCTTTCTTCAAATCCTGAAATAAAATAATAAACACATGATAACCTTAAATTAACTTATACAAAATGACAGATTGGAGGGTTACCCGGGTCACGTTTCACATGCTAGATCAAGAAAAACAAGCTACTGATCATAATTGATCAATCCTTTTAAATTCAACTACTGTAAGAGTTAAATCAGTGGTTCATCAGTTGAAAACATATTTTTTTAGATTATAGAAGAATTTTAACTATTATGTATTTTTCACTTAAGTTAGATTTTTCAAAGTAAATTAGGGTAAAATAACTGATGTTTTTGTAATAAATCTTTAAAATGTGTAAAATACTTCCATCTTTGTGGTTTTTAATCATATATTTAAAAAGTAATCATAAATTTTAATTTAAAAAGATATGTCCCATCCCGGCCCGGGGTGGGACACTTTTAGAGGTTACTTTAATTCGTTCATAAATCCTAAGTTTTGTTTGCTATCACTTTGGTTATATTTTTTAAACATGTTAAAATGTTCCAAGATGTTAGTTTGAAAGTTTCAAATTTATACAATGAAAACTAAATCTTTATAAAATATTCTTGGAAGAAGTGTCCCATCCCTCCCCGGTCTCCCCTATAATTTGAGAATACTAATTTAACTTGCTGATTAAAATATCAGAGAAAAAATTTATTTAGCAGATAAAAATGTCCTTTTTGATCAGAACAGTGCTCATGTTTTTGCTTTGGGAAAATTGAGGGATATGGGTTAAAAATTTTGGCACAGCTTTGATAAGAGTCGACCAACCGCCATGTTTACCCCAGCTCAAATTAGATCTATATTGTTGTGTGTCATCATTTGAGCTGTGGGTAAACATGGTGCCTGGTCGACTCTTATCGAAGCTGTGCCAAAATTTTAATAATACCCATTCCATTACTCGGGTTTAGTATCCTCACACTTCCTACTATTCCCCTAAGGGAAAATTCCCCCCTCTGGTCAGTTTTACTTCGAATTAAGAAGTAGCTGTGAGATCAATGGGTTTTTTACGAAATTCTAGAACACCCCAAGAGTATAAATTAAGGCAGGACTGCCGTTCCAAGATATGAGGCTGCCTAAAAGGAGGCAATGTTGAAAAATAAACAGTTTTTGAAACCATAAGTTACTATTTTCATGGTCAGGCCGAGAACTTTACAAACTACCCTAGTACAGTCTCTACTTAAAACTCGTGATGAGAAGCAGGTAGGCCTAGGACATGCTATACGACAGATCAAGGAGCTTACCTTAGGATACCTTGACGTTGATACTTCGAACAAAGATGAGCTTTCTCTGAAGAGGATAACTGTTTAATCAAATATCAACACTTTCGGCAACTTGTTTAAGTTAATAAATTTAATCGGCCTAACTAAAAATACAACAGACAGAAGACAAAATAACTCACGTGTCAAACGAACTGACAAGAAGCAAGAAAGAAGAGTTGTCGGCATGTCGGTGCAAGGCTGAACAAGGCGGTGTGTGACAATGACAACAAAAGCACATTGTATTGTTATTGTTGTTTCTTCATATCACTTCAGCTCTTGTTTGCCTAGTATTTAGTTACAGAGGGTTCATGATTCAGGCATAAAGTTTGCTCTCTAGCGGTAGCTTTTGATACCCCTGCAAGCGGAAACGTAAGCCAAGCCAATCGGTTTGAACGGGGATGGTTGTAAGTAATAATAAAAAAATAAATAAAGCTGCGGCGCAAGTTCAGACTTCCGTATGCGCCAAGTTTTTAGCGTTAAAGATGACTAATATGGTAACCCTAACCCATGTTAAAAGAGTCATTTGGCTTCTAAATGTGCCGCTAAACAGCTGAATTTCGCCAAGCATACGCAACTCTGAAGTTGCGCTAAAGTTGCTACTCTCCAGTTCCATACAAAAAACTTGGCGCAAGTTCAGAGTTGCACCTGCGCCAAGTTTTTAGCGTTAAAGATGACTAATATGGTAACCCTAACTCATGTTAAAAGAGTCATTTGGCTTCTAAATGTGCCGTTAAACAGCCAAAAATCGCCAAGCAGGTGCAACTCTGAACTTGCGCCAAAAACTTACTAATCAAAACTTTAAAAAAATCAGAAGATTTCATCAGATCAGAAGAAGAAGAAGAAGAAAATTTTTGAGATGAGTCAAAATCCTAACTCTAATTTTTTAGATTAGAATTCCATATAATTTCTGGGGGAGAACTCCTTAAGGGCCCATTCATTAATTACGTAAGGGTCCCGAGGGGGAGGGGGGTTGGAAAAATCTCTACATACCCTTACTTGGAGAGGGTCAAACCCATTCTTACGTAAGATTTTTCAAGTTAATAAAAACAAATTCCAATGAGGAACTTGCATGATTTTTTTATATTTTTTTAATCTATTCTTCACGCAAAAATAAGCCACTACACAAAATTTGAGGCCGATTGAGAAATTTTTCGATTGCAAAAAATATCAAAAATCGTGTTTTTCGAAGCAACTGAAAACGCTTAATTGCATGCACAGTGACGTCACTAATCATGGACTTCACCTAAAATGTTCGCCTTGGATTTCTGACCGTCACCAGAAGTGTCTAGAAGGTAAATATTTATTAAAACACTCATATCGGACACTTCTGAAAAAAGAAATCATCAACTAAAACATAGAAATTCAATTTTGATAGCAATTTGGCTCGATGGATTCTACGTCACTGTGCATGCAAACACACTTCGCGTTTTCAGTCACGTGTTTTTTTCTCGACTTTTAAATTAAAATATTTAATTACTTGTACACTTTTTTGAAAATTTGACAAAATATTTCATTTTACTATACAAAACACTTGAATGTTTATGAAAATCTGACACATGCAAGTTCCTTATTATTCAAATCAAATTACTATTGAATAACCCCAGAAAAACTTAAAAATGCTGGCGATCTCGGTATATTTTCGAAGCTTTAATTTAAAAAAATGAAGGTATATCAGATGTATCTTTTTTATTGGAGTAGCATTAAGTTGACCCGTAGCAGGACACGTGGGGTCTCCCAGACTCCGCAACATTTTCCTCCCCTCCCCCCTACCACATGCTTGGTCAAATTGAATGGATTCCTCCGCTAGTTTCACCTTTCGTGACCTTGGCCCTGACCCCTTCTTATCAGCATGTTTTGACAAGTGCGACAGTACAAAAATTCCACTAATTCTTTTTCAGGAGTCCCAAAGACCCCACCTCCTCCGCAGTGTAATAGTTTTCGTTTTCGTCCAGAGTTAGTACGCATGGTATTGAAGCTCTAGGTCCGCGGAGATTATTTTTAATTATCTCTAATCCGCGTTGTGTGGAAGAGTTTTTTTTTAAATACATGAAGTTATGAGGGATTTTAGTGGGGAAGAGACTGTGAAGATGATTTCTGTGAAAATTTCTTATTTGTTTGCTTCCAAAACAATGGTAAAAAACCTATAATTCAGGCACTGTCAAAAAAATTTTCTATTGTTCTACACAAAATTTTCTCTTATTAAAATTTGCTTTATATATTAAATCATAAAAACAAAACAGTTAATTCACAATAGATGCGTTTTTATTTTTAAGTTTAAAGAATTTATTGCACCATATGGTTTCTATCGATAATTTTAAGTGTATTGGAAAATTATCTGGAAAAATGTTTATTTCATCATAAAGTTAAAGAAAATATTTTTCTATCAAGAGATAAATGTTCAAATAACAATGTACTGAAATATCAGAATCATATCTTAATTAGACGATTTTTAAAAAATATAGAAAGTTGCGGAGTCTCTGAGACCCCACGTCCCCTTGTATGTTCCATTTTTTCACCTCCCCTGTTACGGGTTAAGGACTAAGGTAAAAAATAAAAATCTTTGATTTACGTCAAACTGAGAGTTTTAGTGTAACTGATCCTTTTCTAACATTTTTTTATTTTGAAAAACGAAATAGAATCAGAGCGATAGCTCTGATAGTTAAGGATCTCAAAGACGGCGGGTCATCCCTTTCAAACTAGACCCATGGAAAAACTCAATGCGGACAACTACTTGTCCTGGATGGAAGATGTCAGAGCACCTCTTCTGGAGAAGGGCTGCTGGAGAATCGTGACGGAGGCGGAGAAGGAGCCACCGAAGCCAGATGATTCTTCCAAGGACGAGGTAATGAAGACATACAACAAGTGTCTAAAGGACTTTAAATTAAGAAGCGACAAGGGGTACTCCATAATATACTCCAGTATCTCCAAAGAATATCTTGGCCTGATTTCTGATACCGAAGATCCTGTAGTTGCCTGGAAACGTTTAAGTAAGCACTTCCAACCGGATTCCATGGCCCGAGCTGCTGGTGTAGCAGATGATTTCTTCAATTGCAGAATGGAACCTGGCGAAGAATTGGGAGTTTTTGCGTCGAGACTCAAAAAACAAATATCACTGTTGAAGGAAGTTGACAAGAAATTGCCCGAGTGGTGGTACTCGTTTCAACTGATTCGGTACTTACCCGAAGAATTCAACGGAATTGTGCAGTCTATTTACCGATGGCAAGAAGAGGAGTTCTCAAAGTTTGAAAAAGTGCTGCAAGAGCTTTTAGCAGAAGAAGCCCGTCTGAAGCAGAGAGCAAGAGACCGCGGATTAGCGGCTTTTCAGACGTCATCCCGTACGACAAGTCAACGTAAGAAGACCCCAGAGGTTTCCGTTCCTCGACAAGTGAAACCTTCCAAGAAGCTCACGTGTTTTAAGTGTGGTAAACCAGGTCACTATGCGAACAAGTGCAAGGAGGACAACCAGCGTTCAAAAGTCCCAGAACTTCAGGACAGACCTTCCAGTGGCTTCAACGACAACCAGCAATCCATTGGAGTGGATCATAGACAGCGCCGCAACTAACCACTTCACCCCTTTCAAGGAACTGTTGCGTGATTTCAAGCCCCTCGCTGATGTGTCCATGGCTGTTGCGGTTGAAGGAATCTCTTATCCTATTGAAGGCAGTGGGACTGTGACTCTGGACTTTCAAAACGCTGGTGAGTGGAATACTATTGATTTATATAATGTTCTGTATTCCCCAAAGTTAAGACGAAATTTAATATCAGGTTCTAAAATTGATATTGGAGGGGGTTACTTTGAATGTCGTAATGGTAAATTAACTGTTTATAAAGATAACAAAGTTAAGATTACTGCTAAGAGAAAAAATGGTTTATATATTGTAAATCCTGTTTACCCTAAAGTGTATTATAATTTTGTAAATGGTAAACCTGTAGTTAAATATATTGAAAACGGTAATCTTGAAAATTTAAGTTCTGAAACTAAGTCTAATGTTTCCTCTGTAAATAAGGAAAGTGATTTAGATGTTTGGCATCAAAAGTACTGTCATATAAATACAAGGTATATAATTAAAACCTCTAAAAATAACAGTGTTTTTGGTATGCCCGTACTTAAAGGTGATAAACTTGAGTGTGAACCATGTAAGTTGGCTAAATTGCGTAGAAAATCTTTTAAGTCTATTGGTAAAATAAGATCAGTTAAGCCTTTAGAATTGGTTCATATGGATCTTTGTGGTCCTTTCCCAAATACGGCTATTGGGGGATTTAAGTACTTCTTATCTATAATTGATGATTTCAGCCGTAAAGTAGTAGTTTACCCTTTGAAAGAGAAATCTGATGTGTATAATCAGTTTGTAAACTACCAATTAAGAAATGAACGTTTTCTTAACACAAAATTGGTATGTGTTAGGACAGATAACGGTCTTGAATTTTGCTCAGCTAAATTTGAAGATTACTTGAGTAATCTAGGGATAAAAACTGAAAGAACCAACACCTACACGCCTGAGCAAAACGGTGTTAGTGAAAGGTATAATTTAACTGTTGTAAATGGTATTCAGGCAATGCTGAAATCTAGTGGTCTGGGTAAACATTTTTGGGCAGAAGCACTATTGTGCTATACCTATGTGTGGAATAGGATATGTCATGGTAAAAATACCAAAACTCCCTTTGAACTTTTTTGTGGCCAGAAACCATCTGTGAAACATTTAAATATATTTGGGTCTAAAGTTTATGTAAGTGTACCAAAACAGCAAAGGAAGAAGTTAGATTTAAGGGCTAAAAATGGAATCTTTGTTGGGTATGCCTTAAAAACTAGAGGGTATCGTGTATGGATCCCAAATGAAAGGAAAGTTGTTGAAACTATAAATGTTTCTTTTTCAAAGCAATCTGTGCACAGTGGAGCATTGATGGGCCCATCTCAGTCTTCGGGAGGTGATTTTTCTGACTTTGAAGATGAAAATCTTTTAAGAAATCAAAGTTCAGAAAGGTTTGTGAGTTTTGAATCGGAAGATGACGAATCATCAGAAAATTTAAGTTCTGATTCGGATTCTGATGAAGACTCTAAAAAGAACGTTTCAGATTCATGTGGTGAAGAACAGCTAGTTGAAGCTGTAGTTTCCCCAACTGAAACGGTTAAGAAAGTTAGTTGGATTAGAGAAGCTAAACCACGCCCAGATGGAAGTCGCATAGACATTTATTATTACCCAGAAAATTCAAAAGCTAGATTAAGATCTATAAATGATGTGAAGCACTATTGTAATAACTTAAATATTGAATTTGATGAGGGGTTATTCAATTTTAGTGGTAAGTGGGACTATTCTGGAAAGGTACTTGAAGAATCTCCAAAAGGTAATAATTTATGACTAAATATTTTGATTCCAGGATCTTTTCAAGATGCAGTGCAAAGCCCGCAATCTGATGAGTGGTTTAAGGCAATGAGGGATGAAATTTCCATAATGAAAGAACGTCAGGTATGGGAATTAGTTAAAAGGCCACAAAATGTTAAAATATTAGGATCCAGGTGGGTATTTAATTTAAAGAAGGATGAGCAAGGTAATATAAAGCGTTTTAAAGCTCGCCTTGTAGCCCAGGGTTTTGGCCAAATCAGGGGAGTTCACTATGATGATGTGTTTAGCCCTGTGGTTAACTTTTCTCTCATCAGGTTATGCTTTTCTCTTTTTGTTTGTGGTTTGCACTGGTCACATTGTCAATTGGACATAAAGAATGCATATCTCTATGCAACTTTAAATGAATCTGTGTTTATGACTCAACCTAAAGGTTTTGAAGACGAGACAAATCCTGATTATGTATGCAAGTTGTTAAAGGCAATATATGGTTTAAATCAATCGGGCAGGGAATGGTTTTTGTAATTTAATTCAGTCTTAGTCAATCTAGGATTTACAAAACATACCTGGGCAAATTGTGTCTATACATTTAAGGACAATGTAGTTTTACTTTTATATGTGGATGACATTATAATTTTTGGAAAATCTGACAGTGTTGTAAGTGATGTGATTATAAAATTAGAGTGTCACTTTGATTTGAAAGTTTTAGGTAAAACTTCAAGGCTCTTAGGGGTTACCTTTGAGCAAAAGGGTTCAGATTTTGTTATTCACCAATCTGACTACATTGAAAGGGTCTGTAATAAATATAAAAAGTTTAAATACCCTATTTCATCAGTTCCAATTGCTGTAGGTACTGTTTTGTCCAAATCCCAATGCCCAATTAATCAACTTGAAGTGGAGGAAATGGTAAAATTTCCGTATCGTAATCTCTTAGGTTGCCTGTCATTTTTGGCGGGGAGAACACGTCCTGACATCTGTTATGCGGTCAATATTTTGTCGCAATTTCAAAGCAATCCTGGTCAAGTGCATTGGAACGCTTTGTTAAGACTTTTAGGCTATGTTAGCCAAAGTAGGTCCTACAAGCTAAAACTTTCAGATGTTAAAGATTTCAATTTGATTTGCTACAGTGATGCTGATTTCGCGACTAATAGAGATGATCGCATCTCAATGGGAGGACTTGTGGTGTTTCTAGATAATGCCCCTGTAACATGGAAAACCATGAAACAGAAAAGTGTGTCGCTCTCGACTATGCAGGCTGAGTACATTGCACTCACTGAAGCTGCCAAAGAACTTATTTGGATGATAAGGATCTTTAAAGAATTTAAAAGTTCTGGTATTGTAAGTTTGGAATTTAAGAGCACACTTTATTGTGATAATTTGGCAGCGATTGATTTTTCAAAATCCCCAATAGAAAATTCGAGAACGAAACACATCGATGTTAGGTTTCACTTCTTGGGAAATTTAATTAATGAAAATCTGTTTGAATTAAAATATGTGAATACTAAACGAAACTTGGCTGATGTGTTCACCAAGCCTTTATCGAAGTTGTATATAAGTATGTTAAAAGATAAAGTATTTAGTATGTAATTTGATTTCTAATTTTTGTGATTTCTTTTTCATGTATCACCGATGAGCTGTTGGGTGAGCCCCTGCATGATGGTGAGTAGGGGATGAGTCTGTGATCCTACAATTTAAAGAAAACCAAGGGCATGGCGCTTCTCCTGCCCATCATCATCTAGGACTTTTTTTTATAGTTGATTAGTTATCAACTGAAGGATGTAATTTTTGAACTGCAAATTTAAATGTTTGTATTTTTAACGATTGTTCGAGGTCTCTAAAATTTTTTTCTCTAATGTGTTTTTCTAAAAGGAGTTTTTGTCTCCGTGTTTCCCTCTTGAAGTGGTAGAGGCGGGTCATTTGTTAGGAATATTTTTGATCTCCCACTTCATGAGGGAATCGAACCCTTAAGTTCACGGCTCTGAATCAAGGTTCGAGTTTTTGGATTTAACGTTGTTTTAGTGGCAACTGTTTTTCGGGCCGTATTTATGCTAATTACCTCTTCTGTAAAGCATAAATACGGCCTGCCTCGAACGATCGTTGCTTCTCCTTTTGCTTCTCTCTTCCGATCGTTGCTTCTCCTTTTGCTTCTCTCTTCTGATCGTTGCTTACGTTTGTTTATTGTCTGCAGAATTATTTTATTAAACGAGTTTTATATTTTTAAAACGTCTTAGTATTTCTTTCAATTATCAAGAGCCTTCCACGCAGCTCTGCTGCTGAATTTAAGTTTCAATAGTTTGCTTCCAAAACAATGGTAAAAAACCTATAATTCAGGCACTGTCAAAAAAATTTTCTATTGTTCTACACAAAATTTTCTCTTATTAAAATTTGCTTTATATATTAAATCATAAAAACAAAACAGTTAATTCACAATAGATGCGTTTTTATTTTTAAGTTTAAAGAATTTATTGCACCATATGGTTTCTATCGATAATTTTAAGTGTATTGGAAAATTATCTGGAAAAATGTTTATTTCATCATAAAGTTAAAGAAAATATTTTTCTATCAAGAGATAAATGTTCAAATAACAATGTACTGAAATATCAGAATCATATCTTAATTAGACGATTTTTAAAAAATATAGAAAGTTGCGGAGTCTCTGAGACCCCACGTCCCCTTGTATGTTCCATTTTTTCACCTCCCCTGTTACGGGTTAAGGACTAAGGTAAAAAATAAAAATCTTTGATTTACGTCAAACTGAGAGTTTTAGTGTAACTGATCCTTTTCTAACATTTTTTTATTTTGAAAAACGAAATAGAATCTTACGTAAGAATAGGGGGGAGGGGTTTGAAAAATCTTACGTACCCTTACATGGGGGAAGGGGGGGTCGAAAATTGCCAAAATCATCCTTACGTAATTAATGAATGGCCCCTAACACTCCTAAAAATTTTGGAAATATGTGCTTATTTTCTTTAAAAATTCTGTGACTTATGAGGAGTGATCCTTATTTGGTCGTTATAGAAGTTCTAAAAGCTAATTAAAACACTATTTTTAGGGGCAAATTTCCAAAATTTTTCTGAAGTGGGAACCACACCCCCCTCGAAATTTTGCTGTTTATTATAACTATACTATTTTTCCACTTAAATAATGAGAGGTGCTCTAAGGGTGCAATCGAAAAAGGCAAAAATGAGCTAAAACACAATTTTGAAGGGGAAATTTCCAAAAAAAAAAATTCTGGGGGTCCAGACCCTCTTATTTTTCCAGGAATTCACATCTTTTATACAAAATTTTAAAATTAATTTACAATTTGTACGTAAGTCATCTAAAACTTGATGTAAAAAAGTACCCTACCCAAAAGGAGGAAATAGTGATTTTAGTTGGGGAGCATTTTTACCCAACAGAAAAAATGTTGGGTAAAAATGCCCCCCAACTAAAATCACCCTCCCAATCTAAAATAAAATATGTATTAAGCATATACTCTAACATTGAGGCAAAAAAATTAGTGGCTCTTTAAAAACTTGGAAATTTTGTAAACTGTTACTTTTGGATCTTCCGTTTCAAAAGGTTGCCGACCTCTGCCATAGACCAATAGACAAAATTTTCGGGACTTATTCTGTTTTTTTTCTCAAGAATTCTGAACACAGAGAAGTAATAAGTAGAACTAGAGTGGCTGCAGCCCCCTAAAGTAAAATTATTTTTCAGTAAGTGCAAAAAATTGCATTTTCTCTTCCTTTTTCAAAAAATTTTAATAAAAAAAATTACTGATAAAGTTGAATAACAAAAACATTTTCTCATTTATATCATAAAAGGGAACAATTCCTGAAAGTTTCATTAAAATCTGAGTGCCGTGTTGATTTCACATGGAATGACCCATAAGCTTGGGAAGAAACATGGGCTACAAGTGAACAATTTTGCCAAAAAACATTCTCTGGACTGCAATAGGATTTTGACTTTTTATCATAATGATAAGACATAGTGTAAAAATGACCTTTTCCAAGCTTTGAAAGTAAATTTTTGAAAATCAAGTACTTAAAAAGTTTTCAAGCCCTGTACACATCCTAAAGTAACTTACCACACACACAGTAGACAACTTTTCAAAAAACATATCCTTACAATGGAAAAACTTCATTACCATTCACACACTCACTAATATTTTTAGTAAATACTCTAAGCAGTTATAGTAAAAAATTAAATTAGATTGTGAAATAAAACCATATCGCATGAAAACCTGTTGTAAAAGGGCATTCATTTAAGCATTTTTATACTTAAAATATCCAGATTAAAATTGTTCAAAATAAATTCAATAATATTGGCCGATTGCCAGAACTCCTTACAAAAGAAAACTTATTTGAATTTATAAAAATTTGCAACTCCTTTCTAATACTAAAAATAATTGTTTTAACATCTAACCTAGAATTGTTCAATATGTTTTTCAATAAATCAAATAAAAACAACTGATTATATTGGCAAGATGACTTTATTTTACAAATGAGATATTCATATACAGTTAGTTCTCTTGAGTATAATTTACAATGTTTCAGGCACAAACGCCTTTCGTGAACAAAGATATCAAACGATATAACTGTAGATTTTTCTTGACAATAGCTTCTATTGTTGTCTGAACATACTACATACAGCTCATTGCTAAAAGCACAGCATGACAAGCAAAGTTTATTCCAACTTTTCAGGAAATGGAAAAAATCATTTATCTTCTTATGCTTTAGGGGTTTTGAGAAATCAGTTTTTTTTCCTAGCCAAACCCTGATACCTATAAAAATTGCTATAAGTATGTAACAAATACCATTGTCAAGAACACATCTGCAAAATTCAATTTTTTATTTTTATTGGGCAGGATATGTTGTTTGTGGGAAGTCTAAAGGTCTCATTCCATTTTCAAAGGGTATTACTTGCTATGGTTAATAAATTAGATGTTTATTTTATAGTTGAATTTTTGCCATTTATTTACATAGTTAAATGTAATTTTGAGATATTTGCATTAGCTAAAAACTGGTTTTTGCTGATGTTTTCAATGACATTTTACCCACACACAATTTTTTTATAAACCCAAATAACACCCATTTGAGATTTGATTTTACTGTTTTTAAGAGGTTTTAATTAAACATAATTTTGGAAAGGGGGTATTGAAAGGGTTGAACACCCTTACCAGTATGTCTGCAGCAATCACAAAACAGATAAAATAGGCATTGTTTTTTGAATAAAGAGTTACCATGCAGTGCTTTAACCAACTATCTACTTCATATACTTCAATTTTACATATCGACTTTTCCAAAAAATGATAACATTAAAACACAAGTACGCAAACTTGAGAATTCTGAATGCAATCAATGGAATTAAAAATTTTTTATCAGCACCTGAGAATATGAAAAGCAGATAACAAATTTCCAACTGGCAAAAAATACCAAAAAGCTCTTCATACAAAAAAGCCATTGAAAAATTCACCATTTTGGAGTTTTAAAATTTACCAAGTAGTACTGATTTTATTAATAAGAATTGGTAAGAAAAATACATAAGTTGGTAAAGAAAGTGAAATTTGAAATGAACTAGAGACAATAAAATATTCTTAAAAACAAGAATTGAAATGGTAGATTGAAAAGCTAAACTCAACAGAATATTTTGATTAATGATGCTACTCTGTCATAACTAGCAATTTTTCAAAAAGTAGCACAATATTTTAAATAAATATATAGTACTATACTTATACTGAATTATAAGCTGTGGAACTTATGAAATTCATTGGGGAGGTAAGGTTCATTATTTTGATCAATGAACTGAAGAAACTCAAAGGACTGCAAAATAATAAAAAAAGGTCATTATTGGCAAGGATCACATTTTAATATTTTAACCAATAAAAATTATTATTGTGAAGTGCAAGGTTTTACCCATTTAAATATGACATTGCGAGAAAAATGTCTGTTGTAGGATAACATTTTACAGAGGTTATCACAATAAATTCAATGAGAATATTAAGTATTAGAACAAATGTTCAATAGCTTTCTCATATACTGTTCACATACAGAAAAAGTTCTATTTTTAACCATAGGCTAAAGTATGACTTAATCTCTTTTTGATTTGTGACTTTTTTTCTTCTTATGCTTATGTTTGTGCTTCTTATGCTTCTTGTGCTTAGACTTTTTGTGTTTTTGCTTGTGATCTGTATCAGAACTTTTACTCTTGCCCTTCGGCTCATCTGAATCAGATGAGTCGGATTCACTGACTGCAGAAGAACTACTGGAGACACTTGATTTCTCTGGTTTACGGGGTTTTATTTCTGACTTGGATGGCTTTTCAACTTTGGCCCTTTTGATCTCAGGAGAAGAATCTACTCTTTTCTTGTGTTTTTCTTTGACTTCATGTCTTTTCTCCTCTATGTCACTGAATTCGTCATAGTCAGGTTCAAATTTCAACTCGTCATGATATTCTCTTTTCAAAGGCTTGGAGTGATCAGCGCCAGTTCCTGGAGCCTTGATAGGAGAATGCCTTCGACGAGCTGACTCTTGACTGTCTCCCTGACCCTTCTCACTTCTATGCTTGTGACGTTCCTCGACAGGTTGACATTTTTCCCCTTTCTTCCCATAAGAATCAAAACTGTCTCTAGATGATTCCATGCTCCCTGCTCTAAATTTTTTGTAACTTTCACTTTTAGGACCTTTATCTACATATTTCAGCAGCTCTTGTTCTTGTCTCCAACGGGACTCAGAATGGTCTTTCTTCCTGTCATGAGAGCTCGATTGACCAACCCCTCGTGCACTCTCAAACCTTCGTTTTCTCTCCTCTCGGCGAAGACTGTCCTCCCGCATTTCGACATCTCTTTCAGGAGGCCTGCGAACGTATTCTTTGTGCTCCCTCATAGGGATTCTCTCATCTATTCTGCCTTTCCTGGTAGGACTATATTTCATCTCTCTACGATCAGAGCCTTTATCTCTGTAGTCTCTGATCCTCTCCTCCCGTGATGGGTAAGTTGCAACAGACCTACGAGGTTCTTCGTAATACCTGTGCAACGACTTCTCTGGTCTTGACCTTTTAGGAACCTGAATTTCGCTTTTGGAGCTCTTACCCTCCTCTTTTCTGGAATAAACGGCGCGCTTATCTTTATTGGAAACTATCACCTGCAAAGTGTCAGAATGCAGCTGCTCCGAATTGACTACACTCTTGAGCTCAACTGCTTCCTTGCGCTTTACTGGCGTGCTATCCCGGCTCGAAGCCTCACTCGAGTCCCTAGGGTTTTTGTCGTCCCTACTCTCTATCCTCGGCTTAAACTGCTTGGAGAGCAAAACATTTTCAGCTCTGCTAATTATATCGGATGATATTGGGCCAGTCTCCTCAGTAGGAACCACCACAGAACTCCTACGCTGGGGTACTGTGGATTCCTCATCCTCACTTTCTTCTCTCTCCCACTTTGATATTCCTGGCACATCGACTCTAAGGACATTTTCATCCTCTATAATTTCTTCTGTTTCTTCTTCGCTGTTGATGGTTTCTTCAATTTTCTCAGCCTCCATCCTTTCCACGTTATCGGCTACTTCAGTGTTTTCTTCAACTAGAGCCTCTTGAACAGTCTCTGGTTTTGTTTCGGCAGCCTCTGGTTCAGGATCTTCTGCAAATATGTCCAACACATCCGAATCCTGGCTCGGTTTATCTGCAGCTGCCTTTTCCTCAGGAACCTCCTCTGGAGCAGGCAAGGAGTCCTCCACCTTTTCCTCAGGAGATGCAACTGGAGTTGGGACCTTCTCTTCAACAACGTCTTTGACACTTTCTTCAGTTTTCGCTTTCAACTTTTTCTTCTTCACCTTCACTTTGGTAGGAGGTGCTTCTCCATCCGCTGCAAGGACACTCTCCCCCTTTTCCTTCTTGGAAGACCTCTTCTTTTTGATTGGCTGGTCACCCGTCTTGTGTTTCTTATGTTTATGCTTCTTGTCTTTCACTTTGTCTGAAATTTTGGAATCCGATTCAGACTGCACCTTCTTCTCTTCCATGCCACCCTCCCCTTTCACAAGATTCTTAGACGAATCAGAAGCCTCTTCGGCCGAAGCTCTCGAGGACTTGCCTTCTTGCCTTTTGGCCTCTTTACTTTTATGGTGATGATGGTGCTTTTTATGCTTGGAAGAAACCTTTTCCTCCTTCTTTTTAGACGAAGCTTCTACACTGGATTCCTTAACATCAACCTTGACATCCTCCTCAGGAATATGGGGCAATTCTCTGATTTCCTTCCCTCGAATATCCCGCGACTGCCGATACCTGGGTTTGTAGTCTCTCGACCTATCGCCGACCCAACCGGGTATCCTGTGATGTACCTCCTCTTCGTTCCTGGGAGGATATTCTGACCGCCTATCGTACCTCCCACCACGATGGTCTCCGAACCGCTGCTCCCGGTCGTACTTGGGCGGCTGATACTTTTGAGAGTACACGTCGTACACCGGGTACTGTCCGCCGTACGAAGGGGGATACTTCATAGACCTCTCCACCGGAGGGTAGGGCTCGATGGGTCTCGAATGAATCGGCTGAACGGGAGGGGGATGCAGAGTGTGTATGTGGTGGGGTGGAAAGGCAGGTGGCCGCATCACCGTCAACGGAATGATGGGGGGAGGGGGAGGACCGTACTGGGACTGGTAGGACGATACAGCCGGGTACTGAGGAGGATTGAACGGGTGCTTCATAGAGAAGGACTCATTTCTACGAGATGAATGGCGATAATTCTTAGGCGAGAAGGAGTGGGAGCGTCCCCTGAAACGTGGCGACCATTGCCTGCCGTCCCTGGAACCTCCTCTTCTCCTGGCTCGGGAATCGGTCCGGGATCTGGACCGTGACCGCGACTTGGTTCTGGTTCGGGACCTGGACCTAGAGTAGGAGCGCTTCTTGGACCTCGATCTGGATCTTGAGGGAGAGAAGGAGCGGGTCCTTGACCGGCTGGAGAAGGGAGTGCGGGAGCGGGACCGGCTGGAACTCCTGGTTTCAGAGCGGCTCCAGGAAGAAGAACGGGACCTGTGCCGGTCAGAGCTTCTACTTCTGCTGCGGGGACTCCTGTCTCTGGAATACTCGTCACGGTCCCTCTTTTCAAGTTTTCTTTGGAATTCTTCCATGCGATCATCTATGCTTCTAGAATGATACAAAATAAACAAATGAGGTCTAGATTTTTTTATTTATTCAAAATGTATAAAGAACAACTAATCCTTTATTTTAAATCAAACTATTGAAATGTTCCCCGCAAACTTTATGCGAATACATTTTGCATGCAATAAATATAGCAGATAGAGATATTTCCATTTGATTCTTACTTTTCAGCCTTTTGTGAATCTTTAAGAGGATCTTCCTTGTCAAAAGGCCGGCTGCCAAAGGCAGGTGGAGCTTCACTAGAAAGTGGAAGCAATGGAGGACCAACACCAGGTGGAGGAGGTTGAGAAGGAATTTGAGCCGTATTTATTGGAGAAGCACCTAAAATGTACAAATTTAGTAAAAATATTTGCAAAAACATTTATTACCTATAGTGAGAGAGTTACCATGCTCAAAAATATACACACAATTTGATCCTTAAAAAGTTAAACTTCCCGGAAAAAATTTTGCTTTCTATTTCTCGCTCACGTGTAGGAGTAGTGCTGGAAATATTCATTTCTTTTGCCTGGAACGTTTACTCACTAGATGACAGCTCGGAACTATTTTTTTTATTTTAAATACTTAGTTTAGGTTATTTTGACAATACAGCTCAATTAATGTAATTCATTATCATTGCGTTACTTTGTAAGACTTTTTAGATCTCGTGGTTGGTATTCAGTGATAAAATACAGGGCTCGATTTCTAAAAAAAGAGGTGCCGGAACGGTAAAATTATTGGTATCAAAACTGAAAAAGCAAATACTTTTTAATACCAAAACTTCAGCATTTATTTTAAATTCATAAAATAAATTCAAATGTGTTGTACTAGATTCGGAAGAGTGTTCTAACTTAATTATGAATTTTATAAGACGATGAACTCTTTACGCACCTCTTTTTATAGTGGGTTATACTTTTATTCCAACGGGGTGCCTCTTGTAGGAGGTGAGACGGCTTTTCATCAATGAATCATTAGTGTTTGCCAATTTAAAGAATATAACGCGTAGTTTAAGTCCTTAAATTGTAGAATTTAAGATGTCGCAAATTTGCCCAGCAATCGGGCAAATATGGTTCAAATAAAAAAGAATCAACACCAAGAGCAGATTGTGGGTAGTTCAAATGGGGGTTCACAATCATGTTAAAAGAATAATTAAGTAAAAACCTTACAATTAATTCACAAATATTGTTATTTGCAAAAAAAAAGTTAAAAATGCATTAAAATATATTTAAAAATTTTAAATATGCCTTTTTTTATATTTTGGTACGGTTTTCTTACTGTTATGAACTTAATCTGAAAACAAATCTGATAAGTTGATTTCTAAGTACAAAAAGGGGGTCTGGGGGTTTTACCCCCGAAAAATTTTGGATATTTGACAGTAAAAACAGGGTTTTAATTCATTTTAGGACTTTTTTTTCATATATAGAAAGGTATCCGCTGGCCTGATGAATGGGTCTCGCGGGCCGTAGTTAGGAGACCCCTGAAATAGAACGTATTTTTTTTTTCCAAAAAAGAGGTTCCGGAACGGCGTTCCGGACCGTTCCGGCTGAAATCGAGCCCTGATAAAATATATTATTAATGCCGCTTACATTATAGATTCAAATTCGGATAGTGATGTGGATTCTAATTTTAGTTTTGATGGATCTGAGGATGATTCTGAAATAACTGATTTATATGAAAGTTCAGAGAGTGAATCGGAGAGCAGTGATGATGGAGCTGTACTGTTGCCTGGAAGAATATGGACTAAAACTGTGTCTACTTCAGTAGATCATGCTCCCTCGTTCACACAAAAAGGAATTACTAAAGTAAATATATATAAAAAGCGAAAAAAATTAAATTTTCTTTCAATAACTAGAATTGGGGTTTTTAAATTTTACCTTCCTACCAAAAAGCCAACACTTATTAACACTAACGTTGAATGTTGGCTTTTTTTTAATTTTTTTATTTAATTAGTGGTGATTTTTATTGTGTGGTAGTTAAATTTTTAATTTTTTTAATTAAAAAAAGTCCAAAACATAAAAATGAAGTTGTATATTGTTCATGCACTTATTTTTATCTAAATTTTTCGAACAAATAATTGGCACTTTTATTATCATTTTCTCGAAATTTATTCGAGAGGTAAGAGGGCTACATGGACAGCTTGTCGTCTTTATGAACTCTAGAATAGGTTGTCGTACATTATGGTTGCTTGAGATGAGACATATAGAGAAATTAGTTAAAAGGGTTTGTGAATCATTTATATGCTTTTTTTTGCAGGAAGGAACTTATGAACACAACTGATTTTATCATCAGTAGTCCATTACTACAGCTTTTAAAATATTAGAAGATTTTTTACACACACACACACACAAAAATTAAGGCCAGCCCACATACCTGGAGGGGGAGGTTGAGGAACAAACACCTGAGGAGCAGGAGGCAAAATAATTGGAGGATGAATGGGTGGCACAGCAGGTACAGGAGCGGTGTATATTGCACTGGGAGGGATTGATGGCGTAACTAACAAGGCGCGCGGAGGCGACCTATATCTTTCCACATGACGGCGACTAGAGCTTTCTTCGTGTTGATGCACATCATAGTGGGAGTCACTGTGTTCGTGTTCTGATGATTGATATTCATGTGAGCTAAAGATATACAAAAACATTTGTAAGTAAGACAAATAAGGAAAGATTTAGACATAGTATGCACTGGCACATAATTTTGAGCTGTTTTTTTATATAGATTTTCTCACATTTTCAAATTAAAAGATTCCAACCACATTTGAATAGCTTTAAAACTTGATTATAAATATTTCTCACATAAAACATTCAAAAGTAAATTACATTTTTAAGGTTTACAATTTTCACAATATTGTAGGCAACTAGTTTTAATGATATCCTTCATGGAATTATATTCATGGTTCAATAAACTGAACTACTCTTACAATTTTATTAGGTTGACATAACTATTGGTACAAATACAGTAGACTCCCTTGAAATCAACCCTAATGCTCATAACTAGATACCTGCCTTCCCAGTCCTTAATTATTTTAAGTACAAAGTTTATTAAATCAAAATTATCCAGAAAATTGTTGAATATCTAGCCTGAAGGAGAAAAAAAATAACTGAATTGGTATAAAAACATTTATCTTAACCCTCTTGCCACCCTGGGCCTCATATGAGGCTCCTACTTATGAGCTCAAAAAATTTTGTATGATGTGAACACGCAAATTTATTTTCTTTTCATCAGTGACTTCACTGATTCATGTAGATCACAATCACATATGAGACTTCTACATGGTTTCTGAATTCGTTCCTAAATGGCAGCAAGATGATTTATACCTCAATGTGTACATTTTAAGCAGTGATGCTTCTGAAGAGAATATACTAGCAAGATACCAGCTTCTGTAGAACATTTTTTATAGGTTGGTAGATATTTTCTTTTTTCATAACCTTCTAATATTATGACCATGTCTTTTAATAAGCTCTAAAATAAGTATTTTCTGTTAAAATGAAAAAAAATATGGCCTCATATGGCTCATAAAAATAACTAGGAAGAAGTGCACACAAGAGACAAATTATAGGGGCATTTTGGATGTATTGAGAAGAAGAAAAAAAGTTTTTTCACTTTTTTGATGTTCTGGTGCCGAGAGGGATAATGGTACATGAAACTTTTTAGAAACATTGTTTTATAAACTTATAAATGTATCATTTAATTTTGAAAAAGAAATTTGAAATGATCATTTATATGATAAGATCTTCACTATAGCCTAGTCTTACTTGGTTTGTGAGAGGGTTTAACTGTGTTTGAAAAACGTGTCTGAACTCACCTGGATGTGTACCGGGATTCTCGATCTGATCTATCATAGTGAGTTCTACGAGAACTTCTTTCATGCTTCTTTTCATACCTTCCATGATACTCTTCATGGTCATAATCCGACCGCTCATCTAAACAGATATCATGTTGCTATAGTTACACACAGCACATGTCAGTCAAGAATATAAACTTTTTTGCTTTAACAAAAATAAAAAGAAATTAAAAAAAATTTTAGTTTACTAAAACTTACTTATTAACTACTTACTTTTAGTTTACTTATAGAATAGGCGGCGCGTCACCATGGCAACGCAATAGAAATGCAATGAAAAATGACTAGTAGTGAGCCGCCGATTCAAATTACACAGACTATAAATAAACCAAATTTTCACAGGGGGTTTCGTTTAGAGGGGTAACCACAGAAAACAAATTTCAAAGTTCCCAGATAAATTCAAGGTTATCCCTAATAATCTGATCCCTGATATTCCTGGACCTTTTTTAAATATAGTAAATTCTTATCTTTTAGAAAGCGGGAGAATATGGGTAAAAATTGAGAAGGTAGGAGAAAAAAGGAAGACATGACGTCTCATGTTTAAATCAAGGGGGAGGGGGCTATAAAATGAATGGATTATCAATATTCAATTCAAAGCATACCTCGATGAGAGCGCTGATTAAGAAACTGACCGCGAGGAGGAGCAGGACGCTGCAAAAGAATCACAAATTAAAAAATACAAACAAACTAGACACTTCTTTTAGTAGATTGCAATGTAATTACACTTAGAGTTCTAAATATTTCTGAAGGAATCGATTCCAGAATTGAATGCCTTGGATTCGATACCAAGGAGTTGAACCCTTGAAGGAATCGAATCATAGGAATAGTTCTTAATTTTCTAATTAATACAGACAATTAAAAATTTTGTTCACTAATTAATAAGTATTTTGATATTTAATTAATATTTTGCTGATTATTAATTAATTAAATTAATAATAATTACTAATTATCCTTGATTTGTGATTGAAATAGATGAGTTCGATTTACTTTTTTGATACTGGCCTTAAGGAGTCAAACCTTAGGAATCGAATCTGAGAATCGAACCTTAGGAATCAAATCAAACCCTTTCTTAGATCCCTAATACACTTACTGAGAATTTGCATTTGTTGCGCATGTTGGTAATGGTTTCTATTGTACTAATGGCATTATTCTCTTGATTTTCAGAAGAACGATTATAATGGCGACCACCATAGTCATCCCGACGACTTCTGGAATACCTGCTACCGTGCTCGTATCTATCGTGATGATGGCTGTAATGCTCGTGGCCAATTGTTTGTATGGGCAGATGATGAGGGTTAACTAAGTCAATAGGAGGCTCGTCAGCTAAAGGCGTTCCAGGTTGGGCATCTTCAGAGCTAGAAAAAGCACATGAATATCAACTCACTGCTGAAGAAACATATTCTCAAAAGAAATAGATGTAAATAAACAAGATTGGCATGATCGACATGCTGAATTCTCAGAATGTTTTGTCTGCAGTTAGTTAAAAAAACAATCATAAGCACTGTGAAGCACTATGTATTTTTAAATTAAAATATTTTATGTAGTTATTTTTTCTGTATTTGTCCAATAATAAACTTAATTAGAGGATTTCTAGTCCTCCAGCACAATATCAAAATTAAACTTATATTATACAGAACATTTTCTTTACGAGATTTTATCAAATTAAAAAATTTATTAGAATTTTTGATATTTACATATTAGCCCGTCCTTAACTGTTCAGCGACCGTCAGATTTTGCAGCACAGTTAATGGGTTTTGCCAATATTTTCAGATTCAGAAGCACAGTCAATGGATTAATTACTACATAAGTACCAAATTCACAATGAAAGCTCCTTGATACCATCAATCTTTTAATTTTTAATAAGAGTCATACCTTTAAGAGTTTGGAGACTTCACACAATTCTAAAAAAAATGTATCCCATGTTTTTTTAAGGTTTCTTCCCCCAGGGTAAATTTTCTATTAAATGGAGGTAGTCTTTCAGGGGCTCACTAAAATCTAAGTCTAAATACTTCCTTTATAGGGCCTGCAGGAGTCATATAACTTAGCTACCACAAGTTGTCCGTTTTATAGGAAACAAAAACTATTCAGCAAACAATAAAATCCCAATTTAAGCCAAAAAATTTCAAAACTTACTCAGTCTCGGCACTTCTTTTAGGAGTGGCATTCTCAGGTGTATGACACACAGTAGGGGTACTGTTTCCACTCTTTATCTTCTGCAGTGGGGCATCTTTGGTTTCACTTTTCTTGGGTTCAGTCCTTTTCGGACTTTTGTCACGCTGGACCGTGCTGGTATCTGGGGCGTTGGACTGGCTCTCGACCGTAGAGTCTGGAGACGGTTGGGGCGAGTCCACCCGACGAGGCACAGGGGAGGCAGGTTGGGGCACTGGGGGTGGAGGAGCGGGAGCAGCCCTCCTAACCAAAGATGATGAAACCTTCCCTTTTTCATTCTTGTAGTTGGCAACAGCAGTTCTCAAGAAACGATTGGGTATGAGAGTGTTGGGAGAAACCTGGGTTTCGTGACATATGGGGCATTCATGGTTGTCCGATTCCAATAGAACTTGCCGTACACCTTTAAAACAGAGAAATAATTTTACTCTAGAGGATAGATCTATTATATTAGCTTAAAAGTAATGTTTTAGGATTTTCAGTTTTTTACAAAACCTTTTGAACAAAACATTTTTTCTTAAGTAGTTTTTATTTTATTCTGCAGCAGTTTATAACACCATCTTAAAATGGAGATGCCAAAACAAAAAAAGGAGTGTTTAAAGAGTATGATGTACAAGAGTTGAGGGTATTACAAAACTATATTAAATGCTTTTAGGAGCACATAACTCATTCTTCAAGTTCTGACTATGGAAATTTTAAAGAATCCGCGCCTCTGCAGGATCTGTAGAAACCAGTTTGGGGAAGCTCAACTCAAAAGATATCTAGAAGGAATTTGGCTTATGTACAGCAGTTTTTATTGGCTTATTTTTGGGATTGGATATTTTAATGGTGAGTGTGAGTCACACAAATCTAAGGCTAAGCTAAGGGGGTAAGATTGAAAGTAAAATATTACTGGCTTATCCATATAGTTCATAAAAACTAGCTAAATAGAGAACTGATGTCTTACATTCATCACAGAAACTATTTCCACAGCAAGGAATCAACACCGCATCCTGTAACAGATCATTGCAGACCATGCATAACAGCTCTTCAGGTACTTTGGGTTCAGGTTCAACAACTGGCTCATCTTGGGGTACAAATGGTGGCTTCTCTTTTTTCACCTCTTTGTACGCTTGGCTAAAATATAACATTTTACACAATTTAGTTACATACAATTTACAAGCTGATAAATATATTTTTTTAATCCATAACAAGACATGAAAATGCCTTATATGGCCCTTCGTTCTTCCCTGAAGAACATATCCTATAAGAGTACAACAAAACACAAAAATTTTAACATTATGCCTGAGATCAAAGTCTAGAACTTTTATTAACATGAAAGCAAAAGCTATTCTTACCGCAGAACATATAAATTAAACAAAAATAATAATTTAAAAACGCAATATAACTACAGCATGTTGAAATTAATATTTAACACCTTGAAACAGAACATTAACCTTGAAGACTAGGGACTTCTAAGTTCCCATTTATTTATAAACTGAAAAAAAAATTTTAACTTAAAAAATTACAGGACATCAATGGCATCAGGAGAAAACCTCGTACAATCCCGTAAAATCGCAGTCAGGATGAATACTGTACTCTAGATTGGGAAGTGTGTGTTTGCGCCAAATATGCCAATGAGGAATTACTTGCAACCAAATTTATTTGCGAGTGTCAAGTCATTAACACCAAAACAAGGGTTAAATCAATTAACTGGGAACACCAGTATCATACTGTAACCCTAAGAGCAGTGAAGCTTTTTGCTTTGATTTCACCACCTGCATTTAACTAAACTTTTCTTCGCATCTAAAAAATAAAACAGTTCTTTCCATAGAGTTGTTCTCTCTTGCTTGTGGTTTGGCCAAGCCAGCTAGAACAAAAAATCAGTCTCCTTGTGAGAGATTATAACACCTGTTTTTTGCTTTCAGCTCATTAAAATTCACTCTCCACCTGTTGACTGCGAAAAATGGTCTTTGGCAAGAAAACGAATCTTGCTCACTTATACTGTATCTATTGATAGGAAGCTGGTTTTCTCCTGACGCCATCGATATGTATAAAGTTATAGGTTTAAATATTAATATGATAGTTATGTCACAGTATTAGTTAATTAGAATAGAAATTAAATTATTTAGAATAAAATAATAAATAATTATTACAATATTGATAAATAGACCATTAACAATTGTGTTATTTTATACTTAGACTATTTACATCATGCTAAAAATGAGGATGAAAGTGAGTTCTTACGTATCAGATAATCAAAACTAGTTTAACTTAGAACTCCTAACCATCTTTCATAGTAAAATGTTTTGTTATTTATTTAATAAAACAGGATTTTTTTAAATTAAAGGAGTGGTGAAGTTTACCCATGATTGATGTAAAGCTTAGAAAGGTTCTTTTTAATTTTTAAACTTGGATTAATCAAATTTCTGAGAAAAATTAATGAAAGATATTTTTATTACTTGAGAAGAGACAATTATAGAAGAACACAATAGCTTCAACTACAAAGGGGAAAAGAGAGAAACAATGGACAAAGAGAGAAGTGTAGGTCACAAAAAAAGTAAGAAAATCAGTCACAGAACATGGATTTTTTCCTAGTTTGCCTTGGCACAAGGTAACCCTATTATATTGTAGTTATTTATGATAGTAGACATCCCACATACATGACCAGACATAGCATGCATGCATTGATAAAAATAAACTTTTTCAAGTAAAAGGTAGCACTGTAATAGCACTCAATAATAAAAAATATATATAGCTCAACACTTTTTAGTGAAATTCTTACAAAGCAGATGCCAAAATCTAGCTATTTTGATGCAAGATAGATATTTCTAACAGAATATGAACAATCAGAAAATTACTCTAGTTGAGATAAGACATTTCGAGAGAAGAACTCATTATGGAAAGAGCTGGGCTTTCTACGCCTTCTTGTTCAACATAATTTAAATACTCAAGTGAAAAAAGATGAAAAGACAGGACAAAAGAAGAGTACATTTAATTTTTTGATAGAATAAAACACAAGACCAGATGCCAAAATGAGTTTTAAAAACACAAGAGGTTCCATAACTTACTGATCAATTAGAGGGACAGCATAATCTCCTGAGCTCGTAAGTAGAGCCCCCTTATGTTCAGGACCATCTACAGGAACCATAAAACTACGAGGAATTCCTGTACTACGTTTCACATCAGGCTAAAATAAAATAAAACCCCATAAGAATTTTTTTCCCACTTTGGGAGCTTTCAAATGAAAGAGAGAAACTCAAGACTTTCTTACATTGTTTGTGGGGCAGTTTTTAATCCAATGCCCTTGTTTGCCACACCTGAAACAAGTGTAACTAGGAGGGAGGGGTCCTGTCATACTGCGGCTCTTCACATATCTAATGAGGATGCACAAATATACTTAGCTGTTTGAAATCGCACAAAAACCTCCACCAAATGCAAAAGCAAAATCAATTATTCCAATATGAGAAACATAACAAAAAAATAGTGGTTTAAGTTTCACAGGTAAGCCATTGACAAAAAATAATTTTTATGTACACTCAAGAAACAATTATTATGTATGTAAAACAAATTATGTTTTAGGCATAAAAGCCAGGAGTTCGACCTTTACAAAGTAGTGAATTATAAGGGTATAAAAACCATTTACATGAAAGTAGGAACAATATCAGAGGTGAAATTGACCTCAACTCAAAAAAGCCCCACAAATAACCTATGTATAAGTAAAACTAGAAGGGGGAGAACAATTCCACAGTCCATTACAGGAAATCTATATGGATTTGATTTAATTAAATAGGTGATTCCAGACATTTTGTAGTTGATACATTTTAGTAGATTATAACAAGCATTTCTAAATAATACTTATTATACTTATATCTATTTTCTTAATACAGAGTTACTGATATCAAATACAGGAAACACACAGCAGTTTTCTGAAACTTCTGCAGTAAAAAACATAATTTTTGGGGATTCCCAGCCTGCAATGTAACAAAAGTAGCCTCCTTAGGCCAAAAAATCTTACTTTGATGGATCATATTCTTGACTAGATTGGGTTATCATAGCTTTTACTTTATCTTCTTCAGTAGAGTTTGCGTTAACTAAATCAGCATTCTAAAACGATACCAATTATTAAAAAACAACCCACAAAAATAAGATTTTTACTAAACACACACTGTTAAACTACTATTTTAATGAAATAATTTATGTTTACTTACCTTAACAATTCGATCATATCTTATTAATCCAAAGTCATCCTACAAAAAGGCATATGGAAATTAGAACCAATAATTTTAAAATAACTTTCTGTACAAAAACAATTTAATCATTTTATAAATGAATGGTTTATTAATGTATACTTACTTCGTCAATAGGCAGGGGCAAATCAGGCTTGTCACTATTTAAAAAAAAAGAAAATATATATTTACTTTGATGAAATTTCTTATTAGGAGTTTTTAACTGATCTTTTAATTTATCATAAGGTCTTTTTTGTTATAAAAAAACTCAGGTTTTGAATAAGGATAGTGAATAAGGATAGTCAATAGGCAGGGGCAAATCAGGCTTGTCACTATTTAAAAAAAAAGAAAATATATATTTACTTTGATGAAATTTCTTATTAGGAGTTTTTAACTGATCTTTTAATTTATCATAAGGTCTTTTTTGTTATAAAAAAACTCAGGTTTTGAATAAGGATAGTGACCTTTGAGCTTTGCAAAGTAATATAAACAATATTCTAGCAACAGTAAGGTGAAATTAAATAAACATTGTTGAGAACCCCTCTGAATTAAAAAAAATATCATTATAAAAGGATATCTTCACAATTACCACTTCACAATTACACTATTCAATGCAATATTGATGATGTTAATATTAACTTAAAATCAGCATATCTAATTTTCCAGGAATAAAGCATACCAATATGAAAAAATTAAAAGTTGGGTACATAGAACAAAGATAGAAAAATGTTTAAGTTAATAAGTTCGACATATTGTTCAAATTTCTTTTAAAATATCAGTTTTACATTTTAATAAAACTATTGGAGCTGAAAGACTTTATGAACTAGCTAATATATATGAAATCAATAATCATATTATTAAATTAACTCTAGCATACCAATTTTTATTCTTAGTTCCACCTTGGACAGGAATACGGGACACAATAACTGATGTATTTTTCGGAACTAATATTTCATCATTGTCATACACTAATAGGAAGAAAAAATAAGTTGCATACTGAAACAATATGAATCTACTAGTTTATAACTTAATGTTTTAGGTACAGATAAATATACAGTAGAATTGCATTATAACAGAAGTTAAAAATGCTATTTTAGAAATCTGTTGCAATGTTTACAGCAAAGAAAACTCCTGTAAAAAATTGCTTTAAACCAGGACTACAGAATTAAATGCTGTTAGGTTTTTTTTAATAAATAATTTTATTTTTAAAAATTGCTTGTTTATCTGGAATAGGATAGTGCAAGTATTTAAGAGAAATATCGAAACTCAAAATTAAAATCAAGTAAAAATAAACAGAAAATGCACCACTTTTAAGTAAATAAAATTTACTGATTAAAAATCATCCAAAAAGAGAATTCGACTTTTAAACTTATCCTCATAATTGTTTATATCCAACAGATTACAGAAACAGGCCTAATATTATATAACTAAAATCAAAATGTTAACCGAATTATGCAGAACATCAGTTTGCTAATAATGCAGTTAATATATCTTACAATAAATATAAAACAAATAACCTAATAAATGTTCAATATATATATTTATCATCAGAGAAAGAAATATCCATTGTAATGAAATTCTACTGCACTTTAATCATTTAAAATTTGAAGTACCATGAAAAATGTTAAAATAAAATCACAATTGCATCAGAATACAGATCAGAGGGAAATAAAATTATTTTTTAAAATCTGCAAAACAACATAATTTGCTTCTATCTATTAACTGGTAAAAAAAGTTGAAAGTTTCATTAAGAATGAGCAAATTTTAATTCTCTAAACATAAAAAAAACAATAGCCTTTAACCTAACATTAAAAAATTTTGAGTACCCAGATTTCTTAATAATGTAACTCCCACTTACGCCTCTTATAAATTTCCTTCAAAACATAATAAAAGTGAATTTTTAAGTAGAAAATGAAAATTGCAATATTGAACTTCACGGAATATCAATTTTAAATACATTTAATAACTTGCTAAAAACATTTAATGTGGGTAGCTATGTCAGTGTGCAAGTTTCTTTAAAAAAAGTTACAAATACAATTAAATGAAATATTAAGTTGCAGAAAATTAAATTTTAAAGAAATACATAAATGGGCAGATAAAATGCTTTATTGAACTTATTTAGTTCTACAAGAAATGTTGCTGATAATTCTAATGACAGAGCAAATAACTATCTAACGCAACAAAAAATTACAAGTGTAAAGGTGTCGACTACACAACACATGGTGGTATCAACATATTTTAAACAAACAATTTGAAGTAGTACAGACTTTTCAACCACATGTAATATTCACTAAAACACCTTTTTTTAATATGTATATAAAAATTTTAAGAGTAGAAAAAGCAAAATAAAGCAATCGGTTATCTACTTAGACATGGAAACAGTTCGTAAATAAACTTTAAAAATTATCATTTTAGACAAGCAGTATAATGCATTTTTGTCAGTCTAAAAAACACAGCTAAACAATTGAGAGCAAGCATATGTGCATTTTGACAATATTACATTAACTAAAACACAAAATCACAAGAAACATTTTTCTGTTAATTAGGTGCAGTAAAAGGCACTAACTTTGTGCATGCTATGAAATGACCAATTTCAATCTTCTTTTCAATTGAAATCCAATAACAACACATCTCTATCAGTCTTGTGTTAGTCTATATTAAACGAATGGCTTAGCGTGATTTGTTCCTAAAATTGGAATCCTCTTAAATTTGCAAAATGCAGAACTGCCCAGATAACTTTACCAACAGAAGCAGCCTTGCCAAGCTTTTTAAAATTTCAATCAGAATGTTTTCAGTATAAAAGGGCACATGTGATAAATTTCAAATTTATTCCTATGTCAGTATTATGAAGTAAAGTAAAATACTATATCAACAAATTGATATCCTTGTGAGCATTCAGAAAATAAAATCACAAAAAGGTGCATAATCATGACATCAATTCCGAAATTCGACAGCAAATCCCCAAAAATAAAGTTTTAAAAAATCTTTGCAAGCTCAGAGGTGTATGTTAACAGCTTTTGCATTTTTCTTAACCTCGAAATTTGGGAAGAATGATGTCATGATACACCTTAAGCAACAATCTGTACTTGAAGGGTATCGCTTTATTTTAAAAAGTCTGCTGTCATAAGAACTAATAAAAAATTAACAACGGCAGCTTATGCTTAGAGATTTTCTGGGTAGAAAACTTCTTCTCTAAGTATAGAAATTCATTCATGAAAAGTATAAATTCATTCATGGCTTCATTCATAAGCAAGTCCACTCAAGAGTGAAAACAAATCGAAATAAGATTTTTACTTGGGAAAATGCCTAGATTTTCCCCCAAAACTTCAAATATGAGAAAAACTACTGACAAAGGAGTTTCAGGAACCTGATTTAGGGAGTAGATGTTCCCATATAAATGGTTCTATGGCTTATGGTACTTTTTAGCATGTACTACTTCTAAGAATTATTTTTCTATAGAATCCATTAACAATAGGAAGGCATAGTATCAGATTAGGGGAGAAGCGAAAATAAGAGGTGTTTTTTTATCCTTTAACTACTTTTAAACAGACAAAAGTTTCAATTATCAGTTGCTTTTCATTACATATGCAACACTTCATTCCAGCTTCAAATGTCAAATGAAATGTTATTTTTTAACTAATCCATTTAAAGTGGTTGTTTTAACAATTGATTAGAAATGAAGTGACTATTTAAGATTAATTAATGTGCAGATACAGTAGGTAGCAATTGAAAAAATTAATTAAATAAAAATTGATGAAAATCATTCATATATTACCTCGTATCAAACTCAATATTTTATTTCTTTCAAAGGTTAAATATACAAAAAAGTTAGAAGCATCCAAACATACATATTGAAATATATTTTTAATGTAGGTTTTGACAGGTTAAAATGCTGATATAAACAAAAAAAAATTTCAAGACAAATTTTCATTACAGAATATTGTTACACATACTTCTTATATGCAGGGAGGAAAATTAAGAAACTTAGAAAACACTAACATGTTATGTTGGATAATTCAAATAATTACACTGAGTGCATATCGTCAAAATATTTTCAACAAATATTATAAACTAAATCAAAAAATTAGCTATAATTTGTAAAAGTAAAATTATTTTGATAAATTTAGACGACAGATCATATAAAAATCCTTTATGGAGATGGAGAGTACTTTTCTAATTTAAATACTTACCAATATTTCCAACAGTAAGTAAATAAGAAATCTTTACATAATAAGAAAAATATAAAACCCTTCTTACCTTGCGTTCAATCAACTCTAAGGTTTATAAACTTCAGCAACATATATAACATCACTTACGTTTTTATGTGCCAAGATAAATTGTTAGATGCCCAAAGAGACAATAAATGTCTAAATTATAATAATTGGTAGAAACCTTGAAAGAATTTATTCAATTAAAATTTTTTGAATACATGAATAACGAATTTCCAGTAAAAAAACCCACCGCTCCTGGCATCATTAATGGGGGGGGCAACCACCTCCCCCCCAAAGTTTCCACTGTTAAGTGAAAAATTCTGAAACTTCCACAAGAAGCTAAACTTAGTACTATTTAAGTAATTATTATTTTGTTCATACCATTTTAGCTTTGTTATCTTTATTATAAATCAATATTTTACATACCTACAATTATGTTTTATCGAAAGTCACTTAAAAATTAACTTTACCAGCAGCTTTGCTATTACCAAAAAATTAATAACTTTTAACAAACAAGATTTGCCAGTATTTTAGCCTTTCCACTTTTAATACATATTGGGACCTTTTTTGCATAGCTTTTTCAGCTTTGCCAGTAAGTTCTCTCTTAACAGTTACCCACCAAATAAGATAACTTCTAACATTCCAATTAAGGAGCTTGCACCAACAACTCCAACATCCTTAGTCATAGTTCATTGCTGCTGTATTTATGTTAATTGTCATACAGATGAAACAATTTTACCTAGATTGGACCTGCAATATTCATTGACCATTGCAACCTTCTCAATCTATGAAGCTTGTTTATTTCATTCATAATTCTTCATTAGATAGGGCAATAAATGAATTTACAGAGTGCTTTTTAAAATGAGGGATTGAAACTTATGGAGGGTAATATAATGAAATTGAATATTTAAAAAGCTAAAAAGCAGCGTAAAATTGAATGTTTTGTCCGCCTGAATTTCGAAAACTGATTGATTTCTCTTTAAGACACTGGCAATAAATGAATTTACGGAGAGCTTTTTAAAATGAGGGATTGAAACTTATGGAGGGTAATATAATGAAATTGAATATTTAAAAAGCTAAAAAGCAGCGTAAAATAGAATGTTTTGTTCCCAAAAACGCACTTTTTTCACAAAATTCCAATCCCATGTGGAGTCTTACTTAGAGGGGTCGTTGTCCTCCAGAAGAAAAAGCACGAAAAATTCCAGAAAAATCTTGAGTGGTCAGTGAGGGAAAGGCCGTTCAATGAAGTGTGTCCAGTTATAACCAGGGTTTGAAATTGTACTGGATTGCTAGTCCGGGACAACTAAAAAACGGCTCGGACTAGTGGAATCAGAAATTCACTGGTCCACCGGACCAGTGGTGAAAAAATATCCCCACTCCAGTTAAGTTATGTATTAATTTGTGTGCAATATCATTTATTCCAGAAAAGTTCTTATTTTTTGAATTGTCAGTTGATTTTAAATGGATTTTGTCAGTTAGTGAAATATTATTTAATCAAGAAAAGTATTTAATAAATAAGATATTTTCAAAATTATATGATTATTTAGAGCTATTGCTTATTTCTCATATAATTTCATTTTACTAATTATTTTATATAAATTTTATATTTACAGCTGTTAACTTATTATTGCATGCATATGTATTAATTTTTAACATTACTATTTGGTACTCACATTCAGTGCAATAGTTACTTTATAATAATATTTAAACTTGTCCTTTTTGATTTGCCGGACCAGTAATTTTTGTTGCGGACCAGTAAGATTGGTAAAGCACTGGTCCACAGGACCAGTAAATTTTGATGAGTTCAAGTAAATCTCTGTAAGCTCTGGCAGTATCTACAGATAATTTTCTCAGTTAAAGAGTTAGTTTGAATAAGCTTTAAAAAAATTTGGAATATTAATATAGTTTTCTGGTAAGTTCTTATTTGTTTTTCACATTTTATTGTTTCATAAAAATATTTTGATATTCATACACAGGGCTCGATTTGGGCCGGAACGGCGTTCCGGAACCTTTTTCGGAAAAATATTAGTATTCTATTTTATCTTCGTTTTTTTTTGTATATAAGCTTTAATAATTTCATTTTAAACGTCTAATAAAACTACAATTAAGGCAATTCTGTCCCGGGAAAATACGTGGACTCTTGGCTAGCATCTGGTCATCATTCTGCATCAGCCGTCAAAAGCAAAGAGAGATATCGAGAGATGGAATACAATGAGGACCAAATGACATTTTAGACTTTATTTTAGATGGTGACAATGGTGACTTTCAGCTTAATTTAAAATTCAGATCGAGCTGAAAGTCACCATTGAAATGTCTTTTTATGTTTTATTATGTTATTAGGAAAAGTGGAAAAACCTTAAAGGCTTCACATTTTGTTTGAACAAGATATATTAAAATTGGATTTAAAATTTTTTTGAATACTTTTAATAGCATATTTCGCTACAGTGTATTTTCTTTAAAGTTTAGTCCGTTTGAAAATGAAATATTGAGAGTCATTTTACATCAAATTTGCAAAAATGTGTTGTAACCTTGGGGCATCTTAAATTCTACTATATCAGGACTTTAACTACGTATTCTCTAGTCTAGTCCATAAATTTGACAAAATATACAACACTAATGGTTCATTGATGATAAGCTGTCGGCACCCTGAAGGAAAAAAATACAACTCACTGTACAAAAAAGGTGTATTACAAAAAAATTATATAAAACGTTCATCTTCTTATACACTATAATTACGTTAGAACACTGCAGGGGTGCAGAAAATGTTCCAGTGCCCAATACTTCCCAAAAACCCAATTTTCTCCGAAATTTTCCCCAAAAATGTTTCCAAATTTTCTTCAAAGTTTCCCCAAAAATTTCCCTATAAAGACAAAAATATCGCTGTTATTAAACAAGAAAACTATTTTTAAGGAAAATCCCCACACCGTCCCAATCCCATTCGCTATACATCCGTAATTTTTACCTAATTAACGTATGATTTTGAAGAATATGATATTGTCTGTAGCGAAAATATTTTTTCAAATAAAAACTTAAAATAGTAGAGTTTTTTCTTTACAAACTCAGGCAAAAATTTTCCAACTGCCTGAATTTCCCCCCGAATACTGTTCGTACCTATTCTGTACCCCCTGGAACACTCTTCCTAATCTAGTACAACACACTTGAGTTTATTTTGTGAATTTAAATTTAAAAATAGGTGAATGTTTAAGTTTTTGTATTAAAAAGTATTCGCTTTTTTAGTTTTTAGACCAATTATTTTACCGTTCCGGTACCTCTTTTTTTAGAAATCGAGCCCTGTTCATACATACAAACTTTTACTGATTGTATATGAAACGCTTGACTTGCACTATCTGATATGCTATGTTTTAGCATGATTATGAAGTGAAGTACCTATAAAAGTGTAGATAACAGGTTCATCTAAATGGAATAATACCCCTTTTATTAAGTAACAAACTAGGATAGAGATATTTCTTTACTTATTTTTTAATTGTACAATCTTATGTATACTCGCTACTAGTCATTTCCGATTGCATTTCAATTGCGTTTCCATAGTGGCAAACCGCCTAGTTTAATTACAAAGACTATAGCTTTCGTATAAAAAAATAAGGGGGGGCAGTTTCTTATGTAATTATGGTGGGGGGTTTGCTTATTTTTGCTGACAAGGAGGGAGGGGGTCAAAAATGGCCAAAAAAGTGCTTACATAATATTTGAAAGGCCCCTTGTAAAAAATTTGGCGGTATTCTACATTATTTGGCAATTTTTCACTTGCGCCCAGCGAACGGAAAAGTGCCCAAATATTGTACAGTAGAACTCCAATTATCCGAACTACGACTATCCAAATCGCCGATTATCCGAACCGCTTTCAGAATTAAAACCTTCGCTTTTAAACTTCATGTCAGTGCTTGAAAAACAAAAAGATAGAAGTTCTTAAAAGAAAATTAATGAAGGTAGCAACAAAGATAAGATTTAGAAGATGCCGTTTTCAAGTGTTTTTGCAGCTAAGTTCTATGAAAAACCCTATTTCGGTACCGATTCTTTGTGTAAAAGCTAATATCTTAGCTCAGTGGCTTGGTTTTCCATTCTTTAAAACAAGTAACGGCTTGCTAAGAACCTAGTTGAATCTTTTTTCGGGAAAAAATCTGATTATCCAAATGGGGTCCGGTCCCAATTGATTCGGATAATTGGAGTTCTACTGTATTAATAACAGGAAATGGTTGAAGTGACAAAACCAGTTCCTTGAATGTGGCTTTAGTAACCATGTCTAGGAAGGTGTTGAAAAGGACAGTGACCCTTATTCGTTTTCAGGGGGTGTAAATGATCCATTGAAAATGGCTTGAAGCAGTTAAAGGTAATAAAATGTTTTAGAAGTGATAAACGAAACAGTGAGTCTACTAAATAAAAAGTTATTCAACACCAAAACACTTAGCTTTTTCAAAATTCTTAGCAAAAATGCAACTTTGGGCAAGCATATGCTTTGTTAATTGGTAAATAAGCAGTCACAATACTGAAAGGGATTGCAACAGAGAGGAAACGGGTATGCAATTTGCTCCCTTCCACTCTGGATAATTATAGGATTCTCTTTTTTGCCGAATCAAGGTCAAAACAAAATTACAAGGTGGGATATTGAGTTAGAGCTAAATTTTGTCTTTTCTCTCTAGGTAGTTAGTGTAAACCTAAACTCACTCCGTAGGGTTAAGGAAATAGGGAGGACCAAACTGGTTACTTCTTATCAATAACTACCCTGCCTTCTATCCCTCTTCTTCCAAGATACTTAAGTAGCTAAGCTTTACTATCTGAATTTCCCCGTTCCCAACTGCCTGGCAAGGAAAGATACATTTCTTTAGCAAGGAGAGAGGTTGTCAGTGCTATAGTTGCCAAAGGAAACAGCCAGGGTTATCTTTAATAGAAAGTATGAATGACCTGACAAAAAAGATTTTCTTCATTGAGCTTTAAAATGTTTCATGTACAGATGTTTTTAGCATAAAATAATCCTTTAAGAAGCCTCACAAATTAATACACTCGGGAAATAATAGTTTAAAGGTCCAAATTAATAGCTTTAACCCTTTCAGACCAAGCCGCCCCAAATTTCCCATTGGATTCAATGCTAATCTCGGGCGGCTTAGGATTGAAAAGGTTAAATTATTGCTTGGATGAAAAAAAAATTTAACTACTTCAGACTAAAAAGCACAACTATATTATAATAATGGTTTATATTTTTACTTAGTAGGTTATTTGCATCAAATTGTATACCTGGTTAATTAAATTGTTTAATTCATTTTTGGTATTAAAATTTTGCATGTATTTTTAGAAGAAAATTTTATTTCCTAATGAATTTTGGGAAGTTTTGTTTTATTGTTATCTTATCGTCACCTTAGTATCAAAAACTACTGTTTCCATTCAGCAACCTTCGGGAATCCCGATCCTTGGCGATCAGATCGGTGGAGAAGCTAGTTTTTTGGTTTGTAAGAGCTGACATGATCGAGTAGAAAAGATCAAAACTAATCAAATTATTTTCCCCAACGATCTAAACACCAAGAATCGGGATTCCCGAAGTTTGCCGAATGGAGATAGTAGTTTTTGATACTAAGGTGACGATATGTGACAGGTTGTACAAAAAATTAACACGTCAGGATGGTTGGGTGTTTTACAGCACATGGTAGGTATGCCAGGAAATAACTCTCTTTAAAAATCAGTGTCAGCGTCAGGTCGCGTAATATTTTTTTCAGAGTATTTCTCCCACTAGGAGAGAATAATCTATAATTCCTATTCACCTTACTTAAGGTAATATCATTACTAGCGCACCTTTGAACTTATTAAGGCAGCAATAGGTCAACATATTTTTTAAGTTCTTTAGTACCTTTCAAATTTTAAAGTTTTCATTATCCTGTTTATTCTTTTGTCAATTTTCAATGGGGAGAGAATCCCAAAGTTACTTAAGAAGCCCCCCCTAGTACATTTTATTTCAATTTACAAAATTTGATTAAACCTTGACATTCAAAATATAATTTTATTATATTTATTCAAATTACTTGCTTGCATTAATTTTCTATCCTAGAGGAAATCACTAGAGTGGATTTTTTTTTCTCTTAACAGAAAACTTTCACCCATGAAACCACTTTAAGTCCTGCTGACAAATAGAAGAAATATGTAATCCCTAACTTTCAAAGTGATCAGCTGTTTCCACATTTTACCAAGCTATTGGCAGGGTTCGTACTCTTAAGGTGAAAAATATTCTATGACTTTTTAAGGAGCTTTTTTATGCTTTGCCGAAGTTTAATGGAACGCAATGGAACTGCATCCGGCCGCCATTGAGTTAGCCAGAGATTTCATTTCTATTTGCAAGGAAGGAGAACTTCGTTGGAAGAGTTCTCTTTCCGTGGCTGTAGGAGAAGATCAAGGGGAGGGTCAAATTACAGTCGAATCCGCTTAATGTGATCACAGTTAATGTTATCGAAATCAACAGGTCCCGATCATTCCTATTTAATTTATTGTAAAATACATCGTTTTATGCAGTGTTTCCCAACGTGGGGCGCACACCCCACCGGGGGGCAATTTGAAAATTTTCAACCAAATTGCCCCCCAGGTGGAGCCATTCCAGAGGGAAAATTTAAAATAAAAGAAGTTTATCAAAATCTGATCCTATTATTCTATCTGAGAATGTATGTCTGAAATCTGGGACCAGTATGTATCAAAACCAAGTTGAAACCCTGTTTTTAGAGTCTAATTTCGAAAAATTTTCTGGGGAATGACCCAAGATATCTTTGTTTTTTGAACACTTATATTTGAAACTTTTTTACATTAGGTTCATCAAAATGCAAATCTTACCTACAAATTTATATCAAAAATTTCCCAACTTGGGGTACCAAACTACACTGGTGTTCAAAATTAAGAGAATTTGCACATTTTTTCGATTTCTCCATATATACTGGATAGATTTTGATGAAAATGGGTATGAACATAGGTTGATAAAATACCAAATAAATAATCATTCAAAAATTGTAATACACACGCATGCGCAGAAGTAATAACCGCCAGAGTTGAAAGGTATGAAATAGCGGTTCCAGAATAGAGCAAAATAGTGGGTTTATAAGGGGTATGACACCTTCCCGCTATCATGCATGCCTCCTTGAGTGATTTTATAGCGTGAATAAGACAGATTATAAAATTTCCTGTTTATTAAGCCAGGTATGCAGAAAATTTTTTACCTTCAAGATTTCCCCAATCCATACAAAAATTTCCCCAAAATTTTAAAAATGATAAAGACCTTCAAAAATTCTGAATTATCGTCGGTATCAAAAATCTTATAAAAAGTACAATGACAAGAACCGCCACGTAAATTTTTATTCCTGAACTGAAATTCAATTCAATAGTATACTTTTCCACAAAATTTCCCCAGATGTCTAAAATTTCCCCTGATCCTAGATCGTCGAATCGGACATATTCTGCATCCCTGCATTAAGCCTACTTTCTCAGAAACGCCGTTTTGGGGCTCTGAAGGGTATGTGGAGGGGGGTAGCAAGATGCGATTGCCTTATATAGAGTCCCTCATACCTCCTCTAAAGGGGTGAAGTCTTTGAATCAGGGTTGGCAAGGTTTTTCCCACCCCCGGTAAATACCATGGTAAAAACCGGTATTTACCGTCCTGGGAAAAACTAGGTTTTTCCCACATGGGAAAAAGTGGGAAAAACTGCTTATTTATTGAATTTATTCTGTTCATAGATGAATGTTTTAAAAGTTTTTACAGCCTTTTTTTTAGAAAAATGACCTTAAATAAGCTTTATCCTTTGTTATGGGTTTTATCATGTGTCTGAGGAATGTCATCTTTTGATGGATCCCTTTTAATCGGATTATCATACCTTGTTACTTCAAAAGTTATCTTGCAATCAAGATTTATACTCATTTTACGTTTTATTTTGATTTAAATTACGTTTTTATTTACATTTAAAAAATCTATATACTATAATGCTTCTCTTAAAGACACAGATATTATAAGTAAATTTGTTTTAAAATATTCTCTATTTTTATTTGAGAAATTTGTTAATATTAAAAAAATATATGCAAATTATATGTTAAATGTCATAATTCTCTTGCTCACTTATATTTTCCCCACCTAATAATTTTAACCCCCTCCCAAAAAAAATGTCATTTTGAACTAAAAGTTTTTATAATATGTTTAAAAAGGCTATAACCTAATACTTCTATTATTTTGTCAATTGGAGTTTTTCCCACTTTTTCCCGGTATTTACCAGTTTTTCCCACTTTTTCCCGGTATTTACCAGTTTTTCCCAGTATTTACCAGTTTTTCCCAGTGGTATGGGAAAAACTAGTTTTGGACGGGAAAAACCCAACCCTGCTTTGAATCTGGTTGCCTATTTCATATGGCGAATATCTTCCGTTATAATGGAAATTGATAACCTGAGGAGCTCCATTGAGTGAAGAATTTCTATAGATTAAAAAGAAATTAAGACCAATAGAACCCCCTAAAAGGTGAGTAAAGGTCTCCAAGATATCAACACAATACCTTCAACCATGATTTTCTCCTTTTGAAAGATGTATGGGGTTTGGCGTAGACTTCACAACATTCCTACAAAGAGCACCAAATCTCCGATTCCAAAATGGTCAGTTTCTCCTACATTAAAGGACTGACAGATCATTCTGGTTCTTTCCTCAATATATTGCATCGAGAATCAATGGTTTAATTGATTTGAGACCTAACAGAGAGAAAAATATTCACCCTTTGAATATTACCTTATTGAAGACAATTTTTTGCATATTTTTGACAAGTTGCAGATACCTCCCTGCCTTTGAAAGAGAAATCCTGACAGTTTCAGGTAATGTGTTGATATCTTGGAGACCTTTGTTCACCTTTTGGGGGATCTGTCGGTCGTAATTTCTTTTCAATCGATAGAAATCCTTCACTTAATGGAGCTCATCAGGTTAGAAATTTCCATTAAAACGGAAGATATTCGCCATATGGAATGGGCTGCCAGATTCAAAGACTTCGCCCTTTTAGGGGAGGTATGAGGGACTCTATATAAGGCAATTGCATCTCGCTACCCCCCCTCCACATACCCATCAGATCCCCAAAATGGGGTTTCTGAGAAAGAAGGCTTAGTGACCAGGAAATTTTATTATCTGCCTTATTCACGCTATAAAATCACTCAAGGAGGCTTGCATGATAGTGAGAGGGTGTCATATCCCTTATAAACCCACTATTTTGCTCTATTCTGGAACCGCTATTTCATACCTTTCAACTCTGGCGGTTATTACTTCTGTGCATGCATGTGTATTACAATTTTTGAATGATTATTTATTTGGTATTTTATCAACCTATGTTCATACCAAATTTCATCAAAATCTATCGAGTAGATCTGGAGAAATCGAAAAATGTGCTATTTCTCTTAATTTTGAACACCAGTGTAGTTAAAAACCTGCTTCCTAGAGTCAATTTCCGAAAATCTGCTGGAGGACCCCAGACTACCCTTGGTAATAAGAACTTAATTACTCATAACTTGATTTAGTTTTTTAGCATGCAAATTCTACCTAAACATGTTCTGAAAAGTTTCATTAGACTTATTAAATATACATAGGAGGGAGGGGCTAAGAAATAATTTTGGCTCCCTCTCAAAATACTCTCTATATGCCACTGAGACCGGGGGCATGGAAAATTTAGAAAGGCTTTGGTGGGGCATGGACCGAAAAAGGTTGGGAAACACTGGTTTAATGTGATCAACTATGAATCAACACTCCCCTTATTATCAAAATTTGTCCATATTCCCTTTAAAACGAGCTTTTGAGTTCGAGTTTAATTTTGAAGGTCAATTTTTACACGTAAACATCTGCCCCATGAGAGCATCTGGCGCTTCTTTTTTCTTAAACTCAGTATGAGTAAGATAAAGAAAACAGTCTGCATATATTGAAAGAAAACGGTTATGGGAGGGGTCCGAATCCATGCTTGTTATTGGTTTAAGAAACCACCAAGATCGATGCTTTGCAGATGTCTGATAAGAGATTTGAATTTTACCTTGTGTTTAATACATAAGTGGTTTATTGGAGTGAAAGGATATAATGGAGCGGAAAAAGAGACCTATACAAATAAAAATACAAAGTAAGCGATTATTTTACTTTTATTAATTTCCTACTCTTATATTTTCCCCTTAAAATTTTACCTAGTTTAAAAATAGTGTTTTGATTAGATAACATGATTTTGATTTTAATGGAAACAATCTAGTTACACTGTTTTCTGCTTCTGATATGAGATCGCTTATTGTTATCAGTTTAGTCTCGGACAATTGCGATCACATTTAGCGGACTCGACTATAATAGCAAGTACGAACCCTTCTGAAGCGAATTTCAGCCATTGTTTCAAGTAAGTTTGACAATGCTTTTTACAGATTTTTCATGACTTTCAAGAAAATTTTCAAATTCCATGACTTTTCCAGGCCTGGAAAATGAAAAACTAAATTCCATGACCGGTACGAACCCTGTATTGCTATGGATATGACATACCCTTTAACTTTTTTTAGACAGTCCTTAGATGAGTTTATAGTTTATTAACTATCCTTAGATAAGTTTGATGTTTCAATACCTACCAATGAATACCACTAACATAAAGCTACTACTATCATGATGTCTACATCAACACTGGGTTTTCAGCTGTATGTATGGGCTGTTTTCAGTGTAAGAATTTCATAAAAAGGTAAAAAAATAAAGTTCTAACTATTTACCCCCTACATAAACTAAATATGTTTGTTTAAATACTTACCTTTAAACAGTCATCCTCAATAACCGCTAATATTCTCACTTAACTTAGATTTGTAACCAATAAATTTAAGAATTTTACTATATTTTATAATGCGCAGAAAATTAGTGTCAAACAAAAAGCAAGCTCTATCAAAGATGGCTGAATAACTTTCAGATTGATTGAAAAATAAAATAAGAGCCTTTAACTGTTTGAAATTTATTCAAACATAGTTCTGTAACCCATTTACAAATCATTTGCATAAGAGCATCATAATACAAGCTTTTTTTATCGGTCAGAATATCATTTAACTCTCATCATTTTAACACTTTAAAAATAAATGACAGACCGAACTTGAATGGCAAATTGTTTTGATAGTAAATTCATTAACAGTAAATAAACCCTGAATAAGTTTAAAGTAACTCAACTGAAATGAAGTAATTCAATATATCTATCAAATGCACCCAAAGTTATAGATTAAAAATATCACTTTATTATTGGATAATCAGACTAGAGAAAACAACACGACTAATGTTTTTAGTCAAGCGTAGAATAACAAAAAAACAACAAGGTTAGCAAATATCACGTAATTTCACGAGAAAATTCAGTTATCACAGAGAAATGATTAAAACATCCTTTTATCTCACCTTCTTTGGTCTGAGCATTCGTAATTTGTAGATCAAAATCGGAACTCTTCCCTATCTTTTTCTGATGCATAATTGATTTTTTTAAATCGGCAACTGAAATGCTCAAACCATCAAATGTGACCGTATCATGGTCAAGATTGTTCTTAAACTTATAATGGACAGACATGGTTGCAGACTTTTCTAGGCAGCAGAGGTTTACTTCTTGAAAGCTTTTGGTGCCTTTGTTTCCTTATTTACTTGAAGAAACCACAACATTCAGACTCTTGATGACAGGAAAGATATCTTATCCACTCTAGGCATCATTATAATAGCCATTCTCTCAAATCCTAAAATCAAAAAACACTTGCATTAAAAATATGATTACTACTTGTTTGTAATCAAAAACTTTGTTCGACTTCAATATTTTTCTTAAGTGGGATAGTTAACAAAATTGAACCATACTACAGTCGAATCCGCTTAATGTGATCACGGTTAATGTTATCAATCGGATAATGTTATCGAAATCGAGAGGTCCCGATCATTCCTATTTAATTTAATGTAAAATAAATCGTTTAATGTGATCAACTAATAATCATAACTCCGCTTAATATTATCAAAGTTTGTCCATATCCCCTTTAAAACGACCGCTTTTGAGTTCGAGATTCATTCTGAAGGTCAATTTTTACCAAGTAAACATGTGCTCCATGAGAACATCTGGCGATTCTTTTTTCAGAAACAGTATGAGTAAGAAAAATAAAACATTCCCCATATTATATTGAAAGAAAACGGTTATAGGGGGGGTCCGAATTGTGATTGGTTATAAAGAAACACCAAGATCCACGTTTTGCAGATGTTTCTGATTTTCTCTTGTTTACTGGAATTCAGATTATATAAATGGAGCGGAAAAAGAGAGACCTTTCTATAAAAATACAAAGTAAGCGATTATTTTAATTTATTAACTGAACTTGAACTACCTCTTATATTTTCCCCTTAAAATGTTTACCTAGTGTAAAAATAGAGTTTTGAATACATTTATTACGATTACATTATTTTGATTTTAAAGCAAACAATCTACAGGGCTCACACTCACTTTAAAATATTTGTATCAATTTTTGTATCAGATAAAACCAAGTTTTGTATCACAAAAAATTTCTTTTGTATCAGGTAAAACCAAGTTTTGTATCACAAAAAAAGGCTTTTGTATCAGGTAAAACCAAGTTTTGTATCACAAAAAATGCCTTTTGTAGCAGGTAAAACCGAATTTTGTAGAATAAAAAATGTCTTTTGTAGCAGGTAAAACCAAGTTTTGTAGCATAAAAAATGTCTTTTGTAGCAATTCGATTGCAGGGAAGCTTTTGTAATTTACCCTTCATAACATTTTAAACTTGCATCAGTAAAACTTTTCGTACGACATGAAAACCATGATATTGATTACGACATATAATGTGCGTATAGATTTATTTCATAAATAACTTAACTCTCTATTAAATAACTTAAACCTCTATTAAATAACTTAAACCTCTATTAATTTATCAGCTCATATCCAATTTTTACACCTTATCAATTTTTATTTGAGGTTATTAGGTCTAGTGATAATTCACCTCCTAAGTAATTAGTTCTGACACTGGCGTATATAGAAATTTATTTCGGGAGGAGCCCAAAATTGTTTCCCAGCCCCTCTCATGTATATTTAATTTTTTTGTCAGTATATTCTTAGGCAAAATTTGCAACTTATAGAACTTAATATTAAAAAGTTATGATGTATTAAGTTGTAACTACAAAAGGGGGGTCTGGGGGTCCTCCCCCAGAAATTTTTTGGAAATTAAGACTCTAAAAACCAGGTTTTTAACTAGTTTTGGTACCCCTAGTTAGAATTTTGGATATAAATTTTCAGGTAAAATTTGATGAATTTAATGAAAAAGTTATAAATAATATAGTTTTAAGTACAGAAGGGGATATATGGGGGTCATCCCCCAGAAAAATTTTGGAGATTAGATCCTAAAAACAGGATTTCAACTTGGTTTTGATACACTTTCCGAATTTCAGACATACATTCTCAGGTAGGATTTTGAACTTATTCTAAAAAAGGTTTGAATAATAAAATTCCAAGCACTCTAAAGGGGGTTTGGGGGGTCCTCCCCCTGAAAATTTTTCAAAATTTGACCCTAAAAACAGGGTTTTAACTTGTTTCGGGGGGGCCAGGGCCCCTTCGCCCCCCCACCTTATATACGCCACTGATAGTAAAGTTGTTTTTTTCTACAATGTAAATACAATAGTGAAAGGAAGCCAACTTCAATTAGGCGCCGGTAGGAAGCAATCGCGGATAAAACGGAACTTTCATGAAAAATCGCTATTTTTCGGCTTTTCAAGATCGTGATTCTAACCATCTGACATGTTGGCTTTGACCACGTTAAAGTAGTTTTTCCTGCATTCTAATACTGACACGAGATGAAGCCGACTTCAACTTGGCGTCCGCGGCCGTCGAAAATAGTCGCGGAAGGAACGGAATACGAGGCGCACAAAACGAAACTTTCGCGAAAAATCGCGGCTTTTTCCGCGATTTATCCGTTTCCAAACGCCTAGAAAAGGCAGACAAGACTTTAATTTGGCGCAACAAGATTTGTTTACGTTTTCCTGGAGGAAAAATGTAAAAAAACGTAAATTCCGTAAAAATTTCGGGTCGATCCGTAAAACCTTAAATTTTGGTGCAAATCCGTGAATTTTACGGACAATCCGTAACATTTGGCAGCTATGTGAAAAGAAGCCATCTTCAACTACGTGTGCTGGAAAAACGGTACTTGCGCGAAAAATCGCTATTTTTCGACTTTTCCGCAGAATGCGATCCTAATCACCGAACGACGGCTTCTAACCACTATAAAGTTGTTTTTTTCCACATCGCAAGAAGCCAACTTCAACTTGGCACCCGCCGGCCGTCCAAGAAAAAATATCCTAAGAATAGAGCATAATTGGGAAAAAACTTGCGTTTTATGAGATTTCCGATTTTCCGTAGCTTTTTCGATGTTATCCGTAGTCCGTAGTTTAACGACGGCATGCGTAGAAACTATATGGAGAATCCGTAGTAGTAGTCTTTGAAAATGGCGCAGTTTTGGCGCAGGAGCTGGTAAAATAGGCAATTTGTATCAGCATGTATCAAAATTTGGTTTTGGCGCAGTTTGGCGCAAATGGCGCAGGCGTGTGAGCCCTGAATCTAGTTACACTGTTTGCTGTTTTTATATGAGATCGCTTATTGTTATCGATCGGATAATATTATCAGTTTAGTCTCGGACCATTGCGATCACATTAAGCGGACTCGACTGTATTACCATTTAAATACACATACACACATAGTCCACTGAAAACAGAGTTGAACCTCGGACAAATTGCAATAAAAGGTTTCTCAACGGTTTTCACTTAAGAATGACCTCAATAATAACATACTAAAAATCGGCCAAAATCGGCTGGGGGGAAGTTTAATTTTTTTTAAATTTTTAAAAAATGGCCGAAAAAATATTTCAAAAAATCAAATTATAAAAATAGAGACTTATGATACATGTTTATAGGCTATTTTTTAGTGCTGAATACGAATATACCATTTAAATTTTTAAAAAATTAAAATTTCAATTTTTAAAAATTAATTCAAAATTTGGAAAGTCGAAAAAATTAAAACATCGCTCAAACCCACAAAATAATTGCAAAAGAAATAATTTAAACGGTTTTCAATTATAAATGACTTAAATAATAACATACTAAAAATGGAAGAAAATCGGACAATAAAAAGTTTAATTTTTTTTCAAATTTTAAATTTTTTTGGCCTCAAAAATCGACCTTTTTAAAAATTCTTGTTAAAAACGTTTGAGGCATTTACCAAGGTCATTTTTACATGGATGTTGTAGGTATATACCTCTATAACATAAAAAAACCACAATTGGTGATTAAATCATTAGTTAATTAATTAATTTATAAAAATTAACGTTGAAAATACAGGTAAAATCTTTCAATCAAGTAATAAGGAAAATATTTAGACAATATTTGGTAATAAATCATTTTAAAAATAATTAAATTGAAAAAGGACAAAATATCTTTCAAAAAATTAAAATTTTAAATTAATTTAAAAAATTTAAATTTTTTAAAATTTTTAAATTTTGTAGTATATGCATGTGATACATGTCTCTAGGCTATATTTTAGTGCTGTTTACGAATATCACGCCAACTTTTCAATAAAATTTAAATTAACTGTGGAAAAATTGAAGCATAAAAAACAAAATTATTGAGAAAAATGCTTCAATTTTTTCACAGTTAATTTAAATTTTATTGAAAAGTTGGCGTGATATTCGTAAACAGCACTAAAATATAGCCTAGAGACATGTATCACATGCATATACTACAAAATTTAAAAATTTTAAAAAATTTAAATTTTTTAAATTAATTTAAAATTTTAATTTTTTGAAAGATATTTTGTCCTTTTTCAATTTTATTATTTTTAAAATGATTTATTACCAAATATTGTCTAAATATTTTCCTTATTACTTGATTGAAAGATTTTACCTGTATTTTCAACGTTAATTTTTATAAATTAATTAATTAACTAATGATATAATCACCAATTGTGGTTTTTTATGTTATAGAGGTATATACCTACAACATCCATGGAAAAATGACCTTGGTAAATGCCTCAAACGTTTTTAACAAGAATTTTTAAAAAGGTCGATTTTTGAGGCCAAAAAAATTTAAAATTTGAAAAAAATTAAATTTTTTATTGTCCGATTTTCTTCCATTTTTAGTATGTTATTATTTAAGTCATTTCTAATTGAAAACCGTTTAAATTATTTCTTTTTCAATTATTTTGTGGTTTTGAGCGATGTTTTAATTTTTTCGACTTTCCAAATTTTGAATTAATTTTTAAAAATTGAAATTTTAAATTTTTTAAAATTTAAATGGCATATTCGTATTCAGCACTGAAAAATAGCCTATAAACATGTATCATAAGTCTCTATTTTTATAATTTGATTTTTTGAAATATTTTTTCGGCCATTTTTTAAAAATTTAAAAAAAATTAAACTTCCCCCCGGCCGATTTTGGCCGATTTTTAGTATGTTATTATTGAGGTCATTCCTAAGTGAAAACCGTTGAGAAACCTTTTATTGCAATTTGTCCGAGGTTCGGCCCTTTTTTTCTCTATTTTCAGTGGACTAACAGAGAAGTAAAAAGAGTTAAACTCTTTATAAATTTACTATAATTACAGGAAATTAATTGATAATAAAATAAACAACATTTGGTTCTTATGTATTATCCCGTCGACCGTACCACTGAACCTGAAAACGGTAAACAACTCATTGACTTTTCTATGGCTGTCGCTGAATTTGACAGTCACAGAATGGTCGAAAGGATAATTAATACGTACCTAACTTTTTTAATCAGGGGTTTATCTAGAAAGAAATTGGGTCCAAATGGACCCTTCACGAAATTCTGATCCTCAAAAATGGACCCTTCACTAAAGTGCAAAGATTGAAAGACACTTGCAGGGGTAGGAGTGAAAATTGTTTTACGATTTTAGGACTTTTCAAAAATTTTAGGACGTTTTATTAGGACTTTAGGAGCATTTATTTTTTTAAATTTGACAAGATTTGGTAAAAACCTTGATTTCCAATCTTCATTACAAAATTACAAGGAATACACTTTCTACATAATCTTGATTTGTACCGATGCACCAATTTTTGATCGAATCGCCATTCTGAAATCTTTGTCAAAACTGCCAAAACTTTGTTACACGCAGCAGTTTGAGGAATTAAGTTATCCAGTTTTTCTAAGTTATACAGCGCATTAGAAGCCGAGAAAAACTCTTTCACCAGTGAAAATTTAACGAAATAGCAAAAATTATAAGTTGGAGAGCTGGTATGCAAGAATTAATTGGAAAATTTTAGGAAAGTTAGGACTAAAGTGTAAAATTTAGGACATTTTTTTAAATTTTAGGAATATTAGGACAACTCCGACCCCTGCGCTTGAAAAAAACGTTATAGTTCAAGGTCAAGTTGAAAACAGGGAAAAGGATTTGAAGTATGTCCTTTGTAAATTTTTTTCTCGACAACACCAAAAAATGGCTTACCATAGGTACTCTTTTTAAAATATCGGAAAATCTTAAAAATTGTATTTAACAGTTATAAAAAATTTTACTTTGCTAGTTATACCATAGTTTAAAAAAACAGTATACCTTTTTTCTATGACGGGAATTATATTCACAAAAATCAATTTAATTTTTCACAAAATTCCCAAAACAGGACCCTTGACAAAAACCTGGATGAACCCCTGTTAATGGAAGATTTGATTTAAGTACTCCACAGCAACCATCTACCCTTCGACCGGTCTCCAGCCCTTGATGACAATCGCCCTCTTAAACGGGGGAAGGACTAACATCAAATCTGTTGTTAGTTATTTTAATGGACCCTTCCCAAAGAAAAATAAAAGCTATGCTCTTGTTCTAGTTTTTTTAAGATTGCAGGTGAAGCCTAACTGATTCTTCTGATTGGTGTGTTTAGTTTTTTTATATTCAGTTTGATCTGAATTTTGCAAAGAACAATCCAATCCAATAATGATTTTTTATAGATTTGAAGGTTAATTTTAACAATCCGGGCCGATTGCCAAGGGTTGGCGAAAACTAGACAATAAATGGTTCTTTCTAGTTCACAATGTATCCTAAACAGTACATATCCTAAGTAGTACAGCACAGGGGTGCAGAATATGTCCGAACGCCCGAACAATGTTCGGGGGAAATTCAGGCAGTTGTGGGGAAATTTTTGCCTAAGTATATAAAGAAAAACTACAATTCCAAGTTTTCATTAGAAAAAATATTTTGGCTGCTGAAAATATCATATTCTCTGAATCTTACGGTAATTGGGTAAAAATTACAGATGTATAGCGAAAATCTACGGATTTTGCTAAAAGAAAACGAGTTTCCTTGGTGAATACCTGAAAGTTGCCTTTTCCTTCGTTCTGACTGAGATGTAGGGGAAAACAATGTATCTATGATGGACGTGGGAATTTTCATTAAAAATAGCTTTTTTGTTTATGAAAACGATATTTTTGAATTTATAGGGACATTTTTGGGGAAATTTCGATGAAAATATGGAGACATTTTTGGGGGAAATTACAGAGAAAATTAATTGTGTTTTGGGGAAATATTGGGCCCTGGAACATTTTCTGCACCCCTGGTACAGCATCCCTATATTATATTACGATGTTTATTCCGCAAAGTGCTTGGCAAGAAAGCATTTCGCCAGGAAGTCGCCATGGTCCGGATTCTCAAAATTTACCTACTGATTTGATTATTGATATTTTTTTCATCTTTGAAGTTAAAATATTGACTTTAGACTTTTCTCCAGTTATAAAAAAGTGAAGTTGGTTTGGTACCCTACTTGACAAATGTTTAGGCATAAGATTCTTCAAGTTAAAGACAAAATATGTTGCCAAAAGAAGCAAACCCTCCACAGTTATGGATCTTTTCCCAATTTACTCATATATTAAACAAGCAAAACCTTTTACCATACCATATGGAAGCCTTATTTCTAGTGAATATTCCCCTAGAATTTCCCCTGACCCTTAATTTTGGCATTCGATTTGAATAACGTTTTGTCCTCAATATTTAAAGATGAATTTATTAATGTAATTTAAGAATTGATAACTAAAGCAAGACACACACACCAATAACACTCTAACTTCCTTGGAGGTCAAGGACGGAAAACTAGTTCCGTGGCATACAGTCGAGCTTTCATAGAAAAATAATTTTAAATAAACACTGAAACAAAATCACGGTAACGATTGATGGTAAAATGGGATGACCACATGCCAGATCAAGGAACATCACGCAGCTACTTAATGATCATATTTAGATGACCTTTTTAAATTTATCGACAGGATTTAAATCAATGGCCATAACACGATTAAAGAGGGGAATGGATCAATTTGAAAAACGTGATATTCTAAATACAAGCCATAGAGCATAAACCTTGTTATAAGTAGTAGTAGGTACAAGATAAAACCAGATCACGAGGCTTACCTTCGATATCTTGGCATTGATAATCAAAACAAAGATGGTCTTTCACGGAAGAGGATCACTGCCTTCTAAATTCTTAATGCTTTAGACAAGGTTTATGGACTTGATTAAACCTCTATTTTCTTCAGCAACACAATTATTTACGAAAAAAATACAAAAGATATAGAACCGCCAGAACGGAACGACGCTTTGGAAAACAACAAAGCACGTAGTACAAAATTTTCCTTGAATTCATTTCAGTTCTTGCAGTGACTGTCACGACTGTCACTACCCACTACCAACAGAAATAAATGTAATATTCGGTCTGATTGGTTTGTAGGTCAATATTTTCTGTAATTGAACCAATCGGAAACGTTTATTTTTTTCCGTACCTTTGAAAAATTGTTTTAGCAGAGCTTTTAAAAAAATTATTATCCTCTAAGGTAATCAAAATGGTCAGACTCTATGGGTCCGCCTATATGAAACTAGAAACCCATACCTGCGCGCTTCCTAAAAATATTCAAAATACAACCTTTCCGTTTCCCCCATTAATTAAAAAAACTATTAGTATTATATGCTTCGCTTTCGTTGTAGTAGTCATGGAATAGATTTTAATAAGAGTAAATAGAAAAATTATTCGCAATAGTTATTCATTTAAAGTCAGATTTTATTCATCAACAAAATAAAATTCAAGACAATGAAATGAAAAAAATATTGAAATAGATTTTTTTTAAATTATTAGATGAGCACAAGTCTATGGAGTCCACAGCCTCTAAATAAGCATGCATTTTATTGACTGAGGAGCAAGGCATTTAATAGTTGCAAGCAGGATGCTTACACTGAGCTATAAAACAAACTCAGCTCAGTTATAGCTCAGTGGATGCTTAGGCTTACTGTCTGTCTATCACAAGAAGAGCTCTGGCCGTCGCTAGTTCACATAAGCGGTCATAAGGATTTTTTTTAAATTTTTGTTTTTATGATCTGAGAACATTTTTAGTCATTTTATTCATGATCGTGATCTCGAAATTTACGATTCATCATTCGACACCACACCACCGCTCATGTGAACTAGCCACGGCCAGAGCTCTTCTTGTGATAGACAGACAGTAATTTTGAGCTTTAATTCCCTAGTATGCTTGGTTTTCAAAGATAAAAAAGAGGAAGTTTTCAATAGCCACATATTTTGAAGAGAGTATTTCACCATTAAACGTTGGTTAGCGGACAATAAGTGACTCTCAAGCGTCACCTCCAGCCATGGACCGGTTTCGTCCTGGTTAATAGTCGGGACAAAACCGGTCCATGGCTGGAGGTGACGCTTGAGAGTTGAGTATACACCTAACCACATATTTTATTATTATTGAATTTACTCCAATGTTCCAATTTAAATTTCCATCGCAGAAGAACAGATAGGCGATTTTCATTATGAGTTGGGTTCAACAATTGAACTATAAATGCATCCCCCCAAAAATCTATCACAATAGAGACAAAAAGGTGCAAAACTATGTTCAGAGGATTAAAGCCACTGAGCTTTTGTTATTCCAAGTAGCCCATTTGCTAGTTGTAGAATCAAGAATCATAGCCAAACTTAAAGAAGTCATGAAAGAGCAAGGATCTCCCCTTCAAATTTTTCAGGATATTTTATTTTTAATGGGGTTAAATTATCCTTTCAATGCAACCAAAAACAACATCTTCCAATAAAATTCCCTAATTGTTGAAAACAATTAAATTTTGCCCAATTCAGCCTGTTTGTTTAAATTATTTTTAAGGGTGTTTTGATTAATGAATGAGCAAACTATATGTGTATAGAAAAGCAATTTTTATTTTAAAATGGTTTGATTTTAATACTTTTAAGAATAAAATTAATATACAACAAAAGGAACATAACAATTTCAAATTAATGGCACAAACACAATATAAATGCATTATATTAGACATAACAATTTTAGTACTTACAGTTAATATAAGTAGGTATTTGAATTCTATCTTTGAAAAATTTAAATCCCAGAATTTACAGTACATGGAACACAGGTACTAATAAAAATGCATAAAAGTAGGTTTCTACAAACCCCAAAACTAAAAGATTGGTCATTTCAACTAATGGAATGTGAAATACTCTTAGAGATAAAAGAGCCAGAATATTTTCAAGCAGAATATTAGTAAGCACCATTTGGTATAAACCTCATCAAATAAAAATTTTATTATGTAGATAATTTTTTTTGTGAACAGTATTAAAACTCAAAACAGTGATATCAGTATCCCTCTTGAGATTCCATCAAAAACAAGTGCAGTAGAACTTCTCAGTAGCATTGGACACAATTCGGAAGGTAAACTCCTTGGGTAAAAGTGAAGAAAGAATTAAAAAAAAAAACCACAAACTTTGTAACCAAGCAGAACACACCAAGCAGAGTGCACTGTACAGATTTTAATGACTAAAAAACACTAATTATACATTCTACTATACACAATAAAAAATATGTAGAAAAAAATAATTTTTGATAAAATTTAAAATAATTGTTTATCATAATTTGGATGGCTAGATTTTATATTATTTAATTTCTACTGTTCTTTTGGCATCCCTTTCACAGTGTACTGGACTAAACAAAGAAAGAGCATTCTTTCAACATACAGTATCAATGACTTCAATATGACAGTATTTATTAGTTTCAAAGTATGAAAGGCTGGGAAAACATCAAATATTCCATCAACAATCAATGATTACATAATTTTCAGAGAAAACAAAATGAAACACACCAAATGTTAAAACAATTAATTTATGTAGTTTTTAACAAAATTTGAGAAAACGTACTTTTCAAGAATGGGTTTATTTAAAAAGAACATTAAATGAACTGAAATTGATCAGGTCATGTCATCTGCTTCAATAGTGAAATAAATATTTAAATATGAAAAAAAATACTACTTGAATGAAAATTTATTTTATGAAGTAAATAACAAATTCTGGATAGAGAGTCTGAAGAGCCGGAGGTTCTAATATGAACGTTTAAAATATTTTAAAAGACTAATCCATAGTTTGGTAATCCATCACAATTACCCATGTAGCATGGTAAATTACCCTTTAATGACCAGGACCATTCTTTTCATTTTGCTTATTATTTCCAATTATGTAAACATACACACACAAAAAGCATTGTTTAGATAAAATTTTATAGCTTTACAAAATAAATAAATCCATCTTTGTATAATATACTACATTACTTCAAAATATTCTGTAGACAAGAAATAAAACTTAACAACCAAGGAATATTAAAATATCTAAACTATTACTTTTATGATGTCAAAAATAAAAGCCAAATATACATTTCAACAAAAACTTTACAGCAATTCACAATATTAATGAAATGTGAAGTATACAACTTAACATGAAACATTTACATCTAAGTTCAATTTAGCTATTTCAACTTCATAGACAGTTTTTAAAATTTATTTTATTTACCAAATCCTCAAATAGGATAGCTGAATCCTTACAGACTTTTAAAAATGTACTTTTTGTTCATCCAGATGCAAATAACGCCAATTGGATGTTTTTGGTGAGGTTATTACATATATACAGGGTGTATCTGAAATGGTGCAAAAAACTTTCAGGGATGATAGTACTCAAGACGAACAAGAATCGGTGTAGAAAGGGGGGTCCCAGACCAAATCCCAGGGAGTTAAAAATGGAGCGACAACCCAAAAAAATCATTGAAAAATTCATTTTGTAGAAGAACTACTATTGCTAAAAACTTAATTATGGTCTCAAAAATTGTGGTTTAATATGATCTTTAAAACTACCTCAAAAATATTCATTTTAAATTTTTTTTATTATGAAAAAAGTTAAAAAACACAAAAAAATGAGAAAAATCTGCCAAAACCTTATTTTGTAATTCGAAATCCTTTCTTTTGATTTGATAATCTGAAAGATCATAGTTGAAAACCCTTAAGTCCAAGGTTTCACGTAAATACAATCAATATTAAATGCTTGAGATCCTGTTAAAGTTTGCTTTTTGCGTGCGGAAACAGCTGTTCTGGAAACAGCTCTAGAAAACAGCTTGCGCACCCAAAAAACAAACTTTAACAGGATCTCAAGCATTTAATATTGATTGTATTTACGTGAAACTTTGGACTTAAGGGTTTTCAACTATGATCTTTCAGATTATCAAATCAAAAGAAAGGATTTCGAAATACAAAATAAGGGTTTGGCAGATTTTTCACATTTTTTGCGTTTTTTTAAACTTTTTTCATAATAAAAAAATTTTAAAATGAAGACTTTTGAGGTAATTTTAAAGATCATATTAAACCGCAATTTTTGAAACCATAATTAAGTTTTTACCAATAGTAGTTCTTCTACAAATTGAATTTTTCAATGATTTTTTGGGGTGTCGCTCCATTTTTAACTCCCTGGGATTTGGTCTGGGACCCCCCTTTCTGTACCGATTCTTGTTCGTCTTGATGAGTACTATCATCCCTGAAAGTTTGTTGCACCATTTCAGATACACCCTGTATAAAATCAATACTTTTAGTTTTGGTATTTGAATTTGCAGGTATATGTGTTACGGGCACTTCAGGTATTATTAATAATTCCCGAAGTGGAGGCGAGCAAAGTGATAAATTTCATTGATAAATGCCATTGAATTTATCACATTGCCCGCCTCCACTCTGGGCATTATTAATAATGCCGAATTAATCACTTTGCCCGTATCATATATATAATCTCTTTCATATCCATTGCAATTTTTAACTCATAATTATTTTTACTTTAACAAATATATCAGTTAATATACCATTAAATTTCATCTTCAAGTATGACAGATTCTACCTTAAATACAGTAGCAGGTAAATCCCAAACTGTCATAGTTTTATAATTCAAATTGATAATGCAAAAGGCAAAGAAAAAACTTCAGGGGTAAAATGGCAAGATTGTAATGGTAGCAATTGACAAAATTATGTTTGAGGCTGGTATCAGAACCTGATGATTTATCTGAACACTTGGCGCTTGCAACCGGAAAAAACAAAACATACAAAAAATTATAACAAATTATATTATAAATAAATGCAAATTAAAACAATGAATTATACAATTTAAATGTGTATAAACCTCAATTAAATGTACTTAAATACATGAAAAAACCAAATTTCTTAATAAATCCAAAGTAACTACCGACAAAATATGATATTAGTACATGCAACAATCAAATATTTTGTCTATCAATGCCACTATTGCGGTTGTTTCACATACCTTTTAACTAATCACAAATAAATGCATGGATGTCAAAAATATTCATTGTAAAATTTAAAAGTTAGTTTAGTTTGTAGCAGAATAAAATATAATTTTTTTCAATTTTAAAACAAATTACAAATAACTTTAATTTTTAAAATTATTTTATTATGGAAAATATTTACTAAAACTATTAAGTTCCTAAATTTTCCCATTTATTCTTTAGGCCTTTTCATGATTCCCTTTGATTTTTCAAAACATGTTAAAGCATTTTCAATTTGAAAGAAAAACAAATAATGGAATTGGCAGTTTTGCAGGGCAAATGGAGAAAACTATTATATAGCCTTTATTAATAAATCTACTGTTATAAATGACTATAATTTATCTGTTTTAACTCCATCTCACAGCACAAATAAATATATTAAAATCAGAAAACTTCTTATTTTAATATATTTATTAAAATAAGAAGTTTGCCAGTAATAAAGTATGCCAGTTAATAAAGATAATTTTTATAAATTACTCTTTATTAACTGGCATACTTTGAACAATTCCATAATTCAAGTTGCATTACAAAAATCAAACAAAACTTTGGCAGTAATATGATTAAACTGACAATGTCATTTAAAATTATAAAAAAATGACTTTTCTAGCTGAGCAAACAATTACCAGCTTGATTTATTCCATAAAATCAGTAAATCACATTAGGAGTTATAAAAATAGGCAATTACTTATCTTGGTTTATGACTGTAGCAGAAATATCACGGACTCTCAAACTACAAATGAGAGGTACTTAAATGCAAGAAACAACTTATGGTTTTTGATAACTACATCACAGTTTTGACACAAAAAATAGATTTGGCAAATGCAATGGCCTTGACTAGAATATTCTATCAACTGTCCAAAACATCTACAAGGGGTTTCAAAGGGGGCCTTTGTGGTACTTCAGGACTCTCAGAATCAATACTTGGAGGTTTAGAATTGGGTGATAAAGCATTTTCTTTTACAGGCAAAGGGGGTGGAGGCTAAAAACAGATTTATAAATTAAAACAGCATCATGAAAGAAATTACATTTTAGAGAAGTACTTAACAAGATATTAATCACTGGAAGTTTCCAAAGATATACAAGGTGTTTTAAAAGTCTGTTTTGCGGCTTTTATTTGGAACCAACGTATCCTAGGGTCACATAAGTAAGGTCTACCCCTAGAGAATTCATTGCGAGGACTCACAGTGCCCCTAGCGACAAAATAAAAAAGTAAAACAATTAATTTCAAAACTATAGGAGATAGAGCAAAAACCTCAACAAGAGTATTGTTGCCAAAGTTATGAAGAACTCACAGAAAAATGGCCCCAAGTTTAGAGATGCTGATGCGCCAAGTTTTTAGCAATAAAAATCACTATATATAGTTACCCCAACTAATGTTAAGTGAATTATGTGGCTTCTAAATATGGCGCCAAATAGCCAAAACTCGCCAACCATCAGCAGTTCTAAACTTGCGCCGAAAAATGTTTCATGAAAATAACTTGAATATTTGCAGATATTAGAAAGTGAAAATTTTTCAGACCTCAAAAAAGAAAAAGTTTGCAAATTTGCAATTTTTTTCAATTTTTTGATTAAATTTTGCCTTTATTCAACTAAAAAAACACAAAACTACACAATACAACTGAAAAAATTCCAATTTTGCGAACATTTAGAGGTCTGAAAAAATGCTATTTTCACATGCTAATATCTCCGTGAATATTCAAGTTATTTTCATGAAACTTTTTCCTGCGAGTTCTTCATAACGTTGGCAACAATACTTTCGCTCAGGTTTTTGCTCTATCTCTTATAGTTTTGAAATTAATTTTTTTAACTTTTTTATTTCGTCCCTAGAGGCGCTGTAAGTCATTGCAATGAATTCTCCAGGGCCACTTACCTAGACCTTCCTTCTGTGACCCTAGGACACGTTGGCTCCAAATAAAAGCTGCGAAGATAATTTAATTCATGGAATAATCTGAATACCAACTTACCTTATTTTTAGCTCTAAGATTCAAACACATAGAGTTTTTCCTAGGAGTAGTACTAAACTGCATGTCTTCAGTAATGTTGGTGTAATCAGCATAAGCCTGCTTTTGAGGTAAAGGTGGGGGTTTCTCATCAGAATTTTCAGGGGCATTGGAGAGAGAAATACACGACAACGTAGATGGAGTAGATGGCAAAGACAACGAGTATAAAGAAGCACTCGGAGCTGCACATAAGGAATCCAATGAGATATACATAAAATTAACATTTCAAAAACTCTTAGATTGAGAGTGTAAAAACTTACATCGATTCATACCAGTAGGAGAAGGTGTTTGGTGCCTAAATTGTCCACTGGAAGGCCTGCTGTGCCTTTTTTCAACCTCTGAACGCAAAGGTCTTTGGGGAGTTAACTTGAAACAAAAATAAACTACCAGTAAGAATCAAGCAAGTCATAAAAATATGGATTAAGTACATAAGTATTACAATAAACCTAAATTATTGTTACTTTTGTTACCTTTCTTAGAGGTGGTCTAAATGGCAAAACTAAGCAGCTTAAAATAAATGCCCAATTAATGAAAAGAATAGTAAAACACATTGTGCACTGAAATCACAATGAAAAATATTGTTAAATTGCTGAAAAGTTCATAATTGGAGAAGTTAAAAGCAGAAGTGGCCAACCTGTGGCCCGCTTGAAATAATTTTGCTGCCCGCGAGATTAAAGTCAAAAGTTAAAGTTTTAAGTTAAGGTCCCCGAAATTAGGACTAAGTGTACAAAAACGAGTTAAAAACCAGTTAATTCGAGTCGAATTTCCAAAAATTTTCTGGGGGAGGACCCCAGATCCCCCCTTAAGGAACCCAGGAACCAATCCTAACTAAATTTTTTAAAAGATACATTGAACCTATTGAATAAGCATGGGGGGAGGGATTTTAAGTTTTCTATCCCACAGTGCAAAAATCTAGCATGAACTTTTATGAAAATTTGGCCCCCTCCTAAATTTCTATAAGCGCCAGAGGCGGTGATCTAACTTAGTTTCGAGTAATTCATAGTGTATTTTAACGGCACCTGTTTAGTTCCTATAGAGAAGGCTTTGCCCCTAAAGGTCAATTCGAATGAATATTTTATTTAGGAAACTGTCAAACTAAGTTAAGGATATAAAAAAACTCCCTAATCTATACCTAGTTTTACTTCACTGTCATTCTGAGCAGCTAATATCCTAAAATTTTAAATGTGGCCCGCGGGAGTATTGTGGTTTCCCAAAGGGGCCCTCAAGATCATTTGGGTTGGCCACCTCTGGATTAAAGTAAAGACGATCTTTTAAAGATTAAAAGCATTTGATTATAAAGAAGAATGAATAGTTAATTTTTGGTTTGAAACAGAATGTGTCATACTTGTTCACTTAGTTCGATCACAGGTCCCTCATTTTTCGGAGACGTGGGAGAAATGTCATACCACTGTGACTGAGAAACAGGCTCGCTGTTTTGTGAAGACAATGAAGGTCCAGAACTCCTGCGTAGAGTCAAAGTTGAGCTTTCCCTGCTCTTTTTTCCAGAGCTTTTAGAGCTCGAAGAGGATGGTTTTACAAAGATTGATGCCCCTCGAATGCTGGGAGATGTCTTGGATGACTGAGTAGAGGAAATGCTGAAATGAAAACACATAATCAAAAACCCTGCTGCTGAACAGAATAGTTTGAATACCACCATTCAACATTGAAAATTTATGAAGAAAAAAACAAGAAATCTTTCGTTCAAATAGAAAAAAGTGTTTTAAAATTTAAGTACATATACAGTAAGATAAAATACAACATAACACCATGAAAATGATTAAGCTTTCATTTAAAACTTGCATACCTTATACTTGACTGAACATTTCTTCGAGATCTGAAAAAGAAGTAAAAACGCCATTAGCACTCAAAAAAGCTTTCAATTATATATAATGCATTGTCAGATGAAAATTAGATCTGGCTGTAAGTATTGAGTTTCTTACGAATCTAATGTTGCAGTAGAGGCACTTGACAGTCGGTCCCCAGTAGAATTAGATTTTGGTGGAGTAGTTTTAACACGTCTAATACTAACAGGAACACGATCTTGTAGTTCAACAGGTGTATCCTATGTATATTTAATTATCAAATTAAAAAGAAAAAAATGTAGCATTGGTTATTTAGTTAGATGTTTTTCTATTAGTGATAAAAATAATTTTGAAAATTAATTTTTTGGGAAAAAAAATTAAGTGGAATCTTAAGTTATTAACTTATAAATTTTAGCAGAATAACAAGTTTTATGTCACTTTTTATAACTACAAATAAGTATTTCTTTTTATTTAGAAAAGTGCAGATTGATTTTTTCTTGAACATTCCGTTTTGTTCAGATGGGAAATTGAAACATTTAAAAAGAACCCAAGAAACATACCCTCTTTCCATACTTTTCTTCAATACTTGCTCTCAATTTTTTGAAAGCTTCTTCCATGTGTTGATGGAAAGGCTTCAAACTTTCAGGAGCCTTTTGCTTGTGTATAGAAATTCCAGCCTCTAACAGTGGAACCTAAAGATCAATAATTATGCACAGCATTTAATAATGGCAAGTAATCAGCAACTAAATTTGAATTTACATTCTTATTTAAGTTCATTTCAACAACATAGTTCACCTTCTTTTACATATAAAATATATTACAGTATTCAAAACGTATTACCTGTCGTGCAATCAAATCCTTTAATTTCTGGATTTGTTCATTATCCTTCCTCGTGTTATGACTTTGGATATACTCTTCATTAAAAAATGCCTGCAAGAGTTCTCAAATTATATGCCAATTCCAAAATCGAAATTTCAGAAAAAATCAGACTGGATTTCAAGTTTAAGCTTTCTACAGGAAAGGAGGATATTAGGAGAGAGAACTTCAGACCACCACTGAAAAAGTTCAAACATTTGCTAGTAGTGTGGTAGCTTAAGGTATCCGACTGGTCTAAAATCCTCGTTTTTTTAAAAAAATGTGAAAAACATTTTATGATCCATTCTTGAAGCCAGTTTAATAACGTTTCCAAAAATGTCTTACTTTTTATCCTAACTAAATAAGAAGAGTTACATCAATTTTAGTATCCAAAAAGCTATCTCATACTGTGGCCAGAAATATCTTTACACGCGTTTTGTGAGGAATGGTATTTTGAGCAGTAGGGTTCACGGTAAACGTGATTTCTCCAAACTATTTTAAGTATGATTACAAAACTTTCTGAGTTTGTTGTTCATATTATTATGAATGTTTTGTTCTATTATCTAAAGCCAGTTCTTAAATAAAACTTTTTTCCAAGTGGTTTTGCATAAAATATCGGATTTTTTTGGTAAATTTAGATAGAAGGTGGTTTTGAATATATGTATCTCTGAACCTTGTGTTAATATTTTAATTTCTGTAGTTCACGACACAGATGTATATATAAACTTCAGTTTCTGCCAAACAACATGTTTGTATCTTATTTAGAACTTTTGTAAACGTGTTTGGCGTAACGTGAAAATATGCCTTTATTTTCGTACAAATGTCTCAATATTTTGAAAAATTATTTTTAAAAAATTTTGCTTTTGAGTTTTTTTGTAGTTTTGAAACATATCCTATTACAAAATAACCTTTTAAAATTTATTTAAGGAATATTTTTAAAAAATGTCTCCTAGACCAGTCGGATGTGATGTACCTTAAGCTCTGAACATTTATACACGAGGTTATGTGTTTATTACATTCATTATTTAAAATAAAATAATACCAATAACTTAACACAGGGGTCCCCAACCCTATGCCAGCGGGCACCATTGGGCCCGTCGATTGGTCAAGGTGCGCCCGCTGCTTGTGTGCAATGATAAAATATTTCAGGTTTCCATTATCCCATTAAATGGTATGCAAATTTTTAATCATTTAGCAATTAATCAGCAATTTAGTAATCATTCATTTTACAAAAGAATATTAATGCTAATTATATTTATATGTTAAATTAGTTTTTAAAATTAAAATTTTTGTGCATTTCATGTAGTGTGTATTATAAACTATGTCCACCAACTATAAATTTATCTTGAAAAAAAAGTAATAAATGGTGCCCGCCATTCGACCGATATTCTGGTGTGTGCTCTTCGGTACAAAAAGGTTGGGGACCCCTGACTTAACAAGAAAAATTGCAATATTATAATTTTACTAAAATAGGGTATTGGTTTTTCACTCATTCGAGAGTAGTGGGGAATCCTATAATAAAGCATTTTTTACATAGAAAAATTTAAAACCAACTTTTTAAATGAACTTGGAAGTTCAGGAGCAAATAACAAAAATTATGTTTTGACAAAGTAAAAAAAGAAGAAAAGCTACATGACACATACTTTTTCATAGTTAACAATGCCTCCCATAACTGCAGCATCCACGACACCATTCAAAAGCATACTCAGCGGATTAATAGGCAGCATAGGGTCTCCTCTGTGCTGAAGGACAAGGTTGCATATCCTCTTATTCGTGCTCTCCATGGTCTCTATGGCGTTTTCCAGAGGGCTGATATCTATAGAATGGGATGTTGTAACAGGGAACCAGTGCAAGATACCAGGTAATGGGTAGGATGTGACAAGGTTAGTCCTCTCCAGCCACAAGTTGGCAAACTCGTTGTCCGAATCCTTCTCCCCCCGCCTCAAGGGGCGAGAGTAAGTGAACTTCTGCACCTCGTTCACCTTATAGTACTTGAGTATCTGGTCGTGGACGTTCTTGTTCCGGAACCTCTCCCGCTCGTGCATGACGGGGTCTATCTTGTTAATCTGCAGGTACTGCTTGCTCGACTCGGTGATCTCCTCCCCAGGCGGGTTCAGCTTGGTCATCAGCTGGGCCATCGGGTACTGGTTCAGGAGCCTCCCGCTGAAGTCCGACAGCATCTCGTACTCCTTGCCGCGGTAGACGAACACCTTATTCCGCAGGAACGAGGGGAAGCCCTTCCCGTAGTAGCCGACGCGGAAATACTCCGGCTCGGGGCGCGCCTGCTTCATGACGTTGTCGTAGAAGGTCGCCATTCGCTTGAGCAGCGCGCTCAGCTGGATATAGTCGAAGACCTCGTTCTCGTACTGCGTTGCCAGCTCCTTGCAGAGCGAGAGCCCCGCCTCCCACAGCTTGCCCTTGTCGAAGTAGTTGAGGATGTCGTAGTAGAGGCTCTCCTTGAGCTCGCGGTGCGTCTCGCAGCTGGGGTACTTGTCGTTCTTGAGCAGCTGGGAGAGGGGTTCCTCGCTCCACCGCAGCAGCTTGGCGTGCAGCTTCAGCGTGAACGCCGCTTCCACGTAGTTCTCGCACTCCAGGTGCAGGTCGCACAGCTTGTACAGGTACCGGATGTACATCTCTCTGCGGTTGATCTCATGATAAAACTCCTGGAAGGTAACACACCCATTGCAATTAGAGATGGGCAGGTATTGATACCAAGTACTTAAGTATTTGATACCTAAAAGTATCGATACTTTATTGACAAACTCTTTAAAAAATTTTCAGCCTTGGTTTTTTTGTATTTTTCAATCCCCTCTTCATTAATTTTTAGTTTTTTTATAGATTGCCCCTAGCACAAGAGTGGTTCATGTGTATCCTTTGAGAATTGTAGGTACTTTCAGGTCGCAAGTAAAATTATTGAATTTTTTAAACCATATTTGATCTTAATTTCAAAAGCCCTATGAAGCTTAATTCAATACCCGAAAATACTTGATATCTTAAAGTATCGATTTTGCCCAACACTATAGGTTTGCTTCAAAAGTAGATTGATAAATAAACCCTTAATAAGCAAGATTCCAAGAAAGTAAACCATCAAGTACAGTATAATTTAGATCAATTTTAAGTATTATTCTTTTATTTGTATTTAAATTTATCTTTATTATTGCCTTGTTCCTTTGTGTGTGATATTTATGTATTCCAGATGTGCATTCCACGTCCTTCAAACTCTTCAGAGCCTAACTCTAGAGTCTCCTTCCTCATTGGTTAGTTAAAGTTTCAGTTCGTGATATTACTTAATTTTAGTGTAACTTTGCCATTTCCCTAACCTCCAATAAAGTACAATTTTAAACTACTTTGAGTCAGTATTAAAATGCCAAAACTTCTATCAAATGATGCAAAAATGATTTTACTTTTTAGTTTTAAGACAGGGTTTTGGCCATTTCCCCCTTTTCCTATTAGTGAAGTGATCAGCTGAAATTCTCATATTTCAGTGAATGAGTTTAAAAAAATAAAAACATTTGTTTAGACAAGTAACGTAAAAAAATACCATACCAAAAGATTCACAGTACAACTCATTCGGTTCTCCTTGTTCTCATCTGTTACAATGGTTCTGTATTCAAGTAACCTTTTCATCAATCGCACAACTGTTCTAACAAACACCATCCCTTTATCATGCATAGTTTGATGATTTTCACAAAGACCACCAACACTAAAATACACAAATAAAAGATAATGAAATAGTTACCAACAGACAAAAAAATTGTACGCTTTTTTTGCTAATCCATCTCTTACTTAGGGAATTAAGTAAAATTTAATCTGCAACTTAGTTAACATTTAATATAATGATGCTTCCTCCAGTTATGGGGAGTTACTATAACTTTGATATCTTGTGGCAGTAATTTAAGATAATAGACTATAATGAGGTGTGGGTCAAAAAAGCCATTTTTTAAAAGACCAATTGACTCTGATCATTCAAAAAGCATTTTCAGAATGGTTATCTTCTCAGTCAGCTTGTGTACAGTGGATACAGTTTTTGAACGTTTAACTGTTGAGTGCAGTCATACAGGGGATCCATGACAAAAAACTACACCAGTCAATATTCTACAGCAAAGAAATTTCTCATTTAAATTTGCATTGTTGAAATGGAGAGGGGAAATATAACTGCAGTCACCAGTTTTATAAAACATAAAAAAATATTTTCGACTCACATCTCTAAAAACAAGTCCTTGTATTCTTCATCCCCTCTTCCTCCTTCAACTAGCATGTCCAACTTGGTAATCATTTCATGTTCAAACTAAAGTTTTGAAACAAATGCAAAATAAAAAACAAGATTAAGTACATGACACAAAAAATTACACATCTTAAAGATAATTTTTCCTTTAATGTAACAAATGATTGCAATACCTCATCAAAGTTATACTTTATCTCTCGGTTAGAAATGTAAAAATCTTCTTGACTAAAGGAGGAAGATGATACTCGGTGGGAATAAAATTCACATTGCATCATATCAAAGAATATAGGAATGGTGGCTTTTCGCAGCTCAGCTTCAGGTATTAAAGTCATTTCCAAAAATGGCCCGACCATTCCTGGTACAAAATGTATCTGGTACTGACCTGGAAATAGGAGAGGCAACTGTTATGTCTTTGTTTGCAAACACTAATTTACTTAAGAAATGACCATCTTTTAGTACTTAACATGGAAAATTCACCAAGTTAATCTAGTTGTCACTTACCTAAATTAAACCACATTGCTCGAATTTCAAAACCTGTCTCCCTTCTCATATCCTTGTATCTGTAAAATATCAACATGGTAGTTCTTAGGCATATCTACCATATAATTAAAGCTTTTTTTATTTTTATGAATAAAATTATTGAAATATAAAATAAAATATTTTAAAACTATTCATTGAAAAACTTAGCGAATTATTTTGTAATATATCTAAACAATATAAAGAAGCAGGCCATCTGATAAATTATTTTTAATACATTGATATTTAATACAAAATAACACCTTGATAAGAAAGAATAAAAACCAGATTATGATTTTTAGATGTATCTGAAAATTCATACCCATATAAATTGGAAAGCTACATAAATCATAAATTAAAGTAGATAAAAAAATAACAAATTCTAATATTTTACAAGGCTGATATTAAAAGCCTACCTTAACACAATTTTGTTTCTTTTATTTTGAGAGAAATTTTCAAGCTGTAAGGCATCTTGAGTCAAAAAAGCAATAGCACAATGGAAGAAATTATTCCACACCTAGGTAAAAATGGTTTTAACAAATTATTATGAACAAATAATATTTAAAACAAAATTATTATGCCTATAGAACCATGTTCAGGATCAACTTACTGGTTTTAAATTTGGGTAAGTTCATAAAAAACAATCATTGATATAACAGAAACTAAACTTACTTGTATTTCAAATGGATTAGTAAAACGCTCTCTAATAGTCACTGAAAAATGTCTCAAGGCTTTCAAAATAACGCTGAAAAGTAAAACAAAATGTTAGAGCGTGAAAAATTTTTTAATACTCAAAAGTTTAAGTTCCTACAGAGTAAAAAAAATATACCTATTTTGCAGCATAATCATTTCATTCCAGTCAGAGGGATAAACAGCTTTATTAACTAAATCTCTAAACACAAGAAGAATTTCCATAATAAAATCGAGGAGATCCGTTTTGGTTTGAAAACTGTTTATGTATTGATTATAATGGTATGGAGTCATTTGGCGAAGTATGGATATCATGGTTGCCACAACATTGCCCTAAAAAAATTTTAATTTACAACCGTAGAACATGATGTGAGAAATAAATATTCTAGCGTAAAAATATTAAATGAACACTAAGCAAAGTTTAAAACTAGTTGTGCAATATTACAGTGCAGCTGTACAGTTTTCTTGAACTAGAAGTTTGCTTCTATTGAAGGCTGATTTTAATTGGGCAGCCAAGCACTAGGTTAATAAGATATTTTTTAAAAAAATAAACAAGAAGTTAATTAATACAATTTAGATTGTCTGGTTTAAAACAAATTCCAGAAATTAGAATAATTTACTATAAAAAAGACTGATAAAATTTAGTATCAAACATTTAAAAACTGCACATATTTGTTAAGCTGGATTAATATACATTTTTAAATAAATAAAACATATTTTACTGTACAGACACACTATAAAAAGACAAATAATACATTACCACTAAAGAATTATCCCGTGCAAGATGAACAACACATTGAATTATAGTTCTTAAAATTGACAACATAATTTCAGATACGTCATTGTGCGTTGCACCCAAGTCTCTTCCATAAAGTGAAATCATTATGTCACTGACAATTTTGATGCACAGCTCCATTTCTTCTTTGCTTTCAAGCAAAAACTTTATTTGTCCGCATATCATAGGGAGGAGTACAAGGCGGCATTCTAGAAAAATTAAGAGGGATGGCAACTTATAGCAGCTTGAAGAATTTTTTTACATTTTAAGATGTAGTCTTAATTACAATTAAAATTAAATTACGACAAACCTGGAATTCGAAATAGCTCACTGTATACTAAATCATTTACACACATCATTTTTTGCTTAGTCAAACGGTCTTTAGGAACATTATTGATGAGTTCTACTAAAATATTACTGGAAGAAAATAACAAAAAATTATGTTTACAATAAGGACACTATAAAGGTTAGATATATTTTTTCTGAAATTAATAATAAAATGCATTCAAATCAATATTCATAGTAATTTAATAACAAATGACCTACCATAGTTCGATTCCATCAAATACTGATAATATGTCAGGTATAGTGAAGGGGAAATATTTCAAGCAAGCTCCTTGAACAAGGAGTGTAGAATCTGTTTCATATAGCATCAGGGCAGTAATTGAATGCAACAGTTGTTTTAAAGAAATTTCAAACAACTCTCTCCCTTTATCTTCATTCAACCTGAAACAAAATAAAAACCAAATGAAGTAAGATTAAATACACACTATGTGTCTTTATAAAAAACAGGACTTAAAATACTGTGGAGAAAATCCCAAAGAATATTTGGAGGTGTTTTCCCACAAAATTTAAAATCTTGTCAGTTGTTGGCAAAAAAAACTTTTTTATCAAGTTGCAAACCTTTAAAGGAAGCATATCCCTTCATCGTAGAATCAAGATCTGTGTTTAAATTTTATCAATGGAATTTGGTTCATCAATGGGTAGTAAAAGGATTTCATTCATATATATTACATACTATTATTTCTATTTTTATATAACTTACTGGTTGACAAATTTACTGGTACTTAGTATGAAAATTTCTATCAATTAATTAGAACTAGGTAACCAAACCAAGCTCACTAAAACTTCATTACCTTTTACATTCAGTTTTGACATTAGAATTAATTAACTTAAAGCTTCTTGTTAGTATCATGATCAATAGTACGACTTAATAGAATGCTCAAACAGTTTTTACACAGATAATTTTGTTCAAAATGATTAAATTAAATAAAAAAGCAAAACTGAAGAAGTTAAGAAAAATATATTCTTGAATCTGTCTCAAGAGATAAAGGAATGATAGTTAATAGACATAGTTTTTAAAGTATCAAAAAAACTTACGCAAAAATAATGTACTTACGCAGAAAAGAGCTGTCGAGATCTGACAATGAATTTGAAAATATATTCAATAGACTTCATTGTACGTAGCAATGTATCCTGCATATCCTTTTGAATTGTATTTTCAATATAATACTTCAACACTACAATCAGCTTACTGAAATATAAATAATTGAGCAGGTAAAAAAATTTGTGTCTCACTTTAAAGAAGGCAAAATGTGAACTATCTTAATTTTTTATGCTTTATATACATACTCCAAAGTCTTTTATTGACATTTAATCTTAAATGTAGGAAACATTAATACAAAATTTTTTTATTATTGCTTAAATTGCGTTTGAGTTCAATACATACTTGTAAGTTAAAGTTGCACTGAAATTCTTCTTGATATATAAATCTAAAATAGGTCTAAAATGATGGTATTTTCTATCAGAAACTAAACCAATGATGAATATCTGAAAATAAATGTAATATAATAGAGTGAAGTATGAGGGAACATTAATGCTTTTGATTTAATCTTTTTGAATTAATTTTCTAATACAGTAACGGACCCGTTATTCGGGAACCCGAAATCCGGATAGTGTTTAGAATTTGTTTTTTTTATATTTTGAAGAATATTAGTGAGTAAATGCTGTTACGATGCACAATGGTTGCACCGCGCCTTTTGTGACATCGTCTCAGTGCGGAATGGGACAATTCGCGGGCCGACGCGGCCAAATCGTATCATCCCCACGCTTAAACGGCCGTTCCAAAATCGGCTGCTGCCTTGCCATCGGTTCTTGCCGTGATGACCCACGTGCTTTGCCGGAAGTTTTTTTTGCTTGATCCGTTACGATTGGAACGTACTATGTCGTTTCAGCGGGTATTTTGGTTTTACTAAAGCAGCTGTGTCTTTAATGACGTTTTTCCGGAACGGACCCGAAATCCGGAAAATTCCGAAGTCCGGGTGATGTCGGCCCCGAGCTTGCCGGATAAAGGGTCCGTTACTGTACTCAAGGAATTTAGTAAATTAACTTACCAAAGCCTCAAATACTAAGTTATCATAGAGTTCAGAATCTGAGTTTTCCATGAGAATATTAAACAAGGCATCAAGGGTATCTTGTAAAAACTGTAAAAAAAGGTTAAATTAAATTTGGAAGTATTAATGTAGACTGCAACTAAATAATTAATACAAATTTAAGGGATTTAAAAAGTTAAGGAGATAAAATTTACCAATAATTTCCGGAACTTCTGATAAAATGACAGTTTTAGGTTTGCTAAGAAAAATAAAATGATTAAAATTTAAACAAACTTACTTTAACTATTTCTTCACCATCTACCTTCATCAAAGAGAGTAGATTTTTCTCAAGATTTTCAGGATTTGACCACCATTTGAGTAAACCAAGCAAATCAACTGCATAAAAAGTATTTAAATTTAAAACATAATTTTTATCAAAATTATACTACCTACTTATCAACAGAAACAGATACTAGCTCAAACTACCAAAAAAGCATCAAAATAAAAAAAAGAGAAAATACTTGCCATTTTGAGTTAATTTTGTAGAACACACTAAAGAGCCCATGTAGAAGCTATCTTTAGAACTTAAAGTTAGTCCATTACAAGAAACAGAACTGATAGAGTTTCTCGATGGAGTAGGAGGGCTAAGCGTAGAAATGTATTTTTCAAGCTCTTGGCGAGTGGATGGCAAGTTCAAGTAGCCAATGTCAGTCTCGTCAAATTTTTTATAGTCAATCTAAATATAATAAGAAGCATAAGTACATACTATGTACTTATTTACATACACTTATGTACTTAAGAACAGATAGAAAGAAGACAGTGTACCTTATACACCAGAAGCTCATGGGTTTCATCTTTCAAAGTCGTCCCATTCTCTTGCATAAGTTTGACAAAGGAAACTGCAAATGCCTTCTCAGCTCTATCTTTTGCTAAACAGTAAAACATATTAAAATAGGAATACCAACTGAAAAATTCCATTTCAAAATAACTTAACGTCAAATATAGCAATTCTTGTTGCTAATACTACCAGATATAAAAAAATACAAATAAAGAATCAAGATACAAGTCAAGGCAAGTGAAAAGCTATACACTTTGCATTGTTATCTGCTATTTTTAGGAGAAATTAAGGGTTAAAATCAAGAATATTAAGTTAGAGACAATATTTTTAATGCACATAAAAACTCTCAAACACAAAAACAAATATGGTATACCATCATTAGATGAACGATGCTTGAAAGTGAATTTCAGATGAGCATTGTAAAATTCTTCTATGGGAATAGCTACCTGAAATAACAATAAAGGGGAAAAAGGTTAATTTGTAAATAAAGCAGAAAATCATTAACACAACCAGTAAATAATTTTTATAATTCAAATTCAAAATTTTAAAAGATCCAACAAAAGTGTTTCTTTCATTCACTATCATAAAATAAAAACAAAATAGATTTTGTAGATATTAAGAATTTTGAACAGGCTTTGGGTAGAGGAGCTACATTCTTTAGTTGCGATTGAGCTTAAAACCTCTAACACCTATTATCCAATACCTCTCATACTTATTTCATTTTGCCCCTAATTTCATTAATAGATAGGTAATTTAAGATGACATTATCAACTAAATAATTAATAAGAGCACCATAGTTTTTTATACACATCAATACCGTAAGCAAACTGTAACAAGCAAGAAATTATTTGCCGAGAAAGTCATTCACCACTACCTTCAGTTGTACTTTTTGCAGTTCAAAACAAGCAAATTATGTTATTTTTCTTACTCTCAAGCAGAGCTGGTGTGTTAAAAGGTGGTCAAATTGTTTTAATTTAGATTTGTTCGTACTCTAATATTTGGAAATATACAACTGTTAAGTCTTATTTTTCTTCGATTTTAAGGACACTTCTTAAAAATTAATTTGATTGATGGAGCATAATGAAAGAAATAATACTAAAATAATATCTTACTTTAAATGTTTCCATCCACTTGGGTTTATCTTCATGATAATATATGACACTTTTGTACTCATTAATAGGATCTGATCCACTGCCCAAGCTTATTACATCCTAAATTAATAACAATCATTTGATTATTAAGAAACTTTCAAGAATATTTATTATCAAACCAAATTATAACACCATTGAAAAAGCTTTACACTAAAGTAATTATATATGTGAGGGTTATATTTTACAAACTCACTGATATTAGTTGTCCCTTTTCATTAAGAACTTTCATAGAAACTTCAATATTTCTATCAGATGATTTAGATCCTTTGGTGAATTCTCCATGTGATAGCGTCAAATACAAATCATTTCGAACATCACCTAAAAACGCATTAAACAGTTTTAATTATATAGTTATTAATTTTTAAAATACAAATTGAAACCTTTTAATGATTTCCTCTAAATATAAATGTTGTTGTTAAACCCTTCGCAGATTTTTAAACATAAATGAATACATATTCTCAGTACAGAAACTTTATTTCAATAAACCAGTTAAGAGATAAGTTTTAACACTAAAATTCCCTGGTAAACAAATAATAGCATTACACACAAAAAAAAACATATTTTACATTTAAAAGTACTCTATGAGCAACACAGATATCCAACTGATAAAATAACTTCAAAACCAGGCAAATTTCACATTTTTAGGAGAAATGCAACCTTTATTTTCTTTGTTTAGTTCTTCAATTTACAAAACATGTTAAAGTAAACATATTAATACAAATATACAATGAGGAAGTTTTGCATTTTTACTTTTTAAATCTATTCAACCTTGTGAGAAAACCCTAAATCCAAGATATTTTTTCATTCTGATCATTATTTATTTTTTTAATAGCGATTCAAAGTTTGCGACCTGGAAAAGGCAGGAAAAACGATGCCTGCAGGCGATTTCAGATATGTGTAGTCACGCGAGCTGTCACATGATCTATAACTGCATTGTTTCCTAAGGGAGGTTTTTGGTTCTCGGTTTCACCCAGAACAAGCGGTTGAATTTGCACAATTTTTTTTCTCCTTTTAGAGTAACTTTTCAAATGAGCCTAATTAATTTTTTGAGTTGTTCTGATCAAAATTCTGCTGTCAATAAATTTTTGAATGAATTAAGGTGAGTTCACCCGACTGCATTTCTAGATTTCTTTGTATTGTTCAAATTTAAAATTAAATATTTTTAATAAGAAAAACTCTATAATTGCTTATTTAAAAACTATCAGCTATGAAAACAACAAAATAAATTTAAATAATTTATTTTAAACATTACTTTACTTTACGTCATGATTTTTCCTTTAAAATAAAAATATTTATGGAGACAGTTCACTAGACTTTTGCATTAACTAGATCTTTTATTATAATAATGAATAAACATCAACAATCATATTCTAGATGCATTTCGTGAAGGATCTTGTGACGTCAAATTTGATTGCATCATTTGTTTACGACTTTTTTCTTCTATATCTCAGTAAATAAATTTTTGAGGAAAATTTGGATTGCAGATTTCAATTTGCCACTACTTATATGAAACCGATTGCCCAAAACCGAAAATTTAGGAAATATGAAATTTCCTCATTAAAAATGGGGGAATGATCTGTTTTTCAAATAAAGACTAATGGAATAAAAAAGAATCTACTAATCAAAGCTCATTCAAGAATCTTATAAGAAGGATACTAAAACAGGTTTAGTAAACTATGTACATTTTGTATGTAAAAAATACAATTATTTTTGTGATTTCTGATTTCATTAAATTTCAGGGAGGGAAAGGGGAGGGCTTATATTATTAATAAATTAAATTTCAGGGAGGGCTTATATTAAAAAATAAGCATGAATTTACAAAAATTTGCTCATTGTATAATGTTTCATGAATTCACTAGCTAAAAAAAGAGAAAACACAATAAAGTTTTGATAGTTTAAATTTTATATTACTATTACTCACCTCTATGCAAGAATTATTAGTTGGTATCGTCTAGAGTAGAGCAGCAGAGAAATACAAAAATATTTACTTTCAAAACTAAGTAAAGCATTAATTTGGAGACTTAATAAAAAAAACTGCAATTATTTTACATTTATAAGCTTTATAGAAAAAGCACTTTAGTTGTTAAAAAATACTAAGAAAAGCTTTAAAACCTTATTTCCCTTTCATTTCAACACAATTTTACTCAAATTTAATTTAAAAGTAAAATAGAAACGGAGTGAAGAACTTTCAAAACATAAAAATCTAATCCATAATTTTTAAAACTCAGGCAAAAATACTCCATAGTATTTCATACCTGGCAATATAACATCTGGGAATCCCATTTTTCGTGCAATGGCAGTGGAGGGGCTGATGAGGTGAGGATTTTCTTCTTTGACTTGAGTGAAATCGCCGTGAAGCAGCTTTAAAGATACCCAAAGACCTTGGCCTTTATGCTCCTTTTGAGTTACTTCCTTCGAAGTGAGTACTTTACGTAGTAGGTTATCCAAGAAATCTCTTTCATTGCACCTGAATTAGATTTACAGAACTGAGCATCACACCTGACTTAAATGTCAATGCGATTCTAGCAAACAGACCAAGTCCACGATACTCACTGAACGAATGGAATAAAGTATTGTTTTTCTTCATCACTTTCAAGTCGTCCGTTAATAATGTCAGTGATTTCCATAGCTAAAAAATTTCAAGTAACATATTTCAAATTAAATAATTTCAAGTAACGAGACCAAAGGGTTGTTTTAATGAAGGGACAGAATACCATAAAGAAATAAAGTATGGATACACCATCTCAAATAACGCATTTAACAGGTGCAAAATGTAAAGCAATCAATGTTAACATTTCGTAACATTAAAAAAACATGATTATTTGGCGTAATTTGGCTATCAGAAATTAACTTAATAGCCTTTCTCTTCTGTTCTAGCCTCTTAATAAGCCAGTTTTTACAATTTATGACTGAAATTCAGAGTGAGAGGAATTTAGAGTCGGGGTCTCTGTAACAAATTAAAAATAACTTTATTCCCAAGATAAAATAATTAGTACTTTAGCAATGAATTAGACTTGTTAAAAAGATATTTTACTGCATAAATTCTTAAAGCATCTGAATATTTGTTTATATTCATCAATTCATCACCTGCAACACCAAAAGGTCGCCTTAGTCCATCAGATGATTTCCGCTGGATGTGGGTTGATCTCCTATGTTCATGATCTTTAAACTCCATTGCACCTGCAGAAAAATAATCAAGAGCGTGGTGAATAACAACAAAAATTTTTTTATGAAAATTAAAACAGTAAGAATTTAAAATTTGCTTTATATTGAATAAAATTTTTGATGAATAGAATAATGAAAATATATTGTTATGTTTTAAATCATGTGGGTTAAACAGTGAGAGAAAATAGGTTTTTGTTGACCCTAGTCTTACAAGAGATAGTAGTAACAAGCCAACAACATCATTTACATTAAAAAAATAACAAAAAGGAATGATTACATATCAAAAAGTGGAACACCAATATTGTTGCATGAAATACATCATGACATACCTAAATTTAAGAAAGGCATACAATGAAAAAAATAATAAAAAGAAAATAAGAAATTTAAGGAAATTAAAGCCAATTACCACAGGTAACATGTTATGGCAAGCATTTTATTCTTACGTGTGGTAAAAAATCGTCACAAAATAAATAGTCATATAAAATTCAATTCAACAAAAAAAAACGTTTATATTTTATAAAAAAATATAATAAGAGATGATAATTTTAGATTTTTTAAATTTCTAAGAAATAATACTAGGAGTAATTAAAAATAATTCTATTTGGGAAAATTGATACAAAATGTAGCAATTGCATATCCAAAATTTTTTAGTTTTTTGCAATAGATGTTATGTTTGAGACCGAAATTTCCTTAGTTAAACTTATCGAATTATCTTGAAACTATGACATCTTAAACTAAACATTTTAACTATACAGTAAAACTTTTTTTAGCCATGAATTATGCGTTCTTCCTAGTTTTTTAAACAAAAGAAAAAAATTACGCGAAAATCGTCGTTTGAGGTCTTTTTTACAAACCGCCATTTTGAAAAGAAATAATATCACGAGAACTACCAAAATCACACATTATGTTCATAAATATACATATATCAAAATTCCTTGTTTCAAATCTCCACCTATTACCAGTTTTTCATAAAAAATTTTCAAACACGAAACTTTGTAAAAAGCAACAGAATTTATGGGACAACCCAATAATTAATAGAAATGTTATTACCAATTCGTATAATTTGACATATTAGAAACATCTTTTCTCTTTGCATATCTTTACTACCTAGATCCTATGAAAAAAAAAAACTTTTTTAATCACAAACATTAAAATGAAATTTGCATACACCATGGTCCTGCATGGATTAAAAAAAAGAGAAATTTGTTTTAAAAGGAAATATGAGATTAAACTAAGAAATTAGTTTCTCAACCAATAAGTTATTATATCAGCATTCATAATATGCATGCTTAAATTAAACACAATGTAAAACATTTAACTTAAAAACAGGCTTCAGTAGTAAAATTATATATACTTCGGACCATTCAGGGAAAACAATTATTTATTTTCATGCAATCTTTTTGATTAAAGCATTGGTTAAAAATGCTCATGCTAATGAATATTTTTATTACAATAGTTCTACAACAATTTCAGAGATGAGAGAGAGAACTATTTTCAATCAAACTTTTAAAAACTCTTCTAACGTTTCAAAATAAAAAAATAAAAACATTCGCACGCCACTTCAGTTTTCATATAACTGAAGGGACAAGAAAAAAAACCAATGTAATAATTTAATCGTAATAATAAATGTAATAATAAATCATCAAAAATAATAATTTTTAAAGAAAAAACGTTTAATTACTTTAATTAAAACTATATGAAATTTCCAAAGCTTATTTAAAATAACAATAGCTCCTAATCTATCAGGATAAAAGTATGTTGTTTTTAATTCAATCTTTATGTGAAGTATTAAAAAGTCAAGTATGAAAAATAATGAATTGGTTAAGTAAAAAAAGAAAACAAAGTCTTACTGTAAATAAAACCCTCAAATTATTCAGTTGCTCTAAGTCTTTTGCTAAACCTTCTTTACTCCACTTAACCAAATAATTTTCACTGAAAATATCAATTTATAACACAATAAAATACATGCCACTTTAATAAGTGTGAATAATACAGTATAAGTAATTGTAGGGTAAGCTAAATTGGTATTAAATTACATTTAGACATGCTTAATTATATAGAGTCAATCATGTTAAAAGTAAACTAAAACCAAATCACATGCAGTTAATATTGTCTAACTCCCAATACTTTCAAACTAATCATAATAAAAAAGCATTACAAGGGATGGAAAAGATAACTCACACATTTCAAACAAAGTACAGTAAAGCACCGTTTATACGTCTTTCAAGGGACCGACATAAAACGGCGTATAAATGAAAAGACGTATAATTGAAAACAATTTTGATTATTTGAATTAATTGGGACTTGGCGAAAAAGACGTATAAATGTAAAAGACGTATAAATGAGAGACGTATAAACGGTGCTTTACTGTAATACATAAAAAATGAAAATAATTTAATTGTAATATATTTTTATTTAAAAGGGATGTCTAACAATCAATTAGGTCATGATAAATAACTCAAGTTCTTCTCTGAAAACAGGCTTTTGATACTCATAAATACATTTTTGTTTGCCTAGTTATGCACTAAGTTTAATAATAAAATGTAAATTTTTGTATGTGCTGTGTTTTTTGCCACAGATTTTTTAAGTTTTTTTATTTTTAAATTAACTTATTGTGTATGCTATTTTATTAAAGCTTTTGGTTGTTTTAAATTTATAGTGAAGAAAACTATTTAAAGGGCTGCACACTAGGGTGTCTCAAAAAAAGCCTTTTTTCGAAAAACCACGCTCCCCAGGGCTTTTCCCATTCCTTTTGGTCCCAAATGATAGTGTGGGAAGTTTTAGCCCCCTAAGTCAACTCTAGGGTTTGCCTGTAGAGCCCCAAAGTTTGAAAAAAGTGGAAAAAATTACCAATTTTCAGAATTTTTTAAAAATTATGTTTAAGATTGATAATGCTAATAAAACTGGTTCAAATGCGTCTATAGGACTTATTTTGGTGGAATATATTTATTTATGTGTATTAGCTGTACCCTATAGCCCCTATAATTTAAGATTAAAACGTACTACTTAGGGCCGTTGCACTCCTTAAAGCTTATAATGCTTTACCGGTGGACGAAATGAATTAAATCCGAATTTCTTCGAAGGAACTCCCTCAAATGATGCCATTTAGAGCTAAAATGATATTATAAATTAAAAAAACCAGTGAAATAACAGTTTTGAGCCCTTCCACTGAGCTTTTAATGTAAAAAGTGCTTTTCTTCAAAATTTCTCGTTTCCAGCAGTTGAAACCCAAAACTTATACTAAAAAAGAGGTTTGCTGAACTTTTTTAGATACCAAACATTGGAACCTTTATAGGGGTTTCATTTTTTCAAGTAGAATTAAATTTTAAACAACACAGATCGGAAATGACAAGAATATTTCCTATACCTGACGTGAAAATCGATTTTCTTTTTTCAAAGTTAGGAAAATAGTTTAATACTTGTGAATCTTGGTTGAAATGTTAAAGAAAGAAGTTTTTAATCAAAATTTCCCCTAATATGTTAAAAGGAAGTAATTTTCCAAACTTAAAAAAAGAAAATAGATTTTCACGTCTGGTATAGGAAATATCCATGTCATTTCCGATCTGTGCGCTATAAAATGTAATTCTACTTATTAAAAATGAAACCCCTATAAAGATTTCAAAGCTTGGTATCTAAAAAGTACAACAACACCCTTTTTTAGTATAAATTTTAGGTTTTATCAGCTGGAAACGAGAAATTTTGAAGAAAAACACTTTTTACATTAAAAGCTCAGTGGAAGGGCCAAAAACTGTTATTTCACTGGTTTTTATAATTTATAATATCATTTTAGCTCTTAATGGCATCATTTGAGGGAGTTCCTTCGAAGAAATTCGGATTTAATTCATTTCGTCCACCGGTAGTGCATTATAAGCTTTGGCGAGTGCAACGTCCCTAAGTAGTACGTTTTAATCTTAAATTATAGGGGCTATAGGGTACAGCTAATACACATAAATAAATATATTCCACCAAAATAAGTCCTAAATGACACATTTGAACCTGTTTTATCGCAGTATCAATCTTAAAATATAATTTTTTAAAATTCTGAAAATGGGTCATTTTTTCTACTTTTTTCAAACTTTGGGGCTCTACAGGCAAACCCTAGAGTTAACTTAGGGGGCTGAAACTTCACACACAATCTTTTGGGACCAAAAGGAATGGGAAAAGCCCTGGGGACCAAGGTTTTTCGAAAAATAGTTTTTTTTGAGACACCCTACTGCACACATCTTATTATTTACACTTAGTTACTTATAATTGCTCTTCCATTTTTTATTTTCCATTAGTCATTATAATAAATGTTAGGTTTTATAAAGGCTACATTTTAATTTTAGAGTCATATGATAGCACTACCCTCCAACTTATCATCCTTTCACCCACTAACCAAAGCTAATAGCCAAACCAGTTTCCTCTATATTATTTTTTGTATATCTTTTATAGCATCATCTGTATAAATATTTATTTCTATATATTCTATTATACTAAGACTCTAAAACAGCTATTTAGCAAATAAAATGCATTTTCTTTAAATTTTTTAATAAATTATTACTGTTATAATTTAATAATACTAACTATTTAAAGAGTTAGTATTATTAAAAATAATTTACTCTGGCCACTAAATATTTCCAATTTTTTAAAGACAAAACATCACAAAGATAAAAAAATATTATGGAATCCCTTTGTATGATTCCTTAACATTAGATTTAAGGAATCCTACAAAGGGACATCAGACATAATTATAAAAATCAGGCAGTAAAACAGATCCATATTTATTATACTTTTTCTAGCTTTGGAGGGACCTTTTACCTGATACATTTTCCTTCTTTAGCATCATACAAGGTCATCAACAAGTCAGCATCATCTCCAATGCGGCAAACAAAATTCTTAACAGTGACATAGAAATTGTGAACATATCTGAGGGATGATTTTAAATTCCTATTTTCATCATCATCAATGGACTGGAAGAAAAAAAAATAAACATGAAATGGTAATTGAGGGTGTATTTTTCAAACTAAGTCTATAGTTAATGATGCTAAATTTGGAAATTATTTTTACCATTGACTACAACTGATTATCACCATAATTAGATAATATAAGACAGATAGATGTATTAAGATAGATATATAAATATAATGATAGATATATAATATCGATATCACAGATAGGCATATAATGAATAATTAAATGAAAGGGAATGTCTGTTGCAGGACTAGAATGAAAATGTTGATGAAAATACAATAAAAAATTTTGGTGACTCACGTTGCTTGCCATGACTTTGATTCTCTGGGTAGCAGTTTCATGTACACGGTACAAATCAATTGCACTAGTGATGTCCGGATTTAAAATATTTCCATGTTCATCTCTAACTACCAAATCCAAACCTAAAATGCTGTGAACAAAAGAAACCTTAGTTAATAAGATCGATGCAAAGAAATTTATATTCTAAAATTAGAAAGGGTACTTGAGAGTAAACTTTTAACAGATGCAAGGTCCTTAAAATCAATGAATAATTTTAAGAGTCAAATATTGTGAGGCAGAGCAAATCAATGGGCTACAGAGAGATATCAAAACCACAAGAGTATTAGAATTTAAAAGTATACTTTGGAATCGTATTTGTTTCAGTCAGTATTTATGCCTCAGTTAAAATACAAGACTATTTAAGTATGCTTGCCACAATGGACAAAGTTAGATATTTTAAAGTATGTATATTGATGAATAATTGTTATTAGTGAGATACATACAAGTGTCTTAGTTCAAAAAAATAAAGCTAAGAAATAGAGATATAAAATTGAAAGTCAGAAATAAATGCCAATTTTAATTAAATTAATTAAATTGTATTCTTTTAGATGGAGATGTTTTCTAAATGAAAATGTAATAAGCCACTTACGCATTTCCAACATCAATTTTGGCAGTAGCCTTTTGTTTCATTTCTTTTAGTTCATCCTAAATAACAAAAGAAAAACAGAATAAGCTTTCCTAAAATCAAAAGATAAATTTTAAGGCTATTTAATAATGTGAATAAAATATGACACAGGTTTTAAAAAGACATTTTAAAATGTCTTCTCTTAAGTTATATCATATTCTGCTCTTAAATCTATGACATATTTTATTCACATTGTTAAATAGCCTTAGTTTAAAAATAACTGTTATTTAAATGACATTCATTGAATACCTTAAGAAGCGATTTATAATAGTTTAAAATAGATGCAAAAATTAAAAATTTAACATTATTAATAGTCATCAAACTGAACTCTTCTTGCGTTTTAACTATTGGCCTATGTATACAAATTAAAAACTTATAGTATTGAACATTCTTTCCAAAAAAACATAAATAATAAATAAACTTTCATAAAAAACATGAAAACTTACAACAGGCAAGGTACCAGACATAATCTTCCTACGCCATTCTATAAGTTCGTACATCATGTTACGAATAACTTCAAAATCTGGGTCTCTAGCCTGAAACATAAAGCCGGTTTTTAATGGAGATTTCCTTACATACCATTTAATAAAACATTTTGGCACAGCTTTGATAAGAAGCAACCAGCCACCATGTTTACCCACAGCTCAAATTAGATCTATATGGTTTTGTGTCTTTTCATTCGAGCTGGTCGACTCTTATTGAAGCTGTGCCAACATTTTAGTGCCAAAGGCATTACAAAATTTTTTAATGATTGATTATACTCTTTGGACACTCTTTGTTATTACCATTGCAAACTACAATATCTGGACCCATTTTTTGCTTCAAAAAATTGTAACACACATTGAGTTCTAATTTAGATTTTTAAATGCTTGTTTTGTTGCATGCATATATTTTTAATATTTGACAGCATGCTTGTATTAACTTGGTATAAAAGACAGCAAACTTTTCAAATAACAAAGGAGCATAATAAATTGGTACTACTCTCGGAGTGATACTTTTTCTCCTCGCAAATGCTTCTTTTTTTGGTTCTTTCTTTTAAGGATTTAACATTCAAATTATTACACTTAGCAGAACTTTTTTAATTATTTTTCCATTTTTTGTCTGGCTTATGCTTTGAAGTTAATTTGAAGAAAATGCACTACAGTACGGGCGAAGCCCGTCTATATAACACCCCGAGCAACGCCAGGATAGCGCTTGCGCTAGTATTTTTAATATTTGACAGCATGCTTGTATTAACTTGGTATAAAAGACAGCAAACTTTTCAAATAACAAAGGAGCATGATAAATTGGTACTTCTCTCGGAGTGATACTTTTTCTCCTCGCAAATGCTTCTTTTTTTGGTTCTTTCTTTTAAGGATTTAACATTCAAATTATTACACTTAGCAGAACTATTTTAATTATTTTTCCATTTTTTGTCTGGCTTATGCTTTGAAGTTAATTTGAAGAAAATGCACTACAGTACGGGCGAAGCCCGTCTATATAACACCCCGAGCAACGCCGGGATAGCGCTTGCGCTAGTATTTTTAATATTTGACAGCATGCTTGTATTAACTTGGTATAAAAGACAGCAAACTTTTCAAATAACAAAGGAGCATGATAAATTGGTACTTACGTATAATACCATCGACCGTTCAGCAGCCGTTAAATTCACACAGCTGCCAACCGTTCCGATTTTCAATTCTTGTAACGACAATTGACAATACAATTGACAATACAATTTTAATAATACAATCGTAGAGAATAGAATACCCCTATATATTATTAAATTGTTCCAAACTTAAAAAAGGAAAACCGGGTTGAAAATTGAAAAAAAAAAACTTAAAATCGGAACGGGTTGGCAGCTATGAATTCAGCATCAGTCAATAGACTTTGTTAATGTTTCCGAATTCAGCGGCACGGTCGACAGGATAATACATAAGAACCGATAAATTTATAATTAGTAATTTCAATCAATTTAAACGAGTAAATATTTGATAAACAAGCAATAGGGAAAAATGATAAACTCATACAATATAGAGCTGTTTCCAAATGGCACCCCATTCACGAATGACAGATGTAATTTCTTGCACAATAGGTGGCTCTCTGGGAATAATAGCTTCATGTGGTCTATCCAAATGTAAAAGAAAAAGTAGAAGTTAACAACAATAACAACCTAAATTTTCAACACAATCTATTTTAGTAGCTTTCAAAAAATCTGGGTATTTAAATATATATATATATATATATATTAAGGCATGGAACTCAAAATGCAAAACACTAAGTCCAGACTTTATCAAAGGTCCTGTTTTTGGTAAAACAAATTCATACTTTTGTGAATTTAAAATAAGCATTAAGTTGGGTTCTTCAGCCAGAGTTCTGTTTTTGTGAAAAATGGGGCCCTGTTTGGGATATATTTTAAAGTTTATGAATAACATAGTAAAATTGATCAAAAAGCACAAAAAGCTTAGTTTTTAAAGTGGGAAATATTCTGAAAGTTCATTATAAAGTAGGGTTGGCAAGTTTCTTCCGAAGTGGAAAAAACCGCGGAAAAAACCACGGAAAAAACCGTCCGGAAGAAATAGGTTTCTTCCATGTGGAAGAAACCTCTTTTTTTAAAGAATTAGCTTTAAATTTTCAGGCTTTATAAATATTTGTCTCACAAACACTCTTATATTTACATAAAAACTTCCAAAATGTCATTAATTATATGCACCTATTAGTTAATGATTAAATTAGTAAATGTAGGTTTCTTCCAAACTATGAAAAAAAAGCTATTAAATAATTTGAAAAAAAAAAACTTTAATAAACAATATTTACTTTGTTGTCTAAAATTTAATTAAATACTCAAAACTGTTATAAATACCTATTGCATGCATGTATTAAATTATTCCAGTAATTTTAAATTAATTTCTTCCTAACAGAAAAGTAGTTTTGAATAAGTCTGAGAATTACATTTTCTGTCTACAAGAAAGTATAAAAGTTAAACAGAAAAGACATGTTTTAATAATCTGAATTTTTCTAGAATACGCAATCTTCCATATAGTATAAAACAATATAAACCCGACACAAAATTTAAAACGAAGTATTAAACTTGAATATTTCTGACAAATATTTGTCTGGTGTTATTTCCAGTCAAAAATGTTTCAGGTTATAGACCATGGGCCCGTATCAAAAATTGATGGGTCATTTGAACCACCAGAAGACCTATATAGATTGATATAAGGGCATAAAATAATAAGATTCAGCACTATGCCGTCACTTGTAAGCAGTCCAACTGAGTGGAGTTGAGAATTCAAAAGCACAGCTAGAGTGAGTATATTTTGGTCATGTGATCATGTACGGCATTCTTACCATCAATAGATCCATGAAAAATAATGAGAAAACCCGCAGTTCCATACAAAAGTAGTGGTCCACAAAGTCGGAAATGTTTTTTAATTTTCCGGCAATTTTAAGGGTAAATTTGGTCATTTGATCATGTACGGCATCGGTACCATACAGTTTTAATGCCTCTTCTAATCCATAATTCTGCAACGCCGTACAAAAAATCATGTGACAAGGGGTAAAAATCGAGGGTTGAAAACCCTCCTTTTCTAGTAAACTCGTTCACTAGACTTATAAATTTACTAGATCTTTTTACTTTACCAGATTTACTAGAAAAGGAGGGGTTTGCAACCCTCGATTTTTCCCCCTTGTCACATGATTTTTTGTACGGCGTTGCGGAATATTGGATTAGAAGAGGCATTAAAACTGTATGGTACCGATGCCGTACATGATCAAATAACCAAATTTACCCTTGAAATCGCCGGAAAATAAAAAAAAAATTCCGACTTTGTGGACCACTACTTTTGTACGGCACTGCGGGTTTTCTCATTACTTTTCATGGATCTATTGATGGTAAGAATGCCGTACATGATCACATGACCAAAATATACTCACTCTAGCTGTGCTTTTGAATTCTCAACTCCACTCAGTTGGACTGCTTACAAGTGACGGCATAGTGCTGAATCTTATTATTTTATGCCCTTATATCAATCTATATAGGTCTTCTGGTGGTTCAAATGACCCATCATTTTTTGACACGGGCCCATGGTCTATTATACATACATTTTTTTACTACATAACACACAGCCGAAATGACTAAAATACTAATAAAAAACTAACTGGAATTAAAAGTTAAATATGTTATTTTTAGAAAATTAATTACTCTAATTAAATTTAATTAATTGTAATTAAATTACATTTATGAGTTTTTTAAACTGTGGTTTAATTTATTCAGTTAACACAACAGATTTAAAATTTAATTTAACTAACCGGAATTAAAAGTCAAATATAAAATTTTTTAAAATTACTATATAAATTTACTATAAATAAATTTAACTAATTATAATTAAATTACATTTAAGAGTTTTTAAAATTATGGTTTGATTTATTCATTTAACAGATTTAAAAATTGGGTGCTTCTGTAATGCTTTTTGTTAGTTCCTTCCAGTTTCTTCCATTTCTTCCGGTTTTTTCCAGTTTCTTCCGGTTTTTTCCAGTTTCTTCCACTGTCCTGGAAGAAACTAGTTTCTTCCGGAAGAAACCCAACCCTGTAAAGCTAAAATATTTTGTGAAGGATCCTTTACAGACCTAAATTTCTTCTAAAAATAACCCAGATATTGCTTCGACTTTAAATGAAATTTAAAAAAAAGAAGAAATAAATAAGTGCTTTTAGAGAAACTACCAAAACAAAATAGCTGTAACATAACAACAATATCAAAGATTAATCATCACAGTTATTAATTATGATAAAAACATATTAATGAAGCTTGTTTGGGGTAAAAATTAAGCACTTACCCTGTCTTATCAATGATTGATTCTTTAACAGATATGTATGACTTGGGAAATATTCCCCACACAGACTTGTTTTTTGTGGAGCAGCCATAGAACCAATCTGCAATTTTAAAAGTATTAAAAACTAACAGTGCTAAAGTTTTCACAATATCACAATACCTTGGAAAACTTCAAAAAATTAAACATGAAAATAATGAATTTTCCAGTATTCTGAGAACAAGCTAGTTTTAAAATATACTGACCAATATTTTGTTTGTGGTAAGCATTTAACTGATATTATTAGAAATGGGGAAAGTGATTCTTTTAAATAATTTTATTCAGTTCAATAGGTTCACTATTATTATCTATTACAGATTTCATGAACTGATAGTATGATTAGATTTAATAATTATAGACAGGGGTCTGTCTAGGTTTTTTTAAAGAGGTATCTATTTTATAAAAATTTAGACCTAATTTGTGAAAATTTAAGCTTAAAATCACATGTAAATAATTTTTAAACATTAAAAACTAAAGAAAATTTATTATAGAATGGCTAAATAGTTAACTATTAAGAGAATATAGCTTTTTAGATAACTTTCTTTCAAAAATAAATTTTGTGAATATACCTTTTTACTAAAACTGAATTTGTGAAAGTACATATTAATCAAATGGTGAATTTGTGAAGGTACCACAAAACAGTAGTAAAACCCCTTTGTTAACAATGACTGCTAAGAAAAGAAGATTATTTTATCATGGTGCTAATTTTATTCCATATAACATCCTTTCATTTAAACCAAAATTGTTGGTCCCAAGAGGGGTCATTCCAACAAGGTTCTACTGTAATAAAAAATCGGTACTACTCCAGAATCCCGGCGCAAGCGATAAAGTCGCTAATAATGATGCAACCAGCGCCAAAAGGAAAATCACCGCTTTTAACCATTTGCTTGAAAAAATAACAACAATGCCATTCCATGAAACTTTTTATTTAAAAATTAAACACTCAAATAAAAATATTGTAAGCTATACTTACCAGTTTTAAAATTTTTAATTTCGTTGAAATATATTTTAAGATTATTAATATGATTTTTATATAGACTTATGTATAGTTTTTCTTTTAATAACTTGTTATTTACATTATGTTTTTTTTAACAATTGGGTAAGCAGATCTCTTTTTGAGCAGAAATAAAGCTATTTTAATGCGGCGATATTTGCTAGATCACTTGGCGAGATTTGCGCCGGCTTTCTAGAGAAGTACCAAAAAATCTTTCAAACTTCCTAAAAGAAATTCTTCATCTCTACTAACTATTAAATAGATTTCCTTATCCAATTTATTGATTTGAACTTTTGAATCGTAATATTTACACCACAATACCTTGTTTTAATATGCCATTAAAATCTCATTTGCAGCAAGTATCAATACTTTGCAACTTAACATGACAATTGGTACAAGTCCCCAGAAAAATTAAAAGAACCCACAAAAGATACCACCATAAACTTCAAAATTAATAGACACAAAATAATAAAGCACAGCTTTGGTAAGGGTATTTTATATTGATAATTTTCTTTGGCTGGTGCAACTTTACCGATAAGTTTGGTGACCGCCACAGAGGACCATGCCGTTGAAACTGAAAACGTTATCGAATCTGTTCTATAGCTGTACCGCTGAATTTAACAGCTGCTGAACATAGGTACCAAATTCTGTTTAATTCAACATGAATAAGATACAACAGAAATAATGCAATTAAAGAAATTTAGGGTAAAGATTTGAAACTGGAACTCCATGGCGACCCATTACCCTTTTTTAGCCATGGAAGACCTCCTTCATATCTGTACCAAAATTTCTACATGACAAAGGAAAACAAACCGTCATAGTCACAGGTAGGTAACTTGACTGGGGGTTTAATCGGCAGTCAAGCTTCTGATGGGCAGTTGAAGAAGGAAAAACTAATTTTCCACCAATCAAAGATTTGACTCCTGGTTCACCGCAGGTCAAGTTACCGGTGACTACAGCTGTAAGTAGTTGAAAATAAACTTTTCAATAAATTCTTTTCTAGGTATTGATCCTAAGAAGTTTTATGCTTCCATGTTAATAACAGCACACATCTTGGTGGGCTAGTAGGTACGACATGCTACAGGTTAATATCATAAGAAAAATAGCAGGATGGAAATAAACCTTACCATTCTAAAAAATCTACCCTTACCTTCATTTTCTTGAAGAATGTGAATGGTTTCTCCAACAGTAAGAGAAAGTCTGTGGGTACCATTTTGTTTAAAATTACACACAGCTAAAGAATAAAAACATAATCAGAAGACATTCATATCCAAATTTCTCAGTGAAGAAGTAAATTTTAGAGAAGAATAAACACAGCTACTTCTTACCGACACCGTATTTTGCCCGATCTTTAACGTACGACCACTTAGCCATAGTGAGATTATGAAACTCAATACATTGTCATTATTAAAATTTTTACAGATGATTAAAATTAATAATAAAGGGATATACTTTTAAAGAATTAAAAAATAGAACTCAGGGTTAGTCAAGGATTTTGTAAATAAATAATCCCAAGAAACTAATATGTTGCCATCATACATTGGCAAATTGTGAAACTTTTATCATTAAAAACAGAATTTATTTAAAGAAAAAAAGCGGAAATATGTGAAAAACATCAATAAATAATGCTTTAATCATATTTTAGGATACATAGTTGATCATAAGATGTTTTAAAAAGTACCTTGTACGATATTACCTTATACCGATATACCCTTTATGCCCCAAATTATTTTCCTCATCCAAAGTATGGCAAGTTTACGTAACTGCAACTATAAGTAAACTAAATTTGGCCTTACATGACGAAAATTGGACGAATTTGAAACATTGGCCCCGTTTACATGGACACAAATCCCGGGATTTAGCTCGGTTTAAACCCGCAATGCCGAAAAAAAGGTGGAATCGTAAATTCCACCTCCGAAGCCGGGTTCAAAGCTGGAATTTCTGAAACCGGCTTTCCCATGATGCATTGCGCTTTGTAAAATCCTCCATGTTTGTTTACAGCTTTAACTTGTAGATGAGAAATTTATTTTTCGAATTAAATATTGTGAAATTAACTTCAAGAAATAACTAATCCAGGTTTTTATCGTAAACAGGATTTCCTCTCCAAGTAAGGTAAGTTTTTCAATTCCTTTAAATCGGAGAAAAAAGTTGCATACTACCGATCACAAGCACAACTAACCATTCTAATTTTCCTTATTTCTTATAAAATTTATGTTGGAACTTTTAAGTTTCTTGGTAAATTAAGGGCTATATTGTTTCCACTATGATAAATCATGGTGAAACAATAATTCTAAGATGGATTACTTGTATCCTGTATCTGAAATCTCATCATGTAAGAGAAGTTGGATATTTTTGTTTACACTAAAATATTGTCCTATGCTAGGTTTTTAAGTTTTGAAAATCAAAAGCACACACATTAGTATATACTTTATATTAACATTTGTTGTCTACATGCCATCTAAACCCCTCAAAACTGGGAATAATGAACTCGTTAAAATTACTATATCCTTTTAAAACTAATGCAGTTCATTGATAACAACTAAGTTATCTCATCCAGTTTTATCTGACCCCTCTCTTGGTGAACAATATAACTGCAGTCAAGTCGGCTTAGTGTGATCACGGTTAATGTTTACGAAATCAACTGGTCCCGATCATTCCTATTTAATTTAATGTAAAATACATCGTTTACTGGGATCAACTATGGATGGGGATCAACATGACACTTAATGTTATCAAAATTTGTCAATATGCCCTAATAATCACCTGCTTTCAAGTTTTGTAGTGAAGGTCAATTACTTTTTTCTGAAACTCAGTATAAGTTCACTGGTACACTGTTATGTTTCTTTGCTTTGATTGTTAAAAGAAAACATTCGAAGGTATCTGACTGATACATACAGTTAATGGGAGACGAATCCATGCTAGTCATTGGATATCACCATCGGCGCCTTGCAGATATATCTGATAAGAGAATTAGATTTTTTGTGTTATTTGAAATCACATGGTTTTTGTGGTTATGTTTCTGAGCCTTTTCTGTGTAAAATTTTGAAAACTAGCGATAATATATCTTGATGAACACGAATGAAAATACAAAGTAAGCGTCTATTTTTTTATTTATTGGACTACTTGGAATTATAAATTTTACCCTAAAAAATTCAAGTAGCCAAGTACATATTGTGTAAAATTGTTTTAAAAACTTGAATTAGGATTACATAATTTTAATATTACAGCAAACAATCATCTAGTTTTACTGTTTGCATCTTTTTATGTGAAATCTCTTACTATTATCAATATAATAATGTTATCGGTTTAATATCGGATAAATGCAATCGCATTAAGCAGACTCGTATTAATTTGGCTTGCCCTCTCACTTCAGTCCAGTGTTTTGGTTAAATTGTTGTGAATTTTCATTTTTCTAAAAGCCATCAAGTGTACCGTTATGACAAGACAAGTGGATGGTTACATAAGTAATATGAAATTTGGGTTTAAAGTCAATACACTGTCTCGTTAAATATCTTAAGTGTATTTTCACGAACAATATTCATAAATCTCCAAAAGTTTATGAATTTTTTGTACTGAAATTTGATTGTTTTTTTTAATTTCAATCTTAAACCGTTTTTATCGGGTGTTAATATTACTTTGGTTTCTATTTTGAAAGTAAACAAATTTTGGGTACAAAAGTTAGCGATGGACCATTTCAGCAATAATTAAATTTGTTGTAAAACATCTGAAGAAATATGTTATGTATTGTTGAATTTGTTCTCGAAACAGTTTCTGTGTTTGCAAATGGGCTGATAGCATAGTAAACAATTAGTACTAGCAAGAATTTTCAATAGAAAGAATGTGATAAGAAATGTGCAAAATTGAAAAGGAAATTAGAGATAACTCCACTGATAATTTTTACGCATAGTTAAATTTGAATTTAAGGTTTTTTAAACAATGCTGTTATAAATACCTTGTTATTTTTTGTGAATTATGTTTGATTTCAGAAGGGAAAACAACATAAAACTGAGTGAGGTTTGTTTTTGAATGCTTCTTTGGAACATCCAATAACAAATCTTTCTCGGTGTTGTCAATTATATATCATCATCAGAAGAGTGTCTAACATTTGCCGTCCCCAACAGCTTGGCAATACTATTTAGCCCTACGGATTACAGAATATTGAACTGAAATGTTTCTATACTTTGTTCGAAGTTAATTCTAAAATATTTGTTTTTATCTGGTTTTAATATTACTTTTGTTGGCTTTTATTAAGATCATTTTATCTATGATAATGTTAAAATGGTCTAAAAAAGAAATTAAAGATAACTCCTGATAATTTTTACTCATGGTTAAATTTGAGTTTAAGGTTTTTTAAACAATATTGTTATAAATACCTTGTTATTTTTTGTGAATTATATGTTTGATTTCAGAAGGGGGAAAACAGCATAAAACTGGGTGAGGTTTGTTTTTGAATGTTTCTTTGGAACATCCAATAACAAATCTTTCTCGGTGTTGTCAATTGTATCATCAGAAGAGTCTCCAATATGTGGCATCCCCAACAGCTTGACAATATTAAGCCTTACAGATTACAGAATATGCAAGTTTCTATGTTGACGAGTTGGCCAATGCCTTAATGAAAAAACAGTAGCACACAAATTTTTATATATTTTATTTTGTGTTGTGAGAACTTAGAGTAGAATGAGTGTGTGATGTGTTCAAAACTGAAAAAAATAAATTATTTTCTAGCAGAAAAGTCCTGATGTTTTTTAGTATTGGGAAAAATTCCCATTTTAATTTTAAGGTTTTTTTATCAATATTGTATTAATTAATCTTTTTATTTTTAATGAATAATGATTATTTTAGGAGATGGAAACTGGATGCCTCATGTGAATTTGCTAACTTTCATAAAAATTTTCAGTCGACCACTTAAACATAAAACTGAGTGACCAAACATAAAACCGAATGAGGTTTTTTCATGTTTATTTGGGACATCAATTATTGCAAACTTTTTCGGTTCACCGATACATCTTGTATTAATTACCTATGTCTTAATTTCTTATTATTTGTAATATCCATTCGCCTTTTATTTGTCCATCACTGTTTTTTCTAGAAATTCATTTGTAATAAAATGAAAAACACACATGGCAAATTTCACCAAGTTAAAATTTTTTTCAGTACATATTACCCACTTTAATACATAACCAGATCCCAAATATTATGGCAACTTACATGCTGTGGTACATGCTTTTTTAATAAAAATTATTTTCTTTCTGTGATATCATTAGAACCTAAATAATATTGAAAGTTAGGATTTATTTTCTTGAATATAATACATAGCCTTAGTACTATTTATTGCAAGATTTATTTTTCTTGCTTCTGTTCGCTAGACAAAAAGGGATGTTAGGCGAGTTATACCTCAACACATAAATCTTTTAAATCTTCATATATTTTTATTGTGCATCTATTCCTTTTGAACCCATAAGGTCCTACTCTATACCAAAAAATTTCGGAATTCTCTAGAATCTAAATTTGATTGACATTATTAAATTGACACACAGTTAATTTATTTTATTTAAAAATTCCTTTTTTAACTAACTACATTTTTAAGGTTTGTGGAGGTGATTAAATCCTAATCATCCATAGAATTTTGGAGAGTATTTTTTATTGAGCAATCGAAATGTTTGCTAATTACATTGTTCCTAGTGTAAAGCTTATCATTTTGTTAATATTAATTATATTTTGTTGATTTAAAGGAATTTCTACCCCCGTTAAATTTTTAGTCTAATTCTGCATCATGCGAAATTAAAATAGAAAATTTCGAGAATTGAAGAGAAACCCGAATTCAGCAATCAGGATTTTTGTTAATTAACCATCAGTTTAAGTTGTTTGTCTAAAAATACCTTAATTTCTTTTTTTTTCTCAAAATATAAATTAACAAAACATCGAACGATGGGAGAGAGATTACGCAACTTCGACAAGTCACGTGATCAGTGACGTCAAATCCCGGCATTTGAGGACTGGACGTGTAAACGGGTTTTTAGCACGAATTCTGGATTCCCCGGACCCGGCTTTAATCCCGGGATTTAAAGTGGTCCATGTAAACGGGGCCATTGGGAAGTGGGACTTACAAGTCCCGTCGGGACATAAAGGGTTAACAGAGTAGCAGTAGATGGTTGATAGAGGGTAAAATATCATTTAATTTCGGGTACCTACCCAAATTGGGGCTCCAAGAGGGGGGCACTTTTCCAAACAATCACCTTTACCTTTTGACAAAAAAAAAAGTCGAAATGTTGGTGATTTTCTAAAAAGTATCACGCAAGATCCCCAGGGCCGGACTGGGAAGAAATTTCGGTCCGGGCATTTTAAGTCTGAATCGGCCCACCGCATAATTTTTATGGAAAATATAACTTCATAGAATTGAAAATTTCGGGGGGGGAATCATGGTACCTCCACCAAGAAATTCTTTTGAAAATTGACCCCTAAGAAATAGTCTAAAATCAATCTTGAAGTCCTTAATTGGATACGTAATAAACTCAATATAGAATTTTAATTCTTTGTTGGTAAATTCAGTGGGTAAAAAGAATTTCCAACTTGACGAACTTAATATTAAAAGAATTTGTGGATGTTGTAGCTGAAAATAGAAAGGGGGGTCTGGGGGTCCTCCCCCAGAAAAACTTTGTAAATTTTACTCTTAAAAGTACTGTTTTAACTCATTTGGGACACTTTTCGGTGACATCCGAAAAGGTTCGCTCCTTTTATGCTGTAGAAATTTTAAAGATGAAACCATTATAAAATTCGTTTATAAAAGTATTAAAAATAATAAGTATAACATGTTTTTGAATTAAGTAATTTATGCTATCATTAATGAATTTAATTGCTGGTAAATTAATGGGTTTGGTGGCCGCACAAAAAGAATTCGTGGGCCGCTAGTTGGCAATTCCTGCGGAGTGCGGATTTCTTTTTACAGGAACTTTTTCATTCATACCACTGTAAAATATTTTGGTTGTAGGCGGCCCACAAACGGCCCTCGATGAGTAGCGGCCCACCGGGCATTTGCCCAAATGCCCGCATGGCCAGTCCGAGCCTGAAGATCCCTTATTTGTGGTTACTGCAGGGGAGAATGGGGGTTCTCCCCAGCAAAAATTTTGAAATTTGACTCCTACAAGTAGGATTTTAACCGGCCCCGTTTTAACTCATTTTGAGAACCTTTTTGAGTCCAAGAGGGACATTTTTCAGACAATCACTTTTATCTTTTGACAAAAAAATGTCAAAAAGACCTGAATTTTCTAAAATTTAATACGCTAGATCCCCATGCTACCACTGGGAGGTATAGAGGGGTCCTTCCACAGAAAATACTTTGAAATTTGACTTGTAAAGCTTGTTTTAACTCATTTTGAAAACTTTTTTTCGGGTCCAAGCGGGGGAGTACTTAATTGCTCCCCTTGGATCCGCGCATGCTTGGTGAACGTTCCAAGTCATTTTTGTTCAAAGACAGTCACTTTAGCCACTTTAACATTAATGAACTCGGTTTGGTTAATAATAAGATAAGTTTAATCTTATAAGCACCTCGAAAATCACCCAAATTTAATTAAAAATTTTCGTTGAAAAATATTTTGGGGGGACGGTAAAAATATTTCGAGGGACGGCGTCCGGGGCGTCCCCCTCCAATCTCAGCCCTGCGAAGAACAAGAGAAACTTCCATGCGTGTGGACTTGATTTTTGCTGTTTTTTGGAAATTTTATTAAAATTTTAACTGGGAATAGAACCCACAAACTGCATGGTGAGGCATGGGCGGGTCCATCAGACTCGCTCTATGGGGACGCCTTTTGCAGTTTTCTTTAAGTTGGTTACCTTTTTAATTTTTTTAATGGGCGCCTCTGAAATTTTTAAATATGCATGGGCGGGTCCATCAGACTCGCTCTATGGGGACGCCTTTTGCAGTTTTCTTTAAGTTGGTTACCTTTTTAATTTTTTTAATGGGCGCCTCTGAAATTTTTAAATATGCATGGGCGGGTCCATCAGACTCGCTCTATGGGGACGCCTTTTGCAGTTTTCTTTAAGTTGGTTACCTTTTTAATTTTTTTAATGGGCGCCTCTGAAATTTTTAAATATACATGGGCGGCTCCATCAGACTCGCTCTATGGGGACGCCTTTTGCAGTTTTCTTTAAGTTGGTTACCTTTTTAATTTTTTTAATGGGCGCCTCTGAAATTTTTTAAATATGCATGGGCGGGTTCATCAGACTCGCTCTATGGGGACGCCTTTTTGCAGTTTTCTTTAAGTTGGTTACCTTTTTAATTTTTTTAATGGGCGCCTCTGAAATTTTCTAAATCGGTACCAGTACCGAGGGATTCCTTTAGACTCGTTCTCTAGGGGCGCCCTTCGTAATTTTGATTTAGTTTTCGTTACCAACTATGGTGGAGCCGTTTAAAATAATTTTTCCGCATATGCCCTCTTTACAACAGAGTTCTTTTCTTACACATTAGCGGCGGGCAACGACGGTGGATTCCTTGAAACCACATCGCCCCCGTGCACGAACGGCCAGCGCCCCCCCTCCGCAACGGCTCTGCCTCTATTCAGTAGTAGCCACGGCACGGTAGTAGCCTATATAGTCGCAACACTCAACTTGTCGTAAAACTGGTCAGTTTCGGGGGCGTCAAAAATTTCCAAGCTGGAGGGCGCACCGGGAAACGTCCCGGCGTCCCAGCACGGGCCTGCTAAGAGAGAACACCTTCTTCTATCCTATGAAATTTTCAGTTATGAGAAATGATGAAGAGCATAATGAGAAGGTTCCCTGATAGTGGACTCCCTACTAGAGTCCTTAGCTAAAGAAAAAAACCCTCAGATGAAGCCCCTTTCTATAAGGTCTTTTGAGAGGAAGATTATAAGAATCTGCTCCCTATGGGGAGAGAGAGATAAGCTTCAAGATTTTACAATACCTTAACATTTCAATAAACTAAGTTAAATAAAATGACACCCAGTTCCATAGAGTCAACTTGATCAGGACAGAAAGTCAAACACAAAAATATTTTTATTAGACATGAATTTCATGCATTATTAAAGGTTAAATTAATTTAGGACTAAATGTTAAAAGATAGTATAATAGGAACTTTGTTGTGTAGTGTAACCGTCAGACTGTAAACCTTTTTAACATTGAGTTCTATGCTAAAAAATGAGGGGGTCTTGGGATCCTTTCTTGCAAAATTTTTGAAATTCGGCTCTTTAAAAGTTTCAACACAAATTTAATGAGTCAATTATATTATCAAGTCTCATAGATTCCATATTTCTTTTTCATTCCTCCCTGGGAATCAATATGGACCACTTTGGGCACTAGTGATGTTGAAGAGATACTGGATTAAAGCATCTCTTTCAAATCAAATTTATTTAATTTAAGTTGAAGTAAAAAATTTTAAAAACATAAAATTTAGATTACAAATAAATATTTTTTTACTTGTATACAAGGCTCGATTGTTTGGTAGTAAAGTTAAGTCATTAAACTAAATTTATAAACAAAATCCTTGGAAAATACATTGTTAAAATATTTAGAATAATTAATTTTAAAAATTCAAGTAACTAACATTTTCCAACTGATATTTTAAAAAAATGCTGTAGATGATTATATTTTATTATATAGCAAATTAAATTACTTTAATAATTAACAGAAATTTGTTCTAATTTATATGGTTTAATATACAGCATCAAAGAGCTAAATTAGTATAAAACATGAAACCTGTATCTAAACAAGGGTGAATCTAGGGCAAGGGTCTATTGGGTTGCAGTTCCCTAGATTTAAGTAATTCTGGTTTTTTTTTTAATTCCTACATTAATTTGAATTTTATCCAGCTATTTTCATAAAAACTAAAATTAATAATAAAGAACTTATAGTGTTACTTTCAGAAAAATACTTCTTTAAACATTTGAAAGGCCATGGCAATATAAAAACCTTTTATAACCTCAGTCCTTCCAGACAAAAATTATGATTTAAACCAAACTAAAATACAATTTTAAAAGAACTACCGGTCTGAATGACCTAATTATGACATTCTGAAAAGATAAGATGGATGCACATTATTAACCCTTGGGACTAAAAACAGGCAAGATTGATCAATGTAACTATCATTCAATTTTGGAAATGACTCCTTATCCCTAAATTATCTTCATTGCTTCAGGAATACTTTGATTAAATATCAAGCCATTCTGACAGATAGTTTTTTTAAAGCTTTTGTATGTATCCAAATATTCCCCAGAAATCTCAAATATCCAAATATTGATGATAAAAAAACATTTTATGGACCTGCTGAGTGCCCCTTGCAAAACTTGATGTAGGTAGTGTATAAGCTAATCAGTAAAGAATTTACACACAAATTCTTCTACTTTTTCATGAGCAGTAAGATGCTTTACAAATTAATTCATAAATACATACTTAAATTATAAAACAGTAGAAATTACAGTTAGGCTTCATGTTTCTCATCAAGGCGAGAGAGTGATTGATAAAAATATGACCTTAAGGACAACACACAAAAATGTTTATAACAATTTATTTTCTCCACACCAACTTTTATGTGAATACCTTAGGACTTGAACTAATCAATAATTTTTCTAAAATATTTACAGTAGAAAATGTTCAAATTTATTTCACAATTCTTCTTCAGAAACGACTCCAAGTTCTGCATCAGACCATTTTTCAGGTTCTGGGTAGTCAAATTCACCCTGAAATGTCAAATGCCATTTTAAAATCCATCCTATATTATAAGCAAGGAAATGTCAGTGCTCGTATATCAGTCTTTGGACCTAAAGGACTAGGTGCACTTAATTAGCAAAAAATTCTGCACAATGAAAGTTTTTGGTTTCATCCAATTCTTACAGGGGATTTGGGGATATAATGCCCAGAGTCAGACAATTTCTCTGTTTTTCTGGCTATGCCACTGGCTTCAGCATTGTTTCTATCAAGAAGTATTTTAAAGCATTTCTCACAGACCATCTATTGAGCTCTTGGTTTACGAACTTACCAAACTATAAGCAATGAAAGTAAAAACAAACCTAAATCCATGACAATCTCAATTTTTACATCAAGTTTTGGTTAGCAGATAAAAAAGTTATGCCACACTTCTTACAAATTTTCAATCAATGCTCAATTTTTATTATCTTACATGTGATCAACAATAACTCCTCATATTTGAATATTGAGAAAAAAAGTGTACTAAACCCTTACAAACATAGACTGTCCAAGCAAGATTCATATGAAAAATAGAGAAAAATATACATTCAACCATATGAAAAATTGAGAAGAGTCAAGACTATGTTAAAAAAGTTGATAGAAATATTTTGCTATACATACTACTATATGTCCCCACTGGTACCAACAGTGAACGAAAATCCACCACCACATAAAAGCATTTAGACCATCAGCAGCATAGTACCTCCACTCCTCTGGACGGACTGGTTCTTGCCGATACACCCAGCTGCAAGTTAAAACACTAGCATTATCAAAACATTCATATTTCTTTTTAAAAAATTTGAATATTCTCATGTCTTGTTATGCAGTGCAATTTGAATAACTTAAATGACATCAATTCAAAGTCTTTGATTAATGACTTCTGTAGTTTAAGAGTAGAAAACTGGTGGCTTAGCGGTAGCGCTTTCACCCCACAGGTCCCGAGTTTAATTCCTGGGTCCCAGGCTGGGCAAGGTTGACTCAACCTTTCATCCCTTCAGTGGGTCGATATCGGGATCGGAGGGTCTCGGGTTCGATTCCCGACACCACCAAAGACCCACCGAGTATATGCGGAGTACGTGCTCATTAAATCTGTGGGTCTGAAAGTTCTATGGTCGGTCATGGTGCAGTTTACCAAGGGTCCAGGTCTCTGGAGACAATTTCCCTCCCCTTCAGAGTTATGGCTAAATTGTGGAGTGTGACAATAGATGGTGGCAGCATCTATCATCCGAGTCTTAAGTTGGATTCAAGTTATTCATTGGGCCTCACTTTCTCAGGAGCCACACCCCCTTTCCCTTAAATCCTGTATGCTATGCGGATGGAGCTTTGATATTACAAGTGGCATAAGAAACAACAACACAACAGGACCAAGCGTGTTTGGGAACTAAACACAGGGTGAGGGCTCAGTTAGGCTGACCACCTAACTGACACAATGCCTTGCACTCCAGGGCCCCACATTCAAGAGAACAAAGAATAGTAGGCCTTGGCCCAGTTAGCTGTAGCTCCAATGAGTTTTTTTATATTTAAAGTGGCAATGAAATAGTTTTTTCTGGCAAACTAGTCGTGCTGTTTTCTCAACAATGAACAGCATTAGCAAGGAAAGAACTTTACCAAAAAATACCAATCCCTGGGGTTTGTTTGGATTTACCTATCCTCACACCACAAGGGAAATTTAACAAACATTTCCTTAAAAAAAGAGGCTGGATTTAGAAAAAATTTTGATAGAATTCAGCCTAGTTGTATTTTTGAGAGGGAGTACCCACTGAGGCAAGCACATTCTCTACTCTAATGCAGACTGAAACAATAATAACTCTGGAGTTACTAATACTTCGGTATCCGTCTAATCAGCTACAAGGACGACCTTTTGAACTTAACAATTTAAGCAAAAGCACCACCTTTATAAAAGGCCCAGTGCAGTACATATGTATAAATGAGTCTAATTGAATTTTCTAATCTTTAATGCACCTACACATTATCCCTGATCCCTCCGTATATTGTTCTGATGTACTGAAACTTTATAAAATCTCTGTACTAAGCAACTAACACAAAATCTGCAATATATTTATCTGTCTGAGTTTGAAACTGAACTTAATTGAAAGATACAATGGGTTACGTACTACTTTCCAAAACCTGCATTACGCTTAGGTAGGATATTAGGATTGAGAGACTTTCTTGTGATGCATTTCGAAAGTAAGCGAATATTACTTGATAACATTTTTGCTCCTAACCTTTCCTCTCACCGAAATTAACAGAACTATACGATTGCTTTGCTGTGCTTGTTTATTTATTTGTGTACTGCTATGTCCTTGTTGTTTTAACTACAACTTCAACTTTTCATATGAGGGACGGAAAACACTAAAAAATGTATAGAAAAGAAGGGAAAATTTTATAAAAAAAGAAGAATATGTATTGAATAATATCATGACTCTTAAAATATAATTTCCGCTCTAAGCACTGACTTGAATTAGTTAACAATTTAACACTGTAGATGCTAAAAGAGGCGATGGCAACCTCTTTTTTCTTGTTTGTTTGTAAACAAAGTTTTTCACGTTGTGCATTTTATGCTTATGATATTTCATACTATTGAAGGAATTATCTGAAAATTAGGTTAATATAATCTGATCTTATCTTTTTTTTATCAAAATATTAATTGCTTTCTTGGTTACTACGTACTGATTAGCTAAAACTTTTGGTAAAATCATAGTAAACGTAACAAACGTAGTGCGATTTTGAAAAATTTCGCCAATCAAACCATGAATGCAATAAATGCAAATGCAAGATAGCCGTTAAAAAGCTATAACATTGATATAAAATCAAGAACAGCTTTAGAAAGATTCCTCCAGCCTTCATGTGTAACCACAGCTCCCATAGCAACATGATTAAATGTTGAGTGTTGTTAGCATAGATCTGATGATACTATTAGATAATTAGATCTCTAATAATAATCTACGAATTATTTTTATTTTAGGATATAATAACAATATTAATAATTAGATCTCTATGGTTGTATGTCATCGTTTGAGCTGTGGGTCAAACATGGTGGCTGGAAGACTCTTTCTAAAGCTGCACCATAAATTCAATAAAAATAATAATTAAAAGCAATAAGGCCTGCCAAATATTTTTGTCGGCTTAAAGGATTAAGCCAAACTTTTATGTACATAGTTATTGATATGCATTCTTTTAAGCCACAATTTGTCATAATTATAAGTAATGTAAAAATTATTAGAGTTAATTCAATCTTATCACATTCTAATACAGTAGAACCCCGATTATCCGCGAGCGGATGATCCGTGAGTACTCCGAAACAAATTTTTTAACAATGAGAGCAAACTTTAGATGAGATTAGAGACATTTTAGATGTAGAGCAAATAAATAATAAAATGTAGACCAAATAAAAGGTTTCTGCTGTAGTATACATATTTTAAAAGTTTTACATATCATGTTTTTTGTACAATAAAACATAATTTTTATAATGAAATATTTTTTTCGTGTTTTCACCTCATTTTTAGTTTTTTTTCGGGTTATCCGCGATTTTCGCTATCCGCGGTACCCTTGCCACCCAATCGGGGCTCTACTGTAATAAATTATCAGGGATCTGTCTAGGATTTTTTGCCAACTACCTATTTTGTGAAAATTTAAAAATAATTTGCGAAAAAAATTTTAATTTGTGAAAATAAAATATGCGTAATAAAATGAATTGAAAAATATGTTTTTAAAAATCACTTTACATATACATTTTAAGGGGAGTTAAAGTTTTCAAATACTAGTATTATTAGTTTAGTAATAATTTGTGAAAATTCTGAAAATTCAGTTATAAATTGTGAAAATTTAGCACTAAATTGTGAAAATAAGAAGTTTTAAAATTATGAAGCTACCGTTTTAACGATCGGCGAATTTGTGAAGCTACCGTAAAACGGTAGTAAATTTGTCCTGGACAGATCCCTGATTATATTCATATCATTGTATACTGTACCCACCACCTCTGTTTGAAAAAGATATGCAGATCGTATTCTTATGAGTATGATTGATTTGTTGATGATTTTCCTTGTATAAATTTGAAACTTTCAAAATAACAACTTGAAACATTTTAACATGTTTAAAAAATATAACCAATGTGATAGCAAACAAAACTTAAGATTTATAAATGAATTAAAGTGACTATAAATATGTCCCATCCCACCACTTCAAAATTAAAATTTATGATTAATTTTCAAATACATGGTTAACCCATTAAGGACGACTTTAAAATAATGAGAATAAGTAACTTTTTCTTTCATATTTTGTTCTTTGGACCGAATATAGTAAGAAATGCCCATTTTCAGATTTTTCAAAAATTAATTTTTATGATTTTTAACTGGCAACTTTTCTTGCCAACCGTCCTTAGTGGGGTCCAAACTCTGACAAATGAAAAGTCAAATTAGAATGTTTACGATTTTGGTAATAAAATGTTTTCATACATAATTTAAAGAAAAAATACACAAATAAAAGTGAATGGGGACTATACTGTTGATAGGGGGTCCAAGAAAGGGTTTTTCACCCTTCCTGAATAGGGCCTGTCCAGTCCGAAATATTGATATTCACCTAATTTCAGGCTTTGTGAAAAGCCGAACTAGTACTTAAGTCGGATCCCTTTGATTTCAGTACTTTAGCTAACTTTCAGGTTAAAATAGTTTTATTTATATCTCCCAGTCTGGAACATAGGGACTTTTTACCTGCCAGAGTCTTATATATTCTCAACTTTCGTTTATTTTTAGATACCTTTGGTTAATTTTTTTGCCTTCCGAAGCTTTTTCTCTTATTGGAATTCTACGTTCTTGTTAGTCATTCTCTATCAAAGAGAATCTATATATCAATATTCATCTTTATGGCTCCAGATTTCGCATATTCCTCACAGAAAATGTTGAAGATTACTCATCAACTCGATAAAAACTAGGTATTGTCCCATTCAAAATGGGCTAAATAACTCCAGTGATATTTTATTTTATTTTTTCACTTCCTGTAAGTTTCCAGAAAACCCTTTCAAGGAAAATAAATGTATCCAGGAATGATTTAGTAAGAGATTGAACCAATAAATGTGTTAGGAATCGGTAAAAATCTAAAATCTGTAAAAAAAACCCCTAAAATTATGATCCAAGGGAAACATTTCATCATGCTAAAGTATCAATAAGATCTACATTCTACATTTATGATAAGAACTTCAAGAAGCATTAGAAATAATTAATGTGTAAAAGCTACTTATGAGTAACTCTTAAAAGTTTTGACCACACATCGGACGATTGGCAAGAAAAATTGCCAGTAGAAGAAAACCATTTCTATTGGCAATTTAAATACCCACATTCCAACTATAATTGGTAATAATATTTAGAATGGGATCTTGTGAATATGCTGCAATAGAAACAAGTCACAAAAATAACCAAAACATTAGATTATTTTGGCGTTTTCCAAATGATCTCCCAGCTATCTCCAAAATGTAGTGAAACGCTCTCATTCTAACAGCGATTTTACCACCAAAACGGCATGGAAGGTATAAATTTCTATTTTTATCTGAATAAATACATTCTTTAGAAGCTGTTATGCATTTAAACTTTTAATTTCCTCTATTAGAGTCAGTAAAAAATGAGATGTCCCTTGGCAATTTTTCTTACCAACCGTCCCTAATGGGTTAAAAATCACAAAGACAGAAGTATTTTACACATTCCAAAGATTTATTGCAAAAAACAACAGTTATTTTATCTTTTATTTACTTTGAAAAATCTAACAGTTCATAAACAAAGATATCTAAATAATTAAATGCAATTAAGTACCATTGCTTGTATTTAGGTATTGAGAGAAATTGGGCATGTCCCATCCCACCCCAAGTCATATTGTTCCATCCCACCCCGATAGCAGCAGTTTTAAAAAAAGGTTCTTACAAAAGAACTGTGGCTTTCAGGCTTAACTCAACTATTTATGCCTAAAGGGTATATTATTCAGTTTAGAAAACAATATAAACCATTAAGAAAGCAACCAAGAATGAGATTTAAAATTTAGTTTTAAAAAGTGTAATAGTACTTAATTACTTTTGCTATAGTAAAACCATCTTTTTCATTCAGAAACTTGCAACCAACCTCTTAGGAGCTTGCAATTAAAATAGTAAATAGCTACAAGTATGAAGCTATGGTGGCTTTACCTGGTGGAACACTCAAAAACTAATTTGGTTTTTAATTATAAGATTTATTGAAGATGTCCCATCCCACCCAGTGTCCCATCCCTCCCGGTCTCCCCTAAATCCAAATGATTATTTTCTTCTGATATATTTTTGGATTTCTTTCAAATATTCAATTTTAATATGTTCATAATCATACTTTATTTTCTTATTAGAGTTCATAATAACCATGAAAACCAAATCCAAAGTTGCAAAAGACTTGAAAAGTCGTATACTAGAACAATCTCGTCTCTACACTCGTTCCGAACACAATGCAGTGGAAGACGATTATGAAGATGAGGCTGAAACAAATAAAACAACTGCAGCCGAAAAACAGAAAAAGCGCGAGAAAATGAGGCTTAAAAGGGAGCTGAAGCGTAAGGCCAAGGAAAAGAATCTAAAAAAAGATGACAATGAAGCTAAAGAAGAAGGATTGAAGTACTTACACCTATTTAACACTGACAAGGATTCTTGGAGTTTTCGAAAAAAGCAGCAAGTATGGTTGCTAAAGAATGTTTTTAATGATGAAAATGTAAGTCTTTATTGTAAGCCTTTTCATTCTTTTATAGTAGTGCTTAATAATAATGTACTTTAAGTTAAAGCTGCGATTTAGAAAGGCTACTTTTTATTTGTACTTTGGTGAATTGTTAAAATTAGTGTAGAAACTTCCATCTAAACAGGTCTTTGTGTTTTAATCATTTAAAGTTGAGTTTCCCAAACTTTGCTCGAGTATTTTAACTATCAAGCACATTTTAACCTCACGCCCTAATTTATCTTTATACTATGTTCGTTTTTTTAAAACTCCATCACCCATTTTAGCTGAACTTTTAGGTACTCCTCATCATCCATCATTATTTATGTTTTTAAATGTAATTAGACTAATTAACGATATTTAATTCCTTATTAAATTGAAAAGTTGCTAGCATCTCAAATTGTTTTTACCGTATAAATTTTTTATGAATGGTGTATAGACTACGCTCGACTACGGGCTTTACGCCCGCATCTTTTAAAACTTTTAAATAAACTTCATCTTTTTAATATTGGTTGGAAACCGACATGACTTTTAATTTTAAATATATTTTTAACTACTGATCTTGTGTTGGCGCAGAATTTCCGATATAGGGACCTTGCGCCATAAAACCCAAAACAACCAACCAACCCAAACTTTGCTCCGCAAATAACTTTTTTGTGGGTCTTCAGTTCTCTCTCCCCATTCTGGGGATGGAATTCTGTCGTTTTAAAAGTTCTGTAAACGGAATTCCGTCCTGGGTATATTGAAACCCAAAGTAAGTTGAGATTGATGGGCAGCTATTTGTACTAAATTTCAGTACTTATGTAGCTCATTTTGCTCACAAATAAGTCGGTTTTACTCGGATACAGCTTTATAAGCTTAAAATTTAAGGAACTATTTAAATTGCTCACATGATAATTTTTTAGTTTTTCTTCAATTTGAAAAAAATTGCTAGACTGGGGGAAAATAATAGTTTAAAGTTCCGTCTTGCAATTTTTGAAGAGGGGCAAGCACCCATGAATTTTGGTCATTTTCTTACTAAAGAAATGTTTAAGTGCAAAATTACTCAGAAATAACTAAAAAACTTCTTTGGGTAGTCTACATCAGTGGTCTCCAACCCCCGGTCCGCGGACCGGTGCCGGTCCGTGGATCAAATAGTACAGGGCCGCAGGCCGACCATTTCTTTGAAAATGAATTTAAATTCCTAGTTTTATAATTCAAATTAATGAATGAAATGAATTATAAATCACTTTATATTTATTTTATGGTGTAACTGTATTTTATTTTGAAAGCATGTTTAAATATACAATTAAATTAAAATTAATAAATCAAAATAATGCCGCGGTAAAATTATCAAACGTTGACCAGTCCGTGGTGGTAAAAAGGTTGGGGACCACTGGTCTACATCCCTTAAAAATTGGCAATGACCTTTAAAATATGCATTGTCTGGTACAAATCAATCTATTATCTTTTTATAGATTTCAGACGAGGATTTTCAAATATTATTAGAGTATTTGGTTGACCTAAAAGGAGCAGCTAAAACCAGGTTAATGGAAGAGTGTGAAGAAACAGTCAAAAAGGAAGAAGAAGAAGGGGATTCAAGTAAGCAATGCTACATTTTTTAACGTTGGAAAGTTTTCCTTGTTACCTTTTATTTAAGATGCTAATTTTGTTGGTGGTGAAAAATCTATAACAGGTTTCCCACAGGTCAGGAAAAAAACAGAAAATACTAAGAATTTCGATTTAACCAAATCAGTTTTCCTAAAACCTGGAAAATTTATACAGATTACCTAGAAAAGGACCAATTTTAATATTAGAGTGTTATTTTCCCCTCAGAAAATCATAGAAAAATACTCTATTTTTTAAATATATATAGCAAGAAATACCTGAAAAATTCCAGTGGATTGGTATTTTTTTTACCAAAAAATTATTCAAAATTAACTTGAAAAAGTCTGTGAATTTTGTTTTTAAAATTGAGTAGGAACCCTGCCTTAAAGCTGATTGTTCATATTTAAGCTGATAATTTTAATAAAAGTTTTTTTGTACCTTTTTACCTTATGTACTTAATTTTTTATGCATTTTTCTCATATTATAAAACAATTTACTTCAGTTCATTAAACTGAATAATTTAGAAATATTAATTGAAGCAATAGTATTTTGATTGGAAAAAGTATTTAATTAGTCTAAATTGAATCGTCAGTTTGAAGAAGGGAATAAGTCCAAAAAATGACAAATTGACTTTTTGTGCTCAAAAAATTCTCCAAGCTTTGCTTTACACATGGGTAAAAAGAGGGGGGGAATAACTAAACTCTATACGGAGATATCGCCCCTTGAAGTTGTGAAATCGATGTCCATTCATTGTATTTTTTAAGTTAATTTGGAATTAAATTTAGTTTGTCTTTCTTTTCATACTATTTGTGCTGTAAACTAAGTTAAAATAAAATTTTCACTTAATTTAAATTTTTTTTCAAACTTTTTTTATGCAGGGAATGTTTGGCTCCATTCATATTTATTCACTCCATTGATACTGCTGTAATAACTCAGTTTCACTATAATTTTGAATTTTATTTGTCTTATTCTTTTTATTTCGCCCTTTTGTGGTGTAAACCAAGGAGAAATATAATTTAAATATGAATTTAAGGGTTTTTTAAAGATTTTTTCATCAGAAAAATTTCATAAGGTGGAAGAAGGGAATAAGTCCATCATCTTATTTTGACTGTTAAATATTTTTAAATATACTTATATTTGTTTTGATGATTGCTCTGTTTTCTAAATAGGGTTCTGAACTTCCAGTAAAAATTTGGTGGTTATACAATGAAAATTGCATTACTTATACAGTTTTTTTCGATTTTCTCGAAACTTGGTTTTTGGACTTATTCCCTTCTTCCAACTGACGATTCAATTATGCTCCTATTTAGGAATTTCCTTAGTTATTTTACCCTTGGACCTAGCTTTTTTTAGCTTGTGTGAATAGAAATTCTTAAATATACTTATCTATTTTTTTCTCTTTTAGGTATAACTTCAGTAACATTTGAAAGAGCAAGAAGTATTTTACAAATATTAGTGTAAAGTATGACATGATTCAGTTAATGTAAATTTTGTACATAATCCATTTAATAAATGCTTGCTGAATTTCATTTTAGCTTATAGTTGGTCCAGGATGCATAGCATAAAATATTTAAAACTAGAGAATGAGAAATGGTTAAGTAAGTGATTTTGGTAATTATTACCCCACACAATATTTTCCTGTTACTGAAACTGAATTTAAGGTCTTTTAATCATGTAAATTCAGAAGTTTTTCTGTAAGAATTAAATGTTGACCAACTTTTCTCTTTTACTAAACAGTAAATTCTGTTATACCACAGAGAAAGTATCAGTTAGTTTATTAGTATTAGTTAGTTTATTATATTATTTAAAGTATTAGTTAAGTTTATTAACCAATTTTCAATGCATGAAATACTCTTGTAAAAGTTTTAACAGTATCTCTGCCAAAAGGGTCACAATAAAAAAAATTTCTGGTGAAAAAAAGTCATAAATTTTTCCTTTTTAAGAGCTTAAACCTACAAAGCAATTTGAAGAACTTGGATCAAATCATCTTGGACTGCATCAAATGGGAAAATTATTACCATAATAAATTATTCTGTGCACAATGAGAAATAATTAGAAAATACATGAGTAGCTAGTATATTTTAACCTGGATTTTCTGGGGAAAATGAGTAAAATACAGTAGAACTCAATTATCCGAACTCCGACTATCCAAATCGCCGATTATCCGAACCAGAATTTCAGAATTTAATTTTCAGAATTTAAACCTACGCTTTTAAACTTCGTGTCAGTTCTTTAAGAAAATTAATGAAAGCATGATGAAGACAAACAAAGATTTAGAAGATGCCGTTTTCAAGTGTTTTTTGCAGCAAATTTCTATGGAAAGCCCTATTTCGGGTTCGATTCTTTGTGTAAAAGCTAAGATATTAGCTCAGATGCTTGGTTGTCCATACTTTAAAGCAAGTAACGGCTTGTTAAAAATCCCATAGACTCTTTTTTTGAGAAGAATCCAATTATCCAAATTATTGATTAGGGGACATCCATAAATTACGTGAGGTGTTTTTTCCAAAATCTGGACTCCCCCTCCCCCCTTGGTGAGATTTTGCTGGACCCCCCCCTCCCCCTACGTGAGATTTACCTACAACCTTCAAAAATAATTTTCTATCCTATTTGTTTGCATTTTGTGCTTCACAGCACCTAAAACTTTTCCAATTTTAATAATGTGGGGGAAAAGGACATTATTCCGCCTAAAAATCACCACAGTATCTTATCTGTGGGTATTATTCCTTTCTCATACTTAAAAAAATCTTTTAATTTCTAACTTAAAAAGTTGACGTGAGATTTTAATCGACCCCCCCTCCCCCCTTGGTGAGATTTTTTCAAACCCCTCCCCCCTTTTTTACCTCACGTCATTTATGGATGACCCCTTATCCGAATGGGGTCCGGTCCCAATTGATTTGGATAATTGGAGTTCTACTGTACTGTGAAAATAGCCAGTATATCATAGGTGTCTAAACTATGACCGTTTGAGGGCCACATTGCAAAGAAAAAAATTGCTGGGCCGCACATAGGTACAATATTTTTTCAACAAATTTAAATAAAAATTTACTCTAAATTACTTAATAATTAGTTTTATTTAAATAAATCAACTTCTTTTTACCATAACTTTTAAAAATTTTAACTAGATATGTACAGGTACATATTTAATTTAAATTTGTAAAAGTTTCGTTTCATTTAGTTTGGGTTCCATAAAGAAAGAAATAATTCAAAATAATGAGATGGATAAATTTGCTTTTGTTGAACAAGCAAATTGATATAGGGTTCAATAAACTAGGTTGCAATTCTTAATGCATGTTCAAGATGTTTGTTCACAAATATAGGTACTACACTGCTAAAAGCTGACGACTTTAATAAAGCATGGTGAGGAAAATTAGGATATTTATCGCTGGGTAGGTAAACTTTATATAACTCCAGTCCATTCTTCGGGGAGTGGCGACCACCGTGGAGGAAATACTTAAAAATAAAAAATTTTGGACCCTCGCCTATCTTACATATCAGGGACACCGAGCCATCGGCTACAATTAGCCGGACGCTCGTAGCAAGAAGTAAGTAAGTAAGAAACATTCCCTCATTTTTCTTTGAATATCGCTTTGCAGTTCAATGCATTCTACTTGAAGGTCATTTATTTACTTCTAGAGAAAATGAGGTAAAAATAGGTTGAAATTATCTTTATTTTTTCGAAAATTTTGAAATCTTCTTTCAAACTCTTGAATGAAATAACAAATTACTGCAGCATATATTTTGTGAAATTCACAGGGCACTGAAATGGTTAAATATTTTACTTTTATTTGATTGTGCCAAAATGTCAACTTTCTTTCAAACGTTGTTATTGTCTGGATTCTGGAACATATTAATAAATAGATTTTTTCTCCTAGAAGTCTCAAATTTAAACCATTCAAATGTTCTGTTAAGTCTACTAAAAAAGCTAAATCTGAAACCTAATCTTCGTCTTTAAATTCAGTCACAGGGGGTTCCCCTTTTGTTTCCATAAGTATTTTTATTTCAGTTCGAATATGAAAAATATTACTTTATGAAAATATTGCAAAATTTGATTATTTTTTAAAAATAAAAATGTGCAAATTTAAATATTTTCATAATTTGCGTTTGGGCCGCATTTTAAAGACTTCTGGGCCGCATGCGGCCCGTGGGCCGCACTTTAGACAAGCATGCAGTATATAATTTTATTCGTCTAGTTACCTACTATAAGTACTATATGTTACACTACAGGCACTGTTAAATTAAGGCCTCCAAACCAACACAAAATGATGATATTTAACACAAGTAACAAATAATGTTTATTGCATATTTTTCATAATGCATTATTGAAATATCTCACTATTTCTAAAACAGTGACTCAAGTTGCCTCATAAGTTTTTTTGCAGAATATTGAAAACCTCAGGGATAAAAAATGATAACCAACATCTTATAAAAATTATCTAATTGATTAAAAAAATTATATCTAACAAGAGCTTTAATCCTATCCGAGTAAAAATAGGATATCATGGGAAATAAATGTTTGTGGTAGGAAGTTTTTCCAGTTGATTACCCTACTAGCCATTGGATTTTGTGAAAATAAAATTCAGTTTTGAGTTTATAACTAAATTTATGTGGATTATCCCTTTTTTATCTCAGAGTCTCTAATTGAGCTATAGTATGTGTGAACAGAATAGGCAGCTCAAAGTCATGACAGCTTCTTGCCGTGTGAATGAAGAGGCAGTACAATGAATATGAAATGTTGGAAGTGGGAAAATTGTGACCTTGAGCTACCTAATACATGGACTTGAGTAAATAACATAATCTAGGTTTTTCAACATGCTATAGAATGTTCTGTTACATTTCTTCCTCAAATTTTTACACATCATGATAAATTACCCAGTTTCAATCTGCTCTTGGGCTATCAATGTCATAACCAGATTTTTTCTTCCTTAAAAAAAAGGCCATTGATTACTACAAAGTATTTTATAATTTACTCTTCATTTACTTCACAACTACATTCAAAACAAATTACTTTATAAAAGGCAAGTATGTCTGGTTTTTCCCAAATTCTTCGGCGTCTTCAATGGTTTGTGGCAAGTTATGGTCCAATGTTTCTGGTAAAAATGAAGCCAGGATTCCTGCAACGATGCTGGTGCACCCCATCATAATGAAAGGCAGTTTCTTATCTTGAGAACCCTATGATAAACAGTTTCAATGGTATATTCTGGAGGGAATTTTTGAGAAAAAATACCATGAATTCTGTTTATTTCTATTCAATGAATATTAAAAAAATGGTAATACCTGTAAAGAATATCCATAAAGAATCCTGGATTAATCCAATGAATATTAATCCGGTTCCCAAAAACGGACTTTAATCAAGCTATATGCACTCGCTAAGTGTAATTTTATTTAAAAAAAATAATATATTTACAGAAATAGGACCTTATTTTAGAATGAAAAATTATTTTCACAAAATTCAATTCCGTTTTTCACAAAATTCAACTCTGTTTTTCACAAAATTCAATACTGTTTTCACAAAATTCAATACCGTTTTTCACAAAATTCAATTCCGTTTTTTACAAAATTCCCAAAAACGGCCCCTGGCAAAAAATCTTGGATGCATCCCTGTTTTGTATCATTAAAATTACACCTCTGGAAGAGATAGTCAAAGGTTCATCCAGGTTTTTCTATCAGGGTCCTGTTTTAGGAATTTGGAAAAATTAAATGGAATTTTGTGAAAAACCAAAGGAATTTTGTGAAAATGAAGGGCTGTTAGAACAACCACAGCATTCATAACTTTTAAAATCGCCCAAAATTTGGCAAATTCCATTCCAAAATGATGGAAACTCATTTTAAAAACAATTTTCAAACCACTTTTGATAGTAAGAATTTTGTGAAGGGTCCCTTTTTGGGAATTGGAATTTTGTGAAGGGTCCCGAAACGGACCCATTTTCTTTCTAGATGAACCCTAGGCTGTAGAACTCCAATTTATCCAAATGCCATTGGGATGATAAAAAATTTGGATGATTCTATTTTTTCGGAAAAAGGGTCTATTTAAATTAGTTACTGTATGTATGGTACAAATGGGAGAAAAACCCCTTTTTTAAGAAAGAGAGCTTTTAATTAGTTAAATGAAAATGCAACATTCGGATAATTGGAGTTCTACTGTAATTCTAATGAAAGATGTTTGATTTTGTATTGGGGCAACATCCTTTCTCTTTTAAGATTTAACTATGTAAATTTCATTTCTGTGATTTTATTTAATGGGTGTGAACTCCCTGTCATTCATCCCTCTATAGCCACCACTGCTATCATATTGCCGTTAATAAATTGGCCCTATTAAAACCATTGACCTATGCATGAAGGTATGTTATCTGTATTATATGCCGGTTCAAACTGAAGCCAAAAGCACCAAAAACTAAACCCATCCAACCAATCTAATCATTGCCCACTCACCAAATCAGCAAAGAAAGGAATTGGAACGGTAACTAAGTGGCCGATGGTCTTTCCCAAAATCAAAGCAAATGATCTGCTTGCCGTCGGGAAGAGTTCTGTCGATTGTTGCTCCGATACCAGGAGCAATCCGCTGCTGATAAGTTTCCCAACCATCGAAACAACCAAGTCGCCATACTTCGAACCTAGAAAAATTTTATTTGAAATAAGAGTTGGTGATGAAATTCATATATAAATACGGGACTGGAGGTAGTTAAAATAATATTTTTTCAATCACACGCCGATGCTAAAATGTCAATCCCAGTGATTCTCCAGATAATATTCCGAGAGAAAGGCTACATGAAAAATAAACTAGAATGACCAGTTTTGAAAATAATTTTATTTTGAAGTGCTTTTCTGAAAAGGTAAAGTGTTCTATCGGTGACATCATTGATGTATGTTTAAATTTTTTTCGGGAGGGGCAAAAGTAACCAAATATTTAGCTAATATCAGGTCAATTTTTGCTCCGGGGCAGAGTACCCAAAATTATTCCTCAGCCCTTCCCCATGCATGTTTAATATGCAATGTGGCTTTTTAATACATTTTTCGGAATAGAACTTGCATTATGCTTAACCTAATATTAAAAAACATTGTGAGTAATTGAGTTCTAAACGTAAAAGGGGTCTGGGGGTCCTCCCCCTTAAAGATTTTTTTTCCAATGGGCGGGTACTACTGGACTTAATCCTTGACCACTGAACTGCCTTAAGAAGTACCTACTGAGCGGTACCCAGTGGGCACCTGTGGAACAGAACCACGGAGGTGAGGTACTGCTACCCGCGCCACACACACATTCGCTCGCACAACCCCTTTTTACAGAGGGGGCACATTCATTCATCACACAAGAACAAAAACGAACATCCATGCCAAACGGGGATACGAACCCCAGACGTAAGGCTTCGCAGTCAGATTCTCTAACCAGTAGTACGTCGGAAAATAAGTTTAACCTTTAAAAACCGGGTTTTATCTTGTTTTAGTAATTCTAGGGGCCCCTTGCAAGTTATAAACCCCTGTTTTCTATAACCATCATCATGCAGTCAGTGCAGAATCATTCACATTAGTTTTATAAGAGATCTTACAGAGGGAAAAATAGACTGACAATATACCAAAGAGTACACAGAGACAGACCACTCCAACGGCGAGGTTTCCAATAGCCCCCGTCCATCGCCGTCCGACCCTGTTCATGAGGAACCAGAAGAGGGCCGCTCCGGGCGTTTCGACGACGGCCAGAAGAAAGAAGTTGAGGAACTCGTTACCTGACAAGTTGCTCAAGTTGAACACTGGGCCGAAATGGGTCAAATAGAAAGCAATCCTAAAAGAAAGAATACAAATATAGGAAGACCGACAACAAGGAGAAAAAGTCGAACAGATGGTTCAAAACGCTATTTTCAAATCTCAATATTAGAGAGTCACACAGTAAATGCGTAATGCCTGTGATTGACAGACGGGTAGACACTTGTTGTCACAGAGTTGTCGTTGGAGGATGTGACGTGTTTATTCAATCTGTCTCGAGAAAACCTTCAATTTTCCAAATCCACGTTAAGTAGACTTATTCCACTTATTCTAACCACAACCAGCTCACTCATCCAAAACTTTCATGTTCCCAGTACTGTAAAATAATGTCAGCATTTTTTAAAACTTATTCCTCCTTTAGGATTTATTGTTGTGTTTGGTAACACAATCCATCTATTTAACTTTACTTATTAGTTTAAAAATAGTACTTTCTACTCTCTCGATGAAAATGATTTCTTTTAGTTTGAATCCATATTACCCCTCGTACACTCAAGTCAAAGTCTTTTACATCCCTTTGTTTTAGCATTTTGAAAGATGAATCCCCATCCCCATAATTCTCTTTCCCCCGATTGATTATGGATGTGAATTTTTTAAATATAAAAGAAATATGAGACAAAAATACATTCCTATCTGGCGAGTCGTGACATTGGTATACGACGTACTACGTAAATCTGGAACATTTCCATAGAGTTATTAATTTAAGAATGATTTAATTCGAAAAATAATTTAGAAGATACTTCTAGGTCTTAAAGAACTTAGAGGGTCTGTCATAGAGAAGATTTTCTCCTCTATGGATTTCTCTCCTCTATGGCGGCTATGGCTTAAGAGCTTTTATAGCAGGGGCGTCATTTCAGTTTTTGGTTGGGGGGGCAAGTATTTTTTTTAAGTAGGCCTGGGCCCCACGCTGTAACTGGAAAAAAAGTTGGGCCTGGGGTTCACCCCCAGAAAAATTCTGAAAATTTGCCTCTTAAAGTAGAGTTTTAACTCATTTTTTTGAGACCCTTTGAGCTATCATTCCAAGAGAAGAGTTTCTTGTGAAAACCACCAAAAAAGTTGTTAAAAGACGTCAAAGTTTCAAGGGGGCTAGGGGTTCTACCCCAGAATTTTTTTTGAAAATTTGCTTTTAAAACTGTTTTATCTCTTTCTCAAACTTTTTGGGGAGCTCCTAAAGGGAAAAGCTTCTCGTAAGTGGCAGAATTTTCACGGCAAACATGCAGTATATAACCAATGTAAAAATTTTAGAGGTTGCTGGGGGTCCTCCCCCGGAAATTTTTTTGAAATTTCCCCTTTAAACTAGTGTTTTATCTCTTTTTCAAACTTTTGGGAGCTCCTAAAGGAAAAAGCTTCTTGTAAAAGTGTCATAATTCTAAAGGGAAAAACACTGTATAACCGACGATAAAATGTTTTTTGGGGAGCTGGGGATCCTCCCACGTAAATTTTTTTGAAATTACTCCTTTAAACTAGTGTTTTATCTCATTTTCAAAATCGTTGGGGAGCACTAAAAAGGAAAAGCTTCTTGCAAACAGCAGAATTTTTAAGCCGAAAAACACTGAATAACAGACATTAAAATTTTAGAGGGGGGTTGGGGTCATCCCCCTGAAAAGTTTTTGAAATTTGACCCTTAAAGGTAGTGTTTTAGTTTTAACTCCTTTTGAGAAATTTTGGGTTATACCCAAAGCTCCTAGCAGAAGTTACTGAATTTTTAAGGGACTTGCAGCTATTTTTCACATAGCAGTGGAAACCGTGCCCCCCCTTAATGACGCCCATGATTGATATTCACCGCTTACTAAGAAAACTGGGGGAAATTTTTATTAGATTGGGAGGGGAGTCTCATTTCTGTCTATATACACTTTGTTTTCTTTTTTAAACTTACAGAGGTTTATATCACCGAGTTTTCGCTTAAAATGAAAGAAATGAATTTACCTGCAACACATTATGATCAGGAAATACTTTCTAATTCTGGAATACATAAAAATAGAGTAAAGCGAGACCTTTATATCTTCTTTTTTCCGAGCTCCTAAAATCTAAAAGTACATGGTATTAAACAGTTACACTTTTTATTTCATACGGGATACTTTCATTCGTATTCCTACTCATAATATTTCCAAATTTTTTCCTAGTCGAAGATAATCATATTCAAAAATTAAATCTTTTCATACGATGAAAGATTGTTTAAAATGTTTCAGTAAAAAAATCATAAACAAAAACTTGACAAATTTGTGTCCTACGTTTTACTCTTCCCCTCAATGTTTTTTTAGTTCAATTAATTTATTATCTTGTAAACTAATGAACAGGTAAATTTCTACAACACCATTAACTGCTTTAACAGGACATCTCGATCTTGAGGCTTTTCATTCCACTTTCCTATTTGCTCCATTATAGATGCTGCTTCTTCGTATCTTTCTCTCGAAACCAGCCAGCTTGGAGATTCTGGTATAATCCTTTTAAAATGCACAATCATGAAAACTTTTGACTTAAGGAGGAAAAAAAATCAGTCACAGCATTTAAGAAAAGATCTGTTACTTACTATATGCTAGAACAGGAGTGGCCAACCCGCGGCCCGTTTGAAATAATTTTTCGGCCCGTGATATTTTTTAAGTCAAAAGTTAAAGCTTTAATTTAAGTTAAGCCCCCCCCCGAAATTAGGACTAAGAGTACCAAAACGAGTAAAAAACCTGTTATTTAGAGTCGAATTTCCAAATTTTATTCTGGGGAAGGACTCCCAGACCCCCCTTTGGTACTTGGAACTCTATTCACAACTTTTTAAGTACTATATTAAATGTTCAGTTGCTAATACTTTACCTTAGGGGGCTGATACAGGGCTCACACTCACTTTAAAATATTTGTATAAATTTTTGTATCAGGTAAAACCAAGTTTTGTATCACAAAAAATGTCTTTTGTATCAGGTAAAACCAAGTTTTGTATCACAAAAAATGTCTTTTGTATCAGGTAAAACCAAGTTTTGTAGCACAAAAAATGCCTTTTGTAGCAGGTAAAACCAAGTTTTGTAACATAAAAAATGTCTTTTGTAGCAATTTGATTGCAAGGAAGCTTTTGTAATTTAAAATTACAAAAGCTTCCCCTTCATTTTAAACTTGCATCAGTAAAACTATTCGTACGACATGAAAACCATAATTTTGATTACGGACAAATAATGTGCGTATAGGTTTAATTCATAAATACTTAACTTAAACCAATAATTTATCAGTTCTTATCCAATTTTTACCTTATCAATTTTTATTTGCTTGAGGTTATTAGGTCTAGTGATAATTCACCTCCTAAGTAATTAGTTCTGACCATAGTAAAGTTGTTTTTTCAACAATGTAAGTACAACTAATGTAAGCCAACTTCAATCAGGCGCCGGTAGGAAGCAATCGCGGATAAAACGGAACTTTCACGAAAAATCGCTATTTTTCGGCTTTTCAAGATCGTGATTCTAACCATCAGACATGTTGGCTTTAACCACGTTAAAGTAGTTTTTCCTGCATTGATACTGAAGACAAGACTTTAATTTGGCGCAACAAGATTTGTTTACGTTTTCACGGAGGAAGAATGCAAAAAAACGTAAATTCCGTAAAAGTTTCGGGTCGATCCGTAAAACCGTAAATTTTGGTGCAAATCCGTAAATTTTAAGGACAATCCGTAAAACTTGGCAGCTATGTGAAAAGAAGCCATCTTCAACTACGTGCTGGAAAAACGGTACTTGCGCGAAAAATCGCTATTTTTCGACTTTTCCGCAGAATGCAATCCTAAACGCAGTTTGGCTCAAATGGCGCAGGCGTGTGAGCCTATATAATAGTTTTTCCACTCACTTCACTGTCATTCTGAGTACCTAATATCCTAAAATTTTATATGGGGCCCGCGGGAGTATTGTGGTTTTCCAATTTCCAAAGTAGCCCTCAAGACCATTTGGGTTGGCCACCCCTGTGATTGAACGTTAAAATTTTTATTTAAAAAAAGTAAAAATATTTTTTACGTTTACATTATTTGTAGAACTGGAAAAGTGTGTATCTCATAGAAAAGAAAAAGAAGTGGAATGAGCAATCTCTTCTTGAATAAACTCCGAAAAAGAGTGTCCGACATAACCTGGGCTTCTGGCAATGAGTTGGCGCATTATCGCTTGCTTATAGCAATTTCAAAACTATTACGCAGTGGCGGCTTGTGAGTTTATTAACGGTGTCGCGAAAAAACCGTTCAAAACAAAAACCGTTCAGACGAAAACCGTTCAAAAAACAAAAAAACTCGTAGCTTTACACATGTAATAAATTTGATTGTTTTTTATTGAACGGTTTTTGCATTGAACGGTTTTTTCGTATATCCTTATTAACAGGGGGTTCATACCCTTTTTGTTTAAATTAAAATTTACACAAGATCTAAAAAGAGAAGGGATGTCGGACGAGTATATAAATAAAATTTATTTTAGAACAAATTTATCTATTTCAGGTTTCAGGGGAGTAATTTTAAGTTCCCTTAATTTTCCACTGCATGCACTTTTATTTTTTAAAATATGCGTTTAATGGAAATAAGCAAAAACTTATGAATAAAAAAATCCCTTTATTTTTTTATAACACCTCAAAAACAACTTTTATACATGAGGCCCCTAGTTTCAAAACCGGACATATGCATTTTGACACAGCTTTGATAAAAGAGTCGACCATTTGATGACCGCGAATCGGTCGCCAAATGGAAGACTAGTTGCCGCTATATCACGGCCGGTCTCCTTTCCGGCCGCCATGTTTTACCACGACTCAAATAAAGATTAACCCAAGTAAAAGGATGTTATAACTAAAGCCCTAGATCTTCTACCTTAAGTAGCGACATCACGCTCAATCGGCCGCCATTTTGGGGAGAACTCACTACTAGTGACGATAAGCTAGACTATCCAGACTAGTAGTGAGTTCTCCCCAAAATGGCGGCTGATTGAGCGTGATGTCGCTACTTAAGGTAGAGATCCAGGGCTTTAGTTATAACAAGTTTTTACGATTTCAGTATATCCCGCTGGATCTGCGGTATGGTGTACGCTCTGCATGAGGGAGATACATATTCAATCCCCGGTAACTGTTTAATTTAAAAATAAGAACAAAATTATGTTTCGTAACGCACTTAAGTGTTATCATTTGAGTTGGTGTAAAACATGGCGGCCGGAACGGGCGACCAGCCGCAGCCGTGATATAGCATGATATCGTAATATTCCATTTGGCGACCGCGTCGACTCTTACCGAAGCTGTGCCAAAATGGATATGTCCGGTTTTGAAACTAGGGGCCTCACATGATGTCCACTCGGCTAACTTTTTTGATGCAAACAAATTATTGACACTTTCATTAAAATCAGGCATAATACCTATCATAATTTTTAAATTAAAATCATGGCAAGAGCACTGCATCAGTCCTCCCTCATAGTGCTTGGTAGAATTTATTATGTATTGCATATCCATTTATATTTATCAAAAATATCCTTCTTAAATTCTCTTTAAGTCTATCTCTTCCTGGTTAAATTTGTCATTGTTCGGATGAGGTGTTGGTTTTCTGAGCTTTATCGAAAAATTGATTGTGAAAAATGCAGGTGACCCGTAATGTTCTAGGTAATTTTACTCAACGCCACTTAAAAAAAATATAACCAATAATAAAAGAATTAATTATTAAAAATTAGCTGGAGTTAGTTTAACTGTGCGTTTCATTTAAATTAGTCAAGTTAAGTGTAAGTAAGAAAAATACTAAATAATAATTTCAGACAGTAGAAACTCGAAACTGTCGAAGCGCAAACATGGATTTGGATAACAGTAGAACCTTGTTCCTTCGTAATAAAAGAAAGAAAATATGGAAATGAATGTATTTTTGTAGTTTTTAGTCCTCTGGGGTGCACTTGCCCCCCTGGATCCGCTACTGGGTTAAGGGGGGATAGAAGCTTGATTCTGAGAATGAAAAAGAAATTGAGAACGATTTATTCCATTTCTTTTGATATTTATTTTATATTTGAGTTAAGTTCTACTTTTTCACTGGGTGTTCACGTACTCCTATGGACGAGCCGCCAAGCGCTAAAGTTTGGCGACAAAACGCGATGCCAAGAATGATTGCATTAGCAACACCGAACGACATAAAAGTTCGGCAGTGAAGACAATTTCCAGTAAAACCGCAGTCCCGTGACGGTGTCACCAATTAGCGGTATATTTGGCGGTCTCTCTGGAAATCATCTTTTAGTCACTATCACTATACCATTGCTCACTCCACCACTATCTCTCCTTGGTGTATCTTAAACAATACGCCCAGAGGGATATTTAGCTTACCAGTAATAAATTAAATTGCAAGCGAATCCGAAAGAGCAGGTCAGGACAAGAACAACCCAACTTCTGAACAGATAGCCCACGAGGGTCAACAAGCTCAATCCGAGCGTCCATGCGATGATGAGAACCCCACTCACTCGGACTCGATGGGAGGGGTCCACAAGTTCTACGACTGGAAAAAATAATTTGTTATGTTCTGGTTAAAAACGTTTACTCGTACAACTATTCATATTTTAAGCAAGGGGTTCTTAAACTTTTGAGCTTCGCCCGACCCACTTTTTACAAACAAATACTACTGCGACCCTCCTCGTCTTCATCATTTTTCAGACACTAATTAGACTTATGAAGAACACTTCAATCAGCATTTTTCAACCCTTTTCACACAATGCATCTCTCCAAGTCCATCTAATTTTTCCATGTCCTCCTATAGGACACTCAGCGTAACTTGATTTTGAACATACAAACTTCTAAATTTTTTAAGCAACAATGAGTACTATGTTACAAAGGGGGTCTTGAGGTTCTCCCCTAGAAAGATTTTTTAAATGTGATTCGTAAAACTGTGTTTAGAAGGCTCGTTTTTTTCGTATTTTGAAGTAATTTTCAATTTCAAAATTTCTTTAAAAAATGAACATTGAACTAATTTTCCATCATCTGCACATTAGAGTGTCACTTGCTCTTTGCTTTCGAAAAGGAGTAAGGATATATTCATAGTTTTTTTGCTATATTTATTCTTTTTATGTGTTTTATTGATAAATTCTTAAAGCCAACATCATGTTTGTAGAAATAGATTCACTTCAAAAAGTACGGATCTTAACTAAAAAAACTGGTGAAAAGAAATTGCCTCCATACATTGAGAGATGTTACACTGCTAGAGGGACCTCCAACATAGACTTGGGGGACTTAAATTCAAAATCTTGTCATGACCCACTGTTTTAGAAACTCTCTGTCCTAAGATACACTAATGTAAATAGGAGGAGACCTGGAAAAATTTTGAGTTTTAGCAGTACCATTCCTAAGGTACTTCTTTTGAGGAGGGGGTTTAGGGGCATAAACCCTAACTGGAATCTCCTCTGGGTGTTTCATACTTGTTACGAAACCCTAGTTGGGGAAAGGCTGTTTTTTCCCTTTCAATCCTGAATACCCAAAATTTTAAAAGGAATTCTGTTCTTACGTATTATACCGTCGACCGTACCGCTTAATCAAAAACGTCATCAAAATCCATTGACTTTTCTATTGATGTGCCGCTGAATTAAACGGTCGACGGTATAATATGTAAGTACCAAGAATTCAATATCTCCGGTGGATTAGAATCGTAATGTAAAGGTTAAAGTGCAGTACTTTTGGCTTACTTAAAATAAGGGTCAATGAAAACATGGCTGGCATCACGCTTCCGTAGATTATTCTCAAGACCATGAATGCTTTCAAGTCTTCAACAAGTACTGATGCAATTCCACATATAAAGGGAAGAAGCCCGACAAGAAGGAAAGTTCTTTTTCTGCCAAACCTGTATTGAAAAACGATGGTCTTCTTAAGTTATATAGTTGGGGTTTTATGGTGCAAGAATTAAGTTTGATCAAATTGCTCTTTGTTTTAAGTCAGTGTGGTTCCACCTTTAGTTACGGCCAAATTAAACTTTTTGAAGGGAGTGGAGAGCCACAGGCATTACTATTACGTATATTTTTAATCAAGCTTTTTTTCAATACGGGAACATTTATTTCGAGAAAATTTATTTATGAGTTCCACTTAAGGATTTTCTCACTTAAAACATTGACTGGGTCATTAAAACACTACCTATTTATTTAAATGGAGATACAGTTTTAACACACATTTAATGCCACATTTTAAATACTATTTTCATAGATGTTCTTATTAAATTCAATTTAAGAAGCTAAATTTTCTTGTTTAATCCAATTGAAGGTACGCTGTTAAAATAATATTTGATTCTAAGTAAAGATAAAATCCCTTCTAAAAATTAGCCGCGGGTTTGACCACACTGATTTAAGTTACAGAACCTCTGCTACAATACGTCCCTTTAACTTCTTCAAATGATTTTACTTCCCAGTATAATTGCTCCTCCTATGAAGATATAATATAAGTTTAATTTACAATATGAAGGTAAGGGATAAATCTATGGTATTGATAAATTTTTCATCTTAAGTTTTTTAGTACAAAATAAATATTTTTTTATCAAGACGCAAATGTATTTTATGAATTTCAAAAATTAGAAAGTGGAATGTGAAAAAAAAGCTCAACTTTTTTTGAGATTGAAAATGAATCATGCCACAAGAGCAGTGTTTCCTACCAAGGAGTTCTCACGACCGAATATAACAAATATTTATAATATCTCCATAAATAATTTTATAACCTTTGTGACTTCCTAATTAAGTAGATTTTCAGAAATCCCATTTAGAAGAAATAGCAGAAATTGTAAAAGTGTAAACCATCTTAAGTACCTTAATCCTAAGTATCTTACGACCATATTCTGTGCTTTCTGCTCTGCGGTTAAACATCAATTAAAGAAGGATTCCACCAATCAAAGTCGGCGATTCCTTCTTTGATTGGTGATTAACCGCTGATCAAGTAGCACAGAATACGGCCGATAATCTTTAAGTAACTGTAAATCCTTATTCCTCGATTCGAAGAATGTACTGCACCTACACAGATAAGTGCTCCCGCTTGAAAAAAATGCAGCTGATCCATAATTTTCATTTATTAACAGTTCGTATATCCAAAGAATCTTACAGTCTTAAAATCCTGTGCAGTATTCACAATTTCATGCTTAGTCTTTTCCATTCTCTGATCAAATGCATTTAAAAAAAACATTTTTAGAAGTTTTGTCCCATGTTTAGTAAATTGAAATACTTTTAAAAATATATGCCTTTCAATTAAAAAAAACACTCCCTTGTCTTGGCAATATTTTCTGAGCGTATGTGTGATTCTGACAAATATACGATTTTAAGTTGTCTAGTCACTGTAGCCTACCCCACTGTGTAGGTAGCCTACTCTAGTTTTAAATCACCCTGTATCACCCATACATTACGTAAGGTGTTTTTTCCCAATTTTTGACCCCTCAACTTGATGAGATTTTGCTATAATCTTCCTTTAAATTCTCACGTAATATTCTTTTTGGGATGACGCTATGCTTAACAAACACATTGATACCAATTCATGTTGAAATAAAATCATGGCCTTGTAATTATCACGAGTGACTGGCTAAGGACGGGCTTGCATGCAGCGACTTAAGCGACGCGACCGTTGGAAACTTTCTTACTAATGCTGAAGTCATAGCGCCAAGAACCAATGGTAGGACAATATTCTAAATCGATCAGAAAAGCAATAGGATATTTTCTACCGTTTAACCGTGACGTCTCGGTCGGTCCCATCGCTCGAGTTGCTGCATGTTAAGTTAACCCAGAAAGCAATTCTAGATCTGCCTCAGAACCATAAAGGCAATATCGCAAAAACACAACACAATCATAACGAGACAATTTAGACGAGAGCATTTTTTGTGGCACAAGTTTCATTAGAAAATATAATTCTGCTTCTTTTTTTACCTATCAGCGAGGAATCCATAAATGGGAGCCATCACCAAGCAACCGACATTTTGTAAAGTGAGGATGAGGCTTCTGAAATGCTGGAGGTTGCAAACCAAGTTCCACTTAAACGAGAAAAAAAATGATGTAATGTTAAAGATAAAATCATCACCGTTTTAATTGCATGATAAAATGAAATAAAGAGCACACAATCAATCTTGTCAGGCAGCGCTGATATTGAAAAACAAAATCACTGGTCCAGAGGACAAGTGCTCTATCTTGACGGTCCGTAGGCAGTATGACTGGTCCTCTGAATTCGTTTTAAAGCATGGGCTTTATTTTTTAAAAATTCATTCCTAATGTTCCTTAGTAAATACCAATAACTCATAAATATGTGAGAAAACTCCAGCTCTCAAGCGTCGCCTCCAACCGTGGACCAGTTTCGCCCTAGTTAGGGCTCATCAGCACACACACCGTGCTGATGAGCCCTAACTAGGGCGAAACCGGTCCACGGTTGGAGGCGACGCTTGAGAGCTGGAGTTTTCTCACACATTCCTCTAACCAGAGGTTACTGGTGAAGAACTCTTCTTTTCAACTCATAAATACTTTACAAAATTTCAACAATTATACATCAAACTACAATACATCAAATTCAATAATTACTACCATTATCGTAGTTATTCCGATTTTATTCAAAAATCAAATCAGCCCAGGCCTAGTGGCCTATCAGGCGGTGCCCATCTCCGTTTCATTAGCCTTTGGGCCTGGGGTGCTAATTACTTAGCTTGTGTCCAGGCCGAGTGGCTTGCTACACGCTGAACCCCCAGTTGATTCTCCAAGCGAGCTTGGTCCTCATTTATCGACCCCGGAAGGATGAAGGGCTGAGTTGACCCATGACCAGCTACCCAAGTAGGAGCCGCAAGGCATCGAAGAACCTGGGTCGGTAATGATCGTATTTCCGATTTTATTACTTAATCAAAAATAATTCCAAAAATCAATTACATTTTACAGTTTTTTTATTCAAATGTTTTTTCAAACTTTTTTAATACTAATATCAAACGTGTGATATCTGAGGATTTTATTGAACAATTTAAACTTTGAGGATTTCATAAGATGAAGCGTATGACTGCAATTAAATATTAAAGCGTATTTCGCATCGTGTGGCACAAATAATGTTTGTCTTTCCATTAGATAATAAATTCTGGTTATCTTTATTAGTTTATCATATATTTGTCAAATTAAAGCAGCGATTGGCAACTCACCTTAGTAGATGCTGTGGAATCGTAATTCTCTTTGCTGTACTGCCACCCTGAAGTGCACGCAATAGATTTTGTTCCAGCAGGTATCACAGTATAGTTCGTTGATAGGTATTCCGGGTAGTTGACATCGTACATGGAACAGCTAGGATCCCCGGGGGGACTGACTAATTTCCTCTGATCAGCGATACTAAGGTTTGATTTGGCAACGGTTTCAACATAACACCAATGTTCTGGAACTGAGAGGACGAAGATGCCGTCCAAAGTGACCCACGATAGGATACAAGAAACCGGTACTAGATAGGACCAAGTCAGGAGTTTTTGGTATCGTCCATACCCTCCGACTTGGACCAAGATGTCTTCGAACGTCTGCATTATTAGATAGGCTGTGAATTCAATATGAATTGATTACTAGTTTTTGTTAAACGAATACAAGTAACTTCGAGTCGAGTTTATGAAACACACTATTCGATTAATGCGTTATAACGTTAGGAAACTAACTAGTCATGCCATAACAAAAGATTCCAGCATAATTTGAAATATTTGAATACGCATTCTTGTGCACCGGTATTAAGTTTATTATTAAAGCAAACACTCTAGTTACACTGTTCGCTACTTTTTTTTATAGGAAATCGCTTATTGTTATCAATTGGATAATGATATCAGTTTAATATTCGGACAAATGCGATCACATTAACCGGATTCGATGTATTGCTCAAATCGTACTTACTGTTATTTCAGCTCTAAAATTGTAGCTGCTCAACTTTACTTTAAATCTGTAGATAACCTTCATCTAAGAACATCAGCTGCCTGTCCTTGTCAGGGGTTATTCACAAAATGCATTATTCGATTTCCATGGGTTATAAATCCATCAGCGAATGAAGCTTTACTCGAAGAGTGTTTTTTTTCACGCTGCTTTTCAGCCGCTTTTTTTTTGTTTGGCAGCGTTTTTTTAAAGATGGAGTGAGAAATGATAAAGAAAAGATTAAATGGTGTCGCGAAAAAACCGTTCAATGCAAAAACCGTTCAGACCAGCGGTTCTCAAACTGTGGTCCGCGGACCCCTGGGGGTCCGCGGCGCCTTCCTAGGGGGTCCGCGAGTTAACTTGAAGAATTCCTCAAGATACTTTTAGAATTCCCCAAAGAGTTCAAAATTAGATGAAACACTAGTTTTAAGAGGTAAATTTCAAAAATTTTCTGGGGGAGAACCCCCAGCCCCTCGAAATTTTGACTTCAATGCATAATATTTACCTCGAAATTTCCAGACCCTCACCTCAGAGACTTGGAGTAATTCAGGGGAGTAATAAGGGTGTGTGAAGGGGCCCTGAAATTTGGATTTGGTGTATCAAAACAAGTTAAAACCCTGTTTTTGGGATCAAATCTTAGAAATGGGGAGAACCCCTGAACCCCCTTTAGTACTTGGTAATTTATTATTTTAAAAATTTTTTTAAAGTTCATTAAAATTGAAATCCTACCTAAGAATATATAGTCTGAAATTCGTAACTAAGAAATATAGTTAAAATCCTGTGTGTTTTTAGGGACAAATTTATCTAAAACTTCTCTGAGGATGACCCCCAGATAAAATTTTGTTCTTAAAACTCTATTATAAACTATTTTTAACATTAAGTTCATCAAAATGCAAATATTACATAAAAATTTATATTCAAAAAATTTTAACTAGGGGTATTAAAACTAATTTAAAATCTGTTTTTCTAGTTGAATTTCCAAAAATTTTCTGGGGGAGGACCCCCCAGACCCCCCTTTGTGGGTAGAACTTAATTACTCATAACCTTTTTATGTTAATTTCCCTAAGACGCAAATTCTACTTAAAAATGTACTAAAAAGCTACTTCGACCGATGAAATGTACATGGGGGCGGAGGGATAATTTTGGTCCCTCCCTAAAAAATATTTCTCTGGAGTGGAGTAATTGTAAAATTTATTATAATTTGTATACTATTTTTAATTAATCTTAAACACTGAACAAAAGTCTGGTTACGGCTTTTGGTGTTGGGGGTCCGCGATGCCTGGCTTCTAAAATAAAGGGGTCCGTGACGATAGAAAGTTTGAGAACCGCTGGTTCAGACGAAAACCGTTCAAAAAACAAAAATCTCATAGCTTTACACATGTAATAAATTTGTTTGTTTTTTATTGAACGGTTTTTGCATTGAACATTGTGATAACTCTTCAAAGCAAGGTGTTCTCTACAGAAAGAAAGGTAATGGTAGAGTGTAAGGTACCTTTAAAGCATAGGTTCCCAAACTTTTTGACACCCCCCCTTTTCAAGAAGAAAATTTTCCATCACCCCCTAACAATGCCCCTTATTTGCTTATATTTTATATCAATGTTTTGTTATAAAATAATTTAATTTACAATCGAATAAAATAAGATTTTGTTAATATAGTTACGGACAATACTCATAAGTTATGTCCGCACCTCTTGAAATCTAGTATAGAACTGTCCAGAAAATAGTTTTTGACAGCGAGAAACGAGTGAGCCTCCCCCGAAATTTTGACAATAGTTGTACCTAAACAAGTTAAAACCTTTTTATTCCATTTACCGGGATGGATGCCACTGAGGATGCCTTTCAAAGAAGAGGATGAAACGTTTGGAGATAGAATCCAATCAACACGGCCATCCTTCCCAGAAAATGGAATTAATAGTTACTCTTCAGGTCGTGGAATTTTTCATCATTTTATAAGTTAAAACCTTGATTTTATCGTCAAATTTTCAAAAAGTTGGACCTTAAGAAACTCTGGAGACTTGGAATTCGGTTAAATAATATTAGATGAAAGATCTTTCCTTACTTCTTTTTTACCAAGGAGTGCAGTTTTCAGGCTTTACTTTAATTTTAGCTTTTTGTATCTACTTTCAGAGTTCATTCATCCTTAACTGTTCTTTGTCATCTCTCTATATTAAAAAAAAGTAACAGTGACCGCCGCTGTCGCCGCCGCCGCTGATTTTGAAAATTTTATTTTTGAACATTTTGAACTCTAACTACGCAAAAACTATTCAAAGGAATATTATGAAATTTTGACCATTGGTAGACAAATGCATGATAATCATTTTAGTTCCAAAACCTAATTAATTAGATAATTACTTCTGGAGTTATTTAATGTCAAAGTCAAAAATTATTTTTTTCTGCTGCGAGTTCGCCTCCAGCAAAATCTATTTACAGCAGAAACGTGATTTTTTGCATACACATACTCTTAGGCATGAATTTTTGCACCTCATCGCTCTTTTTTCGAATTTCGAATTAGTTTTTGAGTAATTTAATTTTACAGTTTCGAAATTTTTGACAATTTTTCGATTTTTTCGTTATAAAATAAAAATTAATCATGATAGAGGTACAATATTTTAGACACATATACAGTTATTTTTTATAAAAATATTGGCGTTTCGTTTTTTAAAAAATTCGAATCAGTTTTAGAATTATTGAGATTCAAAGTTTCAATTTTTTCTTCTCTTTCTGGTCTTTCCCTAGGGAAACAGCTTATTTTTATGAGTCTTATTTCTTTAATTTCCGACGATTCACTAGATGTTTACGTGCATATTAAAAATTTAAAGTTTCTTAAAGGCTTGTTTTTACTCTAAGTTGGTTGATGATGATTGGTAGAATTGCTTGATATTTTTTTAAAAACATTTCTATTCAATAACACAGGTCTGCAAAAAAAAACTTTTTTCGAGCTGTTTTGGATATTTCACCTGAACTTTGTTATTTTTGGTGCGCTGAATCCAAATATGACCTCCATTTTGTCCTGGGACGTCACGTTTTTTGACAATTCAGATTTTTAGGTTTTATTGGGAAATGCCTTAAAATTTTGTTAAATTAACTTTTTATACTAAATTTTTTATTCAAATTTTTTCCACCAAATCTTTTTTTATGTTTATTGATGTGCTGAATCTAAAACTGACCTCCGTTTTGTCATAAGACTTCACCTTTTTTCACAATTTGAGTAAACATGTCAATTTTTTAAGAAAATAAAAGTAAATATTTAAAAAAATTATTTTTCGACTCAAACTTTATTTGAAAACAATTTTTTATGATTTTTGGTGAGCTGAATCCAAAAAATACCTCTTTTGATTTTTAAGACACCACATTTTGTAACAAATTGAGCAAATATAGCAACATTTCACATAAAATGTAAGTATACTTAAGAAGTAGATTTTTTAATCCAAATTTATTTTTAAGGTTGTTAGTTTTAAGGTTTTTTTGTGCCCTGAGTTCAAAAATGGTCTCTGTTTTGCCATAGAATGTCATTTTTCCTGACAATTTAGGTAAAATTGTAAAATAAGTCATTATTTCAATTTTCATGAAAATAGGTTCATAAAATTAAATTATTGTTACATATTCTTCATGAAAATTATTATATAACTAAAATAAACTTATTTACACAATCTAAAACCAATTTTTCCACCTCATGAAACTCCCCTTGGTACCTTTACCCTTGTGAGTAGCAAAAATAACGTTTCTTTGAACTATACAACAAAAATCCTTCATTATTCCCGATTAAATCTTCCCTAATATTTTCTTTCCATCTCTATAATGTCCTGATGAGATAGTTTACTATGTGCATCATTCACAGCTCCTAATTTTTAAAACTAAAGGAGCTAGAAATGCACAAAAACTATGAAAAATGGGCAAATTCGAATATAATTTTGCAATTTGTGAAAAATCCTGACGTATAGGATTTTTTTCAATATTTTTTTCGTTATCAGCACACCAAAATACATAGGAAATCGCTAAAATTATTCAAACAGCTTTTTCATTGCAGACCTGTGTAATTGAAGAAAGAAGAATTGAAGTTAAGAGATGAATATTTTAGAAACAGTTTTATTTTGATATCTTCGAGGGAATGAATGATTCGAATTAAATCATTGATAAACTAGAGAGATGGGTAGCTTCGGTATCAAAGGAGCATTAACTAAGCCGACGAGCCTGGATTGTTGAGATGAAACAAGCGAGCTCTGCTCGCTAAGATCGCGAAGCGATCTTCAAAGAACTGCGAAGCAGTTCCGGGGGTTGGTGAGCGATAGCGAGCAGGGGACAGAGCCCCCTAGTTGTTATTAAAAACTCAAAAGTAAAATTATAAAAAAACTTTACTATTGGGGACAAAAGTGTCTGAAAACAAAATTAAACTGTTGAAACTTTAAAAAAAATCAACTCACAAATCACAATGTCTATCATGTCAATGTCTATCTTTCAAAAGAAATTATGAGAATAATAATGATTTGAAGAATTTTTTTGGTGGATCTTTATCAGAATTAATAATATAAGAACGCTTTAAGAGCAGAATCAACACGATATTTAATAAGTGGCAGAAGATTGATAGATAAAATTTCCAAGAAAACACAAGAAAAACATAAATACAAAATTATTAAACAGTTTTATTGTTTGAAATTATTTTAAACTTTCACACATAGTAGCAGATAAAAAAAAGAACCATTGAGCCACCTTGAAATATTTTTTCACTTAAGAAAATCTAGATGGACAACCCCAAACGTTATGCATTCATTTGAAGGTTATTACTTAAATTTCTCTGTTTTATCCTCTAAATATGCACTTAAAAATGTTTAAAATCCTCTTTTTTTCATCCTTACAACTTTTGTTGTGGTCTATAACGTAATGTATCATAAATGTATTTATATAATGCAATGACTCATTGTAGATCTTTCTCTTAAGGATCAGTTAGAAATTTGTAATAAATTTTAGCCTTTTAAGAAAAAAAACCTCCTGATTCAGGATAATATTTTAAATTTGTCCTCGAAAATTAAAAATTAAGTTAAAAAAATTAAGACATGAAATTAAAGTCAACGCTTCTTTAGACTTGTTTCACAATATGAAACAACACTACTACTTTAACTATATTTAAACTGTTCAATAACATGAAAGTATTTTGCTTTTAAATTTAGATAGTACCTAATTTAGATAGGCCGACTACCGCGAGAAAAACTTAGTCAAATAAGAGTAAATATTTTTTACCGGTTTTTTTGTCGGTCGGACTCTTACAATTTATAATACATAAAAATTTATATACATTTTTTGTCGTCAGATTACGCTTTGTCAATTACACATACAATAAGGATAGTATTGTTAATAATTTAGTTGTGACTGCTGTTACCCAGCAGAGCATACAAATTCACCCCATCTGCGTCTGTTTCAAAGTGCACCGCTTAAAAATATCTAATTAAAATTTTTTTTATGGTTCCACACTCTTCAGCGGATCAATGCATTATTTCTTAAACCGTTGAAACAATGCAATATTTGATTTAAAGACATGGTTCCTGACTCGTATTGAATCATTCATGTGGAGATTAAAGCCCCTCTCCCATGTTCAATAAATGCACTTTCAAAATTCCTCCTTGTGCTACCAGATCTTTCTACGGAGATTCCCAAGGTTCTTAGGAAAAACTATCAGGCGGGAATCAATGACTGCAAACTGTAGTCAAAACGCGACCATTTCTTTTGACAGGCACAAGATTCATCCGATTTTTTCGGATTTTCCGACTTTTTCCAGTTTTTCTGAGAATTTTCAGATTTTTCCCTCAAACCTCCCACCGCAAATAATTCGGACAAGGTGTTAAAAATAATCTAAAACCTTGAATTTTAGGATCAAATTTCCAAAAATTTTCTGGGGGAGTATCCCCGAACCCCCTTTTAGTACTTGGAACTCTGTTTTTCAAATCTTTTTTATATTAAGTACATTAACATGCAAATTCTGCCTAAAAAATTTTGAAAATGTCGTTCGCGTAGTTTTTCAGACTTTTTACTTTTTTGTCAATCTCTCATCCATGTTATGATGGTAATCTTTAATGAAAAAAATTCATTGAAGCTCATATAGTGGTAAATTTTACTAGATAAGTTCTTTCATTTCGTGTTTATCTTGAAGATCCACTTCCATCATCTTTATCGCCTCATCGTTTCCATCAGATTCCAGTGTTGGATCATTTTGGGCAGTTCTTTTCCGACTGTCCGTATTTTGGCTGTTGGAAGAGTTTGAGCTTTTCTTCCTGTAAAATACATGCGACTTTGCTGTTAACGAATAACTAATAATATTTAGGGATCGTTCGAAACACAATTCACATTGAGTACAATTCAATCTACAATATTGGGAGTCATTCACAACAATTTTCAGGGTATCCCTTTCTTCCCCATACCACACGTTTTCCCGTATCAATATAATTCCTATTGCGATATTAAAGTTTCGAAACTAAAATAAATGAGAGTTGAAAATATTTCACTTTATTTTCACTTCTTACCTCCCCCCTGCCACATTGTGTCACACACTCAAAAGAGTCCTCCTTCCCCCTGATGTAATATACTTGTAATTTGTGAATGACCCCTTAAATGTCTCTTACTTATTACGTAAGATAAAGAAATAGTCGTGACTTTTGAGTTAGTCCAGAAGATCAATACGCTTGAAAATGAGGTGATCTTAAGAAACAATAAGTATGAAAGTAGTTCGCGGATTTTCCTTCAATAATAGGTATTAGACCATATTGTTTCAGGTGCTTGACGTGTTTTCAGCCAAAAGCTTTCATAAAACTAATATATTATTTTAGAAGTTTTATGTACCCCATTGTACCGGGTGTTTTAGATAATTGTTTGAAAATGATTTTACTTAGCCCTTTCAATTCAAAGTCACCAGAAAACACCCTTGAATCCTATGAAACATTTAGGGCAGAACTAAAAAGGTTAAACAAAAGTTTAGTTATTTATAGAGCTGGTGTGTTCCATGCAAATTTATTTTTCAGGAGATATATCTAAAATATTTAGTTTTTTTCAGTAAACGAGTAATTTCAGTATTTTTATTTTATTTTTTTATTCCTTAGAGCGGTGGTTCCCAAACTATTTTGATTACGGAACCCCCAAATTTGTTGCCAATGATCGCGGAACCCTGAATAACGAATGAATAAGGAATTTTTTAATCAACGAATTTTCAAAATTTAATATATGATATTAAATGATTTTGAAATTTGACTTGTGAAAGTAGAGTTTAAACTCATTTTAAGAAGCTTTTTGGTGCCAAGAGGAGAATTTTTATCTTTTGACAAAAGATGTCAAATTGTTGGGGATTTTTTTAATGAAATAAAGTTGTCCCATGGAACCCCTAAATTTTTTCGTGGAACCCCATGGTTCACAGGACACGGGCCTTTCCCCCAGTATCTCTTCCGTTTTAAAAGACTACACCAGGATCTTTGCCTTTGTGGCGGAATCGGAGACGCCGATCATTATGTTTTTGATTGTAGTCTCACCTCCACATTTCATCTTCAGCGCCCATCGCAAGAGTCAGGGACAGGATGGTTTAAGTCAGTAATGAAAGACCCTCAAAAGATTTTGAAGATAAGAATGTCTGTTCTAAAAGCAAAGGAGGTGGTGGACCAACTGTCGGCGGGGTGAAGTGCCTGTCCGCACTGAAGATCGGGACCCCAACTTTTAAGACTTTTAATTTTTAAATGGTTTTAACTTTTAATTTTATTTTTTTTTGAAATTTTGATAGTTTTAGCTTTTAATATAACTTATGTTACAAATTTTATATAGCTTAAACTATTAAACAAATTTTCTGTACCCTATTTTAACTGTATTTTTATCAAATTTTATTGCACAATCGCCTGTAAATCTTTTATGTTTTAATAAAGCTCTGACCCTAATCCCGATCCCCCTATTACCCCACAAACCGAGAGGTTGGGGGGGCAGATTGGGTTAATTAATTATAACCCCAGGGTTCCGTGGAACCCACTTTGGTAACCACTGCCAAGAGAAGGTATCCAAGAGAAGAATATAAGCGCAATTTTTTTTTAAAATTACGCTGCATACTTATTTTTCAAATTTATTTCTTAAGTTTGACTTAAAAATAAGCCACGAAAACAACATGCGAGATCTCCACTTATGGTGGTAAATGCCGTATTGTTCTTTTACAGTGCCAGGACCCCTCCTACTCATTCCAAAATAGGTGCAGTAATATGCGAATGAGATCTTGAAAATGGATGGTTACCTGATCCATGAGAAGTACTTTTGGTCCTTTCCGAATGTTTCAGCGTCAGAAACCGTTTGCGGCAAGTTCTCGTTCAGCGTCTCTGGAAGGAAAGAACTGAGGATACCGGCCACGAAACTGAGACCGCTCATGATGAGGAACGGATAAGCTTTATTATAGAATCCCTGCAAAAAAATAAAATAAACAGAATCTTACAATTGTCCCTTTTACGACCGTATTCACCGGTAACTTGACCGGCGGTTAACCTGAGTCAAACCTGTGATTGGATTCATGATTAGTAAAAAACTGCCAACTAGAAGTTTGACTGCCGTTTAACCGCCGGTCAATATGGCCGTTAAAGAGGCAGTGTTTGTTGATATGGTATAAGGTAGTGGTAAAAAGGTAGTGTGGTTCATTTAGGTAGTGGCATAGGTAAGCCCTAGGTATTTCAACAGGTTCCTTCATACTATGTACAGAAAGATTCCTTGCTTGGAGTATATAAAAAATTTTCATAGAACTTTACGACGCATAGTTATTTTTCGAAAAAAAAAGGAACGTCATATCCTATAAAAACTTGATTATTTCTTTCCTTGGCATGTTTATTGTTTATGCATTAGCAAGTATTTTTAACATCTGATTAGCAACAGGGCCGTATCTATGGGGGGTTAAAGGTCCCCCCCGAAAATTTTGACATAAATTTTTATATAATCTTTTTCCTTGAAAATTTGTGACTTATACAAGGAAGGATCCTCTTCGTTGGTAACTCAAAAGGTCTCAAAATGAGTCAAAACACTACTTTTAAGTTAAAAATTAAGAAAAAAGTTTGGGGGAACCCTCAAACCCCCTCTTTGGAATTTTAATATTTATTATGAGTTGTTTTTCCTTGAAAATTTCGTGACTGATAGGGAGGGGTCTTCGTTGTGTGCAACCTAGAGTCCCAAAATGAGTAAAAACATAACTTTTAGGGTAAATTTCTGTAGTAGGATCCCCAAACCTCACGCCGAAATTTTTCCGTTTTTCCTAGAAAATTCTGCCACTTACAGAATGAGTTGTAGGAATTTCACGTTTCCTTAGATCTTATTACTACGCAATGATGTTACAATTAGTTATCAAAGAATTGTCATTATTTTTTTGGAATTACCAAGTCAGCAATGAAGGGGAGCAACAGAGTGATAACATTGGCTAAAGTCTTGGCCAGCACGATGCAGAAGGATCTGAAGACTGTGGGGAATAACTCAATTCCTTGCTGATCCACCACCATGAATATACCAGTGCTGATCACTTTGCTGATCATGGTGAATATCGTATCAGCATATGGAAGCCCTGAAAAAATATAAGTAAATATGTTCTTTTAAGATGTCTCAAACTTTTTTCCAATAGCCTTTTAACTACAGTAGGAAAACGTTTTTAGTTTTAAAAGTTGCATTTTGAAAAAGTTTACTTTTGCAAAAGTCCTAGCCAAGTTGATCTATTTTAAAACCGATGTGTTATTTGGAAAAGTAGATATCAAATTTTCATTTGTAATAAAATAGCACCAATTTGGTGACCACTTAAAATTTCTCCCTTTATGTTACGTCTTCTTTTATTGTTAATTTCAATTCATACGTCAAATACTTTTCTCTTAGATTCGTACAACGTTTTTCAAAGTTAATAAATTTTTATTTTTAGCAGTCTCAATGTAACACAATTGCTATACAACGCTTTAGGCTAAAAGTGTTCATTATTGTGTTTACTAAGCGTTGCAAAAGTCCTTCACTTTATAGTGCATTTGCAGTGCACTCGTTATAAGGGCTGAAAGCAGCTCCAGAAAAGATTCTAAAAATAATAATTTAATATGAATTAAGATTTTTCGAGCTAAATTGCCGAGGTCTAGTTGATAAAAACTCAGACGTTTCGCCTAAAACTGTGTCAGGCATCTTCAGTGAGGTGATTTCTCAATTAAACGTTGAGATCGTCGCAACGTGGTGACTTCAACTTCTGATGGTACAGGTGCAGGGCGCTTCACTGAGAGGGGCGGGGCCGACTCTACGCAGATCAGGCTGTGATTGGCGGTGATGGCTTGTTCTTCGAAGCGATTGGATGGTGCGCAGTCCACTTTGCGCAGTCCGCCATCACCGCCAATCACAGCCTGATCTGTGTAGAGTCGGCCCCGCCCCTCTCAGTGAAGCGCCCTGCACCTGTACCATCAGAAGTTGAAGTCACTACGTTGCGACGATCTCAACGTTTAATTGAGAAATCACCTCACTGAAGATGCCTGACACAGTTTTAGGCGAAACGTCTGAGTTTTTATCAACTAGACCTCGGCAATTTAGCCCGAAAAATCTTAATTCATATGTCTCCTGCCGAGAAACCCTTTCTGTTCTAATAATTTAATAGTTACCAACTCGAATGATATTTTATCTTTGAAAACTGTAAAATCACGAACGCAATGATGGTATACGTCTGAAACAAACACTTACTCAAATGTATCGATTTTGAGTACCTGCAAATTTTCAGAAATGAATTTATGCATGTTTCAACACTGAGAGAAATGACAGTTTCAAATTTGAGTAAATCGATGTTCTCCTTTTGGTATGAAACTTTTTGGTTCAAATATGACGACCCAATGCTTTTAATTTAACATCAGACATACTCAGTTTCAAACAAATTAATAGTCACCACTCAAATTATGCTTATGTTTAGTTTATATTTGAAAATTGAAATATTCTCAATGCATCGAAAGTTACATTAAGTTGGTGTGATAACGTGCAACACAACGTTGTGACGTCGCACTCAACTGTAACACATTGCACCGTCTTTAAAAGAATGAGTACATGATGCTTTATTTTTGAGTACCTGCACATATTCAAGAATGAGTACATGCTAGTTTTCAAATTTGAGTAAATTTGGATCGGAGCTTGTTTGAGTGCATGACATACTCAGATTTCAGTAATTTTTACTCATTTTTGAGTGTTGTCGTTTTTAGAGTGAAACTTGAGTAAATTTCATTCAGAGGCAGTTTAACTAATATGAGAATGACATGGTATTCTTTACTCAGTTTTGAAAATATTATTTTGCGAGTGTAGTTGATAGACACAGTTTTTTTAGAAGATTCATCTTCATTTTTCTGAATTAGACTTTTAACTAATCACCTGAAAGTGTTCCCAAGAAGACGAAGCCCATGATCAGGAACCCGAGAGAGCCGGTCCACCGCCTGCCCGCCCGGTCCATGAGGATCCAGAAGAGGATGTTCCCGGGAATCTCCACGATGCTCAGCAGGAAGAAGTTGACGAACTCGTTCCCGGAAAAGTTGCGGATGTTGAAGAAGGGGCCGAAGTACGTCGCGTTGAAGGCAGTCCTTTCGAAAAAGAAAGTATCATGTATTGATATGAAAGTGATACTTAAGGATCATGCACACTGTTTCACTGTTTAATAAACAATATCCTGAGGGATTCACTCCTGCGAATCGCCATAGAAAAGTGAAGGAGTATAAAGAGTGAAACTCCAATTCACACTTTTCACTTGGGATGATTCCTCGAAAATGAATATCAAAATGAGCCTTATGAGAGTCTGAATAAGCCTTAAGGATCATTCACAAACTAAACTACTACTAAAACTACTATACTCTGTTCATTTAGAATAGGCGCCTGAGGCGTAATGTATTAGAAGCAGGGTTGGCTGGATTGGACCCAATTGGGTTGGACCCAATGGGTTTTTTCAAAAAAACCCATGTGAAAAAAACCACATTTTGGACCCATTTTTGGGTTTTTTCAAAAAAGAAGCAGTTCCTTCAAAATTTAATGTGTTTTTTTTTCAAAGTTTAGGATATTTTAAAAATTTTAATGGGTTTTTTCAAAATTTAAACTAGGTTTTAAAAATTAAATGGTGTTTTTTCAATTTCGGGGAGTTTTTTAAAAAGTTAAATAGGTTCTTTCATTATTATGTGAGTTTTTTCATTATTGAATGGGGTTTTTTCAAAATTTAGGACGTTTAAAGTACAAACTAGATATAAAAAATATTTTTTAAAAATTTCACAGTGGGTTTTTTCAAAGTTGAATAGATTTCTTTCAATACTGAATGGGTTTTTTCAAAGTTTAGGATATTTTAAATTTCAGTGGGTTTTTTCAAATTTTAAACTAGGTTTCAGTAAATAAGGGGTGTTTTTACAATTTCAGTGGGTTTTTTCAAAGAATAAAAACTTTGAAAAAACCCACATAACTGTGGAAAAACTGGCATTATTTTGACACAACCCATTTAACATAGAAAGAGCTCACTAAAATTTGAAAAAACCCACTTACTCTACAGTAGAAAACCACTTAATTTTGAAAAAACCCACACTTTTATTGAAAAAACCCAGTTTTATATGGGTTTTTTCAGGGTTTTATTGAAAAAACCCGAAAAAACCCAACCCACTTGGGTTTTTTCAAAAAAACCCGGGTTTTTGCCAACCCTGATTAGAAGCAGTTACTATTGTAATTGAAGGACTTGGTGGATGAATGGGCTATGTTACAAGGTCTGTCCCGAAAGTAACGAGACAGAATTCCCTAATTCTGACTGGAATTCAGTCTCTTTACTTTCGGGACAGGCCTTGTAACATAGCCCATTCACCTACCAAGCCCTTTAATTACCATGGAAAAAATTTTCTCGTGCAATGACAAGACAGCCTAAACAGAAATAGTTAAAATACTGTAAAAGAACCGGTCACTGAAGTTGCGTGATGAGTGTTATTAGGCGTTTTTGATCCTGTTTCAGGCGCCTATTCTAAATGAAAACTTTATACTACTTTAATAGCTTCTAGAAAAGTATTAATCATACCAAGAAAGGGCTAAAATGAAAAAATGTCTTCTTATTCTTGGATTATGTATGAGAAGATGAACCGATTTATTCTCCTCAAGTGACTTTTTCTTCTTTATATTATCACGTAATATCTGTAAAAAATTTTTTTCATGTTTTGATCAAGGTTATTTGAATAGATTCCTTAGAACAGGGGTGGCCAACCTTTTTTTGAAAGAGTGCCACTAATTGAGGGGGGAAATTTAGGCGTGCCACTTACTAATTTTCTTCCTCACCAAAAAATATTAAAAATTGAAAACAAAAATTCATAGACTGATAATAGAATTTTTACACACATAAATTTTTCATGTAAATTAGAATAGTGCAGATTTTAAAAAGTACAAACTTATGTTTTATTACAATTAAACAATTTTAATGGTTCAGAGTTATAATACACAAAAAATTAGTAAAAAATAAAATTATTAAAACATTAAAAATAAAATTAATGATCCAACTTATGATAATTAAAATTAAAAAGTTAGTACTGTATTACTTTAACTTTAAGGGGATTTTGAAGCTGTAGTTTTTTTACCAGTTCTTCTATGTAAGAGTTGGATGTTGAAGATACTAATAAAACCAGGTGCTTGAGGTGCGTATTAGTTAGCCTTGAAAGATGTCTGGATTTTATTATCTGTTTAATGATCAGTGATGTTTAACATCTGTTCGCATACATATGCATATCCGAACCTACAACAATATCTAACATCCATATCATGTAAATTAGGGAAATTGTCGGTACAAATTTCCAGAATTCAATAAATTTCGGATCGCTTGCAGTGGAAATCAGTTCCTTGTATTTGCTTTTTAGCGTTGTGTGGTTTTGAAGGTCAAGTATTTCAATCTGAGTTTAAGGAGGGTAACTATTAACATCATTCTGAGATATCGATATAGAGATACTAAATTTTAAAAAGTTCAAATATTTAAAAAAAATTGAAATGTAATGAAAGGTTTGTAAATGCATGGAGTTGAATTTCAAACAAATTAACGATTAATAACGAATTTATTAATTTAAGGTTTTGTTTATGAAATTTTATAGGAAGTAGAATGTATCTAAAACGAAACGTCGATGCCATGGGAAGAACTTTAATATAATGAGTAATGAGGCTATTGTAAAACTCTCAGATATAAAGGAATTTTAGGGATATTTTTTGAGAAAAAATATTTAGGATTAATTTTCCTTTGGTCGGGTATTTTTACACACATTTACCCAATTATGTGCCTAAAGTTGTTTCAAAAATAGCTATATGAAATGGATGGATAACCTATTATTGATCAAATAAAATTTTGGTAATTTGTTTTTTTAATACGAGAAATATCCCAGCTTTCTTTCTTCTACTACTCTTAAAGCAATGATAATAATGATAACAGATAATAACAGATCCAAAGCTTTTATTTTTAGTCAGAGTCAGAAGGGAATAAGTAGTTTAACTACTTAAAAGTGAGTATGAATTTTAAGAACGCTATAAAAAAAGCCCGATTTTAAAAAAAAAGTTTCCGTTTTATTTTACTTGATATTTAAAATTGAAATGCAGAAAATTTCTGTGAAAAAAATCAAATACTTTATATGCAAGAACTCTTACTTGCAATTGGTCCACTAAGTACTCTTTGTTTTGTGGTTGACCGTTAACCTTTCCTATCCTTTCAAGTATTTTGGCTGCTTCTTCATATTTTCCTTTTGAAATTAACCAGCAAGGAGATTCAGGAATCCACCTTAAAAAATACTTTTAGACTTCTGATTTAAGTAAAATTTTAAAAATTTTTTAGTGGTAGTTTTTTAATGCCGTAAAAATTAGAAAAGTAGTAGAAAACAAGCACAATTAATACACTCTTTTTTCCATCGTCATAGGTTTTCTTTGGATGATAAAAGTTTTTTTAACAAGAGATGAGCAGACCCAGTCCCGCCAGAGATCTACTTTATACCCCTATAAATGTCTCCTGTATCTTTGCACCGAACGAGTGATTCCGAACTTTATTAGCTTTCGTGAACGAGTTGATATTTTTCGAACAACTTTTATATAATTAACGAAGAAAAAAATATTTTGGAGGGTTTGGAAGAGGGTGGGGACTTAAAAAATGGATTTTGTAAAAAAGGAAAAAAAAACAGCGAAAAAAACCCCTTGGGGTAATTTTTAAAGATTTTTTAAGGATAAAGTAATGGTTTTTAACAATCAATATATCCTAAAAAACAATAAAACATTAAAAAGGGGTAGGGATGAGTGTACCACCGAAAACTGAGTAATACAGGGAAAAACGGGGGTCTTATTCAGATTCAGGGGGTCATTTAACATGAAAATCATCCGGATTTGTTTCAGAAGCTTCCGAAATTTTTTCAGGTTAATCTTATCTCAGTACAGTTCTTAAAGTATTTAAATCCTCATGATAATTAGTGCTACAGTTACAGTGACTGAAAATTTTATAAAATTAATTAAAAAAATTGATTTAAGTAAATTGGGCATTAGTACCAACTTCTGAGTTAGTAAATACGCTCACGCTTTAAATATTTAAATTCGATACAAATGAATATCTCTATAAATTATATTCTTCCACTAACACCTGATACTTAGAGTGAAGTGGAATTATTTGCTTATAAAGTGGAGGCTAGATGTTAACTTTTGAGATAAATTTATCTTTCTATACCTTATAACCTTAAACGGGGAACAATCAAAGCCAGACTTCACCCGGTAGAGTTTTGCTGTGTAAGTGTTATTAATGACCAGGGAAGTTTGGCAAAACTGGCATTAGCTAATACCTATTTAAAAAAGTACTTATAGGTAAAATAACACGATAAAATGTTTTAGAGATTTCTAATACAAAAAAAGTTTTACTTCAGCTATTTCTTTAAAAGGTAAGAATAAAGACTCATATTGCCATTAAGTACCCAATGGCATAATTGGCTCATTTGAAATTTGAAAACGGGTCTTTTCAAACTAACCTTTCACAAAGAGAAAAACGGGTCAATAATGGAATGAGGAAGAAACTTGAAATCAGCTTAAGATTCTCCCAAGAGTGTAAGTGGATTAATAAATTCAAAATAAGTTTTCGGGATGACGGGCCGTGCTCCAGTTAAAGATTTGTTACAAAAGTTTCGTCGCTCTTTACAGGCGACGCCACTAATGTTGGTAGAACTAAAGAGTTCGGCAATTTAAATTTTTTATTTCTCTCTTTAAATTTTTGCAGCCGAAGATTAAGTTAAGATTCTTCCGAGAGTCACAGTGGATGTAAACATCACTAGTTTATCTATGTTTTTGGTATGAAAAATACGGATGTATCAAATTTCATAAATTGTCCTTTCCAGCATGTTTGGAATTCAATTTGTTGTACTATTACATAGTTATAAATTATAGGAGAATAATTTAGATAACGGAAGAGTACCAAAAATCGATCAAGTTGTACTGATTTCCAGTATGACTCTCTGTCTTTCAGATGATTTTTTTGACAAGAAACATAACTATGAGAAGGGGTACACTTCAGTTCAAAGACTGTGGATAATTTCTAAATACGACTCACCTACAGTAGAGCAAAACGAATCCACTGGCTAGAGAAGAGACGATCCCTAAGTAGACGTAACTTCCAGTTAGGTAGACCACGAGAGGAAGTAAACTGAAGCCTACCGTCCAAAAAATGTTCATAATACCGTTCATATGGCCTCTCATCTCGGGTGCTACAATCTCCAACACTTAACGAATAATAGTAGATTAATTATGATGGTGGTATAACAGGGACACTTCTACTTTAAGAACCATAAAAACACACTTTATAAATTTTATAGCCAAACACAATATCATGCTCTTAATAACTAAACAAAATAAGAATAATTTTGACTTAAGTTTTTTTACAAGAAATCTCCCCTACAAATAAATAAAAAAGTTACTCTAAAAAGGTAAAGAGACCGGGCTTTTATCAAGAGGTCCATTTAGCTTCAGATCCTCTGAAAAGGACCCGGTCTCTTTTCACCCTCTTTAAGTAAAAAACTTTTTCCGAAACTGCTATTTTTGTATATTTTTTTTATCAAAACTATCCTTAGTTTTTAGACACGAGTGTATATGGATTTTCATTGCCGTACCTACTTACACAATATGAAAGGCATGGTGAACAACGAAGGCATGGTGCTTCCAACCATCACTCTAGCGATGGTGAATGCCACGAAGTTGTCCACAAGCGCCGAAGTGACTTCACTCACCGATGCCACCATAGAAATGACAATATACATTGTTTTGCGACCATACCTATTGGAAGATTTCAGTTTATTTATATTTTTTTCTCTTATTGTGGGAATGTAATGAAAAAAAATGTGTAATGAAAAAAAAAGGGAGAGATTGGTTTGTTATGTAATGTTATACAGAGCCAAAAAAAGGGATTAATTTATATTTGTGAATTTATATTTATATCTGTCTTTTGCCATTTAATTTTATTAATTATCTTGAAAATGTATATTTATGTGTGTTTATTTGTGGTTTGGTTTCTTATTTGGTGTATAAATCTTTCTTTTTATAAATTTTTTTTTCTCTTTTAGCATATATGTATTGAGCAAACGAAATGTTTTCACTTGGAAGGGCCCTTGGCCCCTTAGTGAACAATATGTATTATTTCTTTTTCTTTTCTTTAGTGTGTTTGTATATTATTATTTATTGTTAATAAATAAATTGTTATTGTTAATTTTTTTATAAGAACATCAATTGTGCACATACATACACCGTCAAATAGGGTAACTTTGGCTAGAACGAAGTGAGGTGCTTTTTTTCCGCATTAAAAGCGAATAAAAGATGTTATAAAAAACATGGTCAGTTGTTTATTAGGTATATTATTTTTAGTAATTATGTTCAAGTGCAGTATACAACATTACCAAAATGTGCTACTATTCAGGTTTAAATATTTTGAAAATATTTATTTGAAATTTCAGGCCAATGTTACCTTAAATTGGGGTAACTTAAGATCTCGAAAACCATTAATTTTTGAGGCATCGTCTTAACATCAGACAATCCTATACTACTTTGTGCATGTATTTTGCTATGAATTGCCTATCAATATTAACATTCTATTTCAAGTTCATTTCAATCTTAATCAGAATCTTTAGAAAATCATTCATCATCTTTAGAAAATCATTAAATACAGGTTTTCTATATTACAAAACTGTAAAATTCCTTTTAATTTTCATAGAAAAGATAAACATTACATAATTTATTTTACTACAATAGGTATATTTTGATGAATTGATTGCCTAAACCCTAAACACTAATTTATGGAGAAAAATCCACTTTTGGAACAATAAACAAATATTTCTTCGAACACCATCGTATTTCACCAAAAGTGTGCCATCTTAATGTCTTTGATTTTTGGATATGGTTCTGTTATATGGTCCGCGAGCAATGTTTATGAGTTAGAAGAGTGATTTTGCTTTTTCGTTAAAAAAGCTGTTCACGCTTTCCAGAAACACCCCGGGTTACATCTTAACACTAGAACTGGGTCGCCCTCCGATTTCAGTAACTTTTGTTAAATTAATTTTAAAATATTGGATAAAAATACTTAGGTTACCAGACTTTAGATATACAAAATTTTTTTATAATAAATTCTTTTCTAACTCCAAATTATCTACCAACCCAGTATATAACTGGACTTCATGCATTAAAAATATTCTTGATAATCTTGGGTTTAGTTTTGTTTCGAATGCACAGGACCCGGTACAAGCCTCATTCTACCTTCCTTCCATACTGAGGACAGTTTGGGATCAGTCTACTCAAAATGATATTTCTAGGATTGAAAGAAGCACTACTTTCCCTCATTACAAATTTAAAAAAAAAATCCTCCTTTTTTGAAGATTATATTGATTCACAGTCTGATATTGCCATAAAGAGAATCATTTTCCAGTTGCGTTCGAAATTTTTAATACTAACCTTTGCTCTTTTTGTAACTTGGAAGAGAATGAAACTTGGCAACACATATTTAACTCTTGTCCCAGACTAACTCATTTACAAAACTTAAAACCTTTTCCTCATATTCTGAAGCAGAAAAACATAAACTGCAATTTAATTTTCCTTTTTACTATATCTGTTTTAAAACTTCGCCGTAATATATTATTGGAATCAACTTAATAGTCATACTTTGAATAATTTGGTAAAAAATAATGCAATATAATTTGTGTGTGCATATTAAAAATGTGTTTATCTGTGTTTATTTACCTGTTAAAATATTAATCTCTCTATTCTAAAAAAAAGTTTTTGTAAATGGTTTCCAGAGAAAGGCTTTTTAATTACTGATCCGTATAACATGTTTTTGGTATCAAACTGTTCGGATTCTTTTGAGGATGTGCAAAGTGCCTTTAGAATTTCTAAAAAAATTCTCAATAAGGAAGTTGCATGTGTCAGATTTTCAAAAACAAACAAGTGTTCCGTATAGTTTTTTGTATGGTGAAATGAAATATCTAGTCAGTTTTTCAAAAAAATGTACAGGTAATTAAATATTTTAATTTAAAAGTCGAGAAAAAAACACGTGACTGAAAACGTTTATTGTTTAAACTATAAGATGACGTCAACAATAATACCATCAACTCCATTGCTTTTCAACAATGCCTAGTATAAGATGACGTCACATCCAAACTCTTGGCGTTTTCGCGCGCTTTTAAAAAGAGGATTTTTGTTTATTTTTTTGGCTGTCAAAAAATTTCTCGATCGGCCTCAAATTTTGGATAGTTGCTTATTTTTGCAAGAAGAATCGATTAAAAAAATAAAAAAAAATCATGCAACTTCCTCATTCTAAGATATTTCCATTTTTCTGGATTACGGATAAGGTTGCAGTTAACAGCAAGAAACTGTCGTACAATTTATTATATCTCCAATCACAATGACCAACCGACGCTATTCATTAATGATGAAAATAATTCCTTTCACGCTTTAAAAATGCGCTTCAAAATATGTACTTTCTAAATAAAATATTTTTAAAAGACTGATAAGAGTTTTCCAGAAACTCACAGATCTACTATTCAAGTATAGAATTTCACACACCAAAATTAATTGTTTGTAAACATTGAGTGCAATGTAGATTTTGTCTCTTAATATTTTTAATAGCTTAAATCGTATTGTTTAAAAAGTCTGTTTCAAAACTAAAACTTGAATGATAAAACACTAGATATTTTGACGAGTTACTAGGTACTATATTAAATTTAACAGATTCATTGCTGAACGTTTTTGTCACAGAGAGTAGAGAGCTTAACAGAGATACCAAACCGCCGTTTTACTCCTAAGACCTTTAATTTATTCAGCACGCATATTATAATTCAGTTCACTAGTAGCCAATCAGTGAACGCGAAATGTATTTGATTTGAATTTAACACTGATTATAGGCGATTTGGATTTGAGTGACAGCTTCAATGGGCAAATGACAGAATTAGCAGGAATAGCGTGGAGGCGGGACTTGAGGCCAGAGATTTTTCAATGGGAAAAGCCCTGTTAAAAAAGTTGCCATTAGCGTCTACGGAGATGAACACTCTGTTAAGCTCTATACTCTGTGGTTTTTGTAAATATTGAATAACAATAGCACGAGCAGACTTGATGGATATTTTGAAGGAAAACGTGTTGATTAAATTATTGATAATTTAACCAATAAATATTCTAACTTTTAAGAGAGTGTGCTTCTGGAAAGTTGGTTGACGTTTTTTCTTTTTCGGCGCAAGTTTAGAACTGCTGATGCGTCAAGTTTTTAGCGATAAAAATCAATATATAGTAACCCCAACTAATGTTAAATGAATTAAGTGGCTTCTAAATATGGCGCCAAATAGCCAAAACTCGCCAACCATCAGCAGTTCTAAACTTGCGCCGTTTTTTCTGCTAATTGTTATAACGAATGTTTTATAAATAAATAATTTTAGTGAGCAGGGTTTTGTGGGGATTGCGAAGCGATCCGAAAGGCCCTGCGTCAGCAGTTAACGGGGGTTGGCGAGCGATAGCGAGCAGCGGGCGGTAGCTCCCTAGTGTGTTAAAAATTTGTTATTTTTGTAATAATGTTTTTTTATTTATTTCATATTGTGTCCTACTGTTACTTTTTATTTGTCATCTTGTAAACGGGCAGTGCCCATTACAATAAAGTTTCTTGTCTTGTCTATTTAATTTTTGAAAATTTTTTGTGTTGACAAATTCTCGTCCAGATTATTCCATTACCATTTTTTCTCAAAGGGTATTTCTCTTAGTCCAGTAGATACTATTGATCCAATGTTATCCCAAACGTAATAAATATTCACTAGCAGTCAAACCACGAAGTGAAACAAAATAATGTCACTGAAAATAGTTAGAAGACTTTATAATTAATAAAAAATATGACCTCCGTTTTGAATCATGTATTTTATCGCCTTTTCCAAGATAAGTAAGCAAGACAACAAACATAGAGCTATACCTAAGTTGGAAGCCCACTATTGATCATATTATAGGAACTTCAAGACACCTCTTTGAGAATGTCATGACAACAACGCCTCCTGTTCTAAATCCCAACAATCACCCGACAGGAACGTTTGCCCGACATCGCACCAGCAGCCTTCCGCCAATTCAAACTTCGTGGGAAAGTCGAATGGTCGGGCATCTATCTGAGTGTCGGGCAAATGATCGGTTCACCCAAGCATTAAATAAGTTATAATCACATTATCATATATTTTACAGCCAAAATAAAGGAATAATTTTCTTAAAGTATTTTAATCCACTCAGACAAAAACAGAATTTTCAAATAGCATAACATTGAGTGCTGTATCATAAACGTAAAAGTTTGAGGAAATCTTTAAATTTTTTTAAGATTTGAATAAAGCTGACTAATTTTCTGCAAGTCAGCTAAGTAAAACGAAAAAGGTTAGCCATCAGCTTGGTGTGGAACTGCAGTATAAAATAATTAGGTAACTTTTGCATATTTACTAATAACTGAATTTGGTATGACTCACCTGTCAGCCAGGAAACCATAGAGAGGAGACATCACGAAGCTTCCCAATTTGGCTAAAGTTAGGACTAGACTAGGATAATACATGCGATCACACACCAAGTTCCACTGTAAGAAAATGGTTAAAATTATGAAACACAAACTCTTGTATTAAAAAAATAATCTAGTGCAGTGGTTCCCAAACTATTTTGGTCGTGGAACCCCCAAATTTGTTGCCGATGATCGCGGAACCCTGAATATTTTTTAATCAACGACTTTTCAAAATTTAATGTGTAATATTAAATGAAACCAGAAATGAATCCAGTAAGAGTAAAGGCACTTTTCCAGACCTTTACCTTTTTTGCAAAAATGTCAAAATGTCGGTGGTTTTCCAAAAAGTATCACGCAAGATCCCTTTGTGGCACCGAGGGGGGGTCTGGAGGCCTCCCCCAGAAAAAAATTTTGAAATTCGACTGGTAAAAGTAGGGGTTTAACTCATTTTAAGAACCTTTTTGGGTACAAGGGGGGGCGGCACTGTCCATTCTTATATTTTTACACCACTCTTATTTTTTTAGTGAAATAAAGTTTGTCACATGGGAACCCCTAATTTTTTTCGTGGAACTGACTTTAGGAACCACTGCTCTAGTGCGTCAAAACATATTTATGAATTTCTTTAGATGCCTGCTAAACCCACTGGCTAAACCTTTATGTAGATTTTTTCTCTGCTTAAGAAAAAATTAGCTCCGATTTTTTTTCTATTAGGTCATCCCGAAAGTTTTGACACTTTTCCATTATGTGATACCAATAAAAACTGTAACCTTATCTACCGTCAACTTGGCATCTTGGCTTGATTTTGGGGACTGATCGACAACTGGGCTTTCCTTAAATCTATGATAACATGTTACTTCATTTCTTTTCTGCTCAAAATTTTGTATTTTTCATAAAGTTAAGATTTTTAAATTAAAATTAACTGGCAACTTCCCTAAAACAATTAAAGTTTTAAGTATTTTTAACAAGTTTGGAAAATTTAACTTAGATTTAAATTTTTTCTGAGGCATCCGGAGAGTTTGATCACAATCATCCATATTAAATTGCTTGATTACTACTCCTAACCCTCTATTAGGAAAGATCCGGATGATCATTTACTGGAATCTAGATCGCTGGAAATTCTATCACCGCTCTACAAAAGTAGTATAAAATGAGTTTCAATTTATTACAATCTTAATATGACTTAAAATTAAAGTTAAATTACTTTGCATTTTGATTTTTAAAGTTTTCAATTAATTGCAACTTGAAGTAAACAAAATGTTAATAATCGTAGAAACTAGGAAAGCTGGAAAAGTGAGCCAACAAAAAAGAGCCAAAATTCGCCAAATTGGCTTTAGATAGAAGTAGAAGTACTTTACTGGTTTACCGTATTGGAAAAGTACCAAAAAATACATGGTATACAGATGCTCCCAAGAGCGACAAAACTTTCGGGATGACCTAATACAAACAAATCTTAAAATGTAGAAATTTTATCAGTTCAGCATAGTATTTTTCTTCAACCAATCGGGCCCGTTGAGAATTCGTCACCTCTTGGCAAAATATTCTGAGACCAAGCGGTAAACGGATTCTCGTTCGTCCAGAAAAAGTTGAAACGCTCTTTTTAAGAACCTTATTCACCCCCTTCAAATCATCTTATTTATTGTAGAACTAAGTTTTAACTCTATGGTTCTATCCCACGAAATTTCAAAATTAAATATGACCAGGTTCAATTTCTATTATAGTTGGTACTTTTAAAACCTCAAGCAATTTAAACCGCCATAGTTTAGAAATATCGCCAAAAAATTTAATACTTCGTTAAAATAAACAGTTATATTGATGTCATGACTACAAAAAAATTGGCGGGATTTGAATGTTCGGTGCCCAAAACAACTTGGCAATTTTTAATTGAATAGGTAACGGAATGATACCTTTTATTATTATACACACCTTTTATTACGATATACATTTAGCTTAGTTCAGCGAATTTCTTTCGTAAAACAATTAATTGGTCAAAATCCTTCCCGAAACAAGATTAGTTAAGAGCACGCCACTATTTGAGGTATAGAGAGAACTTGACAATACAACAAAAATAAAAAAGGCGCGTACCTTGGTGGCTGCAGTAATTTGGTAATTGGAGGTGTCGTACTGCCATCCAGACTCGCACCTGATCACCCTGGTGTCGTTGGGGACAGTTGCAATGTTCTCCTCGGCCATTACATCACGGGTGAAGTTGTAGTCATAAACTGAACACCTGGGGTCGTCCGGAGGGCTGACCAACGCTCTTTGCTCGGCGACGCTGAGGTTCGAAGACGCCACGTCGGGCACGAGACACCAGTGGTCAGGAACGGAGACCATGAAGATGGAGTCCAGAGTGACCCAGGGCACCAGGCACGACATGGGGATGATGAAGAAGACGACGAAGTATTTCTGGTACCTCCCGAATCCTCCGACTTCTCGAAGAACGTCTTCGAACTCCAACATTGCTCTTAAAAAAAGTTTATTCACTATTTAAACGTTAAAGTCTACAATCACTTTGAATCCTAGAAATCGTAACTTACTGTTTGCGCACCCCTTTTTTTAAAGTAAAAAAACCAGTCAAACTTTGAAATCAAATTAAAAAACAAGGGAGCATTGGCTATTTTAATGCTCTTTTTGTATGATATGCGTGTTTTGTGTAACTTTAACGAGTACCGAGCTCTCTTTTTCTTAATCATCACTGACTGATACACCCCAATGAGTTACAACGACTGGAATACACCCCAAACATTCTTAAAAACAATTTGCAGAATAAACAACAACCAATTTTCCAAATATACATCACAAGACGATCTCCATGAATAAATCTCCCTAAAAAGTTCTAATATTTATTATCTCCTCATTATTAATAATTTAATCAAAATGTTTTAAAAATATCCAGTTGGGGAGAGTGCTGTACCTAAGGACGGTTGTACCTTCAGCCACCGCGTTTTAAAATTCGGGAAATAATGGAAATTTGAATTTTGTGGTTGAATTTGAATGTAAATAGATGCTATCTAGTTGCTAACGTGAAATCAGCTCTTAAAAATAATATTTAAATTTAATATAATAAATTTACTGTTTTCAGGTGCTCAAAGTTGTTTTAGTGCATCACTACATTAATATTTTTCTTCCCCTTTAATTATAATACGATAAAAGGAGATATAAGGGGAAAATTCCCGAGATTTTGCCTTTTTATTTTGATATTAGAAATCGTCAGATCTCAATTCTTTTATTTTTTATAGAATTTTAAATGTAAAAACGCCTGGTGTTGTACCTTCGGACATCATAAGAGTTGTACCTACGGACACGTTCTTGTGGGTGTCTGTAGCTAATCGGCGTTTTTGAATCAGGTTTCATTAAAGTGAACACATTTTAATGCATGTTAAATGAATTCTGAAGCGTTATATATGTTTATGCGTTATGTCGTGAAGTGTCGATCGAATTAATTTTTTGGATCAGTGAAGTGATCTGATCAATTAGCATGATTGATGAAACTATTACCTCAAATTTCTTTCCAAAAATCCCATGTGGTTTATGTATTTTTTTGGTAAAAAATCAAGACTTTTATCAACCAACTTCGTTTTAATGATCATTTACGATCTAAAACTACATTACTTTTAAAAACCTATTATATTCTTCTATATCTATTATCTATTATATGCTTGAAATAGTTTATAGAAAGGTAATACACCAATAAAAATGTTCATTTTTAGCTTTTTTCAACTAAAACTTTCCTTTTTAAGGGTGGCCACAGGTACAACTGGGTCTGTCCGTAGGGAGAGCACGTTGTTGTACCTATGGACACAAATTTAGTTAACTTATTAAAATGAATTAAAAATCCAATTTTGAAGATTTTAGCTAATAAAAAATATTACCATCTTTGCTAAAGTTAGGACTATAGGTTGGGCACTTTTAGCCACCGTTTTTTTTTCAAAATGGCTGAAAACTAATGACGGGATATATTAGAATTTTGGTACGGTATAGAATAAGACCCTCCTAAACAAGTTTCAGTTGTTTCGGTCCTTATGAGGAGCAAACATTCAAACCGTGTTTTCTCCAAAAAAAATATAAAAAATGACTTACTGCTATTTTCATGATCTCCACATTAAACTGCACAAAATAATGCTATTATCTTCAACTTAATCAAGTTTTAACCTATTCTAAAACTACCTAGAAAATTGGTGTTTCAATCAAAAAGTGTTTCCTCCAGAGCCTGTTTGGGGTCATCCATAAATTACGTGAGGTCAAAAAGGGGGGAGGGGTTTGGAAAAATCTCACCAAATCTCACCAAGGGGGGAGGGGTGGTCGATTAAAATCTCACGTCAACTTTTTTTAACTTAATTAGGTGCTATGAAGTACAAAATGCAAATAATTTTTAGAAAATAATTTTATAAGTTGTAGGCAAATCTCACGTGGGGGGGAGGGGGGGTTAAGAAAAATCTCACTAAATCTCACCAAGGGGGGAGGGGGGGTCCAGATTTCGGAAAAAACACCTCACGTAATTTATGGATGACCCCTTTTCAGTCAAACAGTGATTCCTCCAGTCACAGCCAATTATAGCTGTTCTTACTCGTCAAGTGACCCACTCATTTGTAAAGTTGGTGATGTAAAAATATTGGTGGGGACTTTTTCATACGAAATCACCTAATGTTTATTTTAAAATTTACATTGTATATCAGAAATAAAAAGAACAGTTTTTGAGAAGAGTAGGATTAATTTTCTTCATTAAAAAGTGTTTTGTCCATGTTGGAAACATTCAAACCATGTTTCCTCCTATGTGTTCGATCAAAACGTGATTTCTCCAAATTTCAAATGCATTTTTTAATAATTAATTTTAAGTTTTTAGGTAAATTATGACTACAAATCTTCTAAGTTACTCGTTATAGAACTAAAAAAACGATAATTAGGTTTTTAAATTAGTTATTTTTTAAGTTATTAGTTTTTTGTGTTTCCTGAAAATTTGTATTTGAAGGAGAAAGCATAGTTTGATTGTTTGCTCCTCATATTTATAATAGTTACGACACAGTGTTAAACTAAAGACTAGAACAGAAAAAAATACTAAATAATTGCTATTTTAGCTTAATTTTAAAAAACGGTATGGTTTAGAACCAATAATTCATGCATGGAACTTAAAGAAAGCACTGAATTACGCATTTTAAAACAAGAATGAACATTTTAAACCAATTAGTTCGCCTGTTATAGCTGTTTTTATGAACTATGGAAAAATTCAATATGGCCGACTTCTTTTTCAATATGGCGGAAAACCCGTCACCGGATTTTTTGGGATTTTCAGGTGAGACATCCTCAGACCACCCTAAACACATCCCAGGGGGTTTCTGCTTGTATTTCTAAATGTTTACCTCAAACCTTAATTTGACTGTTATTATAATTGACTGTTATGTACTATTTGTGTTGTTTCCTGATTTATAAAAAAAATCATAAATCATAATTTTTATGTATTTAACAAAAGTTATTTAGGAAATAATAATTAAGGTTTAATTAAGGAATAATAGTTTAAGAATCCATAACCCTTTCTGCAATCTAGAATGTGATGGTGCATCTTCTACCTATGATAAAATTAAGCGCGTTGATTCTATTAAATACTTGGGACTTTAATTTGGTAGAAATTTAAAATGGTAGACTAATGTAAGTTATTTGTTAAACAAATTACGGTTTGTTAATTAGAATTTTTTCAAGCTTAAACGTTATTAACCATAAATTTTTAACTTCAATATATTTTGCCTTGATTCAATCTTTAATCAACTATGGAATCACATGTTCATGTGATTCAGATTACTATAATAATATAAAATCTCTTAACTACTTGCAGAATAAAATCTTATCTCTTATGAAAAATAATTCTCTATTAAAGCCTATTTTGTGTAAGAGAACTCTACATACATATTTCGATTGCTGCTTTTCATTTTCAATAGTAAATTTTTCTCTCAATACATTGTTGTAACTTTTCTCTTAGAAATACTAGGGAGCTACCGCCCCCTGCTCACTATCGCTCACCAACCCCCGTAAACAGCTGACGCAGGACCTTTTGGAATTGCTTCGCAATTCCCACAAATTCCAACTAGCTGAACTTAATACACTTTGTAAAACAATTAAACAATTTACAGAAAAAACGTCAACCAACTTTCCAAAAACACTTCACCAAATCCCCTCCATGAATAAATCTTCCTTAAAAGTTTGAATATATAACTCGAACTTATCAAAAATTTAAACGAAATGTTTTTTAAAATATTCATTTTAATTATTTTTAATCTATGATTATAAAAATAAATAATTCTAATTGTTTATCAATATTCGGACCAAACAAAAACCATTATTTTAAATAGTCCGAGAGCTGGCTACATGAGAGTTTAACCGGAAAAACATGTTTCTGAAAATTTTATAATAGATTGGGCACTTCTTAATTAACAAAATTCGCTCGGTCAGCCTGCGCAAAGCGGTTGCTTTCGAGGGATCAGCTCGGGTCAAAGTAGCCAAAAATTGCATCGAGTTTAACCGGAAGAACGTATACATGATTTTTACGTCATTCGAAAGGCTTCGACCCCCTGAACACAAATATGCTGGTCAGCCGGCCGAAAGCGGTTGCTTTCGAGGGGTCAGCTCGGGTCAAAATAGCCAAAAATTGCATCGAATTTAACCGGAAAAACGTATACATGATTTTTACGTCATTCGAAAGCTTACGACCCCCTGAACACAAATATACTGGTCAGCCGGCCGAAAGCGGTTGCTTTCGAGGGGTCAGCTCGGTTTAAATAGTTGCAAAAACCCTATTCAAACCTATGTAATCATTTTTGCGGAAATTTCATTGTTGTGTAAAGCGACTATCATTATGCTTAAATTGAGAGTCCAAGATGACGGTGTTTTTTTTAAAGTGGTGGATTTTCCCCTGAAGGGATTTTTTTAGGAATTTTGGAATATCGATCAGGACACTATCTTCTACGTTTCCACCAATTTTCAGCTTGTTATTTTTAATTTCTACCAACATTTCAACCCAGCAAATAATTTATTCAATAAATATTAATAATAATTAAATTAAGTTTTTCATTTCGAACTTTTTCACGTTGTCGCTTAAAATTCACGTTATTAAGCAATTCAGGACAAAAACGAACTCAATCGGATTCTTGGTTCAGTCGTTATGCTTTAGTGAATTTTAGTGAATTTTTCAGTGAAATTGTGTAGTTTTGTGTTTTTTTAGTTGAAAGAACACAAAATTTAATCAAAAAATCAAAAAAATTTGCAAATATGCGAACTTTTTACTTTTTGACCCCTGAAAAAGTGCTCTTTTCACATGCTAATATCTCCGCGAATATTCAAGATATTTTGATGAAATTTTTTTCAATGAGTTCTTCTTGACGTTGGCAACAATACTCTCACTGAGGTTTTTGCTCTATCTCCTTTAGTTTTTAAATTAATTTTTTAAACTTTTTAGTTTCGCCGCTAGGGGCGCTGTAAGTCCTCTCAATGGGTTCTCCAGGGTCACTTACCTAGGGGTAGACCTTACTTCCATGACCCTAGGAGGCACTGGTTCCGAATAAAAGCCGTGCAACGCAATTTTGAAACACCCTGTATAAATAGATTTATAACATGAAATAACCCTATTAAAACATATTTAAGTGAAGAATATTATTACATTTGAATTTTGTCAATGAAGGATTTTAAATGATGCAGAAACATAAAGAGTGGTCCGCGAAAGATGCTTTATGAGGCTAAGTGGTCCGCGGATCTTTCACAAGTTACGAACCACTATTCCAGTTCCATTTTCTTCTACTCATGGTCAATTTTTTAATAGACCAATTGGGATTAGTAACAACAACAGCAACAGCAACAACAACAACAACAACAACAATAACATTTTCTTCAACTTATTTAGCATTGCTCGCGCTAAAAAAAGTTAGCCTTAAGAAAAGCAACATAAATATTATATAACCAACCTGGGATATGTTATCCTGTAAACACAAAAACATCAAGGGCCCTCAATAACAACTGATTTGTGATGAGTTGTTGGTTTTCATTTCCAATAACAATTACAATATAATGCTCTCTTGCGACCAGTGAAGATCTGGCCTTGGAGGCCATAGCAAGAGTGGAAATGAAGGAGACCGGTTAAGGTTGTGTCGTAACAATATAAGTACCGGCAACCTTTGCTCCTCACATCACCAAGCGAGTTAGAAAAGAACTCTGATGGCAAATTCCACAATTGGCGAATCATCTCTGCTAATTATGACTTTGTTGGTTGATTGTCCGACTCTTGTTATTTTTGATTGAACAACGGTGTTTGTCTCATTATATTGCCCACCTGTGATTGCCTTTAAAGCAGGGAGAAAGTTTTTAAGTTGTTTCCATAGGTCAACAAAATCTGTTATTCTTTAGGCTGCATTCAAAGTGGTATCGAAACAACATTGATCACTACATATTAAAGGCGACAAAAAACAATAAGTATAGAGAAAGAAAATACACATCTTTAATTATTCAGTTTCGTATTACAAGAATTAAATACAAATAAAGAAAGGGAAACAACATAAAATGTTTCTTATTAAAATTAAGTGGGGTAAGTGAACCTTGGCACAGTTCCTACTTTTATTCGTCGAGAAACGTGCGACAGAAAAAGTTACTATGTCATATTAGGTTTAAGCTAAAAAAAATTATGGAAAACGTGAACAAAGTTGAATATGAACGTAAACGTGCAAACCTATCTATTTCTGCAGTCTGAAAGTATTTTCACTATTCTGTGGAGTAAAAAACCTGTTTGGAAACATACCTTATTTTAAAGAATTGATCAAAAAAAGCCCTGGAAAAGATATTTGAAGGGGACAAATCACACAAGTCCAACCCTTTACCCTATTTCGTATACTAGAGTAGGGGAGGGTGGGGACGATTGTTACAAAATTTTTTATTTGATCTCAAACTAAGCCATTTTTTATGTTAGAGTTATGAAAATTGGTATGAAAATAGGTTGATATATCCAAATTACAATTTTGTTATGAAAACCGTCCGGTGGCCATCCATTGCAATTTAGTAAATGAAACATCGAAAATCGAAAAACGTTACAATCGTCCCCACTTGAAGGGTCAATTGTAACACAACACAAATTCATAAAAATAGATCGACAATCATTCAAATTTATTAGCAATTTATATTTTCTTGTTATATAATAATTAAATACATAGACTAGAATGGAAATAATCAACTTTTCACTCAAATAATGAGTTTTAAATAATAATGAATGTTGATGAGTAAATAAAAGTAAATAATTATTCACAAGGGTAATTAGGGTATTCATAACTTAATTCCCCTGTAGTACAACGAACGTGGGACCATTTTTTGCACGAAAAATGGTTCCTCTTACTGCCCTTGATCGAAAACTTTATTGTGTTGATTATAACCCACTTTAGGATTTTCATTTTTTATTTTCTTCGGACAGAATCTGTATAATGTTACATAAAAATATCGTGCTCATGAGCAACACTTTTAATAGACTTTTTAGACCCAGAAACCTCAACAGCCTCTTCCTCCATTTTTTCTAGACATCAGCCCCCTTTCAGTTTTCCTTTTACGTGATCTCGGCATCCTAAAACCGTAAAAATTCATAATTATATGCCAATATTAAGGGTAAGTATGAATTGTAAATCAATACATGGAAAATACTTTTGAAACAAGTTATTTTCTACATTGGGGTCAGTATTAACATGTTACAACCGTCCCCGGCTGAAGTGCTACAATCGACCCCACGTTGCCATTTTTAGTTCAACCCTCGTTTTCCGCTAAACTAACAACAGTATCATCTTGAAACTAAGCAGAATAAAACTAGGATACATGTACATACAATACATAAAATCAGTGTTGTTGTGCTTCATACCTGCAGTGCAGGAGAAGGAAAGTTACACAAAAGTAGAAATTTACTTCGATGCTCGAAAAACACTCTTTTCTCAATTACACAGCCACATCTCAAATGTCAGCCTTGGAAATCTCTGATATTCTTTCATTCACCAGCCTTTTACGTACTATCATCTCCTTTTCACCCAGGCATCCTCTCATTTTGAGGAAATCAAAGTGTTACAATTGCCCCGTGTTACAATCGTCCCCACTCTCGTACTGCTATATCTGTCAATAGTACTGACATATTTCTCCCGATTTATAGCAACGAATGTTTTATCAGATGCCTTTTCTCTCTCTCTCTCTCTTCCCCTTGTCCATACAAACAGCTAATATAACAAGATTGAAACACGACGCCGTTTAAAAGTTTCTCTTGGTGGTGATATTCAACAGGATAGTTGAAATTTGAACATATCGAAAATAAAATTTACAAAAACAAGATAGCTCACCTAACCCTACCAATTTTTGATACAGATGAAAAGAAACAAAGATTTGTTTATTCGCACATACAGCAAAAGTGTGTAAAAAATTTATTTTGTGGAGGTCCCAATCCTATGGTCCTATGAGTAAGCTGCCTAAAACTTAACGTAAAGAAGAATCATCAGTTTAAAAAGGGGATTAGTCCAAGTACCAAGTTTTGAGAAAATCGAAAAAAAAACTGTATAAGTAACGGCATTTTTATTGCATAATTCCCAAATTTTTACTGGAAATTCAAGACCCTAGAATACAGAATATAAACATCGAAAAAATATAAGTGTATTAAAAATATCGTACACTTGAAAATGTTTATGAACTTGTTCCCGTTATTAACTTATTCACTCAAAAACCACTTAAACTGACTTAAATTAGTCATTACGGCAGCATCAATGGAGATGAATATCAATGGAGTCGAACGTTCGTTGGATGAGAAACGGGTAAAAACACGTATTAAAAATAAATATTGTTTTGGCTAGCTTTTTTATACAACACAAAAATTAAGAACTAAATTATCAGATTAAGTCAAAATATACAATGAATGTATACATTGATTTTGACATATTCAAGAGGCTTTAAGGGATAGTTATTTTTTCTCTCTTTCTACTTATGCGTAGATCCAAGACCCTCTATATAAAGGCCTCCCAACTCGGCCGTGCAACGTCATAACTTTCACTCATCTTTGACGTCACTCCGTAGACTTAACATGACAATTTTCACTCACGTTTGACGTCATCGTCCGGAGTTGGGTGGCCATGCAGGGGTCGGCAACTGGCGGACCGCGGTCCACATCCGGACCGCGTGAGGCTATTTCCCGGACCGCCAATACATATTGAAAATCATTAATAGGTATTTTTACATTACAAATATTAGTTTGACCTGCTTTTTAAGAGTCAAATTTCAGAAAATTTCACGGGGAAACTCCCAGACCCCCATTTTTATTAGATATACTTCTAATTATATTAAATTTAACAATACAACTAAGCAGGTAACGTACTTAAATTATATCTTTGTAAAAATATATGTGTATTTGAATGTAAGAATTTAGAGTAGTAAATAGTATACCTATTTTTCTCCGGACCTCGATGAAAATTTTCAAAAGTATTTGGACCCCAAGTAAAATTACTTGCCGACCCCTGATATAGAGGGTCTTGGTAGAGCAGCCAAATTTGTTGCCAAAGATCGCGGAATATTTTTTAACCAACGACTTTTCACAATTTATTAAATGAAGCAAGTATTATATTGGAACTTCAGATTTTATTGAAATAAGCAAAACTAATAAAAAAACATTCATCATAGAAATTCAAGACCCTAGAATATAGAATATAAACATCGAAAAAATATAAGTGTATTAAAAATATCGTACACTTGAAAATGTTTATGAACTTGTTCCCGTTATTAACTTATTCACTCAAAAACCACTTAAACTGACTTAAATTAGTCATTACGGCAGCATCAATGGAGATGAATATCAATGGAGTCGAACGTTCGTTGGATGAGAAACGGGTAAAAACACGTATTAAAAATAAATATTGTTTTGACTAGCTTTTTTATACAACACAAAAATTAAGAACTAAATTATCAGATTAAGTCAAAATATACAATGAATGTATACATTGATTTTGACATATTCAAGAGGCTTTAAGGGATAGTTATTTTTCCCTCTTTCTACTTATGCGTAGAGCAGCCAAATTTGTTGCCAAAGATCGCGGAATATTTTTTAACCAACGACTTTTCACAATTTATTAAATGAAGCAAGTATTATTTTGGTACTTCAGATTTTATTGAAATAAGCAAAACTAATAAAAAACATTCATCATAGAAATAATTAATAAAATTACAAAACAAAAATAAATGGAAAAATTCTTTGATTCCATGATTCGCTTAAAATCGGGCTTTATCAGGGGCGTCATTTCAGTTTTTGGTTTGGGGGCAAGGATTTTTTTAAGTGGGTCTGGGCCACGCCGTAACTAGATTTTTGGGAGGGGGGTTGCCTCAACTTCATTTTTAAAGAATCCCCTAACGAGCACATTCATATATGAGCACTGAAAAGTAGTATTTGAATGATATTAATTATAATGTCAAAATTTGGCAACTAGAACTCCAAGAAAAAAAGGTGAATCTGGGGTTCACCCCCAGGAAAATTTTGAAAATTTGCCTCTTAAAGTAGTGTTTCAACTCATTTTGAGACCCTTTGGGCTACATCCAAAGAAAACAGTTTCTTGTAAATCACAGAATTTTCTTGGGAAAAAAATTGTAAATAAACGTCTAAGTTTCAAGGGGGGCTAGGGGTTCTCCTCCACAAATTTTTTTCAAATATCCCCTCTTTAAACTAGTGTTTTATCTCTTTTTCAAACTGTTTGAGGGGGGAGCTCCTAAAGGGAAAAGCTTCTTGTAAATGGTATAATTCTGAAGGGAAAAACACTGTATAATCGACATAAAAATTTTAGAGGGGGGATGGGGTCCACCCCCGGAAAATTGTTTTGTGAAATTTCCTCTTTAAACTTGTGTTTTATCTCCTTTTCAAACTCTTTGAGTAGCACTTAAAAGGAAAAGCTTCTTGAAAGCAGCAGAATTTTCAAGGTAGGAATTTACCTCAAAGGTAGTGTTTTAACACCTTTTCAGACTTTTTGGGTTACATCCAAAAAGCTCCAAACGCTCCATGAAAAGCTCCTTGTGGAAGTTACAGAATTTTCAAGGTACTTGCAGCTATTTTTCACTTAACAGTGGAAACCTTGATGGGCGGTTTTCCCCTCTGCTCCCCTAAATGACTCCCATGGGCGATGTTTGATAACTGAACTCGCATATTTGGTGCAGCATCAAGTTTGTTATGATATTTGGTTTTTGTCGCAACATATTTTGAAACCCAGCTTCACACAAATAAGTGGTTGCAAAAGGCAATAAAATTCGAATAGCCTATTTTGCTAAATTTGGATATTGGAGAAATACCGATGCTTGCGTTTTATGCCTGATATAAAAATTTTAAATTTATTTTGGTGGTCGATTGTAAACTTTCTGAGGAAAATGTGAACATATTAAACACCTTTCATATTTTTTAAGGAAATAAAATTTGTCTCGCGGAACCCCTAACTTTTTCGCGAAACCCCAGGGTTCCACGGAACCCACTTTGGGAACCACTGGCGTAGAGCAAAGCTCGGAGTCTTTTGAGTACAAAAAGTCAATTTACCAGTTTATGGACTTATTCCCTTTTTCACCCCCCCCGAAACAAAAGTCTGGTAACGGCCCTGAGAAACACTTATATAAAAACTTATTCAGCTGATTGTGATGGCAACAACCTGCTAGAGACTGAAATCATCACTAACCTTCTCACGTATGACTATTAATTAACGGTTTCAAGGTAAAACATCTTTGCGTACTTTTAGGGGTACTTCACAATCACAGAGTTTGTGATAATATCTCGCTACTCCATTGGTTCTCAACCTTTTTCATCACCATTCCTTCAGAGGGGACCAAGAACGCTTGAATCTGTCCTTAAAATTACTCAGGTTCTCTATTCAAATTCGATTCGGAGAAGTTTGATTTTGTATCATCAAGAATTCCATGGGAGGATTTTTTTTGGGGGGAGGGCTAAATATGAATTACTTTTACACGTATAAAATCTACGCACACATGATAAGTTAAACGCAGCATTTTATGGAGTTTTGAGGGTACCCTCAGAACAATTTAGAAATACTGCTTTAACTCATTTTTTGACTTATGGGACTCACACCTGATGGCCAGTCCGCCACCTTGACTCGCCAAAGAATTTCTGCCCACAGAAATTACATAATTTCTCTTTCATGCGATAAGAAATTTCTCAGTGGCGTATATAAAAAGGGGCCGAGCCCCCCCAAATCCAGACTGGGTGTACCCAAAAAAGCTTTTAAGATCAAATTTCCAAAAATTTTCTGGGGGAGGACTCCCCCCAAACTCCAATTTGTACTTGGAACTTTATTATTCAAAACTTTTTATAATAAGTTCATCAAAATCTTAATCCTACTTAAAAATACATATCCAAAATTAGGACTAGGTGTAACAAAACCAAGTCGAAACCCTGTTTTATAGGTCAAATTTTCTGGGGGAGGGCCCCCAGATCACCTTTTGTACTTGGAACGCTATTATCTTAAACTTGTTTTTATATTAAGTTCATTCAAGTTTTATAATAAGTTTTTCATATTAAGTACAAAAATATATACATCCAAAATTCGGACTAGGTGTACTAAAACTAGTTAAAACCAATTTTTTAGAGTCAAATTTTCGAAATTTTTATGGGGGGACCCCCAAACCCCCCTTTGGTACTTGGAACTAAATTACTCAAAACTTTTTTGTATTAAGTTCTTTTAGACGTAAATTCTAACAAAAAATGTATAAAATAATGCACTTTGTACGTAATAATATTGCTTGGGAGGGGGGAATTTTAGTCCTCTCCCGAAATAAATTTCTATATACGCCACTAAAATTTCTGCTCTTTCAACGTTGTTTCAAAAAAGCAATCCCTCAAAATCTAGTTATTTCGTACACAAACCTTTTCAATTTCAGGAAAACGTGAAAATAAGAGGATTTAATTTTACAGATGCTTTTGATTATCAATGATCAATGCAACGAAATAGTTTTTAACTCTGCATTAGGGTTATGATTCTGAGACTTTTTTAAAAATATTAAAAAGCCTGATGTTGCATTCGATAAACTTTTGCCCATATGTTAATTTTATAGCATTATTTTCTTTATATTGAGAAAAATCCTTGCGCGCCTAACCTCATTTCACTTTCTAATATAGCAATCACTAGTGTGTCTCGGGAAAAAAACTTTTACAATAAACCTCGCTACCCAGGCCTTTTCCCATTCCTTTTGGTCCCAAAAGATAGTGTGTGAAGTTTCAGCCCTATAAGTTAACTCTAGGGTGTGCCTATAGAGCCCCAAATTTGAAAAAAAAGCGAAAAAAAACTACCAATTTTCAGAATTTAAAAAATATTTTGATATTTATATAAAACTGGTTTAAATGTGTTCTTTAGAAAATATTTAAATGAATTATATGTATATTTATGTGAATTAACTAAATTGTGCCCTATAGCCCCTATAATTTAAGATTAATAAGTGCTAGGGATGTTGCACTCCCCAAAGCTTATAATGCACTACCGGTAGACGAAATGAATTAAATCCGAATTTCTTCGAAGGAACTCCCTCAAATGATGCCCTTTGTTGTTAAATTGATGTTTAAATTAAAAAGACCAGTGATATAACAGTAATTAGGCCTCCCACTGAACTTTTAATGCAAAAAGTGCTTTTCTACAAAAATGCTTGTTTCTAGCTGATCAAATCCTAAATTTTCTCAAAAAGAGGGTTATAATACTTTTTAAGATCAAAAACCTTGAAATACATTTTTAAACCCTTATAGATTTCATTTTTATAAGTAGATTTTAACTTTAAACCATACAGATTGGAAACGACATGAACTTCTCCTATACCAGGAATAAAAATAAATTTTATCGTATGAAATTATGAAAATTACTTCTTTTTAACGTATTAGGGGGAAAGTTTAATTGAAATTTTCTTTCATCAAAATATGAACAAAAATTTACAAATATTAAACAATTTTCTTCACTTTAATAAAGAGATCCCATTTCTCTTCTGATACAGAAATAACCCAAGTCAATTCCGATCTGTTTGATTTAAAATTAAGTTCTAAGTAAAAATTAAGCTTATAATGGTATTTGAAAGTTTTTGAACTAAAAAAATACAATAACCATCTTTTTTAGAATAAATTTTGTATTTGATCAGCTAGAAACAAGCATTTTCGAAGAAAAGCATTTTTTACATTAAAACTTCAGTAGAAGGCCTAATTACTGTTATTACTTAACTGGCCTTTATATTTAAAACATCAATGTAACACCAAATGGCATCATTTGAGGGAGTTCTTTTGAAGAAAATTGGAATTTAATTACTTTCGACCACTGTAGTGTATTATAAGCTTTGATGAGCTCAACGTCCCTTAGTAGTACCTTTTACTCTTAAATTATAGACACTATATAGGTACAGTTAATAACCTTAAATAAATATAAACCATCTTAAATGTCCTAAATAACACATTTGAACCAGTTTTATATAAATTTAAATATCAAGATATACTTTTTTAAAAATTCTGAAAATTGCTAATTTTTCCAATTTTTTCTTAATTTGGGGCTCTATAGGCAAACCCTAGAGTCAACTTAGGGGGCTGAAACTTCACACACTATCTTTTGGGTCCAAAAGGAATAGGAAACGCTGTTTTACAAATCTATGATTTATGTAACAATCAGTTTCAAAAAAGATATTATTAACTGCCTTTTAGTGCTTCAGCCATATAAAAATCTTATTAGGCGCGCAAGCTTTTTTCACAGTTTTCAAAAATAAAAGTTATTTTCGAGAGTTATGGACCAATACTCATCATTTGCCACCACAGGCTTTTAAATCTGAAAAAAATCATAACCCTACTCTGCATAGTTAAATCAAACTTTTCTTCTTTTTTCTTATTATCCATTTTTCATAATCTCTCGCATATTTTCTAATCCTACAAGGTAAGATTTGGGCAAGAACTCTGATTGGTTTGTCAGTAGGAGTTCCTTCCTATGGCCCCACCCCCCAAGTAAGGGTATGTAGAGATTTTTCCAACCCCCCCTCCCCCTCGGGACCCTTACGTAATTAATGAATGGCCCCTAAAACGTTGCTTTAGATCAGGGGTTCCCAAACTTTTTTGGCCCGTGGACCCCCTGACGATAATTTTTGTACCCCGTGGACCCCCTGTCTTAGGGACCGTTCAAAAAGTAGCTAAAAAATCTAATGTTTTTGATATTTCGAAACCACGCATAAATTCTGTAATTTTTTTCAAGTGTTTTTTCGTGCATTGATAAGCATTTATAATTTCACACATTTTCATGTTTTTTTTTATCTTTTTTATTTTTGCTATTCATATGATGGTTATACGATATTTTTTTAGGAAATTATCAGGGTTGGCCGGTTTAAACCATTTGGTTTAAACCATGGTTTTTTTACCAAAAAAACCACTTGGTTATTTTGGTTTTTTTAGAAATTATAAAATATTTTCAGGATTTTTTAAAGAAAGTGTTATTAAGTATAATCTTTTGCACAAAATTAAAAGGTCAGATTTATAAAAAAATTGACATTTTAAGGTGATTAAAAATCAGAAATCTTTTAATTTAATGGTTTTAATTATTGAATTCTCTCTAAACTTAACCTTAAATGCTTAAGTTAAACTTATTATATTTTGCAAGAGATAGCTCATTTATTAATTTCCTTTAAAATGAAGCATTATTTCAAAGAGTAACTTATGGCTTGGATTTTAATTAATTAATAAAACCAATTTGTCTTATTTGTCAGTCATAAAAACCAGTTGGTTTTTTTAGTAAATTAATAAAAACCGTTGATTTCTTTAATGATAAAAACTATAAACCAGTTGGTTTGTTTATAAACAGATAAAAACCAGTTGGTTTTTTTTACTAAATTAATAAAAACCGTTAATTTCCTTAATCAGATTAATTATCTCAATCATTTATCCAATTTCAATTAACAATAGTCGCTTACATTTCCCTTTTATTTATTAAAAAAGTTAAATTTTCTCTTTCTAAAGAAATTTCTTAAGTTCATAAATAATCCATATAATTAATTTGATTATTTTACCATTTAATAATTAACCAAATTAATTATATTTATCAATTATCCAATTTCAATTAACATTAGTTGTTTACATTTCACTTTTACTTCTCATTTAAAAAATAAAATTTTCTCTTTCTAAAGAAATTTCTTAAGTTCATAAATTAATCCATATATAATAATTTGATTATTTCAACCATTTATCCAAGATAAATTAACACTGATTTTTATTCACTACAATATTATTAGATATTCAAATTGGAATATTTTAGAAACAAAAAATATTTTTAAAACAAATTAATTTAATTTTAATTAATTAATTGAAATATACAAATCATTTATCAATTATAAACAACCCCTGAAATAAATGTCTCATTTACAACTCAATTTCAAACATCAATGCTAAAATAACTTATTCTGATAAAAAAATTCCATAAAAACTTGGTTTAAACCAAAAAAACCTGGTTTAAACCAAAAAAACCAAATAAACCCGGTTTTTTTGGTTTTTTGAGAAAAAAAAACCGGTTTTTTGCCAACCCTGGAAATTATAACAATCAAACATTTAAAAAGTTTAAAATAAAAATAAACCTAAACTTTTAATATCACTACATTTCAAGACTTAAAACTTTTAATTTTAACAATAAGTTTTGGTCGCAAGCTTGTCAAAGTTAATGGCTTGTGAGTGAGTTATTCATTCACCAAACTATAAAATTTCAGAAATAGTTACAATTAATATATGGCATGTTAACAAACAATATTAATTAAGTTCTACTATGAAAAGAAATCAATTGCCATTAAAATGGTTACACAACATTTTGAAACTAAAAACAAATCTTAACTTTTAATACCATTACATTTCAAGGCACAAAAACTTTTTTAAGTTTTGATTGAAAACTTGTCAAAGTTAATGGATTATGAGTGAGTTATTCATTCACCAAATCATAAAATTCCAGAAATAATTGTAAAATATATGGCATGTTAACAAACAATATTTAATTAAGTTCAACTATGAAAAGAAATAAAATTATACATTACAGAAATTGAGTTTTAATTTATGAAATTGAAAAAAAATGTGGATCTGAATGGAAATGTTCTGTGGAATTGAAAAAAAAGGTTCTCTCCACTGCGATAAGAGAGAAAGATTCCATCGCCCCTGATCGCGTTGCGAGGACTCTATGATATCCAACTTTTCATATTACAAAAATTTGATGGTAAAAAAGACAAAATTTTTGAAACGCATCAAATTTTTTCATTTTAATTAAATTTTTCCCATGGATCTATAAAAGTCGCTGTGGACCCCCTAGAAGTCTCTGTGGACCCCCAATTTTCATTTTCATGCCTGTGGACCCCCTGGAAGTCGCTGTGGACCCCTGGGGGTCCATAAGGACCACTTTGGGAACCGCTGCTTTAGATGCTTTTGGGTCCTCATCGGATGCAGGGGCGAAGCTACTGGGGGGGCGTGGGGGGGGGCGTCTCGCCCCTCCAAAGTTGGCAATTTCGATCATAGTCGGCAAATTCTAGGTTTTTAGATTCTTAAAAACTAGGTCGGCAATTAAAAAAAAGCTCTTTTTCTTCTTTAACATCTCCCTTCTCCACAATTTTCGGAGTAAAAGTCGTAAAATTGTTTGGGGAGTGGCCAGCAGAGATGTCAAAATAACCGGTTAAAACGGAAAATCGACTGGTTAGAAACCCGTCAGGGTCAAAATCACGCCATCAGGTTCCCGACGTCGAAATCACGACTGAGTCAAAATCCTGACAGAGTCATAATTCCGACCGGTCAGAATCTCAACAGTCGAAATCCCGATCGGGTCAAAATCCCGACGGGTCGAAATCCCAACTGGGTCAAACTCCCGAGAGGTCAAAATCCCAACTGAGTCAAAATCCCGACAAATCAGTTTCCCAACGTGGAAATCCCGACTGGACGCCAATGGATTGAATTATCCGAATATGTTGACCAAGGGCGTATAAAAGGGGGGAGCCCGAAATTCGGACTACGTTGTATACAAAAGAACAAGAACAAGAACATTTATTTGTTTTCAAGAAACACGGCAAAATATACATTACAAAAAAAAACACATATACTATAAAGAAATAAAAGGAGAAAAAGATTATTACAGTTGTTTGGGTTACTCAGGGGTCAACGCAGTGACCCATATGAGTAACTAATAAAAGGTAAAAATTAAAATAATTTTAAGTATATTATATTACATTTGAAAATTATATTTGAAGATATTTAATACAAAAAAAAGAAAAAGTAAATAAATTACACTGAAATACAAGTGAACCACCGCAAGGTTACAAAACAAGTTACAAAAACAAGTTAAAATCCTGTTTTTAGAGTCAAATTTCCAAACATTTCCTGGGAGAGGACCCCAGACCCTCTTTTGTACTTGGAACTTTGGTTAAAATGCAAATCCCACCTAAAAATGTGTATCCGAAATTCGAGCTAAAGGCCTCAAAACTAGTTAAAAATTTGATTTTTGAGTCCATTTTTCTAAAATTTTCTGGGGGAGAACCCCCAGACCCCCCTTTGGTAGTTCGAACTTTATTATACATAACTTTTCCTATATTAAGAACTTCTTCATGACGAAAATTCCACATAAAATGGATTGAGAAGCAACATTAAACCTATTAAATATGCATGAGAGATGCTGAGGAATAAGTTTGGGCCCTTCCTGAAATAAATTTCTATATACGGTTTGGACTGAAGAATAACTTACATCATAACTCGTTGTTGCAAAGTTGGGAAATTAAAGGCAACGGTAAATTAAAACCTTCAATTTTTAAATAATAAATTAAATGCCATAAGAACACAAATATAAAATGGGGTTCCACCTGAGACCCTCAGTTCTAGACCGGTGTCGCAAATTTTATTATTTTTTATAACCGAATTCCAAAAGGGGGTGACACCGTGAGCTTCTGGGTGACACCCAGGCTAGCTACGCCACTGGTAATACGGAAAAGGTAGTGAATTATCCTACTCAAACATAGTGAATTATCCTATTTGGGGGTCCTCCACCAGAAAATTTTTTGGAAATTTAAGTAAAAAACCCTACTTTTTCAACTCGTTTTGGTACGCCTCATCCGAATTTCGGATATAGATTTTTTGCGTTTTGACAAGTTTAGTAAAATATTAGACGTTTGGGGGGGCTTCAGCCCGAAAGCTCCCCCCGTAGATCCGCCACTGTCTCAAATTAATATAATTTGATGAAAAATATATTTAAGAACAGAAGTAATTTCTTTGATATAATTTCCTTTTAAATATACCTTTTCTAATGTATGGTTTTAACAACAAATTGGTTGTGTTTTTCTTGGACAATTTTTTAACAAAATACAGTGAACAAAATTAATGTATATGATGAATATTTTTTTAAAAATCTTTTTATTACTTTGAAACAATTTCAATCGAACGTAGAAAATTTCAAAGAAAAACATATAGGCTATGTTTCGAAAACCATAAATGACCCCCCTAGCGGATCCAGGGGGGGGCTAGGGGGCTCAAGCCCCCCCCCAAATGAAAAGTTTTACTCTACATAATGACATTTTATGCACCAAAATCAGTTAAAACCCTGTTATTTTAAGGTCAAATTTTAAAAAATTTTCTGGGGGAAGACCCCCAGACCCCCTTGGCACTTCTAACTCTGTTTATTACAACTACATTTTACTAAGTTTGTGTCAATAGCAAAAAATTTATATCCGAAATTCGGATGAAGCGTACCAAAAAGAGTTGAAAAAGTGGGGTTTTTGACTTAAATTTCCAAAAATTTTCTGGAGGAGGACCCCCAGACCCCCCTTTTGAAAGTTGGAGCAAGATATTTCGCTACCTTTTCCGTATTAACATTAACAAGAAGATTCAATTGGATTAGGAAAATTCTTAGCCCCCCCCCAAAAACCAAATCCTGGATCCGCCACTAAATGACCCCCATCTTTTTTTACCCTTATTTATAGTTATTTTGCCGAAATAGCTTTATTTCTCCTCAAAAAGAAATATGCTTACCCCATTGTTACAAAGAAAAAATAAGCAGAATAACAAGTTTTTAAAGGAAAAACTAGACACAAGTCTACTTAAATTTTAAATAAAAAACTATACACTCGTGAAAGACTGGTAATATCAGCTAGTCTTACATAAGACATAGTATATACAGACACATATACCATTTTTAAAGAAAAAAAGTTAGTCGGCAAATTCGTCATATACGCCCCCCCAATGAATTCTGCTTAAATACGCCCCTGATCGGATGGCTGTAAAAGTGGGAACTCTCCCTTACAATTAGAGCGCGTTATGTCCCGTTGTCGAGATGGGTTGAAGAACTAGATGAGTTTTATTTTCTGTATTGAACAAAGTTGGAGAAGGATCTTTTCCCTTTCTGACCATTCCTCTCTTTCGAACTATCGTGCTCTTTTCTCTCCTGTTATCTCTTTCTTTTCTGTGCTTTCATTTTCTAAAAGAAAGAGAGGAAAGAGTACATTCATTATTCTTACAAAGTATCTCTTCACCTTTTCTAATTTTTCCGGGGAATAAGCATGTTTTGATCTCTTTAGCAAACTTGACTTTAACCCAAAATTTCAGATCATCACTACTAGATGGCGGTTCTTACTGCATTTCCAGCGCAATTTTTCAATTAAGAGTTATTGCATATTAAAGTCAGCGTCGTTTTGAGCTTTTCGACAGCAACTAGATGTTTATGAAGACTTTTTAAGAAAAGGTTCTACCCTGTACGAAAAAAATTGGTGATCTGATCCACCGAGAGGAAAAGTAATCCAACCACGAGACGTGTGAATCACTGGGGATTATTGTATTGATGTTCCGGTATGTTGGTTCTTTTCAGAGTAGCGGTTCCAATTTATTTTAATTTCGTTCCTCGTGCTCTTAATGGGGCATTTCGAAGAAGAGTTTGAAAGACTGACGTGAGAGACAATTCTTTGTAATGGAAGAAAAGAGTCGAAAACTGGTAAGTATTCACATAATTTTTTCTTCACTTTGATAGGATTTTGTAATTGGATAATTCTGGATTGATAGTTCTTTACTTAATATACTCTGTAACTGGACTGGGTATTTCTTACTATGAATTACAAAATACTCAACTTTGTTGTTAAAGAACAAATAATATCGAGTACTCTTTTAACTTTATAGTGGAAGGGAGCTAAAAAGTGTATATGTATTAGCTATAACGTTACCTTATTACCTTTATTAAGCACGACAATATTTAGGGAGAATTTTCAATAACTAAATTTATCTGATACTGCTTCTAAATACACTCATTGCCATAAAAAATAGCGCACCAGGAAGATAAAGCAATAATAAAGCCAAATTTATTTCCATGATTACCCATAGTATGAAGGTTAGTTGATAAAAAATTCAGCCTTCCTCGGTGTTAGGAGGCCGAGAAAATCGGTAAAAAGTGTTGACTCTATAGGTGTCCATAACCGCCACCACAGGCCATGGTATTGGGGGAGAGAGGATCTAAACGGACTTTTGGAGATTGGAGGACCATGTTGCCTCCCCACGTAGTTAAATTTCCTCTGGTGCACCCGCGGACGTTGCATACCAGACGTTGCATGCTTTTCCTCAAGACCGGACTTGTTTTGTGAGCATTGGTTCTAGAAAACGGGAAGGCTGGGGTAAAAATGCAATATAGGGGGCTAAGAAGAAAGCTTGGACATTGCGTGCAACATGTGTTAGTGTATTTTTCTCTTGAAACTTGTCCGCAGGCCAGGCTTGAAGGTAAGAATGGACAACCAGCTCCAAAACCTCAACCGTTCAGCTCAGCTTGGTCAATGTACCGATAAATCATACTGAGGAGATGCGGCAGTGGAAGGGATGTCGTTTGCAGTACAGTGGATTGCGCGTTTGGTCCGCATAGCTTCGTACATCTTTGTCTGTAAACATGGGACTGACCATTGGCCTTTCTGTTTCAAATAGTGCACCAAATAAGGGAATTATCACCTCAATTTTATGAAATTGTGCTTATGAGAGAATCCTGCTTCGTTCTGCAGCACCACGAAGGTTGGATATGAGTTCGAAGACACATGGAGAGAGCGCGCTCAGCTGTGGATATTCTAATCATCACACGGAGTGGGGATTCAAAGTAACGGAGTGGTGGTGCATTGAATCCCATTTCTGCAACTCCTAAGTATGATTTACCAGTACATTTACCAACCAGACGTGCACCGTTGAGATTTTGTAGCTGTTGTCCGTCCTTACCTTCAAGCCTGGCCTGCGGACAAGTTTCAAGAGAAAATACACTAACACATGTTGCACGCAATCTCCAAGCTTTCTTCTTAGCCCCCTATGTTGAATTTTTACCCCAGCCTTCCCGTTTTCTAGAACCAATGCTCACAAAACAAGTCCGGTCTTGAGGAAAAGCATGCAACGTCTGGTATGCAACGTCCGCGGGTGCACCAAAGGAAATTTGACTACGTGGGGAGGCAGCATATCCTCCAATCCCCAAAAGTCCATTTAGATCAGTGGTTCCCAAAGTGGTCCATATGGACCCCCAGGGGTCCACAGCGACTTCCAGGGGGTCCACAGGCATAAAAATGAAAATTGGGGGTCCACAGCGACTTCTAGGTGGTCCACAGGGACTTCTAGGGGAGTCCACGGGAAAAATTTCATTAAAATGAATAATTTTGATACTAAGTTTCAAAAACAAGTTATCCTGGGTTGTGGTCAAAAGAAATTCCATTTTTGATTGCTTTTCCCTCTTCTTTTTGGTGAAGAAAGGTTTCAGAGCTGTGGCCAACCTTTTGACAAAGCAAAGAAACAGGTTGGATATTATACCGTACGGGTTGATTTGAGGTTAAACGGTTAAACCTCACGTCGTTGAAACCTAATGTCAAAGCACCAGAATCATCCCTCCCATAAAAAGTATGTTGGAATATTCCAGTTTCCCTCCGTGTTGTTTATATCTTCATATATTCCTATTCCCTACCCTATATTTTTAGAAATAATTGTTCAATGAGTTAAAGTTGAAATGTGGATTTTATTACTTGTTTCTAGCAATAATATTTTATAAGGAGGGTTTTTATGAGCAAAGGGTGCTTAGGCAATACGTTTTTACATTTTAAAAACCTTTGACTTAATAATTTTTTATATTTTATGATTAACAAGGCGCTAGCGGAAAGTTCTATGATAAATTGTCATACATTAAATGTTATAAGTATTAATAAAACATTAAAACTAGTAACACTATCATTTGACTTATGTTACATTACCTTTAGCCATTGGTGGTAATTTTCTCATGTGTAACTTGTTAAACGTCAATAATAAAGGCGTGTTTTCAAGATTTGAACCAATAGTTACCTAATGAGGTATTTGCATGAGTGAGGGATATGCTTGATTTTATACTTTTCTGATACATTATGGTTTAAAACTCCTAAATTTCTGATTTTTAAGTTCAAAAATATGTTTTAAATGATTTAAAAATCAATTTTATTTTTGCCATAACGTCAGAAAAGTCACGTTATCAGAAAACGGGCTTCTATTGGATGTGACATCACAGCGCATGAAAACCATTGTGTTTACTGCTTTCACGTGATCAAAAAACGGGTTTCTATTGGATGTGACCTCACAGCGCATGATTTGTGATTCGAGAGTGTTTTCGCGCCCAAACAAAAAACGAAATTTCAAAAATTTATACCTCAGAAACTAGGCTACGAAAATACTTGATGTAAATGTCATTCTTCATGGTTTTTTATCTAATATTTTAATAAAATTTAATCTAAAAACGCGAGAATACCTCATTACCTAATAAGTACCTAATTTTTTAAATTTAAATGTAATTGTGTTTACATTTTAATGTTGATATTAGCTTTTTACAGTTGAATATTTTCATTATGGTTCTTCTTTGGTGAAACTTAACCATCACTATTTTTTCTGATATTAGATTTGTTTTTAGTTTCAAACTTATTAAGTTTTATTTTTACAATTTCATTAAAAATGTTGTGTAATCGTATCAATGGCAAAAACAAAAAAATATTTTAAAAAAATATGTAAAGTGGAAATCAAATTCTTATCAATGCACGAAAAAACACTTTAAAAATTACAAAATTTATGCGTAGTTTAGAAATATATAACATAAACATAAGATTATTAGCTACTTTTTGAACGGTTCCTAAGACAAGGGGGTCCACGGGTTACGAAAAATGTCGTCAGGGGGTCCACGGGCCAAAAAAGTTTGGGAACCCCTGATTTAGATCCTCTCTCTCCCAATATCATGGCCTGTGGCGGCGGTTATGGACACCTATGGAGTCAATACTTTTTACCGATTTTTTCGGCCCCCTAACACCGAGGAAGGCTGAATTTTTTATCAACTAACCTTCATACAATGGGTAATCATGGAAATAAATTTGGCTTTGATATCACTTTTTCTTCTTGGTGCGCTATTTTTTATGGCAATGAGTGTAAGTACCTAAACATAGTAAATATCCATGAGTTCAAGAAACCCACGAATATCTTGATTATCTTTTTATTAAAATGAGGATAAAGTATTTAATTTAGAGTGATTTTCCTCACCTTTTAAAAATGTTTCAATATTTTTTTATTAGAAGAAAAATATATTTCACAAATAAAAAAATATTACTTTTTTTATGGTTTGAAAAGTGTTACTCATGTTATAAGACGTGTGTGTTGAAGTATTATACTAGTACTTAATCACCATTTTTCCTCTTTTGGGTAGAATTTATCAAAAAACTAATTTTACTCCTTTTAATCCTATTTTTAAAATATCCCTTATTTAGGTCAAGAATTATAGTAAGCAAATTAGAGCGTCTTCTTTTTCGAAAATTTCGTTAGATTACTTTAGGAGGATATAATTTACTAAAAATAATCCTCAAATCAACATCAGTATAAAAATAGTCTTCATGTAGAATTAGAACCTAGTTACATTCTTGAAATTTCACTTGGGAGACGGTCCTAAAACTAAGAGCGTTTTGCTCCAAAATCATGTAATTTAAAGGGGTATAATATTTTTTTACTCAATATGAATGGTAAAACCAGAAAACAGTGGTAAAAATCCCTATAATTTGCCTACTTGCTCTCTGATATCATAGTAAAATACACTAATAGTTATTTTTGTAATTTATTATTAATTATTAGTGTTACTTACAAAGAAACAGTGTGCAAATGTCACACAAGTAACGATGGAATTCCCCCCCCAAAAAATACGATTCTGAACATTTTATCACTGGATGTATTCATCTATAACGAACGGTCCAAATCAGCTATTGGTTCTCTTAACGACACTATGTAGTAGGTCAGCTCATACTAAATATGTCTAGCTGGAACTAGAAGAGTAAACGAAATTTGGACAAACAAAAACTGGACAAATCTTGAACATTTATGCTGTTAGGAGAGTAGACTGATTGAGCCCTCTCCCGCTTAGATACATCCCTCGGGACGACCTATCATTATGACCCCCTCTAAAATCCGTCATTGGATAAAATATAGACTTTTCTGTCTGCTTTTGGGAATATTTCTTCTTTCAGTTCCTGAAGATCGAGCAGAACACGGACGATATGCAGGAGTGCGTGGAGCACATCCGGAGGCGACACAATCGGATCCTCTCCTCCCCCTTCCACGACGAAGGTCAGTCTCAACAATGAATGGCCGTAAATTAGGAATCATTTGCGGAGGCTCTATTTTCAGCACGTTGGCCTTCAGACGAGGGGCCTTCCTTCCGCCAGACCTGATTATTTCCTCCAAAAAAGGGAAAATGGAGACCATTATGGCAAAAAGACTTGTTGGGCTTTAAACAGGCGCGTATTTAATAGGAGGGCACTATGGAAAGTACCCCCCCTCCTTGGAATGAAAAAGAAAGGGAAGAAAAGACATAAAAATGTTTACAAATCCAACCTTTAAAATTTGAGCTGATAAAAAATATCACTCTTTTTACCAAAGTTGTGACTATAGGTTGGGCATTTCAAATGGTCGAAATGTGATTTTATCTGTCATCTGTCTCAGAAAAATAAAAAGTGATTTTTGTCCAAAGGTTTGTTGCATACAATCTCCCCTATGGATTCGATTGATGTGGACAATTTTGAAATAATTAAACTCCATTGCTTTTAAATTGGTGGTGGTTTATAAGAGGGTTGGGGGTCGGTGTCGATGAGACAAATAAAATTCATGTAAGGGGTCGATATAAGAAAGTATGGGAAACCAATGGATGTCGGACTCAATTGACAATGATAAAATTTTCGAAGATCCTTAATTTAATTTTTTTTTCTAATTTAATACATTTTAATCTTTTATTTTTCACATTTTTGCAGTCAATTAGGCTAAAATAAATTTTTATTCAATACATAATATGTAGACTTCTTTGACATTTAAGAAATGAAGTTATATTTTTTAACTCACAATTTCAGAGGAACTACATGAATTAGACAAGTTGACGGTCAGATTTCAAAGTTTATCTACAAATACATGGACTCTATTAAAAGGTAAGTGCCCACAAATTTTTTACAGTTTTTCCAGAAATATTTGAGTTTCCATTCCTTGATTGATCTTTATTGAAAAATTCATCCACAAAGAAGAGGACTTTTTTGTGTCAATCAGATTATTATTATCTAATATAATAAAATCAAGTGTGGGTATATGTGTTTGTCTTTTATACAAATCCACAGTTTACTTCCGATCTGCACCAAACTTGGTATACCTACGTAAAAAAACTCGGGAAAAAACATAGGCTATGTTTCGAAAACTTTTATTGACCCCTTGACCCTTTTTTTGTTCTTTTTATGGTCATTTTGCTGAAATAGCTTTATTTCTCCTCCAAAAGAGATCTGTTCACCACATTGTTACAAAGAAAATTTAATGCTAAACAACAATTTTTTAGGTACAAATCTATTTAAAAATTATATTAATATTTTAAAAATCTATTTCAATGAAATTTAAAAGTTATGTATACACTGTTAATCCGAGGTATTCAGATTTAAATCAAAATGATTCATTTTTGAATACATCATGTGAGCGAAATGGCTCCGAATCAAAACTACTTAGATTTGAAAATTCGATGTGCTTATATTTGAACTAGAGCATGTTGTTGTTTTCAAGACCCTTATGTGTTCAAAATCGATTATGCGCCTGCTCAAATTTAAGATCTTTATTTGTTTAAATTCAACACTCCATGTACTCATTTTTAAAACCATCCTCTGTTTAGAAACGACTCATCACATGCTCATTTTTAAAACCATCCTCTATTTAGAAACGACTCATCACATGCTCATTTTTAAAACCATCCTCTATTTAGAAACGACTCATCACATGCTCATTTCTAAAACCATCCTCTACTTAGAAACGACTCATCACATGCTCATTTTTAAAACCATCCTCTATTTAGAAACGACTCATCACATGCTCATTTTTGAGACTTCAATCTTCTTAAAATCGACTAAAATGTGTTTATTTCTAAAACTCCCTATTGTTTAGAAAAGACTTTAGGGCTCATTTTTTTAGACCTTTTTTACTCAATACAAAGCTTTTTGAAATATAAACATCTTTTTTAATTAACTGCAAATATTAATGCTTTCTTTCTTAGAAGAATATTAAAAGACCTCTCATTAAAGTCGAGAGCATTTTTTTAACAATCTAACAATATTGAGACCCGAGTTCTTATAATATTTGAGAAGCTATAATTTGAAATAAATGTGAAATGAACAGTTTGATCAGTTATTCATAAAACAGATACTTATAAAATTTATTTAAAACACAATAAAATGACACTTCACTTGAAATTATTTTATTAAAATAAAATAAACAGAAAAATATTACATACATGACAATTATTCTGGAAATAAGTTTTTAACCACAGAGAAAAAATACAAAGTTTATAAGGAATGTAGGACCAAAAATTTTGTAAATCAGCTGAAAATTCAGCTAATATAGATAGGTTTAGGTAGAATGAGAGAATAGCTCCAAAAGAATAAGTTGATATCAAGACATACATAGGTAAAGAAACAATTTCAAAATTTTTTACTTGAAAGGATTAATAAAACACACATTTATGGGCCATAGAATATTAAATCCTAATGTTAAATTATGCAAAAACTTTACTGATACATCAATCATGATTTTTCAAGGGGGTTAAGTCTTGGGCATTTAATATTTAAAATAAACTTATTTTGCAAGATCAAAGGCACACAACCCTCAAATAAATCACATATATCAACAGTTAGTTGTCAGACAATAACCCCAAATTGTTCAAAGGGCATGAACTCGATGAAACTGACAAGGAGACAGCATGACCCCGGAAGCTGATACTGGGTCCAAACTTCGTAGGATACGACGCACTAGCCATAAACTCCAAAGAAAATGCCCCCTAAAATTTTATACAACTTGAAGTATTTAAATTTTTTATATTTGTCAACAAAGTAGCACACTGTCATCTGAACGACCTGCAAATTTATATTTTTAACTTCTACCGTAACAGCAACAAATATGGAGCTATTTCACCTGGTGGGACACTCAAAAACTCTTAATTTTATTAAGATATTAAGATGTCCCATCCTACCCCATTCTCCCCTACCAAAAACACAAATGCAACTAAAATGCAAGGAATATAACAAATAAAGAGGGTACTTTTCTGTTAGCCAGGCACAAATGTGGCCAATCAGAATGAAAGTCGAAAATGTTTAACTATAAATAAATATTAACTAATAGTAAGCAAAACAAGTTCAACTATAAACAAATATTAACTAATAGTGAGCAAAACAAGTTCAACTATATATTAACTAATAGTAAGCAAAACAAGTTCAACTATAAACAAATATTAATGAATAATTTTGTGATTTTTAATGGCGATTTTTTGCTTGCACCCAGCTAACAGAAAAGAGTCGCAATATAATTAAAGATAACAAACCTAAATCAATCAGGAACTTTAAAGTAAACAAGTTAGATAAAAGAAAACTACAAGCTGTATCCAGCTTAGTAAATTCAATATAAACAATTTTTCTAAACACGAAGCATATATATCAACAGTTAAATTGTACCATAACTTCACTGGGTACAACAAAGTTTGTTTTAAAGTAACTTACCTATATACACTAGCGGAAATAAAAATCCCAACACCAAGAAGGAAAGGAGATATCAAAGTCAAATTTATTTCTGTGATTGCACATAGTATCAATGTGAATTGCTTAAAAAATCAGCCTTCCTGGATATTAGGGGGCCGAGAAAACCAGGGAGGAGTGTTGTCTCCATAGGTGTCCATTACCGCCGTCACACGTCATGGTATGAGTGACATGGGCTCTAAATGACTTTTGAGGGATTGGATGATCATGTTGCCTCCTCGGGTAGTCCAAATTCATATGGTGCACCAGCGGACGTTGCATACCGAGCTAGGTGATTTCTCCTCTTTCTCCGGACATGTTTTGTGAGCGTTGCTTCTTACGAACGGATAGGCCAGGGTAAAAATGCAACATAGGGGGTTAAGAAGAAAGCTTGGACATTGCATAAAGCATGTGTTTGTGCATTTTTCTCTTGAAATTTGTCCCCAGGACAGGTCTGAAGGTAAGAACGGACAACCGGCTAAAAAACCTCAATGAAGCAGCTCTGGTTGGCCAAAGTACCGGTAGATCATACTGAGGACAAGCGGCAGTGGGATGGATGTCGTTTGCAGTACTGCGGATTGTCCGTTTGGTCTGCATAGCTTCTTACATCTTTGTCTACAAACCAGGAGCTGAAAATGGACCTTTCTGTTTCCAATAGTGCACGAAGTAAGGGAATGAAAATCCCAATTTCATGACATTGTGTTTATGAGAGAATCCTGCTTCGGTTTGGAGCACCACGACGGTTGGGTATGAGTTTGAAGACACAATGGAGAGAGCGCACTCAGCTGATGATTTTCTAATCGTTCCACGGAGTGGTGATGCAGGGTAACGGAGTGGGGATGCATTGGATTCCCTTTCTGCAACTCCTGAGTATGATTCACCAGTACTTCTTCCAACCAGAGCTGCGTCATTGAGGTTTTTTAGCCGGTTGTCCGCCCTTACCTTCAGACCTGTCCTGGGGACAAATTTCAAGAGAAACATGCACAACCACATGTTGTACGCAATGTCCAAGCTTTCTTCTTAACCCCCTATGTTGCATTTTTACCCTGGCCTATCCATCCGTTCGTAAGAAGCAACGCTCACAAAACATGTCCGGAGAAAGAGGAGAAATCCCTAGCTCGGTATGCAACGTCCGCTGGTGCACCATATGAATTTGGACTACCTGAGGAGGCAACATGGTCCTCCAATCCCTCAAAAGTCATTTAGATCCCCTGTCACTCAATACCATGACGTGTGAAAGCGGTAATGGACACCCATGGAGACAACACTCCTCCCTGGTTTTCTCGGCCCCCTAACATCCAGGAAGGCTGATTTTTTAATCAATTATCATTGATACTATGTGCAATCATAGAAATAAATTTGACTTTGATATCTCCTTTCCTTCTTGGTGTTGGGATTTTTATTTCCGCTAGTGTATTTGAATCCAACTTATGACTTTCTCATATGAAGTCTCATATCAGTACAAATATTTGATATCTTTATACACAATCAACTAAATTTTTATTTTTTATTATAAACTGTGCACATGTTCAATTGTTCATCGAATTCACTTGATTCAAACACGTTATATATGTAGTATGCATTTTCATCGTGTATGCTATGAAGACGGCATAGTTGGATTACTGTGGATTTTTCAACCTGTCCCCCAGCAAGTTCCTGTGGTCAACAGCGCAAGCGTTCCTGTGGTGCTCTTCCCCAGGAGAGCGAGAACTTGGGAGCGGAGTGCTGTGGGGGGGGCTCAGTAGAATCCATCACCTGGTCATCGTGTCCCGACACCAAGAGGAAGAAGCGATGCTGTTGGTTCTGAGGTTTTGGCTGAGGACCTGCCGCCTGACTGCCTGTATGGAGTACAAGCCGGTGAATCTGGTGAACCGGTACGACGCAATTCCAGTTGGCGTCAGTGTACTACCGATATCCCAATGGAGGTGGTTTTTGGAGCCGGCAGGCAGATTTGAAGAAACAATGGTTCCGGATTTCAAGCTGCATCTAAAATACAAATTTAGAATACTAATTACTCTAAGAATATTCTCATGATAAATTATTCTCTGTAAACTAAATTTTTAAAAATGCTTTTAAATATTTTCTCAACAGATAATTCTCAGGTTTTTAACATTAATAATACCTGACCAATTCATATTATCAAACATATTTACATTTATTTCCATTTATCCGGCGAAAAATAGAATATCCTCAAAAATTCCTCCGAGAACTTTCTCGTTTTACAACTCTAAGAAGCATGTTCACAAACATATATTCATAGGATGTCAAAGTTATTTCTCAGAAGGGCACCATGAGGGTTGGGGTGTTAGAACATTTGTTCCCATCAAAATTAATTTGCAAATTTTTGGACGAGTTATAAGACACTCAATATTTTAACACATTAGAGACAGTATTATTTTTCTCTTCAAAATTATAACTCCATTCTAAATTACATTCATAGATATTAAAAGAGGAGAAATAAACTTATTTTTAATAATTCACATATATTTTTTAATAAATTTTTCATGTGACCATTGGTCTGGAACCAGGGATATCAAACCAGGGAACCTCGGCGGGAACCAGGGCTGAAGTAGCCTGCCCCTTCCCCGAAATTTGAACTTAATGTACCAATCAAGTTAAAAACCTGTTAATAAGGCCAAATTTCCAAATCTTTTCTGGGGAGGACCCAGGGGCGGTTCCAGACCAAATTTTCGGGGGGGGCCATTTGGAAAAATACGATACTTCTCTATAAAAACATTAATTTGTATGCAAAATTAATATTTTTAATTATATCATTAGAAGAATTATATTTTTGAGATGAAAAACAGTTAAAATATGAAATCCAATTTATCCCGTACAAGAAAAAACAATTTCAAAAAGCTTTTGAAAATTAATGGAGGAAGGAAATTTGTTATTCGAAAGCATGGACTTAAGATTTATTAATTTTAAAGTCATTTACGACTCAATATTGCATACAATAGTTAATTTGTATAACTGTTAATTACAGGGCCGTAGCTAGACTTTTTTTTTCGGAGGGGGGGTTTGGCCAAAAATTTCTTGAACTTTAGTTCGATTTTGGTGTTGACCAAGGTAAGTGACAGCAGTGGATCCAGTATTTGTTTTTTTGGAGGGGGAAAAGAATTTTCACTATTAAAATCGTCTTCTAATATGCTAAAGGGGGTTTGGGGGTTCTCCCCCATAAAATTTTTGGAAATATGTCTAAAAAGCAGATTTTCAAATCGTTTTGGTACACCTAATCTGGATTTCGGACATACATTTTCAAGAATTTATTTCCAATTCGGTTGGATGTTTGCATTTCGACTAACTTTTTACAAAAACGTTGTAAATGATAGAGTTCCATGTTCCAAAATCGGGTCTGACCGACTTTGGAACATGACCCTAAAAGCAGGATTTTAACTCGTTTTGGAGTCCCTCTTCCCTTTTTTCCCTCACCGAGTTCCCACTCTTTCTCTTGTAAGTCCCAAAATTTTCAAGGAACGACTGTAATCAGTAATAATAGTTGGGGGTTCTCCCCAAAAAAATTTTTGAATTTTGAGCTTTAAAAGTAGGGGTTTTATGCATTTTAAGACTAATTTTTAAGTAAAAACAGTAAAAAATTTACATTGAAATTTCGGGGGGGGGGCCTTTGATAACGCCCCGATTAATTACTAAATCAAATTACCATTACTGAAGATTGTGTTTTAAATAAATTTTATAAGTATCTGTTTTATGAATAACTGATTAAACTGTTCATTTCACATTTATTTCAAATAATAGCTTCTCAAATATTATAAGAACTCAGGTCTCAATATTGTTAGATTGTTAAAAAAATGCTCTCGACTTTAATGAGAGGTCTTTTAATATTCTTCTAAGAAAGAAAGCATTAATATTTGCAGTTAATTAAAAAAGATGTTTATATTTCAAAAAGCTTTGTATTGAGTAAAAAAGGTCTAAAAAATGAGCCCTAAAGTCTTTTCTAAACAATAGGGAGTTTTAGAAATAAACACATTTTAGTCGATTTTAAGAAGATTGAAGTCTCAAAAATGAGCATGTGATGAGTCGTTTCTAAATAGAGGATGGTTTTAAAAATGAGCATGTGATGAGTCGTTTCTAAATAGAGGATGGTTTTAAAAATGAGCATGTGATGAGTCGTTTCTAAATAGAGGATGGTTTTAAAAATGAGCATGTGATGAGTCGTTTCTAAACAGAGGATGGTTTTAAAAATGAGTACCTGGAGTGTTGAATTTAAACAAATAAAGATCTTAAATTTGAGCAGGCGCATAATCGATTTTGAACACATAAGGGTCTTGAAAACAAGAACATGCTCTAGTTCAAATATAAGCACATCGAATTTTCAAATCTAAGTAGTTTTGATTCGGAGCCATTTCGCTCACATGATGTATTCAAAAATGAATAATTTTGATTTAAATCTGAATACCTCGGATTAACAGTGTAAAGATGTTTTTAAGATCAAAAATATACAATACTTTCAAATGAAACCATTCTTATACACAATTTGAATTGAAAATAAACGTTACTTACTTTCAAAATTCGACTTATTATATTCCATCCAGCTATCAGTGTTCCGGCGAAAGCGAAAAATTGTTCGTTCGAAAAAATGGCGACGCCGAGGAACCAGGAACCAAAACTTTGTGTTCATCCGCAGTAGAGCTTGCTTTGATTTCGCCGCGATAGTAAATAGTTCGTTCGTTTCGATGTAAATACAAATTCCTTTTCTTTTCTTATCGTAAAATAACTTATGTTTATTATGATAAAGAGGTTTTTTTTACAAATGTTCAATTCATTGCACTCAAAATGATAAAATATTCGCCCTTTCTGTAATTGTGGGATTTTAAGCGTGTTAACGTACTCAAAACTGAGAACACCGCTTACTCATTTTTAATTCAAATATACTTGAAAAATCTAAGTACATAAAAGTACTCATTTTTAAGCACATGCATTTTAACAGTGTAGTTAAACATATTTTTATTTGACAGATTATCTAATTTTTATATTTTAAAAGCTTTATGGAATATCATTGTTGTTAAAATAGTGTCCATGGAAACGAGGATGTAAAATCAAAAAGTGATAATATTTTAACTTTTAAGAAAGTTGGTTAACAAACCAAAAACCATTAAAACTCCCTTTCAACTAGAAAATATTGATTTTTTTCTTAAATTTCAAAATGGAATAAGCTTTAGTTATTGAATTATTTTACCGAAAACTTTAATTCCTGAAGATATGATTAATCAAGGGATCTAAGCAATTTTAAATACTTTTTAGATTAATTTTTCCAATGTAAATGTGGAAATCATTCAAAAATTATATTGCTTGAGAACTGAAGGAATTTTAATCCATCTGGGAACACTGGGATAAGAAAAATTACTAAGAACACTAGGATAGGAAAAGTTACCGGGAAGACTGGAGTATGAAAAAGACGCCTAGGATACCGGGATGATTGGTAAATGCTGATTATCTAAAATTAGTGTATTTGGGAAAACTAAAAAATGAGGCGTTTGCTATCAAAACCAGCTTAGTCCATTTTTGGAAATTTTACAGGAGAGACAAAAAAACTTCTTACGTCCACAGTTCTAAAGCTAAATATGTTTTTTAAATTTTTAACTGTAGGTAGAATTCGATTAGTTTTTATTTTCCTTTCAGTTGCATTACCTTGGGCGTAATTACGCTAATTAGGTTAGAATGAGCTGACTTTGATGCAAAAACACGATTTTTCATACTTTTTTCAGTTTTTTTTGTTCAATTAAGTGGTGAAGTAGTTTTTTCCAGTTTATTGGGTTGGAATGAGCTGGGTTTGAGCTATATCCCTTCGCCAGGTTATGAAGGATCCTCTAAACCAGCGGTTCTCAAACTGTGCTCCGCGGAGCCCTTAGGGCTCCGCCAAGCATTTCCAGGGGCTCCGCGAAGAAATTTGAAATAAATACATTTTTCGATAATTTCTAATTTGCTTTTCTCTGAAATGTTATATAAATAACTTTCTGTAAGGTGTTGGTAAGGTCAGCTGGTTTTTGCCTTTTTCAGGTCTTTTTTGGTTTACCAAAACAAGTTAAAACCCTGTTTTTAGGGTCAAATTTCCAAAACTTTTCTGGGGGAGGAACCCCCAGGATGGGACGGTTTGGCGCTGGCCGTTTGGGCGCCGACCCGTTTCAGCACCAAATTTTTCTTCTTCTACTTTTTAGAAGAATTATGAGAGTTCTATTTACTTTCATTTTATTTCTGCCACTGAAACGGCCGCGCCAAATAGTAGCACACGAAGGAACCCCATTCCCCCACCTCTCAAATTGATTACTCAGCACTTTTTTATAAAGTTCAGCAAAATCACAATCCTACTTAAAAATGTATGTCCAAAATTCGGAGTAGATGTACCAAAACCAAGGGAAAACCTGTTTTTAGCAGAGTCAAATTTCCACCCCCTCTTTATAGCATTTGGAATTTAATTACACAAAACGTTTCTTATATTAAGTTCTTTAAGATGCAAATTCTGCCAAAAAATGTATAAAAAGCTAACATTGATCCTATGGCATGGGAGGGGGTAAGGAATGATTTTGGGCCCATGTGTAAATAAATTTCGATATGTACCTCTGACGTATGGTCTAACAGCCCCCAAAACATCTCTCGATTTCAAAAGAAGTAACTTATAGGAAAACAAAATTTACAGATGTACAGATTTCTGTATGAATCCTTTGTTCATGCATCTCCGGCATAATGATTAAAAAGGGATAGCTTTTAAATATTCAGAAATTTAAAATAAAGATTTACATTGTATCCAATGATAAAATATAATTGGTAAACAAAATATTCCATATATCCCGGGGTGTATATTAAAGGGGCGAGGGGGCCCTGCTTCTCCCCCGGAAAATTGGACTACGTATAAAAAAACAAGTTAAAACCATGTTATATAAGGTCAAATTTCCGAAATTCTTTTGGGGGAGGACCCCCAAAACCCCTATTGTACTTGAAGCTTTATTATTGTCAATTTTTATAGTAAGTTCGTTAAAATTAAAATCCTACCTAAAAATGAATGTCCAAAATTTGGACAATGATGTACCTAAAACGAGTTAAAATACTGTTTTTAAGGATCACATTTCACAAAATCTTCTGGGGAGGAAGGACCCCCAAACCCTTCTATTGTACTTGGATCTTAATTCGTCACAATTTTTCTTACAAATAAATTATCTTAGATGCAAATTATACCTAAAAATGTTTTTAAAAGCTACGTTTAACTGTTAAATATGCATGGGAGGGGCTGAAGAATAATTTTGGACCCCTCCCGAAATAAATTTATATTATGCTTTTATTTCTAGAAGCAATGGGTTTTATGTGTAATTTGCTTTTATACCTTGGAAAATTTATTTCGGAAAAGGGCTCCGCGAAGAATTTGTCTCTTGAAAAGGGCTCCGCAACATAAAAAGTTTGAGAACCCCTGCTCTAAACTTTCAAAATATGCAAAAAAGTGGATTTCAGAAAAATATGGAATGAGCTGGTTTTGATAGCAAACTCCTCAAATAATAAATTTATACTCTTCACCCGTGCAAGGCCGGGCATATCAGCTAGTACTTAATAATGCTTTGCAATAAAGTTATGAATGTCATGATTAGGTATTGAATCTTTATTTTTTTATTCCAAAGAGCTAAAAAAGTATTGGAACGAATTATTCCTGAAATCTCTATAGTTTTCCCCGTTTCACCTAGCTTGAAATTTTTTTCAATATACGTTGATTTCTAAAAATTAAAAATGCATCCAATTGGATAATCATAATACGCAGTTGTCAATGAACTATTAAACACTAGCTTACAATATATTTTTTATAAAAATGTGTCAACCTCCCTTTAATTCCTTATGAGTGTAAAATCTTTTTTTTTCAGCTGCCAAACAATGTAAACAGAAAGAATCTCCAACTCCTAGGAGTAGTATACGAATGTCAACCGTGCAAGTAAGCTACCACTTTGTTTTAAAATTAATATATCCCTATTTAGTTCAAAATCTCTGGGAATTTTTGAAACAGTTAACTGTAATATGAGAAAGAAGGAACAAAGATATGCCGTTTGGTGCGTTTTACTTCTCCTAAATCATACGACTCTTGTGAAAATGAAATTCGATATTAAACTTGGGACATGGTCAACTATACGAAAGGTCCCATAATCTTTGAAATAAAACTCTAATCGAACCAAACCCTTAGAATCACTTGAAATGCAAAAAAAAACATAACATGAGACAAATGTCATAAGAAGCGAAGGAAGTTTTAGAATAACCAACAAAACTACTGAATGTTTAAATTTAAGTTCATTGCATTGGAATTTCAATAAATCCTACGTGTTTACATCATATGCTTATTTATGTAACATTTTTCAGATGGGCAGTTTAAGTCAGAAGTTCTTAGACGTCTTAGCCGATTTCTCTGCAGCCCAAGCTTCTTACAGAGAGAAAAAGAAAAAACTCCTGAGGAAACAATTAGAAATAAGTGAGTGAAACATAAAGAGTTTATAATAGCGAATAAAATAGGTAAATAACTTGCGGTATTTTTTTTATTAACTAGAGTTGAAATTCAATAATAAGAAAAAGTAAAGAGAACATTAAAATCCGATCAGAACTTTTATCTTAACTTTTTTATGCTGAACACAATGCAACTGCAACATGCACTTTTTTAAAGCACACCTTTTATTAGATTGGATTGACACATTTATTAGAAGCACACTAAAAATCGTCAGGTCTCAAGAGAAACTAAATCATCTAAAAATAATTAAATTCAGAAGCAAGAAGAGCGAATATACAAGCTGATTTTTTAAATTTTTTTTAATAGCAGGACAAAAAGCGGACGACGAGGAGCTGGAAAAAATGCTTGACGAAAACAGAGCAGTGTTCACTCAAGACGTAAGAAAATATACATGGTGTTTCAAAAGTCCGTTTCACGGCTTTTATTAGGAACCAACGTGTGTTCTAGGGTCACGGAAGTAAGGTCTATCCCTAGGTAAGTGACCCTGTAGAATTCATTGAGATGACTTACAGCGTCGCTATCAGCGAAGTAAAAAAGTTAGAAAAAAATTAATTTAAAAACTAAAGGAGATAGAGCAAAAATCTCAGTAAGAGCACTATTATTGCCAACGTTATGAAGAACTCACAGGGATGGAACAGGTGAAACCCTATTTGGGAGCAGTAAAAACACCTTTTGGGAGCAGTAAAAATACGTTTTGGGAGCAGTTGGGAGCAGTAAAAAAATTTTTTGGAGCAGTTCGGAGCAGAAAAAAAAGCTTTTTGGAGCAGTTGGGAGCAGAAAAAAATTTTTATTGTCCATTTTTATTCGCTGTTGGTCGTGGTCCGTAATAATTCAAATCCATAAAAAGATATATCCTTTTACAGGGGTGTGATCGACCAAAAAGCAAAAAAGAGGAAATCCCAAATTATGTTCTTACTTTTTTGGTGTTTAATTTTAAGGTTTTGTTTAATACATAAAAAGTGGTTAATTATAGAGATCCAAGCACAAAGAGGGTCCAGGGGTCCCCTCCCAGAATTTTTTTTTTGAAGTTTGACCCTTAAAAACAGCGTTTTAACTTGTTTTGGACACCTAGTCCGATTTTTTAGGGGGATGGGTCGCCTGCCATCCCCCTAGATATCATATCAGATATAGGTTATAATCTAACAAGATTTTTTACAAACACAGGGATGGAACATGTGAAACCCTATTTGGGAGCAGTAAAAACACCTTTTGGGAGCAGAAAAAAAAGCTTTTTGGAGCAGTTGGGAGCAGAAAAAAATTTTTTATTGTCCATTTTTATAAGCTGTTGGTCGTGGTCCGGAGTAATTCAAATCCATAAAAAGATATATCCTTTTCAGCAGGGGTGTGATCGACCAAAAAGCAAAAAAGAGGAAATCCCAAATTATGTTCTTACTTTTTTGGTGTTTAATTTTAAGGTTTTGTGTAACACATAAAAAATGGTTAATTATAGATCCAAGCACAAAGAGGGTCCCAGGGGTCCTCTCCCAGAAATTTTTTCTTTGAAATTTGGCCCTTAAAAACAGCGTTTTAACTTGTTTTGGACACCTAGTCCGATTTTTTGGGGGGATGGGTTGCCTGCCATCCCCCTTGATATCAAATCTGAAACAGGTTATAATCTAACAAGATTTTTTTTAAAAACACTGCAATATTATTTTACCTAGCTTCAAAGTGATCTATCAGTGAAAATTTAAAACTTAGGAAATCCTTAAGAAAAATGAGTTGAAAACACTCACTGAAATCAGTAAAAACGTTATCTGAAGTTATCACTAGACTTATTAGGCTCCTTTGACTACGATTAAGTTTTTTCTGCATCGCAATTACAATGTGAAATGATGCCAGCTTCAACTAGGTGCTGGAAAAACAATTCTTACTCGAAAAATCGCTATTTTTCGACTTTTCCCGCAGAATGTGATCCCAAAGACCGGACTTGATGGCTTCTAACCACTGCTAAGTTGTTTTTACACATCGCACTAACAACGCAAGAAGAAGCCGACTTCAACTTGGCACCCGCGGCGCCGTTAAGAAAGAAGTCGCGGGAAGAAAAAACTCTGCAAGCAACACGAAACTTCCGTGAAAAATCGCGATTTTTCGCACTTTTTACCGCTTTATATCATCATTTTTCTCAAAAATAATAGGCAAAGTAAAAAAAAAGTATGGATTATCTGGAAAAACCCAAATTTCTATCCAAAATTAGTTCACGGGCCGTAAACGGGAGCTTCGGAATGAAAGAAACGCGGACCTCTTTCGCCGACGTTTCTCGGAAAACGGCCCGCTTTCTAATTCCTGCCGTTTAATCAGATTTTCATGGGAAAAATTTTAAAATGCGGAAAAATCACATCCCTGTGTCCATATCGAAGGGTGAAGAGGATTTTTTTTCTCCGTGGAAATTTCTTCCGCGGAGAAGAGTTAGTTTGAGGAAAATTGTTAAAAAAAAGCGGAACATAATACAAAAAGTCACAAAGCGCGGAATTCCGCGGATCCGCGGAAAAATCGCATCCCCAAAGAAAACGAAAGCGAAAACGTGATTTCCCCGCCAACAACGAAAATCGAAACCATTAGCTTACCGTAGGAAGTAAGTAATAAAATCAGACTCATTCACGCCAAAAGAGGGGATCGTTGCGGATTCCTTGGTAACATCAGGCGAGGATTAACCCTTTTAGTTTTTGTTTCACTTTCCAGTTTTACTCTCAATCAATGTTATGGGAGAAAAAGGTCGTGAGCAACGGTCTGCATTTCAAGGTAAAAATCGGAGAAATTCGCCAGTTTAGCGCAGGCGGGCGCAATTTACTCAAAAATTGTACTATAGGCGCTAAAATGCGCACATGTTTCGTTTCGGCGCAGATCGGCGAGTTTGGCGCAGCTGTTCCATCCCTGAACTCACTGAAAAAAATTTCATAAAAATATCTTGAATATTTGTGGAGATATTAGCATGTGAAAATAGCCCAGACCTCAAAAAAGAAAACGTTCGCAAATTTGCAAGTTTTTTTTATTATATTTGAAATAAAACTAGCCTTTATTCAACTAAAAAACACAAAACTACACAAAAACACTGAAACAATTGCAAATTTGAGAACATTTTCTTTTTTGAGGCCTGAAAGGTGCTAAAATCTCCGCGAATATTCAAGATATTTTCATGAAAATTTTTTTCTGTGAGTTCTTCATAACGTTGGCAACAATACTCTCACTGACGTTTTTGCTCCATCTCCTATAGTTTTAAAGTAAAATTTTTAAAATTTTTTTATTTCGCCGCTAGGGGCACTGTAAGTCATTACAATGGATTCTCCAGGGTCACTTACCTAGGGGTAGACCTTACTTCCGTGACCCTAGGACACATTGGTTCCAAATAAAAGGCGCGAAACGGACTTTTGAAACATCTGTATAATAAAAATCAATCAATATACAGTTTGGTCAGTCTTGTTTAATCAACCTGTATAAATGTTTTCTTCATAAGTTGGTCTTCATTTGCTTTCCAAGTTAACTAACCTCGATCTCCAAGGAAAAAATCCGTATAGTCTTCTCTAAATAATTTTTCGTCTTAATAACTAAACTCTTTTAAACTTGGTAAAAATTAATTATTAATTATGTATGAATTTTTGGATTATAATTTTATGATGTATGGATTTTTGAATATCTTCAAAAGAAGTTTCAAAGAAATAAAATATTTTCTGAAATTTTCATAGGGAAAACTGTCAAAATTTCAGAAAAGTTTTTATTTCTCTGAAACTATTGAAGATATTCAAAAATTCATTCGTAAAATTGAAGACTCGTTTAATTTATGTGGAGAAAAGAAATCAAGCTCTGGCTTGATTATAAAATGCAAGTAAATATTAAGAGAAAGGAGACACATTTTGAAGTAAGTTTGAAAATGAACACATTTTGGACTTTTTCACAATTTTTACTCTCTTACTAGAGCGCTATTTAAATTCAGTTATAGTGCTATACATTGATTAGAATGGAGTTAATGTAATTTACCGCTAACAAGGCCGTTCTTTTTTTGGTCATTTTTAACCGCCCTCCCCTTGTCAGCAAAGACAAGCAAGCCTTAACCCCCCTACTATAATTACGTAAAAAAACTGCAGGACTCCCCCCCCGAAATTTTGACATCACTTTTAGTAGGTAGGTTTTTTTACTCCTTGAAAATTAGGTGACTATACAAGGAGCTGTCCTTTTGGGTGTAACCCTAAGGGTTCAAAAATGAGTCGAAACACTATATTTCGGGGTTAAAATTTCAAAATATTTCGGGGTCCCCCCAGAAAAAAGTGCTTACATCCGATTTCCTAATTCAATTTTTGTAAAATTTTTTTTGGTTGAGTTTTGAAATTATGCATTATTTATGCAAGAAGCAAGAGATTTTCGATAATTCAGTACCACGTAAGCATCACTCATATCCCCCTCCCCCTTTGTCAGGAAAAATAAGCAAAGAGCAACTCCCCCCATAGGTGCTTACGTAATATTTGAACGGCCCTAAATGTCATAAAATTTAATTATTACAAAAATATTTTTATGGTGCTGACTCCCCTTAAGACCAAAGTTGGACGTCTGCTCGTGTTCACTAATCTTCATTTTCGTGCATATACTATAAGGATGTCTATGACGCTTTCTCGTTGTTATTAGTACATAATGGAAGTGGAGAGAGCCAGAGATGATCTAACAGACGTGAAGCAGCGCTACAGCGAGATGCTGAAGATCGAAAACAGACTCAGGGAGCTGGACGACATGCTGCTCAGCCTTTCCATACTCGTCAACAGCCAGGTTAGTGCCCTCTTTGTGGAAAAGGCTTCGCTCACACATGCGAAAAAGAGAAATTCACGCCATCTCCCATATAGGGCGAGATCATCGATTCCGTGGAACAGCATGTGTTGGAAGCTTCGGAAGACGTCAGGGACGGACACAAAGACATTTCGAAAGCAGCCAAGAGGCAGAAAAATAGTCGCGTGGTAAGATATCGAAGTAAATGTTTCAGTAAATCATTGCAAATCCTCTTGTGCTGATTGGAAATTAAGTTTTTGTATATCGTCATGAAGATTTAGTAGTTTTTCAACTAAGTTGGGGAGAGTGGGTTCAATTAAGAGTAGGGGATACTGAGCTACCCTTATTTTCTTAACTGTATGATGATTTTCAAGCCTCCCTCCTACATGGCACATGTATTCCCCTAATGGAGATACTAGCTTGGACCGCAGTGAAAAGGGAAAGTTTTTCCGCAAAGTAAAATCCATCCAAATAAAAATACAGTCAAATCCGCTTAATGTGATCACGGTTAATGTTATCAATCGGATAATGTTATCGAAATCAACAGGTCCCGATCATTCCTATTTAATTTAATGTAAAATACATCGTTTAATGTGATCAACTATGAATCATCACTCTGCTTAATATTATCAAAATTTGTCCATATTCCCTTTAAAACGACCGCTTTTGAGTTCAAGTTTCATTTTGAAGGTCGATTTTTACAAGTAAACATCTGCCCCATGAGAAGCATCTGGCGCTTCTTTTTTCTGAAACTCAGTATGAGTAAGATAATATAAAGAAAACATTCTGCATTATATTGAAAGAAAACGGTTATGGGGGGGGGTCCGAATCCATTCTTGTGATTGGTTAAAGAACCCACCAAGATCGACGCTTTGCAGATGTCTGATAATAGAATTTAATTTTACCTTGTGTTTAATGAATAAGTGGTTTATTGGGAGAGGAAGAATTAGAATGGACTGGAAAAAAGAGAGACCTTTAATAAATGCAAAGACAAATAAAATAAAAAGACAAATAGAGAAACAAATAAAAATACAAAGTTAGTGGTTATTTTACTTTTATTAACTGAACTACTCTTATATTTCCCCCTTAAAATTTTACCTAGTTTAAAAATAGTGTTTTGAATACATTTATTACGATTACATGATTTTGATTTTAATGCAAACAATCTAGTTTCACTGTTTGCTGATTTTGATATGAGATCGCTTATTGTTATCGATCGGATAATGTTATCAGTTTAGTCTCGGACAATTGCGATCACATTAAGCGGACTCGACTGTAGTTTAAATTCCGTTAACGTACCTCCATACTTTTTTGAATGCCATATATTCAAATATTGACAATTTTTCCTGAATTTTATTGATAAACTAAACAGTTATTGATCTAACAAAACATTTTAATCTATGAGTTAGAAATTATTTAGCAATATTTCTACTTTTTAGTGTCCAAATAAGCATAGCGGTATTTAACGGGAACGTTGACGGAATTGAACCTAAAAATATTTACTACTTAATTTAGGAGAAAAAATTAAATTAAACTTAATGACCTAGTCCAGGGGTTCTCAACCTTCGTCTCTCTCCCTACTCGTTACTCAACTTGAAGCCTTGACTGAACAATTCAAAGATTATATTCCAGAAAAGAATACACTGGGGAAAAATTTTTAACATAATTTCTGTTGACTTCGATTTTTTGGCTGTTTTAGAGTTCAATGGGCACACTGATTAGAAAACTGTTGTTAGTTTTCTTCTATCACGTCCACTTTTTTGGCAAACAGTCCCGCCCCCTTTTTACGTTTTTCAATGACTTAATGACTTTGAATTCGATTTTCAAGGTCAAAAATCATTACTTTAGTCTTTAAATTACACCCAAGAGGACAAGAATGGTTAAAGTTTCTAAAATATGAAAATTTTTAGCGAATGGATACTTTTAAGGGGTTATTACCCCCCTCTAAAAACGCAAAAAAGGCGTTAAAAATGATAGAGTTTATTTTACGCTATTTTTTACGCAATTCCTTTTCAAAAGGTTCTAACCCATCCCCAAAGACCCAAATTTAATAAAAATAAGCAGCAATGATTTTTACAAAAAGCGGTTGAGGTATTAGAGCCCCTGAAGCACCTGCGGAAGGGTTCGGAAGACTCTTTTTCGCTTCGGGGACGATAACACCTCAACCGCTTTAAGTAAAAATCATTGCTGCCTATTTTCACTAGATTTGGGTCCTTGGGGAAAGGTTAAGACCTTTTAAAGAGGAATTGCATAAAAAATAAGAGTAAGAAAAGCTTAAAATAACCTCTATCCTTTATAACGTTCCTTTTTTGCATTTCATGGTTTTTCTCTTTATTTTTTACGCAATTCCTCTTTAAAAGGTCTTAACCCTTCCCCAAGGACCCAAATTTAATGAAAATAGGCAGCAATGATTTTTACTAGCGGTTGAGGTGTTCGCGTCTTCTAAGCGAAAGAGAGTATTCCGAACCCTTTCGCGGGTGCTTCGGGGGCGCTAATGCCTCAAACGCTTTTTGTAAAAATCATTGCGCCCAATTTTCATTAAATTTGGGTCCTTGGTGATGGGTAAAGACCTTTTGAAAAGGATTTGCGTAAAAAATAAGTGTAAAAATTAGCGTAAAATAAACTCATTTTTAACGATTTTTTGCGTTTTTAGGGGGGTAATAACCCCTTCAACCTATCCATTGGCCACAAATTTTCATATTTTAGAAACTTTAACCATTCTTGTCCTCTCGGGTGGAATTTAAAGACTAAAGTAATGATTTTTGACCCTGAAAATCGAATTCGAAGTCAATAAGTCATTGAAAAACGTAAAAAGGGGGCGGGGCTGTTTGCCAAAAAAGTGGACGTGACAGACAAAAACTACAGTTACTTTTGGATTCAGGGGCCAAAAGTGATTCAAAAACAGGTCACAGTTCTAAGACAACGAAATGACTGTTCCCCAGTGATATGTATGGATGGATATTTATGGGTAGTCAATCCGTTTAATGAGCAAGCAGTGCAATTCGATCAAATTGATCCAAAAGTGTCCAAGACAGCTCTGACCACTATCCATCTGCATGATGATTTAATAGAATTATCTTGTGATCAGAGTATGAAGTTGAACTTTAACAATGCTTGTGTTGACAAATTCTGGATAGGTGTTAAAAAAGAATATCCAGAACTATTCAAGCAGCGATAAGGGTATTAATACCATTTGCAACATTCTACAGGTGTGAACAAGGTATCTCTAAAATTGTGCACTTAAAATAAAAGGCAAGAAATCGTTTGACACTTGAAAACGACATCCTCCTATGTGTTACTGGCATAAATCCTGATATACAAAGACTTAACAATTCCAAACATGCTCAAATTTCTCATTAATTTAATTAAGATCTATAAGTTTTGAAAATTGTTGCGTCTGTATAAAAAATAATTCTGAATATATGATTGTTTTTAATTTTTGTCTCGCGACCCCCCAGGGAGTCGCGACCCACTGGTTAGAACCCCTGACCTAGTCAATTAATCTTTCAAACACATTTCTTTTTGCTGTATATTAGTTCAAAAAATTAATCTGAAAGTGACTTAATTATTTAAGTACTTAAGTATTTATATCGCATTAGCAAGTCAAAGTGCATTGTAATTTCTCTGTATAACTCAATCTTTTTTTTTTTTTTTAGAAATGTCTAGTCATCTTCATTTTGGTGCTTATTTTCATCAGTATTCTAGTCGTTATTGCTATTATATTCAGTTAGCAAAGAAACCATCATTTACAAAATCTATTTACCTCTGCTAAACAGATGAAGAAAAAAAAATCACTGTAAAATAAAAGTTCAATCATCAATTAACCAATTGTGGACCCTTAATTAAGTACACAACTTAACACCACCTAAGAAAGTTCTCAAGTTACACCAGCTACAAAACCAGCCCACAAATCAACAAAAATTGACAGAATAATCTGACTTAAGACAAAAGCAACCAAATTTGCAATTTGTCCCTAGAGTGCAGGGATTCTGGTATAGTGGCTTTTTACGTAAAATGGAAAAGAAATCCCTCAGAATGCTAATATAATTTAGAACAACTTTGCGAAAGTGTGAATAAAAAACCTATAAACTCAAATAAATTGATACAAATGCGTTTAACTGATAATAATTGAAGAAATATTAAGTACATTGCATGGATTCTTCATGCAGCCTGAGCTATAGGAAATTATATTAAAAATGGAGCCACCTGATTCAGGGGTATTTTGAACTTAATTGCCACCACCTCAAACTAAAGAACTGGGTCTAAATACAAAACCATAAAATGGTCATGAATCAACTCCTCACAGATTTACAATTCAATTGAGGAAAGAAAAATAGAAAATTTTAATTTATACATACGAAAGAATGAATATAAGTTTTAATGCTACTTTAGTTTCACGTTTGGTAGAATAAAAATAGAAATTTAGGAAGTAAAACTGAAAACTTTCAGTGCTTTTCCCAATTTAAAATTTCCTTCAATAAAAATGTCCCTGAAAAGAAAATTTCACAAAATTTGTGAGGTTATTACCCCTTTTTGACTCCACATAAAACCACCCATGGGTTACTTTTCCTTGGATATAGCAGTTACATAAGAAATTTAATTGATGGTTAAATAATTAGTTCATTAATTAGAAAGTATTATTGAATAGTCCAACAATATTTGGTAATAAATCATTTAAATAATTAAATATTTTAAAACCCCTTAATTTATTTAAAAAATATATAAAACGTTAAATTTTGTGGTATAGGCTTCTGTAATACATTTGCAAAGAAAATATGGCATTTGATGTGCTAATAAAGCTGCCATTTCTGATTAGAAATCAGCATGCTTTTTTTTCAAATCCAGAATAACTTCCCATTAGAAAAAAAATTCAAGAATTTCAAAATGTGTTTTAAGAGGAAAAGCCTTAAACTAATGGATTATCCGATTCCTTTCTTCCATATTTACTTTTACCATGACTTAAAAAAAACTTAGAATTGACGTTAAGCTTCAATTTTTTATGTGATGAGAAAATACTGAATTTTTTAGTCTTGGTTGTAGTGGTCCTGCCTCAGTTAACATTTAATCATCGATTTAAACAGGTACAATCATTGAATATTTTACTTCTAGTAATAATGATAAATTATAAGTACATAAGTATACTAGTATAGTGAAAATTAAATGAAAACTTAGACAACCATTTATCCTGAATAACTTTCTATTATACATAGGAGGCAGAAGATATGAAATGATGAGCAAGTTTTTGAATACTTACATTGAAAGGGGATAAGAAGTATTGGAGCGTTTTGGCCAGTGTCATGAGCCACTAAGCATAAAAAATAGAACTTATAAATCTCATTCCTTCCAATCAGTTAACCAGACTGAGTGAAACATAACAAAACTGAGTGAAATGGTGATTGGAATGTTTCAAAATTTGAAAAAATTAAATTATAAGTAGAGAAATAAAGTAGCACTTCCAAAACACTCAACTGCACAAAGTGAAGAATCAAATTGGGAGAAGTGTGGAAGATAAACAAAAACGCAAAATATTTTGATTAAAAATGTTTAATGTACATAAGACAAGCAAATTTCAAATTACAATATGAATTGAATGCTTGATTTTTGATTTAAACAATAATCTAATATAATACAATTGAAGCAACAGAACTTAAACAATTGCAAAATTAATTATCAATGCAGCTCAAGTCTAAATGCTTCCATTCTCTAGTCCATTTTCATACCTTATATACACTATTCACATAACACACAAGCCAACAATACTTTTCAAGTTGAAACATTCACTCGATTTTGTTCATTTCCTTTCAAATTTCTACAGAAAACTAAAATTTAATCAAGCGACATTTGCACAGCATTGGATAATTTTTCCCCAGAAGCTGTGCAACACAGTGCAAATAAATCTGCTTTTTCTGTCGAGAATTGCACACTAATAAAATTTTTTTGTACTTTCAAGTTCTTTTCAAGAACTAGAAGACTGCAAGGTCACAAAATGATATTTTTAGCATAATCTAGATCAGTGTTTCTCAAATGATGTCCCCGAGCACATTACATGTGCGCAGTAGATAACCAGATGAACGCAAACAGCAAAATAATTATTTTCATATAAATTGACTTTAATAAATATGGATAATTCTCTCATCATTAAAGGTATAATTAATAAAATTTTACCAATAAATCAAATGATTAGCAAATTAGTGACTTAGAAAAGTTTAATCCCACACACAGAATCATCCCAATTTTAAGTTTCAGTCAACAGTTGGACCACTTAATTTTTTTGGCACTTCCAACTAGGACCAAAAATTTTTTCTAGCGAACCGGGTGGCATACCAGCTGTTAGATTATGGCACCAGAAGTAGTACCAAAAAATGCCAAGAACAAGCAGCATCTACTGTTGACTAGCACACATTTTTTCAAATTAAATGAAGGATAGAAGATGAAAGTAGATGGTGACATATCCTCTATTGATTTATAAAATTATGGTGTGCTTGTATTATCTCTTAGATAAAAGTTAACTACAAATTTAAAGTAAATTTGAGCAGCTACAATTTTAGAGCTGATAAGACAGTGCGATTTGAGCAATACAACTTTGGAATGTTTCGAATTTCGGTGAAATTACTCCACTGCTCAAATAACCATGAAAAAACTTAAATAGAAATTCTGGCTACCTTCATCAATGTCATCAATCAGGCCAGCCTTACAATTTTTGAGAAACACTGTTCCAGGGCCATTCCACCGTTACGGGTGTGACATTTTCAAGCTGTTTTTTAGTAAATATCGCCAATATCAAATTTTTAAAGTCGCGTTACGTGTGTTAGTTTCATAGTCACACAAGTAAAGCGACTTTAAAAATTTATTTAAACTTATTGAATTGTCAGATCATAAAACTTTTACCAATAAAATTTGCCTCCATGTTCTCTAATATTATTTTAATAATTTCATATAAATTTTCAGCGATATTTACTAATAACAGCGACCAAATGTCACACACTCAACAGTGGAATGGCCATCCCAGATGCATGAAGTTTAAAACAATAATCCCTCATTTAAAATCCTGAAATGTTTGGAAAATCTTCTCTGGTTGTAAGAGGGTAAGCTGGAGGTCTAGGGGAGACACCTTACTTTCAGCATCCTCAGTCTGATCTCTTCGAACTTTCCAGTCATGGATATCTGAATGCAGCTGGGCGACTTTGACATCGTCACCCAGGGAGGAATATACACGCAGGAGGCCCCTGTAGTCATACTCTAAACCGCTGTAGCCCTCTCCAAACTGCTTTAGACCTATAAAAATACATTTCATGTTGGTTTTCTGTTATAGACTTCAGTTACACTTCAAACAATTAATACAGTAATAATATAACCACTGCTTTTACTTTCAGATACTTAACAAAAAATTCCCAAATAAAAATTACAAGAAAATGTTCTTGCCAATTCCTAATAAGTGGTTTTGAAAAGTGTAAGTTTGTGAGATTTCTCTAAAGACAATGACGGGTAGCTAAAATTAAATATACCATCCAACACTGTCCCATTTAATCCTTTATCGCCTTGACAATGTGTAGTATTTGGCAACAATATCTTAAACCTACTTTATTGGTAATCCCCAATTTTTAGATAGATTTTTCAAAAGAATTTCAAAACAGGGTTATTCAAGCAGTAAACTATTTTCCCTAGAAAATAAAGTAAAACAGTGATAGAAAGTATCTTAGGCAAAGTATTGTTATTAAATGTGTTTAAAGTTCAGGGAAAACAGCCAAGCCATAAAGTCCTACAAAAGTTGCTGAAATACAATGCAACTTATACGTTTACTTTCTTATATATGTAAAAAATACTTTTAGACTTAAAAAAATAAGATCAAGTCAAGCCTTGGCTTCAAATGGAGAACACATGAAATTGTTAAATGAGTTGGCAAAAGTCATAATTGTATACATTAAAAGATAATTCTTATTGAAAGCTTACCAATATTAATGGCACCTATGTACAACTGTTCTGCCTTTTCAAAAAGTTCCAAGTCATAATTATACAAGGATGCTAAGTGGCCCATTGAAATAGCAAGTTCAAAATCATCAGGGCCCAGGATTCGTTTTTTTATACCTATGGCTTTGAGGAGTAGGCATTCTGCTTCCTGAAAACAAAACAGTAGACTTGAATATAAATGTGAAAGAAAATTTTTCAAAGCTTTCTGTATGTATCCAATCTGCTGGCATACAAAAGTCCAGACATTTTTCTCCTTGAATAGTCTGAAGATTTTCAGTGCAACATGAATTCCTGAACAATGCATTTAAACCCACATAGTTATGTTATTAGATAATTTGATAGTGATACATTTAGATTGAAAATTTGAAACAATTAGTGAACACTTCACTTTAAACTTAAAGTGGTCCTGCAGCCTTAAAGTAAAATTTTTGAAATTGCACTTGTATATCACAATTCATAGCTTCCACTGATTTAATAGACTCAATTTACTATTTCCTGAACTGAAGTTCATACGGATGGTTATTCTATGTAATTTTAAATTTGGTGGGACTTGTAAGTACCACCAGTAGATAACGGATTAAGGCTTAAATTGAAAAAAGCAATAACAAATTGTAAAAACTAGTTAAATCCCTGAAACATCTCAATGTACTTACTTTGAATCTTCTCATAGACTGGTAAAGCCTTCCAAGATTCCCATAGTGCTTACTAGTCTGCACATTTAACTCTCCAAGCTTCTTTTGTGTAGTGTAAAGTGCTGCTTTATGGAGCTCTTCCGCTTCAAAAAACAGACGCTCCTGCATATCTTTGTCATGACTGTCTATGGCAATTTCTTCGAGAATGAGGGCTGAAAAAAAACAACCATAAACAGCTGTGTAATATAACAAGGGAGACTAGCTTTAATATTGCAATATCCAACAAATTGTTTCATTTAAAAATATATTTAACTTGTAATTAAACGGATTTTAGTTTCGATTTCAAAATACCCAAAAAATTACTTTATTATAGTTCAATAACAATAATTTTAATTATGAAAAGACACCACACAGAAGACAAACATAAAGTCAAAATAGAAAAAGAATCAAAATGTTGTACCTTTTATTCTCTTGGCAGAAGGTAATAAAAAACTATCTGCTTCAAGTAAAGATTGTTTGATATCTAGAGCTTTTTCTATGTGATCACTAAAAGTAAAACAATTACAATATTTTATTTGGAGCAATATTTTTCCTATTTTACACTTATTTTGTGAAAGAAAATAAGTTACTTAACATAAACATAGCACAGCATAATTTTAATTTTTTTTAAAGTTTAGCTTGGTAGTTAAAAGCAATAAATTCCTTTTGGACACAATTGGTGAGACAAAACTGTATAACTATAAATTTTCTGTAGTTCATTTGCAATTTTTTAAAACTTTCATTGAATGGAATTAACTCATAAAACGCAGGATAATGTCACTTCCTGGAATTGATCAAGTAGAACCTTTAATAATAGTAACTTTAGTGATAGTAATAACTAGTAGTAAAATGTAAACCATGTGAAATAAATTTTAAAAGAACTACAAGAGAAGTATAATATTCTTAACAATATAGAACATTGAAAACTTAGGAGTTTTTATTAAAATATTTATAAATATATTACTTCTTACCCCCTAAACAGTTTATTTATTCTAAAATTTTAATTGAATAATGAGAATTCAAACTTATACTGACCAGGCATCCTTAAATCTTCCTGATGAATATTCATGAACATAAGACGCATATGCCAGATTTTCATGGGCTTCAGCAAGCATGAGATTTTTGCCTCCTAAAATACTCGCACGGATATCAAATGCTTTCTGAAATTTAGACATCCAAAATTATTGCCAACACACACTAACAATTTTCAAACAAAGAAAAACAATGAAAGAAGCTTAATTTCATAATCAAGTTAAGGTTTAAAATAAATTTATTCACTAGCAGTGTTCCCCAACCTTTTTACCACCACGGACCGGTCGACAATTGATAATTTTACCGCAGCCCGCTGGGGGAGCGTTGAATGTTATCGTTCTAGATTATTTTGATTTATTATTTTTAATTTAATTGTATTTAAACATGCTTTCAAAATGAAATACAGTTACATCAAAAAAATAAATTTAAAGTAAATAATTCATTTAACTATTAATTTGGAGTATAAACCTAGGAATTTAAATTCATTTTCAAAGAAATGGTCAGCCCGCGGCCCGTTACCATTTGATCCACGGACCGGCACCACTGCACTAACATACCAGACTTTCAGTAAACGAAGTTGGGATGACTGGGACTATTGAATTTTTTATATCTTGACTAAAGTTTTCAATATTTGACATTTCATCCAGAAGACTAGTATTCAATAAACTGTTCATTTACATTTACCATTCTTATATAAATAGGACTACGAAATGCCTTTTCCCATATCAAAAGTAACCAAGTTTCTTCAATAATAAGCAAGTATGGTAATGTATGGGACAGTTCTATCATCCTTTTAATCCCTGCTTGAAAAACTTCCATTAATAGCCAATAGCTTCCTATTGGGTTGTCCCATAAGTTCTGTTACTTTTTACGAAGTTTTGTCTTTGAAAATTTTTTATGAAAAACTGGTAATAGGTGGAGATTTCAAACAAAGGGGATTTTGATATATGCATATTTATAATCATAATGTGTGATTTTGGTAGTTCTCGTGATATTATTTCTTTTCAAAATGGCGGTTTGAAAAAAAGACCAAAAACGACGATTTTTGCGTAATTTTTTTCTTTTGTTTAAAAAACTAGGAAGAACGCATAATTCATGGCTAAAAAAAGTTTTACTGTATATTCAAAACGTTAAGATTAAGATGTCATAGTTTCAAGGTGATTCGATAAGTTTAAGGTAGGAAATTTTGACTTTAAAACTTCATATATTGGCAATTTTACGTGTTTTTAAAGCACACCTATTGTTTTTCTAAGCAGCTGGTATGAAACAAATTAAAGGCAGATGTTTTTTGAACCATAATGCTTGTTTCAACGGTTTAAACATAAAAAACCTCTTTTCATAATATCGGTGAATTGATTTATTTCTAAATCCCAACGAGTTGTTTTTATTGTAGTGTTTTCGTATATGAATCAAATAATTGCCTTGTTCGCTTGGCATAAGTTCAGCGAGTGTAATTCTGATAAGCTAAAACTTTGCGCGCTTGCATTGTGCGCCCTACTTTCTGAACTTAAGTTCAGATATAATTTAATATACTGCATATTTAGAATACTTGGTTCTTTCCTAAGCTTTTTTACTCATTTTGATGCTTCTTTCGTGAAAATTTCTTTGAAATGACTAACATTACTGAGGTAAGCTTTTTGCAAAAGATGTTATGTTTGAGACCGAAATTTCCTAAGTTAAACTTATCGAATTATCTTGAAACTATGGCATCTTGAACTAAACATTTAAAACTTACAGTAAAACTTTTTTTAGCGATGAATTATGCATTCTTCCTAGATTTTTAAACAAAAGAAAAAAATTGAGTGAAAATAGTCGTTTGCGGTCTTTTTTTCAAACCGCCATTTTGAAAAGAAATAATATCACGAGAACTACCAAAATCACACATTATCTTCATAAATTTACATAAATCAAAATCGCCTTTGTTTGAAATCTCCACCTATTGCCATTTTTTAATAAAAAATTTTCAAACACAAAACTTTGTAAAAAGTAACAGAACTTATGGGACAACCCAATATATTAAACTTATTTTATTAATTTCTGATAAGGTAACAAAAATAGGGTGCAAGACATGTACAGGTATAACATGTGCAAACATGTATAGGTAATATGTTTTACCTGATTAACTGTAACCGAGTGACACGTAGAATCAATGTGTAAAAGATATAACCCATAATCAATCAATGCATCAGCAAGAATCAAGCTCTTTTCTCCAAAGCACTCCCTGCAATTAATAAGATACTAGTTATAGAGAAAATCCCAATTAAAAACTTTTAGACTAACTTAAACATTGCAGAGACTAAGCATTAATTAAAACCATTTTCCAAGATATTTTAAGCTCTTCCCATTTACCAGAAGCACACAATAAATCACTAATTACTGACAAATTTCTTAAGACCTTTTCAGGTAATTATGACCAAAGATGGAAAATTAACTAAATATTGGAATAACCTAGATACTTAAATAGTAATTAATCATGTGAAATTTATCAAAAAAAAACTTTAGTGAAATAAGTAAGATTTTAAAGTTTAAAACATTGAATTCCATTATGAAAACTTTAAATATTTCAACTAAACCTTTTTAAACCCCCCAAAATATTTACTTCTTTTCATAATAAGTACATATAGGATGACCAGTAAAGAGCTCCTTGGTTTTGAAGTTGAACATTTTAAGAATAAATAAGATAAAAGTAGGAACCAACAGTAATATTTTTGCAAAAATTTTACTTTGTATATAAGCTTGAATAAAAAAATCTTGATATCACAGATTGCTTAACACTGAAATAGTCTTAGTGATTCTAAGCCCAATTCTTGTAAAAATACAATATTTGGATAATAAAAAATTACACTATCAGTTGACAAGCCACATTGTTAATATAAGGTTGGCTACTTAAAAATTAATTGGAAAATAATTTTTTTATGAAATTTTTGATGTTTCTAGGGATTAAAATAATTGATCTAAAAAACAAGTCTGATATGGCTGATTAATTAAAACAAGTGATTTTAAAATATTCTAAAAAAGTAAGATACTTTAAATAGAAGTTTTGATGAAATTTCAAGTTATAAAATTTGAAATTGAGAGCTTAACTGGACACCTTGAACAACTTTGGAATAGATTCAAAAACTGAAATAGTTTTGTTTCTTTATATCAACATGAAACAATCTATCGGGTTCCTTTGATAACAGGAAAGAGGTTTTACACAAAAATTGTACCAAATTTAAGCAGGATAGATTTGTCTTCTAGCAAAAATGTTTCATAATATATATATATATATATATATATATATATACATATATACAGGGTGTTTCAAAAAACCTGTAACGATAGGCTATTTCCTAAAATATTTCCTCTAGACCCATACTTCCAATGGAAGATTTTCTTCAAATGAGGTGAAGAATTATATGACACCAGTTTCAACTTCATGGGGGGTCTATTTTAGAAGATGCAGAAAATAAATTTTTATACGGCCCCCGTAGATTGAAACCCCCAATGAGAAAAATTTTTTCCATTCATTTCTTAATCAGATACAAAAAATTTCATCTCGATATCTTCAAAATTCACCAAGATATTAAAAGCTAAAATTCGTGACTTACACCACTTTATCATACCTATGAGTGACATACTTTTACTGCAAAATAGGGACCATCCACAAACTACAGTTGAACATTTTAGAAACCAAACTACCGTAAAACAATTTGATTTTTTGAGGTGACATGGACTACATGAAAAACTCCTCCAATCAGCCTTGGTGTTGAGCTCGCTCAACTACGCTAATCCAGATACCTGTCATTGCTACTTATATCAGCGATGCCCAGAGGGTGCCCATCATCTCTCATTTTGCGTTCAGATTTGTGACGTCATTGGTTTTGAAAGTAACCCTCCTACCAATCAATACTTATACCTAAATCAATACTTATTTTTAAATTACTTTGAGTTATCGAAAAGTTTATAAAAAATATTTCTTGGAGCCCCGAAATCAGGTACTCCTTCATACCTATTAGCTACGTAAAAAATAATCGTAGCACGAGTGTGTGACTCCCAGAAACACTTGATACTCAGGAATCAATACCTATAAGTTCCGATTTAGCCAAACACTGCTTTATTGTTTAATAGAATGACGCGCTTTTTAACTTGCGGACGGTCCCTTAAAAATATAAACCCGCATATCTCAGTGAATTTTGAAGATATCGAGACATAATTTTTTCTATCTTATTGAGAAGTGAATGGAGAAAATTTTTTCCATTGGAAGTTTCAGTCTACGGGGGCCGTATAAAAAGTTATTTTCTGCATCTTCTAAAATAGACCCCCCATGGAGTTGAAACTGGTCTCTTATAATTCTTCACCTCATTTGAAGAAAATTCGCCATTGGAAGTATGGGTCTAGGGGAAATATTTTAGGAAATAATCTATCGTTACAGGTTTTTTGAAACACCCTGTATATATATATACAGGGTGTTTCAAAATTGCGTTGCACGGCTTTTATTCAGAACCAGTGCCTCCTAGGGTCGCGGAAGTAAGGTCTACCCCTAGGTAAATGACCCTGGAGAACCCATTGAGAGGACTTACAGCGCCCCTAGCGGTGAAATTAAAAAGTTAAAAAAAATAATTTAAAAACTTAAGAAGATAGAGCAAAAACCTCAGTGAGAGTATTGTTGCCAACGTCAAGAAAAACTCATTGAAAAAAATTTCATCAAAATATCTTGAATATTCGCGGAGATATTAGCATGTGAAAATAGCACTTTTTCAGGGGTCAAAAAGTAAAAAGTTCGCATATTTGCAAATTTTTCAGTGAAATTGTGTAGTTTTGTGTTTTTTTAGTTGAAAGAACACAAAATTTAATCAAAAAATAAAAAAAATTTGCAAATATGCGAACTTTTTACTTTTTGACCCCTGAAAAAGTGCTATTTTCACATGCTAATATCTCCGCGAATATTCAAGATATTTTGATGAAATTTTTTTCAATGAGTTCTTCTTGACGTTGGCAACAATACTCTCACTGAGGTTTTTGCTCTATCTCCTTTAGTTTTTAAATTAATTTTTTTAACTTTTAAATTTCGCCGCTAGGGGCGCTGTAAGTCCTCTCATTGGGTTCTCCAGGGTCACTTACCTAGGAGTAGACCTTACATCCATGACCCTAGGAGGCACTGGTTCCGAATAAAAGCCGTGCAACGCAATTTTGAAACACCCTGTATATGTGGAATATGTAAAAAAGTAAGTAAAATTAATACCTTGCCAAACACACAGCTTGCTTTGTAAGAAGTTCTGCTTGCTTAAATTTTCTTTTAGAAACACATGCCTATTAAATAAACAAAAACAAATCAAGATTATTTACATTATTGAAGATGAGACTTAACCACACTAACCTAAAAGGCAAAAACATTTTATTACAAATGTCAGGAATATTTTTTGGCAAAATGACAATTTTTAATCTCAAAAGGTATAAAAATGACGGTTCTTGCTTATAATCCTGTTAACTGTGCCGCTCCATCCAAAAACTTTATCAAGCACATTGACTTATCTACTGCTGAGCCACGGAACAGTCGACGGGATAATACACAAGTATCAAAATGATAAGTTTCAGGAAGTGAGGGATTAAAATTTGTAGGAATAATAGTAATTTGTTATATTCTTATGTTTAGTTCCAAAAGTGTGTGTTAAAAGATTGTTAAATGAAAGCCAAACTTTTATCGCCTGATAACCAGCACGGATTAATATATACATTCTTTCAATTGTACCAGAAGTTGCAGAATATGTTCTTACCTTTGAAGCTATACGAAGAATATTGACTACATCCTAAAAAAAATTCACACATGAAAAGCTATTTTTATAAATTAGTTGTTCAGTATTACACATGATATACACAGACAATAGAATAGTTCTGCATGATTTAAAAAAATAAAAAATATAGCAACACATCATACAGTTAATCACTTAATGACATTAGCCAATAAGCAAAACAATGTAAATCTACAGCTTCCACAAAAAATAGGTTGCAGTTGACATTTTTGGCTACAGGTGAGGTTACCAAGTTTGGCAGTTTATCCACGATTTGGCCGGATGGCCTTTTTGTTTTTCCCAATTTAAAGAATTTCACACATTTTGAAGCTTTGCTTCGTCTTTCATTTACCAGCGATTTGATACATAGTATATGCTTTAGAGTTCAATTCAATACCATGCCTTTAATTTTAAAAGATATTAAATCATGGACATTGATTTGATTTATTGTTTTATGGCGCATGAATCAATTTTGATCATAATGCACCAAGAGAGACTTTATATACACATGAACTAAAAAGCAGGCTTAAAAGTCATAGTTGGGCGTACTCTATACGCCATTGATAAAAGTTATATTAAGACTTTGCAATACATTTACACATGATGAATAAAACCAATGGTGTTGATATATTTAAAAACAAGTGATAAGTTACAATGATAGTTTAAAAAGCCCAATAAGTTAAAATTACTGTTTTTAAAAACCCGAAGTATGGTAAGATTAAAATGAGGACAATCAAACAAAATATGCTTAACAGTTAATCATTGACATTGAACGAAAATTATAGTTTGAATTCATTTTTGGAACATCTTCGCCAAGAGGTTATCACTTTATTATTAAGATTTAAATATGAACAGAAATTATCCGAGACTACAAATTAAATATTTATTATATTATACTTACAAACTAAAGTAAATGAACAAAAATAGACGAATAAATATTTTGTTTAATCCTCGGCAAATTAAAATGTGCAAAATTTGAATATATGGAATAGATTGCTTAATTAATTTAAAACGAAAAACTAGTGAAGTCTCTATCGTGGGTTTGTTTAATGACAAAATCAAATGAAATTGATTTCTAGGGTTTTGTAGAATACTCTCAGAAATAAACTACTAAAAATTGGGCATCAATATGAAAAAAGTTGCACTTATTGCATTGGACATGAAGACTGCATCTAAGGAGGCATCTGACACCAAAAGAATCTTCCTAACCCCATCCCTTCACCCGCAAAGTCCACAGTAACGTTTTTTTGCGAAAGCTGTACATTGATTTATAAAGGAGGACTTACTCGTGGAATCGCACTGGAATTTAATTCACTAATTGCTTCACTCGCCCATACATATGCCTAGAAAAAAGGTTTTAACAAATGAATTTTAAAACGTTCATCAAAAAGTTCTAGAAAAGTGCCTCTACCATACTAATATGTTTATCAATGATTTCATTAAGTAACCATTCAGGTTTTATTAAAAAAAGGAAATTGTCTTATTACTTACCTGATCATTATCACTTTGCACAAAGGAGAAAAAAGAAAATTCACTATAGATGCCAGCTAGACTAACTTTATAACCCTTCATTTTAATTGTATCGATATAATCTATTGCTTCTGATATTGTGCTTTGGCCTTCATCAAACTTGCAATACAATGTTCTTACTTGAACCAACCTATAAAGGAATTTTTTTTAAATTCACAAACATTTAAAACTTTGTATATACCTTAAAAGATAATAAGAGCAATGTGATAAACACGAGTTGAAGTGTGACAATCCAAGTTATCGGTACTGTTTGCATGTTTTATAAAAGCTGCGAATGCTAAAAATGTAGGTAGTAACATCCACTAATTTTATAAATATTACCTTTTGTAGCACTCTAGGAGCAAAGATGCACTCTTTTCTGAACAGGAATATGTTTCTTTGCACAAGAGCAGACAGGAGTAATGCAAAATTTCACTGTTATGAAGCCAACCAGCTTCAGTTAAAAATAAACCTAGTAAAAATGAAAACTATAAACACTTTCAAACACAAAACTAAGGGACTGGATAAAAACTTAAAATTCATCTTTAAAAATTTATGCGATTCAATTATAATTAGTTTATGAAAAATTCTAAAAGGACAATGAAGATACAGAACAACCAAAACTAGCTATATAAATACAAAAACATACCCAAAGATAAACCAAGTTTAATGAGTTCGTCCTGCGATTTGTTTCGAGAAGCATACCGACACTTATCGATATATGCTTCAGACAATATTTTAGCCATTTCATAGCCATAGTCCATTAGAGTTTGAAAACAGTTGTGCAGTAAATTCCTAGAAAACAGTAATTGGCGCACAATTTAAATTCTACATGTTAAAGAAAATAATAAAAAATATATAAAGAAACTGAGTAGTGCCCAGTGCCCAGGCATTAAAAACCCTCATAAACTGTTTTGGATCTTACCTTTTGTCATATATATCTTTCAAAACTTTTCCAAATAAATCCAAGTTTGCCATATCTTTTGAAAGAATACTAAATGTTCCTTCTTTGTACAACTGCAAAATTAAAAAAAATTATACCCTTACCTTAGTATTGCATGCATTCTTCCCACAAGGGAGATGATGTTTAAAAGTTACTATTTTAATTATCGACCTAGGAAGAGAGAAAACTGAGCATAGCGATAAGCTGATTTGTTTGGAAACATTCCGTCATCAACACATCAGCTGGAAAAAGCATGTGGAGGTTTGAGTGCTTTCACACTTTCTCCATAGGCGTATAGAGGGAATCGCGATGGTTAAACTACTAGGGGGCTTATAATTGCGAAATAAAGCTGGACAAGGATTTTTTTTGCACAAGTAAGTCTTCTAAGTTTAATCGTCACAGGAAGTTTTTTTAGAACATTCCAACTGCTTTATTGTGGAAAATATTATTTTTCATTTTAGAGAAGAAAACCGAATTATCCTAGTTGCCATTCTTAAATGTGAGAAGTTGGTTTTAGATTTACCGTTTATTTTTTAGAAAAAAATTACCAATTGTGACTTGTTTCGGATTTTAACAATGGTGATACAAAAAAGTTCTTTTGTTTACATTTCAATTATAAAAAGTGTTTAAATAGAACAGTTGATTCAAATTAATAATGATTAATGATATTTCAAAAATGCGTTAAAATACTCAATTTATTGTTTTGTGTGTGAGTAAAAATTGTATTCGTTTCATTAAAGAAAGTAGAGCTTAGGATTTATGTCAGATATTGTATAATGCAACTTCATGTTTACATGGTTTAGAATTGCTATGAAAGTTTACATTTGAATTTATTTTAGTTTGTGTTTAATTAATATAAAGAATTTATACTTTGGGTAATGTTACTAAATTAACAAACGCGACTGGTTCATTTGTATAATATTTATAGTAGTTTATGGTATTGGTTCTTTCACAGTTCTATATATTTAGTCTAGAACCTTTATGTTTATTCTTTAAGAGCTGTTACCTTACTTATGTAAAAGCTTTATAGTACTATATACTTGAGTATTTAAAGCAACACCCGAAAAAATTTGAATAAAATATAGATATTTTATTCATGTAAAATCATCCACTACTTTTTTTGTTTTAAAATAAAACATAATAAATATTTACAATATGCTAGCTCTTAATAAACCAGAATTCATGTAATTTTAATATTAAAAGAACAATAGTTCAATAGTGCTATTAGGGAATCTATATGTACCAATAAAAGGCAATTTTTAAAATAATAGTGTTAATTCCCGCGCGCGATGACACACAATTTAGTAACTTCTAACCAATGTTAGTAAACACTTTTCTATTAAAAGTTGAAGTCATTTAAAGTTAAGGCGATGTTAAGATATTAGAAAAAATTAACACTTTGTTCAAAATGCTCAATAATACCTTTAAAATAGAAAAATATATATAGGAAGTTGCAAAATTATAAAGGGAACACATACGCTGGCGATTTATAAGACAACAAAAACCAAGACAACCGAGCATGTGCAAAGGGTGCAGATGCTGATGCCGTGACCTTGGCCACATGCTCCGCCGATCTTTCTTCTAAGGTCTATGATTTTAATACATGAATTTATAAAAGGATGACTTGTTTGCTGTGGTACAATTCCATCAATTGTCCAGTTAAAACCTCCCAAGTTGTAAAAGGACACCAAATATCCTAATATATATGCCAAATTTTAAGATTCTCATTGATACAACTATTTACAGTTGCCTCCACTTAATGCGATTGCAATAAATTAACCTCTATCTCCTAATTTTTTTCTTGGCTATGTCATTGTTATGTGTTTAAAATGTTTTATCTTACATGTTGAGAAAATGCTCTCATTTGTCAAAAGCAGAGCTTTATTCTTATCGTCTAGAAAGAGGAGAGGTTCTGCAGAACATCCAAGTGTACACGATATTTAGGCCCCATCTTTTCGTATTGCCAAGTTCTTTCTCGCCAATGCCAGGCATTGGCAAGAAAGCGCTTTGCCTAGAAGTCGCCAAGGCCCAGATTCTTAAAATTAACCAAAAACAGGAGCAACGAAAAACTTTCAACTACAGCAAGCAAGTTCACTGAATTATAAACATTGGATTACATCTAGAATAAACAAACTTCTTTTGCACAAATACTAAATGTATCTCATATAATACCTACTCATTATAAGATTATAAAAGTAACGGTAAAAGAATATCCCACATGTTTAGAAACATCGAAAAGAAAACAGGATAATAATAAACTTACAGTGTACCATGCGTCAAAAATAATTCCACCATTGAATAACTGTAATTCTTTTTTGTAGGCCTCATAATTACTAGCAACTGCAGCTATGGAATAGTTGTACAATGAGTCTGGTATCCACTGCAAGGATTGGGCCATTTTTTCTTTCTAAGAAATAATAGTTCAATTGGTCAACGCAATTCAATTCGAAACTGGCTGAGCTGCATTTACGACATATATTTTGATAAGAAGTATTTATTTTGGATAGTTTTCGACAAGAATGGTTCTGGACTCAACAGGTGCGAAAAGAAACCCAAACCAGCTTAAAGATTTGGCGTAATATCTGACTTTGTTTGGTACTTTTACCCGATCTGATTTTCTATTGGTTCAAATTCACGCCAGATTTCATTTTAGATCATAACTATTGAGCTCACTTTTCCTTTCACTTAGCTAAAGAAAACTATATGTTGCCATCCGTGTTTGTAAATTCCCGTTATTTACATAAAATATTATTTTAAACAAATTGCTATTGGACAAAATGTAGCATCATGCTTTTTATTAAAATGTTTTAAAATACTTAAATTAATTTAAAAAAAACTTAAGAGAGTGTGTGACGGATTTATAAGATGTCCGTCCTGGTTCTAGTTTAAGTCAACTTTCATTTTCATACATCGCGAACTCAACAATGGCACTGTATATTTGGACGGCCTTTTTTCAACTAAACTCTACTCAAATTTCCACGGCTCGGCGTTCCATTGGTTCCATCACTAAGCGCCGAGACTGCTACGTAACCACGAGACCTACAGCGCATGCGCCACTGGCCGTTTTGGCCGTCCAAATATACACTTCGCTCAACAAAACAATTGGCGCAAGTTCAGAGTTGCGTATGCTTGGCGATTTTTGGCTGTTTAGCGGCACATTTAGAAGCCAAATGACTCTTTTAACATGAGTTAGGGTTACCATATTAGTCATCTTTAACGCTAAAAAATTGGCGCATACGCAACTCTGAACTTGCGCCAAACAATTTGGGTACTCCGCATATATTCGGTGAGTCTTTAGGGGTGTAGGGAATCGAACCCGGAACCCTTCGATCCCGTAGCCGATGTCATAACCACAAGCCTCCCCCCGACCTTAGTATTGATTATTTCATTAATTTTCCTTTAATTCATTAGTATTTTACTTCATTAAATTATAAATGGTTTTGTGTCATAATAATTAAGATTGAAATTAAATACAAAATAATAAGAAGATGAGGGGTATTTTTTTAAATATCACAGTCAGGGTCAGTAGGGTAGAGAGTTTATATACTATTTTACTCTACTATAAATAATAAGCACTTTCTTCACCTAATTCACTTCCCAAACTGATGGTGGGAGGTAGGAAGAAGTTAAATGCTCGCCCCTCACCTAAAAATTTATAGAGTGAAAACCTCCCATTAAAAAGTAAGGAAAACAGGCCCTGTTTACTATTGATTAGGCTGATTCATGCGCCATAAAACAATAATCAAACCAAACCATTGATTAGGTCTCCGACTCTACGGGGCCCTAAGCCCGAGCCTATAGGGGCCTCATAATTAAAAGGCCTCAAAATTTTAAAAAATCTAAAAATTTAAACAAAATTATGAATTAAATTTTCTAAATAGGGCCCTGAATCTTAATTCTGGATTCAACATTATGTAGTTATTTAAATTTAGAAATTTCAACAATAGGGGTTCAACAAAAAGGGTCAGAACTCTGAGATTTTTTTCTTTTGAAATTCTCACTCTTAAAAACAGATTCTTAACTCACTTTGATTTAATTTTAAATAATAAACATTTTAAAGAATGTTTTCAAATACAAATACAAATACAAATTAAGTCGACCAACTACAGGAAAGCGCCCAACAAGGTTGGTGCGGTCCATTTAACTCAAACCACCCGATTCCCAGTATCTGTTAATTTTATTCTTGAATTCGTTTACCCCACTTGAGTTGATAATCGTTTAAGGTAACCCATTCCATCTATCCACTACCCTGTTAAAAAAATACTTCCTACCATCCCTATTAAAATTTGCCTAATTCAATTTAAATCTGTGACGCCTCGTTCTATTACCCGTATTGAAATCCAGTCCCTCTGTGTCCCCTTGTTTCATCATTTTGAAAATTTGAATTAAATCCCCTCTAATCCTTCTTTCCTCTAGAGCAGGGTCGGCAACTGGCGGACCGCGGTCCGCATCCGGACCTCGTGAGGTTATTTACCGGACCGCCAAAACGTTTTGAAAATCATTAGTGTGTAATTTTACACTACAAAAATTAGTTAAACCCGCTTTTTAAGGGTGAAATTTCCAAAAATTTCCTGGGGGGACCCCCATTTTCCAAGTAAAAACTTCTAATAATATTAAATTTAACAACATAATGAAACAAATAGCGTACTCAAATTACATCTTTGTATAAATATATGTGTATATTTGAAGAAAATAATTTAAAGTAGTAATAGTACACTGTAAAAAATAATCCTGCAAAAAAACAGAAAATTTCTGGCAGCAAAAGTTGCCAGAAAAAATCTGTAGGTTGAAAAATCCTGTAAACAGAAAAAAGCTGTAACCTACAGGTAAATGCTGTAAAAAGGAACTTTCTGTCAAGTGGGCTACAGATTTTTCTGTTGCCTCTCAGTAATTTTCTGCTTGTGCGCATGCACTTATTTTAGTAGAGTTTTATTAATTTTAATTAATTGATATCCGGGGATAGAACTCGCGACCTACCGCATGCTAAGCAAGCACGCTACCACTGAACCAAAGAAGATTCAGTATAACGTTGCCAATAGCTGTATTGATTTTCAATGCAGTAAGTTTCTGTTTAAGTACAGATAAGCTAAAAAACTAGGTAAAAGCTGTTCCATTTTGGTCGCCCTATGCTCTCTCTCTCTCTAAAAGAATAATAAGAGAAAGAAATAATAAAAGTAATGTGGATTTATTCATTAATAAATTAAATAATCTGTTTAAAATATATTTAATACACAGAACACAAATAAAATCATTCTATTTTTTTTATAAAAAAAATCAATCTTTCCAGTATCAAACGGATTTGATGTTTCCAAAATCCAAATTATGAATTTTTTTTCCAGTAGTGGCCCATCCTATGGTCCGTGGGTCATATTCGGCCCACGAGACTGATTCATGTGACCCGTTTATGTGTCTGTTCCCTTCTTTTGAAGCTTCTGAAGAACTAGAAAAATGTTAAATAGCTTCTCCTTTATAAATTTGATATAGGTTCTACCTTTGGGCCCTAGAAGATTGGTCACCTATGATTTATTCTAACGACCATGAACTTGGATTTAGAAATTGCGAACTGCTCTTTCATTTTATCATATTTCTATAAAATTATGCTTTTTTTATGAAAACCCATTACTTTTTCTTACCAAGCTTTATAATGCTTTATCGAATAATGTTCGGCACTAGTTAACTAAAAGTAGTTGAAAAGTAGTTAACTACTAGTTGCAACTACTAGTTAACTGGTAGTTCAACTACTTTTGGTTTAGAGTAGTTTAACTACTTTTTTCACCAACTGCTAGTTCCAACTACTTCAAAAAATTTTGAAAGATCAAAATTTTAAAAAATGTGTTACATCTACTAACAATGCCATTTTTTGTGATACATTTTCATATTGTTGTGTCGTAACCTAGCCGCTAAAATGTAATTAAAATAAACCCAGATTCGTCACGCCTTTCCTGACTGGTCTGTGTGGTCCCGGAGCAATAAAACATGGACTTAAAACTTTGAAATATAAATTTATTATATATAAACATTAAAATTGTTATTCAATTTGAAAAAAGAGCCAAAACTGAACTTTACACAAAACACATTCATTCCAAAACATTTAAATTTCAAAAAACTAAAGTTAAAATAAAAAGTTCATTCTAGACATTTAAATTTCAAAAAACTCAAAGTTCCAATAAAAAGTTCACCACTAAATCAACACCAGGTCGTCTGCCTCCGCATTCGCCCCATCACCCAGCCTCACCAAACGCTGGTTCCTCGATCCAAGTATCGTCGTCGCAGCCGTGGCAGTACTGTGGTTGTGGTCGTAGTCGTCGTTCGTTTCCAAGGCCAGTAAACCAAGACCCTCTATAAAGCCGAAACCAAAGTTGCCAACAGACAATGTAGAAATTTCAAAAATTTGCTTAATTTAAAACCTTAATTTATAATAATAATAAATAATAATTTATTAACAATAAATAATAATATACAAACACACAAAAGAAAAGAAAAAGAAATAATACATATATTGTTCACTAAGGGGCCAAGGGCCCTTCCAAGTGAAAACATTTTGTTGTTCAATACATATATGCTAAAAGAGAAAAAAAATTATAAAAAGAAAGATTTATACACCAAATAAGAAACCAAACCACAAATAAACACACATAAATATACATTTTCAAGATAATTAATAAAATTAAATATGGCAAAAGACAGAGCACAAATATAAATTAATCCCTTTTTTTGGCCCTGTATAACATAACATAACAGACCAATCTCTCCCTTTTTTTCATTACACAAAAAAAATTAACTAGGTGGAAAAAATCAGGACTATACAATATAAATAAAAACAAATTTTTCTTAAAAAATATTTAGTTTGTATTTGAGGTCAAATAATATGGGAGTTGATTATAAAGAAGTGGACCTTGATACAAAAAACTCTTGTGCATTATTTCCTTATGTGGTTTAGGAATTTTTAATAAAGGCGTTTTTCTCAAATTATATTGGGTATCACCTTAGGGAACGTACCCATACTACGTGACCCATTCAGGGGAGGGAGGGGGGTCTTCAAAATACCACGCTCTGTCACGGGGGGGAGGGGGGGGGCTTAGGGTTTCGTCACGTAGTCAATTTCCTCTAGTCAATACGACAAACTTAAGCCAAATTAATTATTGAAATTTGCCAAATTAAGACTAATTAAGCCAAATTAATTATTAAAATTAGACAAATTAAGCAAAATTAATTTTTTTAAACTCTCTGTTTGCAAAAAATGATGGCAAACCGTATTTATGAATTACTACGTGAAAACTAAGAGGGGGAGGGGGGTTCTTGGCATATACTACGGATGGTCACCAAGGGGGGGAGGGGGGTCAAAAATGGTAAAAAATGGGTCACGTAGTATGGGTACGTTCCCTTACTTTGGTTTAGTCCTGTTTCGTCTCCTTGTCAAAAATTCTTCTGTTTCATCCCTTTAGGGTTAAAAGCATTTTTGGTTATTCCTGTTTGATCCCCTGGGTGTTTAGTTTACCATAATTGGCATAAAACCGCTAAAAAGGTGAAATATTGCTAGTTAAGCTTCAGTTTTTTCTTGGATATCCTACTAAAATTATCATCCATCAGTTTTTCTTTTTAAAGTGTTTACTGATTAATGAATGAATTTAAATGCAAAACTGGGTTTGTTTCTAAATACATAGTGAATGGATTATTTTACTCAGATACGGATCTAGAACCTGAGCAAGTGGGGGGCTGTCATAATCTATGAATATTAACTAGTTTTTTCCAATATAACTAATTAATTTATTAGTAATTAAATCAACGAATTATTAAACTTGTATCAAAATTAATATTGATGGTGTGTCAACCAAAGGTTTTACGATGATTTGAGCCAGATCGTAAAAAATAATTAGTTTTTACTGTGCCTTTATTCATTCCCTCTTAATCGAAAGGTAGAAAATAGATTACTACTAAGCCTTTGAATGGGCTTAACGCGAATTTTGTTTCGGAGAGGGTTTGCCCCATATATTATTCCAAACCATATTTAATTACATTACAGATAACCTTCATGTATTTAATTTCAATGTTTAGGCATTAATATCTAGCCCCAAGCATAAAGGGGTCTAGGGTCCTCCCCCAGAAATTTTTTAAATTTGACCTTAAAAAGTACAAGGTGGCTACAGAATCTGAGGAACAAATTTCCCTGACTATAATTTTAAAATATCCCTGATTATACATCTAAGTTTTCCGGCTTTTCCTAATATAAATATTCGAACACTTTTAGCTTGTTATTTTATTCTTCAAAGAAATACCTCTATCAAATAGATTTTTTAAATATTAAATAATTTTTTAAATTTTTTAAGCATAAAAAATCATTTTAGCTCATTTTATGGAATTTTTGGACTGCATCCCAAGTGCACACCTCAATGAGCTAAATTGTTTGGAGCAACGTATGCTTGCTCAATTTGGGCATTTTTTCCGATTTTCTTTGGTTCAATTTAAACCAAACGGTAGGATTTTCGACCATAAATGTAATTACATGTTTTTATTCAATAGATGACCTACATTTAGAGCCCAAGTTTACTTTGATTGGTTGAGTAGTTTTTGGAATATTCGACTTTAAAATTCCAGTTTTTTTGGTTACAACAATGCGTTTTGAGGAAATTTCATTGTTGGAAAAAGAGAAAAAGTTGAAAAATTCAAGAAATTTGAAGTTAAATACCTTAACAACTAATTGAGCTACACAAATAAACTTTGGCTTAGAATGTAAGTAATTTATTCAGTAACAAAACATTTAAATTTAATTATTTGAAAATATCATAGTTTGGTTGTTATTTCACAATTTATGAAAAAAGGCCGAAAATTCGATTTTCAATTAGCTGCCATTCGATAACGCAACCGCTTTGCACCGGCTGACCAACAGAATTTTACTTACCAAGAAGGGTGCTTCAAAATATATAATTTTCAGAACTATGTTTTTCCGATTGAACTTTCATGTAGCTAGGCTCTGGGACTATTATTATACTTACCAAAAATTTCACAGTTTTTAAAGAGCCACTGATTTTTTTTGTTTCAATTTTATAGTATATCTGCTTATATATATTCGATTTTAGATTGGGAGGGAGGTTTTAGATTGAGAGGTTGACCCAACATTTTTTTGAGGTACCTCCTTTCGGGTACTTTTTTACATCAAGATAAATCAAATTAGAGGTGTAACCCAAAGTTTTTAAGATGAGTTATCTTAAAAACTTTGGGTTACACCGCTAATTGTGAGTCACATTGATTTGATTTGATATTTAAGGGTTTTGAAAATGTATTATAAATTTTTTTTCATATGGAACTGGAAAGCCGCAACTTTGCATTAAAAGAGCCGCATGCGGCTCTCGAGTCGCAGGTTGCCGACCTCTGGGTTATGTTATAGGTTGCCAGGACTAAAAACGAAAAACGTGGGAATCATGCATTATGTCAATCTGTACATGATAAAAAAATAGCTTATAATCTGTACATGATAAAAAAATAGCAACATGGGGAGTGCTGAGAGAATCAAATAACTTATGTATGATATCCACGTTTTTCGTCTTACAAGGAGTTATAAAAATTAGTTTGTACTTTTGAGTAGAGTACATATTAAAAACGTATTTTTAAAAATATTTTTGTATTTCATAAATTTAGTATAGATATAGATAGATTTGGTATATTATCATTATATGATGCAATGGAATTGTTGCAATTATCCTTAATATTATGCTGTCCGCGACCACTGGTCACTTGGAAAATACATATTAGGGCAAATGAATGCAGGGAAGGACAAACGAGACTCTTTAAATTTTTAAATGTTAAGATTGATATTTAAAAAAGGACGGATATCGGCCTAATGCTGCTTTCTGGGAGCGGAACATTTTTTTGAAGCCAAACTGTATTTATTGCGCCAAATTTAAAGGAAGAGACGAAACAGCACTAAGAAACAGTCGTAAATTATCGAGGGGATGAAACAGGAGAATATTTGACAAGGAGACGAAACAGGAAGAGACGAAACAGGAAGAGACGAAACAGGACATCACCATTACGGTTATATGAATTTATATTCTTCTTCTTCAATGGCACGACAGCCCCGGGTGGGCCCTGGCCTTCTCAAGAATTTTCTTCCAGGCCTCTCTCTTTTTGGCCATGGTCTTCCAATTGATCGCCCTCAGAGTGGTGAGGTCACTTTCCAGGCAGTCAATCCATCTGGCGTTTGGTCGGCCTCTCGTTCTTTTTCCAATTGGTTTGGCCAGGAATATTTTCTGTGTTGCTCGCTGTTGGTTCATTCTGATAATATGGCCAGCCCATTTTATTCTTTGGATCTTAATGCACTTTACGATGTCTGGTTCCTTGAAAGCACGGTATAGATCTAAGTTTGAGCGTCTGTGCCAGACATTGTCAACTTGCATTCCTCCGAAGATTGCTCTTTGTATCCGCCGCTCAAAAATGCCAAGAACGTTTTCATCTTTTTGTCTCATTGTCCAGGTTTCTGATGAATAAGTAAGTACAGGTCTGATCAAACATTTATAAATCAATAGTTTGGTTTTTCTTTTGATTAAATTTGATTTTAAGTATTTTTTTACTCCGTAGAAACATCGATTGGCAGCATTGATTCTCCTCTGTATTTCAGATGCAATATTGTTATCAATATTAACCTCAGACCCTAGGTATGTAAAGCTATTAACTTTTTCAAATTTATATGCACCAATTTCCAGGTAGGTTGCAGAGTCTGTTGTCTTCGCACAATGCATGTATTTTGTTTTTTCCTGGTTGATGGAAGGGTGCATTTTACTAGCCTCCTTTTCCAGGGTTAGAAATGCCTGTTTCAGATCAGCAGGTGTTCTTCCAATAATATCTATGTCGTCAGCAAACGCAAAGACCTGTACAGATTTTCAAAATATGTTTCCTCTGGTACTGATCCCTGAGTCACGGACAACCTTCTCTAATGCTATGTTGAAAAGTAGGCATGCCAGTGCATCACCTTGAGATGGTGCTCTGGATTACTGCTTATAAGATTTTAGTGCTACACCATCTACTTGATAAATGAAGCTAAGGCTAATTGCTTTTTATGAACTATTTATTAAAAACATAACAATAACGCGCGTGGCGTTTAGGCTTAGCCGCGATACGAGGACGAGAGAAATAACAGAGCGCGCAGAGTGTCCGTCGTTCGTTGAGGAATGTGTTCTGCCCGGCGAGAGCTGCCCGGGCAAGGTTGCTTCGCGGCGCTGGTGTTGCGCTCGCCAAAAGTCTTTCTTCTGGCGCTTGAGCGCTCTTTTGGCGTGTCGCCTCACACTCCCTCCCCAGTGTCAACGGAATGTGACATATCTTCTGGGAAGGGTAATCTTTCGACCCGAGCGTGTTGTCACCGGTCGCTCAGTCGGCGACGTATCTTGTACAGTCTTTGAATTGTCACTATCACACTTGCTTGGAGGTGGCGTAGATACGCGCTGAGTAACCAAATAGTCCTTGTCTACAGTTTGGAACACTGGTTTAAGACGGTCGAGGGACACCGTTGTTCGGCGTCCGTTCACAACGATGTCGAAGTTTTCTCTCGGCGAGAAACTACCTCGAACGGGCCGTCGTAAGGCGGTTGTAACGGTGTGCGTACACCGTCATGTCGTAGCAGGACATGTGTGCACTTTTCCAAGTGTGGGTGCACGAAAACACTGCGTTGGCCGTGGCTGGAAGTGGGGGTTGGGCGGACGTCGGCGAAGGAGCTCCTCAGGTCCTCCAGGAACTGCTTGGGTGACGACGTGGTCTCGTCAGTTGACGGGCAAAAGAACTCGCCTGGTAGACGCAAGCTCTGCCCATACACGAGGTCTGCGGTGGTCGCTTGTAGGTCTTCCCGGAAGACGGAACGGAAGCCCAACAGGATGGTCGGGAGGGCAGAGGTCCACTGCTCCGTGCTGTGGGCCTTCAATGCCGCCTTGAAGGGACGGTGGAACTGCTCCACGAGTCCATTGGCTTGCGGATGGTAAGGAGAGGAACGGATCCTCTTGACGCCCAGAAGACTGCAGAGGGATCGGAACAGCTGGCTTTCGAACTGCCTGCCCTGGTCCGTCGTCAGGTACGCTGGAACGCCGAATCTTGACACCCAGGTGGTGTAGAACGCTTGTGCCACTGTCTCGGCAGTGATATCCTGGATAGGCACGGCTTCCGGCCATCGGGTAAAGCGGTCGATCATGGTGAGGACGTAGCTATATCCTCTGGATGGCGGCAGGGGTCCAACCAAGTCTATGTGTACGTGGTCAAATCGCCTCGTTTGGTCAGGAAAGGAACCGAGGGGGGTCTTAGTGTGTCTATACACTTTACATTTTTGGCATGCTAAACATTCCCTCGCCCAAGTGGTGCAATCCTTATTAATTGAGGGCCAAACGAATCTAGATTTGACCAGTTTAGTTGAGGCTCTAGTGCCGGGGTGGGACAAGTTATGCAAGTTTAAGAAAACCTGTTTGCGAAATTGTTCGGGAATGAATGGTCTGGCTGCTCCCGTTGAGATATCGCAGTAAACTGGGGTTTGGGATTCTGGGAGGGTAACTGTTTTTAACTGAAAACCCTGGGGATTTTTTAGTAGCTCCCCTAGCTCTGTATCCCTCAGCTGAGCCTGTGCAATTTCATTAAAGTCGATCGCGCTTGGAATGGTTATCGTGGCTATCCTAGACAATGTGTCAGCAGTTATGTTTTCGGCTCCTTTGATATGCTGTATATCTGTTGTGAATTGGGAAATGAAGTCAAGTTGCCTACTCTGACGCGGCGATCCTTTATCCGCTTTTTGTCGAAAAGCGTAAGTAAGGGGTTTGTGGTCCGTGACTAGGGTGAAATTTCTGCCCTCGAGCATATGTCGGAAATGTTTTATTGCTGCGTACGCGGCCAGCAGTTCTCTATCGTACGCGCTATATTTCTGCTCAGTTTCTGATAACTTTCTAGAGAAAAACGAGAGAGGTTGCAACTCGATATCAATTGATTGGAACAAGGCACCTCCTATAGCCAAATCAGAGGCGTCTACTTGCAGCACTAATTTTGCATCCGGTTTAGGGTGGGATAATAGTGTAGCATTACAAAGGAGCTCTTTACAAATTTGGAATTCTTTTTCTGCCTGTTCGGTCCAGTCGATTTTAGTATTTTTATTTTGCCTAACACCCTTGAGGTACCCATTTAATGTGGTTTGATTGCTAGCAATTTTTGGCAAAAACCTCCGAAAAAAATTAATAAATCCCAGAAACCGTCGTAGTTCCTTAATGGTGGTAGGTCGGGGGAAATCTAGTATAGGTTGCACTTTTTCCGGTAAGGGTTTTGTACCGTCTTTAGAAATTAGGTGTCCTAAAAATGAGATTTCTTTGACATTAAACACGCATTTCGAAGCGTTTATAGTGAGTCCGTATTCGTTTAATTTTTTCAAAACACTGCGCACATGATTCTCGTGCTCCGTCTCGTTATCACTAAAAATCAAAATGTCGTCTAAGTAGACGTAACAAAAAGAGAATTCTCCAAGTACCTCGTTCATGAACCTTTGGAAAGTTTGAGCAGCTCCACAAAGGCCAAAATTTAGAAAAGGAAATTCGAAAAGTCCGAATGGTGTACACACGGCTGTTTTTTGTACGTGGTCTGGGTGTACAGGGATGTGAAAATATGCGCGGACGATATCGATTTTTGAGAAGATACTTTTGCCAAAGAGAGCATTGGAGAAATCCTGTATGTGAGGAATGGGATAGCGGTCCGGAATGGTAGAGGAGTTTAATTTTCGGTAATCTCCTACCGGCCTAATGCTACCTGAACTTTTAGTGACAACATGGAGAGGGGACGACCAAGGAGATTTAGAGGGTCGACATATCCCTTGCTGCATCATGTGTTGGAATTAGTTTTTTACTTCGTTGTGCAATTTAGGATTTAGTCGTCTGGGTTTGCTATAGACTGGGGGTCCGGACGTTTCAATATAATGCACCGTGTTGTGCTTTATGTTTGTTACATTAGGGTTAACTTTCAACAAATCTGGAAATTCTCCGAGCATTTTATGGAACGGGGAATCTCCAGAGATTACCTTGACCGAAAAGTTATCTACTGATGCTATTATCCCCTGTCGTTTGAATTTTGTGGTGCTATCGATTATACGTTTATTTTTTAAGTCTATGAGTAAGCCAAAATGCTGAAGAAAATCTGCACCAATAATAGGGGTTGGTACGGAGGCAATTAAAAATTTGAATTCAAAATTTCTCCTGAAACCTAAATCTAAGCTGAGTAATTTGGTACCGTAGGTGAAAATTTTTGAGTTATTTGCTGCATATAGCTCTAAAGAATCAGGTTTTAAGGATTTGCTGTTTTTAGGGACCGGAATACACGAAACGTCGGAGCCAGAGTCAATTAGGAATTTAAAATGGGTTTTTCTATCGTAAACATGCAGGCGGCTAGATTTAGCGGCTGTCGGCAGATTTGCTGCCGATACTTTTACCCCGACAGCCGAACTGGAGGTTTACGAACTTTTTCCTGGAGGTTTACGAACCGGGGGGCAGCCAGGTTTACATTTACGGGCCTCGTCCCCAAAACGGTCATGGTAATAGCATAGCTCGCCGTTTGTGTGTGCCGGCGGGGACCTATGCCGTCTACTATGGGGAGAGTGCAAGTACCTTGAGCTAGAATTACGTCTATCCCTGCCCATTTCGGCTATCTGCTGTATTAGTGCAGCTGTTTCCCTCTTTAGCGTGGCTATTTCTAGCGTAAGCTCATCAGTATTACCCATATTTAGTTTTAATTCTGATAAATTACAAGATAAGTAAGGGAAAGAAAGAGGGCTGACCAAACGAGACTAAAAAATAACGCACTTACCTAGAACATGGCATGTCGTTGCGGCTCCATACTTCGCACGTGGTGCTTGACTCCATTAGAAGAAGAAAAATCCAAAGTCCTGGAACTTCCGTATCACCACTGAACGTCTTGGTCACCACTGAGATGGTGCTCTGGATTACTGCTTATAAGATTTTAGTGCTACACCATCTACTTGATAAATGAAGCTAAGGCTAATTGCTTTTTATGAACTATTTATTAAAAACATAACAATAACGCGCGTGGCGTTTAGGCTTAGCCGCGATACGAGGACGAGAGAAATAACAGAGCGCGCAGAGTGTCCGTCGTTCGTTGAGGAATGTGTTCTGCCCGGCGAGAGCTGCCCGGGCAAGGTTGCTTCGCGGCGCTGGTGTTGCGCTCGCCAAAAGTCTTTCTTCTGGCGCTTGAGCGCTCTTTTGGCGTGTCGCCTCAACCTTGTCTAACCCCATTTCTAATTTCCATTGCCTCTGATAAATCTCCCTGGATTTTAACTCTTTGCATGGTTTTGTTCAGTGTAAGAGCAGTGAGTCTTAGGGTCCATTCATTAATTACGTAAGGATGATTTTGGCAATTTTTGACCCCCCTACCCCCATGTAAGAGACGTAAGATTTTTCAAACCCCTCCCCCTATTCTTACGTAAGATTCCATTTAGTTTTTCAAAATAATAAAATGTTAGGAAAGGATCAGTTTAACAAAAAAAGTTTAAACCAAAATTTATATAAAGATTTCTCTATCGTTTAGCTTTTGTTTTGTTTCGACTTTTGACAACTGGAAGATGGATTCAACAGTTTTATTTTTTATCTTAACTTAATGCTACTGCAATAAAAAAGATACATCTGATATTACCTTTATTTTTTTTTAAATTGAAGCTTCGATAATATGAGACCAGGACCAGGGGCACTATTATTTTTAAGTTTTTTAATTCCCTCTTCAACCTCAATTAATGAGGGAGGTGTGATATTATCTTGATTGGTTTCATTTGAGCTGGGTTCTTCGGTTTGCAAACACTCAGCATTGAGTAAATCATTAAAGTGCTCGTTCCATCTTTGAAGGATTTTAGTTTTATCACTCAGAATGACTCCATCTCTGTTTCTGCAAAGGTTGGTTCTAGGTTTGAAATCTCGTCGTCCAAGGTTTATCTCACGAAAGAAAGCTCTGCTCTCATTTGACCCTCTAAGATGTTCAACATCCCTGAAAAGATCTTCGTGAAATATTCGTTTTTTCCTCCTATGGATTTTCTTCTCCTCTCTTCTTCTGACTTTATATTCTTCCACTGATGTTCTTGAGTGCCTTTTACAGATCATCTTTTTATAAGCATCATTTTTCCTTTGGGTTGCAATATGACAGTCTGCATCAAACCAATCCCTTTTCGGGGCTTTTTTTATTTTTCCCAATACAGTATTACCTGTATCCATAAGAGCTTCCTTGAGGGCACCCCACTTTTCATTTATGCTACCAATGCTCTCAATAGCTCTATCTTCGAGATTTTTCGCTAGCTGCGCCTGGAAATCAAGTCCAACTGAGCGATTTTTTAACTGTTCACAGTCAAACTTTTCAAAGCGTTGGGCATGATGTTTACGCGCATTAGATAATCTGGCTTTGATCCTGCCAATAACCATGTAGTGGTCCGAATCAAAATTAGCTCCACGATAAGTTCTAGTCCGACATGTCTAGAATCAATCACTATATGATCAATTTGGTTAAAAGTTTCTCCGTCTGGTGACCTCCTTGTGAATTCTCTTGTGTTGAAATAATGTGCTAGATATGACCATGCCATGTTCGGCAGCAAAGAGAATAAGTCTTTGCCCATTGTCATTAGTCACATCATGTAGACTATATTTTCCAATAGTTGGTCATATTGTCATGAATAAAAATTAATAATCTAAAGCAATGCAGTTTTTTTAAAGAGAGGAAATTATTTTGCTGATTATCATCAATAGATTTGAATGTTCGTTTTTGTAAATTTATTAGTGGAACTAAATTTGAAATATAATCATCTGCCCAAAAAATAATTCCATATTGTAACTTTGATTGAATCCATGAGCTGTATAAAATATTTAAAAAGGACCTGTCTACGTAATTTTTTAGATGATAAAATAAATATAAGTTATATCGAAGTTATTCCTTAAATACTGGATATGTGTGGTAAATTTCAAATTTTGATCAATATATAATCCTAGGTATTTAAAACTTTCCACTCTTTCAAACAATTACAATTCAAAGTATTTAAACAATCATGATATTTAATATTCAGGTCTTGGCTATTCCTATGGATTAAACTAAAATTTATATATTTTGTTTTATTACTATTTATTGAAATATCATTACTTTGAAACCAATCCTTTAGTTTTATTAAATCCGAGTTTATATTTCTTTCTAATGTATTATAATTTTGAGCTGAGTAAACCAAAACAGTATCATCTGCGTATGATATAATTTTTCCGAAAAGTCTTAACTCGCATAAATCATTAATAAAAATTTAAAATAGCAAAGGGCCCAAAATGGACCCTTGTGGCACTCCCTTTTTTATAAATTTAAAATAACTTAATCTGTCAAACAGTTTTACGTATTGTTTTCTATTATACAGGGTGATTCAGAAATAATCATCAATAATTGGGGGGTAGGTAGAGGGGCCCTAGACAAGCTTTTTCGAATAGGGATGGTGGGGCGCAGCATTACCGTTAAAGAGCTAGGACCTAATGTAGTGCGAGCGCGTTTCAAAAGGCGATTTTTAGAAGGCCCGTGTGACTAAACAAAAGATAATAAAATGAAAAACATTATTGCATGAGGTACAGGAGTATCCGTACTACTTAAATCCGCAATGTGATAGAAATTGGACCACTTGCTAAACCATGGGGTGAGTTTTAAAACGTGCAATAATAATCTCTTAGTCAAATAATGGAGTTCCATTAATGGTATTTAGAAAAATGCTGATCGGGGAAGGAATTTTCAATGATCAAACAGTTTCAATGATCAATGTTACGATCATTGAAAATTTCTTTCCAGATCATCATTTTTCTAAATACCATTAAGGGAACTCCATTTTTTTACTAAAAGATTAATATTGCACTTTTGAAACTAGCTCCACGGTTTAGAAAGTGGTTCAAATTCTATAGAATTCATGAAATAAGTAGTAGGGGTACTTCCTTACCTCATGCAATAAATTTTTTCATTTTATTATGTTTTATTTCGTCACACGGGCCTTCCAAAAATGGCCTTTTGAAACGCGCTCGCACTACATTAGGTCCTAGCTCTTTAACGGTAACGCTGCGCCCTACCATCCCTATTCGAAATATGCTTGTCTAGAGCCCCTCTACCTCCCCCCCCAATTATTGATGATTATTTCTGAATCACCCTGTATAGGTACGATTTTAACCAATCAAGTTGAATTCCTCTAATACCTGCTCTTGACAATTTATAATGTAATATATTATGATTTATTGAATCAAATGCTTTAGATACGTCAATAAAAATTGCAACACTTTTTTGGTTTTCATTTATACTACTATATATCAAAGTAAAAAATTCATTCAGAACGTGTTCAGTACTACTATACCCCTTTTTAAAACCATATTAATTTCCTGCAATAAATTCAGAAGAATTTAAAATCTTAGTAAGTCTATCCCTCATAATTTTCTCTAAAATTTTTGAGAAGATTGGTAATACCGAAATTGGTCTATAGTTAGTTAAATTTTCTCTATTACCGTATTTATAAATGGGATAGTTACAACTGCTACTTTCAAGCTATCTGGAAAATCACCAGCCTTTAGCAAGTTATTTATAATGGTTGTAAATTTGGTGGGATTGTGCTTAAAAATTATTTTGTAAACATTTATCGGAATTTTATCATGACCAACAGCTTTATTTTCCCTGATTGAACTCAATACATTATTTACTTCTTGATTATTTAAATCATAGAGATAAAAAGAGTTAATACTTGAATGAGTTATTGTTCTTGTTAAAGCCCGATTATCATTTTTTGAGTTTGCAACATTTACAAAAAAGTCATTAAAATTATTAGCTAAATTGGTTAAGTATTGGGAAAAATACTCTTTTTATTACCCTTTCCAATAATATTGTTTATGAGCTTCCATTCTTTTTGCTTGTTTTTGTTACATTTAAGGAAATCGTTTTGATAATAACTAGTTTTGACCATTTTAATTTTATTTTTTAGATCTTTAGTAGCTTTTTTATAAGTATTTTTTATTGTTATATTAAATTTAGCCCCGAATTATTTTAGAATGTTGGGAATACAGCATTTCTAAGTTTTGGTCTGCCATCGAACATTAAATATTTGCTCTTTAAAAGAATTAGAACTCGTGAAAATATAATTTAATATATATTTCAATTTTAAGTCACCCAAGATTACTATTGAATCATATTGAAAATTTGGGACAGCTAGGACTGAAATAGCTAAAAAGCCTCAGCTTATTTCGTTCAAGTTTTACGGATCTTTTTATCTACTACAGAAATAACACTCCATTTGAGCTTTCGAACAAACTTTTCTCATTATAGACAGTGCAAGAGTATTCCAGCCACAGAGTGATATACTGTGTCAAATATAATCACAAACCAGCCTGTATGTGACGATCATACCAAATCCTCACCCTTCAATGGTCTTCTAGGAATTATCCGAAGATGTCAGGATGAAAAACAACGACCTTGGAGAGCTCGAGTACAGATTCTTTCTCTAAAAGTAGACAGATCATTCTAATCCAAGTTCATGGTCGAGTCACCCCCAAGGCAAAAATCTTTTGTATAATAGAAGCCGCTGGCATGACCAGGAGTCACTCTTGGACATCATGCGTCTAGTGGTAAGTTCTACTACCTTCCTTTTTTTAAGTAATGCATGTCAATGAAAGAAGAATTTCACCATTTATTGCTGGTTAAGCGGACAATAGGTGTAAACTCTCAACTCTCAAGCGTCACCTCCAACCGTGGACCGGTTTCGTCCTTGTTTGCGTTACCATCCTATACCGTGCTGATGAGTCCTAACAAGGACGAAACCGGTCCACGGTTGGAGGTGACGCTTGAGAGTTGAGAGTTTACACCTAATGCATGTCAATGTTTGTATTGCTAGAACCTGTTTTATTAATTGCGACAAGAAATTAAAATTTAGTGTTATTAAATTGTTATTCATTGATGTACTTTGTTATGAGTGTTATTTAACGACTCCACTATATGGCAACCCCTTTGACAGTTAATATCAGTATATTGTCTTATGGTAGGAATTATAATATTTTTTCAAATTCATAATATCATCTTTTATTATTACAACAACCGCTTGTTGTTGGTTCCAGAATGGGTCACTCTAGGATTCTACTTAACAAAAAATATTCTTCTACCTGTCTGTTCGGGGACTGACACACGGCCCATATTCCCGACATACGGTCCATATTTTGCGTTTTTTTTCGGTTGCCATCGGACCTGGAAAAAGTTGTGCTCCTATTGTCGCTAGTATTGCTCCTATGGAGCTGGCAGGGGCTCCCCCGAACCAGGTTCGTAGGTTTGGGCACTTTTCCAGGTACGGTTGCCATTTTTTTGTGGTGAGTACCCCTTATGAATACCCAGAAGATGTAATTGCAGTCAATACAAAGAAAAGAATATATGTAAATGTTAAATGTTTTTCTCAATTTAGAGTGTAATAATTGAAGAATCGGCAGTTTTAAAATGGGAATAATAATTAACAAATTGAATTGCTGTGCTAAAAAAATCTCCAAACTTTGCCCTACAAGTGAATGGAAAGAGGGAAAAAATAACTTTCCCATATCCTTGAGCACCTTGAATTTGCGAAATCGATGTCCATTTATTGAATTTTTAAATTTAATTTGAAATTAAAGTTAATTTAATTTGTCTTTCTGTTCTTATTCTTTGTGCTGTAAACTATACCAAAATAAAGTTTGATTTTAATTTAAAAGTGTTTTTAACTTTTTTTTCTGCATGGGGATGCTTGACTCCATTCATAATCACTCACTCCATTGATACTTCTTTAATGACTCAGTTTCATGATAAATTTTCAATTTTAATTGTCTTAGTCTTTTATATTTTTCCCTTTTGTGATGTTACGTAGGCGAAAGTAAAATCTAAATATCAATTTAAGTGGTTTTTAAGACTTTTCTTCAGTTGAAATTTCAGAAGGTTGAAAAAGGGTCCATCAACTGTTTTCAACTGTAAAATATTTTTGAATGTTTTTTCGATGATTGCTTTGTCTTCTAAATAGGTTCCTGAATTTCTAGTAAAAATTTGGTGCTTAAACAACGAAAATTCCATTACTAATACAGTTTTTTTTCTATTTTCTCACAACTTGGTTTTTGGACTTATTCCCTTTTTCAAACTGATGATTCAATAAAGGTTACTTAAAAAAACATTGAACGTCATAATAGTGAAACGAAAATTCGCTCATTCATTACTAAACTATTTCGTATGATGAGCTGGCCGTAATTTGGAGGTAGGAATTTTCGGTCCAGTGGGACTCGAGACACTGTCGTAGCCAGAACAAAAATTGGATGGGGTATTTGAATTTTAAGTGGGAATGGGGAATACTTCTTGGTAATATTTTCTTTGGTTATTAAACAGAAAATTTCTGACTTAAGGAAAAGTCGAGAACTCTCCCTGTCTACTCTCCTAAAAAACTTTGGGGAGAACTCATAATATACAACTCTCAATTATCTCTCTCTTTTTTTGGTCCCTACTTAACTGCATCTGACCTCAATTTTTTCAACACAGAAATGTTTCTATACGAGAATTGGTCTCCAAGATAATACGAGAATTGTTCACAGAATTGTTCTCCAAGTACGAGTAAATTGTTAAAATTTGATTAATTTATTAAGCAATTCATTTTCTTCCAGTTTATCCTGGTCCTTGCTTCAGTTGCCATAATGGCAACTGGCTATCCTGTCCGTTACTATGGAGACGGAGACGCAAGTAATCCTTACCTGTACTTGTCCGGAGGTATCTTCCGTCCATTTGAAACCACATACGATGATGACAGTGTGACTTACGATGGCTACTCAAGGAACAACTACAATAACTACAATAGGAGAAGTTACTACTACTACTAAAGGTAAATTCATGGAGAAAAAATTAATAGTACTATCACATGTGATTTCTGGTATAAAATATTTCCCAAGGGTTCTTTTCACAGAGAAAAAAACACTTGTGTTGCACTATCAGAAGGAGTATTTTAAAGCTTCATCATTTTTGGCATCTTCATCCCTCTCAAACTATTAAACTGTTTGATACCACTCTAAATCCCTCTTATTCTATTCATTTTTTACTCATCCTCTTTATTCCTGTCATCCTCTTCATCAGTTTATTCCTTTTTATCCCTTTTGTCCACGATTTCCTTCAAACCATATTCATTCCTTTCATCAAGGCCCATTCACATATGACTTTTATTATTCATTTTGGAAGAATCATCCAAAGTGAAAATTGTGATTTGGCGTTTCACTCTTTACACTCCTTCACGTTTCTATGACAACGAGTGATTGATAGGAGTGAATCACTCAGAATGAACAGTGAAAGTGAAACAATGTGAATGAGTACTATTCATATTTGTATTCATTTTCATCCTTCTCATCCCTTTCCTCTTTCTATCTTTAATCATCTTTTAGTATCCTATCCCCATTTATCTTCTTATCTCATCTTCATCCCGATATTATTCTTTATACACTCATTCCTCATCCCTCTATATACTTCTCTATTCTTCCCATCATTTACATATATACTATATACCATCTCTTAACCTTTTCATTTCTCTCATCTTCTTTATCGCTATTCTCTTTTTCAAGTGATATTTGTTTTTTTTGTAATAAATTAAGTATCTCGAAATTTCTAGCAATAATAATGTATACTGCTTTCAAACTATGTAAAAGGCCCAGCCTGGAGGTAGGAATTGGAACATTTCCCCATGAAATTAAAAAAAAAATTTCCTTCATTAAAAACTATTTAAATTTTAAATTATCCCGCATTTCCTTTTCAATATTACAACATTCCTCTTTCTAAACAGTAGCTTAAAATTCAAATGACATTTTAATTAACTAATTTAAAGATTTTTGTAGTTAGGGCAAAACTATCTAATATATGTATAGTGTATAGAGTTTATAATGTTTTATAATTTACTTAAAATTAATGTGTTCTAATTTGCCTTTTAAAGTGCCAATAAAGTGTTAAAAGTATACCAATGCTTGAAGCTTCAATTTATCGCCAAAAACTTTACTTTGATGAGTAATAGAAAATAAATTTTAGTTTTTTAGCTTATACAAAGGCATGGAAACTTTTCCATAAACTTTTAGTACTTTCTTAGTTACACTGCAATAACTATAATGCAATCTGTGTAATGCACAACCCGGAGGTAGGTATTGGAACATTTCACCATGAAATTTAACACAAATATATTTTCCTCCATTAATAACAATTTAAATTTTAAATGATCCCACATTCCCTTTTCAAATGTTACAAAATATTCCTCTTTCAAAACTTTTCTTATTAATTCCACGGTTAGTGTAAAACTACACAAGTGTAAAGTAGTAATTCTATTTTTATTCACTGTATTAATAAGCTTTCTAAAGCGTTGGCGATAGATGAAGGACTAACTGATAAATCTAGAACGTCAAAAATAAATGTTATTTCCCAAAAATCCTTGGAAGCAACCGTTCCAAGCCTACATAATAACCACCAGAGTATGGTTACAATGCAGCACGAATATTGTAACGGATCTAAACTAACTGGAATGGTTGATAAAACTGTTTTATGATGAGCGCGTATAGTTATGTTTTTCTTAATAAAAGAAAGTCCTTCATTTGTATTGTGTCCCTACAAATCCTTTCTCTCTCTCTCTTTGCAGGTGTGCATTGGTGCTTCATTCTCTTCACGTTTGTCCGATGAATCAAAAAAGTGTTTGTTTTTTTACTGCTACGAATGAATAAAGAGTTCTAATTTCGCAACTTGTTTTGTCTCGTCGTTTGTTTCTGATGGAGTTGTCATCGAGGGGAATTCTCGGGATGACGGAAATTTCGGTTCTGAAGCCATGACAGTGCGGGAATCTCTTTTTTCCTCTTGGTGGGTGTGGTTCAGTTTGCTCTTTTTTGTTCTTAATGATAAAGTGATTAGAGCGTTTAGTGGGATGATGAGTCGCTTGTTCGCATGCGTCTTCATCACTTTGGATTACGATGAACAATCGTTTCCGAAGTGTGAACAAAATAAAGAACTAGGGTGGATTCCCTTTCAACAGTGATTGGATTAAAATGAAATGTTGTAACTGTTCTTTGGATAAATCTCTGATTAAAATGCTAAGATGATATAAATAACTGAAAAAAGTTTTATTTAATAATAATAATCATGGAATATAAATGCTATTGCAATAGAGTTGTATACAAAAGAAAATAGCTTTGGACTTTTATATGGTCTTAAGCCTTCCAAAGAATACCTACAAAAATTTGAGATATTAATTTTATATTCAATTCTATATCAGTTAGACACTGAAAAAGTTCTAGTTTAACTCCCGAAAAATGTATTTTCTTAATTTTTAGAAATCCAATCTTTATTTAACAAATTATTTTAGTTGAAACTCACTGGAAAGTTTGTTTTATACAACTATCTGACATTCTGTTCAGCTGATGGTTTTGGAAACGTGAATTTTAGGAAAATCGTTGATGAAATTGGATTACTAAAGAAGTAACTCAAGGTTCATTCGATTTCTGGTTCTTATAAAAGCAAAAAATTACTTTATGTTATTAAAAAATTATTTAAACGCCTATATTAACATGGAAAAAAATCCATACAAAGAACTATTAAAATTTCATTAAAATAATATATTAGGGGGGAAATATCGAGATTAAAAAAATTTCAAAACTACTTTATTATTATTTTTTTGAAAAGATAAGCTGCGAAATAACAACTTTTTTTTAATAAAAAGGAAAATATAATGACAATGTTGTACACAAAGTGGTATCGGTACTTCCAAATGAAAAACATCTTCTAGTATATTTTATTTGTAATCATTGTTTATTTGTAATCAATATTTTATTTGTAATCAATATAAACTTTAAGATATTTTATTAAACTAGGGAGCTACCGCCCCCTGCTCGCTATCGCTCGCCAACCCCCGTTAACTGCTGACGCAGACACTTTTGGACAGCTTCACAATTCCCCACAAAACCCAGCTCACTGCACTTACTCACTTTATAAAACATTCTTAACACAGGGGTAGTACTTCTCCGTGGTATTCTTTCAAAAATGGCGAATATTTATTCAGTGGTGGAATTTTATCATTTCCTTTATGGTAACATGAATTGGCGGATCGCTTTATAATTCCAAGAAAGGTTCATATATAGTTCCCGCTAAATATGAACCTTCCCTTAATGTTTCAGTGCTTCCCTTAATGTATCTGTGAAAAACACATTACCTTAGGGAAATGGGTAAAAAAATGTTTACATTGCTCTGTTGTTAATTTTTATGGGCGTTGAATTCCGTTATAGTTCCCGCTAAATATCACTAATCTCTTTTGGACACTATAAAGTATAAATATTGCTAAATTGTTTCAAATTCATAGATTAAAGTGTTTAATTAGATCTATAACTATTCAGTTTATCATTAAAAATTAGAAAAATTGGTTTACATTTGAATATTGAGCGTTCGAAAGAGATTGGCGATATTTAGCGGGAACTATAACGGAATTGAACCCCAAGAAAATTAAAAACAAAGCAATGTAAACATTCTTTTACCCATTTCCCTAAGGTAATGTTTTTTCACAGATACATTAATAGAAGCATTGAAATATCTCAGGAATAAATTTAACTTTCTTAAAATTTGTAATGATTGACTGTTAAAAATGTAGTAATTATCTTAAACATCGCGAAAATTTAGAATTTTATCTTCATGAGAAACAAACTTCGAAGTTGTGTCATTTTCATAGCAACGACACCGAATGTCAAGACTTCCAACATTTTCATCCTTATTTCTAAAACATTCACCCGTGTTATTTAGTTGTTTGCGTTTTGTCATTATGAAATAAAGAGTTACATTTTACTACCTTAAAAAACATACTTGCAAAAGGATATAAAAAATAAATGCAAAATTCAAAATTTCCGAAAGCGAGTGTATATTTTATTGTAAATATAGTAATGATTAGGTTGCCACAACTACAAAGATAAATATAAAAATATTAATTTGTTATTTAAAAAATAAAAAATAAATTAATTATATATAAGTTTAAAATATAATGAAAACCGTTTGAACAACAATTAAACCCTTTGTGAACAACAAAAATATAAATATTGTTAAAAATAACACAAAATATATTTTTTAAATTCGTGTTATAAATAGAAAGAGGATTATTTAATCTATTTGAATATTAAAAAACCAGTGAAATATGTTTTCAATTGTTTTAAAATTCATAGTTTCTTGCTTTGTAACTGCGACCTTATCCGAAATATAAAAAAATGGAAATATTTTAAAATTGAGATTTTTTTAGAAATTCTAAAGGCACTTTGCACATCCTCAAAAGAATCCGGACAGTTTGATACCAAATATGTGTTATACGGATCAGTAATTAAAAAGCCTTTCTCTGGAAACCGTTCACCAAAAACTTTTTTTTAGAATAGAGAGATTAAAAATATAATATTTTGTTACATTATTTTGTTGAAGAGAATGTACTAAAATCAGAAAACGCAGCAACTCAAATTGTAGTGTTACATCTTTGAGAATTAAAAGTTCAAAAAATTATTTAACTTTAAACGAGGTTTTTTTCGAGGTACACAGTACAATGTTTAAAAATAAAATCCCTTAAAGAAAGCAACAGCTACTCGTCTATTCATTGTATAACAAGGAACGGACGATGAGAGTCTTTCATTCACCAAACACGAAAAAGCCGCGAAAAGCCGGCGAAAGGTCGCTTCATAAAGAAAGCGGTGACAGAATGAGAACGTCTCCATCTTGAAACAAAGTGTCGGGGTCAAACGCGATAAAATACACCCGGGAAGATCTGTATGATGACTCTGTAATTAATTTATTTGAGAGAGAGAAAGTTGTCAATTAACATTCATACTGGTGAACTGAGGCTTTTAATGAAGAGTGATATCTTTTTGCAATGGGGATGTGGAGTCGTGGAAGATGTACAAGTTTTCAATAAAAAAAAACTTTTATTCAAACATCAAGGTGCAAAGGCAAGAATAAAATACAGATAAACAATTAACAAGTAAACGAGCTAATAGGGTAGGTGGGGGCAAAGCCCCGCAGTTTTTAGTATTTTTAACATTGTGATCGAAAGGGGGTAGATAATCCCGAAATTTCAATTGGAGGTGTTAGATTGAGATGTTACCTACAAAACCAATCCAAATTTATACTCTTATTGATAGTATTTCAAGAGAAATTGACAATTTAGTTGAAAAAAAATTGCGGGTCTTTGCCTCGAAAAATGGGGCAAAGACACGCACTTTTGAATCTTCGTGTCCAAGTGAAATAAACATGGATAAAAAAAATGTTTCATTATAAAAACACTAGAAATAATCATCTTAATACAGTAGAGCCCCTATTATCCGCGGAATTGGGTGGCAAGGGTACCGCGGATAGCTAAAATCACGAATAACCCGAAAAAAGACTAAAAATGAGGTGAAAACACCGAAACAAAATATCTCAGCATAAAAACTATGTTTCATTGTACAAAAACATATTATGTAAAACTTTTAAAAAATGTACAGTACAGTAGAATTATTTGCTCTACATCTAAAATCTCTCTAATGTTCGTCTAAAATGTACCCTCATCATTGAATTTTTTTTTCGTGGCAATCGTGGATCATCCGCTCGCGAATAATGGATTTCTAATGTATTGTTTTAATATTTTTAAGTGAACCAACAATATTAAACATAAATATAATCTGTTTTAATGAAAACTGTCAATCTGTTGTAGCAACTCATTTCAAAGTGCCCAATATCTTTCAAAGGGGAGAAAAAAGGGTTTCAGTTTGAGGATTGACATCTCGGAAACCTTTATTCAACTTTTTAGGGATCCTGTAGGTTCTAATTTCCTTTTGGGGCGAATTCCCAAAGTTTTGAAGATGCGGGTATTTGCCCCAAAACACCTGCGGGTATTTGCCCCGTTTCACTTTATTTTGAAAAACAAGCCTTATTATTTTTAGAGACATGTTAAGGAAATTCTTTCAAGACGAAAGTGAAGTTCAAATGCTATCTTATCATTGGCTTATTTGTTTGTAATTCTTCTGAAGCCCTATTTTATGTTATGTTTAAGTAAAATATCAGAAAAATTACATCAAAATGATGAAAAACAAACTTACAGCATTTTTTCAACTCGTGAGTGACTTAGGGGTACGAACTTTCGTAGAACGATAGGTCACAGTAAGACAAACCAACCACCTGGTTTTCAACTTTTAAATAGATTATTAACAATTAAAAATCGCGGTGCGTGGTTTTGCCCCGTGCGGGTTTTTACCCCCACCTACCCTATATGTGTTACGGGCAAAGTGATTAATTGGGCATTATTAATAATGCCCAGAGTGGAAGCGGGCAAAGTGATTAATTTCATTCATAAATTTCGTTGAACATATCTTATTTCCCGGGAATTATTAATAATGCCCAATTAATCTCTTTGCCCATAACATATATAATAAAATTTAAACAGTTAAAGTTAAAGTTACATGAGTTTATAAAGTTGAAATTAAGCCACATGAAACAGTTAATACGGTATGAAATAATCCACTACTTTACAGGAGTGATGAATTCGGCATTCTTTTTCAACTCTATAATTACCCCATGCAAACATAATAGGACAATCTATATCTTAAATCAAGAGATTTATACCTAATATCCTTCCTTTGTCATAAGTTGTCATATTAAGGCCCTAATAATTTATCATCGGGCCAGATTAAAGGAACCCAAAATATCAAAATTATCTAAAAATTTAGGTATAAAAATATTTTTTTCATATTTTTTAATGCAATTCCAATTCCCTTTTTCTTCCAAAATGTAAAATAAAAGTATAACTTACAATTTTAAAGCACTTTTTGGTGACATCTTTGAAAAAGTCAACAGGCTAATATGAAAAGCTAGTACCAATTAATTAAGGAGTGTTAACATTTTTTTATTATCAACATACCATATAATATAGGGCCCGTTCATGTGTGGTGTGTCTACTCCTGAAATTTTCTAAATCAGGTCCTGGTTATGTTTCAAGTTGTTTACCATATCTTGTGGTGATGTAATTTTTTTTGTCAAATGAAAACTATGAGACATTTTATATAGACACTTCGAATTAGACATTTCACACTGCTTATATACTATTATTGGTCTGGTATCAGTCTTGTTCTTTGGATTTTTTTCGAGGAGTAAAAATACTCCTTGACTTTTTTAGGAGGCGTGAAGTTCATTTATGAGGATTGAAATATGGAAATAGCATCAACTGCTTATGGAACCAATTATTGATTTCATAAAAATGCTTTCTTTTTGAATTGACAAAAAATGAAATAGAAAAAATGAGGATGCACTTTTGGTTTTTAGCAATTATAGACTCTGTTAAGTATTAGTTTAAAGTATAAAACATTATAAATAAAATAACTTATTTTATATTAAATATTCTAAAAGATATTTTTATTTAATATTACAAATATAAATAATAAATATATTAGAAATTTGAGTAAAAAAATATTATTTTTCGATTTTGGTGGGGCGCCATGCATTTTTTAAAGCAAAACCTTTGTTAAAAATTTGAAGCTGGCTAGTTTTTAAAAGCGCATTTCTACTTAGCCAATTTCCGATTTTCAATGCGCGAAATTGTCGGAGGCGCTAAAAATATCTCTGTCTGGTAAAAATGTTATTTGCAAGTAATTGAAACCTCATCCTAAGTATTTCATCATCAAAGACAAAAGTTCATTGATTCAGTAACAGAAAAGTTCAGTAACAGAAAACCTTCCTTTTCTCATAAGTTTACTGGAATTAATCCATTATACCGCAATGAGAAGCTCAACTTTAAACACGATAACGGTTATCACAAAAACTGGGAAGGTATATTTAAGAAGGAGGGAATGTTATCTAGGAAAAAAAATAAGTTTATTAAAACTTTCCTCAAACTGATTTATATTTATTATGATCTTAAAATGATTTTGATACACTCTAAATACTTCTATATGAAAAAAAATTCCTAATTTTTCCTGTTTGAAAAATAAGAAGCACTTGTACTTGTGACATTAAATTACACCATTTCTTTTAAATTTTAAAAATTTCTCCCAAAAAATATTCATGAAAATGAAAATTTCCTCAAGTTTACTCTTCTCAGTTAAGAGGAAGGCTCAGTTCCACAAGTCTGGACTTAAATGATCTAAATCAGTTGTTCTTAACTTTTTCTTCTTGTGAACTTCCCCTTAAAACCTAAAAGACTGTGGTGAACTCTTAACTAATGTTATAGTTGTCACAGTAATTGCTGGAAAGAGAGAAACATAAAAATTTAGCTATGCTCACATAATCTCTTACCCTACTCTCATCTTTTAAGCTGACAAAAGAAAAGACACTGATCTTCCTATAACCTGCAATACTAGTATCCAGTGTTATTCTTAGGATTTTTTGGAGGAGTAAAAATACTCCTTGACTTTTTTAGGAGGCGTGAAATTCATTTATGAGGAGTGAAATACGAAAATAGCATAAATTATATATAAAGAGACACATTTCTTATAAAAACGCTTTTTAATGGACAAACTGAAATAGAAAAAATGATAATACTATTTTGGTTTTTAACAATTATAGAATCTGTTAATATAAGTAGAAAATATTAAAAATTATAAATAAAAGAATTTATTTTACATTAAACATTCTAAATGAAATATTTATTTAATATTACAAATTTGAGTAGAAATTTTTTTTGATTTCGATGGGGTGCCATGCATTTTTTAAGCAAAACCAAAATTCAAAGCGTGAAAATACGCCTGGCTAGTTTTTAAAAGCGTATTTCCTATTTTCAATGCGTGAAATACGCTCTCAGAGGCGTTAAAATTATCACTGCTAGTATCTATTTGTTTGATACCTCTATTAAAAATCCCTCATTATCATGAAGTTTTCGCAAACCCCCTTATATAGATTGAGAGAATCCCTAAAAATAGGAGAGGTTGATGACGAAGAAGGAAACGAATGAACTAGTAGTTGAAAACATGTTATGTATTGAGGAGAAAACGATATTAAAGGTCCTTCTGTGATGTAGGGAAGTTGAAAAGAACCGATAAAATTTAGTATTTTTGTATGCTACTGGTTTTACCCCCTAGAGGAGAGATAGTGGTGGACTGAGCAGTTATAACCCTATAGAATTTCTAAGAGCTAATTTCAAGAAAGACCTCCAAATATCACAGTCTCGTGATAACTGCAAACACGTGACAGCTTTCACGCGAGTGCAACTTTACTGGATATTGTTTTCACTGCCAAACTTTTCTGCCATGCAGTGTTGCTAATGCATGAACTCTTTACATCGCGTTTTGTAACCAAGCTTTAGCTCTTACCTTTGAATTTAAACTCATTGCCAGAAGATCTGTTAATCTCCTTAAGCTTCTTCCTGTAGGTTTAACCTTTAATTTATGCATGAATCATTGCTTAGGGTCTTGCTTGCTTTTACCATGGATATCCGAAATATATACTATCCAAAAGTAGTACATATAAAGTGTAAATAATATTTTTTGTTACAAAGTAGTGAGCGTATAAAAATTTGATGATTTGGAAACAATTGGGGAAAAACCCATAAACCAAATTTAAAAAATTATGTTGAAATTTATGTTTTAATTTTGAATTTTTCTGCTAGAAAAAATGCACAAAATCCTATTGATAGATTTTTTTCTTATTTTTCGGGGATAATTTAGACCATCATCTTCTCGACTGAAGGTTTTTGAAATTAAAATAATTATAATTTTCTTTAATAATTAGAAAAAAACAAGCTAAAAGATGGCGTGTAACTCCAAGGGGAAAAAAGATAATTCAGTCCTTGCGAGAAAAAAGAAAATTTTGTATTAAAAACTTGGAAAAATTTATAAGCATGCAAACTCATAATTTTCACGAGAAACAAGGACAAAAGAAGCTAAAAAAACCCACAGTTGTTTAAAATTAAATAGAATAGGATAAAATCTGAATACACAAATTACTATACTATGTTTTAATAATATGTAATACTCTTTTATGTGTCCTTAACTTCTCTAAGATATGGAGGTACTTCAGCCCAATAATTTTTCTTGGTGACGGACGTTGCGCCTTACGTGTTCTTGACCAAGGCAAGATACCTGGAGATCCACTTCCCATATCCAAGCCGCTTATGTAAATTCAAAGCGTCCATTTTTACCACCATATACGAGATGATGCTAATATGTGGCTATCCATAATAAAAGTTAACGAGTGGGCTCTTGGAACGAAGAACGATTCGAAAGTGCCACTCTGCTATGCATGTCACAGGGTAGCACGCGAACTGGAGCATCTTCAGCAAAAAGACTTCCGGTCAAGGGTGACCAAAGGGCTCCTCTATATAAGCGCTCTGTCCACCTCTCGACATCACACACCCATCCCAGAGACCAAAGATGACAAAGTTGTTGGTGAGTAACAGTAGCTCCTTCTGTCTTTGTTTGAAACACTGTGAACACACTTTGCCATTTTGCATTTTTCTTGCAATACACAGAGGGAGAGAGAAGGTATATTTGGAGATAGTTTTAACAAATGGATATACTTTACCCCCAGAGTGAAATATATAATTTTATAATAGTGAAGCTATTTTGATATCCATTTGCTTAAATTTTGGAATTTGAATGAATTTGAGATAATGTTTGAGATAATATTTTGAGTTTTGTAATGAATGAAAAATATCAATTATATTTCGAATAACTTCATAATTATGAATGTATTTTGCTGTTAATTTGGGTACATTAGGATTATCCGAGCATAAATGTCGAATTTTATGCTAAATTTCAAAAAATAATCAACTCTAAAAAAATCACCAATAAAATATCTCGACTAGCGGTGCTTAAATATAAATGGCAAACTGTGCAAAATAGGATGAAATTGAAAAACGACGTTTCATTTGCACATAATTTAATTAATATCTTTTAATAAATTATGTGCAAATGAAACGTCGTTTTTCAATTTTATAGCAGTGTTTAGCTTAATTTTTGTTTTTCTTTGAACTTTTACTTATCTTAAAACTTTTTTGTGTAAATAACATAACGCTGTCAATGTATAGTCCGATTGGAGAAAAATTTGCACCCGACTAATCCTTAAAGTACCTTAATTTCTTTTAGTTTTCGAATAGGGTGCATTACTTAGAATTTGCGAAAAATAAATCAATTTATATCTTAAAATTACATAACTAAATTGAAAATAAATCAATTTATATCTTAAAATTACATAACTATGAATTATGAAGCTATTTCGATGTGTCTACCGTTTTTTTTCCAATCAAGCATTTTCTTCAGTTGCATCTCGTTTTTGTTCTCTCCGAAATCTATATTTTTGAATCAATCATCCCCTCTTACAGAGATGAAATAAAGAATTCTGGAAACCCAATACCAAGGGTAGGCAATTGTTTTGCCTCGGAGGCCATAAACTGAATGCAGAGATTATGGGGGGGGCACACTTCTTAAAATGATAGCTTTCATTATTTATATTTGCATTATTGATAAAGAATAAACTGTACTAAAAATATATGGCAACTAGGAGTCGGTTTTCCCAAAAATTTTAGCTATGAGTATCATTCACGCATTATAAATTTAAATTAGCCTTTTACAGGACATTAAGTTAGTGAGGGTTTAGTTGCCATACTTAATTAGTGAGGTAATTTTGTGCAAAATACCAAATTTTTGGCAAAAGGGACAAACTGGGGTTCCTCTCCTCCCGAAATTGTTTTCTCTGGAAATTTCAAAATTAGTGTTTTATTTTTATTCAATGGGTAATTTTTTCATAATCGTGACCTAAACATCGTGGTGGATTTCCCCTATCCTCTTGAGGATAAGGAATTTTAGGTTCTATCAACAAATCTTGTAAAGTTGTCAATAAAATGTTTAGTTACATTAAGGGGGCTTGGGATTATTTATTTCTGAGTCTCGATGGACCTCCAAAAAACTTGAAGCGGGTCGCTATTTTCCCATCTCTGCCTTGCACTATTTTGTTATTATAAAAAAATTTCTTAAAATAAACAGTCTCTATTATTTTATAATTATTTATAAGCATTTTATAGGAAATGTAGTTATCTTTTTCATTAGGGTTTATGTTGATTTATATTCGTTGTTAAGTTACAATTAAGGCTTTTCAAACTTTTAAGGTGGCAAAAAACATGTTCCTTTAACAAAAAATATTTTAGTTAAGCAGTGATAACAAAATTGAAGATAGCAGAGTTTTAAGTCTTTTCTCTTAAAACCGGTGCAAAATTTTTAATGAAAAATTATACAGACCTTAGGATAATCTAGACCAAAAATTCAGACCAACCTTAGGTGTTACTTTTCCGTTGCCCATTAACTAAAAGCTACATATTCAGGCAATCAGATGAATGCTACAATAAAGTTTTTAGCTCATTAAATAAAAATTAATCTATTTAAAGTTTCGAGATCAATCAGAAAAGTTCACGAAAAAAATAATGTAATATACTGCAAGTTAAAAATTGATTTAGAAGTAACTAAATTATATCTATGTGAATTTGCTAGATTTTAAGTGATTCGAAAATCAAAACGAAAAATTAAAACCTTTTATTAGCTAGTACAAAAGTGACTCCGTTGATTTTATAATGGGTTCGTAAGAAGTAAAAAGTTAGGAATGGTGTTATAGGGCAATTTCATCTGGGAAAGGTCGAGATTCTATTTTTGGGGTAAAATTTTATGTATTGCTAATTATTTTAATTAATTAAGGGTAGGAAAACTATTTAAAATTGTTCTTGCTCTTTTATTGTTAAAATTGTTTAAATAACTTTGCAAGAGTCATGGAAAGACTTTCTGGATCCCTATATAATATTTTTGTTAATCCTGGCTCGAAAAATTAATTTAAAATCTCTAATAATCTTTAAAATCTAATTAAAGATGTCTAGACGGGCAAGTTTGTCTTGAAAGTGAGGATATGGGGAATCGAATTTTACACTATCAATAAAACACCAATATTATACTTGTCTCGCAGATGAAACACTAACTGCATCACTGACCTATACAAATACCTTAAAGTTAGCTATTTCGAAACAATAGATTGTTGTTTTAAGTTTAGTACAATAAATTAGCTGAAAAAAGCATTGCATTCATGGAATAGAGAGAAATTCTTCATTCCTGCAATTTTTGTTGCTCAATGAAATACCGAAACACAAACTCAATTTTACTTAGAATTTCTCAACCAACTCTAATAATCGTGACATCATATTCTAACAACGCATTTGAATATTTTTGAATAAACAAATATATTTTTGACCTACCAATCGTGTGTTTCTAGAAAATTAACTGTTTGTGCATCATCTCCAGAGTATCAGGAAATAATGCTATTTATCGATCTATGGACACAAGAGGGTTTCGCATAGAGCAAATATCTTTCCTAACAACTCATGAGAAGGGAACTATATACCAATTTTTTCTAACAGTAGTAGGTACATTCCAGGCAGAGAGATCGATACTAAAAAGTGTGGATGATTCAAGAGATCCTAAGTGAATTGAGATGATCTACTGCTGCAGATGTTTGACTGAAACTTTCCATTCTTTGGCTGAACTCTCAATATTGCACTTTTATAACTAATGCCACGGTTTAATAAGTGTTCCGATTTCGATTGAATTAAAGATGAAAGTAGTATATACGGATTACCTATTACGAGTACTCAGACATAGAAATTTGAGATAAAGAGAGTATATATCCACTATAACCAATTAGTTTTTATAGGGAACCATTTTAGTATAATCATAAAATATTGGTTAAAGGCATCCTATGATTTAAAATTTTTTTTATCTGTGGTTAAAGGATCATTCACACTATTTCACTTTCACTGTTCATCCTGAGTCGTTCACTCCATTGAATCGTTAGTTTCTGAAGAAAAGTGAGTGAGAAAAGAATGAAATTCTAACTCTTCAGTTTGGACGATTCCTCCAAAATGAAGATCAAAAGTGAAAATTCTGAATGAGCCTTAAGAGTGGGGTATCTCACCATCCTTATTCCCGGACTATACATAAAATTTTTAGTTTATACTGGTGCATACCGTTAACTGATGAGCAAGTGAGCAATAGAAGATAAAGCACCCACACAAACCTACTCACGTTTACAATAACAGTTAAAGATAATGGATCTGAAGGCCACACTATTATTTTTAAAAGTCTTAAAAACTCCAGACCATAAAAGTGAAAGAGAGCATCGAAAGTGCCTACTCGGGGACGTGCCTTGCTTATTCCGGCCACAACCCGGCCTTTTGTGCAACGAAGGTCGAAACCTCGCTGACCCATATAGACAACACGTGAGTGTCATCTGTCCCCAGGCTACATGAGACACTTTTTCCACGAGTCTAGAGAAATCCTGCCTTGAAGGAGATTGACTTGGTTTTCAGAAAAAAACATTTTGTACCTTTTTTGAATATGAATGCAATTATGCTCATTGGAATTGATGGCCAGGAATATTAATTGCAATGAAAAAAGCCTAATAAATTTTACTTTTGGTTAGCCATGAGTAAGGAAACCACTTGATTTTTTTTAGCCTTATCTTACTTAAATTTAGGAATGTGATTTTAAATTGAAAAACTGTTCCATATTTCCATATTTTATCTTTAAAAAATATCATATTTAATTAGACAGAGGTAAATTAAGGCTCTGTATTATTTATTTCATATTTATTAATATTTTCAGTTTAGAATAATTTAACTTATTTTAAGCAGAATTCACTAATTTAATTCTAAATTTGTGAAGAAACTTAAACTTATCCACTTTTTCGGGTTAAAAGACCTTTGAGTTATTGCCGTTTTAGTTACCCTCTACTTATAAAATATAGAGTAAATCTTAAATGCAACTTTTTAAATGAAACACAAAATATGGGAGTTAGTAACAATTTTTTATTGGAAGTACTCATTTGTTTGCTGTTACATTAAATACAACACCATGTCCGTTCACATTTGATCTTCTTCATTTAGCCTTACAGCTCAGTATGAGCCCTAGCTTGTTGTACAATTTTGTTCCAGGCCTCTCGAGATCTAGCCTTTGTTTTAAAGTTTGGGACTTCCAGTATTTTAATATCTTCAAGGACATCATCTTTTCCTTGGGCGTCCTCTTGGTGTTGTTCCCGAGGGTGTCCAATTTAACATATTTTTTTTTTCATTTCCTTCACATTTGATACATTTTTTATTTTAATGGGTATTTATGGAAAATCATTTTTAACCTATAATTTGTACTTTACCGTACTCTAAAGGAGGATTATAACTCAAAAGATCTTCTTAGGATAATTTCATAAAAACCTGTTTGGGAGCTTCCTTAGTATTTGAGGCTTTTCCTAACATTTTCTGATTCTTCCATAGAAAATATTCCATAGAACTCCATAAAATATTGGAGTTGTAACGCATTTCAGAAAGAAACTTATGGAACCGTGAATACGACATTAGGTTACCAAAAAAAATAATGTTTTTTAAGGGCCCTTCAAAATTTAAGTCCTACGTTTAGAGGAAGGGAGTGGGTCCTGTCACAAGGGAGAACGGGGAGACAGTCATAACTTTGTGACAGACACATACCTAACAAACTGTTTTTTCCATTGCTGTTAACATGGTAAAAACGGATTTTCTTTCATTTTTGGTTTTATTTATATATAAAAAACAGTATCTTTTTTCAAAGTAATAAAAAACAGTGAAATAACATTTAAAATTTTAAATCTGGTTCAACATTAAAGTATCAAAAGGATGGCATCACAATGGGGGGGTCATTAATGAATGGATCCTTAAGTAAGACCCCCCCCAGATCCTTAAGTAAGACCTAAACGCCACCATAAAAGGGATAGAAGTATCTAAAACGTGGAATCATAAGGCGAAGATGAAAAATTTATAAAAAAAACCCAACGGCTGTTGATTTTTGTGAGTGACCCTCATGACCCAATTCTTCAACCCTCCCAATTTTTTTCTAGAATGCGCTTCTCGTGCTCTTCCTGGCAGCGAACGCCAGGGGGCAGCTCGACCTCCTTTCAGGTGTGAAAGGGGGAGGAGGGAGAATCGTGCAAGAGAGTCTCCAAGACGACTCAAGGATTGGAGAACAAGTCATCACCAGAGTGATCCAGGAGCAGCCCTCAGTGTCGGGGATCTCCGATCTTGCTTCTAGGATAGCTGGCCCCGTTGAAGCCCGCAGAGTTATCGCCCAGGCTGCCCCTAGGGTCCAGTATGTGGCTCCTGCTCCTGCACCAGTTTCTGTTCCTGCTCCGAGGTATGCTATTATTATGATGTTTTACTATTATCTTACTATATTTGAAGAAGGAGGGTTCAATATTTTAATGACTTATTTTTTTTAAATGTGAAATTTAAAAAAAAACGAACGAATGAAACGACAATATGGAATTAAGTATGAATTAAAAAGCTAAAATTTTTCCAATTGTCTCGAACTCTGAAAATCTCAAGTATATAAAGATTTGATCTTTTGTTGTTGCTTATCCCAATCTGGTTTGACCGAAACATGAAACCAGAACCATAAAACCATTAGTCATCATGTATCTCAGAGCCACCTTTGATCTTTTAAATTTAGTTAAAATATTGTAAGTTTTTTCAATCATTCAAGGAGGATTGACTGGGTTATGTGAAGAGGGATGGAGGGCCTTGTGTTGTGTAGGCCTTATTTAAACTAAAAATGTTCATTCTTTGTCAATAAAAAGTTTGTATATATATATATATATATATATATATATATATATATATATATATATATATATATATATATATATATATATATATATATATATATATATATATATATATATATTCTACTTTTGTATTTCAAAATAAAAAAATTTATTTTTAGTAAAACATTTAATTTTTATAGGGTACAATATGTTGCTCCTGCCCCAGTTCAAAGGGTAGCGGCTCCTGCACCTGCTCCAGTCAGAGTAGAAGCTCCCAGAATCCAGTATACCGCTCCTGCAGCTCCCAGGATCCAGTATACTGCTCCTGCAGCACCCAGGTTTGTTTTTATTGTAATACGTTTGCGGAACATTCACAAATTCAATTCAGATTCTTTTATACAACTTTGATCAATGAAGATTACTAAATGCCCTGAACAATTAAGTTGGTTGAGTATGAAAAAAATAACCTTGTGCAAATTTTTAGGATCCAATATACTGCCCCTTCTGTGGCTCCAGCTCCTAGGATCCAATACACTGCCCCAGCTCCTATTGCTGCTCCAAGAATTCAATACACTGCTCCTCGAGTACAATACACTGCCCCAGCTCCTATTGCTGCTCCTAGAATTCAATACACTGCTCCTCGAGTACAATATACTACTCCAGCTGTAGCTCCTATTGCTGCTCCAAGGATACAGTACACTTCTCCTGCTGTTGCTCCAGTGTCCGTAGCTGCTCCTAGTATCCAATATGGAGCTCCTGGTGGAGCCATTGGCGGAGGCCGTATCCAATACGGAGCTCCTGGAGGAGCCATTGGAGGAAGCCGTATCCAATACGGAGTTCCTGGTGGAGCCATTGGCGGAGGCCGTATCCAATACGGAGTTCCTGGTGGAGCCATTGGCGGAGGCCGTATCCAATACGGAGTTCCCGCTGGAGCCCTTGGTGGCGCACGTATCCAATACGGAGCTGCCCCTAGAATTCAGTACACTCCCGCTGTAGCTCCTGCTCCTAGGATCCAATATACTGCTCCTAGTATCCAATACGGAGCTCCCGCTGGAGCCATTGGTGGAGCTCGTATCCAATACGGTGCTGCCCCTAGAATTCAGTACACTCCTGCTGTAGCTCCTGCTCCAAGGATTCAATATGCTGCCCCACGAGTTCAATATACACCTGCTGTAGCTCCTGCTCCTAGGATTGAGTACGCTGCTCCCAGGATTCAGTACACTCCTGCCGTTGCTCCTGCTCCAAGGATTCAATACGCCCCAGCACCTGCCCCAGTTGCTGTAGCTGCTCCTAGGTATAGTTTTTTTTACATTCCTCGAGTTAACTAAAATTTTTCTTTTGAAATTTTTATTTCATTTTACTGTTCAAGAGCAATTTTTTAAGAAATAACAAAGCCCAATGTGTCACTGTTATAGATATTCTGTTATTGGAAGCCTATATCACCTACGATTTTACTCTATTTGTCTAAATTTCAAAATATTAAATGTTTTTCGAAATTTGAATCGGTTTGTACCATCTATGATATCTTACACATATTTTTCACTATAGTTTTCTAAATAGATCTATAAACTTTTAGTTGTTGGTAACGGTGTATTATAAATATTTATGTATTTTTGGACTGCTATGAAATATCCACTTTTAAAATATACCAATTTTAAATCTGACTTTTCTAGAAAGTAAATTTAAGGATTTATTACGAACTCTGAAAGTCAGACGTTGTTTTAAAGAACTAACATTATAAATAATCTTTTTAAGGATCCAATATACTGCTCCCCCAGCGGTAGCCCCTGTTGCTCCTAGAATCCAATACCAAGCTGCCCCAAGAATTCAGTACGGAGGTCCTGCTTTCTCTCTTGGAGGATCTCAAGGTCAATACGGAGGCCCTGCTTTCTCTCTTGGAGGATCTCAAGGTCAATACGGAGGTCCTTCCTTCTCAATCGGAGGCCCTCGCGTGCAGTACGGAGGCGCTCCCCGGATCCAGTATGCTCCAGCTCCAAGAATTCAGTACGCTCCTGCCCCTAGGATCCAATCTGTAGCTCCAGCTCCAAGAATTCAGTACGCTCCTGCCCCTAGAATCCAATCTGTAGCTCCAGCTCCAGCTCCACGAGTTCAATACACCGCTCCCCGAGTCGTTTCACGACCTTCTCCAACGATCTCTTACACCAGACCAGCAGCTCAACTGACTCCAATCTCCGTCTCCAGCGGACAAGGCGTATCTCCTATCCAAATCTCTCAACCAGCTCCAATTCAAATCTCTCAACCAGCTCCAATTCAAATCTCTCAACCAGCTCCTGTCCAAATATCTCAACCAGCTCCTGTCCAAATATCTCAACCAGCTCCTGTCCAAATATCTCAACCAGCTCCTTTCCAAATCTCTCGACCAGCTACCATCCAAATATCTCAACCAGCTCCTGTCCAAATATCTCAACCAGCTCCTGTCCAAATATCTCAACCAGCTCCTTTCCAAATCTCTCGACCAGCTACCATCCAAATATCTCAACCAGCTCCTGTCCAAATATCTCAACCAGCTCCAATCCAAATCTCTCAACCAGCTCCTTTCCAAATCTCTCGACCAGCTACCATCCAAATATCTCAACCAGCTCCTGTCCGAATATCTCAACCAGCCTTTCAACCAGTTGCAATATCCAGACCAGCATCGGCTCCAGTAACTATCAGTCAGATATCTGGTTCATCCGTGTTCGGCCAGTCCCCTGTTTCGTCTCTCCTGTCCCAAAGTCCTATTCAACTGTCGCAGTCATCCATCCCAGTGTCGTTCGGTAGTATCCCATCCTACAGCATGCCTTCTCCCATCGGAGGATACACTTTTGGGGGTCTAGGGGCCGTCGCAGGACAGTACAGCAACTACTTCCCAGTCAGGGCTTTCGCCACTAAGAGCATCAAAAAGTAAACTGAGAGTGGTTGAAGGTAAGAATTCCAACAGACACTCCGGTGTTGGTCTGCTGGTATTGGAACTTTGCAATTAAGAAAGATTTGAGAAACTGGTTACTTACCAATTAAGAGACTTATTTTTAATTTTCACAGAATTTTGGGACAGTTTTTAAAGTGATATCAATGTTACAGTTTAATTAAACCATTTACATCACACTGATAAAGATAATAAATGAGCTTACGCCGTTGCAATAAAAGGTTGAAGGTACTTTTTTCATATTTTTTATTGAGAAAATGCGGGAAAAACTTGGTCTGAAGGAATTTCTCAAAGTTTATCTCACTAAAAGAAAATTAACTGTCACAAAAATTATATAAAACGCAGAATTATTCTATTGGAAAATAATTCCCAGTAATTTTTTTTGGCTTCATGCTGTTTATTTCCAACCCGTAGTGAGCGTGTTCATGTGAAGATGGTTCGTACTAAGAAAAGTAAATTTAATAGTTAAATTAAAATATTTTTTGATGTTATATTCTGGGAGAGGCGATTTCTTTTTCTTACTGATTGTCTTTCTGTTTTGCAGGTTGTTTGTTTGTTTTTGTGCAGTCATAAGTGTCCTCTTCATGTGTAAGAGAAAAAGAAAGTCTATATTTTTCCTAATAAAAGTATTGTTTTTATATGATCTTGTTTTACTTGTTGACTGATCGGGTGGTTTGTGTGATATTTCACTGATTATACCTTTAAATGTTTCCTTTTGAATCAACACACACGTCAGTTATTTAAAAGAATTTTTTATAAAGGAAATAGTAACTACATTAACCCTTAGCAGTGGGGTCGACCCCGTTCCACGTATGCCGCATGTGGCCCTCGAAAAGATTTTCATGGCACTCGACCCCAAATTAAAAACTTATTCAAAGTAAATGGAATATATTTCAATCTCAGTTTTAATTTACAGAAATGGGCTAAAAACGAATTTTTCGGGTCGAATTTTCAAAATTTCTCAGGGGAGAACCCCCGAATCCCTTTAGAAGTGTTTTAGACCAGAAAACCAAAATGCCCATCAAAATAGCATCAGTAGAAATTAAAGCTGGGGACCATATGGCTTTATCATTTTAGAATATTAGTTTTTCTTAAAAAGATATACAAAAGGTCAAAATGAAGGGAGATATCAAATCAGTAGATATTGTTGTGAGTTTTAAATAACATTTTATCTACAAGTATTATTTCAGAAATATTCTATGTAGGGCCACAATTCTAACCATTTTCTAACTATCAGAAAAGAAATACCCAACCTCTTCTATCACTTTTACCTTGAAAACGCTTCATGCTCTTTCATGTGAATTACTTTATTCCGCTGTAAATTGCCTAAATTCCAAGAAAGTTTTTCTCTTTACTTTGAACTAATTATTTTAATAACACATCTTTAATTTTATTAAACAAGAAACAAGCTTTATCCAGGGCATTAGTTTAAATAAGGTAGGGTTTTAATGACCCAGCCAATATTTTTGCATTGCATTTTTTAAGTGAGAATATCTTATGCATCTAATCGCAATAAAAATAAATGATCTTATGTTAAGATATAAGATTGAATGGTCTGTATTAAAATTTATTAATTTAAAATTGTTTTTTTTACTGTCTATGACACTCGCCTCCCTTTTAAAAGTTTAATTGGCACTCGGGTGACTAAAGGTTGGACCACACTCTGATCTACGGCATTATGATTCGCTGCAATTTTTTTTTAGAAAAAAAAAATTTTTTTTGAGTCACTAAATTGAAAATTATTGAATAAAGATCTTTAGGAAAATAATAAAAAGCACAAAATAGCTTTTATGCAAAAATAAAACAACCATCTTTGGAAAATTCAATCCGCTAGAGCCAATTAACTATATTTATACTTTTGAGTATTGTCAGTACACGGAGTGCTAAAATAATCTCAGAATACAAAAAAACATGGATTTTTTTATCGCAGTTTTTAGTCTGAAAAAATAATACACTTTACTTTAACAACTAAAGCTTTTTGGCTTTAACTATTTTTTTGTGGGAACAAAATTTACAATCATGGGAATCCGATTAAAATGGAAGCTGAAAGCACAACTTCAGTTAAATCTATTCGCATTTCCCGCTGAAATACGCATCATAAAACCTTTCTATTTAACCTATACTCTCTCATCCCTTTGAATTTAGCGTCAGACAACGATTTTTACGTCAAAAATTTAAGTATTAGAGGTAAAAACTTTAACCAAGTTTATTTTAGTAGGTTTATTACCTTCATGTCTTTCTAATTTTATCTTTTTTTACTTCTATTTTACTTTTTTTTCTAGATATCGTCCAATTTTTAATTTAAGGTAAAGTAGGGAACTTATGAATTTTAGTTTTTAAACTTTTTACAGCAATAAAAAAATACTGAGTCTGAAGTTTCAGTATTTTTTCTTTAAAATTAACTGGTAACGATTTTCTTTTGGGCAATTTTTTATGCATAATAAATACATACATTTTCTTTTAAACTCTGACTCAAGTATCCCCATTACGAGGGAGTCTTAATAAAGGGAAGCTTAAACACAACTATAGGCTATAGGAATACTAAATACACCAGATCTACTGAAGCAAATTATATTATTTACGTTTGGGACGAAGTAAATCATATTTTTATACGTTACGTAAAGAAAAATAAGAGTATGTAAAAATATTCTTTTTATTTTTATTCAATTGAAATTTTTTAGAGAAGAAATAAATCTAACAGCAATTAATTGATACACCATTTTGTTTCATTTATGCATTGCTATTAATAAATATTCTTTTCATTTTGGGTGAAAACCATAAATTTTTTCTTTAAATGTGTCTTAATAATATCTCCATCTTTAGTAATCGAGACTGAGGGAAGATATAAAAGTTAATATCTACTATAAAATCAAAACACTTCTTGGAAATAAAATTCGAGAAAAACTTTTCTTAAAAATATAAAAGTTAGAATGGATAAATAAGTAAAATTTAATGCAATTTAAAAATTATAAATGAAATGTTTATTCTATTACAAGACAGTATCATATCAAAAGACAGTTAAAAAATAAAGAGTGCAGAGCGCATTCCTAAAAGTTACTGACCATGTGAAATTCGTTAAAAACGACCATAAAATTTTCAAGAAAAACTACAAGAAATACGAACTGATTGACCGAAAAAATAACCAACATTCTAGAAAACTCAAACGGGCGTCTGTTGGTGTTGATACATTGTTTGTTAAATGGTGACCTGGATCTTGTAATTTTCCAAAACCAATATCACAAGAATAGATCTAAATTTATTACAAAAAATATTTAACTCCCTTCTTTAATCTTTTTAAACTGAAAGAATAAAATTAAGGTACATTGTATAATATACATTATGAAAAGAAAAACTTTTAAAATCAAGTTTAAGTATTTTTTTTAAAAAGCATTGTTTAGTGTTAAAGAAATTGCCCCCTGTAATTTTCTGTTAAAAACAAAATTTCTTGTATACTATACATTTATTTTTACTCAATAATCAAAGCAATTAAACTCTTCAAATGATTTTATTTAGTGTGAATTTACAAAATGGAAAAATGATGAAAACAAAACAACTTTTTCTTTAGCCTGTAAGTAAAAAAAATAGTAATTAACCTTTGTTTTTTCAGTATAAAAGGTATATTGTTAAATTTAAAATGTGAATAAAAATTTTATATTGGTATATCCTTAAGATATGGCTTTGAATCTATAAGATTCTAAGATTCATAAAGGCTTTTGAGAGTGAGTAACTACAGACAGGAATTCAATACTTTTAACCCAATCACCTAGGTATGGATGTGGCTTAAAATTTTTAATGTTGTTCGTTTTAGCAAGGATACACAAAAGTTTTTTTTCGGTAACTTCCTTTAAAAATTTATGAAAAAAGTGCTGTCAATTATATTTATGTTTGTTATATTATTATCTATAATCACTAAAAAAATTGTAATTTGCATATTTTTGAAATAATCAGTATACATTAAAAAACTGAGTCATTAAATTTAATTTAGTCATCTGATTTTAAACTTACTTCATCTGTACAAATCCGGATTGAGTCCGTAATAGTAGTCTGAGTTATAGGGAAGTCCATGTTCTTGATGATAGTCCATGAGGTAATCTAGCATAGTTTTCTCTGGGTAGTACCTGAAGTCATAATGAGAACTGTGCCCTCCGTAGTGTCCATACCTGTCCACATGCAGAACCGCATTACTGTGGCCCAAAATGGCTGACCAGGCAGTTCGGCATGCCGTACAAAGAAGGGCTGCCTGAAAAGATTCACTAGATACAAGGAGCCATTCACTAATTAATGTTAAACAATTTTTTATTCCCTTCCCCGGAAGGAATAGTTTTTAGTGGATGAATGTTCAATTTATTCCCCTTTACATAATGAGTTGCTCAGGATGAAAGCGATATACTTCCAAAATTACAAAATTAAAGAAAAGCACGGATTTCGATCTATTTTAAGATCATTTACCTAGTTTTATTGTATTCCAAGTCAAAAGCTCAGTAAGGGGTATTAAAAAGCTGCCAAAAAATTGTGCCGCTAGAGAAAACCTTCAGTTACTCAAAACTACGTTCAGTAGACCATTAAATGACCAGAAACGATAAAGGAGAAGAAACTTCCAAAACTTTATGGCATAATAATATGAAATAAAAAGAGAAATATTCTAACCACAAAATTTCCTTCCAAAAAATGCCAGGTTGTAGGGAAGTAGTATTAATATACAAATTTGCTTATGTCAACTTACCCCATAGGGTATGCCAAGTAAACCCAGGTGTGTGGTTAATTGGCATCGTCAAGAGCTAACTTTTATTCTAATTTTTGCATTAATTAAACGCGTATTAAAACCATGAACCCTATTAATAACGCCTAAAGTGTTGTTAATTTAAGGACAAAAAAGTGTTTTTAAATGTGTTTATTTTAGTATAGAACTTATGCAGTGTTAGCTAATACTTGATGGCTAGTCAAATTTTTCATCCACATAGAATAATTCCATATTAATCTGTAAGCGGAAATAAAAATAATCATTTTCCGAAACCACCCCCACAAAGGATTCATTTTTCGACTTCCTGTAGCTCCCCGCCTCCATGGGGAAGAAAGAAAGGAAGATCATGACGTTCTATTCTCGAGTTTTTCGAAATCTGGAACCATATTAACCTCGATACAAATTGAAGAGCTTTTTGTGGTGTGAATAAATAAACAAAATTCGTAAAGGAAAAGAATTTGCGATATGAAACTGCTCTTTGGTGACTGTCGGTTCCTCAATGCGAAGAATCATGGACGTCCAATTTGGGAAACGGATTTGAATATCAACAGAGCGTGTACATGTAAATATGCAGATTATAATACTTCTCTTGGGAGAGAATGTCACGATTTGTAATACGAGAACGTGATGTGGAATATCCGTTGGGGGTTATGGGGGATGGCATGAAGTTGTTTTTGTCTATTCTGAGAAGAAATACCCAACATTAGGTTTTTGAGGTCACATGGTATAGCTAAATAGATTTCCAGCCTCCCCTTGGAGATTTCCAGCCCCCCTACTTAGGCCTGTACCTAAAGCATAATATTAATATGAAAACATTTTTATACATTTTGTTTGTTAAACATGTCAAGAGTAATGACAATTATATGAACATAATAGTAAGCGTGATAATTTTTCACCTGATAATTAATTTATTAGTGAAATGAATGATAGTAAAAAGCAATTCATATATGAATTTTTTACTATAAAATATTTTAATTGATAGTTTATTTATCCTTAATAAAATAAAGTATTATTGATTATTATGTATACTTATTATTAAAAAGCTTTTGGATGAAGTCTCAAACACTATATTTTGTTAATAATCATAAAAAAAGTAAGCTCAATAACTAACAAAAATAATTTTAATTTTAAAGAAGACTGCACAGATATAACATCTTATGGTAAATTAATCCCTGTTAACAATATTTAGGTTAAGATTTTGTTAGATTCTGTCCACGTAATCTTAGAAAAAAAAGCACTACAACAGATTACCTAACGTTACGTATAAGAATGAACGAATTATTAATCAGAGATTCTCTCTCCCTAACAATGCACCTTGGCTCACGGGGGTGCCGTGAACTTATGTTGTGAAATGCTAATCTATTTCCTATTTCATTGTTCCGTTGCTGTCAAAAGCTTTTAACAAGCACTTTTTAAAGATTTCACTTTCAAAAAAGGGTTTTGGGAAGTAATAATGTAACCCAAATTTTCAAAGGATGAAGTATTCATGCATTTTTTAATTACATTATAGTCTGATGGGAAAACCATTAGACTATAATGTAGAATAGTAAGTTTAAATTTATTTATATATATTCCAGATTTTAAAAAATTATCTTCTCCACGCTTATAAAAAAGATGACACTTCTTTAACTTGGACATACTTCTCCTGTTCTTTATACATAAATTTCTGGAGGTAAAAACAACATTTACTTGTTACTTATTGATTAATATAATCTGCGTTGAAAATTTAATTTTTAACAACCCCTTTCCTTTTTTTATTAACTTCACCTTTTAAGCATAGTTTCATGAATTTTACTTCTTTTAGTATTTCTGATATGGGCTTCAATCAAAATTTAGCTACTTTTAGTTTCCTACATAATAAATTATTTTGGAGAGAGCCAGCATTCTGCAGGATAAGATTTAAAAACTTTTTAGGGATTCAGTATCAAAAAAGTGTTGTACCCTAAATGGGGACATGTCAAAAAAAACATTTCCACCTAAATACAAACAAATACCTTATAACCCATTTCAAGAGATAACCATTTAAGTCTTTAAGGTCAGTGACAACTCGAGTTTAGTGAGGACTAAAACTTCTTAAATAAGCCCCTAGTTGTTTTACCAAAAAGCCAATATCAAGCAAGAAGTTTTAAGAATAAATAGCAATTATCTATCCAATTTAAAAACAATTTTATTCTTTAAAAAATTATAATCAAAAATGTTTGATGATGCATTTGGAAAATTATTCATTTTTTTAATGTTTAAAACCAAACATTCTATTTTTTTATCAGATTAGGAAGTCAGAAGCGTCGACAAAGTTATACTGTGAGGTGTCTTATATTTTTGGAATAAACTTTCTCAAATGACTATAAAAATTCTTTGGCACTAAAAACCACTTGCAAAAGTGCATTTTCTCAAACGAGAAGTTTTACAAAAATACCCATAGATTAGGTCCTTATTAAATATAAATGTTTTCTAAAACGTTTGGATCACTTAAATTTGTGAAATTTTGTTAATTCCAATAAATTATGAACTTTTCAAAAGCCGAGAATCAAGTTTTTCTTCTTCTCTTTACTTTTATAAAAATGAAAATATACTAACTTCATTTTTGAGAAAAAAATTTTATACTATTAGTTTTTGGATCTCGTTCGTATTCGCCCCCTCTTAAATACTGATGCCAATTACAAAATATGAATAAGAAGAATATAAAGATTTTAAGCGGAGTTCTGATTCACCACGTCCTGCGGGGTGAATCGGAACACCATTAAAGTTATAAAATTGAATTAAAATTAAAATTGTTTTTGCTCAAAATTAAAAGAACAGAACAAGACTGAGTATTTCAATGAAAAAATTTCACCCAAAAAATAATGTTTTTTATTATTTATTTTACGTTTTAAAAGATAGTGTTCCGATTCACCCCGTTTCACGTTACTTTCTCAATGAACGAAAAAGAAAGAAAAGATAGAGAGAGACTTACTAGGAGTGTTGTGATCTTCATGTTCGGATGCGAAGTGCTTCCGAGGGCCACCCCCGCCTTAAGTACCTCCCGTCTCGGTTGAGCGGTAGCGCGTGGGGGTGAATTTGCAAATTGCTCCGAAGAAAGGTGTGTTCCGAGCGCTCTTCAACACACTTCCAAGCGAAAGTGAAACTTTGCGATTGTTGTGTGATTTGATGTGGTGGTTGTGTACACGCTCAGTACGGATAAAGCTTATGCACACAATACACAAAGAACGCATGGAACAAATGCATAAGTTGATACCGGATACACCCTTTTTACTTCTTTAATTTCTCCAGAAATCGGGAGACAAGAGTATTATGGTTTATAGAGGATTTTTTTCTGGTATTTTTCTATAGACCTACATTTCAACTATCTTCAATTTACAGGTACAATATACCTACTCTCGATAAGATGAACTTCGTTAAGTCGAAAACTTTTTTTCCGAAAAAATATTTTCCCCTATATAAATGTTAGGTTTTCCTCTAATTTAACTTATTATGGCGAAAACTCTTTATCTCGAAATTTTTTACCCGTCCCTTCAGCTTCAACATATCGAGAATATACTGTACTCCAGAAATTTGCATATTTTTTATACTGGCGTCATCCTAGAGTAATGAAAGGATAGACGATTGTGTGTCTACATAGTTTTAGATTAAGATACGATTAAGATATAATATTGCAACCATAACTATGATTTTGAATTTCGTACACCTACAATATTCTTGTTTCAATTTTAGAAGCTAAGTTTTTGTTATAACTTTATTCAAAGAAGAAAAATAAGTTTTTCATTTCGAAAGATAAGTCGTGGAGGTTTAGCTTGCAAGATGCAGGTAATTTCGCTTACCTCTATTGCTAAATGGAATATTGGCCGAATGGTTTTATAATACATTTTTAAAAATTTTCTTGCAATAAAATAGAAGTTTGGATATATCTACACAAAAAAATATAATTTTAAGTTTACAAAAGGAAATTATGAATTTTTTTTTATTTCAGAGGGATTTGTTGTTGTTTTTTAGAGCATGATGACTTTATAAAGCCCAATAGAATTTCATTAGACCTACTCAAGCACAGGCACCCAGAGCAAGTTGAATTTTAAAAGAACCTTCTATTCAACTAATTGTAGCGTAATATAAAAATCCTCGTATAGAAAGTAAAATGTAGTAAAATATGTCTACCATAAGACACATGTCGAAAAATCACATAAAACATGCTTCTGTCTTGCTTTGGGATTAACTTTTAAAGTTCCTTGTGCTTCAAAAGCTGTAATCTTAGTAAATCGCGTGTTTATTTTGGTGAACAAATAATAACAATAATACTTAAAGCTTAACGTACACATCCTAAGTCGAAACAATGACAAAGAAGAAGAAGGAACTGATTATTGTCATATTACGTCCCTCAGATGAAGCGTTTTTCGTCTTCCGGCAGGTGAAACTGATCGTTTGAGTTCTGTTCATTGCCATTTTCAGAGTGAAACCTTTTTGAGATTTCTACAACGTGTAATTGAAAAGCGGAACCGAATTCGTTCTGAAAAGACATTAAATAAGAAAAGGGGAACGTGGAATGGACTATCATTACGAATTATCATCACGTTTTCGTCGCGTTTCTTTAACAGTTAGGAAAAGTTGTGTAAAAATATATTGATAGAGACAGAAAGGAAAGCTATTTCCATTTGCGATATGTTTGGATGTGGTGAAATTAGCTTAACGACTTTGAATATGTGATATATCACGTTGAATGGATGAAATTGCTCTACTATTTTAGATTTGGAGTAAAGCCTATTGAAACAAAGTATACATTAAAAAAGTGCATAGATCATAAAGTGACAGCTACAAGAAATTTTGAACTAGATACTTCCTTCATGCAAAAGGTTGAGCATAAGAAATGTCTGTGGAACATTATTTATTTTCAGATGTTTTCCGAAATAGTGACTTAATTATCATAAATATTCTTGAAGAATTTAAAAACGAAATTATTGCAGGAGCAAATTAACTTACAATTATAGCATACTATGGCTATGGCATTTAAGGATCATAGAAAAATCTAAATTTACCATGATACAAAATAAATCATATGCTGTTAAAGGTAATTTTACAAGGATCAATTTGATGATATAAAGTTTTTGATACTCGAGAAAGATGTTTCATGACTTTTTATAAAGAGGTTTACTTACAGTATCCGCCTACCTTTCAGACCATTTTTTTGAAATACTTGATTTACAAATTTTTTAAATTTTTAGTTTAAATGTACATCAAAACATTGATTAATGCTATAAAAACAAAATTAATTATATTATTTTCTAAAATATGAGGTAATTAGTGTAAAATTTAAGTGACTTTTTATAAAACCCCTCTCACTCTTGCCCAAAAACTATTAATTAGTGATGGGCAGGTATCGATACCAAATACTTAAGTACTCGATACCTATAGGTATCGAGTGTATTCGATACCCACAAAAGTATCGATACTTTATTGACATATTTCGTTTTAAATTTTTCAATGAAGTAATCTTTATAATACCTACTGTAGATCAAACGCAGCCTGTTTCCGTTTTCATTTTGCAACGCTCAAACCCAAGTCGTTATCATCCGCGAGAGAAATTTGACGCGGCTAGGTTTTTCCCCCGCCAAATCCTTCGCCTCTATCCACCTCCAGGCCCGAAGCTACGGGGCTTTTTGATGGATCGCTTTCAGTTTTTTGAATATTAGTCTGATTATGGATAGGCCCTAAAAAAATTGTCCCTTCAGGTTCATTTCCCGACATTGAAAAAAGTACTCGATACCTATAAGTACTCGATACCTATAAGTATTCGATACCAAAGTATTCGATACCTATAAGTATTCGATACCAAAGTATTCGATACCTAAAATTATCGATTTTGCCCATCACTACTATTAATTACCCCTATATAAATTTCCTTTGGACACAAGTATCGTATAACGCACTTATCTTCAGAATGGACTATTATCTAAGACATATTTTGATATGTAATTGTTTTACAGCATAAAATGTAAAGGTAAGTGAAAATTTTCAAAATTTCTACAACCATTCAACAAAAAAACGTCAATAAAAACAAAAATAATAAACTTGCATAAAAATCTGTAGTCCATATGGTTAATAACAGTGTGATTAATATACTGTTAAAATTTGGAGTGAATATCTGGGATAGTTTTTGAGTAATCATGTAAATAGTGGAGGGTTTTTATGCAAAATTTAGTTCCGAGAAAATTAGCTTCAAAGTTTATTTTTGTATACGATCGCATACGACTATCTGTTTTAAAAATGCTGTAATTTCTTTTCTAATTCACCTACAAGTAAAATGAAAACAGTTTTGTAAAGATAAAAGTCTAAAATACTTGAAAATGTAAGAAACAAATTTTCGAGGAAAAAGTTGAAAATCGTCATATTAGGGGTAGGCGGATACCTTAATTAGTTTTACGAATAAAATGTTGTTGTCACCCCTTGAGAAAATCATTTTAAAGTTGATTTGAATAATAACCAACACTGAATTTTTTTCTTCATTAGCTATTTATTATTATCATACTATTCAATGGTATTTCTTTTCTTTCGGAAGAACTCCCAACAGCATTATTCAAAGAACCTATTCCATCAGCCCTTGCACTGCTTGTAGCACTCGTCTTCAGACGGGAATCTGTTTCCGTTGCCGCCGCAGCCTCCGTAGACGAAAAACTTGCATTTTCCAGTTTTCCCGTCGTAATAGAAACTGGGGACGTAAGCACGACAAAGGCCGGACTCGCGCTTTTCATCGCAGTCGGGATTTTTTGCGCTACCTGAAAGAAAAACGATAATTTGAGGGTCTAATTCTATCATTGACGCATCCCCACCGTTTCAAAATATTCATGAACTCAGATTTTATAGCATTTGAGCATTATTTTATAGCATTAAACTTAAATTTGTGACGAAGGTTTAATCACGAAACTCCTAAAAAAAACCAACACACACACACCATCTTCTAAAATAGACTCTAACTAGATATAGTTGAAACTAGTTTCATCTAATTTGTAACCTCATTTAATGAAAATTTGCAATTGGAAGTATGTTTCTAAGGGAAATATTTTAGGAAATAACCTATTGTTACTCTACTACCACTCTATTTAAACTACCTGTATTGACAAAATTATCATTACTTTTTTAGAAATAGATTGTTATTCCGGTAACAAAACTGTTACCGTAACAAATGGTTTAAGATTGAAGCAAAAGTTTTATGTGTAGGATGATAGAAAACTCTAAATTTAATATGAAAGCACCATAAAATCTTTACGCCGTGTACTAAATAACGAGTTATAAATGTGACAGACATTTGGCAGTAAGCATTTTATACTTAACCAGCTGATATACCCGCCGTTTCTTTGGGGGGAATAAAAAGGTTTTTCAAATAATAAAAATTAAATAGGTTTTTATTTACTTTTCCCTGTCCGATGTCTCATTTTAAATTTACAACACGATTTGAAAATTATGATACATTCCAGGAATAAAGAAAAGTTTTCAAATTTCAAACATAAGATGAAAGTAAACATCATTTTATTTAAAGTGCTGCTGATGTTAAAATTTAAGCATTGCTTAAAATTAATTTCAATTGAATCTAAAAACTTTTTCTTATAAATTTTTTTTATCCAAGAAAGACATTTTGGTAGAAAAGAAAGACCTAGAGAAAGTGGTATTTTGACTCACTTGGAGACCTTTTGAGTTACATTCGAAGAGGGCCACTCTTTGTAAGTCACATAATTTTCAAGGGAAAAGAAAGTATAAAAAATTAAGAAGAGCTGTTTGAACCTCGAAAATGGAAATCCGAAAAACCCCTTCTTAGCACGTGCGTCGTGCATACAAGGTAATCTCTTCCACCGTACCAAGTTTCGAGTTATCAGACCTGACATATTTCACTGTGCGTTGATGAGTGAATGTGTGGGTGAGTTGTAAAGTTCTTTGTTACTATTAGAGATTCTTAAAAAATACCAACAATGAATTTTAAATAGTATATTTATTAACCATTGCACAAAAGACTGTTTTAAGAGAGCTTTTCTCTTTGCCTTGGTATTTCTAAATAATCTTTTATAAATACTGTTCTCTCCCTTTTACCAGCCCTTGCACTGTTTGTAGCAGTCCAAAAGTTTATGGAAATTGTTTCCGTTCCCTCCGCAGCCTCCGTAGACGAAATACTTGCACTTTCCAGAGTCCGCTTTGTAATAGAATCTGGGTTCGAAGCCACTACATGGACCGGGGTCACGCTCTTTATCGCAGTCAGGATTCTTTGTTTCGCTACCTGGAAGAGAAACTGGAATTTGAGGGACTATTCTAACCTGCCCCGATTTGTCAAGTTTTTTGAGGTTTCCCTTAAAAATATCTTTGTGGTACTTCCCTTTTTTATGACCTTTTGTCTTTTACCTAAATCACAAAAACGAAGATTTCACTGTTCAAAAAATTTGACCTTCAAAATTTTTTCCTTGATGAAAATAGTCATTTGTTATAGATTTTGAGTCGCTGAATACAAAAATGTGCATTAAAATTCTGAATTGACTCAGGATTTTTAGGGAACAGCCCCTCCCCCTTTTTACGTTTTTCGACGACTTAATAACTTTAAACTCGTTTTTCAGGGTCAAAAAGCATTGCTTTAGTCTTCAAATTGCCCCCCAGGGGACAAGAAAGGTTCAAATTAATAAAATATGATAAATTTATAACAAATGGATAGGTTTAAGGGATAATTATCCCCCTAAAAACGGAAAAATCGTTTCAAACAGTAGGATTTGTTTTACCCTATTTATTTCGCTTATTTTTAACAAATTCCCATTTGAAGGGTCATGACCCTTCCCCAAGGACCCAAATTTGAACACAATATGCAGCAATAATTGTTACTAAAAGCGGCTGAGGTGTTATCCTCCCAGAAGCCCCCGCGGAAGAGTCCGGAAGACTTCCAGAATCGCGAAGGCGCCCGCGAGCTCAGGAATGAATATTGATGATTTTGAAAAGATTACAAATGACGTTTTTCTTACATTTTGGGTCTATCCTAAGTAGAAACTATTCAGTTCTTTAAAAACTGACCGGTTTTAGGGAGTGAGGATTCCATGTTTCAAGATGTTAATAGATGGAATGGCTGTGGATAAAACTTAGGAGGCATCTTGTTAATAACTGAAGGTGATGGAGGAAAATGGGTGTCATTTTTGACTTCAGCAGGTCATTTTACACAAAAATCAGCTGAAATTCAGTCGATGGCATTTTGACTTTTATTTTGCACAGCAGTTTAACTCTAAGTGCGACATTGGGCGTTACAAGTTCAACTGCTTTTAGTAAAAATCATTGCTGTACGTTGCCATCAAATTTGGGTCCTTGGTGAGAAGGGTTAGTACCCTTCACACATGAATTGGGTAAAAATAAGCGAAATAAATAGGGTAAAACAAATCCTACAATTTTAAACGATTTTTTTGCGTTTTTAGGGGGATAATTACCCCTTAAACCTATCCATTTGTTATAAATTTTTTATATTTTATTAATTTGAAACTTTATTGTCCACTAGGGGGCAATTTGAAGACTGAAACAATGCTTTTTGACCCCGAAAATCGAGTTTAAAGTTATTAAGTCGTCGAAAACCGTAAAAAGGGGGAGGGGTTGTTCCCCAAAAATCCTGAGTCAATTGAGTATTTTAATGGTGAATTTCGTATTCAGCGACCTAAAATCTATAAGAAATGACTATTTTCATCAAGGAAATTTTTTCATTGTTGAACAGTGTTTTTCATTTTCGAGTTAAAAAGAGCTTCCCAGGAGCTAAAAACTTGTTAAAATCTACCTTGGAAAAAACTTGGGAAATTTGAGCTTGCGTTTAAGGAGTTCTATTCAAGGCATTTCTGTGCACAAGGTTTTCTTTTTGTGCTAAATCGATGCTGCTCAACAACTTTGTAATTGATAAAAATAGCAAATTGCTAAAATGTTTTAAAATAAAAATTAAAACTCTTAACATTACTTACTTTGACAGCTGTCGCATTGGATATGGCATGGTCACTTTACTATACCAAGACACCATTTTATATGTGTAGGGGTTCAAAAGTTAAAGGGGATGGACAGTTATTTTTCCTCTGTTAGAACTAAAAAGTAGACTTAAAACAGTTATAAGATGCCTATCGAGATTCGAGGATAGTCTACTGACTTCAACTTAAATCTCGGAAAACAATTAGGGTAACGAACTTTTTATCCCAGTGTGGAATTCTCGAAAATTCGCAACGTTTACAGAAAATATATTGGGTCCCGTGTCTCTAAAATGTAAATTTTTCATTGAATTGAAGCGTCTTGTTTTGTTAGTTTAAAATTTGGGACTGAAACAAAAGTATATAGTTTTATTCAGAATTTGGATATTTAGAATTAGCTCTGACGCCAATGAGGAAGTTGCATGTTTTTTTAAAAATTTTTTAATCGATTCTTCTTGCAAAAATAAGCAACTACCCAAAATTTGAGGCCCATCGAGAAATTTTTTGATTGCCAAAAAAATTAACAAAAATCCCCTTTTTAAAAGCACGCGAAAACGCCAAGAGTTTGGATGTGACGTCATCTTACAATAGGCATTGTTGAAAAGCAATGGAGTTGATGGTATTATTGTTGACGTCATCCTACAGTTTAAACAATAAACGTTTTCAGTCACGTGTTTTTTTCGATTTTTAAATTAAAATATTTAATTACCTGTACATTTTTTTGAAAAACTGACTAGATATTTCATTTTACCATACAAAAAACCATACGGAACACGTTTGTTTTTGAAATCTGACACATGCAACTTCCTTATTATCTACTAGTTTCTTAAGTTTTGTTGAGTTGTAGAAAATTTTACTGGTACAACCATATGCAAGCTATTTATAAATATAATATTGTAGTGTCACTATCATAAAAACATTAAAGATTGACGAAAATTTATTCGAAAAAAGTTAATATTTTTTCAAAATGGAGGTCAATTTTTCAAAAAGCAGCTTCTTTTAATAATGAAGCTCTTTTACTATTTCTGCATTTCAACAATTAAATTTTCAACAATGTCTTTCAACTATACTATTGCTTATGAAGGCAACAAAGATTTTCGTCAGTTCTGCCTTGTCTCTCTCAAGAGAAACAACTCTAAAACAGTCTCTACAGATATAAGGTTGATTTTGACCTAAAATATAATTCGATATGCTGACCAGCATTCAAGATAATAACTAATATATAAATATATTAATATAATTTATTGTGTATTATTTTTTTTTAAATTTCAACTAATGGCATTAATATTACCACAAAGCATTCATTTTAAAGTAAAAATCCCCCCAAAATATTAACTGGATTCTTTTAAAAAGACGTTGATAAGTTTGCAACCCTGCACTATCTTTTAATTGGACCTAATTTTGTGCTTTCTTGTTGAGCTCGAGATTTTCGAAACAACACGGAATTCCGGGATTCATGCTGTTAGAAAAACCGGACTTCTGGGGAAGTAGAGCCCCTGACTCCCTGACCTTGAACCTCAAATGAACCCAAACAGTCATATTGCCCCGTTTGGTTACTATTCCCTTCTTTCAACTGACGATTTACGTATAGAATATTTTTTATAATTTACTTCTTCAGAGTTGAAAAGTTTGAGAATCCTTCAGCAAAAAACATTTCAAAATACAGTCTTTTAACACAACGTTAAATAATTTAAATCCTTTTGATAAAAGCCAAATTTAATTTCATTTTGAACATTATTTACAAGAATTACATCAAGACCAAACACATATACAACAGAACACGAGAACACAGCTATTTTAATTTCATTATTTTAAATTACACGTGTGTTTGAGTAAAATATTAAAAGATAAAGGGTTTAGTTGTAAGTCAGCATTTTCATCTGTTACACACTTCCCCTCAACCTGCGGTCTAAACGTCTTCGAAAAAAAGGTTGGAGATCACTTGATAATGAATACTGGCTTGGACTGTTGTGAGAACTGATACTGTATGTAGAATCTTTACTGGTCACAGGAGATGGTAAAGGATTGGTATAAGATTGGTATCTTAGGAGGAGGTACTGGAGCTGGTAGATTATCTTCAGTATTGATGAAATGTTTAATCTTGGGGTTCGCTTCTTCCCCTTGACGGAACATATCGGAGAAATCTTCTAATAAGGAATTTGTTCCAGCTCTTTGGGTTTCATTGATGTGTTTCCCTTCATCATCTCTTAAACAGATAGAATTGACATTCATCGTTGGGAGATGATGACTGATGGGGAATTGACATTCATCGTTCATTCTTTATAGATGGGAGATCTTCTCCCAGGTGGCACAAGAATATTATATGATATCATAGGAGAATGTCATATAACGTCAAACTCCGATAGAAAATGATATAGAAATGACCCCCTGTTTTCATCGGATATCATTTTTCGAGAATATTTAACAGAATACGATATAATCCGATAAAATTTGTTCCAATCTATTTCCAATTTTAAAAAGGCTTGATATAGGTTATTAAAAGGTAATGTATCAATAAAAATGTTCATTTTTAGGTTTTTCAGCTAAAACTTCTCTTTTTACGGGTGTCCACAGGTACAACTGGGTCTGTCCATAGGGAGAGCTATTGTACCTATGGACACAAATTTCTTCAAGTTATTAAAATTAATTAAAAATCCTATTTTGAAGATTTTAGCTAATAAAAAATATCCTCCTTCTCACAAAGGTTTGGACTATAGGTTGAGGACTTAAATGGTCAAAATGTGATTTTACCTGTCTTGGAAAAATCCAAATGGGATTTTTGTCCATAGGTACAACACTCTCCCCTATCTGTTTTTTTCCTTTAGCTAAGGAACTCATTTTCACTGTTTAGTAATTTAACTGAAACAACAATATTTTGATAAGTACCCATGCAGTTAAATGAACTGATGTTCACATATTACTTGTATCGAAAAAAGTTACTGAGCATCGGACTTCCACATCGAACATAATTCGGAAACTTTTACATCGAATTCAGATTTAACACAATGTTAAATAATTTAAATCCGTTAAATAATTTCTCTGTGATTACAGTCTGCCTTGCAACCCCCGCAGATGTCCATGTTCATAGCCGGCTATTGAAAAGTCATAAGTCATTCTCGGTCTTTGCTTCGCTCCCTGGCTCCCTCTCTCCCTTTTAAAAAAACAATAATTTAAGGTACTTTATTTTTAGAAAATTAAATACTCTTTCACGGGGTGTAAAATTTTTGTTGATAAAGTAAACAAGTAAAGTAAAGTAAAAAATAAAGTAAAGTTGATAAAGTAAGGAATATTTTTCATTTTGTAGAGAAAAGAAGTGCATGTTTTCCACTTTTTTTGCGGAAAGGCCAAAAAATCACTGTTTTTCAGCGCGCTTTAGCGGAAAAACCACTCTTCAAAAAATCAAAGTTGTGTAGTGAATTTTGTATAAAGTTTTGTTTACTTCAACTTTGCAGTTGAAATTGTCTTCGAAAAATTTATAATTTTTGAAATATAAGCGAAAAATCGAGAAGAGAGGAAACATTTTGCTATTTTCAATATGAAACCGACCTCCTACGTGGCAACAAACTTCATATTCAAAATCAGCGCCCTCCAAAACATATAAAACCGTCGAAAAAAATCTTCCATATAAATGTTTTGAAAACGTCACTTTTCAGTACCGTTTTAGCTTATGTTTTCGTACATATATTAGGTCATCCCGAAAGTTTTGTCGCTCTTGGGAGCATCTGTTTATAAGATATTTTTGACACTTTTCCATTATGTGATACCAATATAAACTGCAACTTTATCTACCATCAACTTGGCATCTTGGCTTGATTTTGGGGACTGATCGACAACTGGGATTTCCTTAAATCTATGATAACATGTTACTTCATTTCTTTTCTGCTCAAAATTTTGCCTTTTTCCTAAAGTTAAGATTTTTAAATTAAAATTAACTGGATACTTCCCTATAACAATTAAATTTTTAAGTATTTTCAACAAGTGTGGAAAATATAACTTAGATTTAAATTTTTTCTGAGGTATCCGGGGAGTTTGATCACAATCATCCACATTAAATTGCTGGATTGCTACTTTTAACCCTCTATTAAGAAAGATCCGGATGATCATTTGCAGGAATCTAGATCATTGGAAATTCTTCCGCCGCTCTACAAAAGTAGTATGAAAGGAGTTTCAATTTATGAAATAACTAAGATCTTCCTTATGACTTCCTAAGATCTTCCTTATTAATATGACTTAAAATTAAAGTTAAATTCCTTTGAATTTTAATTTTGAAAGTTTTCAATTAATGGCAACTTGAAGTAAACAAAATCTTATTAATCGTAGAAACTAGGAAAGCTGGAAAAGTGAGCCAACAAAAAAGAGACTAAATTCGCCAAATTGGCTTTAGATAGAAGTAGAAGTACTTTACTGGTTTACCGTAATGGAAAAGTACCAAAAAATACATTGTATACAGATGCTCCCAAGAGCGACAAAACTTTCGGGATGACCTAATATTAAAACATCGATATAAAATATCAAACATTTTTTATTCAAGTAAAGAATCGTAAATTGGCATTGTCCAACGTATACCTTATAAGTACGAGTAGTATACCAGTCAGAATCTCAAAAGCGCATGCAGTTGGATATAATTATGTAAATACACGAGATTGGGATGGGACATTTTATTAAAATCAAACTCGGTGATCGTGTTAAGTCATTGAGTTATATTGCTTTAAGAAATTAAAAGTCATGTAAATATATTATATTTTAAATGTATTGATATTTCATCGTAGGACCTTACAAATAATTTTTATCGAAAATTATAATACACAAGATAACTATATTAAGCTAAAAATAAAGTATGAGAAATTCGGAAATGTGCTTGTGTGAGTCTACGTCAGAAACCTACATAAAATTAAATCTAGTGAGCTCATAAACAATCATATTAATAAAAGCTACTTCTGAAGACCAGTGAAAATATTTTATTACTTTTGCCATGTATAACAGTAACATTCATTGAATACGCTGATTAAAATATAATCTAACCCAATACGTCTATTTAAAAAATTATGTTAGCGATAAATTTATGACTTTAATAACTGCGTAAATTAATCTCTTTGTTAAAAGAAATAAATTTATCTTACTTATCAAGGCAGTTTGAAGAACTAACATTCCTAGAAGCAGTATTGCCTTCATGGTTTCTTTTGTTTTCACAGTAAATTATTAAATGCTTTCCGAAGATAATACCGAATGTTTGAGTTCGGAGATGAAATTCAGAACGAAATCGCCGTCGGTATTTGGTCCTGGGAGTAAAATGTTTCTAAACGTTAAAAGTTTATTACACTATAGTAAAACTGTGTTTTTAAGATTGGGAGAGATATTTACCTTGAGTTAGTTATCTAGGTGTATCAATAGCTATATTTAATGGAGGTTTAGTGTCACGATACGGTAAAACCAGCGACTCATTTTACATTTTACAGTCTTCGTTGTGCAAACAATTATTTCATCAATTTAGGTACATTCGTATTAGCTCGTCCATTCGCCAACAGGGGCGATAAGTCGCCAAGTCTGGTAAACCCCGCAACACTACCGTTGATTCTGGTAACCCTGGAAAACGTAGCGAAATCGCGCTAGTTCCGATCACTGGCGCATGCGCGCGCAATTTAAATCGGTAAGCCCATGGGTGAAATAATGTGTGCGCACCGCGCAGGTTGTTTTGAACGTAAATTCAACAGTGTTTACAAGGTAAGAACGAAGACTGCATCTGAAAGGTAGGAGTCTGCTTTCGTGTCGTTCCACGGTGAACTTTGTTGCGCCATTTTGCCGAGCCCCAGAGTCTTTCAATGTTCACGCCGGTGGTAGAATCGACAAAAGATCGCCGGCGGTAGGATCGACCATTTTGCAAGTAAGTTAGTGCTAAAAAAGTTATTTTTATGCTCTTACCGAGTGATATCCGTAGTTTTGGTTCATCCAAGAATACTGATTCCCCTTTTTCTGAATCCTTACTGTGGCTGATTACCCCCACAACGAGTTTTGTTATAGATAGGGCAGGGGGGGTTTGGGGGGGGCGGCAGCCCCCCCCAACCACATGAAACTTTTATTTTTATTTTCTGATGTTATAAAGATGTTTCTGATGTTAAAAATGTGTTTTTCGGCGATTCTGATGAAATCCCTTATTTTGGCGCGTTTTGGCGAAATTTGGCGAAGTTGGCGAAAACGATGGACGGGCTAATACGAAAGTACCTCAATTTAATTTTAATTAATGAAGATTTCATGCCCAAAACATATTTTGTTTGGATTTTCAAGTATTTAAAGAAGGAATTGTACGAGTTGTTAAGTTTGAATCGAACAAATGCGTAAAATTTGAAATCAGGTAGTCTAAAAATACGGTACCCCCAAAATAAATTATCAAAAATAATAAATTGCACGATAATTATAAAATGAGTTTCCTCTTCAAAATGATATACTGCTAAATCTGAAGATATAAGAAACGACAATTTTTATATGTACTAGCAGACAGAAAAGTGTAGGTATAATTTAAAATTGGATTATCATTTAAAATCTTTTTACGGAAATAAGGAGTAAAGGTTGGCTTAGCTGCAGCTTCTGAATAAATAACGTCCACGAATTATTGCTTCGCCCGGGTTTCAGTTTTTTTATAAATATCATTTGGTGCGTTACAGATGGGCTTCGCCAGTTCATTTTTAAAAAAAAATTATTATGGTGTGTTACAGAACAACCGAGAATATGCCTGCAACAATTAATGTTACATTTTATCTTATTACATTTACAACAATGTGGGTTTGCCATGAAGTTAGGCATGAAATATGGGTTTTCAAGCCTAAAATGGACCAAAAAAGTTGTTGGGACGCTTCGATTTTAAATTATTTTTTATTCAGAAACCTTCCCGGGAGTGAGTAGAGCAACGTGGTATAGTTTAATATTTAATGTAGGTTCGAAAAGTTTAAAACTATAAAGGACATACAAACAAACATTCATTTTTATATGTATAGATAACTACTATGAAGGTAATTGTTAAACTCAATGAGGAAGTTGTATATTTTTTCAATTTTCGGGTTTGGGGTACATTATTACAATATGAGTTGTGGCAAATTGAAATCTGCAATCAAAATTTCTCTCAACATTTATTTACTTAGATATATAGAAGAAATAAAAGTTAAAAAAAAGTCGTACACAAATGATGCAATCGCAAACGCTTAACAATCAAATTTGACGTCCCTTGATACTTCACGAAATGCATCTAGAATCTGATTCTTGATGTTATTTCTTCATCATTATAATAAAAGATCTAGTAAATATATAAGTTTAGTGAACTCTCATGTAAAACAATGCTTTATTTATAACTCTTTTTCCATGAAGAAAATTTACAATTTTCCATAAATATTTTTATTTTAAAGGAAAAATATTAATATAAAGGAAAGTTATGTTTGAAAATAAAGTATTTGAATTTATTTTGGTGTTTTCATAGCTGATATTTTTTAAATAGGCAATTATAGAGTTTTTCTAATTAAAAATATTTAATTTTGAGTTTTTCCTCTAATTTAAAGTAGTGAGTCAAGCAGATCCACTAGAAGAGAGATGGAAATGGCAGTAGAGAAATGGAGAAATAAGTGTTTTTAGCCATAAAGTCGTTAATTACTCGTAAATATTAGATTTTCGAACTTGGAAAACTTTGCAGTCATCGTCCTCGCCTCGAGATACGTCTATATACATCGAATTTTGTCCACGCCTGTGGCGTAGTTAAGGAGGAGATGCTATACTTTATTCATTCTGAATAGGCGCCTGAGGCGTAATGTATTAGAAGCAATAACTATTGGAATGGGCAATACCACCATTTTTTTTTATTCTATAGAGGTACCCTAGAGCGGAATATGTACAATTTTTTTTTTAATTACGATGATTATTTATTTTTTTATGTAATTTCAAAGTTTGACTTTAAAAAAGGGCGTTAAATCGTACAATTTCCCAATGTGACGTACTTCTATTTTATACATTGATTTTAAACAATGCTTTAATTATCCCGGATAAGTTTGATTTTATGCATTCAATGCTTTAATTGTTTAAACAAATCAAAGTCATTGTTGGGTTTCTCGTTAAATTCTGTATGAATCAGTTGTGACGTACTTCTATTCTAAACAAAGACAAAGGGCTTGGCTATTTTAATTTTAAATATTTAATTAACTAAATTTTTGTGAAACTTTTCATGTGGATTTTTGGATTTAGATCATAGAGTTAGTACATAGTCATAGAGTTAGTACATAGTTAGTAGTCATAGAGTTAGTACTAATATAGAGACAGCTTAAACATCTGCTCCGCTGTTCTAAGCGTGACCGGTTTCCCGTTTCGCTCTGCCACTCACACTTGACTTTTCAAACCAACTTGGCCACTAAATCCCTCTTTTGGCGTTTTCGGTTTTTTGCGTGGCTTTTTCACTCGTAAAGAAACTACGTCAAAAACGCCCGCCAAGCTTATACCGCCAAGCGCCAGGCTTTGCCAACTTCCTACCTCGACCGCTAAATCAGCAATTTTCTCCCTTAAATACTTGTTTAAACGAATCCGAAATGACTCGTATCGAATCAGGAGGGTTCATATTATATAGTGGGAAGCTTTTTTTAAAAGAAATTCCCCCCGCAACATTATAAAAATACAGTTTAAAATTGTTTTTTCCGAATCCGCGGAATTTAAAAAATTACAGGTAAAAAACTAATTGAGATAGAGAAATTTTTTCTACACTGAACGATTCGCCATTGCTTTTTCTCGAGTTTCAAATTGTCGGTATCTTTTTTTCATCATTTTTCTGGGAAGAAGAGCAGTTTTTATACCTAAAATTTCCACCCGCCTACGGGAGCTCCCATGTTAAAAATTTCTTTCTGTCACTAACACAGGTCCGACTCTTTTTGACATGCAGGATTGCCTTACCGAGAAGAGTAAGCTGTCTCTTTGTACTAACTCTATGCTATGGATCTATTTCCTTTACTGGAAAAATGCATTTTTTTCTATTTTCTAAAAATGATGGTATTGCCCATTATTATCATGCCCATGGGTTATTGCGGGTTATTGCCCATTATCAAAATTTTTCTTGTTCAATGACAAGGCAGAATAAACAGATAGTCAAAATACTGTAAAAGAATCGGTCACTAAAATTGCGGCTTTTGAGCGTTTTTGATCCTGTTTCAGGTGCCTATTCTAAATGCACAGACTATAGTTGTAGTCGGGTGAACATATCGCGTGACGTCACAAATCTGAAATCGCTGTTTTTCCCGCCTTTTCCGGGACGCAAACTTTGAGTCTCAATAAAAAAAATAATGATCAGAATAAAAAAGTATCTCCGTGTTAGGGTTTTCTCGAAAGGTTGAATAGATTTTAAAAAAATGTAGAACTTCCTCATTGGTGATTTAATGATTGATAATTTAGGTACAGTCAGTATAATTTGGTGGTCACTGCTATAATTGGCTTTATTCAATCTATCACTTTAAGAGGAGTATTAAAGATTAAATATTTAGGATTACATTTTGACAGTAATTTAAAATGGAAGTCTCATGTAAGTTACTTATTAAATAAATTAAGGTTCATTAATTTTAAATTCTTTAAACTTAAACGTACCTATTGTTGACCATAAGTTTTTGACAACCTTATACTTTTCCTGGGTTCAATCTATAATTAGCTATGGAATAACTTGTTATGCCTCAGATTACCATAATAATATTAGACCTCTTATCCACTTGCAAACTAAAGTCCTATCTCACATTAATAATAATTCTTTAACTAAGCCCATATTTAATGTTAGAGAACTTTTTATTTTCCGCTTGCTTCTTTTCATCTTCAACAACAAATCTTTTTATCAAATTAAAGCCAGTAACTTTGCACTCAGAAATATTCAAGGAAATTATTTTATTCCCAAGTCAAAAAAAGAAATATTTCACAAATCTCATGTTTTTTTAGGACCTTATCTCTTTAATAAATTAAATCAAAATCTTAAATCTACTAACAATAAATTTGAATTTAAATTTGGAATACAGTAAAGCACCGTTTATACGTCTCTCATTTATACGTCTTTTACATTTATACGTCGTTTTCGCAAAGTCCCAATTCATTCAAATAATCAAAATTGTTTTCAATTATACGTCTTTTCATTTATGCGCCGTTTTACGTCGGTCCCTTGGAAGACGTATAAACGGTGCTTTACTGTACATGAATTTATAAATGGAATATATGATACTGAAGCAATGTTTAAAATAATGCAGTAGTCGGCCCAGCTTTGTTGCCATATTCAGAATTTTTTTATTTTTGGTACCATGGACGAGCTTTGCTCTTTTGGTACCACACAACTATTTTTCTGTTTTTTTTGTAAGTTTTCCTTAAGTGTGTTCTATGTGTTCTTGTTGTTGTGTCTTTGTTCTATGTGTGTTCTTGTTGTATTTGTGTGTTGTGTGTTAATAAAGATTTGATTTGATTTGAGAATATTGGAGATTTAAATTTCTTTTCTCCGCCTTTCGTGACGTGACAAGAGAGGCTTGATTTTCATGAATAGTAGTTGCGATCTCAGCACCACCCTATCACAAGACATATCCAATTTTTTTAAATTCCATTATCGCCTATCCTATAGCCATGGACTGTCTGCTCTGGTACTAAGTGCGTTGTGCTATAATTTCAGGCAAAACATTTATTTCGTGCCCAACTTTATACACAAATGATCGATTAGCAATTGATCGGTAGAACGCAGGGACCGTCGATATCGTCTTTTTTGACAAATCCAAGGTTACGCTCGCAGCCAATGTAACAAGCGAAGACACAATCCCTTGGAGGGTTTTTGTAGTTGGAGCAGGTCAGTGCTGGGCACCTGGTACCACATTCCACCCGCTGCTGATGGGGAGGACAATCTCCATTAGCAGCATCTGAAATTGAAATGTTTATAAATGAATAATAAATTAAAAAAACATGTTTTTAAATGTACAGGATTAGATGATTTTATAACTCCTCGAAGAAGTGAAGAAAAAAATGAAACGAAAAAATGAAGTGAAATCATTGATTAGGCATTTAATTCAACAACAGCACTGTTTTGCTTCTTTTGCGGATATAGAACCATAGAACCACAAAATTAGTAGCTGAAGAAATATTACTTATTGTCTGATCCCCTCGTTTTTCGTTTCATGAAGAGTTTTAAAAATCATTATACACTTTTTAGTCCCTTTTATAAACGTGCTTTTAAATTTTTTATTTCATCAATTATTTTATGCGCTTAGTTTTGTTTGTGTGCAGTTTCAAATTCGGCCTGAACCCTTCCTTATTCATTCTTATTCTTATTCATTTCATCCTTAATTCTTATTCATTCTATGTTAAATTTATTCCTTTCTCGTTTTAATTAAAACTTAAAAAAAACTTTTCCTGATCAAGTTTAACTGTTTTATTACCCAAATTATAACATATGGATGTATTTTTGTTAAAAATCGTTTTTATACAGGTTTTGCCTGTTATTAACTCAGCTATCTTTGAAATTTTTTTAAGCCTATAGTAAAACGAGATTTTTTCTACTGATAAAAAATGTTTAATCAGCAGAATTAATAAAAATTTATTTCATGTTAAGAATGAATAATAACGATTGCTTGCTCTCCTTATCATCTCATATAAACGTATAAATTTGATACCCATATTGTTAAACTTTATTTGCAATATGAAGAGCAATTTTATACGTGGATCAATAAATTGAAGGAAAATATTAAATTTCTTTCAATAAAAGTAGCATGCACTTTGTTTTAGAGAATTGAAGTTCAAATGAACAAATTATTTCAATCTTTAACTTGTAATACATTACACTGTTCAACAAATTTGACCTTCAAAATTTTTTCCTTGATGAAAATAGTCATTTCTTTTAGATTTTGGGTCGCTGAATACGAAAATCCCCATTTAAATTTTCAATTGACTCAGGATTTTCGGGGAATAGCCCCTCCCCCTTTATACATTTTCGAAGACTTTATAACTTTAAACTCGATTTTCATGGTCAAAAAGCATTGTTTTACTCTTCAAATTTCCTACCAGGTAACAAGAAATGCTCAAATTAATAAAATATGATAAATTTATAACAAATGGATAGGTTTAAGGGGTAATTACCCCCTTAAAAATAAAAAAATAAATAACTAAAAATTATAGAGGATTCTATACGCTATTTTTCCTCTTATTTTTTACGCAATTCCCGTTTGAAGGGTCCTAACCCTTCCCCAAGGACCCAAATTTGATGACAAAATGCAGCAATAATTTTTACTAAAAGCGGCTGAGGTGTTAGCCTCCCAGAAGCCCCCGCGGAAGAGTTCGGAAGACTTCCAGAATCGCGAAGGCGCTCGCGAGCTCAGGAATGAATATTGATGATTTTGAAAAGATTACAAATGACGTTTTTCTTATATTTTGGGTCTATCCTAAGTAGAAACTCTTCAGTTCCTTAAAAACTGACCGGTTTTAGGGAGTGAGGATTCCATGTTTCAAGATGTTAATAGATGCACGGCTGTGGATAACAATTAGGGGGGCATCCCCTTAAAAACTGAAGGTGATGGAGGAAAATGGGTGTCCTATTTGAATTCAGCAGATCATTTTACACAAGAATCAGCTGAAATTCAGTTAGTGGCTTCAAATGTTTTTTGTACAGTACAGTTTAACTCTAAGTGCGACATTGAACCCTTCCGTGGGTGCTTTGGGGGAGCTCTCACCTAAACCGCTTTTAGTAAAAATCATTGCTGCATATTGCCATCAAATTTGTGTCCTTGGGGAAGGGTTAGGACCCTTCAAACGGGAATTGCGGAAAAAATAAGAGGAAAAAAAATAGCGTACAGAAACCTCTATAATTTTTTGCATTTTTAGGGGGTAATTACCCTTTAAACCTATCCATTTGTTATAAATTCATCATATTTTATTGATTTGAACCTTTCTTGTCCCCTGGGGGGCAATTTTAAGATTAAAGCAATGCTTTTTGACCCTGAAAATCGAGTTTAAAGTTATAAAGTCGTCGAAAAACGTTAAAAGGGGGAGGGGCTGTTCCCCGAAAATCCTGAGTCAATTGAGAATTTTAAGGGTGATTTTCGTATTCAGCGACCCAAAATCTATAAGAGATGACTATTTTCATAAAGGAAATTTTTTCATTGATGAACAGTGTATTGTTGCTATTTAATAAGAAAAAAACTATAAAGTTTTTATGTAATTTCAACTTTGAATAAAAATTAACGATGCCTAGCTAAAAATAGCACCACAAATGGAAATCTAAAATAGCTGAACAAATAGAGATACTCGACCATGGCTTTTTCAAACAACGCATAGAGAATATTATGTCACACGGTGAAAAATAGGAAAAATTTCATACGTAACAACTCGAATGAAAGTTTTTTTTACTTTTATTTTTTCTTTGTCAATACATGAATACTTATTGTGTAATATACATGGCATTTTCATGTCTGGAAAAATCACAACAAAGGATGTTCTATGAATTGTCGTCTGGTGAATTGAAGGATATATAAAGGTTAAGGATCTTTACATTAAACTGACCAGATGATGTGAAGCGTTTGCTATCAAAACCAGCTCATTCCATATTTTTCTGAAATCCACTTTTTTGCATATTTTGAAAGTTTAGAGGGTCCTATCATAACCTGACGAAGGGATGTAGCTCAAATCTAGCTGATTCCAACCAAAAATGAGATGAAAACTCAACTGGGAAGTTTCGGATCATTTGAAAAAGTTAAGTGGGTGTCATTCATTTAGAACTCGTAAAGACACAAATATTAGCTGGTAAACTGGAAAAACCAATTTCACACAATTGAGCAAAAAAACATGAAAAATAGTGTTTTTGCATCAAAATCAGCTCATTCCAACCTAATTAGTGTAATTACGCCCAAGGTAATGCACCTGGAATGAAAATGAAAAACTAATCAAATTCTAGGGGGTTATACCTACAATTAAAAATTTACGAAAAAATTTAACTTTAGAACTGTGGACGTGAGAAGTTTTTTGTCTCTTGTAAAATTTCCAAAAATGGAGTGAGCTGGTTTTGATAGCAAACACCTCATGTGTTCAACATGTTTTTTTAATTACGGATATTTTCCTTGGGTTCAAGAGTTCTCCAAAAATTAATAGGGGTAACCGGTATATTTGATTCAAGGGGCGCATTGATACACTTTCAATATCTTAAAAAATCTCCAGGTTATTTAGGTCGTATTTTATTAAAAGTTGCCTTTATAAGCATATACATTACACAAAAACCTTTAATTTCTGCAACAAGCTTAAATTTTAATTTAAGAAACTAAAATATTTTTTAGTACATAAAATTTTCCGAAAATAAACTTCATTTCCTACTTTGTGTGAACTTCAGATATCATTAAATTCCAAAGGAAAGTTCATTCTTGTTACCAATAGCGCACATACAGGGTGATTCTGAAATGGACCGCCAAACTTTGAGGGGTGATAGTACTCATCAAGACGAACAAGAATTGGTATAGAAAGGGGGGTCGCAGTTACACCGTTAAAGAGCCAGGTCCTAATGTAGTGCGAGAGCGTTACAAAAGGACGTTTTGCCAAGGCCCGTTTAACGAAAAAAAACATAATGAAATGAAAAAATTTATTGCATGAGGTACAGCAGTATCCGTAGTACTTACATCATAAATTTGATAGAAATTGGACCACTTTCTAAACCGTGGGGTGAGTTTTAAAACGTGCTCTTAATCAAACAATGGAGTTCCATTAATGGTATTTAGAAAAATGATGATCGGGGAAGGAATTTTCAATGATCAAACAGTTTCAATGATCCATGTTACGATCATTGAAAATTCTTTCCCCGATCATCATTTTTCTAAATACCATTAAGGAATGTGATTCTTTGACTAAAAGATTAATATTGCACTTTTGAAACTAACTCCGCGGTTTAGAAAGTGATTCAATTTCTATCAAATTTATGATGTAAGTAGTACGGATACTGCTGTACCTCATGCAATAAATTTTTTCATTTCATTAAGTTTTTTTTTTCGTTAAACGGGCCTTGGCAAAACGTCCTTTTGTAACGCTCTCGCACTACATTAGGACCTAGCTCTTTAACGGTGTAACTGCTACCCCCCTTTCCGCATCAATTCTTGTTCGTCTTGATGAGTACTATCACCCCTCAAAGTTTGGCGGTCCATTTCAGAATCACCCTGTATATGTTACTTAAATTTTTAATAACCCTTTTAAATTTTTTAAAATATAGTCATAAGGGTGATAGATACACTAGTAGGGAGTATTGATAATATGTTAAAGTGACCATAATCCATATGCAGTAAATATATCACGGCCTTTATCTACATCTACAGTGAAGGTTATTTATGCTGTGACTGAAATGCCAATTTTGGAATTTTTGGATCAAATCAAGTGTTTGAGATTGGGCACCGGTTGTATTGTAGCTTTGTGTATTTCTAAAATTTGTGTAACAAAAGGTTATCTTAGCTTCAGCTATTCTTAACTTCCGTGAAAGGATTGAAATTCTAATATTCATGAAAATAAAGTTAACTTTTCTCTATGAATGAAGTACTTTCGACACTGTTCCGAAGGCAGTTGATGAACACGGACAATCGATCAAATCAGGAACTTTCCAACACCTGAGAAGTTCTACAAAGAGCTTATAGTATCTTCAAAGATGTAAATCAAAACCAGAGAAAAAATATTACAAAAAATGATCAAAAACTAACCATTTAATTAGCGCTGCATTTTAAAATTTCTGGATGATTTTCTTAAGACACTTTTGAATTTTATTCAATTAATTCAAAGCAGGGACAGTTATTCCTTATGAAAATTCCTTATTATTTCCTTAGAGTTTTGTTGAAAATGACTAGGATCAAGTGGGGTAAAATGGATATAGGGATTTGAACAGTTTATAAAATTTAATGTTTTTTTAGCATGCTGATTTTTTGAGCCTCAATAAAAGTCTGCACTTTTAAGACTTTTTTGTTTTACCCCTTAAAATATTAATAAACCTCAAACCTAAATTTCAGTTTTAATCGTTTTACCTTTAGGTACTTACTGTATAAAGTTGTAATTTTCATACATAATAGTTCTCCAGTCAATAGTGTGTACGTTTTGGGAGAACCTTCTTAAATTATCCATTATCCTTGAAATCAGATTTCATGTACTGTAGGATAATTAACATTTGCTTTAGATGGTATTTATGAAATAGCCTAATGTTAATTTGCTATATTAACGATAAATACTATTTATTTTAGGAATGTTCATTTTTTAAAGAAGTATATCATCACCAAAATTGATAATTTAAACAAACCATTTAATAATTTAATATTTAATGCATTTTAAGTATGGAAAACACCTTACTTGTAACGCAGATGTTACTAAAGATACTAATCAGTAAGAATTTCATAATGCTTCAATCAGGCCTCAGGTTGATGGAATGAGTGTGATTTTTTCGAGGTTAAGAGAAATGCCTTTTTTAAACAGGTGAGAGTGTAAGTAAACTTCAAGTCTATTTCTGAACGCTTGGGAGCGAAATTTTCTGAATATGTAAGTAAACATATAAGGCCGTTTCAGAATAAAAACTTTTACAGAATAAAAAATATAGCCTTAAATAGAAAATTTCGTTCCCAAGCGTTCAGAAATGGACTTGAAGTTTACTTACACTCTCACCTGTTTAAAAAAGACATTTCTCTTAACCTCGAAAAAATCACACTCATTCCATCAAACTGAGACCTGATTGAAGCATTATGAAATTCTTATTCATTGGTATCTTTAGTTACATCTGCGTTACAAGTAAGGTGTTTTCCATACTTAAAATGCATTAAATATTAAATTATTTAATGGTTTGTTTAAATTATCAATTTTGATGATATACTTCTTTAAAAAATGAACTTTCCTAAAATAAATAGTATTTATCGTTAATATAGTAAATTAACATTAGGCTATTTCATAAATACCATCTAAAGCAAATGTTAAGTAATTATCCTACAGTACATGAAATCTGATTTTAAGGATAACGGTATAGAAGGTTCTCCCAAAACGTAAAAATTATTGACTGGAGAACTATTATATGTATGAAAATTACAACTTTATACAATAAGTACCTAAAGGTAAAACGATTAAACTGAAATTTAGGTTTGAGGTGAATGGATTATTTTTTCCCTGCAGAGACTCAATATCTCCTAAAAATGCTTAAGTTAAATCTCAACTAAGTTATCTTCGAGTTCAATAATTTATTATTATTATTCTTTTGAAATCTTTATATTGATGAACAATGTGAATAATGCTTACTAGTCCAAGAGCTGGAAGTTCACCCGGAAAAACGTATTTCTGAAAATTATATATTTTGAAGCACCCTTCTAGGGAAGTAAAATTCTCTGTTGGTCAGCCGGTGCAAAGCGGTTGCGTTATCGAATGGCAGTTAATCGAAAATCGAATTTTCGGCCTTTTCTCATAAATTGTGAAATAACAACCAAACGATGAGATTTTCGAATAAACATATATTTAAATGTTTTGTTACTGAATAAATTGGCTACATTTTAACCCGGGAAGGACTAGTGGGACCGTATGGTACCGGCAAACAGCACTAGGAAAAAACGGCTTTTTTCTACCAAAATACTTTTATTTTTTCATTCTGACGGTAGATGTCACTACTACATGGACCAAACTTTAGTAAACAGCAATTTAATAACAAATTATTTAAATAAATTCTTGCTTAATGGCTTAATGAAAAACGTGTTTTTTAAGACAGGCGAAAAAAGGCTCGTCTGAAAATGTAAGTGCAATTTATTCATACCTAAAATTAGTGAATGGATTAAATAATCGTGAATTATTATTTATAATTGTATTATGCAATAATAGCCCAAATTTGGAAAAGATTGAATAATTTAAGGTAGAAAATTTTGGTATAGAAATCTTGCGGTACCATATGGTACCGCTAGGCTTTTACGCTACCAAATAGTTCTAATATTTTAAAGTAGTGTATTTTTTATTTTAAACGTTTTATATGCTGTGAAATTAATTAATTTTTAAGGTAAAACCTATATAATAATTTTTTATGCTAAAAACTTATTGAATTTATAGAGTATTTCCCATAATTTTAATTTTTAAGGCCAATAATTCTAAATTTAATAAGAAGAATTTCATATTATAAGTGATTGATTGGAATATCCATCTATACAATGGTAGTATTTCATGCACAAATCATCAATATTATGTTCATAGTCTTCAACTAAACTATAGACGCAAAATACAAAATATGGTTTATGAAATTTTTAAAGCCTAAAACTTATGGTTTTTAACAAAATTCCTAATTTTAACACTCATTATGAGGGGAAAATTGGAAAAACTATCAATTCTGTATCAAATCAGCTTACCTTGCAGTATAGAAAGTTTGTTTATCACCTTTGGACTAGTGTGTACAAAATTTAGTTCTAGAAATAAATTTGATAATAGGATTTTAAGAGCAAAATATAACTACTAATTGGTATAATGAGAGTAATATCAACTATTTAATAATTAATTTGTCAATCATCATTGCCTAAATTGAAATTTTTCTTGTTGTTTTAGTTAAAAATGGTAAATAAAGTGATAAAAGTGTGATAAATTTATTATTTTGACTTTGAAATCTCAAACTTATAAGAATATGTATGGTGCACAAAATGGTAGTGTAAGAGCCTAGCGGTACCATATGGTACCACCCTATTCTGACTAAAATAATAAAATTTTTTTTGAAAAAAGGGTTTTAGGCTACTTCAAGACATGTCATAAGCATACAGTAAAGAGGAAAATTTAATTTGAGAAAAAAAATTAATTCAGTCTTTCCCGGGTTAAGTCAAAGTTTATTTGTGTAGCTAAATTAGTTGCTAAGATATTTAACTTCAAAGTTCTTGAATTTTCAACTTTTTCTCTTTGTACAACAATGAAATTTCCTCAAAACGCATTGTTGTAACTGAAAAAACTGGAATTTTAAAGTCGAATATTCCAAAAACTACTCAACCGATCTAAGTAAACTTGGGCTTTAATTGTAGGTCATCTATTCAACAAAAACACGCAAATCAATGAATGATTGAATATTTTACCGTTTGCTTACTAAATTGTTTGGACCAACGTATTTTTGCTCAATTTCGGTATTTATTCAATTTTCTCGGTTCAATTTAAACAAAACGATAGGATTTCAGAGCATAAATGTAATTACATGTTTTTATTGAATATATGACCTACATTTAAAGCCCAAGTTTACTTAGATCGGTTGAGTAGTTTTTGGAATATTCGACTTTAAAATTCCAGTTTTTTCAGTTACAACAATGCGTTTTGAGGAAATTTCATTGTTGGACAAAGAGGAAAAGTTGAAAAATTCAAGAACTTTGAAGTTAAATATCTTAGCAACTAATTGAGCTACACAAATAAACTTTGGCTTAAAATGTAGCCAATTTATTCAGTAACAAAACATTTTAATATATGTTTATTCAAAAATCTCATCGTTTGGTTGTTATTTCACAATTTATGAGAAAAGGTCGAAAATTCGATTTTCGATTAACTGCCATTCGATAACGCAACCACTTTGCACCGGCTGACCAACAGAATTTTACTTCCCTAGAAGAGTGGTTCAAAATATATAATTTTCAGAAATACGTTTTTCCGGTTGAACTTTTATGTAGCCAGCTCTTGGACTAAACATACAGTTTTTAGAAAACTAATGTTTTTCTTTGGGGCTTAATTTTTAGGTTATCTTCACAACCTGCTGCTGGCTAAAGCTGTCGTTCTTTACGTTGAATTTTCGATTTTGATCCTTACAACCATCAACCCAGCAGAATCAAAATCGAGAATTCAACGTAAAAAACGAGATTTCAACGTAAATTCGACGAACTTCAACCCCCCACTCCTGGCTTTATTTGGGGACCAAATGGCATGTAAATTGGTTTTGGGGGGTTTTAGGGGGTGCTCTTTCAGAATCAAGAATAATCTTTGATGTCGCCCATAGGAAAAACGAAAGTTGGTGCTTCGTTTAATATGAAGATGACCCCCTAAGAACTTGAAAATTTTTCTATATGTAGAATATTTCAAATCATGAAAAACGATACCTTATTTGTCTTTATATCACAAGCCGTTCCGGAGATATAGTGTGTCTGAGTCGTTTTTCTTCTTCCAGTACTGTATACACTATACATATACCAACCCCCCCGGATATAACCAGTTTGTAAGAAAAAGAAAAAAGATACTAACACACAAATTTTCAAAGTTGTTTTTTTTTGAAGACTGGTGCAAAAATTGGAAGATTGACATAAACACTTCAAAAACTCAAGCCTTAATGTTCAGAAGAAAACGCAAAAACAAATTTCCCGGACAACTTCAGCTTTTCAAGGACAATCTAAAATGGATCAAATCTATCAAGTATCTTGGCGTCCACTTTGACGAAAAACTAATTTTCGAGAAACACATAGAAGAAACAATAAAAAAATACAAGAGAAAACTCCATCTAATGTACCCTCTACTAAACAGAAGATCCAAACTATCCTAAGAACAAAGTATTACTCTAAAAAATGATCCTAAGGCCACTTATCACGTACGCTTCTCCTATCTGGGCTACTGCTGCAAACACCAACATGAAGAAACTGCTAATTCTCCAAAATAAAATCCTCCGATGTATCACAGACACTCCCTGGTACATCAAGAACAAAGATCTACAACTTGACCTCAAAACCGAAGACCTTTCTAAATTCATCAAAGACACATCCAAGAATTTCTTTCACTCAGTTCAAACTCACCCCAACACCCTAATCAACATTCAAATGATCCATTCAGATCCTAGTCCTGCAAATGAATTTCCATACTCCTCCACCACGATTACCCAACGTCTGCATCCCCCCTGATGACGTCACCATCAATCACCTAATATTACCACCTGTTGATATTAACTAATTTCAGACTGACTTTGACTAATGACTATTTTTTACCAATCGCCTGATGATGATGTCTAATCCCACTTCCACACTTCTTTTCTTCGTCATATTTATTGGTACCATGACCAACGTCAAGCAAAGAATTTGAGCGCAAGTTCAGACGTGCGGATGCTTGGCGAATTTTGGCTGTTTAGCGGCACATTTAGAAGCCAAATCATTCACTTAACATTAGTTAGGGTTACCATATTAGTCATCTTTAACGCTAAAAACTTGGCGCATCCGCACCTCTGAACTTGCGCCAAAATTTGTATTCATGTCCTTTAATCTCATATTGTTATTTCAGGCGGAGTTAAAGCGCCTTCGGCGCTGCGCGCTCTTAATATAGATGTATGTATGTATAGTTGTTTTTTATTTTATCTAATAACATAAATACATTTTTCAGCACTCTTCAGGCTTAACACAGGGTCCGTCTATTTTATCCTCTTTCACATATCCCTCGTCGCAAGCGCAGCCAATGAAACAGGCGAAGTTGCAGAACTTTGGTGGGTTCTGGTAGTTGGCGCAAGTCAGTGGACATCTGGTGCCGCATTGGACTGGATGCTGATTGGCTGGACAATCCCCATCATCCGCATCTGAAAAATCAATGGCCACTTTTGAGCATATAAACATGCCTTGTAACTGACATCCTCATCTAGCAAACGGCGGACGCTTGTTTGTTTACCATATATTACCAAGAGCCATATATTTTTAAATATAATTTTATTGAGTACCCGAAAGTTTCCTTGCCGAAATTCTATGAATAGTTCCTAAAAATACATTAACTTATGAAAAATCATACATAAGAAGTTGAATTTTATTTTACCCCCTGGCTATTTGAATCGTCTGTTTGAAAAAAAGGATTGAGCAAAAAAGTCGAGTTCATTTAAGAAAGAGATCAAGACAATCATTGAAAAAAATAGAAGCATATTCAAAAAAATTTTTCAATTAAAAAATGTGATACTCTTTTTTCTTTTTCAAAGAAAAATAAAAAAACACTCTAATCGATTATAATTTTTTTTGCTTAATTCACTACAGCAAAAAGAAAAATTAAGTCAAATGGAATTAAAAATTTATATTAAACTGAAGCATTAAGACAGTATCAATGAAGTAAGTGAATATCGGTGTGGAGTCACTCATTTACTGGATAAAAAAGTAAAAAAATTTTTTAATTAATAAAGAATTTTAATCTGGCTTAGTTTACAGTTTCAATAAGAAAAGAAAGACAAATTAACTTAAAATTCGAATTTGATCAAATCAAAATATAAAATGAATGGACATGGACATCGATTTCGGTGAATTCAAGGGATTTTAATTTTAATTTAGGGAAGGTAAATTTTTGTTATTTGTATTCATATTGGCTATTTTAATGCTCCTTTTGTGGGATTTGCGTGTTTTGTGTAACATTAAAGAGTACCGAGCCCCCTTCTTTCTAATCACTACTGTTACAGATTACAGAACGAGTTTGGTTATAGTTAGAGCAGGGGGTTTGGGGGGGGGCTGCCGCCCCTCCAACTCCCATAAACTTTTTACAGTTCGTTGGGTGTTGAAAATAGCATATAAAATCGCTAACCGATTTAATCTCGATTTTTATCAATGCCCGCTTACCACACGGCACCGGGATCTCAGCCTCACAACAGAACAAAATTAAAGAATAAGACTACTATCATGATTCACCCATCATGAATATTGATGTCTATTGCAAAATCTGAATCATAAAAATAGAAACTTTAATCGGTGTTTCGATCTATTCCTATCTTCGGGGCGAATAGTAACACTATCAAAATTAATGAAATGGAAGATTAAAAAAATTTCTCAACATTTTGTTTTAGCTCAACACTGAAAGAACAGAACAAGAACAAATGAAAGTTGGTCTTGCAAGTTGCAAAGCTCAACATCTCCATTTTCAGAAATTTTCCCCGGAGAGACGAAAAACATGTGATACACAGAGTCGCATTAGCTTGGAAAACCAAACCAACACCCGGCATCAAAAAGTTTCTTTTTCCACCCCATAACTTGGCCCTCAATTTTAATTTTGCATCTTAAAACCAGATTCACTTACAGGGATTTCTGATGCTGAGTTTTGATGCAATCACATCAAGATGTTGAGTTTTAAAAAATTCACAAAAACTTAAAAATTTTTAGTAACAGAAAAATAAACTAAACAAGTAAGAACAATATATATGTTACAGTTAAAGTCCGGAAATCAGTTAATTTACAGATAACCTAGGTAATTTGCAGATTAACGAGGGTGATCCGTTAAAGAGCGAAATTTTTTTCAATTTCTAAGATTACCTAGGTAATCTTGAAATTACCTAGGTATTCTGCACTCTACCGACTAGACACTCGTTAATCTGCATACTACCTGTAATCAGTTATTTTACATATTAACGAGGGTGATCCGTTTAAGTACAAAAATTTACTTTATTTTTATAAAAAGTTTAAGGTGGTTGGGGGGGCTGCCGCCCCCCAAACCCCCCTGCCCTAACTATAACCAAACTCGTTTTGGGGGTAAACAGTAACAATGACGAATCAAAAAAGGGGACTCGGTACTTTTTGATATTACACAAAGCACGAAAATCACACAAAAATAGTATTGAAATAGGAATTTTAATACGAATAGAATATAAAAGTACCAACTTAGATTTTGTATTAATTGTGAATTTTCGATCTCGATTTGACAACATATTTCAATGAGCACTTAAAATAGTAAATCTTAATGAAAGCGCGGTGTAATCGGCTGCCAGCCTATCCTAAACTATTGCTAGGATTCGCGATCGATTACATATCTTAACCCCTTGCCCAGGTTCTAGCGATTATTGAATTAACGTTTGTTGAAAAGATATTTAACTGCTGGGACATTTGCTTTCTTTAAAAGTAATATCTGTCACTCTGAAGTCGGAGCTTCAACAAAATTGTTTTAAAATACCAGTTTTAGTAGTAATTTACTGAACATAAGCTTGTAAATTTACTGTACTTACTTGCTTGTATTAGTTTGTTTTACATTCAACTTGACAACTACCAGTGCTACGCACTAAATTTGAAATCAAAACACAAAATATGACAACAAACTACGTATTGAAACCCGACTGCGCAGGGGTAAGCGCATGGCGCAGTGAGCACCTCAACATTTTAACAGAAAGGATTGAGCGAAACAAACTATTTTGAACTTCAACTATCAAGAGGCCGTTATAGTGTAGATTCCCTAGGTAAAATGCGAAAAACTCAAATATCCGCACATTAACGACTGAAATCAGTTAATCTTAAGTTTACCTAGGTATTCTTTAGAATAACTAATTTTCAACTTTAGCGGTAACATATATATTTTTAAACATTTTAAATAAAAATAAGTAAAGTTGAATCTGTGTAGGAACAGGGTCTTGGTCCAAATATTTGTACCTTTTTGTTTCTTCATTTTAAATGAGCTATGACTTAGGGCTGCGACCAAAGGTAGGAAAATGCAAATTATGCCCCTTAAGGAAACAATAGGCACAAAACACTGAACTCTTTCTGGGTAATTCCACGGGTACTGACTGACATTTTCGAAGAAAAACAATAAATATTTTGTAATTTTCTTCCCAAAAATGAATTAAAAAAACATTTTCCTCCAAGTTTATTGCTTTGTTGTTAGCTAAATCTAATAGCACAATTAAATTTTTAAAACATGGGTCATTCCATGTCAAATCAACCAATGGTCCGGACCTTTGGGTCTTAGATTTTCGAAATTTTTTGTGAGCTTGTTGTACTCATCCATAGGAGTATAACAAGACCAATTTCAGATTTTTGGGGCCAGTAGTTTTTGAGAAATCCACTTTTAAAGAGGCAAAAATCGAGCGATTTTGAAAAAACATGACATTTTTAAACAGCTGATGCTCAAAACCTATTTGACCCAAAATTATGAACTAGGTGTCGTTTTCTTCTGTTTTAAACAAGCTTTTAAATTATATAAAGCATGATAATTAAAAAAAATATTTTTATTATTTTTTTCTATTTTGAAAAATATTTTTTTTGCTAGCAAAAATACATCCCCCTTCGATTTTTTTTTAAAAAATATATGTTATAAAGGAACTATCCAACTATATCTGTGCAAAATTTCAGAGTGGGACCGCCATGGGTTCTTAAGAAAAAAATTATTTTGTAAGACGGAAATTTGAAAAAAATCGTTTTTCATGTTGAAACCCTATAAAAAATCAAAATTTTTCTGTTATTATATTAAGCTAACTGGTTGAGACGCTTTAAAACTGCTTATATATTTAATTTACAATAATTATGAAACAATATTTCCCTATCTATAACAATATTGGGTAGGAAATATCTACAGGGTGTTTCAGAGGTCCATTTCACTGCTTTTATTTGGAACTAATATCTCCTATGATCATGGAAGTAAGGTGTACTTCTAGGTAAATGACCGTGCTGAATCCATTGAAATGGATTACAGCGCCCCTAGCGGTGAAAAACCTAAGTTTGAAAATTTAATTAAAAAACTAAAGGAGATAGAACAAACACTTCAATGAGAAATTAATTGGCAATATCATAAAGAATGCACAGCCAAAAGTTTCATAAAGATATTTTAAATATTCGAGGAGATATTAGCATGCCTTTTTCTCCATTAGATTCCCTACTCCTCAAAATTCGCTTTCGGCGCTATTCTATCCCATTTTTGGGAGTGTCTGGTGAGAATCATGTCTCATTTATAGTTCACGAGTTCTGGATGATTCAGTACAAACCATCAACCCATGAATCCAAACAGGAGGCCGGCACACGCCACCACAAGATAAGAAACTCCTTCTCCCCCACCGGTACTAGACCCTGTGGGTTCAAAAGATGCAAAAGTTTAACTAACTAAGATAGCTAGATAATTCAAACGGATTCCGAATCGCTCTAAAATTTTAGCCCAGTTTCATATAAAATTTATAGGGGTTTTTTGTTTTTCCTAGTAAAAATTAGGGGTTTTCTCACCCCTTAAAATAGCTGTCTCGCCGTTTTATATTGCGGTCATGACCCTTTCCCTGTCACTTTCAAGATGTTCTTCGGGGATCGGGTTGAAATCTGCAGAGAGACCCTCACACTTTATATAAACAAACAATCCCATCCACACCCAACAGACAACCAATCAGATACCAGGATCCACAGACTATTTTTTTTGTTTTGTTTATCCGAATCCTATTAGTAAAACCTCAGGCCCAAAGAAGAAGGGGGCTTCTTTCTTTAATTCACTTGCCTCCAAAATACGGCTCAACATCTCCTCGAATATTTAAAATATCTTTATGAAACTTTTGGCTGTGCATTCTTTATGATATTGCCAACTAATTTCTCATTGAAGTGTTTGTTCTATCTCCTTTAGTTTTTTAATTAAATTTTCAAACTTAGGTTTTTCACCGCTAGGGGCGCTGTAATCCATTTCAATGGATTCAGCACGGTCATTTACCTAGAAGTACACCTTACTTCCATGATCATAGGAGATATTAGTTCCAAATAAAAGCAGTGAAATGGACCTCTGAAACACCCTGTAGATATTTCCTACCCAATATTGTTATAGATAGGGAAATATTGTTTCATAATTATTGTAAATTAAATATATAAGCAGTTTTAAAGCGTCTCAACCAGTTAGCTTAATATAATAACAGAAAAATTTTGATTTTTTATAGGGTTTCAACATGAAAAACGATTTTTTTCAAATTTCCGTCTTACAAAATAATTTTTTTCTTAAGAACCCATGGCGGTCCCACTCTGAAATTTTGCACAGATATAGTTGGATAGTTCCTTTATAACATATATTTTTTTTTAAAAAAATCGAAGGGGGATGTATTTTTGCTAGCAAAAAAAATATTTTTCAAAATAGAAAAAAATAATAAAAATATTTTTTTAAATTATCATGCTTTATATAATTTAAAAGCTTGTTTAAAACAGAAGAAAACGACACCTAGTTTATAATTTTGGGTCAAATAGGTTTTGAGCATCAGCTGTTTAAAAATGTCATGTTTTTTCAAAATCGCTCGATTTTTGCCTCTTTAAAAGTGGATTTCTCAAAAACTACTGGCCCCAAAAATCTGAAATTGGTCTTGTTATACTCCTATGGATGAGTACAACAAGCTCACAAAAAATTTCGAAAATCTAAGACCCAAAGGTCCAAAATTGAACTTTTTTTGGTTGATTTGACGTGGAATGACCCACATGTTTTTATTTATTTTTGAGAAACTAGGGAGCTACCGCCCCCTGCTCGCTATCGCTCGCCAACCCCCGTAAACTGCTGACGCAGGACCTTTTGGAATTGCTTCGCAATTACCACAAATTCTAACTCGCCGAACTTAATACACTTTACAAAACAATTAAACAATTTACAAAAAAACGTCAACCAACTTTCCGAATATACTTCCCCAAATCCCCTCCATGAATAAAGCTCCCTTAAAAGTTTCAATATACAGGGTGTTTCAAAATTGCGTTGCACGGCTTTTATTCGAAACCTACGCCTCCTAGGGTCATGGAAGAAAGGTCTACCCCTAGGTAAGTGACCCTGGAGAATCCATTGAGATGACTTACAGCGCCCCTAGAGGCGAAATTAAAAAGTTACAAAAATTAATTTAAAAACTAAAGGAGATAGAGCAAAAACCTCAGTGATAGTATTGTTGCCAACGTCCAGAAGAACTCATTGAAAAAAATTTGATCAAAATATCTTGAATATTCGCGGAGATATTAGCATGTGAAAATAGCACTTTTTCGGGGGTCAAAAAGTAAAAAGTTCGCATATTTGCAAATTCTTCAGTGTTATTGTGTAGTTTTGTGTTTTTTTAGTTGAAAGAACACAAAATTTAATCAAAAAATCAAAAAAAATTTGCAAATATGCGAACTTTTTACTTTTTGACCCCCGAAAAAGTGCTATTTTCACATGCTAATATCTCCGCGAATATTCAAGATATTTTTATGAAATTTTTTTCAATGAGTTTTTCTGGACGTTGGCAACAATACTCTCACTGAGGTTTTTGCTCTATCTCCTTTAGTTTTTAAATTAATTTTTTTAAGTTTTTAATTTCGCCGCTAGGGGCGCTGTAAGTCATCTCAATGGATTCTCCAGGGTCACTTACCTATGGGTAGACCTTACTTCCATGACCCTAGGAGGCGCTGGTTCCGAATAAAAGCCGTGCAACGCAATTTTGAAACACCCTGTATATTAACTCGAACTTATCAAAAATTTAAACAAAATGTTTTTAAAAATATTCATCTTAATTATTTTTAATTTATGATTATATAAAAATAGCTATTTCTAATTGTTTATCAATATTCGAACCAAACAAAAACCCGTTTATTTAAAATAACTCGTTAGTATAATATGCCTAGTGTTTATCATTCATATTTTTTTTAAACCCAGACTTGTTAACCCAGACAATATACCGTTTAAGCAATCGAAAATAAAAAGAGACAAAACATCACTCTATGTTTACAATTAATTTCGATAAAATCAGACTAAAAATTATAAATATTGGACAAAAACTGTGAAATTTTAGTATGAAATGGCGTTCATGTAAGTTTTTAGAATATGTTTTTATCAGTCTTTGAGTGATATTTCATCAAGAAAGTACTTTTTTAAAAGGTGAAAAAACATGTTTCATGTTAAAATATAGCGTCAATCGGTCGTTGTGATTGGATGCATAATAATTTGAATGACAGTACTTGCTTTGTAACTGCGACCTTATCCGTTATCTTAAAAAATGGAAATATTTTAAAATTGAGAATTTTTTTGAAAAATCGAAGGGCTTACTCGGAAATCCGGAAGGAATCCGGACATTTTGATACCATATATGTGTCATTCGGTCCAGTAATTAAAAAGCCTTTCTCTGGAAACCGTTCACTAAAAACTTTTTTTTAGAATAGAGAGATTTTAAATAACATGGTAACTGACTGACATCTATGAAACGTTTATGTGAGTCAGTTACCATGTTCAATGTTAAATGTAATTTTCAAAAATAAATAAAAATTTATTTTAAAATTTTAATTGTGCCATTACATTTAGCTAACAAAAAAGGAAAAACTGAGTGAAAAAGGTCTTTAATTTTATTTTTGAGAAGTAAATTACAAAATACATAATGTTTTTCTTTGAATATGTCAGTCAGTTATCCGTGGAATTACCATTCTCTACATTTTCAGCAAGGGTTATCGTCCATTTGATAATATCCGTTTCTGTTATTAATTTAAATGCCTTAAAAAATCCATCATCCTTTATTAAGACTCCGAGTTAATTAATAATTTAATGATGATAGTAATAATATAATTTAATAGTTTAATAATTTTTTTATTCAAGCCTTTTATAACTTGTGCATAATTTTATTAACACTGCAGTTTTCATTTTCATATAATAAATTTTGAGGAACTTAAAATTTGAAAATGTAATAAATGTAAGAGAGGTTCTTAAAAAACGGGTTTTTATCTAAATGTTTTAGATATTGAAAGCTATTTTAAAAAAAAAGCCTTATTTATAACCAAAAATGATGACGCTAGCGCTAATTATACGTAAAATATTAAAATAGAAATTATACAGCTATTCGGTCTTAAATTGTCTCGAAAGTATTTGTATACCGTACTCTTATTTGCAATCTTACTTTAAAATGCCATATATTTTACGTTCCTAAAGCCTGCCGAAAAGCTTTGAATCATTTAAAAATTTTCCTATTTTATTGAACATCGCATCCTAAAATTATGTAGAGCTAAGGAAGATCCAGAATAGTTATTAAGAGGTAATTTTTGTAATGAGATTTTAAAGTTATAAAATTTGTGTATCAAATTTAAATTTAAAACAATGAAACCAAAAAATGAAAAGTGGGGAAAAATATTTTTTTGTTATTCTAATTTTGTCCCTTTTAAACAAATGTACTAAGGTTACTCATTTGAGGAGCAAACAGTCAAACCGTGTTTTCTCCAAAAAAAAAATAAGATACTGATTTTTTCATGATCTCCACATTAAACTGCACAAAATAATGCTATTATCGTCAACTAAAACAAGTTTTAACCTATTCTAAAACTGTTTAGAAAATTGATGTTTCAATCAAAAAATGTTTTCTCTAGATTATGTTTTCAGTCAAACAGTGATTCCTCCAGTCTCAGCCAATCATATCTGTTCTTACTCGTCACGTGACCGACTCATTGGTCAGCGTAAAGTTGGTGATGTAAAAATATTGGTGGGGACTTTTTGATACGAAATCACCTAATGTTTATTTTAAAAATTTACAGTGTATATCAGAAATAAAAAGAATAGTTTTTGAGAAGAGTAGAGAAAGTGTCAAAGAGTCAAAGCTTCTTAAAAAGGGTGTTGCCGTCGTAAAAAGATTATTCTTACAATATCTTCCTCTTAGTCATGCAATATCACTCAAAAAGAAAAAAGATGGAGATAAGCTTTTGACATTAATGTTGCAAAGTAGCAAAATCAACAAGAGTTCATTTGGTATAAAGAAATTATTACAAATAATTTAACTGCATGCAATGATTAAACTCAGGAAGTATGTGATTGCTTGGATGAAGATATTGGATTAAAAATTTAAAGGTTCTCTACAATTTTCAGAACTATATTCCATGTCCTTGTTAACTACATTTTATAATTGATATCTTAATATTTCTCTTATTCAGTTACAAAATGATATAAAATAAAATTTTTAGTAAAATGTGTATTACGTTATTTTCATTCAAAAAATGTTTTGTCCATGTTGGAAACATTCAAACCATGTTTCGTCCTATGTGTTCGATCAAATTGTGATTTCTCCAAATTTCAAATGCCTTTTTTAGAGTTTTTAGGTAAATTATGACTACAAATCTGCTCAGTAACTTGTTATAGAACTACACAAACGATAATTAGGTTTTTAAATTAGTTATTTTTTAAGTTATTAGTTTTTTGTGTTCCTGAAAATTTGTATTTGAAAGAGAAAGCATGGTTTGATTGTTTGCTCCTCATTTGCATTGTAAAACTTCATATTCCCTACTTAATTAAAGTGCATAAAACTACACTTCAACTGTAGAATCATAAGGAAAACGGCGGATGGTTGGATAATCCGATGAGTCGATTAATCAGAGAAGGGCGGATTATAGAGGTTCTAATTACTGTATCACTAATTTTTATTCACAATATTTTTTAAGTGGTCTCTCCAAATAAATAAAGGTTCGACTACTTTATTAACATACGTGTAAAAAATATTTTATATTCTTATACTAAGAAAAAATACTACATTCTTACGAATAATTAGTAAATGATTGTCGGATCAATCAAATTTTACTTCCAGTTTATATTTTTGAACTTGGTTATGAAAAGAATTTTTTTGCATAATATTTCATTTTGAAATTTTAACGTTAGTATCAGATTATTTTCAATAGCAACTATATTTTAAATCAGGAATTGGAGTAAAATCTATTACCAAAACCAAGTTTCTTGTTAGTAAGAGTTTACTCCTAACTATAGTCTGTGTAATTAAAATTAGCTGTTCGTCACCATTGCAACGCAATAGAAATGCAATGGAAAATGACTAGTAGCGAGCCGCCTGTTTTATTTACACATACTATAACGTTTGTTTAGTTATTCATATTTCCACCGAATACTGTATGAAAGGTTAAGAAATGGATTAACAGAAAAATATCTTACACGCTATAGCAACTACAGCCACCACTAAGAATCCGATCAACAAAGACTTCATTTTGCTTCTGGCGGGTCTCAGTTCCACAGAGCACAAAGATGACTTCACAAACACAGGTGCGGGTGAAATTATATAAGTTTTTTATTATTTAAACAGGCACTCATAAAGGAGCTATTAAGTATCGTCATTACAGATCGTCGCAATGATAAATCAAAATGAAACACAAACCTCACAAAAGCCTCGTACTGTTATTTTAGAGGAAAAACCGCTATTCGACTTCAAAACTGCCTCTACTCTGAGAAATGGAGGATTGAACGCGAAATAACTATCCATTATTATTATTATTATTATTTTTGCTTTATTAACATTTTTATTGTGTCCCGATGGTCATTGTTAAAAACATTTTGCTTGAAAGTATAGTAATAGCGTTCAATAGCGTTAAATAAATCAGTTCATCTTAAGTCAGTATTTTAATGAGACATAAAAGCACATAAAAACGGAAATTTATAAACTAAAATTACATTTAAAATAAAAATGCATAGATTAATTTTTTTAATCTCGAAATTGAAAACTTATGCAGCATTCTTTTAGCACCTAACTTAATTCGATAAAACTTAACTCCATATTCCAATAAAGAACGAAAATAATCGAATCTTAATAAATGTTTTAAAGCAATCCAATATAAGTCTGGTTCTAAATTAATTTTTAAAAATTAAAATATTTGGTGGGGATAGTCTGCTATCTTCCAGGCACCTAAAGCAGGGGTCGTCAACCTTTTAAACGGAAGAGCCAAAAGTTACAATTTAAAAAAATTCCCAGTTTTTAAAGAGCTACTAAATTGTTTTGCTTCAATGTTATAGTATGCTTATTATATGTGAGGTGGAAAGCGAAAAGGGACAACTTGTCGGCGTTCGTTGAAATGGAGTTATTATTTTTTTCTCAATCTGTACAGATTTATGAAGATTTTAAGACCATCATCATCCTTGTAGCTCAGAAAATGACGAATCGCCAGTAATTAAAAGTTTTATAATAGAATGAGTGGATTTCGCGAAAAACGACCTTAAACTTTCAAAATGTGAAAAACTTTCAAAAATTTAGGTTTCTTCCGATTCGATTCCTTTTCAATACTATTCGGTTCTAAAGGGTCCAAGGATCGATAATCGAGAGAAAAAAATTTCATAGTTTTGACCTTCTTCCGGTTTTTTGGCTTTTTCTCGAAATCAACTTTGCCGACAAGAGGTCCCTTTTTGCTTTCCGCCTCACATATTTGATTATTATTAATATTATTATTATTATTATTAATATTATTATTACTATTACTATTAATATTATTACTATTACTATTACTATTATTATTATTATTACTATTACTATCCAGAGTTAAGTGGGATTTTTCAAAGTTTTTATACTTTAAAAAACCCACTGAAATTGTAAAAACACCGCTTATTTACTGAAACCTGGTTTGAATTTTGAAAAAACCTACTAAAATTTAAAAAATATCCTTAACTTTGAAAAAACCCATTCAATATTGAAAGAAATCTATTCAACCTTGAAAAAACATACTGAAATTTAAAAAAATATTCTTTATTGTTTATATCTAGTTTGAACTTAAGCATCCTAAATTTTGAAAAAACCCACTGAAGAATGAAAGAACCTATTTAACTTTTTAAAAAAACTCCCTGAAATAGAAAAAAACACCATTTAATTTTTAAAACATAGTTTAAATTTTGAAAAAAAACCCATCAAAATTTTAAAATATCCTAAAGTTTGAAAAAACACATTAAATTTTGAAAGAACTGCCAAAATCTTGAATTTTCTTGAAAACCCCCCCAAAAAGGTCAAAATGTGGGTTCTTTTCACATGGTTTTTTTTGAAAAACCCATTGGGTCCAATCCAGCCAACCCTGCCCAAGAGCACCTCTCATTTTTTAAATGGCAGAATTTTCAAGGAGAAATAGTATAGTTAAAATAAACAGCAAACTTTAGAAAAGTGGTGGGGATCCCACTTCAGAAAAATTTTGGAAATTTTCTTCTAAAAATAGTTTTTTTATTTGTTTTTTAGAACTTCTATTATGACCGAATGATGATCACTCCTTATAAATCACAGAATTTTCAAGGGAAAACAGCACATATTCCAAAATTTTGAGGAGTGTTCGGGAGTTCTCTCCGAAATTTTGGAACTTTTACCCTTAAAAGTAGAGTTTTTACTCATCTTGAGAACTTTGGGTTACACCGCTCCTTGTGAGTATCATTGATTTGATTAGGCACTTTGAAATATATTACTTATTTTTTAAAGTTTGATGATAAATTATCAATTTTTTCGTATGGAACTGGAGAGCCGCAACTTTACATCGAAAGAGCCGCAGGTTACCGACCCCTGACCTAAAGAGATTTAGCCGACTTAAGATTCTATTCAAAATCATTAATGAAATCGTAAAAACGGCTTTTATTTGGAACCAACGCCTCCTAGGGGTATGGAAGTAAGGTCTACCCCTAGGTAAGTGAGCCTGGAGAATGCACTGAAATGACTTACATATCGCCCCTAAAGGCGAAATAAATGTTAAAAAAAATTATTTAAAACTAAAAGAGAGCAAAAACCTCTGTGAGAGTATTGTTGACAACGTAATGGAGAACCCACTGAAAAAAATTTCATGGAAATATCGTAAATATTCACGGAGGAAAAAGCATGTGAAAATAGTACTTTTTCAGGCCTTAAAAAGATTAAGTTCGCAAATTTGTAAGTTTTTTTTATTAAATTTTACCTTTATTCAACTAAAAAAAACCCCAAAACTACACAATAACACTGAAAAATTTGCAAATTTACGAACTTTTTCTCTTTTAAAGCCTAAAAAAGTGCTATTTTCACACATGCTAATATCTCCAGCGAATATTTACGATATTTTCATGGAATTTTTTTCTGTGAGTTATTATTCATAACGTTGGCAACAATACCCTTACTGAGGTATTTGCTCTATCTCCTTTAGTTTGAAAATTATTTTTTAAACTTTTTAATTCGCCGCTAGGGGCGCTATAAGTCATTAAATGGATTCTCCAGGGTCACTTACCTAGGGGCAGACCTTAGTTAGACCTTACTTCCGTGACAGTAGGACACGTTGGCTCCAAATAAAAGCCGCGAAACGGACTTTTGAAACACCCTGTATATAATGAACATAAGAGGTGTCGATATTCAATTAAAAGGTGCCACATAAGGAGAAATTATTTTATTAATCATTTACTAAATTGACCTATGAATAACTGAAATGAAAACAAAATAGTATTCTAAAATTACTGACTGGGGCATATTTCTCACAAAAAAATGAAATTGATTTTTATTACTACTTCCGAGTTCCAATTTACCACAAAGAAAGTCACTAAAGACAATAATCTCAATGCAAAAAAAATAACAATAACATTAAATTTATATCATCATTTATAACATAAAATTTAACTTCCTTAATTTTCAGTTAATTAACTCAACCTTCATTCAAAACTTCACTTTAAAAATAACGATATAACTATTATTTTGGTATCCGAAACCCTTAAGGTGATGAAGAAGGATGGATTATGCCCTTTTTGCTTGTTATCCAAAGGGTGTACATCCCCCAAAATACTAGTTTTTCGTTTTTTACCATGGAAACCCTAGAGATAAACTGGGGCCCGTTTTGAGTGACATCTGAATAGGATAGCTCGCTCCTACGCTGAGCAGAAATAAAAACAATTAAGAAAACCGAGACTGGTGCAGAATAGTGCGGTCAACATTATTAGAAACAATTTATATTTTGCTTTTGAATTAGCTTGCAATCATAATAAAAACATTATTTGAGTTCAGAATAAAAAACAGTTAAAAAAACCTATTTATTACGGTCAAATGAAGATATACGTAAATTTTGTAGAAGCAACTTCAATCTTCATGCCCTTGGCCTTGACTTTGCTATTCATGGCCTTTGGGGTCGCTCCCCGGAAAATTTTAAAGTTAGAGCTTGCCTATAAAGTAGTCTGAAAAACTTTAGTTGTAGTGCTGCCATCTTTCACTTTTTGTACAAAGTATTTAGGGTAATGGTACCAATAACTTTCACATTAAGAGCAATAAAATTAGTTAACTACTGAATAAAACTATCCTGGAAAAAACTTCTTGTTTTAAAAAATCATATGAGGTTTCAACATTAATTTAGAGTACAATTTGTTTGATTAAGTACTTATTTTCTATTTTTAAAATATTTTTAAGTTGGCATGGTGACTGCACCAAGTAACTAACACACCGGAAAATTTTGGCACTAGTAATTGACACATCCTGCACCAAAAATTTCCACTAGGGATGCCTTTTATAAATAAGCTGTTTTTATAAGATGCTACCTTTTTTTAGCCAACATAAAAAATAAAAGCAAATGGTTCAAGAGTGTCAGTGGCGTATATAAGGGGGGGGCCGAAGGGGCCCTGGCCCACCCGAAATTCTGACTTGGTGTACCAAAACAAATTAAAACCCTGTTTTTTAGGGTCAAATTTTGAAAAATTTTCTGGGGGAGGACCCCCAAACCCCCCTTTAGAGTGCTTGGAATTTTACTATTCAAAACGTTTTTACAAAAAGTTCAAAATCCTACCTGAGAATGTATGTCTGAAATTCGGAAAGTGTATCAAAACTAGTGATGGGCAAAATCGATAATTTTAGGTATCGAATACTTTGGTATCGAATACTTATAGGTATCGAATACTTTGGTATCGAATACTTATAGGTATCGAGTACTTTTAGGTATCGAGTACTTTTTTTCAATGTCGGGAAATGAACCTGAAGGGACAATTTTTTTAGGGCCTATCCATAATCAGACTAATATTCAAAAAACTGAAAGCGATCCATCAAAAAGCCCCGTAGCTACGGGCCTGGAGGTGGATAGAGGCGAAGGATTTGGCGGGGGAAAAACCTAGCCGCGTCAAATTTCTCTCGCGGATGATAACGACTTGGGTTTGAGCGTTGCAAAATGAAAACGGAAACAGGCTGCGTTTGATCTACAGTAGGTATTATAAAGATTACTTCATTGAAAAATTTAAAACGAAATATGTCAATAAAGTATCGATACTTTTGTGGGTATCGAGTACACTCGATACCTATAGGTATCGAGTACTTAAGTATTTGGTATCGATACCTGCCCATCACTAATCAAAACCAAGTTGAAATCCTGGTTTTAGGATCTAATCTACAAACTTTTTCTGGGGGATGACCCCCATATATCCCCTTCTGTACTTAAAACTATATTATTTATAACTTTTTCATTAAATTCATCAAATTTTACCTGAAAATTTATATCCAAAATTCTAACTAAGGGTACCAAAATTAGTTAAAAACCTGGTTTTTAGAGTCTAATTTCCAAAAATTTTCTGGGGGAGGACCCCCAGACCCCCCTTTTGTAATTGCAACTTAATACATCATAACTTTTTAATATTAAGTTCTTTAAGTTGCAAATTCTGCCTAAGAATATACTGAAAAAAGTTACATATACATGAGAGGGGCTGGGAAACAATTTCGGGCCCCTCCCGAAATAAATTTCTATATACGCCAGTGAACAGTGTTCATCTGCTAGTAAAAAGGCTAATAGGATATTGGGATCGATACATTAAAAAAACTGTTTCTTCAAGGTCCGAGGATATTATTTTGCCACAACACAGAGGCTTGGTGAGACCTCATCTAGAGTATGCTGTTCAGTTTTGGTCTCCACACTTAAAAAAAGACATTGATTCAAATTCAATTGAAAGGGTTCAGAGCATAGGACTACTAAAATGGTCAAAGGTATATCTAGTTTAAGTTATGAGGGAAGATTAAAGAAGCTAAATATGTTCACTCTAGAGAAAAGAAGGATTAGAGGGGATTTGATTCAACTTTTTAAAATGGTAAAGCAAGGGGACACAGAGGGACTAGATTTCAATACGGGTAATAGAACAAGGGGTCACAATTTCAAATTGAATAAAGTAAAATTTAAGACGGAGTGTAGAAAGCATTATTTTTTTAACAGGGTAGTGGATAGATGGAATGCGTTGCCTGAAACAATTGTAAATTCAAGAGGGGTAAACGAGTTCAAGAGGAAAATTGACAGATACTGGGATTCCGGTAGTTTGAGTTAAAAAGATTGGACCAACCTTGCTGGGCTTACGCCTGTAGTTGGTCGACTTAATTTGTATTTGTATTTGTATTTGTATATTTCCTCTTTAAAGCTATTTTACAAAATAATGAAGGGAAAAAAAGCATTTTGAATAAAAATATATAAAATAGGGTCATTTATGGGTAGGCTTACGGCTTACCATATTTTCTTGGGGTCACCCCAGGACATATTTTTGAAATTTCTTAAATAAGTGCCATACCAAATTACCAAAGATTAAAAACCAAGAAAACATTATTCAAACTAATAAACATTAAACAAATATATAAAATTTTATTTTTTATTTATTATTACTTTTTCAAAAAGGGTTTGATTGACTTATTTTTTATCACAAAATTCACTGAAAGGGAGAGTTTTCTGAAATAATAGAGACGTTAGAAAATATATAAAAAACGCAATGTTAAATAGCTTGGTCAGGATTTTTTTCATAAAAATTTCTGGCAAATCTTAAATGTATGAAACCCCGTACATTTTTCCGCCCCAGGACATTTCCCCGGACAGCTCTAAGAACCCCGGACTGTCTGGGGTAATCCCAGACGTATGGTAAGCCTATAATGGGACATTATAAGACCTACCATTTTTCTGTTCTATAAATATGGTACACACATTTATAAGAATTTATTAACAAAAAGTTGTAAATTAAAAAGTAAAGTATTAATTAAAAGTTGTAAAGTAAAATTGTATTTAAACTATAAATTCTAAACAATAAAGCTTTCTCAAACGATAGGGGAAGGTAAGGTGTACAATAAGTGAAACAATTAAAAGTTAAATTAAAATTTTATGGAAGTTGGGTATCTGAGTGCTTAGAAATGTAATTGAATGAATTTTGTGAAATGAATTTTGTGAGAAGACGATTTACTACATTTTATAACATCTAATGTTCTATTACAATATGCAGAATTAAAAGCTCTGTTGTGTGCCGGTACCTACCTATAACTGACATATGGCAGAACCAATAACTGAACCCAAGTCAGTTACTGGTGCAAATGTTTTTTTTGATCCAGTAACTGTCACCCCAATTTAAATAAAATTTTTTTTTCAAAAGTAGTTATTTAGCATGAATTTTTTGCTTGTTAATAGATAATTTAAGTTAATATACGTTTCTAAATCGAAAATTTGCTCAATTTAGGCATTAAATAAAAATGTGTGTCCTTAATTTCAGTAGTAAGCCAACCTATGAATATCACAAGTTTTTTTAAACACAAAATGGAAATTCTCAATTTATTAAACTTAGAAACTTTTGGGTAAAAATAAATACAGCATAAATAGTCCAAGAAAGTTAGCTCAAAAAAGGGGGTTCAAGTGGAACAAATTGTAAAAGAAAGTTTGATCGGTGATTCTTGTAGGAAATTTTCCGTAGAAAACGATGGTGAAAAGTATACCAAAATTAACCGTGTCCTTTAGCCAATATGGAGGATTTTATAATAATAATAATAATAATAATAATAATAATAATAATAATAATAATAATAATAATAATAATAATAATAATAATAATAATAATAATAATAATAATAATAATAATAATAATAATAATAATAATAATAATAATAATAATAATAATAATAATAATAATAATAATAATAATAATAATAATAATAATAATAATAATAATAATAATAATAATAATAATAATAATAATAATAATAATAATAATAATAATAATAATAATAATAATAATAATAATAATAATACTAATACTAATACTAATACTAATACTAATACTAATACTAATAATAATAATAATAATAATAATAATAATAATAATAATAATAATAATAATAATAATAATAATCATCTTCATCATCTTCATCATCATCATCATCATAATCATAATCATAATAATAATAATAATAATACTTAAATTATATAAAAAGTAGGTAAATAACAATAATAATTAAGTTTATATAAAATTACAAAATTCAAAACAACAGAAACGATAGAAAACAAAATAAGGTTTTTGAATTAATAAATAAACACAAGACATAAATTTATCAAAATATACATAGATTAAACATTCTGGACAAAACTGGAAAATATAAAGAGTAATTTCGCTTCTAAACGTGGAAAAATAAATCAATATCGTCAATTTCAATTAAAAACGTAAATAAAACTTTCTTGAAATGATAATAGTTGTTTATTGACTGCAACTCTAATGGTAAACTATTATATAACTTAGGAGCTAAATATAAAAAATGCTTGCGATATATTTCTTTACGTATAGCTGGTAGTTCAAAGATTATATTAGGACGTCTATCTGAAATGTTTTCTTTTAATTTACAGAGTGATTTATTTTTAAAAAGTTGTAAAATTATTCTAAAAAAGGCATTATAACGAATTGGTAGTAATCTTAGGGATTTATAATGAGGTGTATTAGTAGTTTTAAAGTAATTTAAAATTTTGAAGCATTTATTCTGTACAGATATAATCGGATACAAATTGGATTTATAGTCACTCCCCCAAACTAAAATTCCATAATTAATAATAGAATAAAACCATGAGTAATAAAGAGTGATCAGAAAGTCTTTTGAAATTTTATTTTTTAGGTAGTAAAACTTATAAAGAATAAAACGAAGTTTTTTAGAAATTTCATTGACATGCGTTTTCCATTTTAGGTTGCAATCAATATACAAACCAAGGTATTTAATACTATTAACAGATTGAAGAGAATAGCATGAACAATTCGAAAATGGTGGATTATGGCGGATTTTCCAAAATGGCGTCCACTAATGTTTATAATAAGTAAAATTCTGATGATAAATTCGTAATTTTTACAGGATATGATTAGAATTAAGTCATAATAATATTCATATAAGTTTCATCTCCTCAATGTATCAAATATGGCGGATTTTTCAAAATGGTGGACAATCGTGTTTTTTTTATTTTCTAAAAATCGTTAATAAAATAAAACTTTTGCAGTAAATTATTAGAATTTAGTTACAAAAATAATGTGGAACTGTTTTTTTCTCTTACTATAAGTCATTTATCCAATATGGCAGATTTTCCAAAATGGCGTCCCCTAATGTTTATAATACATAAATTCTGATGATAAATTCATAATTTGTACAGGATACGGTTAGAATTAAGTCATCATAATATTGATAAAAGTTTCCTTTCCCTCAATGTATCAAATATGGCTGATTTTCCAAAATGGCGGCCACATATTTAGAACCTTTTTATTTTTAACGTTTTTACATATAAATAAATTTTATTTTCGCATAACATAAATATTTATATATTAAATTATTTATATATTATAAATTGGTATATTAACCAAGATTTTGCGATACATAGAAATAATTTCCTAAAAGGCGGCCCCATATTTCGAACTTAGTGGTAAATGGTAATTTTTGAATTTCTACCTACCTTTAACATTATTTACCTTTAATTTTAGTAAATTATAAGTATTATACTTATATTTTACCTGATAACATTTAATATTTCTAATTATTAAGAAAAAAATTAAAAATAAAAAGGCTCTAAATAAGTGGCCACCATTTTGGAAAATCCGCCATATTTGATACATTGAGGGGGAGGAAACTTTTATCAATATTATTGTGACTTAATTCTAACAGTATCATGTACAAATTATGAATTTATTATCAGAATTTATGTATTATAAACATTAGAGGACCCCATTTTGGAAAATCCGCCATATTGGATAAATGACTTATCGTAAGAGAAAAAAACAGTTCCATATTATTTTTGCAACTAAATTCTAATAATTTACTGCAAAAGTTTTACTTTGTTAACGATTTTTAGCAAATAAAAAAACATGATTGTCCGCCGTTTTGAAAAATCCGCCATATTTGATACATTGAGGAGATGAAACTTTTATGAATATTATTATGACTTAATTCTAATCATATCCTGTAAAAATTACGAATTTATCATCAGAATTTTACTTATTATAAACATTAGTGGACGCCATTTTGGAAAATTCGCCATATTGGATAAATGACTTATCGTAAGAGAAAAAAACAGTTCCCCAATAATTTTACTACTAAATTTTAATCATTTACTGCAAAATTTATAATTTTATTAACGATTTTTAGGAAGTAGTAAGTTAAAAACGATTGACCGCCATTTTGGAAAATCCGCCATATTGGCTAGGACACGGTTAATTTTGGTATACTTTTCACCATCGTTTTCTACGGAAAATTTCCTATAAGAATCACCCCTCAAACTTTCTTTTACAATTTGTTTCACTTCAAACCTTATTTTTCTTGGACTAAAAGTTAAAGATAAGAGTCTAAAATATTAAGAGAGACCACAATTTATTTCAAGTTCACAATATTTATTATTATTAAAATTTGTAAATTAATATTATATAATTTAAAAAAAAACTCTGCATTTTCTTTATTAGTATTTATAATATTAATACAGAGGAAACATTTTCGGTCAGGTTAATGTGAAACTCGAATTAATATATACTTTTACTAAATAAACTCCTTAGCCAGTGTTTTTTAACAACTCAGTAAAATTGGAAATCTGTGAACTCATGGACGAGCTGAGGCTCCTTTGGGAAATATTTACAATTTTCTTTTTTCTTTTCTTTTAATTCTGTGTAAACTTTTGTGAATCTATGTTTTAAATTTTTGTTTTTTGTTTATAAAATGATTGACTGATTGATTGATTAATATATTATATGTTCTTAAAACAATAAAACAATATTTTTAATTTGCAAAATTTTCAGTGTTATTGTGTAGTTTTGTATTTTTTTTAGTTGAATGACGACAAAATTTTAACAAACTAGCGAATTTGCAAACTTTTGAGGACTGAAAAAGTGCTATTTTCCCTTAAAATCGAAGACCAGGGAAACTTTTGTTCCACCCCCCATTTTTTTACTTTTGGTACGCTAAGAAAGTGTGCAAAATCTTAAATCGATCAGATAATATTAACACGTGCCCCAAACGACCTAAAATTGATTTTTTTCTCATTTTTTTGAAAACTTTTAAAAATGTGTTTAATAAATAATAATTGGGATCTAACACATTTAAACAATCTTATTTGACCGTTTTTCATATTACTATTTAGACCAAAACACCCAGTTTGTAACCTAGCCATCAATCAGGAAATCATCAAATTTGTCCATTTATACCAGTGGTTCCCAACAGGTGGTCCGTGAGGCCTTCAGAGGTGGTCCGTGAGAAGATTTTTAAATTACTTATCCAAAAAATGTGTGGAAATAAAGAAAATAGTTTTCCTTATCACACATTCCAGGAAATAGCCAGGAAATAAAAATCATACGTCTCATAAATAAAAAAATTATGTTCTCTTTCTCTCCTGTGAATCATTTGTTCATTTCTATTATTTTGCACAGTTTTATTCAACAGTAGTTTATTACAGAGTAGAAACGAGATGTGATGAAACGGAAAAGTATTGCTGATTATCAGATTAATTAAAACTGAGAGGCGTCGGGGTGGGGAAAAAAAAATCGTATGATCGGACTTATACTTGGTTTGATAGTGAAATAGGTTTGTTCGAAGATATGAGACAAATTTACTGCCGAACATGCGAAATTTTATTGAACACATAAATTATTTTCTATTTTAATTTCTCCTTTGAAATAATTATTGACTTTTGACACGGTTTCTTTCTGGAGAACATCAGCTTCGCCCGCTTGGCCTATAGAATTTCCTCTGCCGCTACTCACAGTCAGTGCATGTCCAGTTTGCTTTTTTGTGATCAACAGAGTTCCTGGTTACCTCATTTTTCCTGCAGTTTAATTTCAAGCTAAGTACTTTCTTTCAAATTTAAATCTACTAATAATATAATATTACCTTATTTGTTGGTTATGAAAAAGAAGAAAAATAACTATATATTATACTGCTGATTTTTTACACTTGTAACTTTTGTATAAGTATGTGAAACCTTCCAGGGTTAATAGATAAAAATAATTAAATGCCTTTTATAAAAGGTATATTTTTAAATAATTAGATTTAAAATTAATGTAATGTTAATTTTTCATTGAGGTTTAATAGGTTATTTGATTTTCTACGTTCTATTTAGAAAAATTGTAAGACTAGATTTCCCTTACTTCAGAAAAAAAGTCAAAATTTTAGACCCTCCATAAGGAAGGAATGCACTGAAAAAAATTAAAATTTTGAAGATATAGTTATGGATAGAAATGGTCCGCGGAGGTTCAAATTTAAGTGAAGTGGTCCGTGAGTTGGGAACCACTGATTTATACTGAGAATAGAGGGATCCCCAAAATCCCTTAAAACCGCAAAATCCCATGGCCATTCCATTCATCGAGGACGTTTACTGATGAAAAGTTGACAGTGCGAAGAAAAACCATGAGTATAGTAGTTAATTTATAGAAACTGTAGTTAATTTTTAACGTATTCTTACAGCCCCGAACAAAATACCTGTGATTAATTGTTTTAACGACACTAATTTGTTGAATTGCAGGTATTTTTTATGTTAATGTATAAATTTATGATAAAATACATGAACAGTTTCTATAAGCATGGTTAATTGCTTATCTTCTGAGAGTACAACTCAATCAATATAAAGAGCGGGTTAATTTTGTATCTACTTCAGCTTTTCAACTAACTTATAGAATTAAATACTCGTAGACACACTGGAGTCTTATTTTTATTTGTTTCCAGAATTTCTCCTGACATTTTATAACTTTTTTTGGGTAAAATCAAACTATGCGATCAAATAATAAATTTAAAAGTAGAATAACATAGGAAAGAAAGAGGAAATAAATAGTAATCTAAACTTTTTATCAAAAGTATTTGTATGAAACAGCTCCATTGCTCAAAGTCAAAACTACTTTTTCAAAGATTAAAAACCATTTATGAACCGCTCGTATTAAATATGTCAGGTTTAAGCAACTGCTCTGCTACTAGAAGTAAACGGAATATGGCCGTAAATGATGAAATTGGGCGAATCATGAATGTCTATGCTGCTTGAGAACTAACAAGTGTAGCCATTAACTGAACTCTTTACAAATGCTTATAGTATACGACAAAAAAAGCTAAATTGGAAGTGGTGCGAAATTCCTAGTTCACACCATGCATAGTGCAGAATTACTACCATAAAATTTAACTAATGTAGTTTTTTCGAGGTTTTTTTTGGTATTTTTTGAAAATTGTGAGTCGGAGAAAGCTGATAAAAAAAAGAAGTAACTGGTCGTCTGTACAAGACCTTGGATGCATAATACACTTTGAACTAATTCGTTTTAAATTGTTGGGTGTGCCTCGTTTTGATTTCTACAATTTTTTCCAAGGACTAACTTGGACTAAAATTAGAATGTGTTAATATATACCATGAATGTTTAGTTCCGTATTGTAAGCTAATATTGCTTGTAAGTGCGTATACGCTCTGTGCTTATGACTAATTTTGGTTGGCATTAAAAAGGCGCAACACACCGAATTTCTTCACCACCCATAGACAACGTGAGTACCTGTGCCACAGTAAATGCAAAGGACTCTATGGGAATGTTATCAATATACAGTACAAGCTAAATCTGATATACGCAATAACCTTCAGGCACATTAATGTAAATGTGAAAAGAGTATATAGGCTATATCTGGCTTATTAATTTTAAATACTACTTACCTAATACGAGTTAGAAATATCAAATAAGGTATAACCATAATTTTTTGGAAATTCGACTCTAATTAACAGGTTTTAACGCCTTTCGGTTCACTTTGTCCGAATTTCGGGGGCCTTAACTTACCCTAAAACTTGGACGAGGTTGCAGGGTTGCTTTTAGACAAATATTTACGCTTCAAACGCAAAAGTTAAGAAAAATAGCTGAAAATCCAATTTTCGTTACATAAAAATGAGGGTCGCGCCACACTAGCAGCTTGAAGACTCCAAAGCCATAAAAACTCTAAAGATGCTAATCAAGAAAGGGGGGAAAGCATGGAGTTGAGCCTCAGTCTCCCCTCTCTTGATAAGCATTATAACGAGTTTTTTACGGCTTTAGCGTCTTCAAGCTGCTAGAGTGGCGTGAGCGTTACGATAGGCGGGTCTCTTTGGGTGTAATGTAAATGGTCTCAAAATGATCAAAAACACTATTTTTAAGGGGAAAATTTTGGAAATTTTCAGGGGGAGAAACCCCCCAGACCCCAATTTAAGTCATTAAAAACTTAGGGGTAGCAAGCAGGGTCATTTTTTTTATGTTTAGGGAGAACAATTTTAAAACCCCGTGAGAGGGGGTCTGGACCCTCCCCCGAAAAATTTTGGAAATTTGACCCTAAGAACATGGTTTGCAACTGTTTTTTGGTACAACTGAACCCAAATATGGACATGCATTTTAGGTAAAATTTTGATTTTAAATGAGCTTATTATAAAAAAGTGTGAACGATAAAGGTTAAAATACTAAGGGGGGCCCTCCCCCAAAAATTTTTTTGAAAATTTGACCCTAAAATACTTGGGTTTTAGCTCAACTAAAATTAAAGTAAAAGTTAATTACTCGGGACTTAAGAGGGGGGGGACAGCTGCCCCTCCCTGCCCCCCTTGGCTACGCCCATGGCTTACATATGTTACAGTTAAAGTCCGGAAATCAGTTAATTTACAGATAACCTAGGTAATTTGCAGATTAACGAGGGTGATCCGTTAAAGAGCGAATTTTTTTTCAATTTCTAAGATTACCTAGGTAATCTTGAAATTACCTAGGTATTCTGCACCCTACCGACTAGACACTCGTTAATCTGCATACTACCTGTAATCAGTTATTTTACATATTAACGAGGGTGATCCGTTAAAGTACAAAATTTTATTTTATTTATAAAAAGTTTAAGGAGGTTGGGGGGCTGCCGCCCCCCCAAACCCCCCTGCCCTAACTATAACCAAACTCGTTTTGGGGGTAAACAGTAACAATGACTAATCAAAAAAGGGGGATCGGTACTTTTTTCATATTACACAAAACACGCAAATCCCACAAAAATAGTAATGAAATAGCAATTTTAAAACTAGAATATAAAAACAATAATAATAGAATATTAAAGTACCAACTGAGATTTGTATCAATTGTGGTTTTCGATCTCGATTTGACAGCGTATTTCAATGAGCACTTAAACTAGCAAATCTTAATGAAAGCGCGGTGTAATCGGCTGGCAGCCTGCACTGAACTATTGCTAGGATTCGCGATCGATTACATATGTTAAACCCTTGCCCAGGTTCCAGCGATTGTTGAATTAACGTTTGTTGAAAAGATATTTCAACAGCTGGGACATTTGCTTTCGTTAAAAGAAATCTCTGTCACTCTGAAGTCGGAGCTTCAACACAATTGTTTCAAAATACCCTTTTTAGTAGTAAACTGTACTTAATCATGTAAATTTACAGTACTTACTTGCTTGTATTATTTTGTTTTAACATTCAACATGACAACTACCAGTGCTACGCTCTAAATTTGAAATCAAAACACCAAATATGACAACAAACTACGTATTGAAACCCAACTGCGCAGGGGTAAGCGCATGGCGCAGTAAGCACCTCAACATTTTAACAGAAAGTATTGAACGAAACAAACTATTTTGAACTTTAACGATCAAGAGGCCGTTATAGTGTAGATTCCCTAGGTAAAATGCGAAAAACTCAAAAATCCGCACATTAACGACAGAAATCAGTTAATCTTAAGTTTACCTAGGTATTCTTCAGATTAACTAATTATCAACTTTAGCGGTAACATATACACCGCAAACGCTCATTGAACATTTAATAACCATTTTTTTGTCCTCAAGTTAGCAGCACTTTCGTTTGCTATAGGTTTTATTCTTAGGGCCCAGACACATTCGGCGGTTTTCCGCCGCGACGGCTTTTTGCCGCTGCCGCGTGTTTCGTTCACACTGGGCCAAATAAAAGCGGCAAATATTGGCCGCAATTATTTTGCATCACCTGTCAGTCGACACTTGGTCTTGTTTGAGGTCGGATGCCTTTTGTTAATAGTTATAAATAGTTATAATATAGTTGTTAATAGTTATAAATAGAAACGTTTTTGACTTATTTGGTGCATCCTGTTAATCGAGGGTTTTTTGGGATTTCACCCATTTCTCCTCAATTTAAGATATACGATGAATATTTTTAAAATAATGTTAAAAGACCATCCTTGTACAAAATAAATAGGAAAGTATCGAAAATGAATAAAAGTTCACATATTTCTACAATTTTGTATCTGGTATACAGGGTGATTCTAAAGTACGTGGACAAACTTCACTCGGGGGTAGAGGGGACCAAAACAAGCATATTTCGCATAGGAATGGGGGGGGGGCGCATCCTTACCGTTTAAGAGCTAGGACCTAATGTAGTACGAGCGCGTTTCAAAAGGCCGTTTTTAGGAGGCCCGTGTGACTAAACAAAACATAATAAAATGAAAAACATTATTGCATAAGGTAAGGAAGTATTCCTACTACTTACACCATGAATTCGATACAATTTGAACCACTTTCTAAACCGTGGAGTGAGTTTCCAAAGTGCAAAATTAATCTTTTAGTCAAAGAATGGACTTCACATGATAGTATTTAGAAAAATGATGTTTGGGGAAGGAATTTTCAATGATCGTAACATTGATCATTGAAACTCTTTGATCATTGAAAATTCCTTCCCCTATCATCATTTTTCTTATTACCATTAAGGGAACTCCCTTGTTTGACTAAGAGATTGATATTGCACGTTTTAATACTAACCCCATGGTTTAGCAAGTGGTCCAATTTCTATCACATTGAGGATTTAAGTTGTACGGATATTCCTGTACCCCATGCAATAATGTTTTTCATTGTATTATGTTTTGTTTCGTCACACGGGCCTTCTAAAAACGGCATTTTGAAACGCGCTCGTACTACATTAAGTCCTATCTCTTAAACGGTAAGGATGCGCCCCCCCATTCCTATGCCAAATATGCTTGTCTAGGTCCCCTCTACCCCCTCACGAAGTTTGTCCACGTAATTTAGAATCACCCTGTATAGGGTGCTTCTGATAACTTTTTGTGCACTCTACCAATTTTGAGTACTTTTTTTGGTGTCATAGAATGAGATTGTACTTAAATTGTTTTCTTTAATTAAAAACGAATTTTTTGTTATAGTGTCGCTCTTTTTTAAATAAATGTGCTTTTTTAAATTTCTTTATGAATAATCTTATAAAATAATAGGAATATAAAAAAGTTTTCAGCCGTTAAAAAAGAAACAGGACCCTCTGGGACTAAAATAACTCCCAAAAAATGCTCGAGATGACATTTTCAATACTTTGTATGACAAAATATGAGTGTACCAAAAAAAAAACTTTTGGCATAGTTGTAATCAGGAGAAAAAATTACATAAATAACACCCAATTTCATACCAGATACAAAAAATAAGGTAAAATTAGTGGATATGTTCATTGAATTCTCCTTAGCAGCCGTCGCCGCGGTATTGAATGTGTCCCCGCCCATTCAGTCCTGTGAGCCACTGGCAGGTGGAACGCGGCAAAAAAACCGCGAGAAGCAGTGGCAGCGGGCGGCTGCTTTTCTGCCGCGGGAGAACGTTGCTGGCGGTTTTTTTGCCGCGAGTCGAGTATGAACCGGGCAATAGGATTTCCATTGCCACTACTGTAAAAGCGTTTGCGGCAGAAAAACCGCGACTCTAGTGTGTCCCCAGCCTTAAGGTGTCTGCCTACCTATGGAGGCTTTTTTTAATAATTAAAATGTTGAACTAATTTGTGATTTGTACAATTAAATTCGTCTAAAAACTATGAATAATATAAAAAAATACTTAAATATTAATTTAAATTTTCATATTATTGAAGAATTTATGCATAAAAATCACAAAAATCAGCCTTTCCGCAAAACATCATAACCCAAATTTATATGAAGGTATTTTTGTTTTGTAAACTTTATCATCCTCTTAAAAACATATTTAAGAAGGCCTACTATTTTTATGTCTAAATTATTTTAATATCAAAAGTTATAGCACTAAACTTGGAAAATAAAAAAAGACCCACCAAATTTCAGTAAAGTTTAAAGTTGTACTAAATAAACAAAAAAAAAGTTATAAAATAAAAAATACTACACCCACAGCCAAAAAAGTAGTAGGGCTCCTAAACAATATTATGTCAAGTATTGTGCCCAAGTTTCATAGAAATTAACTTATAATATTTTGAGTTATGTAGTTTTGCGGAGAAGGAAAATAGCAAAAAAGTGATTCTGAGAAAAACGAGAATTTCTTTACCTTTCCATAATAAAATGCCTTTTTAGTTTCAAGTAAAATTTCTGTAACTTTGGTTCTAGGAAAGATAAAGACAAAATTTAAACTGATTTGGAAAGCTAAATATTTGTTTTTTGAAATAAGATAATAAAATTTTTCTTGGAGTTTTGGTCCGAAACGGCATTTTTTAGGTGGCAGGCACCTTAAAATTAAATTAAAGCATTCAATATCACAAACTAGGCGAATAAAAATTTATAGTTTCTAAAATATGCTAGCATTTAAAGTAATTTTTGAGGGTGATGTTAGTTTTTTTTGAAGAGGCATGTAAACACTATTAAGTAGTTTTGCTTTTTTTACAACTGTTTTATAATAAAGTTTTGAACACTGCTTTACATTGATTTGATTAACAAGTGAATTTTTATTCAGAAAATAAGGTCCAGGAAAAGAAATAGAACAAGCTCTAAAAGAGTAATGATTAAGTAACAGTTGCAAAAAGATCAACAAGTTAGAGAAGCCCCAATTTAGCATAGAGAAAAAAACCTGGAAACCTTCCCAAAACCCCTCTTCCTTTCCCGCACTTTCTCCGTCACGCAGCGCGCCAGTTGCCATAGCAACGCTCCACACCCCCCAGACGCTCTGCGGAATGGATTCTTCCGCGAGTGCTTCTACAATCGTTTTGCCCGTTTTTAGTTCGTCCCCGCTTGAGAAGCAGATGTGATGTGTATTCATGAAACACAGTGATCAAACAGTTTTTGTATGCAAGGGCAGATGGTTTTTGATGTCGGGCAATCAATGAATGATGAAGCTTGTCCTAAACGATCAGTCTCCGTGATTGTAGTTTTTGCTGGAGTGTCTCGAATTAAAGCAAGTAATATCTTCTATGAAATTGGAATTTGCACGTGTTTTTAAAATTTTTTATTTAACCAACAGCAATTTTCCGAGATTGGCTTATTTTGAAGATTTTGCCTGCTGCAATGCCGGTACTTGTTTGACCAGAATGTTTGCGTAGAAACGTCGAATGTTGACATATTCCAGAGACGAACCCTTTTGAGGTAGGAGAGAAATTTAAAATATTTTTAACATTACCATACTGTGATACGATATTTGTATTTTATACATTCCTTTCATCAGTGTCGATTCAGGATTATAACTTTGGAATTTTATTTTACCTCGGTTAAATGATTCTACCATCATCTTCATCTGCATGATGATTTCCAAACACGTGATTCATGAGTTTATTTGGTGCTGATGAGCTTTGAAGTGTGACACTTGAGTGATAAAGCATGAATCTTGTAGTTACTTGGCTGACATCCAATTTGAAGTAATAATTAATACTTGATAGGTGGAAGTTAATGCCAAATATTTCATTGATATTATGATCTGATGCAGACTTCTCTCTTCCGAATTAAATCCTCATATTTGACTGCCATCGAATTATTCCTCTTTTAATACTGCTTTCAACTTATTTAAAACATTTGAATTCCCTAGTCATCGTCGTGTAAAGGTATTAACTATTTTTTGCGTGCATGGCACGACTCTAAAAGAGTCTGGTTCAATTGAAAAAAACTTTTCTTCAAAAGAAAATCTCATTGAATAAGAGATCAAGGCATTATTTTATATTTTTATATTTCGATATCAGCGAAATACAACTTGAATTTATTTTCATCACATCCTATCAGCAAGAACTAACCAGCAGACATGGATCTGTCATTCGAAGATATCTTGGAGCAAGTAGGAGGCTACGGAAAGCACCAAAAGTATTCCACTGCATTCTTCCTTACTCCATCGGCCATAGCCTTAGCTATTGTCAGTATGAACGCCCTGTTCATGGTATCTGTCCCAGAACACTGGTGCTATGTTCAAGACGTGGCACGTTCCAATTTGAGCGTCAGGGAGCAACGCGCGTTGGTAAGCCCCCCTGGGAACGGTAGTTGTTACATGTTTGATTTAAACTACACGGAGTATATGAACAACAGTGGAAACAGTTTGTGGATACATACGTACCCTTGGAACAGTGATACTCCAATTATTCCTTGCAAGTCTGGATGGGAATATGACGATTCGGAATATGAATCTACAGCTACTACGAAGGTAAGCAGTGCAACCATATTATTTCTCTAGATCTTCAGAGGATCTCAAACTGTGGGTCGCCAGTTGGTTGTGGTGGGTCATGACAAGATTTTTAATTTATAATATATAGTACCTTTTTATAATTTTTGTATCTGTTTCTAAAATTGAGGGGGGGGGACTCGGGAGGAAGCAATACAATATTTTAAAAAATTCTCAGGAAATGATGCTGTAACTGCAATTTATTCCAGAGTTGAAACCGTTTTCAAAAACATCTCTGGGGGATGACAACCAGACCCCTATTTACCGTGGAGTTCATTGTTACTCCCACCAACTTGATACGCTCTGGTTAAAATCCTTCCTTTTAATATTCTAAACCAGGTATGGGCAACCTTTTTGAGTCCGCGGGCCGGACTCCAAGATTATAATGACGTGTAGGGCCATAGAGTAGATAATAGGTAATATTTTTTAAGTAAAAAATGAGTCGTTTAGTTGTATATATATTTATGAAGTTAAGTACTAAAGTTAAAAATTAATCTGGACTAGAATAATATTATCTAGATTACATACAAAAATTTAATGTTATAGTTACAAAAATCTGGACTGGAAAATCTAGAAAAATCTGGAGTACTTGAGTTTGAACCTGAGTTACAAGATTGTCAACATTGGGATCTCTATCTCACATATACACAGGAGCAGAGTTTTGTCCAGATTTTCCTCCGTAAGCCTGGTTCGATACTTCGATTTATTAATTTTCATTCTGGAAAAGAACTGTTCATATTTACATGTACTTCCAAATGCGCAGATCATTTTTTTTGCAAATGCTCTAAGGTGGGGGAATTTTTCTTCAGCTAGGTATGTGCTGTTGAAATCACTGGGCTTTACGTCTTCAAATTTTGATTTTAAATGCCAGTCTTCCTGAAGCTCCATCAACTCCATTTGCAGGTGTATCGGAGCTTCATCGACGTTACTTTTCAAGGGAGATGGAAAAAGGCTGAACAAGCTATCCACGTTTTTAAAATCGGAAAATCAACCGTCGGCGATCGTCCGTCGTGAAGTAACAACTCTCCCACGCTTATAGACACCTCCCAAGAACAAAATATAGTTGTACTACAGCACGTTTTAACTGCTAAAATTAAGTTCTTTTCGGGGGAAAATTCTGTATCCCCTCTTTCGCTCTTGTTAACGAAAACAGAGTGATTTTTTAGTACAATTTTTAAAATGTTCCGCGGGCCGGACCAAATGACGAGGCGGGCCGGATCCGGCCCGCGAGCCGTAGGTTGCCCATCGTTGTTCTAAACCAGTGGTGCCCAACCTACGGCCCGCGGGCCAAATGTGGCCCGCGAGGCTGATCCATGTGGCCCGGGGACTCATTAAATGTTAAAAACAAAAACCATCGTTCAGAAATCTTCCAAGAAAACCACGAAATCGTGCCAGACATTTTGGCACTTCCATTAAAAAAAAGATGATAAAAAAAAGGAATTCTTCAACATGCAGTAAAAAATTGTTTCTTTACTTCTTTGTTTTTTCTAGTTACGGGGAATTCACCATTGGATAAATATTTTTCAGTATCAGTTAGCCATTTGAATTCAGTTTATAAGGATCTTTTTAGAACCAAACTTCATAAAAAGTTGAAGATTCAATCAGATTCAAATTCATATTTCTTCATTCAGCGAGAAAATAAACCATTGTGTCTTATATGTAAGGAGACTGTGGACAAACTGTGTGTTTTGGAACAAACATTATCTGTTCTGAAAAGAACAAAAACAAGTGTTCGATCTCGACTTACAGATAATCACCTTAATTCAGTTTTAAGGATGTGTTACAAATTTGGAGCCGAATTTACAAGAACCAGTATCCTCCAAACAGATGCAATTTTATTGAAAACTGGTAATTTTTCTTTATGTTTAGAAAAATTCTTAAAAGTGTTTTTTATGTGGCCCGCGAGATAAGTTTTCATAAGCAAATTGGCCCTCTTGAAAAAAAAGGTTGGGCACCACTGTTCTAAACCGTTGATTTAAACTCTAATACAGACATATAATTTATTATTTTAACAAAATGGTTGGGAACCAAACCCCACACTCACAAAGCCATTAAAGCCTTCTAGGGGAAAGGCATGGGAAAATTAATTGAAGATGAGATGGGTCGGCTTAGAATGTGGGTCGTGATGTCCAAAAGTTTGAGAACCCCTTTAATATTTTCAAAACGTTCATTAGTTTTATATGGTCATGGTTTGGTAACTTAATGCACAGTGATGATTTAATAATTTGTGAATATACTCTAAATATTGAAAGATCTCTACAAAGTTCTGAAATTTTTTAGTGGAATTTAGTTTGTGAGCATCACTACCTTCCAAGTTTCATACTCACGTTACAAAATTTAGGAAGTTTGGTTCTGACTCCACTCTATGGATTTTTAGCTGACCGGTAAGTAAATTTTCTTATTAAACTATTTATATTCGTGCAATTTCTCCCAATTGAAGGTCAAACAACAGCTAAATATGAAACATTCAAGCTAAATATGTGCTAAATATGCTAAATATGAAACATTCAACATATTCCAACATGACTACTTATGGAGATAAATCACAAATTGAGTCACACAATGTTAAGGATTTTTACAACTCCTCCCGTTTGCCTAGTCACAATTTATCACAGTTTAGTGACCCCCATACTACATGCTAGATGTGATGTCAAAATTTCTGAAAGAAACCAGTGGCAGTAAAGGTGGCCAAATATATTTCAAGTATCGAAATGAGCAATACCAGCCGAAAACAGAAAAAAAAGCATTTTTCTAGTAAAAGAAATAGATCTAAATTCAAAAATCGACATTTAAGAATTCAAAAAAAATTATTTAATTCAATATTTTAAAATAAAAATCGACAATCCCTTTGCTTTTGTTTAGGATATTGAATGACGTCAAAACTGTTTCGGTCTTACTTTCAAGTGAAAACCAAAAACAGCTTTGAATTGTTGAAAACGATTGAACCATTAGTAATTAATTAATTAATTTATTATTAATTAATTAATTAATTAATTTATCAATTAATTAAAATTATTAATTGAACTATTGTTTAAAATCAATGTTCAGGATTGAGTGACGTCCTATTTTGACATATTTGACGTTTTCACGCGTCTTTTATTTAAGTCAAACTTTGAAATCAAATAAAAAAATAAATAATCATCGCTACTAAAAAATGTTGCGGGTATATTTCTCTATTGGGTACCTCTATCGGATAAAAAATATTAATACTGGACTTGCCCATTAGAGGTATTATTTAAAACCCTTTCGCGACGGGCGACTTTAACATAGAGCCGCTCTCACGGGACGGCACGTGAGACGTGAGCCCGTCCTCTGGTCCTTTCAAAGCAAGCGTCTCACCCGTGAGACGGTAGGCCGGTGGAAGCACTTCGCTCCCGTCTCACCGGTGAGACGCCCGTCCCGAAAGGGTTAAAAAAAGTAGCCCCCTTCCGATTCTGAATCGTCTCTTGTCTACATCCCTTAAAATCGCACCAAATATTTAATTTTACAGTTTGGAATCGACCTCTGTTTTGTTTCTAACCATATTTCAAAAATACTAAAACACAAACAAATAATTTCTGGTTGATTCCATGGAAATTCGCCCAATTACATGTCAAGATGAATCTTGGGTAAAATTTTGAAGTTTATGATAACTCGAAGTTATTCAGTTTTTTCGAAAATAGCTATTTTTCTAAAAAAATATTATAGTAATTAAATAATTGTAGATTTTCTTATTATAATTATAATAGAAAAATGGTGGAAAATATCTAATTTTCAGAAATTTCTCCTAGAGTCCATTTTTAGTAGGTATTCTGAAAAAAAATTTGTGGTGTCTTTTTTTCTATCCATAGAAAACATTTAAAAAAGATCCATGACCTAAGAGTAATTCCATTGGGTGAATAATTGGCATGGCCTTCTTTGTCTCGATCTTCCTGTAAATGTTTATTACAACCCCTGAAATGTTACAGGCCCATAGACCCTTTGAACTCCATAAAAATTTTGAACGCACTTCTGGACATTTATATAGAGGGGTCTATATCTCCCACTTTGAAAATCGTTGATTAGAAATGTCCATATAAAATTAAAGTTTTAAGAAAAATATCTCGGAAAATCATATAAGACACATAGAAATTCGTGTCTTTTAAAAACCAGGGTTCTTACGTATTATCCCGTTAATCGTGTTGCTGAATTTGAAAGCGTTATCGAAACCCATTGATTGTTCCATAGCCATGCCGCTAAATTAAACGGCCGCTGAACGGTTGACGGGATAATATACGTAAGTACCAAAATCAGTTTCTAGGTGTGATGAAAATTTGTAATTTCCAGGTGTGGTCGTAAACGAATCTATCTCGTTTTAGTGGCGCTGACAGGACTGGCTGACCTGGCATCAGTCGTGTCAACCAACTTTACAATATTCGCCATTCTACGGATCCTTCATGGCAGCACGGAGCCCACCGCGTTTTCATTGGCCTTCATACTACGTAGGTGCCTTTTCTTATATTTGTACTATTTACTATACGAATCCTACTTTTAAACTTAAATAGTTTTCATATCCTTTCACAATGGTTTCTAGAAATTTTTCGATGGTCAAGCAAGAAACCCCAGCGGTTCGGTACTTACGTATTAAGATTACAGATTTGGTCTTAAAACTACCTTATAATCTAACCTAATAATCTAATAATAATAATAAAACCCTATAATCTGTATTATAAATATATCTTATTATCTTTATTAAAACCGCCAAATCTGTAGCTGCGGTGGCGTTAATACGTAAGTACCAGCGGTTTGATTTGAAAAAAAAAAGAATGATATTCAAATTGGTACGAAATAAATTAGTTAGCGATCTTGGGTACCTTCCAAGTCCAACGCTCCAGAACCCACCAGTGGCAGCTGGGTATTTATTTAGGAACCAGCTAAAAGTACACATGTTACATACATGCTACAACATGGAATCGTTATGAGTTTCAAAACATTTCAATCGTGTTGTAGGAAATCTAAGGATTAAAGGTTGAATGATGAAATATGCTGAAAATCTCGATTTCGTTGCTGTAATGATTAGTTCATTACAGGAAATTCTGGTTAAACAAACAGCACTCTCGGTCAAACGAGTCATATAATATGCATAATGCAATCAAATAAATTTAGGTATAAAATTTACGTTAAATATTATGTTTAACGATTAAATTTAACCAAAAGATTTGAATGTAATGGTATATTTGTGTGGATGCATTGGAAATATTATATGGAGACTTTTTGCATCTAGAAAGTAACGACAGATTAAGGTATGATGTTGAATCCGGTTTACGCTAAAAAAGATTTATGGAAAACGTGAGCAGTTATTTGGATGTTTGCAGACTTAAAAATATCCTCTTGCGTATGCATAGGAGTGCCGTGAAATGAAATAATGAAGTTTTTATGGGATATGACACCACATTTTTCGAAAAATGTTGTAATCTATTTTAGTCTTATTGTTCTTTGGTCATTTTTTATGTAAATCACGTATTTTGTTATTTTTTTTATCTTTGTGCATACTTTGGGTGGACTTGTTGAAACACACTGCATATTAATAAAAGTTGGGTAATCCAAAGGATTCGGGCCTGGTGAACAAAAGTTGGCGATATATAGTGGATTCTGGAAACCCTGTTGCCGACTTCCTTATTGCTTGTCTTTTTTCCAATGGCGTTTAGTGTAACCCTAAAACTTGCCTTTCTCAATATTAAAACTGCGCTTTAGCCGCCTTCCGAGGAAAGACAAACTATACTCGCCAATAAACTCCATTGGCAGGTCAAATTTCGCCAAAAATGTCGCCCAGGCCCGGATTGTTTGGATTTACCAAAAAGTTTCATAGTGATGATTTACTACATGGAATGTTCGTTTTGCAGTTATAGAAACAGTTTCGCCAGAAAAGCGGGCCGACATCAACGGTGTCATAAACACCTTCTGGACACTGGGTTTCTGCATTCTGCCCCTCATCGCTTACCTCTGTAGAAACTGGATCAACCTTGGCTTCGCCTCAGCGGCCATCTCTCTCCTGGCTGTCGCCGTGTGCAAGTAAAGTACCTACCTATTTAACCCTTTAATGCCCACCACAAGAAATAATTATGGAAAATATATTTTCATGTAGTTCGGGGCCAAATAAAATAAAAAGGCATTTTTTAATTTTTTTTTAAATTTGAAATTGGGTTCTCTGAACCTAAACTTATGAAATTACAGCACCTGAAGGTGGGTGTAATTATTGCTGCTATATAACCTAAAGATATGTTGAAAAGTGCTGCTTCATGAGAGATTTAAAGGCGGGAATAACCCGGGTTTAATCCCGGTAATAACCCGGTTTTTGGGTTTATTCCCGGGTTTAGTTACACCCATTTCTGATTGTTATATCATGCATTTTTTCAATCTAGGTTTGTGCCAGAATCGCCTTCTTGGCTGATATCTCGTGGAAGGTATGAAGAAGCTACGTCGATCTTGGAAAAAATTGCGAGATCGAATGGAAAAAATGTGGATAGAGTGCATATATTTAATGAAATACAGGTAAAGGAATATACTGGTAACTTCATTATATAAATTTCTGAAATGCAGGGTAATTATACGGTGATTGTAAATGGATAATTCCTGGTAATGCTGGTAAAAATATGGTTCTAATTTCAAGAATCGGCATTAAAAGTTTTAAAAAATATTGAATTAGATGAATTAGATAATGAAAATAAAAATAGCTAAATTTGAGTTGCTTGAGTTTTTTGGCCTAAGAAAAAAAAACAGTAATAAATTTGACTTATAGGGGCCGTTGTACTGCCTGGTTTTAACTTCTAGAGACCGAGCTAGAAATAGGCAAAAGGAATCAAGAGAACTCCTGCCTGTTTTTAGTTTAGTTTCAAGGGGTTGTGACGAGAACAACTCCTTCTATTAGCCAACTTTGCGGCTGATTTTTTGTTACACCTAAAACATTTTCCCTCCTTCAGAAATACTCAGGTGTAAAGTCATTCTGGCCTGTGGTTCTCTCTATAGCCTTTTAAAATCAGAACTCTACTTTTATTCACCCTGGAAATTGGAAACTTAAAAGGTTTTATTAAACTGCTTGAGTTAGTAACCAATCGCTCAACTTGGCGGTTGAATTAGGTTTAAGAGGTGTTGATATTTAGGGTGGGATACAGCTTCCTAAAAACGAGGTAAAACGACACGCAACCAAAGGTAATAAAGTTTTGAAGATAATGCGTTTTCTTGTAAACAAAAGGGGGCCCCCTATTGTTCTTTTTTTTCTATTTTTCCCACAACCATTAAACCTCGTTTATTTGGTTGCCTTGTTTTCACCTTTTTTATGGGAAGTTGAATCTGTCCCTCAATGTGTGGTGAAAAAGTTTTTCCTCCAGTTACGCTTGTTTAAAATTAATATTTTTGTTTTAGACTTTGGGAATGAATTCGCAAAAGCAGAAGGACACTACTCAAAATAGCTCATCCTATCAAATTTTCATGTTCCCTAGAATACGAAGGCACTTCTTTATTTTATCGTTGAGTTGGTAAGTGAATCAAAATTTTCTTTATTTTACGTTTTGTTAAATAGTAAGGTTTGTTTAAAGCTCTGTAATTTCATTAAATTAAAAAGATTAATACTTTTATAAAATACATATATGAACTTTTCTATAAAAATGCCAAAATACTAGTAAGTAGTCATAAATGAAGTTGCTACGGATATAAAAATCCTAATGGATTTTTTAAGATAGCAACAAAAATTTCTTTTCGATAGTCTTTTGCAGCCCACTTTAGGAGCTCTCAGGGATAACCTGATTTCTTAACAAGACAATTAGTTTGAAATCACTCAAGTAAGGGGGTATCTGGGGGTTTTCCCTCAGAAAATTTTAGATTTTTACCACTAAAAAAGTGAATTTAAGCCCTTCTTATAGTCCCCCCTTTGGATCCGCCTCGAAGTTCAAATGCAAAAATATACTCAATGCTAATCGCCCCCTTACCGCCTAAAAAAGCCCCACCCCCCTATTTCCCAAAATAGCCCCACCGCCCCTAAGCAACCTCCGCCCCCGTTGAGAATCACTGATATAAAAGATGGTGCTATTTTACCAATGGCACTTTTCATAAGAGGGGTACAGACAAACCCCCATGATTTAGAATAGATTTAGCCAGTGATGCTGATATTGAATGGGGGTTATCATTTCTACAAAATATCCATCGTTTCAATCCAAAAAAGTGGCCAAGCTACCCCCCTCGCCAATGGTTTCATCGATACCGTTCGTTGCAGGGCGGCCTTTTACGTGACTTACTTCGGGTTCATGTACAACTTGAGGAACCTGAGTGGGAACGAGTACGTCAATTTCTTTCTCCTGAGCGTCGTGGAGATTCCCGGGAACATCCTCTTCTGGATACTCCTCAACAAAGCCGGGAGGAGATGGACCACATCCTTAGGATTCATCATACTCGGGTTCGTCTGCCTTGGGCCTCTTACAGGTAGAGATCTTTGATAGCCAACTAACCCATGTAGCAAAAACTTTCAAGATTCGTCCAATTTTTGTTATGCATGGCCAAATTTTGTTTACTTCTAGTAGCAGTTAAGTAAACTTGACATTATTGGTAGGAGCAGTGCTACTAGAGCCTCAACAAGCATATTCACAATACCTGCAAAAAGACACTTGAGTTAACGCATGCGTCACAAAGAAAGAACATGTTATAATACGTTTTAAAAGCTACTGAATCCCCCCGCTGGAGCAGTGCTTGCGTAGCATGTGGCTGTTCGTAGGTTGTAATTAAGGTTCGTAGATTCCCCAGTTAGTTTTTTTATCAAAATTTCAAAAAAAAAACCCTGCAAAAATCAAGTTCACATGAGCATGCGTATTGTTATCAAAGTAATAAAACCTTGCAGGTATTGTGAATATGCGTGTAGAATGGCTTATTTTGTTTGTATTTAGAAATACTACATCTTTCTACAAATCACTTCGGAAAGTGTAACAGAGGATTTATTCTATGCATTAGAGGCCGTTGAAAACATATTATTTTAACTGTATACTGTAACTTTAAAAAACTAGTAAAAACTGTATAATATTTATACCCACATATTTGGTTGATTTCTCACTTCCCACATATATGGTGTAAAACATCAACAATTCAATCCATTATGTTTATTAGTGAAGGGAATTACTAAAAAATAATTTTGAACCAAAACGCGTCGAAAACTTGAAACAAAAATTTAGTTACGGCTCTTGTAAATGGTTTTGTGTGGATTATATTTCACCACTCAAAGAATTGTAATTACGAATATGATTCGGTGTGTATACTTTTAAATCTTAGGACTTTCGGATCAGTATCTCCTCACGTGGCTCGCATCTGCCACAGTTTGGTAAGATGATCACGCCGAACTCTTAATACTATAGCTCTTATTTTTGGAGTTTTGTCACAGGCTTTATCATAGTTGACTGCTCTGCGTATCCTTGAAGTCATTTTGCGACCGGCGACGCAATTTCAGTCCTATGAGGCAAGCAGATGGTATCTGAAGGATTCATTTCATCTTCTCACTTATGTAACCCTTCTTTTTTATAAAAGCAGTCGTGTATCCCAAGAATACCCTCCCTAATCCATTATGAATGTAACATTAATTCGCTTTTTTTGTTGTCATGTTTCTTCCATGATTGGCGGAAGGAAGGAGAGTTCGTTTAACGCAGTGGTTCCTAACCGGTGGGTATAGTCTGCGAAGTGGCTCACGCAGGTCTCCCGGAAGCACACAAAAAGAAATTTCCAATAAATAAAAGTTTAAGCAATTGGGAGCTTGATTAAATTATATCCATGCTGATGATTTTCAGCTGCTTAATTTGGGGAAACTAGGGGGCGCTACCCCCGGTCTCTCTAGAGCTTCCCAGCCCCTGAAACTGCTTGGCAGTTCTTAATTAAGAATTAATCTTAGAATTGTTAATTTAAGATTTCGGAGGATGTATACAATTGTACATATCTCAAAGAATATTATTGAGAGTTTTTCACAAATCTATTGATGTTTCCTAGATCTTTTAAACATATTTTTTTCCACTACATAATTTTTTTTTCAATTTACATAATTTTGTTTCCTATTTTGTGACTTTTAATAGTGAAACATGATAGTCTTCAAGGTTTTATATGGTTTTAAATGGGAAAATCAACAAAATCCTTATTCTTGGACAGCACTAGAAAAAAAAAATTATCGCACTGAGCACCAGTGGCTATAATTATAGGGGGTGCTGCTCCAGCTGCACCAAGTTGACTACGTACATATGCGATACAATGCTAAATCAATCTAAAAAACATGGATAAGGACCTCTTTTCTTTACAACGATTTTCTCGTGATGAGACAGCAAGGAAAATTTAAGCTGTTTCTGTTCACTTACAGCCACACACAGAAATCAATTCTTGGGGATGCTATTCAATCCTTCACTATTTCTATTAATCAAAAATGTTGAAAAATCAAATATAAGACACGAGAAAAATATTATAAGAACATTTTTGAATATTGTAAGAGCACCCTTTCTTATTAAGTCAATTGCTTTTAAATTTTGAAATAACTCATAATTGAGTTATAAATTCAGCCTAACTATTAATAACTTTTGAAATATTACCCCCAAAATTGAAAAAATCTAGGTTTTTCTTTACATTTTCCATGTTTTATGAACCTTAGTCATAATTTTTTTTTATAAAAGCGAGACTTACATAAAAAAGCGGGTCGCCTGGTCACCCTATACTTAATTAACAATAAAAAACATGTCCCATACCTATATTAAATCATTAATCACATCTTACAAAGACGAAGTTTGTCCTAGAGCGCTGAGAATGAAATTAAAAACTGCAGAGAGCGAGTTCAATTTGTTAAGTACAAAAAAAATCCTGACTACTAAAAAGTAAAAATAAAATCAGTATTGAATAGCCCGAATCAGCTGAACAAAATTGTTTCTTACGTCGAAAAGAAGGTATAATTTAAAAAAAGTGTTAAGTATGAGAGAAGCTAGAAAGCCAATGTGTTTATTAGTAGAAATCGGATCGCATACTAAATTCTTGATATTTTGATTTGATATGATGGAGCTAATAATCTCAACAGTTTTAATATCTCGTTCGGAATATTTCCGGGTGCTGTCGACCCAGAAAGAAATATGTTGGCGAGACGGTGGAGTTCTTTGACTGCTGTGCTTAAGAGGAGTGAATAATTACTAGCATAATGGATAATAGTAGAGAATGATAAATTAAAAAAAGTATTAGGAGAAAAAATAAAGGAAAAAAAGAAATAATTTTTTAAATATAAGTTGATAAAAATTGGAATTTAGGGAAATTTTGGTTGAGGGTGCTGCACCCCGCCACTGAGCACACATTTTGAAGTCATATGACTTTGGATTTTAAAAAAACTGATTTTTCAGAATCTGTTTTTAAAAGCAGTGTTTTTTGGTTAATTTATTTCCAAATTTTAGGGCACAACGGTCACAAAGAATTGATGTATTGAACCGAAATTTTTTATTCGTATTATTGAAGCAAATTGACCAAAATATCCGCAAACCAGTAATTTAATTTTTAAAAAAGTTTTTTTTTGATCCACCCTAAAAGTACCCCTCTTTCCAGGATTCGCGTACAGCGACATCATCTGCTCGATGATCGGCAAACTGCTGAGCACGGGTCTGTTCATGACGACCGATCAGCAGGGGACGGAACTCTTCCCCACCGTCAGCAGGTCGTTTGCCATCAACCTGGGGAAAACCGTCTCCAACGGAATATCTCTGGTGGTGCCGTTTTTTGCAGACTTGGTGAGAAAACTTTTGTGATATCTTCCTTGCGTGTGTGTGAAAATAATGAAAAGTATTCCCTTAAAAATTTAGAAAGGAAACACAACAAGAACACTCTCTCTGAAATTTTCAAGCAACACCTATAACTCACCATCTTTTTTTTTCACACAATAAAATCTAAAGATAATTGCAATATAATCGCAGTACTATAAAACGCATTTGATTCACAGTGTTCGTTATTATGTTTATTTAACGTTAGGGTATCACGCATTTACGGTGTACCTCAAAATATAAATAGTTGTTCAGAACAACGTTTTCCCGGTTGAATTCTCATGTAACCAGATCTCTGAATATACTTTTAGAGGCGAGCTAAATATTATCTTCTCAATATTATATTCTCAAAGGGAACTTTCAAGTTACCTTTGATTGTTCCCCAGAGATAAAATAGTAGGTTAAAGTGGCAAATTTCAATAAATTTTCTGGGGGAGGACCCCCCTTGAAATTTTTACTTCAATTCATAATTTATTTCTTTAAAAATTCTGTGGTTTACAAGGAGCAGTTCTCTTCGAGTTTAAACAGAAATTTCTCACAATGATCTAAAACACTACTTTTTGAGGCAATTTTCCCAAATTCTTATGGGGGAGACCCCCATACCCCTTATTACTTGAAGTAATTGTAAAAGTTTAATTTAATGTGGAACATAACTTTAATACTACTTTTACTACTACTTTTAATACTACTTACTTCTAAAACTCAACTCATAAGTAAGGGGGTACCTTTGGAATAACGTGGAGTCAACCTCCCCCCGAAACAAAAGTCTGGGTGCGGGTCTAGTTGTTTAAAATCTTGGGGGGCCGTGATGTCTAGCTGTTACATAGAGGGGGGGGCGTGGCAATCTAAAGTTTAAGAACCTCTGCAAAGCTGAATTTTTATGCGGCACAAAACAATCTATTCATATGAAAAGAAGAGTTCTTCACCAGTACCTCTGGTTAGAGGATTATGTGAGGAAGCTCCAGCTCTCAAGCGTCGCCTCCAGCCAATGACCGGTTTCGTTCTTGTTAGGACTCATCAGCATGGCATAGGAAGCCAACGCAACAGAGCGCAGGGAGAGCTTTTAGTCTAGTAGACTATATCGGAAAAGAAGATGCATATGGCGTGCTGATGAGTCCTAACAAGGACGAAACCGGTCCATGGCTGGAGGCGACGCTTGAGAGCTGGAGTTTTCTCACATAATCCTCTAACCAGAGGTACTGGTTAAGAACTCTTCATTTCATACCTTGCCTTTCGGGAATTAAATCAGTTCTTAGGAATGCACGCACAGTTCATTCCGGCAGATAGTGCAGGACTAATCAATGGTCACCACTTTTTCCGATATAGTCGGCTAGACAAAAAGCTCTCCCTCCGCTCTCTTGCGTTGCCTTCCTATGCCGTGCTGATGAGTCGTAACATGGACGAAACCGGTCCACGCCTGGATGCGACGCTTGAGAGCTGGAGTTTTCTCAATCTATACATAATTTTTTTTTTCAGGGAGAAGGGAATAAGAATCTCCCCTTTCTCATCATGGCGTGCGTGAGTGTGGCAAGTGGGGTTCTGTCGGCCTTTCTGCCCGAGTCCCTCAACGAGAGCTTGCCGCAGACGATGCTAGAGGCGGAAGCACTGGGGAAGGACCAGAAGTTCTTTTCTTGGAAAAGGTGAGAGCGTAATTTCAATCATCAATTGTGAATTGCGGTTATTTTGACTGAAACGTTACTTGACACTCGCTGAGAGCAAACAGAGAAAGTAGTTCCCAAGAACGCAGTGTCTGAGTTTCGTGTGAACAATTTAGAAATACGAATAGTTTTAGGGTGTTTCAAAAGTCCCTTTCATGGCTTTTATTTGGAACCAAGGTCTACTGTGTCTTGGAAGTAAGGTCTTCCCCTAAGTAAATGACTATGGAGAAGTGGGGAAATAAGAAATTTTAAAAAATAATTTAAAACTAAAGAAGATAGAGCAAAAACGTCAATGTCGCGTTTTATTTAGATAAAGATAAAATTTGATAAAAAAATTAAAAAAAACCCTGTAAATTTGTGAATTTTTTCTTCTACTTAAATCTTCCTCTTCCAAGATGAAACGCTATTATACCATTATTATTACGTTACCAATGATATCTTATATGTTAAAATAATTGGGTTTTTCTTTCCGCCGGCCGCCAGTCCGAACCCCCCAACCGATTTCGAAAAACTCGGTCTCGATCGAAGGTCGCGTTCCTCCAAAACTTTCCATTTTAAAATTATGCGTTCTTTTCGTTTTGCCCCCATGTTAAGTCTATGGAGAGGTTCCGTTCCGCCGGCCGCCAGGCCGAACCCCCGGACCGATTTCGACAAACTCGGTCTCTATCGAAAGCTTTCCACCCCTAGATGAGCCCATTTTAGGTCGCGTTCCTCCAAAACCTTCCATTTTAAAATGTGATGCGTTCTTTTCACTTTTCTGTAATGTTAACTCTATGGAGAGGTTCCGTTCCGCCGGCCGCCAGGCCGAACCCCTGAACTGATTTGGACAAACTCCGCCTTGATCGAAATCTTTCCACCCCTAGATGAGCCGATTTTAGGTCGCATTCCTCTAAATCCTTCCATTTTAAAATTATGCGTTCTTTTCACTTTTCTCTAATGTTAACTCTATGAGGGAGCTTTCCGCCGGCCCCCAGTCCGAACCACCGAACCGATTTGGACAAACTCGGACTTAAACGAAAGGTTTCCACCCCTAGATGAGCCATATTTAGGTGTAGTTCCTCCAAAACCTTCCATTTTAAAATTATGCGTTCTTTTCGTTTTGCTGTAATGTTAAGTCAATGGGGAGGTTCCGTTCCGCCGGCCGCCAGCCCGAACCCCTGAACCGATTTGGACAAACTCGGCCTTCAACGAAAGCTTTCCACTCCTAGAGGAGCCAGTTTTAGGTCGCGTTCCTCCAAAGCATTCCATTTTTAAATTATGCGCTATTTTAACTTTTCTCTAATGTTAACTCTATGGAGTGGTTCCTTTCCGCCGGCCGCCAGCCCGAACCCCCGAACCGATTTCGACAAACTCCGTCTTTAAAAAAAACTTTCCACCCCTAAATGAGCCAGTTTTAGGTCGCATTCCTCCAAAACCTTCCATTTTAAAATTATGCGTTCTTTTCGTTATGCTCTAATGTTAACTCTATGGAGACGTTCCGTTCCGCCGGCCGCCAGCCCGAACCCCCGAACCGATTTGGACAAACTCGGTCTTTAAAGTAAGCTTTCCACCCCTAGATGAGCCAGTTTTAGGTGTCATTCCTCCAAAGCATTCCATTTCTTAATTATAAATTGATTTCAATTTGCCCCATTGTTTTCAATTAATATTTTTACCAACACAGGCAAAACGTCCTTGATAGAGCGTGAAGAAAATATACATTGAAATTTAATTTCAAAGTTTTGACGGTTCACTAGATTTATCCCAATGGAATACTAGGCACATTTAATTCAAAAATTTTACTGCTACAGATTTGATTGAAGTATTTCTTATAATTTAAGAATGGAAGTTTTTGGGAGAATGCCAAATAAACTGGGTTCATTTAGGGGTAGAAAGATTTTATTTAAAAACAAGTTTATACAAATCCGGTTAGGTGGAATGGGCTGACGACCTGTCGAATTTAAATGACAATTACATTAATGTGATAAATTTGTGATAATTCAATGTGAAATCGGGGATAAATCGCCTTTCGAAGATAATGAATTAAAACTGCATATTTAATGTTAGGGAATATGTAAATAAATGCGAACAGGTAGTAACGAGTGAATCTCGCATCAGCGCCAAAGAAGGCTAGCTGTAAGATCCGGCTTTGCCGGGTTGTAACAGCTAGTTACATTTTATTTTTCATATATTTCGTACTAAATAAGAAATTTATCGATGGGACTTCTTTTTTTTTCAGCTATAAGAACCCGGTTGCATCAAGAGCTAGTTCCACCACTCATATTAACATACTGAAGGCTCCCAAGTGTCTAAAGGAACATTGTAACGAAAATTCAGAAAACAGAACTGAAAATGGAGATATTGCCGACCATGACGATGGCAACGAACCCATGATAGAAGATTCGGATGTAAAGAAGTTTACAGATAACCAACTTTAAATGTCTTGATTAAAATTTAAAAGGTGGTTGCACACTTGCCCGTACTAAATTTTCAATGATGACGAAAGTGGAACCGCATCTTATCATCATTACAATGCTTTTAAAACTTTTTTTTAGAAAGTTGTTCAAAGATTTCAAATTTTATTCTTTTAAAAGAGGGGTAGCTAAAACAGCTCAAAACGATATACGTTGTATCTCTGGTTCCATTTATAATAATAATAATGATAATTTTTATTAACAATTAAAGAAAAATAAACAAATACAGAAAAACAATGTTATACGCCAAGGGGAAATAAAAAAATCCCGTCCAGGCGTAAAAGAAATTAAATACATAACTGAGTAACGAAAATAAAGAAAAAAAAAGGAAAAATACATTAAAACTATAAATAAACACAAGAAAACCACGACAAAATCACACACAATATTATTGGCAAAAGGCTGAATAATATTTAAAATGAAAAATTTGCTTCAAAGTGAGAAATACAGATCCAGGTCGTCGATGTTAATTATAAATTCAAAAAGATTTCTTTTGAAAACAGAATAACTATTTGTTTGAATTAAATTTGTTGGTAAACTATTGTACAATTTAGGTGCAAGATAAAAGAAGTGTTTACGAAATATGTCCTTTGAAAATGTTGGAATTTCAAAAATTTCAGATGATCTAGTATTATATTGCCTGGTTCTAAATTTACAAAGAGATTTATTACGAAAAATATAAAGTAGAATGCGATAAAAAGCATTATGCCGTAATGGTAATAACTTAAGAGACCTAAAATTATGGGGACTAGATTGGTGATTCAGAAGTTTGAAGCATTTATTATGTATAGAAATTAACGGTTGAAGATTGGATCTATATTCCCCACCCCAAATGATAGCTGCATAATTAAATAACGAATAAAACCAAGCAAAATATAATGATTTTAGAAAATTTAAAGCAACTTTATTTTTAAAGTGGAAAAGTTTATATAGAACAAAACGTAATTTTTTCCCTAGCTCATTTATATGCGTTTTCCATTTAAGATTTGAATCGATAAATAAACCTAAATATTTTATACTATTAACTGATTGAAGGATGTGACAGTGACAATTATTGGAGTTTCTATTGCAAGATAAAGAATGATATTTGAAGTTTAAGTTTAAATCACTTTGTCTTAGGCTAAAATGAATATATTTAGTTTTGTTTAAATTTAGAGTCAAATCATTCGCGCTAAACCAAGTCTCTATTTCAAACAAATTAGTTTCAATCTGGTTTAGAAGTTCATAATTATCGGAGCACGAATAAAGTAAAACTGTGTCATCTGCATAGGTTATTATTTTACCATATAAGTTTAAATTACAAAAGTCGTTTATATAAATAAGGAAAAATAAAGGCCCCAAGATAGACCCCTGAGGCACTCCACGATTAGTAAGAATATAATTACTTAAACTATTATCGACTTTTACCCTTTGCGTTCTATTTGACAAGTATGAAGTTAACCATTTAAGAGAGTCACCCCGAAAACCTGCCTTATCTAATTTGTCGATTAGTATTGAGTGATTAACATTATCAAAGGCTTTTTTTATATCAAGAAAAATTGCTATTGTAAGTTTACTGTTATCTATACTTTTGTAAATAAATTTCGAAAATTCCAGTAAAGCCATATCAGTTGAACGTCCATCTATAAAGCCATATTGATTTCCTGCGAAGAAGTTTGTATAATTTAAAAATTTGAACATACGTTTAGATATAATTTTTTCAATGACTTTTGAGAATGAGGGTAAAATAGAAATAGGGCGGTAATTAGAAAGGTGATTTTTACAACCAGATTTAAAGATCGGAGTAACAGTAGCACGCTTTAATGAGCCAGGGAATTCACAAGATGAGAAAGAGGAATTTATAAAATTGGTTAAGAAATCCATGTTGTTCAAGGCAATTATCTTCAGATACCTTACGCAAATTCCATCAAAATCAAATGAATTAACTTTAGAAAAAGAATTTAAAGAATCTAAAACATCAAGATCGGTGACTTCATATAGTACAAAAGAAGAAACACAAGGAGTAATATATCGTTGGTAAATTATTATATCAGAATTGGAAGAGTTTTGATTCGTATTGCTAAATATAGTATTGAATTCAGAAGCTAAATCCGAACTATTCAAGATATCAGGCAGAGTACGAGTTTTAACATTATTGTTGACTATTCGATTGACAAAATCCCATTTTTGTTTGCTAGTTGAACATGCTTCAAATTTGTTTTTATAAAATTGAGTTTTTGTATGCTTAATAATTCGTTTTAATTCTGAAACAGTAGTTTTATAAGCAGTCTTAAACACAATATCCAACGGATATTTTTTAAATTTTCTAAAAAGTTTTTCTTTTCTTCTAATTAAAGCCAAAATTTCATTAGTCATCCAACTACTTTTAAAAGGATTACGTGCATGACTACGGTACTTACAATTATTTTTAATGTTATTGATTTCAAAGACAAATTTTTGATATTGCTGATCAAGACTAGAATTAACATTAAAATTAAATACATATGAAGATAAATAATTATAAAACAAAGAATAATTCAAAAAGACAAAAGATTCGGACTTATTAAAATGTTTAGAAGCAACCAGATTTTTCAATTTACAAACTGTAGGGAAATGGTCTGTTAGATCAGATATGAAAATACCAGTTTTTAATTCAAGATCACTTGTTTTTGCAAAAACATGATCAATGCATGTAGATGAATATGAACCAGATCTGGTGGGTTTATTAATGTAGCTGTAAAAACCAAATTGGGATAAAATGTTTAAATATTCTGCAACGTTATAATCATTATTTAAAATATTTATATTAATATCACCCATTATGATGATATTAGGTCGATTTAGAGAAATCAAGGTGTTTTTAAGTTCAACATTAAAGAAATCAATAAAGAAATCATGATTACGATATATAGCCAATAGAGTGATGTTAAGACACTTACAATATAATAAAATAGTTTCAGCTGATGTAAAAGTTATATCTTGATTGGAAAAATTTAACTTACTTTTAGTATATACAGCTATTCCACCAGAACGGTTATCATCTCTGCAGCAGTAAAAAGAATCAAAACCATCAAATGCGTAAAAAGTTGTCTCATTTTCAAAAATCCAGATTTCAGACAGTATAATAATTGAAATATAACTTAAAGAGTCAGAAATTATTGAGAAAAGATTGTCATAGTTGGCGCGCAAGCTTCGAATGTTTACATGTAATATATTTATATCAGATTTACTTGAAAAACGAAAAAAATTGACGAAATCCTCAAAATCATCTAAATTCCGGCAGTCAGGTTCGGGAACATTAATTACACTGAGTGGAGATGGAATTTAAGTCTTCAATGCATTTCAAACGAAAAATCTTTGAGGATTCGTCCTTGCGTAAAAATATCTTGCCGTCACGGGACCAACAATATTTATAGTGATTTTCTCGTTTAAAATTTCTTGCTTGAAAGAATAGCTGCTTTAATTCCGGTGCAAGATGTTCGTTGAAATATATCGGAACTTCAAGAAATCTAGGGTTGACGGACTGAGCAGAGAGATTTAAATTTCGTACTTTTTTTAGAAAATCATCACGCACAGCTTTTGACTTTACTTGGCAAATGATGGGCTTTGGCTTTTCCTTGCTATACGTAGGAACTCGATGGATCGCAACAATATCTTGAACAACGTCGATGTTTGCAATTTCTTGAATTTTCGTCATGACTTGAATTAGGTCTTCGTTGTCTGTTTCAGGAAGATTGGAGATTTCGAAGTTTAACCTGCGGGTGTATTGCTTCAGATCAACAATTTCCAGTTTTAACTCGTTAATATTTTTCTTCATTTCGGTGTTTTCAAGGGTTATACGTTCCTGATTGATACAAAGATTTTTGTTTTCTTTCTGAAGATCACCTATTTTAGATTTTAGATCCTGTATGATTTGACTGTTAAATTCGATTGATGATGCTAATTCCTCAAATTTTGTATTCATGAAGGTCTTAAGATCATTGTTCTGTTCTGTGATTATTTTCAATATAGATGATTCAGAGGAGGAACCGGAAACATCAATGGCCGCTGCGTCATCAGGTGAATTACCTTTGTATTTGATTTTTTCTTCGTTCAGACATTCAGGACACTTCCAGTTAGCTTTTCGTTCCTTAGAAAGTTTTTTGAAAGCACTTTCTCGGTATCCTCCACAGGTATAATGAAACTTAGATTCACACTCTGCACATTGGAGGGCGTCCTTCTCATCTGTGACAGACTCAGAACAAGCTTTGCATACCGACGACATCTTATTATGAGAGCAAATTTATTATTAAGATATATCTAATATCTTTGGGTCATAAATAAAACTTAGTAATATAAAGAACTGTTTTAATTTTACGAATAATAATAAATAAATAGAACTTTTGAAGGAGCAGCAAAAATACGTCAACCACACAAACAGACAGCCGTTGCCCTTATGTTAGAAAAAGGATTCTTACATCCTTATTAGCAGAAAAACCAGTTCCATTTCATAAAAATTAATCAAAATTTAAAAATCTATTTTTGTGCCTTAGATCCCTTTTAACTATCTATAATTACAGAAAATATTTTTGAGAATCGCTTTATGCTGAGTAAGGCGGAAACTTTAAAAGAATGGCTAAATTATAGAGCCTAATTATACACTTATGTATGCATTTGCTGCAAGTTCTGGAATTCTTAATTTCTCTCTTTATCAAGTACTAATAAGAATATTATTTTCTTTAATCGATACTTAATCGGTACTTAAGCTTTTTTTTTTCGTTTGCTTGACAATCATAAAATGTGAATTCAGTGTTTGGAAATAAGTTATACTGAGAATAATTCTAGGGAATAAGAAAAGCTAGGGAATATTCTACGAATAGCTTGGGAATCAATACCTAGTACCTCTTTTTTTAAAGAAAGAGAAAATGCTTTGTGTGAAATATATGAAGTACCACTCACATTGATTGAAGGGGGTAACACGAACTTTTTTCTTTAATAAATGTCTGAACGACAATCTAATAACTGAAATGAAAATGTTATGCAAAACGTTTGGCCAGAAAACAAGAGCAATTTTAAAAAAAAGAAGAAAATGCCCGATTTTGCTTTTAACCGAATGTAAGGCATTTAATGCCGAATCGCCATTTATTTTTTTACAAGCATCAGTTAAATTTAAAGAAACAATCACTTTTGTCCGTTTCTGAACCATGCACGGTTAAAACAATTGATAAGTGTAAAACTATTGATTATTTGTAACTCTATGATTAAACTTGTTGATTATTGAAATAAGCAACAAGCACTTATTAGGGTTTTTTCGTCAAAATCATCTTTATTTATTCCAAAGGGAACACTTATCTGAGCCTTTTTATATGTTGTTTGGGAAAAAGTATCAAAATTACTTAAAATCCTTTAAATTTATATAAATTAAATACTATTACGACCGAAGAAATTCATTCAATATCATATAATCTGTTCATATTAGGTACCAGATTTTTAAAGGTAATCACAAGTTTTGAAACTATTTTATTTGTTCGTATGAGTGAGCTGTTTTAAGGATTTAACTTGCATTAGGTGCAAGACTTATCTAAATAAATCCATTTTGTTTAGAATTTCATTATTTATGAAACTCGTAGACTTGTTTGTAAGTTTACTTGATAATCGTGTTCTGTGGTAATTTTATTTAAACTTGACTAATTAGAAACAAACCTTTTGTTTTGCATAATATCTATATACCTTTACGACATACCTGTTAACCTTGAACCTACATGGGTCATATTCAAATAGCGATAGCGCATTGAGAATTATCTGGAATATTCTCTCGTTTTTATATCATTGATTAAGAATTGTGATTTAGAAATTATTGATTTACTTTACGGTTGTATTTTTCAAATTAAATATACACTAATGAGATAATATAAAGAAATCAACTTAAAAATAATCATTGAAGAATATTAAATTGGTATAAAGCGACATCTTTCATTACTTTAATTAAATTTTTTTACTGTGATAGTAATAAAGGAAAAATATTGTGCTGAATTCTGATTCATGGTTTTGTTATTTTTGTATTTTTTCTCTGTAAGCTGGTAGTATGTAAAATAAAGATTATTTTTCACCCTTTGTAAGTATAAAATACAGTATATCCTCGTTATCTGGAATTTTGATAGCTCAAAACCCGTATATCTTGAAAAGATATTTTCTATTGAAATAAAATCCTAATTATTTTAGTATTTGAATTGACATTGTTATCCCGAAAACTCGATATCTCGAATTTATTTCTGGATACCTTTGATTTCGAGATATATTGAGATACTGTAATATTTTTTATAAAATTTATGGTCAAGGATTTATGAAAAAATTGAAAGGGAGCAGATTAACACGCACACAAAGTACCTACACAACACAATGTTATAACCATAACGCGTGAATCATTAGGGTGTCTCAAAAAAAACTTTTTTTCGAAAAACCTCGCTCCCCAGGGCTTTTCCCATTCCTTTTGGTTCCAAAAGATTGTGTGTGAAGTTTCAGCCTCCTAAGTTAACTCTAAGGTTTGCCTGTAGAGCCCCAAAGTTTGAAAAAAGTGAAACAAAATGACCAATTTTCAGAATTTTTAAAAATTATATTTTAAGATTGATACTGCGATAAAACCGGTTCAAATGTGTCATTTAGGACTTATTTTGGTGGAATATATTTATTTATGCGTATTAACTGTACCCTATAGCCCCTATAATTTAAGGTTAAAGCGTACTACTTAGGGACATTGCACTCGCCAAAGCTTATAATGCACTACCGGTGGACGAAATGAATTAAATCCGAATTTCTTCGAAGGAACTCCCTCAAATGATGCCATTTGGAGCTAAAAGGATATTATAAATTATAAAAACCAGTGAAATAACAGTTTTCGGCCCTTCCACTGAGCTTTTAATGTAAAAAGTGTTTTTCTTCAAAATTTCTCGTTTCCAGCTGATGAAACCCAAAACTTATTCTAAAAAAGGGGTTTGCTGAACTTTTTTAGATACCAAACATTGGAACCTTTAAAGGGGTTTAATTTTTTTTAAGTAGAATTAAATTTTAAACAGCACAGATCGGAAATGACATGGATATTTCCTATACCAGACGTGAAAATCTATTTTCTTTTTTTTTTGAAGTTTGGAAAATTACTTCCTTTTAACGTATTGGGGGAAAGGTTTAATTAAAAACTTCTTTCTTTAACATTTCAACCAAGATTCACAAGTATTAAACTATTTTCCTATTTTGAAAAAAGAAAATCGATTTTCACGTCAGGTAGAAGAAATATCCATGTTATTTCCGATCTGTGCTGTTTAAAATTTAATTCTACTTGAAAAAATGAAACCCCTATAAAGGTTCCAATGTTTGGTATCTAAAAAAATTCAGCAAACCCGTTTTTTAGTATAAGTTTTGAGTTTCATCAGCTGGAAACGAGAAATTTTGAAGAAAAGCACTTTTTACATTAAAAGCTCAGTGAAAGCGCTAAAAACTGTTATTTCACTTGTTTTTATAATTTATAATATCATTTCAGCCCCAAATGGAATCATTTGAGGGAGTTCCTTCAAAGAAATTCGGATTTAATTCATTTCGTCCACCGGTAGTGCATTATAAGCTTTGGCGTGTGCAACGTCCCGAAGTAGTACGTTTTAATCTTAAATTATAGGGGCTATAGGGTACAGTTAATACGCATTAATAAATATATTCCATCTAAATAAGTCCTAAATGACGCATTTGAACCAGTTTTATTTGCATTATCAATCTTAAACATAATTTTTAAAAATTCTGAAAATTGGTCATTTTCCCACTTTTTTCAAACTTTAGGGCTCTACAGGCAAACCCTAGAGTTAACTTAGGGGGCTGAAACTTCACACACTATCTTTTGGGACCAAAAGGAATGGGAAAAGCCCTGGGGAGCAAGGTTTTTCAAAAAAAGGTTTTTTTTGAGACACCCTAGTGAATCATAAAAGCTAAATGTGAGCAGTGTTGTATTGCAGCTGCTTCGGGATGATTTAATTATCTTAATCAGCAGTAAAGCAATAATCGTCTTTACAAATTTTACGTAGGCTACTTTCAAATTGATAGATCTAAGATAGCGAGCAAGAACTAGTATATTTTAACCCTTATCAGTCAAAATTAATATTTTTGTAAGCTTTGTAAAATACATAACTTTAGCTTAAGGTGATGCAGTTGTAAATTTTTTACTACAAATTTTAATTGAGACGTACAGGGATTTGATTCCGCTTAAAGGTTCCGTATAGCAGGGAAGAACATGACACCTGTAAATCTAGTTTTGCTGCAATCAGCGATTTTCAGCAGAAAAGCGAATAGAAATTGGATTCGAGATAATAATACGCGTATTCGTGTATAAATTGAAAATATCACATTTGTAAAGATTACTCAATGTGCTCTTGAAGGAGTGACCATGGGCTTTATTCTTACGTTAATATTACAAAGATTGATTATGAGGTGATATTCAAACTGATGATAATTAATTTGAATTTTTAATCAGCTGTAGACATAAAATAAATAACTATATTTTTGTCCTGGGTGAAGCTTATCAAATATTTTATTGAATTAACCATTAATAAAAAATAAGAAACCGTGTTTTAAACTGCAAATATATTTATAACAAATAATTTACTAAATTTCACTTTCACACGTCTAAAAATACTATAAATTAATATTACATACTATAATAAAATATATTTTAGCCGTGTTTTTTATTTAACGCTTTCAGGGGAAGAATTCTATAACCGGACTATACACAAAATTTCTCGATTTCCCCTTTAAATTTTTTTCGTATTAAAAATGCAAAAAAAAACTTAACTCATTGAATCGTTAATTATATGGTAAAGAGCCTTGGAACACCATATTTTTTTTATTACAACACATGATTTTGCTTACATAGGATCATTCAAAACTGATCAAATATGTCCTAGTGGTGGTGATAAGATAAGGCATAAAGCTCTTTTAAAAATTCGGAGACAAATCTGATTAATTTGAGGAAAATGAAGCATTAGCAAAGAATTTAAAGGAATCATCTTCGTTTGGATCTTCTCTCCAGGTATTTTTTGGCATTACTTCTTAAGAAGAAAAACTAATTGCACTCTATAAGTTCACTGATGCATTCCATAAAACCCATTTATAAAGATTTGTAAATCTTTAGAACGACATTCATAGAATATAAAGAAAATTTTGATTAACCTTTTAAACGCCGCAATTCAAATTTCGAATTAAAGGTTCTGATTTTTGGCTTAAATGGCTTGTTTTATCATTACTAAAACCATTCTAGTCATTTTTTGTCGAAAAAAAAATCCTAAGTATGATTTTGAGGATGTTCCCATTTGGGAACATCGGCGTTTGGGGTGAAGTTTTTAGGGGGATTTCCAAAAGGCACATATTTTACAATTAATTCAAATAAAATGCTTGAAATAGGTTTCTACTTAATAATTATGAACATTTTTATGATTGTGGACGGTTTTTTCATTTTATTATCCATACTTGGACGATTAAGCAACATTTTTATAGATTTTCATAAGAAAAAATTTACATGTTTATTACGTTCGTGAAGCTTTTCCGTAAATTTTTCTTGCACTATGGGTAATATTTTGGTGTAAAAAATACATAAGAGTGTTCCCATGCTCTTCCAAGCTAAACAGTTACGTTTCTGTGAGAAAAATTAGTTTTAAATACGGTATTATAGGGATATCTAGTATAAAATTCACTAATTGCATTCAAATCTAATTAGCTTTCAAAAGTGATAATCATAATTATCTCCATTGATTCATTAAACCCGATTTCTCATGAAAGATTCCAAACTGAACCATATATATCTTACATCCAACTTACGTTAGAAGAGTGTTTTTAGATGTACGCAATTTTCCTTATTTTCAAAATTCTTCGATTTTATTCCTAAAATTTTTATGTAAAAAAAGTACTTGCACAAAAATATATACGCAAATCCTCAGAAGCACTCAAAATATGCTCTTTGCATAACCCCTATTGATAATAACTGAAAATTAATCGATTGAGAAGTTAGAAAAATATATAAGTGTAGGAATCTGCTATGAAGATTTGGAATTTTTTTCTCCATAAATCAGGAGAAAAAATAAAAATCACATATTTTTGAATTTAAAACATCATTCTTAACCTGTTTTAATCCTTTCAGACAAAAAAAGTTCAAAAAATTAAAGAAAATAGGAAATAACTTTAATTTTTGCATGTTATGAAAATCCCCTCAAATACTATACACCAAACGCCGATGTTCCCATTTGGGAACATATACGTTGTTTTGGTAATTACTCCCCAAAATTAGAATGTAAAGCTATTCTGTCAAGCCAAATGGAAAGATGTGTACTTAAGCTACCAAAACACAGCAAAATTATTTCAAACTAAATTTATTTAAAATTTTCACAAGTTGAAACTTGTGCAACTTTTGGAAGAGCCAAAAATCTCTAATTTTGATGTAAATTCTTAAAAAAAGGATTAAATTCCACTTGAAAAACTTTAACTTGTAAAATAACTTCATATCTTTGAGTTGTTTTCTACCAAGTATCGAATTCCTGCATGAAAAATTAAGTGGTGAAAAAATTCCTTAAAATTATGTTCCCATTTGGGAACATTGGCAGGTAAAAGGTTAATAGATACTCTTCTAAAATACTTAATTAATACCACACTGTTTTCTTTATGGTAAAAAGAATGTTTTTTTATTAATGTGGCTCTGATTACTAGCAGGGTATGGCCTGTATTTGCTGTAGCTACCGAAAGATGGCAGCACCATCGTTAAAAAAAGAGCCCATCTAACAACAATTATTCCAGTCTGTGATCTTTCTTCATTGGAGGGAGGTAAACTCAAACATATAAACTGTAATTTTGGTTTTCTTGCACATTTTAAATTTGTTCTATTTTGTGGCGAGAAATTTTTTTTGTTCATGCTAATATCTCCTCGAATCTCGAATATTCACGACAATTTCATGAATTTTTAGTGAGTTTTACATAACATTGGTAACAATACTCCCTCTGAGGTTTTTGCACTCTATTTCCTTTAGTTTTTTTAATTATTTTTTAAACTTTCTTATTCCGCAGTGGTATTCGGGGCGGTATAACTCCATCCATGGATTCTCCAGGGTCACTTACCTAGGAAAGAAAAAATGACCCTAGGAGACGTAGGAATAAAAGCCATGAAAGAGAGTTTTTTTTTAAACACCGTATGGATTCACCAGAGACACAGTAGCGGATTTCTAAATAGGCTAGCTAGGCTATAGCCTACGGCGGCAAATTTTCAACAGCAGAATTTTTTTCTGAATAAAAAAGGAGAAGAGAAAGGAAACACTAAACATAAGCTCTAGAAAGAGGAAGAACGTCCTTTCAGAAAAGCAATTATGTGGTTTACAAGGAACTGTTCTTTTTGTTACCCAAAGGGTCTCAAAATGAGCCGAAACTACTATCATGGGCAATTTCCAAAAAATTTCTGGGGGAGAACCCCCAAACCCCCCACTCAAATTTTGATATCTGTTATGCAGTGTTTTTCCCTTGAAAATTACGCCGCCAACAAGAAACTTTTCCCTTTTTGCGCCCTCCCCATAAAGTTTGAAAAGTAGATAAACACAAGTTCAGGGGGAATTTCTAAAACATTTTCTGGGGGAGGAACACTGGCCCCCGTTAGACGTTTTTTTAATTCCCCTCCCCCAGAAAATTAAGTGGTTTTCAAGGAACTGTAAGGGTCTCAAAATGAGCTGAAACACTACTTTAAAAGGCAAGTTTTCCACATTTTTCTGGGGGTGACCCCCAGACCCCCCATTTTACTTCGAGCTCACATTGTAAAATTGTAACATTTCGTGTAAAATATTACTTTTAAGTGATCTAACACTTCAGGTATAAATATACTCCGGACCATAAGAAGAGATATAGTCAGACCGCCCATCCCAAAAAAAAGAAAAATAAGAAGCCAAATGTCAAGTCACCGCGTGTACCAAACCGATTCAAGTTTTGGTAATAGCAATAAAGTCAAAAAAGAAATTTTAACACGTTGCGGACATTCGGTGGTGTTACCCAAAGCCAAAGGGTCTCAAAATGAATCGGAACCCTACTTTTAAGGGTAAAAATTCCAACAATTTTCTGGGGGAAGACCCACAAACCCCCTCGAAATTTTGGAATCTACAAATAAGTACGGTTTTTCCTTGAAACTTTAGGGATTTACAAGGAGTGATCCTCTTTGATGTAACCTAAAGTGTCTCAACATGAGTTTAAATGCCCCTTTCAGTGGCGAAATTCAAAAATTTTTCGGGAATAGGAACCCCTAAACCCCCTAGAAATTTTCCAATTCATAATACTATAAACTTTTTTCCTTGAAAATTCTGCCGCTTACAATGAGTGGTGCTCTTTGGGTGGAATCTAATAGGCTTCAAAATGAGCTAAAACACTATTTTGAGGGGAAATTTTTCAAAAATTTTCTAGGGGAGGACCCCCAAACCCCCCTTTTACTTGGAGTTGACATTTTTACACAATTTTGAAATTTAGTGCACCAAAATTAAAACCTTACAAAGTCATCTCGCCTATAACTTAGTATTCTTAAGATTAAACCTCAGAAAAGATGTTGAGTAACCCCCTAAACAAAAATCTGGCTACGGCACTGGCAACCCCCCCCTCCCCCTTTCACTTGCTTACATTAATATTTGAACAGCCCATAATAGCAATTAAGTTATTTGTGAAACTCAGCCCTCCCCAGACAAAACCCTGGATTCGCCACTGCCTCCCCCAAACCAAAAACTGAAATGACGCCCCTGTTTAGTTTTGTAAGTATAGTTGTAGCATAATAGGCGGCAAATTTTGGTTCAGCCTATAGGCGGCACATTTGGAAATCCGCCACTGCAGAGACATCAGAATTTCCTGTTCACTCGAGAGAAAGTAGTTAAGTATATATAAAATTATACAGAAAGTTAAAGATAAGTATCTTATTTTCTGTACATATACTAAATGTGATAATAAAGCTTATATTAAGTTAGATAAGTAAAAAATAGGCTTGACTGGGATCCCCACCAATATTCATCAATGAATTAATCACGTGAACCCATTAAGCACATCTTTTAAACTCTATTACGTTAAGTCTGGTATTCAAATTAAAATTAATTTTTCTCTATGCCTAGCTTGATGCATAAGAGCCGATGCGATGCGACCTCTCTCCCCCAGACAGTGTCGCAATAAAGGAGAGAGTAAAAGTGTCGCAGGTGCGGTCTGGGAGGTCGTCGATCGGGAACCGGATTATGGACGGAGAATTCCGATGGAATGAAGAGGAGCATCATCTGTCCCTTGGACGATCCTCTACTACTCTGTCTTGTCGTCTCTGGCATGGTGGTAATCACCCAGGCACTCCAAAAATACACATTTAGACTTAAATAAAGCAGATTCCCATTATTGGCATGGTAGTTAGGGTGTGTATCAAAAATACTTCTTTTTGGATTTTGATGATGCGTTAATGCGGAATAGTTTTCTAAGGTGGCAGAGAGTACCTATGTTTTTTCAGCATTTTCGGATGACATCTTTAGGTGCCAAATTTGCCCTGAAGGTTGTCCAATGTCCATGTTATCCTATCGAGCGCGCACACAGAAAAGGCCGGAAAGCGGTTTTTCGCCCCTCATTCCTACTCTAATAACATGACAAATGTCTTCAATGGAGTTATGGGGACCCTATATGGTGTCTGCTGCTTGACAAAACTTGAATAACACCCTACATCTCTAAATTATATTGATTGTAGACTCAAATTTAAAAGAGGAAAGACGATGTTTCTTTGTTTTTCCTCGTTTAAATTCACTCACTTCATTACTCAAAAGTATCAATTTAATTAATTGGCTTCTAGAGGATTGAATTTTCCAAAGATGATAATTTTATTTATCCCTAAAAAACAAACAAAAAATACTTTCACGAAAAAAAAATTACAGCGAATCATAATGCCGTAGATAAAGGGTTAAAATATCTGGAGTTGTAATAATTTGGGGGCCAATTATTTTCAGGTCTCGAAATTTTTAGGTAGCTTATCCACTCCCTTTGTTGAATTTTCTTTATTTAAAATAAATTTTTATGGCTCATAAACTTATTTAATTCTCTTTACATTAGCACAACAAGTAGATAACTTTTTTGAGTTTTAAATATTTTTCTTATTGAAACTTTTCTTAGAAATTTGTTGATCTTTCTTAAATTAGCTCCCTATCCCAAAATAGGATTTCCACATCATTTTCTTTATAACTTTCCTCTGCTTATAAATTATTTTCGAAAATATTATTGTTATTATTTCAAAGAATTGTGTTGTTTCATAAAATATTAAAGCAAGTGTAATGATTCTAATAAGTTCTCTGCTGAATTGTTTCGCGTCTTTATTAATTGGATTTCAAAATACTTCGAATGTGTTCTAAAAATTATTTTAACAAGAATAATGTTTACGTTTCTAGGGTCGCTAACCCTTAGTCCAACACTAGGAAAGTGCGAGATGCCAGATGGAAACAAACTCCATAAGCTGTTTAAAATTATTTCTCAAATTTCCGCCCATAAAAAAACCGTTGTTTGCAAGTTTCCTTCATTAAAACTCATGAGAGGCTTTGAATTTCACACAGCTGCTTTGTTATGGTGTGATTCATAACGCTTAGTATTGGTGGACTTTACCTGAGAGGTTTTTTTTGTTGAAGTCAAGAACCTTTTCCAGAAAACAATCGGTTTGTTTCAAAACCGAAATGGCTGTACAGGTTTTTTTTTAGAAGTATTCGTTTCATAGCCACACTTACTTTGAATTTGAAATACGAAGAGCACGATACTTTGCTCTTGAATTTCTTTTTGGATTTGAGTGCGTTGATTTGTTTTGCTTGCCATATTGAAAAATATTTCTTACGTTAATACAGGGGATAGACAATCCTCTACTATCTATAAAAAATTGAATCTTAATTGGACAAGAAGGGCTAAATAAAAATATGCTAGGCGTAACTTCAGGAATTAATTATCATTTTTAATGAAGTGTTAACCAAAAGTTCATTTTTGTAAAAAAACATGTACAGGGTGTATCTGAAATAGAGAAACAAACTTTCAGGGATGATAGTAGACACCTAGACGAGTCAGAATCACATAAGATTTGGGGGGCCCAGACCAGTTTAATCCCAGGGAGTTAAAAATGGAGCGACACCCCAAAAAATCATTGAAAAATTCAATTTGTAGAACTACTATTGGTAATAATTTAATTATGGTCTCAAAAATTGTGGCTAATATGATCTTTAAAATTATCTCAAAAGTCTTCACTTCAGAACAGTAGAAGCTCCTCTCGAGCTTTGCTTTTTATGGCTTGAAGAACCCAATGAAGAGTTTGTTACAGGCCTGCTTGAAAAGAATCATCCAATATATTGTCAAAAAATAAAGAGTGTCATTCTTCCCAATCAAAGAGCCTGTTCAATCTCTTTTCCAATCATTCCTCTTTCTCTTACAATGGTCGATGTCGTTTCGGATACATAACAACGCTTTTCGTCACTTTTGTTCCAGGCTTAAAAATAGGAAGTGTTCCTTAGCGCTTTTTTGGTGAGGATTAGCCAACTTTCGGTGGGAAAGCGATGGCATCGCTATATCATCAGTCTAGTTGATGTCTCAGAGACAAGAAGGGATTAGCAGATATGGAAACAATGCTATCGATAGATTTGGAAGAGAGGAAAAGATACTGTTAGCCATTGGAAAATGAGAGACAATTTTATTTTTAGTAAAATTTTTTTTGGGAAAAAATTTAAGGCGTGGTTTTCGAGATAATTTGAATAACGCACGTTCCTGAGATTTACTCAGTCGTGCTAGAATCTCTTCCTTGATCGAATCTGTCGGTTCATCTAAAAAATAATGGTCAAGAATTCTGGAAAAAAATTAGTTTCGTGGAATTAAACAACAGGATTTTCGTTCTTTTTTGGAACACTTTTACTTAAGCTCACGGAATCTCAGTGATTCAAAAATTATACAAATTATACATTGTTTGATGTTACATTATTTCTAATCTTTTCAATCTAATCTAATCTTTATTTAAAACTTTTTCTTCGATGTAACTTTTCTACTCTTAAAATAGTTTTAAATAAAAGGCAATTTTAAAATTAATTTTCAAGCCTGTTTAGTTTGAAGCTATGAGCCCTGGAATCCCTGATATTCATATAGCCACTTCACTACAAAAATTTTACGACTCCAATAGACGTTGTTTTCAATTTTAGCAGATCATCCTAAATACTTTATCTCCACAAAAAAATATTACATGTGGACATAATCCCCATGTTCCATCCCTCAATCCCCCTGAGATTAGGCATTCACGAAATAATACGAAAGCACAAGGCCACATGCTTTCTGCAAGAGCGTGCTGTTGTAGGTGCTCGGACAAGAGAAAGCACCTCCAGTCGTATTTGCGACTGATGACCGAAACAATGAAGACAATGAAGAAACACCGCTACTCGGTGTGCGTCCAATTTGTAAAAAAAATATTTCGCTTCTCGAGAGAAACGTTATTGCAGGGAGAAGTCGGAAAAACAAGTCGAGATAATTTCTAAGTTGCTTTGGTCAGCAGGATTTGGAGACATATTGTTGTGAATTGATTTTTAGAAAAAAATATAGCTTTGTTTACCAAGAATTTATAGGTGACTCAAACTGCAATAGATGGGGATTAAGTTTGTACTTGAGTGAGGATAAAGTTAGCAACCACAAGCCATATTGTTTTGCTTTTTATTGGATATGTAAATGTATTGTTTGTACGATTCCTGTTTATTTAGTAAGGTATAAAAGTCAAAAACACGAAGTAGATAATATTGAGCAAATTATGCTTTATCATCGTGTTCTATTTATACATTAAATTTAATAAAAACAAAGGGGATTGAATAATCAAAACTGCACGAAGGAAATTTTCAACCCCTCTTATGTGATCTTTCATGTTCTAATTATTTTTTAACCCTTACTTGTCAATTCTAGATATTACTTTGCTTCTTTAACTTTTAAATGAAATGCTACGATTTTCCAACTTGGATTTACTTCTGGAGCCTTTGTTGACAAAATGTTTATCCAATAACTATTCTAAAGAGTCTCTCTATATTAAAAAAAAGTTACTGTCACCGCCGCCGCTGCCGCTGCCGCCACTGTTTCAGAAAATTTAATTTTTCAACTCTTTGAATCGCAAAAACTACTTGATAGAAATTTATGAAATTTGAAACTTTTGTAGAGGAATATTTGGGGCACATTCTCGAACAAAAAGCTAACTGATGTGATAATTAATACTGGGGTATTTTTAAGGTCAAAGTTGAAGTTTTTCTTTTTTCGCCACGTAATCCAGTTCAGCGAAATCTATTAGCAGCAGAACTATGATTTTTTGCAGCCTAATACTCTGAAGTATGAAGATGTGCACTACGTCACCCTTTTTTTGAATTTCGAATTTGGTTTAGAGTAATTAATTTTTTAATTTTCGAAATTTTTGACACTTTTTCGTTTTTTTTCTATCTCAAATGAAAACTAATCACGGTATCAATATGATATTTTAAACACTTATACTCTTATTTTTTAGAAAGATATTGGCGTTTAATTCTTTAAAAAATTCTAATTAGTTTTGGAATTATTAAGCATCAAAGTTTCATTTTTTTCATAGTTTTAGTAGGTCTTTATCAGACGTGTTTAATGTTTTTAAATTTTATATTTGCCTGTTCACTAGATTGTCGCGTGCACGGATTTTCTCTAAGTTTGCTAGCGATAGTAGTTCAGACTTGGTTAATAATCTTTTAAAGATATTGCAATATTTTTTGAACCACTGGAGAAATAAATAATTTAGCTTTTTTGAGTGTTATTTGTGCGGATGAGAGGAAGAGGATTCGGGGGAAGTTTGTTTTACTCTGCTAAAGATTAAATAGAGAAATTAGTGATAAGAATTGGAGAAATTAGTGATAAGAATTGGAGAATTTAGTGATAAGAGAAAAATATAATTGGGTTTTAGAAAAGCGTTTTTTATACGGATGAGGGTTGTTATCATAGCTGTTAAAATGTAACTAGCGAGATTTGTTCACTCAGATCATGAAGCGATCTGTAAAGAGCTGCGTATAAGTTACGGGCGTTGGTGAGCGATAGCGAGCAGGGGGCGGTAGCCCTCTATCTATTAAATTATTGAAAAGCTAAAAAGGAATATTTCAGTAACAGTTTTATTGATCTTTTCGTTGTAATGATCCGAATTATATTATTGATAAGTTAGAGAAATTAAAAGTTTTGATATTAAATTATCATTAACAAAGCAGGATAGTTCCAGGTTGTGCTGGATAGTTGAGATGAAACAAGCGAGCTCTGCTCGTTATAAGATCGCGAAGCGATCTACAAAGAACTGCGAAGCAGTTCTGGAGGTTGGTGAGCGATAGCGAGCAGGGGGAAGAGCCCCCTAGTTATATATGTAATCCAATTCTTAATTATTTGGATGTTACTAATCCCTAATTTTTTAAGTTACACAAACACTATCTATCTTGTTGCTTTCATCAGAAAGTTTGCTATATTCTTGCTAAAAACAAATTGAATTTATTTTCGAAAGAAAAATACTCTATTGAATGGGACTGAATATAGGCTTAAAAAGCACCATTGAAAAATATTACACTGTTTTTGCAGAAATAAATTTAGATGAACTATGTACTTGAATCAATGTTAAACTAAGTGAACAGTAGGGTGTCTCAAAAAAAGCCTTTTTTCGAAAAACCTCGCTCCCCAGGGCTTTTCCCATTCCTTTTGGTTCCAAAAGATAGTGTGTGAAGTTTTAGCCCCCTAAGTTAACTCTAGGGTTTGCCTGTAGAGCCCCAAAGTTTGAAAAAAGTGGAAAAATGACCAATTTTCAGAATTTTTAAAAATTATGTTTAAGATTGAAAAAACTAATAAAACTGGTTCAAATGCGTCTATAGGACTTATTTAGATGGAATATATTGATTTATGTGTATTAACTGTACCCTATAGCCCCTATAATTTAAGATTAAAACGTACTACTTCGGGACGTTGCACACGCCGAAGCTAATAATGCACTACCGGTGGACGAAATAAATTAAATCCGAATTTCTTCGAAGGAACTCCCTCAAATGATTCTATTTGGGGCTAAAATGATATTATAAATTATAAAAACCAGTGAAATAACAGTTTTGAGTCCTTCCATTGAGCTTTTGATGTAAAAAGTGCTTTTCTTCAAAATTTCTCGTTTCCAGCTGATGAAACCCAAAACTTATACTAAAAAAGGGGTTTGCTGAACTTTTTTAGATACCAAACATTGGAACCTTTATAGGGGTTTCATTTTTTCAAGTAGAATTAAATTTTAAACAACACATCGGTAAAGACATGAATATTTCCTATACCTGACGTGAAAATCGATTTTCTTTTTTCAAAGTTAGGGAAATAGTTTAATACTTATGAATCTTGGTTGAAATGTTAATGAAAGAAGTTTTTAATTAAAACTTTCCCCTAATACGTTATAAGGAAGTAATTTTCCAAACTTGAAAAAATAAAATAGAGTTTCGCGTCTGGTATAGGAAATATCCATGTCATTTCCGATCTGTGAGCTATAAAATTTAATTCTACTTATTAAAAATGAAACCCCTATGAAGATTTCAAAGTTTGGTATCTAAAAAGTACAACAACCCCCTTTTTTAGTATAAATTTTGGGTTTTATCAGCTGGAAGCGAGAAATTTTGAAGAAAAACACTTTTTACATTAAAAGCTCAGTGGAAGGGCCAAAAACTGTTATTTCACTGGTTTTTATAATTTATAATATCATTTTAGCTCCAAATGGCATCATTTGAGGGAGTTCCTTTGAAGAAATTCGGATTTAATTAATTTCGTCCACCGGTAGTGCATTATAAGCTTTGACGAGTGCAACGTCCCCAAGTAGTACGTTTTAATCTTAAATTATAGGGGCTACAGGGTACAGTTAATACACATAAAATAAATATATTCCACCAAAATAAGTCCTAAATGACACATTTGAACCGGTTTTATCGCAGTATCAATCTTAAAATATTATTTTTAAAAATTCTGAAAATTGGTAATTTTTTCCATTTTTTTCAAACTTTGGGGCTCTACAGGCAAACCCTAGAGTTAACTTGTTGTGTAAATAAATAATTGTACCTTACCTACAAGTAAATCACCCCACCTGTATAAATATATATACAAACAAGTAACACCTCACCTATCCTAAGTGTTAACCTTTCTGGATTGTAACCATACAGTCCATGCCTGTTGTTTGTTTACTTTTCTTGATTGCTTGATTTGAATATCAGGTTAGGGAAGTTTAGCTTTATGCAAATTAAGTTAAAGAAGAAGACAATATGCAAATCAGTTTTTCCCAGTTTTTCAAGAAAGAGGTAAAGTGAAGTAAGGTCAGGTAAACAACAGGCATGTGATTGGTTGACTAGGTATATAAATACTGGCTTGGGTTTTTGCATTACTACTTCTGCTTCTATACACTTCTCATTCAAGCACCTTTTGGGTGCTGGTTTTACTTTTACCCCACCTTGATGGTGGTTATGTGTTATGTTTTGTTTAAATGATGCAGGTCATCATATGTGATAAGCCACCTGCCATGTGATTCTCTATGTCAAAAGCTAAGTATTTATAAGTGCTGTTTGCCTTCCATTGAAATGTTATTCTATAGTTAAAGTGTTCAGTTTTAATAATGTTTAAATAAATAGTTTATTTTTTAAACTTCTGTCTTTTCAATTGGTGTATTGATCCACGGCTATCATTTTCTCTTTTGAATTTGATAACAAGGGTTATGGGCCCAGACCCAACCCTGTGCCTGGTGAACACTTGAATTGATGCTTTTGAATTTCAGTGCTTACGTATCTGTGTGTTGACGACTTTTGGTGACAGGGGGCAGAAATTTTGGTAAACATGTCTTTGTTAACAACGAGTATTGCCAAACTGAATGGCAAGAATTATTCTAGCTGGTCTTTAGATGTTAAATTTTTGTTGATCGATAGGGGTTTATGGAGGATTGTAGATAAATCTGAGAAGTCTCCTGTAAATGAGAATGATAATGCTTTTCAAGACAGGTGTGATAGGGCATTATCTACGATCTATTTGAATATAGAGCCGGAATTTAAGCGTCTCATTAAGACTGAGACAGATCCCGTACAGGCTTGGGCTGTTTTAAAAAAGTATTTTCAGCCCGATGATCGGGTGAGACATCAGCTTGTGTACAATCAATTTCTTGATTGCAAGCCTGTGAGAGGTGAGGGAATGGCTCTATATTTTTCTAAGATCAAGGATCTATCTGACCAGCTAGAAGCTATGCGTCATCCTTTAGACGCACATAGAATTATTTTTCATGTTTTGAGATATCTGCCGGACTCTTTTTCAATTCTAGTGCAGTCTATCATGATGTGGACTGAAGCAGATTTCAAACTTAAGAAAGTAGAAGATGTTGTGATAGCCGAGGAGGCTCGTATGAGACAGCGTGAAAACGATCTACAATCTGCGACGTCAGTTTCCCACACCGAAGTACCAAGGACTGGCCTCGTTAGGTGTTACAACTGTCAAGAACCTGGCCACATCGCCTCCAAATGCCGGCATCGACGCAAGAACTTTAAGGGCCGTCAACGGGGACAATCGAGAAGGCGTAGGTCGCCTACCCCTAGGGGCTCACCAAGAAGACCGTCACCGGATCACCGTCAACACACAGATAAGTTAATTAGTTCTTTTTTTGTACAAGCTTGTCTTTCGGAAACTGATAGTGACGCATTTGTACTTGATACAGCTGCGTCACATCATTTCTGTAAAGACAAGGCTTATTTCTCAACTTTTGATAGTAAGTTTAGGGAACGTGTTGCTGTAGCAACATCTGAATCAACCTTTATGGTTGAAGGGAAAGGTGATATTTATCTTATGTTTGGTTCTAATCAAGTTAAACTAAATAACGTGCTCTATGCTCCAACACTGCGGAGAAATCTAATTGCCTGTAATTTGATTGATAGGGCCAATTTTAAGTTTCTTGGTAAAAACGGAAAAATAATAGTCTTTAACTCAAAGGAAGAAGAAATTTTTTCTGCGAAATTAAAAAAGGGTATCTACCATTGTTACCCTAAGGTTATTCAGAAAGCTAGTCAGGCAAGTAGATTTGAAACATCGTTATCTGAGGGGACCAGTCTTGAATTATGGCACAAAAGGTATGCCCATCTAAGTCCTGGTCTAATTCAGAGGACTCTGAAATATGATTCTGTCAGGGGTCTACCTGGTATCCCGGATTCGAAATTGGACTGCGAGTCGTGTAAATTAACAAAAACCAAACGTGTGTCTTTCAAATCTTTAAATGAGGTAAGATCGAAAAAGCCTCTCGAGTTGTTGTTTATGGACCTGTGTGGGCCTATGGACACCGTAAGTAGAGGAGGTAAGAGATATTACCTGTCCATTATCGATGACTTTTCAAAGAAAGCTGCCCTTTTCCCTTTGGAGAGTAAGGATCAGGCTTTTAATGCCTTCAAAAATTACCACACTAGAGTGGAAAGGTTCTTAAATGCCAAGGTAATTGCCGTAAGAACCGATAATGGTAAGGAATTTTGCAACAAAAATTTTAAAAATTACTTTGAGCAGCTAGGGATTAAACACGAGTTAACGAACGTCTACACACCTGAACAGAATGGTGTTGTAGAACGGTTTAATCTCACGGTAATGGACAGTGTAAAAGCAGTCATTCAGGATTCCGGCTTACCAAGGGACTTCTGGGCCGAGGGTGTCCTATACTTCACCTACACCTGGAACCGGATTTGTCATGGCAGTCAGGAGAAAACTCCTATAGAGCTTTTTGACGGTAAAAAACCGTCTGTTAAACATTTTAAACCTTTTGGAGCAAAAGCCTATGTCGGAATTCCTAAACAAAGGCGGGTGAAGTTGGACAACAGAGCTAAGTTAGGTGTCATGGTGGGCTATGCTCTAAATACTAGAGGTTTTAGAGTATGGCTACCTGATGAGGATAAGGTTATTGAGACAATAAACGTAAGATTTGAAGAAAACGTATTGTATAAGGACTTTAAAAAAACTAGTGAGTACGATAGCCTAGGTGGTAAAAGTGACAATGGTGAAGATAGTAACACCTGGTATGTAATGGATACAGGAGTCAAAGAGTGCGCGTCGAACCAGATGGGTCATCAAAGTGAGGTAGTAGAAGCTCCTCATGAAGAGGTGCCCATCAGCGTAGAGAGTGGAGATGAAACAAGTACTCCCAGTTCTAAGTTAGCAGGTAGATGGAGAAGGGAGGCTGTGCCGAGACCAGACGGATCTCGCGTCGATATCTATTTTTATGAAGGGGACTCAACTAAGCGCTTAAGAACTTTAAAGGAAATCGAGTCTTATTGCGGAGAACATAATCTACTATTTAACAAAGATTTTTTCGATTTTAGCGCTAAAAATAAGTTGGTTGGTCCTCTGACTGATGATGGTATCGACGCGGGATCAGTCAGCTTCGTCTCCTGACTAGACCCAATAGAGATCCCCAATACGTACAAACAGGCTATGAGATCTCCCTATCGTGAAAAATGGCAAGAAGCCATGGTAGAAGAACTTGAAACCATGAAGCAGAGGGAAGTTTGGGAGTTGGTCAAAAGACCTCCAAATTCTAGCTTGTTAGGTTGCCGCTGGGTATATACGGTTAAGAGGGACGAATCTGGAAAAATAATAAGGTTTAAGGCCAGATTAGTCGCCCAGGGTTATCGCCAGGTAAAAGGTGACTCTTACGACGAAACGTATAGCCCGGTGGTTAACTTCAGCGTAATAAGGTTTTTTTTCTCCCTGTTAGTTTGCAACCTAGGTTGGCTTCATTTTCAGTATGACGTTAAGTGCGCCTATCTTTATGCCCCTTTAAAAGAGCGAATTCTCATGAGTCAACCACCCGGTTTTTCTATCAATAATGGCCAAAGTGTAGTGTGCAAGTTAAATAAGGCAATATATGGCTTGCACCAGAGTGGTCGGGAATGGTTTTTTGAGATGAACGGGGTGCTCGTAGAAATAGGTTTTCAAAAATTTGAATACTGTAATTGCGCTTATAGTTTTGAAGGAGAAGTCATATTACTATTATATGTTGATGACTTCGTTTTATTTTCTAAAAGTGAGTCAAAAATTAAACAGGTTGTTAGGCTTTTGAGTAAAAAGTTCGATTTAAAAGCTTTGGGGAGAACGAGAAAACTTTTGGGGGTCGAGTTCGAAGAGAGAAACGACTCTCTATTGTTACATCAAATTTCCTATATCGATGAAATCTACCAAAAATTTAAATCTTATAACGTCCCAATGAGATCTCTTCCAATCACTAAAGGTAAAATATTTTTGAAAACCCAATCCCCTCAGACGGTGGATGAGCAAGAGATTATGGATTCTTGTCCATATAGAAACCTGTTAGGATGTCTTTCGTTTTTGGCTAGCAGAACCAGACCAGACATAACCTATGCCGTGAATATCTTTAGTCATTTTCAAAATTCTCCTGGTCTAGTACATTGGGAGGGTTTGTTGAGTTTATTAGGTTATGTATGGAGAACTAAGAATTTAAAATTAAAATTTCATTGTTCAGAACCAAAATTAAATGTTTTCTCAGATGCTGATTTTGCAGCCAATCGCGATGATAGGACATCAATGGGGGGTCAAATAGTGTTTTTAGGGGAATCCCCTATTTTCTGGAAATCCTTTAAGCAAAAATGCATTAGTTTATCGACTATGGAAGCCGAGTTTGTTGCAGTAACAGAGGCAACTAAAGAGCTGATTTGGTTCGACCGCATCTTTGACGAATGTATTTCCAGAAAGGTAATCGATTCCATCAGGCAAAAATCAACCCTCTACGTGGATAACTTAGCAACAATAAATTTTGTCAAATCACCTATTGAGAATGCAAGAAGTAAACATATAGACGTTAAGCTCTTATTTGTAAGAGATCTGGTTTATAAAGATAGTTTTGAAATCTCCTATGTTAGCAGTAAAAACAATTTAGCGGATGTTTTCACCAAACCAATGACTAGGTTGAGTTTAAATTTATTTAGAGAGAGGGTTTTTGCTGATGTGAATCAAACTTTGATGGTGTAAATTTTTGTTAATGTATTTACATGCATGCCAGTGATGTTATAGGGTGGTATGAAGGCTTGCCCGGTGAATGCCACGCCTAAGGGAACTAGTGACTTTTAAGCCGGTTCTGCCCTTGGGGGCCTCTCCTGTTTTGATGTTAAAGTCTCTCTACATCCGAAATATTTAAAGCAGGAATTTACTTCTTTTGAGCTGTTTTTTCCCAGACTTTTTTTTGAATGACTTTTTTCATAGGCAGTTCAGCTATAAAGGTATTTTGCTTCTTTTGACAGACCATAGCAGGTCGCAAAGAGTTTTTGTTGTAGTTGTGTTCCAAGTGTTTTTTTCTCAGTGTACTCATCTTGTGGTTATTTATGGAGTGAGTAGATTGTGAATTAAGAAGTTGATTTTACTCCATAAATATGTTTTTTTTCTGACGTAAGCTTTTAGAAATTATGTAAGATGATGGTTTAATTGTGGCAATGAATGGTTTTTTGAATAAGTGGTTTTGTATATAGGTTTAAATGAGTACTTCTTACGTCAAGAATTTGTTTTGTGTGTCTAGTGTTTTTTCATCATGTTTCGAAATCACACCGGTGTGATTATATGTGTTTGTTAAGTGAGTTCTTACTAACTTTTTATTAGGATTTTTTCGATGGGGGGCATTTAGCAAATTCTGTTTTCTAAATTTTTTTTTATCAAGATTTTTCTACAGGTGTGTTGATGGGGGGCATTGTTGTGTAAATAAATAATTGTACCTTACCTACAAGTAAATCACCCCACCTGTATAAATATATATACAAACAAGTAACACCTCACCTATCCTAAGTGTTAACCTTTCTGGATTGTAACCATACAGTCCATGCCTGTTGTTTGTTTACTTTTCTTGATTGCTTGATTTGAATATCAGGTTAGGGAAGTTTAGCTTTATGCAAATTAAGTTAAAGAAGAAGACAATATGCAAATCAGTTTTTCCCAGTTTTTCAAGAAAGAGGTAAAGTGAAGTAAGGTCAGGTAAACAACAGGCATGTGATTGGTTGACTAGGTATATAAATACTGGCTTGGGTTTTTGCATTACTACTTCTGCTTCTATACACTTCTCATTCAAGCACCTTTTGGGTGCTGGTTTTACTTTTACCCCACCTTGATGGTGGTTATGTGTTATGTTTTGTTTAAATGATGCAGGTCATCATATGTGATAAGCCACCTGCCATGTGATTCTCTATGTCAAAAGCTAAGTATTTATAAGTGCTGTTTGCCTTCCATTGAAATGTTATTCTATAGTTAAAGTGTTCAGTTTTAATAATGTTTAAATAAATAGTTTATTTTTTAAACTTCTGTCTTTTCAATTGGTGTATTGATCCACGGCTATCATTTTCTCTTTTGAATTTGATAGGGGGCTGAAACTTCACACACAATCTTTTGGGACCAAAAGGAATGGAAAAAGCCTTGGGGACCGAGGTTTTTAGAAAAAAAGTTTTTTTTGAGACACCCTAGTAAACAGTATACCAGTGTGTACAATTAGTTAGAATTACATCTTCCTTTATACTTTTGTCTTATGTGTGGTCCACGCTATCATCCTCACTAAGTCAAGAATATAGAAATTTATACAAATACCATCAGTAAACAATTATAATCAAATCGAAAATAGCACCATACGGAAGGAAAGTTATATCACATTCGACACCGATTATATCAATAAATTTCACTGCATCAAGAGATTAAGGACAAGAATACGCATATCTCAAACGGCATTTCTTTAATTAATCCTCTGCAGCATAAAAAACCCAATGAGAACACGTATATAATGCAAAGAACAATAGCACATAGATTTTAATAACCTAAAATTCCTCTAATAACTTAACAATAGGCAATCGTATGTTTTACCCTTATGAGTCCTCCTCCCACGTTCTATAGGGATTTCAAAATTCAACCACAGGAATGCTTTTCAAGAGAGGAAAAAAATTCATTCTTCTTTGGACGTAAAACTGCAGTTAAACAGTCAGGGTGTTTCAATTATTATTGGAAAGTCGTGCGAAGGAAATGAAAAGTGTATGGTTGGGGCCTTGAGAAGCGCTGGACGACTGTTTCCTCTATTGCGGTGTTTGGATGGGAGAAAAACTGGGAATGCTGTTTTGTAAAACGTGATATTTTGGGTTTTTAATTTTTGTTTTGTAGTATTGTGATAAATAGTCTTTGTTGTTAGCAAAAAGTGTGCGTTGGCGGACCTTGTAGGTCAAAGATCTATCAATGTTTACTCTTGCTTGCTTGTGACCTGGAGAACAATTATAAATAATTGAAAAAGGTAACATTGCGCACAATTTTTTTAAAACAAACTGAAATTTTAGTTTGGTTATTAGTTTTTCATGAATCGGTCAGTAATGAAATATTGCTCAGAATGTAATGACTACTCAGAGAGTAATTAAACTATTAACTAATAGAATGCTCAGAAAGTAATGAATAAGTTCTTATCATATTCTTTTTTATATTAAAAGTAAAGGGATCTTTCCTATTTTCAAAATATAACATTTTCATCTCTTTTTCAGTAAGGAAAATGTTGTAAGTTTTCGTTTTCAACAGTAAAAAAAAAATAAAAAAAAATCTTTATTGATCGTTTTAATTTACCCTCTTGTACCAAAATTAAAGGTGTATAGGTTCAATGGCTGGCTAGCTATAAAATAAAAAAAGTCTCCATGATACTGAACTAATTGGGAACCACTGTTTTAGATCATTGACACCTGTTAGGAATACACGCACATCAGGTGAAGAGCCAGCTCATCGTTTGCGATGAAAGGAGTGAAAGTATAGGAGGAGTTCATCTTCAGTTCCGGCTGCTGAAGTCCTTTCGTGCTTTTGGTCAATCCATGCAAATCTCGATTGTCCTACCTTAATGACCGGAAATGGACGATGGAAGGCAATAGCTTTGCTGGAGATGCCTTTGGAGATCACCCCCTTTTAGGTGACTCACCACCTGATGGGGTTTTGGAGAATGATGAACTCTGGAAGTTTTTTATGTTTATAAACCGACAAATTATGGCAAGGATTATTATGCTCATAAAAACTTTGTATTAGTATCTGATTAGGGGTACAGTGCTAATAAATGTTAACTACACGAAGCGATCCCTCTATGGGCTTCTCCTGCTCTTCTGCATCCCCTCGAAGGATTGATGAAAGCCCTTCTCTTGTTATTCTGTACACTTTTTCGTTGAGAGAACTGAATCCGGGAGCATTTCTTACTCTTTTGCGCTCTTTATAATAGAACTTATCTTACTCTTATGAATCCCCTCTAAAGATCATGAAGATCTCCATCCTTGCCTTTTCTTGTTTTTCAGCTTCCTTTCTAAAGATCAAAAGGAAAGGATCCGAGTGATTCTTGCTCTTCTGCATCTTTTTTATGGATGGTAAGGCTGTGCGCAATCTAGATGATTCACTTGTTCTTCTGGATCTTTTCTAAGGATCTAGAGGTAGTGCTCCATCCGAAAGATTCTGTATACCGTTTGATTCCTTTCTAAAGACTGTAGGGGAGAGTGTTGTACCTACGGACTGTTGTACCTTCAGCCACCTCATTTTAAAATTCGGGAAAAATGTAAATTTGAATTTGTGGTCGATTTTAAATGTAAACAGATGCTATCTAGTTGCTAACGTGAAATCAGCTGTTTAAAATATTTTATAAATTTTCTATAATAAAAATACTGTTTTTAGGTGCTCAAAGTTTTTTTTAGTGCATCACTACATTAATTATTTTCTTCCTTTATGATTATGATATGATAAAATGAGATATATGGGGGGAATCCCCGAGATTTTGACTTTTTAGTTTTGATATTAGAAATCGTCAGATCTCAATTATTTTATCTTTTATAGAACTTTGAATGCAAAAACACCTGATGCTGTACCTTCGGACACCATGAGTGTTGTACCTACGGACACGTTCTTGTGGGTGTCTTTAGCTAATCGGCTTTTTAGAATCAGGATTCATTTAACTGAATACATTTTAATAAATGTTAAATTAATTCTAAATGGTAATCTATTTGTCAGCGGTTATTTTCAAGTGAATTTTAGATGAAAAATCAAATATTTTGTGATATAAACTACTTTTTTAAATTTATAATTCTACTTGGAATTTAATGTAAAATATGGTGTAAACCCTAAGCACCCTATCGCATTTAAGTATGGTGATTTTAAACACTTAAAATTTCCACTGAAGAAGATTTAACACCAAATTATTATTGTTATTACCACCAAATGCTTGCGCAACTAAGTGTCGATCGAAATGGTTTTTTTTATCAGTGAAGTTGTCAGATCAATCAGCATGATTGATGAAACTATTACCTTAAATTCTGATCTGAAAATACCATGTGATTTTTGTGTTTTTGGTAAAAAATCAAGACTTTTATCATTCAACTTCGTTTTAATGATCATTTACGATCTAAAACTACATTACTTTAAAAAATCAATTTTCAATTTTAAAAAGGCTTGAAATAGGTTATTAAAAGGTAATTCATCAGTAAAAATGTTCATTCTTAGCTTTTTTCAACTAAAACTTCCCTTTTTAACCTTCCTACCCCTTTGGGGTCTTTTTCGACCCCAGACGCACTTTGACGCTTGATATCTCCCACGCATTTTTGTTTTGACAATTTCCGATGCTACTATTCCTTAATTACGCAAAGTTTTACAATGGGTACAAATTTTGGAGTTATTATTCCATTTATAAGTGTCTTGGGAGAAATAGTCACATATTCCCCCTCTGGGGTCTTCTGAGACCCCAGCCATGAATGGCGATAAAACAGTATCAAATAAAGTTTAGTATTTTATTTTTTGTTGTATTATAGATAAAAAAAGGTTTGCATGTTTGTTTAGAACGTTTGGAGAAATATTAGAAAGATATTTTCGTAGAAATTGTCATTTTTTTTTACAAAAAGAAGATTGCGGCTAAATACATTGAATCACTCGCTATTTCTTAAATTTTTTATTCACATTCTAAGAAAAATATGCTATTTATAGAAATCGTTTGAGTATCTAACAGTTGCAGCAAAAAAAACTCAGACAACTGTCGCCATTACTTCCTGTTGAACACATTCTTTACAAAAACAATATAAATTCATGGTTGATTGTAAATAGGTTTTTATATTCAGTCTTCTTTGAAAAATAAGAATGCTTTCAAATATTTATGAGTGTTTACGGAAGTCCAGAATGTGATTTCGAAGAATTATCAAGAAAAAAACCAATTTTATGTTAAAACTTACATAAGCAAGCGAGATACTGATTTCACTAAGAAATCTGAACCGATCATTTTTTTTGTATTATTTCAATTTTAAAACGAAGAATCCAAACTTTACATGTTTCATAATACTAAATAAATTAATCTGGGGTGACAGGTAGCTGATAATGCAGAATAGAGAATCTATGCAGCTTCATAAATCGTTTAAAATAAACTACTAAATTCTACCCGTGCAAGACCGGGTATATCAACTAGTATGCTTTAAACAGTGTGATTATAAATATTTTAAGTAAAACAACTTCAATGTAGTTCATTTCTGTAATTTAATTCTTGTTTGAAGGTCCAGATGTTATAAAAAACGTGTATCAAAAGAAACCCAATTCAGCCGTAATAAGAGGAAAAAATTGAGAAAAATACCAAAAAAATTGGATAAATTATTCTGAAGCATCTTTCTAGAAATAAAAAATGACAATTCTTCTCCATTTAAGGAATTTTTAACCTTTATTAGAGTCATAGGCATGTTTTACGCATGGGGTCCTCAGAGACCCCACGAGGGGAATATGTGACTATTTTTTCAAGAGGGTAGGAAGGTTAAGGGTGTCCACAGGTACAACTGGGTCTGTCCATAGGTACAACAGGTTGTTGTACCTTTGGACACAAATTTTTCCAAGTTATTATAAATGATTAAAAATCCAATTTTCAAGATTTTGACTAATAAAAAATATATCTCTACTCCCAAAGGTTAGGACTATAGGTTGGGCACTTTAAATGGTCAAAATGTTATTTTACCTGTCTTAGAAAAATCCAAACGTGATTTTTGTCCATAGGTACAACACTCTCCCCTATGGAGTTATCCCTTCGGTGCTTCCTCTTGCTCATCTGTATCCTTTCTAAACAATGCAGAAAAGTATCGAAAGCGGAGATTTCCTTGCTTTTCTTAAGTCTATCATTCTCTATATGCATTTTCTGCATTTTATCGCCCCTCGGGACGTGATAAGGGAAGCGTGAGTTTCATGCGAAGTCATGAGTAAATTTCAGTGCCACCAGGGTCCTTCTCACAAAGCATACCCATCGTTTCTTCGATTTTCATCATCGTTTATGGGCACGGACTCTCTTCTCTGGTACTTTGCGGTTTTGGTTTCTAGAACCCTTAACTAATCACTTAATTACTGGGGTGTTATTATAAACAAATAGCTCTCTCGATAACCATCTCAAATGCCAGTCTTATTTTTAGAAGGAAGTTTACTGCTCACATGACCCAAGGAACAGAAGAACACTGACACTTGGGTTCGTGGAGGAGTTTATTGAATCCTCCCCTTATCTCTCTCTCTCGCATCGGCAAAATCTGCTCCAAATGAGCCCGTCAACCGTCACTTATAGGAGACTCAGAAATTAAAGGTCTTCTTTAATGAGAGAAGAGAGACAATGGCTGCTCCTCCACAAAAGGTCGTCGAAAGTGAGGAGAGATTTCCTCGGCAGATATGTTCGGAACTCGCCAAGCGTTGCGTGTGTTGAGACGCTTTGTGTAACTGACCGATACTGAGGTGGCAGAGAAAAATGAATGGTATTCCATAGAAGGTGGATGATTGGAATGGATGAGTCTTTCCTAAGGGTGGATGGCCATGACTTGGCAAACGCAGCGAAATTTACCATGGCCACCTGTAGTCCGACCTCCACTAGAAATTTTTTTGACTCCGTACTATATTGTGGCGATTGTCATGGGAACAGGTTATTTACCTAAATTTTTAGGGTGATGGTAATTCATAAATACTGTAAAAAGTTTTGCGCCAAATCTGCGCTACTATCATTAAGAGTGCTAGGTTCCCAGGTGTTCTTGGAATAACGGGATTGATATGTTCTGGAGGATTTCAGTTTTGGTTACGTGGGGCTATTTGGTATGTATTTGGCTTGCCGTGCGATGGGGCTTTAAAATAAGTAATAGTTCAAGGGTTGGAAGGAAAAAGGAGGCATGTAACAATATTCTTGTTTTAAGATATTTGACCTCAAAAATATCTTTGTTGGTATCTTTTGTGGTTACTACATACCAACTTTTTGACTCTGGTACCTGTTAATAATGGTCCCAGAGAAATGGTGTCTACTAAAATTTTAGAATAAAAGCGTTCAACGGATATTCTTGATCTGGAAAGCTTTTGTAAGACATAAATTTCGGACCTCTTTTGATGGCACAATCCGGCTGAAGCTATAAAAAAATCAATGGAAATTCAACTATCTCATTCTGGATAACAAAAAAAAATTCACATCAGCAAAGTTTCTTTGAACGGATGTTTCTGAATTTCTTAAAAGAACTGCTTGAAAAGTTTTTGTTAAATCCCTTTCCTACTTTCTATACGAATAAAAATTACATATTGAAGAATTTTAAATGTGATTCTAATTATTTACTTGTCTGTTGAACAAAAAATTGGAATATCAGTTAAAAACTTCGATTGTAAACAAGATGATTGAAGTGTCTGTGCGGTTATGCAGGTTTACTGAATTTGTGTTACATAAATAATTTTGATTGAGCACAAACTGAATTTACTCTCTGCAGCATTAGTCATCATTCAAAAGTTTTGAGTTCACCTCTTAGATAAATATCCAATGCAGAATAAATTAAGACATTATTTGACAGGTTTTTTTTAAAAACTATTTAATGGATTTCCACATAACAGATGAGGCGTGAAAAATTCACAATGGCAACCCTGCAGTGTAAGAAGTCTCGCAAACAGTCTTATCCATAATCCAATAATTTTGGATAAACATTTTTAATGCAGGGGTAATTAAAACTGGAATAATCCTTAAGTCGTGTTTCTTAAGAAGGAACATCGGTGTGTCTATTGACCTCTTCCAGGTAGTAAGTGTGATGAAAGAGACACGAATTGTTGCATGTTATATTTGGTGTTGAGAGGATTAGATATACTGTATCACAGCTTTGTACTTCCGAAATCGCTTAAGTGTTCTCTGCGATTGCAAGGTATCAGCACGTAGTAGACAGTCGGAACCTTAATTGGTAGATAAGGTGAAAAACATAGCAGGATTGCATGATTTCTTTTTCATTTCTGTTCGTTGAGAACAAATTTAAGTAACTTGCACTTCTTAAATTTCTCTGTAATTTACTCTAGTTAGTTAACTCGAATTAAAAAATGTACTCTTTCTGTCTACTCTTATTTACATTACTTGATTTTTGTTAATTATAATTATAGGTTAAAAATAAATAAAACTTTTTTTTAAACTCAAAAGGTCATTAACTACGGTTGATGAGCTTCATCTTTATAATATAAAAATACAATAAGAAATTACGTAAGATAAGTATTTTCAGTGTGTTTAGAGTTTTAAACCCACAAAAAAAACTACCTTGAGATTTCAAAAAAAGGAAAAAAATATTATAAAACAAACTTAATCGGTAACATCGCATTTACTCGTCGGATTGCGAGAGAGAAAGTAAAAAGCAAATTGACATTGTCGGATCGTACAATGCCTCCAAGGCTGCTCACAGGTGTGTATACAGTCAGAAAAGTGACGCATGCAAATCTGTTAAAACACCCTTGTGGTCAAAGTTGGTTCCCCGCAGATGTTTGCTCAAAACAAGAGAGATCTGTTTGATTTTGCATTTCCCAAGGTTTAAAAAGTATTGGGCAAGTTTGCTGTGTATGGATTCGGGTTTTTCACTATTTTATTTTCTAACCATGTGAATGGTTCTTTGTGTTGACTATAATTAGGTATTGCTTATTTCTTTTGGTCATCGAAATAAATATATAACCTTTCCTACAGAGTGTAAATTTGATAAACAAATGTTCATTAAATGATTTTTGTTAATAGTTATATTCGATACTTGTATAAAACTATAGTCGATATAGTGTATAAAATAAAAATTAATTTTTGAGTTTTGCTATTTCGCGTTATAATTAAAGGATTATTATTTGAAAAATACGGTTTACCGTAATAATCATTAAGTAATTCGTGATAAACATTTTGATAAAAAAAATAACCAAACAATTTTTTTGTGGCAGCTTAAAAGTTACCTCTATGAGAAAATTATGTTGGAAAAGCCTGAAAAATTACCTCAATATTGGTTGATAGTTTCCAAACTATATAATTTATTTTCCCGATGTTTTCCAAACCAATTCTTGAGACATTTTTGGTTAAGAAAACTATATCGACTATTCTTCAGAAGAAGTTCTTACATTCCTAATTCTAAAAAAAAAAATAATAATCCTTATTGTTGATTGGAAGAAAGCTGTATTGGAAATGTATTGATCATAATATTTTTTGGTTGAATTTGTTATTTTGTTTGTAATTAAAAAATATCAATTAGCTCTTGATAAAAATTATAAATTTATTTTTGAAAGTATCACAAACATATATTGATTATAATTTTAAATAATATGACATTGATGTTCGATTATTATTATCGAATTATTGATATTCGATACTTTAACTCATCTACTTTAACCACCAAAAGGAAAAGGCAAAAGTTAGAGAAATCCAGCTTTATTCAGCCGAAATCTTGGTTACAAGTTTTAAAAAGACAAAAATATATTTACAAACAGAGAGAGGGGGGAACGAGCCGCCGTCGAGCTCCATTTCCGGGGCGTCCTTTTTCCCCGTTAAAGGTACCGTTAGCCAGAGACAAAAGCATGAGGCTCGCCCCTAGCTACTTCGGCCGTCCTCTAAAGAGGGGTTCGGAGAGAGGACTGCTACATCCTCCCCCTCTGGTCCTGAAATGCTATGATTGAGGGACCAGCACTTTCTTGAGGCGTCCCCTTTTTCTTAAGGGTGCCATAGGTCTTGATGAGATTAAAAGATCATCGAGATATGAAAGTATCAAGATATCCCTTAATCCACCTCGAAATCTATCAATCAGCCTCTGGAAGGTGGCTGGAGCAGTCTTCAATCCAAAAGGCATTCGGTAAGGAGGTACTGCCACAGGGGGATGGCCTCCAGTGTTGATCCTATGCTCCACAAAAGGAGTGGTCTCTCCCCCTTGAGTGAAGACGGTTTCATGTTTCCTCAGCAAGTCATTTAACTCTTTTCTCTGATGTGGAGCAAGATCTTTACCCTCTTCAGCTCGTAGCATAAAAGGGTGCTCAGCATCATGGTCAGGTTGACTAGTTATGCATGCTTGAAGGAACGCCTCTTGGACAAAATTATAGATCTGGTGCGGGGAATCTCCAAAGAACCATTTCTGGTCCTTCAGGTTCAAAACTACCCCACTTTCTCTCAGGAAATCAGCACCCAACAAGGTTCTGTTCTCTCTGGCAGTAGGTAAGGCCATCAGTGGAATCTTGAAGCTCCTTCCTTCCAGTTGTAGGTTCACAGTGGTGGTAAGTACCTCCACGTCTGAGGTGTATCCATCAGCTAGGCTCATGGTGAGGGAAGACTTCTTAAAGATGGCTTTCTGGTCCAGCAAAATCTTATATAGGGTTTCTCCAGCAATGGAATGGGTTGCTCCGGTATCAGCACAGGCTGTGCCCTCGACTCCATTTATCTTCACACTTAAGGTGGCAACGTGGGTGGATGCTTTACAAGAGTGGAGCATCAGGGAACCAAATCTTGCAGAGGATTTTACTGCAGAATTACAGGTGCTGCATTTCGTTTTGACTACACCAGGCGCTCCATATCCATAGCAGTACACTGGTAGTCGTTCTCCTCTTGCTTCTTGCCTCTGCGGGAGGGCAGCATGTCTGGGATTTTCAGACCTAGGGTCGGTCTTCTTTTTACCATCAGCCTTGGTTTTGTGTTGGGATCTCATACTGTCGTAAGCATCAAGCTTGTCTGCCAGCTCGCTGGGAATTTTTAAGTTTCCCCAGTCATCCAGGAAGTGCACCCTGTATTCCGGGCCAGCCCTCTTCTTCATCTGATCGGAAATGATGAGGGACTTCAGTTGTTGAAAGGTGTCAATGCCCAACTCCGAGAGCCAGCCTTCAAAATACGTGGTGAGCTCGAAGAAGAAATCTCTCCACGTACCCTCAAGGTTCTTCCTGTGTAGAGAAAATAACTGACGGAATTGTTCGGCTCCTAGTTTGAACCTTTTAAGGAGAAGGTCTTTTATGTACATGTATTGTTTGGCCTCTTCTTCTGGTTCTCGGGCAATTATTTTGCCTATGTCCGTAGGGAGTATCCCGATGAGGTAAGACACCCAGTGATCTTGGGATACCTTGAGAAACCGCATCTGCCTTTCAAAGAGATTCAAATATATCCCCATATCATCTTCTTTAGGATTATATAATGGAAGAAGATTTTTTAACTCAAATCTGTGGACCTCGTTTTCAGTTGAGGCCACGGATGAAGCCTCACTCGTGTTTCCCTGAGACGCCAGACTGAGCCTTAATTTTTCCAATTCAAACTGCCTTTCCTTCTCTAAATTGGTTTGGACAGATTCCTGCTTAAGTTGCCTAGTGACTTCTTTACGTTCCTCAATGATAGTTTCAAGGAGGTCCCTAGTAAAACCCTCATTGTACTGGGTACCACTAGTAATCGCATCCATGATGGAGCAAATTGACATTTCCTCATTAATATTAACATTTAGCTCCTGACCCAACCTGAGTAAGTCAGGTTTCCTGGCTTTTCCAAAGAAATCCATTATGTAAGATGGAAAGCTATTTCTGACCCTATAACCTCAGAATTAAGGGTTTTGAATACAAAAGCAAAGCAAAAAAAAATCAAGGTATAAGTTATACAACAAATAGGTAGTGTGTCTTTTATTTGTGTATAAAAACACAAAATACACTCTAAAATCAAGGTATGAATAAAAATTTCATACACAGTGCAGGATTGCACAAAAGGAATTGCACCGAAAACAAAATAAATCAGAGTAGGAGTGCACAGAAAACAATAAATCAGTGCGGGAGTGCACAGAAAACAAAATAAATCAGTGTAGGATTGCACAGAAAACAAAATAAATCAGTGTAGGATTGCACAGAAAACAAAATAAATCAGTGCAGGATTGCACAAAAAAAAAGAATAAATCAGTGTAGGATTGCACAGAAAACAGAATAAATCAGTGCAGGATTGCACAGAAAAAATGAACTGTGTAGGATGCACAAAAAATATCAACTAAACAGTGCCAGGATTGCACATAAAATCCATAAAAACAGTGCAGGATTGCACGAACACAAAAGATAAATAGTGCGGGATGCACAAAATTAGTAAAAAAGTGCAGGATTGCACATAATATTAATAAAACAGTGCATGATTGCACAAAAGAAAGAAAAACAAGAAGCTTACCAACCAAAGGATGGAAGCTGACAGCTCACCGGAACGGAGTCTCGATCGGTTCCACGTTTAGGGCGCCAATTTAACTCATCTACTTAAACCACCAAAAGGAAAAGGCAAAAGTTAGAGAAATCCAGCTTTATTCAGCCGAAATCTTGGTTACAAGTTTTAAAAAGACAAAAATATATTTACAAACAGAGAGAGGGGGGAACGAGCCGCCGTCGAGCTCCATTTCCGGTGTTGTTGTGGCGTCCTTTTTCCCCGTTAAAGGTACCGTTAGCCAGAGACAAAAGCATGAGGCTCGCCCCTAGCTACTTCGGCCGTCCTCTAAAGAGGGGTTCGGAGAGAGGACTGCTACAATACTACAATATTGATAAACGAAGTGTATATTTGGACGGCCAAAACGGCCAGTGGCGCATGCGCTGTAGGTCTCGTGATTACGTAGCAGTCTCGGCGCTTAGTGATTGAACCAATGAAACTCCGAGCTGTAGCCTAGCCGTGGAAATTAGAGTAGAGTTTAGTTGAAAAAAGCCGTCCAAATATACAGTGCCATTGATAAAAGACCTTTACAGCCCAAAGCTTTGTGGGTATAAACCGATTTTAAAATTTATGTAATAGTTTTTTACGTAAATGAATAACGCTTAATTACACATATGCAATGAAATGAATTTCATTTAAATTGAAATATATTTGTTGTTTTAACAAATTAGGTTAAGTACGTAAGTAAACTTTAAAATTGTAGAATGATGCCATTTACACATTTTATTAAAAGTTCAAATTTGTATAGGATTTTTAAAAATTGAAATTTTACCTTCTCATCTTGAAAAAAAACGTAATAAATTAAAACCACCATTTTCCTAATTTTTTGTCAATTAAAAACAAAATTTTTTACCGTTACAATTGAGAATGGATATTATAGCTTAAGGAAATCAAAATTATTTCTTATAAAACAGTAGACTTTTAAGCAAACTTATCAGGCAGAGGTGACTAACAGTGATGGAATGATTGCAAAACGATTTAAGCTGTCTAGGATTTACCGTTTTCGAACGCAGAAGCGTTACATTCATATAAAGATATAAAACCGTCGTGATGGGATAAACACCTCGATGCCTCAAAATTCTAGTATCGATAACAAAGTAAAACACTTTATTGATCCATATTTTTAGAATTCAGAGTGCGTCCTTTTGCTTAGGTCAATTTTTAAGCTATAGCTAATTAAAACATAAAAGTTTTTTTTTTTTTTTTTTTTTTTTTTTTTTTTTTATTTCTAATGGGCGGGTACTAGGACATTATCCTTTAACCACTGAAATGCCCTGAGAAGTACCTACTTAGCGTTACCCAGCGAGCACCTGTGGACCGAAGCCACGGAGGTGAGGTACTGTTACCCGCGCCACACACACATTTACTAGCACAACCCCTTTTTACAGGGGGGCCACATTCATTCATCACACAAGGACAGAAATTAACATCCATGCCAAACGGGGATTCGAACCCCGGACGTACGGCTTCGCAGTCAGACACGCTAACCACTCGGCCAGCACGTCGGCTTAAAACATAAAAGTATGCACTAATATAATGAAAACAAGTTCAAGGAACCGATGTATTGGGTTGTCCCATAAGTTCTGTTACTTTTTACAAAGTTTAACATAATGTGTGATTTTGGTAATTCTCGTGATATTATTTCTATTCAAAATGGCGGTTTGAAAAAAGGACCAAAAACGACGATTTTTGCGTAATTTTTTTCTTTTGTTTAAAAACTAGGAAGAACGCATAATTCATGGCTAAAAAAGTTTTACTGTATATTCAAAATGTTAAGATTAAGATGTCATAGTTTCAAGAGGATTCGATAAGTTTAAAGTAGGTAATTTCGGTCTCAAACATAACATCTTTTGCAAAAAGCTTACCTCAGTAATGTTAGTCATTTCAAAGAAATTTTCACGAAAAAAGCATCAAAATCAATAAAAAAGCTTAGGAAAGAACCAAGTATTCAAAATATGCAGTATATTAAATTATATCTGAACTTAAGTTCAGAAAGTAGTGCGCACAATGCAAGCGCGCTAAGTTTTAGCTTATCAGAATTACACTCGCTGAACTTATGCTAAGCAAACAAAGCAATTATTTTGCTTCATATACGAAAACACTACAATAAAAACAACTCTTTGGGATTTAGAAATAAATCAATCAATCAATGCTTTCTATGTTTAAACCGTTGAAACAAGCATTATGGTTCAAAAAACATCTGCCTTTAATTTGCTTCATACCAGCTGCTTAGAAAAACAATAGATGTGCTTTAAAAAACACTTGAAATTGCCAATATATGAAGTTTTAAAGTCGAAATTTCCTTCCTTAAACTTATCGAATCCTCTTGAAACTATGACATCTTAATCTTAACATTTCGAATATACAGTAAAACTTTTTTTAGCCATGAATTATGCGTTCTTCCTAGTTTTTAAACAAAAGAAAAAAATTACGCAAAAATCGTCGTTTTTGGTCCTTTTTTCAAACCGCCATTTTGAATAGAAATAATATCACGAGAATTACCAAAATCACACATTATGTTCATAAATATGCATTTATCAAAATCCCCTTTGTTTGAAATCTCCACATATTACCAGTTTTTCATAAAAAATTTTTAAAGACAAAACTTCGTAAAAAGTAACAGAACTTATGGGACAACCCAATAAAACGACGCGTAAATGAAAAGACGCATAATTGAAAAAACATCTTTGATTATTATGGTTTTAATGCTCCTAATGCAGATTTATGTAAATACAATAAATTTGTGGTTTTTCTAAAGGAAAAACTACTTCAAAATAGTTTTTAAACTGAAAATAATAATTAAATTTTAAAATATTAAAACATTTAACATGAAAAGGAAACAAAGCATATCTTTATAGTTTATCCTAAATATTTATGTTATTTTTCATATCTTAAGTCTTAAGTACTATATTGCACATTCTAAACACCACATTCGAATACATTGCATTGTATATGAATTCAAATATTCATTTTATTGCATTTTATTGAAAAATCCTTCATTAAGACAGTTGACGTATAACCGATATAACGCGTCGTATAAACGAAGAACTTTTGTATTAAAATGAATAGGACCGGGATTTTTCGCGAAAACGACCATAATAAATAGAAAAGTCCCACAAATGAGAAACGTAAAAACTGTGCTTTACTAAAATATTTACATTCGCAGCTAGCGTCCTAATTAGCTTTTAGAAGCTTCGAGTTAAAAATAAGAGAGAAAAGGAGGTAAGGTCTTTCAAATTAGACTAATGAATCACTTAATTTATTATTTATTAAAGGATTTCTAATCAAAATTAACTAGAATCAGACAAAAAAGAAGTTTTTATAAGAATAATAACAGCGTGACGCTTATTTCAAGAGAAAAGGTATCAATCAATGAAACCAAGTTTCTCAATCCAACGAAATAAGTAAACTCAGGGTTTCAACGCAAGAATTAAAAAAAGGACAATAATTAATCGGTTCCACCATGTCATAACAGTCTCATTGTATGCAGATCAAAGATTAATGAATTGAGTGACAAGCTACGAAAATGAGTAGCACCTGAATGTGTGAAATGCATTGGTTGTAAAGAGTGATAAATGAATCAGCGTAACCATGGAAGCTCTAATAAACTGTAGTTATTCAATAGTACACACACAAAGTTCCGGAAGTGGAGAGGTATTGCCAAAGGCCTAAAACAAAATAACTCTTTTGAAATGTTAACTTTCGGTGACGGCCCTTGTTAATGAATGAAAAACGTGTGTTATGAGTTGAAAGGATTAATTAGAAAGGTTAAGATCGTTGATACCGGCTTCTTTTATTATTGGGATTAAACTGGAGTTAAACAAAGTAAAGTGATTTGTGTTTATGAAAGATTATTTTGATCAAGGCTGTCGTTCTACTGAAACTTTGAGACTGTATCAGATTGACCCTGAACAAAAGAAAAAATTTTTAGTGATTTATGTGTTAATTAAATCAGCAGAAAATTTCGAAACTTTCTATTTCTGTGATAAAAATTAAGGCTCCGTAGTTTTCTTTACTCCCTTATTCAAAACCTTGGATATTAGAAGTTAATAAGAAAATACTAAGTTTAAAAAATAAAATAAAAATGGTTTGTTGTGGTTTCCCTTCCCCAATTTATAAGTTTCTTTCATATTCCTTGTATTGCATCTTCGGATTTTCTAATATATATAGTGTTTAATTTCATGTAAATAATTGTGATTTAAAATATTATTAATCATTTAGTCTTATTAATATTCCGAAGTAAAATCGCATAAAAGTTTACAGATTTAAAATGTCAAACAATTTTATAAAGTGGCAAAAGAGGAATGTTTTTTTTCATATTTTCGAATTATTCAATCCATCAAGAGAAAACTGTTTGATTAATCAATCATAAAAATGGTTTAAATATCAAAAATCTTTTTCGTTGTTGTGGGACATAACTTATCACTAAAATATTATTTAACAAAGTGAAATGAAAACTTAAACCCAAACAGTAAATTGCAACAGGAAAAAATTGTTTTTTCATATTTTTTTTACAATTAAGTTAAATTTTCTTGGACACATACATCTTAAAGTGGATTTAAAGCTAGAAGGAAAACTCTTCTAGATGGTTTTAAATCTTCACCATTGGTCCTTGATAAGATGATTCGCCTTCCTTTGGCTTCTACAGGTTGTTTAGTAGAAGTGATAATTCGGTTTACACAGATAGTATCAAACCTAAAAAGTTTATTGAAATAAATTTTCAGTATTTCCAACATTAGTAAACTAGTTCCCCATTGTCACGTGAATCTTTAATCTTTTCACCCACTCAAATAATATTCTTAAATTTTAATTTCTTTACCATAAACTCTGTGAAAGAAAAATAGCTCTCTTTTACATAAACTATAACTATCATTATACATATATAATCTTCTCAAAACAACTTATCTTCCGTTCACCCTTTAGAAATCTACTATAAACCTTCTAGCATACCATTTCAACATTATTCATGTCCCCAACCTCTAATCAGTTAATGAAAAAAAACTCGCATGTCGTGCACGATAAATGGCTGCATGTGGGCGTCTTTCGTCCTGAATATGGATTCGAATCGAGTTATCTATCCAAAATGCAAATGCGGGCAAAAACCATTAAAAACACGGGAAGCTCTCTTGGGACGTCCCAAACCATTCAATCGTTCGTCATCTTTATTAGCATACATTTCTCGGTTGAATGGTCGGGGTTAAAAGTTCGGCCGATGAAAATTCTCTCTGCACAAAGTGCGACACGATATATGAAAGAAAAAATTTATTTCATGGATGAGGGGGTTTTTGCGAAGGGAGGAACGGAATCTGTGAAATGGAATATTTATATGAAATGTTCCGTAACGTTGCAGGACAATACTGGGACTGCCTGAATGCGGTTAGGTTGTAAAACTCATTTCCTCATATTTTTCTTTGACCAAGAATGTAAACAAACATGTCGTTGAGAAAGTTTGGAAGTTTTCGAATGTCGCGAGTTGTATAATACGCGTTGAGGTGATGCGTTGACATGTGGAGAAGTGGAGACACACCTTGTTTTGTGGAGAATTCTGCAGGTGTACTTGAAAAGGTACCGAGAATAGGTTTTCAAAATAAATTATTTTAAATTTTTACCTGGGTAGAAAATAATTAAATTTCCTGGGTAAACTTCCGTAATATTTCCCATTAAAAATACTTAAAACTCAAAATATTTTTAAATATTTTGCAATATTATAAAAATTTTACCAACTTAATAATATTGTAAATTTTTTTTATCATTGTTACCAATAAACTGTACATTTTACTAAGTTGGTGTGTAATTTTGGTGATAATTCTGTTATTTGACTAACAATAATACAGCTTGGTAACATTTAACGAGACAGTACCAATTAACTTCACTACTGCTTTTAATCCTTATCTTTGTTGTTATACCTCTAAAAAGTACCTTAAAAAGCTGTTACATTCTCAGTTCTTTAGATGATGTTCAATAAAAAATACCCTATTAATTTGGGCGTTTAGTGTAATACTGATGAACTTTAAAATAATAAGGCTATAAACGCCTGCTTAAATTTTTTGGAGAAATGATATTGAAAAGAACAATTATCAATTAGTGCACAAAATAGTAATAACTCATTTAAATACTTCCCTGGCCAACATTTATTTATAAAAGTGTTAAAGTGTTAGTAAAAGAGCCTATAAATATTTTTAACAATCACATTGTTTGTTTTGAAAAAAAAACCTGAAGAATAATACAAGCAAAGCTGTTAACTTAAGCTGCAACTAAACATTTTCATCAAATTTACATTAAAAGAAATCGACAAAATTTCTCGATATCCTACAGGGCAAAACTGAACTTTTTGTATCTAGCTCTACACTTCCTGTCACCTGATAAAAGAGACATGATGGGCGATAAAAGAGTTAAAGGGTGTTCTGCGAATCTCTTTCGCCACAAAAACCAAAATTGCAAGTACACGAAAACAGTTCATGTCGTTCGATAGCTGGAATGAATTGGACACACCGTATTTATGGATAGTTATAAAATAAATACATCGATTGATTTTCAGCTGAATACACTTCCTATGTTTTATTCTACACCCTATGCTTGTAACGGTATTATCGGTTTTGTTTTTACTGAAAAAAAAGTAAGAAAATGGGCCAATAAAAATGTAAGACATTGTTTGAAATTCATATTAGAAGAAAAGATTATTCAAAAAGTTTCATTAATTATATTAAAGTTTAAAAAACCGTCAACTTTAGTGAACCAAGTAGAAATATTGCAGGATTAGTGCATAATATGACTGTTCATTTTTAGTCATTTATACCTACTCCTATCAATTAATCCAGGTCAGGAAAGGATCCATGTTTGAATTCCAGGGAGAGACACCGTGATTTTAAAATTATTATTTGCTTATTTTTTATTATATTTAAAATTATAATTACTTTTGTTGCCATAGAACTTTAAAATTTGAAGCATTTTACGTACTGCAAAAATCTGATTTGTGAAGAAATTTTTCAGAATTCATTTTATTCAATGAATGCTTACCCTTCTGCTAAGTTTTGTGCCCTCTTTCCACCTCTAGAAGAATAATAGCATTTACTAGTTGTCATTTGTTGGTGTACTGATCCTATACTCGAATGATCTACTGGAACACCGCAACTGGATATCGTGTAAATTGGTCTTAGGTAAAATTTGTAAGACAGCTAGCTATATCTATATGACTTGGAGGAAAAATGAGATCAGATGCATTTTATTGCATTATCTAACTAAATTAAATATATTTTCTTCTACTATCTTTTCATTAAAACCATCTTACTTCAAACGAATGTTCAGCAGTTACGAAGCTAACTCCGCACCACACGCAAGTCCCCAAAAACAATCTGGACAGCAATGGATGGCGTGCCGCGACACACTCACACAAAAAAATAATTTTCCTTCCAAATTAGTTAGTGTAATAAAAAAAGGAAACACACGAAATAACCTAACAAGGAACAGTCCGAAAATAAAAAAAAGTTGGAAAACGGCAAAAAGAACTTCGCGCGGAACAGGTTTGACTGTTGTCCATCGGCACCTGAGCGCATGCGCAGATGGTTGCAGACGATTCCGGGCACGTGCAAGTGTTTCCCTTCCAACCTCAGCAGAACGCTTACTCGCGTCGCCGTCTGCGCACGTTCGAATGGAACGCGATTGTCGTCTGCTGTTGTTTCTCCTGTGCCCACGAAAAGCTCGAAGAATACCGTGATTTTAGAACCCCGAATCTGTGCAAAGTGGATATTTTTCTATCTGATGATATATTTGGAACATTATGGTGCAGATATGCGTTGTGCTAAGTCCTTACCGATGAGAACACCGGTGTGAATCGTCTCCGAAGTAATAGCGAGTGTTTTTTTGTTTACTTGTGTTTAAAAAAGTGTTAGACTCCTTCTAACTGGATTCAGATAGTTTAAATGACATTTGGATGCATTATTAGACCCGAAGAATCTACCTGGATATTACTACATAGGCGCATTGTATTAATTTCTAAAGAAAAATTTCGAACTAGTTTCCCATCATAAGATTTTCATCAGTTTGTTTGGATTAAAATAATTTCTCTCTCTCTCTCTCTCTTTATCTTTAAGCCTTGCATCTAGAAGTATTTCTTGAAGCTTTGTTTTACAGTGCATTGCCCTTAGGGAGCAATATTTTTTTAGGATTAGTGTTTTCTGTGAAATGGGAACTCTGCTGAATAATTTTTGCGGCTTATCGTGAAAAAAATTACTGTTTATCTGCTCAATATGGGCTGAAACGTACATTATAAGGGATATTTGAAGGCCACAATCAAACTCTTCTGTATAAATATTTGCTTTGAGTTTCCCTGATCAGGAAGCAACTGTATTCACACTCCAATAACATTGAATTGTACTAGTGTACTTGACCCATAAATACTACGATTGATAAATAGACCAATTTCCTCCTGTTTGAAACCAATATTTATTTCGATTTTGATTCTTTATTGTATCAGAAATTCTGTTTTGTGTATGTAAAATTTTGAGTTGACACAAGCTGTACTTGACCTAAAACTCCAGCACTGGATTCGTGAAGTCGATTTGCATTTGTCATTCTTCTCAAAGGAAGGTCTTTTTCTGTTCCGAAAGAATCTGGAGATTTTCGGTGGTCTAAATATTGTTTTTTAAGTAAAATATCTACGTTGTTTCTGCGGATAAATTCCAGCCTAGATTAGAAAGTGATTGCAATCCCTAATTTGAATAAAAGTAACCAATATAGAGAATGTCGCCAGTTCAAAGACCACCCCTTCCCAAACCGGACACCACCAAAGTGCTCCTGAGCCGGGGACTGGCCATCGTCTTACGCCGGTCAACCCCTCAAACGGCTGCCAACACCAACGGTCAGCGCAAGAAAAACAACAAGGGCCACGGCAAGGAGGCTTCACCGCACGGCACCTTGAACTCGGCGGCTTCCCCACAGTGCTTCAGCTCCGACCAGCGGTGCCAAGGGTGTCAGGAGGTGACGGACTGCGATTTCGGAGCCGAGTCGGTGTTCGGGGACTGGGTCCGCGAGAACGGGGAGTGCTTCTGGAACCCCTGCCTCGTGCAGAGCGTCAAGGGGCTGGAGTTCCGGGGGTTCATGCGGCGACCCACCACCCTGATCGTGGGGGGCACGGACTATGCCCTGGAAGTGGTGAGATCGGCCTACGGACGCAGGATGCTGAGGCCGCCCACTGGATACGATATCGTCATGCTAGGTGAGTACATGTTAAATCTATCCTGATATAGCGTGATTATGCGTTGTCCTGTCTATTAGAATCGCTATTGCATGATATTACATAGTAGGATGTAGTATAGGTAATCGGAAATGTCCTACCTCTAGTGTTCAGGACCCGTTCAAATAACATTACGTATTACCTTAAAATACGTGAGTAGGGGGTGCTATTTGTTTGCTTTAAGGCGAGTGGTAGATTCATTCTTAACTTTCCTGGGCCCCTTGAAAAAGTTTTTCGTGGGGGCCCCATATTTAAAAATACCCCCTCTGTGGTTATTATTTCCTAACACCACCCCAAACGATTTCTTCTCCCTTTCCACACAGTAAAGCAATTGTTTTTGTGTGCTAACCTTTTAAAAGTATTATTATCAAGTATTAAAAGGGGGTATTAGGATCCCTTTGAAAAATCGTTTTAAACATCACTGTCTATCTTGTCCAAATTTCAGAGAGGGGCCTGAAACCTTAGATCTCATGGCCCCTTAATGCTTCGGGCTTAGAAAATTTTTTAATCCGGTTTGCCCTTAATGGGAAACCCTTATAAGTGGTGCTTGCGCAAGACATTAAAAACACTTATCTTTCAAAAGTATCTAACCTAGCAAATATGAATTTGGCAAGAAAAAAACATTTGAAAAAAAAGTACTACCTGTTTCCATTTAAAATTTTAAAGGATGTCGTAAAAACACCAGACATAACATACGAAAAAATCTAAAATCTTGAATGTAGTTTTGATTTATTAATTTCTTGAGGTGACATAAACATTTTAATAGCTTCCAACATCGAAGAAAATTGTTAGTTTTTATACCATTCGTCACCACATCTCGAACGGCCCCCTTTAACGGAAAAGTACAAAAAAAATAACAATTGTCAATAAGCATTTTGACTACTGAGGAAAACATTAACGATGATAACTGTTCAACATTGAATTCTGAAATTTTATAAAAAGTAAAAATGGGGGGCTGCTTTTGTAGGACTCATGCGAGGTCATGCCTTCAACTTTTGAAGAAAACTTTGTTTTCTCTTATTGGTAAATCATGTTTCCGTATCCATCAGGGATTTAACATGCTCCCGAACTTAAGGTTTCTATTGTGTTCCACCTATATCCACCCAATTTCCTGTCGTAATTGTAATAGAGGACACGAGATTTTTTATTTTTGATAAAACAGGACGGGGCTCAAAAATTCGTGGAATTTCTTAAATGGCCCCTCAGGCAACAACTTGTTTGAAAATTTCTGTTAGGTCACTATAATATCCTGGACTGCCTCATATTTAATCTGAGATTGTGGCTATGGAGAAGATATTAGGCAGTCCTTACGCTAGTAGCACAGCTCATACCACAGAGTATAGAGCTTAACAGAGTGTTCATCTCCGTAGACGCTAATGGCAACTTTTTTAACAGGGCTTTTCCCATTGAAAAATCTCTGGCCTCAAGTCCCGCCTCCACGCTATTCCTGCTAATTCTGTCATTCGCCCATTGAAGCTGTCACTCAAATCCAAATCGCCTATAATCAGTGTTAAATTCAAATCAAATACATTTCGCGTTCACTGATTGGCTACTAGTGAACTGAATTATAATATGCGTGCTGAATAAATTAAAGATCTTAGGAGTAAAACGGCGGTTTGGTATCTCTGTTAAGCTCTCTACTCTGTGGCTCATACCAAATATGCCAATTTTTCGTAACTGCTACTAGAAGTACACTAAATTTGGACAAATCTTGAACATTTGTACTGATTGGGTTCAACAGGTTAATTAACTTTTGACTAACACAATAATATAAATTCTTCTATTTTTCGGAAACACAACTACAACAAAAAATGAAACGGCTTTTTTAAAAAAACGTAGTCCACTATTAGGCTGAGCGCGCACTGGAGACTTTTGTCTCGGAGACTTAAAACACTAGTCACTCGAGAGCAATGCATTTCTATGAGGAAATTCTTGGCCTAGTGATCTAGCGACGAGACCAAGATCACTAGACCAAGAATTTCTTCATAGAAATGCATTGCTCTCGAGTGACTAGTGTTTTAAGTCTCCGAGACAAAAGTTTCCAGTGCGCGCTCAGCCTTATCCTGATCAGCTCTAATGTTTCGCGAAAACAGACAAAACGTTTCGCCTAACCATGAGAGAAAACATTCAGACATAATCAGATCTGCGTGCGAAAATCAATTCCCCAGTTCTCTCGAAATCCACCACTAATATGCAGAAGGTAAAAACTCATTTCTTACGCCAAGACACCCGGAGCACGTATCCTCAATTAAGAAGACTCGTTAAGAAGACGTTTTTCTCTTCCCCCTTTTTGTCAGAGGTTCCTCGAATATTTTGTTCTCGAGAGAGCCCCGTGAGGGAAATGACAAATTGCGGAAATTCCTGCTAAAGTAAGGAGTCTTGAGCAGGTGAAGTAAGAATTCGTGCGGGGATTCTGTATTTTTAGGGTTACTCTAGGTGGGCCCCAAAAATATACTCTTCCTGAGGATTAAGTTTGACAGCGAAGACGGCAATCCTAAAGGAGTCGGAGGATGGTAGCAATAAAAGGACGCTCAAGACCGTATTTAGGCGCAGCCCTGTGCGATAATTCTTTTTGCTCTCTTTACTTCAACTTTTTCTCTTATGGTATTTGTTTTAGGACGTAATACCTCCACATGGTCTTATTGAGATGATAAGAATGTGGATTATAGGAATTCGAATAAAAGTAATTGGTTCAAAATTGTAAAAAAAATAAACAAATGATACAGAATCTGATTATTTTAATTTGTTTTAGTTGGCTAAAATCTAGAAGTGGGTTCAAACGCCAAGGGAAGTAGAAGCGCCAAAGTGCGCCTAAGCATCAAAGTGAAGTTGGCGACTAAAAATTCGCCAAGAGACGCCAGCCCGAACCCACTTTTAGATTTTTACTGTTTTAGATTGCCGCCCTTAAAAATTAAACCAATTGTATCTTCCTGGGACAAGAATGGATAAATTCGGCCCAAATACAACTGGGGTTAATTTTATGTTTGTTTATGTTTTTAAGCATATGTTCCTGCTATTGAAAGAGTAAACAAATTAATCAAATAATAAATAATACCCTTTAATTAAAATTAGCTAAGTCATAGGCAGGTAAAATCTTGAGATAAAAAGTACATCGCTTTTAAAATACCCATCCTTTACCAACCAATGGAAGTAAAAGCAACTACCAACCATATTATCTCATTCATCTTTTTGTAGGGTAATACAATTCTTCCCCCCAAGTTTACAAATTTTTTCAAGAATATTAATCGTATACTGTGAGTTGTAGTATGTTTCCTTGCCAATAAATAGGAAAAACTTGAAACTGCGGATTGGATTTTTATGAGAATGATAAAATTCATACCGCTGAAGATGAGCAGATCCTTTACTTATATCACGGGAAAATTTTTAAGCTTGATAAAAAGTTAAATAAAGGAGAGGGTGCAAAATATTAAACTTAACGTAGAGATACCGATTAAGAGATACCGTAGAGATAACCTATACCGATTAAGTCCATGAGACATTTCATCTAACATCGATAAAAAATTGACTCTTCTTTAATTTAACAAAAATTAATTTCGAATTTTTTATTAACAAAAATAATAAATATTATTCGTGTGACATCATAAGAGCTTCCTTTTTGTAGATGGTGTCAATTTTAAACTTAACGAATTTGTTCCCTTTCAAACTATTAATGATCATTTACACTGTTTCCCTTTCCGCGTTCATTTTGAGTGATTCACTTATGCAAAACGCTCGTTTGCGTAAAAAATTAAGGAGCGAAGAGGGAAATGACAATTCACACTTTTCACTTTGAATAACTCTTTCAAAATGAACACAAAAACTGATTACTCTGAGTGATATTTTAAAACTCATTTACTTTACATTGTTTCACTTTCCATATTCATTTTGAGTGATTCACTCCTGGGAAACGCTCATTCGCGTAGAAAATTAAAGGAGTGAAGTGACAATTTACACTTTTCACTTTGAATGATGATTCCTCCAAAATGAACACTAAAAGTGATGAGTCCAAATGAGCCTTACCTCCACTTCCCGGTCCAATCGGGTTGTTGACCGATCCCACCTCTCTAAGAACCCAATTAATATACCCAAATGAGCTTTAATAACATCGGAAAAATAGCCTCATCCACTTCGGAGATCATCCATGTAATAAAAAAACGCCTGTTATTAGAGGGCCGGCTCATTTGATTGGGTGCGATCGCTTTTAGCCACTCGCCGTCACGAAGTGATCTCTGTGAGTTTAAAAAATCCTGATGAATGAATGAGACGGTGTGGCAACAATGGAGCTGCCTGGGGGCTCTTAAGAGTGGAGTTGAGGTGTTGGGAGTGGTGGTGGATTTCGATTGGGATGAGGGAGGTTTGGGGGTCTTTTTATTTTTTTTGGGTCGGGGTCACAGGAGTCGAGTGTTTGGATATTTTTTATTTATTGGAATGGTGATATGTATCTGAGTTAATGGATACCGGGTGATGGGGTGTTGCTATGTTCCTTCTTTTTATTGCGTTTTAAAAATGTTTATGAGGTTTTGAGGGGGATTATTTAATAGGGTAATAATTTGGTAAATTAATAATAAAATTAATCATAGAAGTAGCTTTTAAAACTCAAATGAAATATTAAAGTCCCTTAGTAGACAATTGTTTTGAGGATCCTGGATATTTTTCCATCCGTGCGAAAGACTGGCGTAAAAGGATACTTGGATGATAAAAAAGATAGGATACTTGCTTTTTACTATAATATTATCATGTTGCTTGGAGGCTATAGAATGGGATACTTGGCTTGGTCGGTACAGTAGATTAGTTTCTTGTCTTCAACTCCTTAACTGTGAAGTGTAGAGGTGTATATCCCATTAAAAAACAGCCAAGCAAAATACATGAAATATTCACGACAGAATATACTCAAAAGACTTCATGTCTGACTTCAAAGTTAAAAGTCAAGGTAAGCAATAATACATTATTAATAAACCTTAATTTAGTAAAATTTGCATTTTTTTTCGAATAAAAAATCGATTGAAATTCAGTATAAATAGTCATGTTTTTACCACCCATCTTTTGCACCAAAGCAACGTAGGGTATCTAGAAATCTTCCAAACAATTTCCCATCGGACTCTTTTGTTGTGTTAAGCTTTGCCACTATTACTTTTTCATTAGATAAAGTTAATTGTTTCTGTCATAACATTTCATACTGAATTTTGATATCACTGTTTTTTAAGCCACTATCGTCCTTAAACAACTGGTGTGCTATGTACTACCACCATATTTGCGCAGTTCATTTCTTAAGAATATCTTTAATTAAGAGTCGCCTTCAACGTTGTCCAGTTGTATGAACGTTAAATTTTTTTTTATTCGGCTACTTATCTTTCCATCCATGATGTTACCCGATACACAAGGTTCTCGGGTCTCAGGGTTGATCAGTGGAGTCGAAACGAACACCAGAGGGGTGGAGTCCTACCCAGAAAACCGAAACGTCACCTTCGTCGGTTGTCGCTTCTGCTTGTGTCACGGGTAGCTGTCATAGGAAACACCGAGGTAGAGATGATGTGGCTTTGATGGAAAGATCTTGATCATACTTGGCCCGACAAAATATCTCATCAGCAGTGTTTTTTAATCTTGTGTTATATCTTTGTGTAAATAATAAAACTTTGCCAATATAATCTAAAAAAAAAAGATTCGCGCCCGTCTTATCTTAAAGTTCAATTTTATTTAACCTTCTGCTCTTTAAGGGTAACTTTTGGTTTCAATAGAAGCATTTCAATAGAATGTAATTTCAATAGAAGTAATTTCAATAGAGTTCAATAGAAGCATTGTATTTCATGGTTTTTTGTCAATGTATTGAGGCGTATTGTTCGACTGAAAAATACAAAATATGAGGAATTTATACGGTTTAAGACAATTTTTCAAAAGGTTACTGTTCATACATGTTATTTAGAAAACGTTTTATTCTGACTGATACATATTTGGTAGTTTTTCATCATTATCTTTGTTGTACCAAAGGATTAGCATTTCAAATCTTTCTATAAGCTGTATGTATCATTATCCTTTCATGATAAATTTATCCACCTCTTTATGTTGGTGTTCGCTCTATTGTTCAAGCTGTTCCTCAGACCTTTCTGGTTGTTCTTTTGGTGTGATTTTCACAAAGTCAGGACTTCTCTGCGTGGTATCAATATTAAAAGGAAATATAATATTTAATATTCTTTTGTCTGTGGCCCTTAAAGCTTTGAATTAGCTCATATCTAAAGAGAATTTTCCTGGTCATTATTAGTTTGAAATAAAGCAAAGTTTGCTGTATTTTAATTGAAATATATTTAATAATTAAAACAACCGGATTCATGAAATACATATTATATTAAGTCATTTGTATGTATGACAAAAGTATAACGCAACTGGTGATTTTCAGTCATTTCATTTAGAGAAACATTCATTTAATAGTTAGCAATATATTTTTATCATAACAAAGCTATCAGTTGTCATGGGCAAACATATCTTTGAAATGTGATAACACAACATACCTTTTCATTTTTGGTGAGAACGAAGAATAATGTTTCATACACTCCATTAAGTAATACCATCGTTATTTACCAATGACCATATTCCGCATATTTCTCTCTAACAACACTGATTCAAAGCGACAATAAAAACCTTGTTATTGTGTCCTTTTAAAGACGACCTCTTAATGTCAAAAGCTTTATTCAGTTTTTATAAACCCTATTACAGCATGGCAGCTTTCGTGAATACACTAAATCGAAAAAAAAAATGACTTAAATCAAATCATCTTTCTGACTCTTGACCCCACGACGAGTCAGACTCCACAAGGAATTTTTGACGTCGTTCAATATTGTGGTAGTTGTCAAAGAAATGAATTTTCCACTCCATATTTGGTAGGGGTGATGGCAATTCATAAACACTGAAAAATGTTCTGTGGCAAATCTGCGTGGCAATCACAATTTAGTTTTTATTTCAAAGTTTTCCTCGAAGCGGTTAGACTATAAAATATCCTCTGTTATGTACTTTTTTCCGGACGGCTGTACTTTTAAATTCCGTCAATAAATCATTCACATCAGATACTTAAAGAAATAACTTCCACGAAACACAAACCACCATCAAAATCGTTGACCAATCGGATATTTAAAAAAAACTTCACTTAAACCCCCATTTAAACGACAAGGATTATAACCGGTTTGAAAATGGGCTTTCTGACAAGGCTTCGATCTCACGACCGTACTTTTTCTCAAGGAGGAGGATCCATCAATCTCTTCTGCAATTTTGCAATGTTTTTCCGCAAATGATTTACGATTCCCGATACGGGGTTACTCGTTCGCTTAAAAAACGAGGCGAAGGGGTCAAGGTTGGTTAGTCTGGGCCCTTTGTACCGTTAAAGGTGGTTTTACATACAGCGATTCCAGCGATGCGACCGGAACGTTATGGAGAAAACAGTTTATGGAGAAACTTGTTTGTTCTCCGGAAAACCGGGATCATTATAACATATTCGGAGAAAGCTCCCCCGAAAACCCCTTCTGCCTATAGTTAGCAGAGAAAATAATTTTCTAATTTGAAGCGGTCCGAAAAGAATATTGAATTGAAGTTGAAAGTGAAAAAGGCAGGTGATTTTATCTGCTAATATCTGGTAGAATGAGGTATTCTCACGTTTTGAGATTAAATTTTATTAAAATAGTAGATAAAAAACCATGAAGAATGACGTTTAAATCAAGTATTTTCGTAGCCTAGTTTCCGAGATATAAATTTTTTAAATTTCGTTTTTTGTTTGGGTGCGAAAACACTTTCGAATCACAAATCATGCGCTGTGAGGTCACATCCAATAAAAGCCTGTTTTCTGATCACGTGAAAACAGTAAACACAATGGTTTTCATGCGCTGTGATGTCACATCCAATAGAAGCCCGTTTTTTGATAACGTGACTTTTCTGACGTTTTGGCAAAAATAAAATTGAATTTAAATTTTTTAAAACACATTTTTGAACTTAAAAATCTGAAATTTTGGAGTTTTAAACCATAATGTATCAAACAAGTATAAAATCCAAATCCCTCACTCATGCAAATCCCTCATTTAATGAAACTTTGTTTACTGTGGTTTTCGGAGGTGCTCTCTCCGAATATGTAATAATAATAAAATTGTAGAAAGCCCCCTGAAAACCCAATTTCTTTTAATTTTGCCGGTAGTTAGCAAAGAAAATCCAATTTTTTTCCTGTTTAAATTGAATATTTTTTCAGACCGTCTTCAAATTAGAAAGGTACTTTCTCTGTAAACTAACGGCAGAATTAAATGAAATTCAGTTTTTACGTGTTTTTGGGAGTGCTCTCACCTTGTAATGTAAAAAAAAGTTAAACTTTGCCCCTCCGCCCGGCGTACATGGTTCTCTTGCGGACACAGGTTACATAGGCGAACATGGGTTCCTTTGAAAATCTTGTTTGTCAAAGCATGGCATACCTGTATCCAGTATGCTAAGTTTAGTACCAACCTTTTGAGACATCATGAAAATATAGGGAAGTTTAGCCACATATAGGGAAGTTTCGACCAATCACGTCGCTTAAATCGCTTGCATGTAAATCTGCCCGCTTCGGAAAGCCCCGCCGGAAGATAAATTGACGATGGGATGAAATCCCCATGCAAATAAATGGTTTGCTCAGTGGGATTATATGCGAGGGAAATTTTTGAAGTATGGCGTGAAGTCAAGTATATTAAATGGTTTTATTAGGGGGTCAAGGTTTAGGGGAAAGGTCTGCAGGTGTTTGGAAATGGTTTTTTTGAGGTATGGTGTGTTATGAGCAATCTCCACACCACAAAATTAAGGATGCAGTGTAGGTGTTTCATAACTTTCGTTTGGTGAGAGTTTAGTGTAGCCTAAGTCTTATTCATATTTACCGCTTTTTTTTCATTTTGAAGGAATTATCCAAAGTGGAGAGTAAGAATTGGCTGTTCACTCCCTACTCCTTCATTTTTCTTTGGGAATTAGCGATTCACAGAAGTGAATAACTAGGGATGAACAAACAGTGAAAGTGAAACAGTGTTAATGAGCCTTTATGCGCATTTGTATATCATGCACTGTGATGAAGGATTTTAAGATTGTTCAAAATGGCCAAAATGCTCTGGCAGCCTGGTGAAGCGGTGTACCGTGGGAATCAGATGCAGATCCTATATAGAGGTGGTGTTGCCAAAAAGATTTGTAAATGTCGAAAAAAGAACATCCACCGTGCAGCACCACATACCCATTCAATCCTTTCTTATAATACCTATTTATATTTTTAAATTATATAGTCTCTTAAAACTACGTTCTCCAAAAAATATTAATTTATCACGTTTAAAAATACATTTTATTTTAAATTATTAACGAAGGTTTTTTTTGCATTAGATTGAAGATTTGAATTTCTTAGGGCATACTTATTTAGAAAGATTAGTCAAGCGCATACGTATTTAATTTAATTTTGATTAGGGAGAAATTATTAACTTATTTAACAACAAATTTAACCTAACTGACCAGCATAAAACAAGTGGGTACGTATTGCTGGGAAATTCGACTGTTCACATTCCTTGAAAAGAAAAGGTGTACGATTTAATGACTGGTTATGCTCAGTCAGTACCCCCTAAATCTGAAAAAAAAATTCATTTGAATATCAACCATTAATGAGTTTATCTCTTTCAGAGCTTTTATTCACAGATTTCATTCCCATGCTATCTCATGAAGGCATCTTTAAGGCTTGCCCCGGCACATTAATTAAAAGTCCCAAAAGGAATTGGATGTCTGAACGACCTCTCCTTTTCGTGATTAAACGGTCGAGAATAATGATGAAGCCAACTTTTTTTTGCCTAGGGTGACCAAGCTTTTCATCTCGAAAACCCATCTCTTAATGTTGAAGCGTTTATTTATAGACGTTACACCATCTATTTTACTAGTGGACATATAGAGGTGTGATTTGATCACCCTGTTTAATATTTCGAAAGCGTTTTTTTCTACGTACTAATGACATCGAACTTCAGATGAAATGGATGGTTTTGTCATATGTTGGTTGTTATTTAGTTTCATAGGGATGTTGTGTTATGCTATTTGTTGTTTGTTTTCGTAAAAAGAGATTAAAAAATTCTGGGACGTCGTTGGGAAAAACTGGGCAGATTGATTGCTCATTTTCCAAGTAATATTCCAGGAAAATAACGGGAACGTAAGGGTAAAAATTTTTATACGTTCCTCAGAAAATATTAGTTATTTAGAAATACCAGTGATTTTGATAAATGTTTCAAAAAATTTTTACCGTTAAGCTCCGGTTATTTTTCTATTCCTTGGAAACAAAATGGGCAACTGCCCAGCTTTTCCAAGGAACGTTCCAGTTTTTTTACTGTGTAGGCCTAAGTAGTTAAACCGTTGTTATAAACACATTTTGATCTGTTATTCTTATATTAAACATGCCAAAAGAAACTTTTAGAGTAAGTTAAAACTCTTGAAGCATGAACACTGTTTATAAAGGTACTACTGATCTACAAAATTAACCCATATGTTTTGAACTTGCGAAATGGAATTGAGAAAAGTAATGAGTACTGAAATAAAATAGTTAACTATTAGAATCCCATTTTTTTAATTTTTCGGTCAGCTAAACATAAACTCTCGGATAATTGGTTCATTAAAATGAATTCGTAGTTTAAAATTTAGTGGTATTTATTATTCTTTTAAAGAAAATAAGAATTATAAATTATGATTTAATATTGAATACCAAGTAGTATAAATATTCGTATGCTATTAAATGTCGTTAATGTGTATGTGAGGTGTATGTTATTCTAAACCTCAGTTATTTAGCAGCGTTTATCGTCATCTTACTAAGAAAGAAAAAAAGCGCTTTGAGAGAAAGAAAAAGGCAATAAGTCACTTCAAAAGATTCTTCAAAAAAGACTTAGCACCTCCTTTCATCTTTTAAGCCGATGATATGTTTGCGTTCAACGTATGTTTCCTCACACTGCGAACTTATATTGAAATAAATATGTGTTATTTATGTCCATGAATGGACTAATGAAGTTAGTCTGAAGAATTTATCTTCCTCTGTTGGTAAAATAAATTCTTACCCCAAACACGGGGGAAGAACAAAATATGAAAGGTTTTTTAGGAACATCTTGTTACTTATCTTAAGAGGAATCTATTATACTGAACCTTATGAAAATCAAAATAATAATTCCACGCATAGGCTAGTAGAGTTAATCTGAAGATATTTATTTCTTAAAGTTGAAATAAAAAGATGCAATCTCTCTCTCGCTTTTAAACTCGGTGAAAATGTATAAGCCGTGAACATCATGTTACCAACCCACCCCCCAAAAAATAACCAAAAATCCGAGACTAATCAAATCTAGAAAACCACGTCTCTAACCACAATGGATGCAAACTGACCTGATTTAAAACGAGAAACTCCAGCATTTCATATTGTTCCGAAACCACGACGTTCCAAGAGACCACCACCACCCTCCTTTTTAATTCCACACCACCCCCGCATCGTGCTCTGACCAGTTTCTCCAATCTCCTCTTCCCCAAAAGAGCAAAAATTATTCGAATAATTTTCTGTACTACACCCATCAGACTCTACCACACACCTATCCACATTCCAACCTGCCCAGCAGAGTAGAAAACCCCGTTGTTCGAGAGTCCTTCGTCCTTGAACCACCTCAACCCCGACCACGTAATCTCGTCCCCAGATCCGTGCCCTCTTCTTTAGATGCGTGGGAATTCTGTGGAATTCTCGATTATAATCTCTCTTCTTCACTTTGTTTTAAATCTGAAGATGGTTAGAACAATAACGCGTGTGTACGCATATTCTTTGAGTTAATTGTGTGGATTTTTTCTTTTGTTGCATTTTTGGGTTGTACAGATTTTAATCTTAATTTTAGTGGTTTTACTTGGTTAAGAAACCTATTTATCTTGAAAACAATGATGTTTTACTTGTGCAGCTGATTTAATTTACCTACAGTATTTACCTATGAGTACTAACTTCGTGGAAGTTTAAAAATGTTGAAGATAATTAGTTAGAGTAAAATTTCATTTATTTCTGTGTATTCTAATTTAAAACCTTTTGGGGGGTGCGGTTATACAAGAACTCTGAGTAAAATAAATGATAGTTGGTGTGAAGACTTAAATAATTATAAGTTTAAGCATGTCAGTAAATAATTATTCACGTACAGTGTGATTATAACAAAACTTTTGCCATTTTAAAAGGGTGTAAAAATACTGGTCAGAGAGAATGACATGCTGTTATTTCATCTGAGTATTTCTGAGGCTATAGGATTTTCAAGAACTAGAATACTAGATAATAACTTTTGTTTACTTTTTACGCATAATTCATCCACCAATTTCCTTGTTTGGTTTACAATTATAAATGTTCAAGTTTTTCTTTAAAATACTGTTTATTTTAGATTAGTTTCTTATAAGATTACTAACTTTATAAGTAAGCAAATTTTAGATTACTTATCAAATTAATAAAGTTACTATTGTCGTTTTGTGTCCAATGAGTGGTGCATTAGCTATATTAATATCTCATCATATAATTAGCTCTACTTTAACCGGCTGAATGTGCTTCCTCTAAGTTAACACTTGTATATCAAAAGGCATTTACAATCACATGGTAGTTACAGACTTACCACCAGAATATTATCCACTGATTTTAAGTAAACCAGCCTTAAAACACGTTATGGAATTAATCTGACAAGCCTGCTTGCTAGCAACCCTCTAAACATTTCATACCACCCCAACAATACAAACTTATAAAAAAACCAACCACATCGAAAAGAACAAGCTAGTGAGTGCACGAAATTACCCAAATCACTAGTTCCATCCCGTCAAGGTAGCTCCACCGTTATAACAACAACAATAATAACACCTCCCGTCATCATTGGGAACCGGGCCTAGGGAGGCGATCCAGTTCATCTTTTGGTCCAAAAAGGGGCGAAAAAGGGACGTGCTCACTACTGGGTCACGATCCGTGATGACCAAGAGCCGTGTTTCCGGTCTCTCTCCGGATGAACTTCGTCACCTCGTTGTTGTGGGGGAGGGATGATTTCACCTTGTCTGGGATTTCGAACAGTTGTTGTTTGGTTGTGCAACGGTGGAGAGTCTGTCACGAACAGGCACGGGGACGAGTTTTTTGAGTTTTCTTTAGTGCATTGTATCTTTTGCTTGGTTTTTGAGTGAAAGTTATTGTATCGAATGGAAAATGTGATGGGAAGGTTGAGATCTTATATGTATTCCGTTTTCGCATTTTTTGAAATTCGTTGTTATCGAGATTATTTGTCGAGCATCTCGTGTTGTTGAAGTTAGTAGTTTGAATTTGGTTTGAAATTTATTTAAGTGGCATTCAAGTTGAAAATAATGCGACTGAGACTAGTCTAAGACTAGCGTTCAGAAGGAACAAAAATATAATTGAAAGACATAATATAGCTTTGTAAATGAGGATTGGGTGGGGGTTAGCCATGGATTATTTTACAGAGGAAGATTTTCATTTTTATGTCAATAGGGTCATCTTGGATTCAAATAACACTGTCCTCTGGTATGCCTCAAGAATAATCGGAATTAAGAGCGGAGAAGCTCATTTGATTGGTTCGTAAGCGCCGACATCATCACGCTGGAAAGATCAAAGCCAATAAAATGAGCTTCGTCACCTTAGTTTTCTGAAAGGAGATAGTAGTATTTGATATTAAGGTGACGATATGTTCATTGTCGATATCATTATCTTGTTCGCATTTGGGACTGAAATTAAGTTCTCACTAAAGATTTTCCTGTAAATTGTAATACAAAGAAATACCTTCTTATGTCTTTTCTTTGCTCAACTTCTAAATAATCTGTCTGGTCTGTCATAAAAATGAAGTTTTATTGATGAATTGAACTAGAGGTAATCAAGAAGAGAAAACAACTGCTTCTTTCTACCCCTTTGTTTATGACTATTAATAGGGTCCTGGAGTTTTATATTGAGTGTTCAATAGCAATAAAAGTTTTCAATGAGTTGGTCCTAAATCAGACATGGAAGACTTTAATCAGACATGTAAGTTTCAGTAAGTATTTTATAATTTAGTAAAAATCATGATATTGAAAAATAATTCATCTTCCTTCTTTTTATTTCTGCTTTGACTGAAAAAATCGATAAAAAATAACCAAAATAACATCTATAAAAATGTATGATGCATCAGAGGAATATCCATTGGCATACTCTTATACTCTATTCATTTTGAACTGGCGCCTGAAGAATAGTGCTTTCCTCCTGGCTAGAAGCGTAACCATAGCTACGCTCTTCGCGAGGCCAATAGTAAGCCTTCTTCGTCCCTGTGAAGTTAATAGTTGCCATGGTTACTGGTGGTGAGGAAGGAAATATCTTCGGGCGCCAGTTCAAAATGAACAGAGTATAATAGCCTCAGTTTAACTGTTCAGAACCATTCTAAATCAGTGCATCCTTTTAAGTAATGTAAGAAACAAAAAATTCTTGGAATTAGTCTCATCCTATCTCAACCTCATTAAACTAACCACCATCCCAAAAATGACGTACGAACTAATATAACCAAACCAAGATACCCCATCAAAGCGAACGTAACCTTTCTGCATGTTCCCCTTCTCACAACATCTGACTCTTCACCCCAGATGAAACGATATGGATGCCAGAAAACTTTCCATCTACCCAAACTGACCTAGGACATTACGAAATGCCACCAAAGTGGGAGAAAAGTTAATGCCTCAATGCAGTAGCCATTTATGCATCTTTGTGTGCCTCCAGACAATAGCAGTAGGAGCCTACTCGAAACGGTATATTCTCTTTTCTCTCTCCCAAGGTGAACTATCCCTTCTTTTTCTACTTCCTGGGTGTAGTCTCGGGGTTCTTTTTGGAGAAATGGGCCTAATTTGGGTATTTTTGCGCCTGCTAGGCTTAGCGTGAATCACTCTGGGGTTAATGATTTCGGAGGATCTGGGAGAGGATGTGCAGTTTTTGGTGTAATTGTTGTATGTGGAGCGGCACGATTTGCTGATGTTCATTTTAAATATTGGACCGTGAATCTTTTTGTGCTTTTAAAAAGGCTCGCTTGTGGTTCAGGAAGGAAGATGAGTCGTGTTTTTTAAAGAAATTTCTTTTGAAAGATTCTAAAAACTGAATTGGTTTTAAGGTTTTTGAATATACTCACTTCCAGGTTGCGATAATCTTCCTGAGGTTTTTAAAGGTCCAGTAAACTGCTTTGAATGAAGTTATATTTTTTCAAAATTTAAAGAATTTTTTTGAAGAAGTGCCAATATGTTTCTTAAGCAAAATCAATATTATTGCAGATCGTTATATAAAACTGTTAATTACCTAATAAATGCTTTAATTTAAAGTAAGTTGAAAGGAAGTTTTCAGTTTAATTTTTTTCTTGATGAAAAAGATCATAAAAACAAAATATAAAACATAAATGATGTAAAATATTATTTTGTCCTATTAAAGTTTCTGAGGAAAAGACATATAGATAAGACAAATTAGATATCGAGGGTTTTTTTGAATAAAACCATTGATCTTATTTAATATAACACATTTGGACAATTTTGTCCTTTATCTTATAGTAATATTTTTAATAGTGTTAAAGATATTTCTACTTTTAAAGATATTTCATTCATTGGGATTTTTATAAATATCAAGTTAAATCAATTTTTATTAATAATTTTTTGTTATCTTTTTAACTTATTTTACTGTAGAACCATTTTTAGGCCAATGATACAATTTTTCAAGTGTGTTTATAGTATATTTTAAAATCATTACATTACATTCAATGTAATTTATCTTCTGTTTAAAAAAAGGTTTCATAAGGGTTTTGTTATTTCATTTTGAAGTAATTTGAATTTACTTAAAATATACATTAAATTTAGATCATCATGGTGGGTTAAAAATACAGTTAGACTCTTCGGTGGGTAAAAAACTAACTCTTTCACCAATGCTTCAGAAGCGTGTCCCATCTTCTAAAAAAATCATCCGTTCCTAAAAAAATAGCCAACCATAAAAGACTCGTATCTGAAGTTAATTTGACACACTCTCCTATTCTTCTCTGGAACCTCACTTCGTTTTCTATTGAGCGCAAAGAACATGCATCGCTATCGTCTTCTGGAACAAAGACATTCATTCGTTTGATTGTTCTATTTCTCCTCGATTGTAGTTGTTTTTTCACTATTAAAATGAATAACCCTGTTTGGTTGGTGGGCTCATAAGGCGCGTGAAAAACAAGAGTCAATTTTCTGGATTGCGACATATTTTATTATGTAATTTAATGCATCAATATTTACCCTTCAAGATACACTTTAAACACACCATACAAAAAAACTATTTCAAATAACTTACTTCAGTAAAAATAACACTTTTTATATATCAAACACAAATTTAAGAGCACTCTAGTTTAAAGCCTAATTGTGTTGTGATTGCGTTCTAAGCATGTTAGGAATGCGTTTTGAAAAAAATGTCGTAAAAGATGCTTAGAATCTATAAATACTTTCAAATTTGGATGGAAGCACTACGAAAACACCTTTTCTGCATCCGTAACTTTTTTAGCAACACAATCTTAATACATTATTATTATTAAATCCTTTTCAAGAGGTTCTATTAAACTATCAAACCTGTATCAAAACCTTAAACATTATTATCCCAAACACACAACCTCAATAAGCTATCAGTACACAACAACCAAACACAACAACCAAACAATCTGATCTTACCAACAAGAAACAATGGCAAATGCTTTTGTTTCGAAATGGTTTCAGTATCATCTCAGGACACCCTAACAACAATACGGGGTGTCCGTCCTGCCATCAGCAGCTTCATTCGCACGACACAAAATTGACGCCTCACGTGTGCATCTCTCACCCCCTACGAATCTCGCCATCTTGTTTGGTCTCATTGTTTAGACTCAATTCATATTTGTAACATTAACTGGTGGCTGAAAACAAAAGTTGGTCGCGTCGATTGTTGAGAGTTTAGCATGGGGTGAATGCCCTGTGTCTTTTATGTGTAGCTTCGTGTACCTCGTTAAACTTGACATTAAGTGGATTGTGTTTAGCTGATTGGCGTGAATTAGTGGTTTTGCAAGGTGGAGATGGTATCTGTGTAGTTATTATTTGCGTCTACTTGAATGCCTCAGGAGAAAGTGGGGTTTTTTTTCGTTAAGGGAGGGGAGAGGTGTGGCAGCTTTTGGAGAAGAACGATTTCGGTGAATGTAGTTTCTGAAAGAAATTAGAGAAGTTCCGTTTTCGTGTAAGAGAGGTAACGTTCTGTTAGAAATTATTGAATATATGCAAGACGCTGAAAAATATGCATGATCAAGTTTCTACACAATGGAATATCTACATTTAGGATAGACTTTCAAAGTAACAAATTATTGTTTTGATTATTTTTCACTTTCAAAAAATGAATGCGGAATATGTTGTATTCATGAAGGAATTTAGTGATTTAACAAGCCTCTCTCTGTAGTCTAACCTCCACTAAAAAAATATTGAAAGAAAAACAAATCTTTGAAAAGAAGTGCAAGCTAATTGATAGCCACTCAGGTTTGACACAAAAAGTTTTTTTGCGAGTTTCTGAATTACCATCACCCCCAAAATAGAATGGACAAATCTGTTTCCACAACAACCGCCTTGATATTGTACGACGTCAAAAGTTTTTCTCGTGGCGGTATGACTACATTTATCCTCAAAAACATTTTTTCATACTTCCATCTTTATTTCTTTCAAAAATGGCACAATCTTAGATATAAGAAAATGTTAATTTATACGCTACATAATATGTATGCCAATTAAAAAACAGTTTCAAAAAAGTATAAAAAGGGAAACTTGAATGAAAAAGGTCAGCAAACTACGCAAAATCTATTTATCTCACATAATCTTGAAATCTCGGCTCTTGGGGAATAGAAAAAGAAACTCCTTGGAAAAGGTCTTAGTTTCAATTCATTTGAGAAATTTTAAATTTAATTGTTATACAATTTGGTCAAAAACAACCTTCACCCAATTTCTGCCCCAGCCTTTTATGGAAACCATTTCAGACAGAAATTAAAACACTTTTTAGTGTGGAAATCATTCACACTTGGGTTTCTCATTGACTTGATGGCCTTTTAGTTTGTTTCTCCACGAGTTTCTGGTGGCAAGGTTAAAAGGGATTAAAAAGTTGAATGAAAGAAAAACAATCTAGGTTCACAAACATTAATAACCTTCTTGGCTGAGAAGTATTAATTTCTTTTACTGATCGTGGGAAGTTATCTTGAAGCAATATTGGAATGAAAAGGGATACATTTCATAAATGGTTTTGATATAATTTGAACCGTTTTAATCAATGATCTGTAAAACTGATACGTTTTTGTACCTAGATTTATGTTAGACACAGTTGAACAACATGTTTGATTAGTAAAAAGATTGATATTTACAAACGGGCTAATGAATTTAACAGTTAAAATAATATTTTTATAAATACTGATATTATTTAAAGTACTAAGATAAAATTACAACACTAAACAAATATTTCGAAAGGTATTGGTTTTGCATACCAAAAAGAATATACAAATTGATATTTTGTTTCACTTCTCTACCACTACTTTATCGAAGCAGCTAAGTTTAGTTTTTTCAATTTTCCTCCTTTTTGCATTTTTTAATGATTTACATACATTACGGGCTCAGTAATTAGGCGGGCTCGAAGTTAGGCGGGCAATGTGATAAATTCAATGGTATTTATCAATGAGTATTTATAACTTAGCCCAAAATACATGAGCATTATTAATTATGTCCGGTCCGGCTATATACGCAACATATGGGATCCCTATTACAAACAACATGTTACATTACAAAGTAACGTACATTTTGTAGCAAACACTTCTAATTTATAGATTAATGTATCCCACATCTCTACTCTATCTCTTTTCTCTATGAAATTTTCCGAAACGATCAAATGCACTTACATGATTTAGCAGGATGGTACCCTGGGTTTATGACAAAATTCCTAAGTAAAAATTTAAAATTTTAGACAATTATAGAAATCTTCCATTCAACTAATTACAAACTTCCTTTCTTCCATTTCACATTGAATAACCTAACCTGGTCTTGAGACAAATCCAACCAACTAACCTTTATTCCAAAAAACTATATTCACAGGTGAACAATCATAGTGGATATTCTGATGATTCAATCCTGGACTTAATAAGTTTATCTAAGCTACACAATCGTTCAAGATTCATAAAATTTTTGTTAGCTAAATTTCGTTTATTTCTAGTACCAGTTATGTAAATTTGACGTATTTGGTATAAGCTGTGCTACTAGTGTAAATTACATTTCCTATTACTCACCACATTACGATACATTACCATTAGATAGAGGTAATAAATAACCATAGCGAGAGACGAAACTGGCACTAGAGCCGACGGCCAAGGAACCCCTTTTCCTCCAGACGTCGTCTTCGAAAATGCTAATTTCGTCTCGCTCTGGCCAGAATATTCAATTATACGACCACATTCTCATTCCCCCAATCATCCCCTCCAGGAATGTTTTCACTCCTTTCTTTTTTCCGCTGCACTTTTTCCCCACCTGAGGAATTCCCTACTCGGGGTTCTTGGACTCGAGAGTGATATTCGCCAATTAAACAAATTGATTCGTCATTAACTCTTCCAATCCTACACCGCTCGAGATTGCCATTGAATCCTATGAGGAATTTGAGGCGTCTAGAAGTGAAAGATGGTGTTTAGACGGATCATTTGAGAGAGGCAATCTTGGCGCGTTCCTGCTATTATCGTATTGTTTGTTTTGGTTGTGGAATACTAAAACTTAGTATTTTCGTGTAGTGAGTGTTGTGATTTGATTGAGATGTTTCTATTTCTGTGGTGTTATTTCGGATCAGGAAATCTGCTATTAAATATCTGTACGAAAAGTCTATCATAACAAAAAAAATAGAGATGTGTAGGGAGTTGGAGGGACTGTGATATAGTTAGTTAACTATTAGGAAGTAACTAGCGTAATGGGGAATAAACTAATAATAGTATTTGGAAAGCATTAAACTTTTAGAAATATGGAGATTTTACGTTAATTACTACCCACTAATAAAATTAACACTTCTGAATGTATGTTAATATTGTTTTTGTTTAAATAAAAAAGTATTGTTCTTCGTATTGTATTGTTTTAATTGTGATAGATATTCTTACGCCTTTGGATGGTAAATTTAAATATATCTTTCGGCGGTTTTTTCTAAAATAGTAGAAATTAATATTGATATAAGTGTCTGAGCAAAACATTTTAATATTGTTAGAACCTGTCCTAACCTTTTTGAAATTTGAAAGCTTTAAACTTTTATAAACTTTTGCATATTTTTTCAATACAAGGGAGTTATCGCCCCCTGCTCATTATCAATCACCAATCCCCGTTAACTGCTTACGACCTTTGGGATTGCTTTGAAAATCCTCACAAAACCATTGCACTTATTCACTTCATTAAGAATTCGTAAAAACAATGTTTCTAATTAAAGAACCTTTTTATCCTCTTTGGCCTTGACGCGATTTTGAATTTTAAATCGGTCAATGTTATTTCATCTTGCCAAAGTGACTTTCAGTTAGTCAACCGAGTTCAAACATCAGATAATTTTGATCTTCATTAATTCCTAGTTTCAAAAGTTTAACCTTTAACTTTAAGTTTAAAAAACCTTTAACTTTAAGTTTAAAAAACCTTTAACTTTCATTCACATGTGCTCCCAAATCAAACCATGAAATTTAAATTTATGGTTAATTTTGATTTCTTTTTACCCATATCAAGCTTTTTAAATTTTTTGTTTTACACTTTCTTTTTGAAATTACCCATCTTCAAATAACCCTAAATGAACATAAGTAGGGCTAGGGTTAAGGAATCTGATATTAAAGTGTGCTCTTGAATTCTATATGTTTTAAAAGATTTTGAATCGATTAAGACCATGTTTATTTTAGATATTTTCACATATTTCAGTTTATTTACATATTTTTACACACATATTCAACCTATAACTACATATTTTTATTACATATTTTTCCATTTCCAAGTTTTCAAAAATAATCACACGTTTGACCTACTGATGATCACACGTTCACACGCATTCAAATTGTTGTTAAAATTAGTACACTCTTCCCTAATATGTGCTTGCGTAATATTTGAAGATCCCCTTTAAAAAATTACTTAACATTTTCTTTTTATTATTACATATTTGGCATTTTTAATACATATTTTGCTAAAATGAACACATATTATATGTACATATTTTGGATTTTTAATTACATATAAATCACAGCCTCTAAACATAAGTATGAAGTTTTCAAATTAAAATTAAACTTATGAAATTCACTATGAATAAACTATGATCGAATTCATCCTTATGAAAAATCACTCTCTATTCCTCATAACTACTACCTGAGGTGAACGTCTTTTTGCGCAACACAAAAAAGTTGCAGAAAATAATGCACACGTGCCTGGCTCTTTTGGTTTCACGACTAGTTTTTTGTGTGTCGCTCTAAAATCCGGGTCTTCACACTAAAAAACCTACTTGATGAAGTTCAATTGTATTTTTTCTGACACATTTTAAAAGCTTTCTTCTCCTAGTAATTTCAAGGCCAACTCATTAGGAGAAGTGTGCAATTCAACACATTTGACAACTGGTCTTTAAAATAAGACATAAAAGGTTTAGACTTTCATGTAGAGATGTTTTTTTCCTAAGTTAGGATTGTCTGGTTTGACGAGTCAATTGAAAAGCGACAATTCTACGCATAAAAGCTTTGATGTTGTTCTCTATTTTGGTACATTTGCATGCTAGTTTCTTTTTTATTTTAGGTTCTTATCAATTTGTGTGTGTGTTTTGAAAGAACAATTCATGCTTATGCACAGTTTTTTTTCTTATCATATTCCTAAGTATTTAGCCTATGTAAAACTGCATCAATATATTATTTTTAAAATTTAAAACATTATGTTTGGTATATTTTCTCAAGTTTACACCAATGATTAGTTAATTCTTTATTTGACCCCGATAAATAAATACATGCATTCATTATCAATTTCTACTTCCCCCCTCACGTTTCCATAGCCCCTTCCTTCATATTTCTCGCCACAGATTTTAAGAGAAATTTACTTCCAAAAAGTAATAATAAAAAATGTACTCTTTAGAAAAAGTCCAATTCCCCCTCTTTCACAATTGCCTCTAAGTATTTCCAGATTTCATTCAATACCCGTCCAAACTCATGGATCTAAAATGAGGTATGCAATTCTTATTCCATTAGTCTTTATATGCGAGATTTCCCAAAAGAGGTTTATCACTTTCCATTTTATGGCTTTTCCTTTGAAAAAAAACTTTCGTTTTCCGATTTGGAAATTGTGGGAACTACATTGAATGTTATAATTTTGCCTCTAGGCGAAAGGATTCTTTTTTTCACGGTCAAGTAAAGAGTTAGTTCCTGGTAGTTACTGCGTTTCTGTAATGGGTTATAAAAATAAAACACGATATTTTCACAAATGGTAAAAGATGGTAACTCCTGTTTATAGGAAATATAAAGTACTGTGTATGCCTACTCGCTTATCAACTTTCTAAAAATAGAATTTGCTAGTGTGAGGCTGGCTAATACATACTTGAAACCTCTCGATTTTCTTTTTTTAACCCGTAAAAATATTTTGGAGTTTTATCTATTTTTAAACTATTTTGAGGGGAATGGGAGTTAAGGAGATTTATTGCTGTAGGATTTGATACGAGAAAAAAATGCAAACAGTAATAGTTAAAATTATTTTTAATTGAACAAAAACATTTGTTTACGAACCGTTTTCGTAGGATAAGAGGTATTTCAATACCTCTTTCGTCAGTGATAACTTTTACTTCTTGAGTAAAGTCACAAAAGTTTTCAGGGTTCCCAGAATAACAAAAAAGGACTTTGGGGTACTCATATTCACAAGTTTGGAGATAAATCCCATTTCACTGATAATATTAAATCTCCAAAAAATTTTGTTTTTAAAAAGAAGGTAAACTTTTAGGCGTATTGGGTGAGGATTTAAAAACATAAGCCTTTAATAACATTACCTTGCGATATACAAAACGATCTATAACCAACGTTTCGAAGTAACATAGGTATCCCTCAATTATTAAAAACTGTTTAATATAATATTAATTTTTAAATTTCAAAGTTATGATTTTTAAGTATTATGTAAAAGTATCACAGTTTAATTCAAATACAAAACACTAATAGTCAACTTCGTAGTAATTTTTAATTGACGCTAAAACATCCCTAGGTCCCCTTTTGTTTTTAATCTTCATTAACGATCGGTGCAACCTTAAACTATATGGTAAATTGATAAGTTTTGCTGACGACACAGTTTTACTTAACTCGGAAAATTCAATGGAAGACCTTAACTTTGTGATAAATGAAGACCTAATGAAAATTCGCGACTGGTTTTTTCATAATGATTTAAATTTAAATGTTGATAAAACTAAATATATGGTATTTTCCCTTACGCAAAACAAAACACATAATCTCTCTGTAAAGTATCATGCAAAATACTGCAATATTCATAACAATTGCGCATGTAAACCCATAGATAACGTATCCTCAATAAAATACCTCGGACTTCACATAGACTCAAATTTGAAATGGAAATCCCATACAAAATATACATCAGACAAACTAAGGTATGTAATGTGTAACTTTTATTACTTAAACAAAAGTTAAACAATAAATTACTAATCAATTTATATTATTCTTGGGTTCATTCACAACTTAATTACGGTTTAGTTGTGTGGGGAGGGGATTATATGATTAACTTAATAATTGAGAGGATGCAAAAAAGATTCCTGAGGTTTTTAAATAATCAAGGGCACTTACACACAAATAATATAAACTACTTCAATTCCTTAAATATTCTTCCAATTCGCCATCTTTTTTATTTTAAAATTTGCCTCCATCTTTATCTAAACCCCAACATTTGTCAAAAACGCAATGTCGTAAACCTACTAAGACCTAACATAATATACTTTGTTCCTAAACCTAAAAAGTCCATATTGTGTAAAAATGTTTGTTACATAGCCCCTAAGTGTTTTAATAAGTTACCTATACATATTCAAAATAGCCCTTCAAAACATTTATTCAAAAAACAATTAAAGGAATATCTGTTTACTATTGAGGATATTGATGATTTCTTTTGTTCTGTTTAATGTATGATTTAAAAGTATTTTAAGCACTTTAACTCATCATTATGGCAAAAATATAATTTATTGGCGCCCTGTTTGCCACTATACCCACCTCATGTAAGTATTTCCTGTATTTTTTTTCTTCTCCTAGTTTATTTAAAATTTTTGTTATACGTAATTACGGACACCTACATGGACCAAGAGATCCCAGGTGACTATGTTAACTTGTAATTTTTTTCTTTATTTGTAGTTCATTAAATGTTTTTGTTCAATAAAAAAATATTTTGGTTAAAAAAAATCAAAAAAAAAATTCTTACCTGAAAAAAAACACGGAGAAAAGAAATCACCAGGACCAGTTGGATAAAAAATTGCATTATTATGACTTTAACATCTTGAAATTGAAAAGGAACCCCAAAAAAATAAAGATAAGGGAGAATAGAGCATACTTAATTTTAAGAGGAACATTTTATTTAATTTAAGTGGGAAACATTTTTTTCGAGATACATATTATCAAGGTTTTTGAGATCAATGGTCGAGATAACGGGCGTATACTGTAATACTCAAATTGAAAGTTTGAACTTTTAGCTGAAAACTTTTTAAAACCACTGCTAAACCATTCAGTCTCAAACACAACTGATCTCACTTCACGAACTAACCCCCGCGTATTGTCTTCATACGCGGTTCATACATACGCGGTTCATACATATTGTTGATGATGGACGCTAATTCACAAAGACAGTGAGTGCACCATCTCCATAAATAATGACAAGCTCGCCACAACTCGACTATATAAAAAGCTACAACAACTCCTCTTTCACACCACAATGTGTCGTCCATTCTATCGGTAATTGCGCGACAGCACTCTTCTGGTTCCGAGTGGCTAGGCAAGCGTGTCCCGCCCGATCCCGTTGGCTAGATGATGCGGTCGAAATTGGCGCATCTTGACCGCCTGTTCCGTTACCAATTTCAGGGCTAGTGAACACGCTTGATACATTGACTTTTTTCATTGTATTGGTTGGTTTGGTGTTGATTAGCCGTAAATGTAACGATTTTTCTCTCTGGATTTTTTGGGGTAGGTTGTTGATGGGTTTGACAAGATCGTGTTACTGTCTTATGTTGTTGAGCAATAGACATGGAGTTCATATGCGATATGACGGGCGTTTTACTGACCAGGTCCTTTTTTCAGAATGAGAGAGAGTTATTTGGTGCAATAAATAGTCTTAGCATTTTTCTAAATCCTGTAATCGAATTCCTACACCTTTTTTGGATTAATTTAAATTTTAATCATTAATTGTAGTATTTTTAAGTTCGTCTTATCAATTTATATCGTAAAATTTTTGTTTCCGTCTGTTATTATTACTAACAGATTTTAAAATGCTCAAATTTATTAAAAATCATAAACATCAAAGAGTGATATCATCAAGTTCCTGAGTATTAAATGCTAACTGTGTGATAATAGTATCGGTAAAACTAATTTCTCATAAGGGTATAAGTAATTAATTACTACTTAGATTATTTATTATTTTCATGATTATTTTGAAACGAAAAATATCAAAACATATGAAAATGTACCGAATAATCACTCTCTCATGAATTTTATGTAAATTACATTCATGAAAGACGAAATTGTATTTCGAAAATCAGCCTTCATACAACTCAATAAAATTCGAATTTTTGTAATATTGATAAAAAAATTTTAGTTATATTACTGATTATTATAAAAAATACCTTTTAAATATTAATAAAATAACATTTAGGCCAACGTTGGTCAAAATGGATATTTTGATGAACATTTTTCACTTATTTTCATTGTTTACTTCGTATAAAGCTAAAAACAATGTTGAGTAAAAAGAAAACTTAAAAAGAGTAATAGTAATACCATTTCACTAAAAAGACAGCAAAATATTGTAACAGTCAGTTGACATTGTCACATTCCGACACTCCTGTTTGATAAATTAGCCTTTTACTCATTTTATGTTCACAAACATATATTTATAAGTATTTTGGTTGGAATTCAAACTACTAAAGAATCCCTAGGTAAACAATATTTTCTTAAAAAATGAACTAAGCGAAATTAAAAAATAAAACCTATGGAATATCTCTAGATAGTCACAACTGGCTGGTCACATCTTGTTATCGAAACCTCAACTCGTTGGCGTGGACACACTTTCTTCCCTTATCTTTTTCTTGTAGGATGTGTCCTCTCGCATTGTGGCGTGGATTACCTTCACAGGTGGTTGAATCCTCGTGAAAAGGTCGATGGCTACTTCGAAAGCGAATCTGATCTGTTGCTTTTAGATTTTCTTCCTTTTCAGAACTACATTTCCTCATCAATTGGGCATATTTTTTTGTAAAGGATAAATGGTTGCGTTTTCAAAACAAAAATGAATTATATGGATATTATGGCTTGTAATTATGTTTTATTACCTCCCCAAAGTACAATTTTCAACGAATAATTTCAATATTTACATTTAGTGTAAGTGCCTAAAATTCTGAATAGAAATTTCTGATTTATATAAAACGGTTTTTAAGAAGTGTGTTGAACTTTATTCAGTAGCCATAAATTGCTCTTTACTTGGTGTTTTCCTTCCTAACACAGAACTTACTATCAGTACCACGTAATTTTAAGTATAGTTTTTTTAAAAGTTGTTTTGTTGTATTTTAAATTTTGGGTACGATGATTCTTTTTTTAAAGATTTTAATTTGTTCACTATGTTAAAGTTACATTTAATTTTTTTTGTAGCACAGTAATAAATTTATACTAAACTAAACATCGGCGCAATAACCCTAGTAGGATAAAGCCTACGATGCGCATCTTCGTTTTCTTGACCGTGGGGCCGTGGCATATGCCCCGGTTAGGTGGTCAGTAGGGTGGGCAGAAAACACACTTTATTTTTTATTCATGTTCTAATAGCGCGGAAAGGGTGCCACTTGGGTTCAATAAGGACGGTGTAAAATATTTTTTCGATTGGATAATATCTTAGGCTCCCGCATCGCACTTAAAGTTCGAAAAAATGGATGACTTTTTTACAAAACAACAAAAAAACCAATGATTAAACTCTCAAATATTGTTCATGATTTTTTTATGAGGAACTAATATAGTTATAGACATAATGTTTCAGGTTCCATTCTTTTATCACTCTTGCTTCGTTAGATATAATTTTTTAATGTTCAAAGAAATCTTGTAAAGTTGTTTTTCTTGCATTTTTAAACAGCTAATAACTCTAGAACTGTACAACTTAAAAACCTGAAATTAGTCTCATTCGGTTCGTAAATTTTTTGTCTTTGATTTGATGTGCATCATGGCCATCATTTTCAAAAAGTTTTTTTCAAAATTTAAAAAAAGTGAAAAAAAATTTATTAAAAAAATTTTTTTTTAAATTTTTTTTGAAAAAAATTTAAAAGCGTTTTGACTCATAATATGAACATTACTACCAAATTTCAAGTTGAAAATAAAATTTAATCATGTATAAAAAAATTAAGAAATCCAAAATTTAGTCAAGTCCCTAAACAATCCCCAAAATTATACAGCAAGAGGGATTCACTCATGGAAAATTCATAAACTTGCTTGAGGGTGTTCATATGACTTAAAACATGTAAAAAATGTCACATAAATTGAAAATACGACAATTTACATAGTCGGTACAAAACCTTACAGAGCTAATTTTCAACATTAAGTTAATTCAATTTGCATGCATTACTGCTGAAAATTCCTAAGAATTATGTTTATATCTAATTGTTTTTACTTTTAAAAAGTCAAATAAAAGTAAAATAAAAGTTGTAGAACATAAAAAATTGGATAAATACATTTCTTAGGAATATTCAGTTAAAATTCATGCGATTAATTAACTTTAAGTTGAAAATTAGCTCTGTAAGGCTTTGTACCGAATATGTAAATTGTCGTATTATCAGACATTTATGTGACATTTTTTACATGTTTTAAGTCATATGAACATCCTCAAGCGAGTTCATGAATTTCCCATGAGTGAATCCCTCTTGCTGTATAATTTTGGGGATTGTTTAGGGACTTGCCTAAATTTTGGATTTCTTAATTTTTTTATACATGATTAAATTTTATTTTCAACTTGAAATTTAGTAGTAATGTTCATTTTATGAGTCAAAACGCTTTTAAATTTTTTTCAAAAAAATTTTCAAAAAAACATTTTTTTATTAAATTTTTTTCCCTTTTTTTAAATTTTGAAAAAAAAACTTTTTGAAAATGATGGCCATGATGCACATCAAATCAAAGAAAAAAAATTTACGAACCGAATGAGACTAATTTCGGGTTTTTAAGTTGTACAGTTCTAGAGTTATTAGCTGTTTAAAAATGCAAGAAAAACAACTTTACAAGATTTCTTTGAACATTAAAAAATTATATCTAACGAAGCAAGAGTGATAAAAGAATGGAACTTGAAACATTATGTCTATAACTATATTAGTTCCTCATAAAAAAATCATGAACAATATTTGAGAGTTTAATCATTGGTTTTTTTGTTGTTTTGTAAAAAAGTCATCCATTTTTTCGAACTTTAAGTGCGATGCGGGAGCCTAAGATATTATCCAATCGAAAAAATATTTTACACCGTCCTTATTGAACCCAAGTGGCACCCTTTCCGCGCTATTAGAACATGAATAAAAAATAAAGTGTATTTTCGGCCCACCCTAGTGGTCAGCCTAACTCGAGACCCCCAGTGTTTAGTTCCCTAGCACGCATGGTGCTCATTTTTATCGACCCACTGAAGGAATAAAAGGCGTTTAGCGTTTGAAATTTACAATTTTGAGCAATAACAATAACTGAGCTATAATACTGACCATTAACGTATATAATTATCCCTCTTAATTAAAAAAAATATGTATTTTATGTATATGTGAAACTTACTTTTGTAAGCCCATTGATATACCTAGTGGAACATTGATATAACTAGAGTTTCAAGAGTTCAATAAAAAATACTATATATAACCATTATTATCTACCAATATATATAATCTCAGTGACAGTAACAGAGTATTTCTTCTAGTTTACTTAGTTTATAAAAAACTGGATATTTGGCTAAATAGAGGGATAAAATTTTGTGTTCTTTCAACTAAAAAAACAAAAAACTACACAATAACACTGAAAAATTTGCAAATATGCGAACTTTTTATTTTTTGACCCCCTGAAAAAGTGCTATAGAAGGCTAAATAGAGCAATTAATAAACGAAAGATAAATAAACTAACACTCCATGAAACTGTTCAAAATTAATCAACATGGGAACTTCTCTGGAAAAAACTTCACTATCAGATATTTATCTTCATTGGAATTTTAATCGGTGTACTTTTCTTAAGACAAGAAAAAAAATCCCGAAGATGCAACTACTGTGTACAAACATATCCCTCCAAGGCCGTGCTTCATACCTTGTTGAAAAACTCAATCCGAGATTACAACAGAGAAAGCAGATACGGTTTCTCCTACTTAAGATCGGTAATTGATTATGGATCTTCCTCCATGTTATGGGTGGAAGAAAAAGTGAAACCAGCGGGGAGGAGATTCAAAGATGTCTTGTCGAGACCATTATCTCCGCTCTAGTTGTCCGCATGAATTTGGCGGTGAGGGATTTTTTTATCCTCTGGTCTTCCATTCCTTATGGTTCATCAGCCACAGAATATATTTAGAAGATCATCGGAGTAAACAAATTCGATGTTGAGTTGCTGGATTTGAATAAACAGCTGCTGCCAAATCGGTTGAAAAACGGTTCAATTCCGTTATATGTCCCGTTAGGTATCGCCAAGCTGTTTTGGTTGCAAAATATTAAAATACATCCAAGTTTTTATGGTTGTCATTGATATGACCTGAGAAATTTATGAAGAACTGCATGTTGAACAAACCACACCTTATGAAGTTTCCTCTGTACGGCTTTTTTTCTGTTAGTTTTCTTTTTTCGTGATATTTCTAACCTTTGGCGACCAAACGAGCTTGGCGAAATTTAACCGGACAGATAACGAAGTCGAACATAAAAAATCGCTGGGTGTCAAATAAGTTTAACGGATATAAATAAACGATTGTATTTAAATACAAAATTTTTCCGCTATATGTCCCATTAATTATATTTTAACTATCTTTGAATGAATAAAAACCAAAGGATATGGTTGACTATGTTGTAAAGCTTACAATGTGTACTAAATAAAATTGTAAATACATAATCGCAGAATTGAAAATAATACAAAGCTTTAATTCTACCAATAAGGTTTTGATGTGTTTCACCACTATTAAAATGTTTTATATAATATCCCTGGACAATTTGGTGAAACCTCTCTATATACTATTTGTTAATAATAATTTAAAGGTTTTTTTAATGTCTGGCACTTATGTAAATCCTTCCAGTCAGAGAGTGATAAATATTTCCATTGATTCCTAAAATAATTTAGGAATTAAATTAGGGCAGTCGGGACCGAAAGGGTTAAAAGGTTCTTTGACGTAAATAATGTTCGTAACACGAGTCCAATTTCCAACTCTGAGGCCCAATAAGCTGTCTGTTGACCTCCATTGGTACCCCAACTTCTAAGATTAAAATACCCCCCACATTAAAAGAAAGTTCAATAGGTTGAAAACTACTACGATTGAAATTTGGGAAAATAAAATATCCAAGATAATTTATTCACTTCCTCGATTTTGTTTTCCGTTTCATGCATTGTGCGTGTAAGCAGTGCCCATTAACCCGGGAAGGACTAGCGGGACCGTATGGTACCGGCAAACAGCACTACGAAAAAACGGCTTTTTTCTACCAAAATACTTTTATTTTTTCATTCTGACGGTAGATATCACTACTACATGGACCAAACTTTAGTAAACAGCAATTAAATAGCTAATTATTTAAATAAATTATTGCTTAATGGCTTAATGAAAAACGAGTTTTCAAAACTGGCGAAAAAATGGGTCGTCGGAAAATGTAAGTGCAATTCATTCATACCTAAAACTAGTGAATGGATTAAATAATGGTAAATTATTATTTATAATTGTATTATGAAATAATAGCCCAAATTTGGAAAAGATTAAATAATTTTAAGGTAGACAATTTTGGTATAGAAATCTTGCGGTACCATATGGTACCGCTAGGCTTTTACGCTACCAAATAATACTAATATTTTGAAGTAGTGTATTTTTTATTTCAAGCGTTTTACATGTTGTAAAATCAATTAATTTTTAAGGTTAAACCTATAGAATAATTTTTATGCTAATAACCTATTGAATTTATTGTGTATTTCCCATAATTTTAATTTTTAAGGCCAATAATTCTAAATTTAATGAGAAAAATTTCATATTATAAGTGATTGATTGGAATATCCTTCTATACAATGGTATTATTTTATGCAAATCATCAGTATAATGTTCATAGTCTTCAACTAAACTATAGACACAAAATATAAAATATGGTTTATGGAATTTTAAAGCATAAAACTTATGTTTTTTAACAAAATTCCTATTTTTACACTCATTATGAGGGGAAAATTGGTAAAACTATCAATTCCTTATCATATCAGCTTACCTCGTGGTATAAAAAGTTTGTCTATCACCTTTCGACTAGTGTGTACAAAATTTATTTCTTGAAATAAATTAAAAATTTGAATTTTAAGAGCAAAACATAACTACTAATTGGTATAATGAGAGTAATATCAACTATTTAATAATTAATTTGTCAATCATCATTGCCTAAATTGTAATTTTACTTGTTGTTTTAGTTAAAAATGGTAAATAAAGTGATAAAAGTGTGATAAATTTCTTATTTTGCCTTTGAAATCCCAAACTTATAAGAATATGTATGATGCACAAAATGGTAGTGTAAGAGCCTAGCGGTACCATATGGTACCACCCTATTCTAACTAAAATAATTAATTTGTTTTTGAATAAATGGTTTTAGGCTACTTCAAGATATGTCATAAGCATACAGTAAAGAGGAAAATTTAATTTGAGAAAAAAAATTAATTCAGTCTTTCCCGGGTTAACTATTTCACATTTCATTATCATTTTCCAAAAAAAAAGTCTAAAAGCTTTGCGATGTAAAGCCAAACTGTAAACCCCGCTCTATGCAGATGATGCATCCTCATGCAAAGAGGGAGCATCCGCCTTAGTAAACTGTTTTGGCGGGTTAATTGAACCTAATAGATCGGAGCTTAACTGGAAATCCTCTGAGGCATGCCGCTTCTCCTGAAACTTGGTGGATTTGATTTGGGAGGGTAGCTTTATAATCACTCGCAATCAGATACTGAAGATCATTAGGTAAAATTTTCTCAATTAAAACTTTCTAGTTCTGTGTAACGTGAATGACGCGAACGTTTAAACTTTTAACATGGGTGAAAAGAAAGTCCCTAATTCAATCATGGATTATACTGGAATATCTCTCCTTGTCACTCGATGTTCTTAAAGATCATTAAGACTTAACACGTTTGAGATTTATTATAATTAACATTTATTTATAATACTTGGAATTTCACTCTTTCTTCCTTTTCTATGCAAACTAACTATTTACAGGAGTGAATCACTCAAAATAAACAGTCGAAGTGAAACACACAGCGTGAAAGAGTCTTTATAATAATTAATTTTATAAATTTAGAAATTAAGTTAAGAGTAAGAAGTATTAAATAAGAAGTCATTAAATAATTGCCATATCTTATGTTATCCAAATTTTTGATGATCGTTTTTAATTTTTTTTGCTTATTCCTATTTTCATTTATTTTTAATTATGATGTGAAATTGCGAGTGAAATTTAGAATAGAATAGAATTTATTATCACAAAGATATACAAAAATATAACACAAGGAATACACACTTAAAAACGAAAGACAAAAATGAGGACAAACACAGACATACATACAAAAATATGTAAATAGTTATGCAAAAGAGCTCATAGCTCGTTCATGGTACTAGGACTTAAAACTTCTTTGCTTTGGCACCGAAGCTGCGCTGACTCTTGGTTATATTAAAAATTCTTCCACGATTTTTATGGATGTTATTTTTATTGGGAAGGAAATACACGTCACAATTTGATGCACATCATTTTTCACAGTGTTTCATTAAAAATGTTGCTAATTTTTATCTTTTAATCTAAACACTGAAATACAAAAAGTATAGTGATATTTTGCAGCATGCAAAGGATATAATCTGCATCCTATTAAACTATGTTCATTTAGATATAGACGCCTGAGGCGTAATGTATTAGAAGCAGTTACTATTGTTTTTGAGCATTTTTGATCCTGCTTCAGGGGCCTATTCTAAATGAACAGACTATAAGACAAGACCCTGCAAAAAAACTCACCCACATAAAACTCAACCATCAATAAATTATCTCTCCCTTTCTTTCTCTTTTCTTTCCATGTTTTTTATCTCTCTTTCTCTCTTCTTTCTATGTCTTTATATCTCTATTTCTAACTCTTTTATTTCTCTTTCTTTACTATTTTCTTTCTATTTTTATCCCTCTTTCTTTCTCTCTTCTTCTCCTTTATTTCTCTATATTCCACTCTTTCTCTCATTTTCTTATCTCACTTTTCTCTCTATCTCCAAATAAAGCAAACCTTATAGGTCTATATCACACCAAACAGACAATGATTTACCGCAACTGGAACAAAGACCTTCCGCGATAAAAATAACACTCGTCCGCCTGAAAACCAAAACCGCCGGTTTTCTCTACAACCCCCAACCATCCTTCATTCATTCATTCATCCGTCCGAACCCCGAATCAACAAGTGTCCAGCGGATGAGATGAGGTTAAGTGATAAAAAGAATCATGCAAAACCTCATCCTTGCCCCCGGGGCAAATTCTAGGAGGGTGTTGGTTGCCCCACATTCGGTTTTTACGAACAATTGAAAAGGATCGGATGAATTATAGTTTATCGAAGGGTTTGTTTGAACAGTCATCGGGAAGTACTGCCTCCTTTTTAGTTTTCACAATGCTTTTTTTGGTGTGATTTCGAATATATGCTTCTCACGTTCCCTGCCTTATTTAATAAAGTGGATAATTGTCCTTTTATCTTCCGCCGATTTCGGGGTTTTCTTTTGTCTTAGCGGTCAGTATGTTACTTGTAGATCTTACTGAGGAAGTCGACGCCGAAGTTCGGGGGAAAGGTTTTTAAAGAGGATGCCAGGGCTTGGTTGGTTGGTTTACACCACGGCCGGCATGCGGCCCAGAATTCATGTCTTAAAAGTATTTTTTTAAACTAAACCGAAGGCGAGACATATAATTTTGTCCTGGAATGAAACCTTACCTCTAGCGGCAGTTTTAAGGAACGAAGTGGTTCAAATCCGTCAGTCCCGTTAAGTATCCCCAAGTTGTTTTTGGCGCCAAATATTCAAGCATCGACAAATTTTTACGATTTTTATTAATATATTTTCATGTTAGTCGGGAATTTTTCTGATATCTTTCTAACATTTGGCATTTAACACAGCTTGGCGATATTTAACGGGTCAGTTAATGGAATGGAACAGAACAAGCTGAAGTAATACCTCATAGATTTTAGTGACTCGAACACCATTCAGCACGTGTTTCACGATATTAGTAATATTTAAAAAACATAAATGAGAGAAAGGGATTCAGTCCCCAAATATATTTACTTCAAAACCAATACAAATACAATACCGATTCATATATAGAAACAACAGCGCGGCTATAAAGTTTCTCCGCAAGGCTATCAAAAAAGCATCGTTCCAAATTGTCCTCGCGTGATTTAATGTACCCTAAGAATCAAACGAGAATGCGAGCACCGAAAAATCGGTCGTTCTACAGCAGACGATATAGAACAACGGCCATATCTCGTCGATATACGACTTCAGGCTCGGATGGCACAATGGAAGCACAATGGGGAATGGCGTTTTATAACCTCGGCTCTAAGGAACGGCTTCTGCCTCAAGGTCGGCGGTAGCAACTCACGAAATTTTTTGAACAATACGTGACTGGGGAACAACAATAAAATTATTAAAAGCCTTTTCGTGAGCTATTTGATTTACTTGTTTGTCAATTGGCTCGGGGTAGAGGATGGATATTTTCGTGTGGTCTGCTGGGGTTGAGTTATTCCACGAGGGTGTCTGACAGCAAAATGGAACAAAACATGCGAAGACAACGGACAATGCGATGCAGATCGTTTGCGTAAATGTTTTACCCCGCAAATGTCGTTTGGCTAGAACTTTATTGCTTTTCTTAAATGTTTTGGAGTCTTTTGAGATGTATCGATTACTCTATATCGTTACGGTTTCTTGACATGAAAATAACGTTTTGGTATACTGTTTGTATGATTCGAAAGGTGCCGTCTTTTATTTAAATTTGGTTCAGTGCCCCGCCTATTCTGAGAGTTAACCACTGTGGTAGGTCACACAACTTGAGTTTTGTGATAAAATACCCATGCAGTCATTTTTACAGTGAAATATTTGTATGACGACGCTGTTTATCATATCTATCCATGGTTTTAATGGCAAAATGCCTTCAACGATAATTTGTCAAAAATATTTTTCTGTGTCCCTGTATAATTTTCATAAACATAAAAATCTTACTGTCTTACCATGAATAAAAACTTTTCAAACGACCTCTTATTTTAGATCTTTAAATTATAAATATAAAAAGAAAAAAATGATAAGTTTTCCAGAAGCATTTAAATCAGTAAAGATTTAAAAATTAAAATTGTGTTAATTTAAGTATTTACACATTCAAATATTTGAAATATTTAATTAGTTTTATGATTATACTAATAGTTAAATTTTTAAAAAATATTTTGGCATCAATACCTGCAAAAGTTACGTTTGTGTGTAAAATTATGTTAAGTTTAATTATGTGGCATATTAGAGAGTTATTTAAAAGGTTTGCTATATTTTAATGAAACATCGCCGTATATTTTTAACATAACTCTTTCATTACGAACTATGTTTGTTGAATATGATATTCTATAAAAATATTATTCGTGACTCTAAAAATGATGCCCAAAAACGAAAATGACAGAAAAGGTCATTATAATTCTTGTATAGCTATCAACATAGTTGAATGTGAACGATTTAGAGATGTAATCTCTACACACTTCACTTGACTTTGAATAATAGTCCGATTCCCGGGTACAAAACAATTTAACCGAACCGTTTTTCCTCATTGAAATGCAAATCATTAACCCTAACAAGGTTCTATCACGCTATGTTCGAACCAATCCAATAAAGCTTCCAAAACTATAGGCTGATCATTCCTTAAATTATTTTGTGAATGATAGTTAATATAACTGCAATGCTCTGTTCTTGAGAAAGGTTGCATCCTGTTAAAGGTAACGTTGAAGAATGAAGTTTATTGTTCCTATGGTTGCGTGATAAACCAAAGCGTGCTGAAAACCGCCATATTTAGTAACTAGACAAGTCAAGTAACCATTAAATTGATTCATGAAACTCAAAACAAAGAAACTATTTTTGAATTGAATACATTAATGTTCTATGAAATAATAGAGAGTAAGGGATTAAAAAGGAGCTTTTAAGCCATTTATTTAAGTTTAAAAGCATCGTAAGTCGAAATTAATTCTGGGATATAAAAGATTCATTTTGTAAACTGTAATTTATCTTAAGTAGTTTATTTAAAATGCAAATTTCGTGTATGCTGGTTTAAGATATATTCTTTTTTTTTGTTTTGAATGCTTACATAACCGTAAATTTGGGCATTTAACCAAAAACTAGGGTATATGCATTTCTTATAAATAGATACTTTTTAATGTATAATACTTTTACGAATACGGACTTTCATTTTTAATATTTATTTTAAATATTAAAGTGACTGTATTTTAACAGAGTAAAACTTCACTGCTTACGTCAAATCACCACATTACGCTATGAAAAAAAAATCCAAAACACGTCAATCAATAAACATTTATAATTTTCCATCTATCATCATCGGGGAACAGCATAATATACAGGGTGATTCAGAAATAATCATCAATAATTGGAGGGGAGGTAGAGGGGCCCTAGACAAGCATATTTCGAATAGGGATGGTGGGGCGCAGCCTTACCGTTAAAGAGCTAGGACCTAATGTAGTGCGAGAGCGTTTCAAAAGGCCGTTTTTAGAAGGCCCGTGTGACGAAACAAAACATAATAAAATGAAAAAATCTATTGCGTGAGGTAAGGAAGTATCCCTACTACTTACATTATGAATTCGATAGAATTTGAACCATTTTCTAAACCGTGGAGTGAGTTTCAAAAGTGCAATATTAATCTTTTAGTCAAATAATGGAGTTCCCTTAATGGCATTTAGAAAAATGATAATCAGGGAAGGAATTTTCAATGATCGTAACATTGATCCTTCTAAAAACGGCCTTTTGAAACGCGCTCGCACTACATTAGGTCATAGCTCTTTAACAGTAAGGCTGCGCCCCACCATCCCTATTCGAAATATGCTTGTTTAGGTCCCCTCTACCTCCCCCCAAATTATTGATGATTATTTCTGAATCACCCTGTATAAATAAATGGATACATAAATAAAACAGAAATTATAATTCACATCTTAAGCTGCTAAAAAATGAAACTGGATTAGTATAGAAGAATCCACTACTAGTAAAGAAATAAAAATGAATTTAAAATATTTATAATTAACATTCAAATTCATTTTTACCTTTTTGGAAAACTTTTATGGTTTTAAAATCCATAGCATTAAAATTATATTAATAATATATAATTAATGAATTTTGCAAGCATAATGCAACTATATCAGCAGTCAATCACAAAAAAATTTGTTAAAAATATTAATGTATACCTTAATGCTTCCAAGTGATTCTACTCCATATCCCTGTCCCAGGTAAACCTTTAGGGCCATTAACCTATCAACTGGTCAGGAAACTTTAATCCCTTCTTCATTTATGAACCATTACAGTAGATTACATAGTTGAAAACATACGGTTACACTATAACATTAAAGGCTTAGGTGTAAGATGACCTCGTATTAGTTTTGGCAGTTGAAAGGCCTTGCACCGATTTCAGTACCTTTGCAGGCACGAACGAAAAGGCATCGGAATAATATTTATCAGATTAAAAAGGCTTATATTAATTAAAGAAGATCCCATGAGATAAAGGTAATCTTTAACACTAAAGAAGCCGGCATAGTATACCTTCCTACTGGAATAGATTAAACCCTTAAAACAATTGAACTGTATGTATTGTATAACCTTTCTACTTGCTCATTATGAATCTAATAATAAGCACCTGTATATACTGATCGTATTACTGTGACAATAGTGCGACGTAGTAGATATACATTGCCATTTGAAAATGACTTATATAACATATTGTCTAATCTTGGCTTGTCTAATCGTGTTACAGATTGTAGCAATTAGTAGGTATATTTTTATGGATGAGAGTGAAATGGAGATTTTATTACGCAATCGTTTAATTTTGTATGGATCTATAAAAGATCTTACTTGTATTTGTAGCAAACATGCTATTACTCTGTTTATTTATTACTGACTACTATTGTACTTATTACTGTTAAATATCTTAGAATAGAAATGGTATTTAGGTTACATACATCACATTGAAATGAAAACGGAGGTAAAAGCTTAATTTACTTAATTAACTTTGCTCAATAAAATTAGTTTTAGCATTACAGTGCTTTTTAAAACACAATTGAAAAGTATTTTCCTTAAGAGTGATAAAAAAATCCTAATATATTTTAATATTATCTAAAAGGGTTAAAATAATAAAAGGGAACCTAACTACATATTTAAATTTAAATTAATATTGATTAAGCGTAGTAGATTGAAAATAATATTTTTTTCTATATTTCTCTCCATTCAAGGAAAATATTTCACTCCTAATCTGTAAAAAATTCTTTCCATTAACACAATTATTTTCTAGAAACAACTTTAAATTCTCATTTCGTTCGTTTTAAAATCCTCAAAACGTTTCTATAAATAAACCTTTCTACAAAACATTTCTCTTACTTCTCACCCGCCACCTAATAATCCCAATAAACATCACAAAATCCATCCATCAAATACGATATTTTCCATTCATATTCTTTTAAACGCTTTCTCTTATACACGATTCATTCTTTTATCTTCAGGTATTAATATCTTCACCTCAACCCAAAAACCACATTAAAATTCCTGTTAAAAAATTTCCTATTCATCATCACCCTACGCTTTCCCGTTTCTTCCGATCCCATAATAACAATAAACAAATTTCACCTCTGCCTTAAAAGGCTGCTCCATTAAAATCACCCGACAAGAAATAAATAAATCCATTCTGTCTGTGTAAAACGGGGTTGATTATTTTCTTCCACCATCCCCATTTCGATAGGAATCGGAGCTGGGTGCCTAGGTATAACATCGCATTACAAATTTTTTCGTATATTTATTGCAAAAAATCAGAGTTTCCCCCCTTCAGATCGTGACTTGGAAGTAGTACGTAGTTGAGGCCGGCTGATTTAGAAAAAAAAAGGTTGGGAACTGGTAGACGGGTCATCGGAGGAGTAGTAGCCTCCAGTGGTGCAGGTTTCGGCGCTTTGTGAGATAAGATTTCGAACTGCCTTGTTCAATGACGAGTGAGATTCGTACTGCAAGAAATCAGATACATTTTCCAATATAAAGACAAGTTCATGTTCTTCTTACTTAAAAACTATTTAAGGCCTTACAATCCAATACATACGTCCTCTTAAATGCATTAAAATTGTATTATCGTACATAATTTAATTTTATAGTGGAATATTGGACTATCATACTTCAGTATTGCACGGGGTTTTTTATTGTTTTTATTGTAAGCAGATTTTAGTGTAACGTTGGATGCTTTAATAAGGGCCAGTGAAAATGCTGACTAATTTTATCCCAGGGTCACTAAATTTGGGGTAGGCTATATTATTTTGTTGACTGTACAATCGCAGTTTGCTTTGTAATTCAAGTTATACGGTGTAAAAAAGTGAGTCATGCAGAATAATGTATCGTACTTTTTTTAGCTCTGGTATTGTATTAGTATAAGACTTTCTAAAGTGTGAAGAAGGATAAAAATAATTGTAAATGAAAATTAAACATTGAACTATAAGAGGAACTGCAAGAAGTTTCTTATGAACACTGTGTATTAAGGGAAAACGTTAAGATTAATTGCTTTTAAAAACGATCAGTACTTTTTAGCTTAATGCAAAAATAATATTTTTGTAGCTGTAAATTATTGATTAGTATGGTTGGAAATAGCTTTTAATGGTACTCAATCAATATTTACAGTTAAAATGCTACGAAACTGTTATTTCATTGATTTAATTTCAATGAATCGGTGTAATTGTACTCAAGAAGGTCTAGAAACTTCTTTCAAACAATTAAATTGAGTGAAAACTAAACACACAGATTTTGAGATTTATTAGCACCCAATTTTCCTACAAGAATTTTAATATTTCATTAGTGTTGAAAAATGTCTTATTTTAGTTTAATTACTTAAAGTTTTTACTATTGTCATAGAGTTTATATTAGTTACAGCACCTAAAGCTTTGCGATACAATAACCATAAAATATTGTTCTACTCTTCTACTCTTTTCTTACATTAAAATATTAATATAAAAATCTTAATATTTGTTCAGTGTGGTTATAATATGCCATCATAGAAAAAATCTTACAACATGACCCACATACGAATACATCACAGATAAGAAAAATAAAAAATATAGGTTATACCACGGATATGAAGCACTCAAAAAAAACTTAACCAAACGTGATGCAATCAAAAAGATTTCAAACAAAACCATCAGCAACACTAAACACAATTGAGTACTAAAACCCAAAGGCTAACAGCGGTTGAATCTCAATTCGAATTTATCTTTTTGGACAATGAATATCCGATGATTGCCGTTACCCTAGGCTATAGAAGTGCCACTTGCTCGATTTGAAGTGTCTTCTGCATATACAATGATGTCCATAGAGAACCTTTCGTCTTCAATGGATCCATGTTTCACAGGAAGACAAGTTACTAGGGATCAGGGTCGCCAATTAGGACAATCGGTTCCATGTTTAATGTATCAAGGTCTGTGCTGAAGACACACTCGTGGCACACTTTACATCTTAATGAGTATAAAATCAAAACGAATTAAGAAGATTACACATGTTAAGTTGTATTTTATGAGAACGCTGTTTCGAAATAAATGAAATTATATCATGAATGAAAACGCACTGTCATGTTTTTCAACCCTTTGTCTCAAAATGAATCGGGAATCTTCCCTATATTCTCTTCTCAAAAATTTGACATTTGATCGTTAATTTTTTTATTGTATTCGTGTTTTTTTACTTGAATTTAATAAAGTTTTGACTAAAAATATTTATTTTTTATACCTTTATAAACATTTATGAGAGTGATTTAAGACTTTGATCTGAATTTTTTTTTATTTCATATGTTATTCAAAGTTTTGATTTTAAGTACTAGTACAAGGAACATCCATTTCATTTCTATTCTTCTAACATATTAGATCCTACTCCTTAAAGTATCTATAAAATCCCAAATAACTTGTTCAAGTAGTAAAACTGCAAATTCCCAAGCTATTATTTTCAAATTACTACCATTAACTAGCTATTGACGTAGAGATGAAAACGAACACTACACGTATGCATGCTAATTACTTTAGTTTATCAGAACCAGAACTTTGTACTTCAATTAACTTTTATTTTCAAAGTAATTTAACCGAAACAAGTTTAGTGTGTTGTATAAATTTTATTACCTTAACGAAACATTTAAAGATTGGAATTGTGTTTACAATACAGGAAACACAATTCCAATCTTTAAATGTTTCGTTCAAGTAATAAAATTTATTACCGAAGGTATTGATAGTGAAGTGCCTCCAGCTGTAACAATTACTTAACCGATTATTTCTTACTTATTTTTTTGTATAAAGTATTTTATGTCGATAAGTTTCCATTTATTATAAGTTTACATTTTAAATCTTTGATGCTTAAAAGATATAATGCTATTTATCTTTTATGCATAAAAATAAATCCATAACTTTATTTCATGATATGTTGTATTATATATTACGGTGAATGTCCGAAATTGGAGAATGTCGACATTCACCGGTGAATATCGACATTCCCCAAATTTCGGACATTCACAGTAACATATATAATCTTTAAAATACTTGTTCCTCCTATAAAATGAAAAGGAGAAAGTTAGATAAAAATAGAATTTCTCCTTATACTTCTTTTAAATGTTTACGAGCTATTTGAGTATCTTCAATAAGTTCTTAAAAAAAGTGGTGACTGTAATATTCGACTAAAAATATTTCGCTAATAGATTTCCCCTAATTCCTCACCAACTGTATTTTTCGAGACATTTGTAACTGCCTCCCTCTTAATTTGAGTTGCGCTCATTATGAACCGCTGTGTGGTAGCTCTGTCTCTTATTTGACCTCAAACTCATGTTTTTTTGAAAACATAGATGACACTAATTGCCAAAGAAACACAGTTTTTGAAAGCCGATTGTTCATAAACCAGAGACAGACGTCAACTTAATGGAGACCAACAATGCAATTAGGTTTCTTTTACCTCCAGTCACATCGATGTCTTCATTATGGATTAATCGTAATCGAATTCTAATTGAGGAAATGGGTCCTGGCTAGGAAGATCTTTTTGGAAATTACCGAAAAACTTTAAGTAATGTTTGCTCATCCGACTTTGTTACAATCTGTTTATGTCGAAAATACTTTTAATTTATTTAATATTTAAATACAATAATACAGGTGTTTTCTTGTCCTCCTTTATGTCCTTTTTTTTAATAATTACACAGATTTATTATATTGGGTAAAGAAGTAAATGTAATTGTAAAGGGCATATTTTTTTTTCGAAGATAACATTTATTCCTTATAACATTTGAAATGAAACTATTTTTACGAATTTTTATTCTGTATAGGTCAATTCCACGCGAAAGTGGACATGAGAATGTTTTTAAAACTTCATTTAAATAAATGTTTTTTTGGTTCTAACCGATAGACTATGACCAAATTTTAAAAAATAACAAATTGAATTAAATATTTTGAGTTCATATAGTTTTTATAGTTAATTACTTTTGACTAAAATTGAAAATGAAATATTGATATATATGTCCCTTTGTCATGTCTGTCACAATTTTAAAAATTATTATAGAAAAATCTTCTATAAAATTTGGAAATTTCAGTGTTTTTTTTACTGAACTTACCTTTATATAAAGTTGTAAAAATTCTTTGGACATGAAATACATGCCAAATCAGAGCAATTGAGAAATAATTAAGGGTCTCTCAAACTCGTGTCTTTTTCGTGTCATGTTTGTCAGAGCGTATTTTTCTCTCATCAACTAAAAGATTTTTTATTCAGAATAATTATTTTTTGCCATTTAGGAACCTTTCATATCTATGCACCAGCACACCAAAAAAAATAAGATAAGTTAATATTAAGTACTTATTTGAAGCCAAAATGTTGTCCGATGTCATGTCTGTAACAGAATGGAATTGACCTATAGTATAATGATAGAAATTACTTTAATAAGAATATAGTTTATTTATTTCTTTTCTTCATACTTAAAATATTATAAATTTTTATGGTAGAATTTGGGAGAATTTTTTCTTCTTATTTTCTAAAGAAAGTAAAAATTTAGTAAACTTTTTTATCTTATAAGTGAAAGTTAAGTGAATGGAATTAGGAATACTTAAAATTTATATCCTATATTGAATCTCCATTTTTTAATATAACTCTTGATAATTTTTCTATTATCTCTTTTTTATCTATGAATTTTAAAACTCATAATATTGAACAGAAAACTGATGCGTTTATTACTAAAAAACCTAGCTTCTTCTATAAAGTAAAACAATTTTTAAAGATGCCATCAGAAATTTCTTTAAAACAATCACTTTCTAACTGTTCCTTCCTGCTTGGCAAGTCATTCGTATCGAAAAGGGTTGTTTCTTACAGGTTCTACACTTCTCTGTTATTGATGTGATCTAATATCAGGATTATGTAAATAGAAGAGTATCAAAGCAGGCTAGTTTACGCATTGCAGGATATCCTGAACTTGAATGTTTGTAAATCCTAAAATAATATATTATACAATGATGTAAAAATATGACCAAAACAGAAAATCTGAAAATAACACTTATTTTAAATTAATAACATACTTTTTTCTTTTAGTATCCTAAGAAGCTTGATCCTTCTTATAAGAATAATATTATCAGAATGTGGATTTAAATTCTAAATTTTACTAACACAAAAATACAATGATAAATTGCAAAATTCTGAGAAAATTGTGAGTTCTAAAGTGATATTTTTCGAATTATTGTAGTTCATAAAGTGCTTATAAACTTTAAAGTTGCAAATAATATGATGGAAATAACAAAAATGATATTTTAGTTTTTAAAAATTATACATAAAATTAAATATCAAATTTAAAAAATGATATTTCTGATGTTTATATTAATGCGTAAGTATGTAGCCCATACATAGTCCTTAAATTATATTACAACAAAGAATCTTTCAAAGGAGGGATTTTAGAGTAAGTGCTTATAGTATAATTTTTGAAGTTGTTAGAAACATTTCCAACTAAAAAAATATGTTTATGATAGTTACTTCAGTTAAATAGCTTATCTAGGTTATTAAAAAATGGAGCTTTTACCAATAAAATAATAACACTTCAATTACCCCAGACATAATAAAATTTAATAACTTATGATAAAAAGCATGAGATAATTTCTAAATACTAATTTCCCTGCTAACTTCAGTTTCATTTTTAAAAATATTTCTGAAAATTGTTAGCTTCCATTTTGAAAATAGGTATTCTATAATATAAAAAGTCATATGGAAGAGACTAGAAACTTTTAAGCACAATTACACCCCTGATATTCGTTTCTCAAACCGCAGATGTTTCTATACGGAAGTGAATAGGGGTCACGAAAAGCATATTCGCTGCTGAGAATGCATTACTATTGCACAATGCACAGCGTGCATTCATCTTTCTATTTAAACACCTGAATTTCCCACTTAAAATATTCAAAATCTTGCAGAAGTTGTCGAGATAACTTTTTTGGATAAGTGGCTACGTTGGATAAAATGATTTTTATAGAAGAGGCATTTATATTTTAATTAATTAAATATAGTGTGATCACATTAGTCCAAGATTGAAATTAGTATAACAATATCCGATTGATAATAATAAACGGTTCTATAACTAAATGTGGCAAACAGTGTAACACAGAAGTGTTTGAATTAAAATCACATGTGTGTAGTCCTAATTTACGTATTTAAAACTGTGTTCTAGTATGTACATATTTTGCAACTTAAACATTCTTAAAGAAAAGTATAAGAGCGAATCATTTATCGCAACTACTCCTTTTGTATCTCTAACTTACGCATTAAAATTGGCCTTCCAACGTAGTAAACAGGAAAAAGTAGGTTTTTAAATTGATTTCACCAATTTTTTTTAACATTAAACGAATTACTGATCACATAGAGTGATCACGCCCAGTCAATTTTGATGGCATTATCCGATTGATAATATTAACCGTGATCACATTAAGCGGATTCAACTGTATCTAAAAACTTGATACCTTGAATTTATTTTCAGTTCCATTCGATTTCAAAATATAGAGGTTATACTCTATTATTGTATTTGATAACTTTTAAGGAAATGGCCGCTGAATGTATTTAGGATTTAACTTTATTTATTTAAATTTATTTTATAAAATGTTCTGTATTTAATATATTTCCACTGTTATAATGAAAATTCTATACTTTTTTAATCAATTTACAGTAAATTAAGTGTATTTTTTATATAGCTCCTCTTTAAAATTTAAAAATCCAGATTTAGTTTTTAAAATTGTTTTGATACGTTTATAACACACACAAAACAAGCTCATATAGCTTTCCATTAACGTATGTATAAATTTTTAAAAATAACATAATACTATTAATTTGTATTTAGATTTAACTTTTTTGTTTGATTTTCGGTCATTATAAAGGTGAATAACACTAATATTATACAATGTTGTTTAATGGGTTTTGTCAATTTCATATATAAGATAAGCATATGAGGAAACGATAAACGAAACAACCAATTGAATAAATTTAGAAAAATAGTTTCAAGTTGTATACAACTAACGAGTCAAGTTTCCCACACACATACAAGTTTACTCAATGACCTTTTAGTCATATAATCAGGAGTGTTTGTCTGTAAAGAGCTTTTCCTTATTAGAATTTTCTTTAGAAGCACGGCACTAAAAAACAGGAAGAAAGTGAACATTCTTTATTAGTACTTTCAATGAAACGAGGTACTATTTGTCTTACCCATTCAATATAATTGCCAGCCACTGACAACCCCATAAAAGTTCTTTAACTCTTATCGGTTAGTCGTGATTCATCTATTTCTTTCCTGTGAGAAGAAAGTTACTGGCACTTGCATTGATGGAACATTCCAGCAACTGACTTGCAAGTCGGCCTACCTAAGTACACAGTTTTCTACTGTAGCATTTGGCAGTTACTGTCCAGTTTAGGACGAGCTACTAACAAGTCATTGAGGATAAAGTGCTGAAAGTAAAACTGTCTTATTAGACATATAAAGGGGCCTCATCTAAAGAGAAAACTTTTTTTAGGCTTAGGAGAGGTATTCGGAAATACAAACATATCTTTTAACGAGATTGCTTTTTCTTTTTATAAAAACTTATGATTGATTTGTAGTCTGTGATCAATGATTAAAATAATGAGGGTTTTTATAGTATTGGAAAGCTCTTCATCACATAATGGTACCTTGTTAGCTTTATAGATTCATTCTTCTTTGGAGTTTTTGCCTTTTTCACTTGAGACTTGAGGATTCTTTGTTATTGTGAAAAAATATTATGTGGTGTTTTATCTTCAACAGTAGTCATTTGAGGTCTTTTAGCACATTAATCCAAATCAATCAAAGCATTCTTTGTTTGCAGAAATAATGGCACCAAAGGGTTCAGTTTCTACCATTGTTACAGACAAATAGAGTGTCTTTTTCTTGACATGGCATTTTGTGTGATTCAAAAGATATTTTTTACGGGGGAGAAATAATATGAAAGGCTTTTATTTGATTCTATTATTTCTTTTGTTATGCTGTTATATTTTCTAAAAAACCTAATTATAGTTATTTTTTTATCCTATTCGTCCGTTGTAGTGACAAAGATTTGAGAGTACGAGTAATGATAGATATTGTTTGTTGTGCTAATTCTTGCTTCGTGTATGAACATTAAAAATTTTTTTTTCATACATGAAGTAAGAGTTGAAGACCACACTCTATTACTATAATACTTTTATATTAATACAGTTGGCTTCTTTAGTAACTGTTAAAAATATCTATAATGCGGGTGGGGATATATGTTACAGATGAATCTGTATCTTAGAGCGAAATGGTCAATCTCTATTTTACTTGTATTTCAGGTGAGATAAAACCTCTAAAATTTTATTTTTTAATCCGAATTTTTAAAGTTATAATTTGAAAAACTTTTATTGAATTAAATTAATTAAATTCAAATAACTTTTATGACTTCAAAAATTCAAATTAAAATCTAAAGTTTTAGATTATCTTTTCTTCTAAAAAAGAAAGAGAGGTAAGAGCCATTTTGGTTGGTTGGTTAATTGGTGTTTAATGGCCCATAGCAGGACATACAGGACCTTTTGAATCTTGAATCTGAGATATAGATTCAGTAGAGCCCCGATTATCCGCGGAATCGGGTGGCAAGAGTACCGCGGATAGCGAACCCGAAAAAAGACTAAAAATGAGGTGAAAACATGAACAAAATATTTCAGTATAAAAATTATGTTCTAATGTACAAAAACATGATATGTAAAACTTTTAAAATATGTACAGTACAGCAGAAACCTTTGCTTTAAATCTAAAAATTCGTATATTCAGTTCGTAATTTAAAAACTTTTAGTGTCACTCTCAGATAAATCAACCTACATACCTATGAACTGTGAATATCCTTATGTATCTTATATAGTTTTAAAAAGGTATAGTATAGTAACTAAACTAGGACCTACACATTGGAAAAATCTATCCCTAACTACGATATTCCAAATATTCAACAAATGTTTTAGTTAATACAGTATATAACTTTGATATCTTGAATCAAAAAGGATCCAAAAATAAATTCGAGTTATCAAGTTTTCGAGATAACAGGGTAACTAAAAAATAAAAAATTAATAAGAAATTGATTTCAAAATGAAAGTTTTTTTTTTAGAAAAAAAAAGGTTTTTGAGGTATTAAAGTTCGAAATAACGAGGTTTACTGTATGCAAAATATCACCTATTAAAGGTCCTTAAATCCTCTTTTTTAAAAATTGAGCTTAAAGGTTGAATTCAAGCAATCTTCGGTGCAAACTTAAATGTTTTCCTTTTACCTCCCGTTCCTGGGGTATAATTAGGGTAACAATTTCATCCAATCGTGCCGAAGGAAAAGAAAGTGTTCCGAAGCGTTCCCTCGACTTTCATGGCGTGAAGCATCCAGATTTCGGACCGGTTCAAGGCCTTCCTTTCGGGCAACAGGGGTGAGCTCGCGCCGTCGAATTTCAATCGTACACGCGTGAAGCCTTTTTCACCTCAGGTGGTAGAGAGTAGAGATATCTTTTTTTGTACACATGGGAGTTCAGATTTCGTACTGCCTTTGTTAATTCCAATTATTAATAAAAATAAAGATTTTTTCAAATACTTGACCCAAGAGATTCTCGCACGTTTTCGTAGACTGGGTGAAGGTATGTTGTTTATTAGGGTTTATAAGAGTTCAATCTTTTGTTGCTTTTTAGAAACGCCGTTTTATTTTTGTGTTGGTTTACTTTTGTCTTGCAGGTATTAAACAAATTATTGAATATTTAAGTTTCGCAGAGTATCTCAAAATTAGCTATTAGAAGGATAAATGGTTACTTTTTTTAGTGCTTTTATATTCGTTTTTATTCCTTCGTAATTAATTAAAAAAACAGAGGGGGTAACGATCTTCATGGCTTATATTTTACTTCATTCTTATGTCAAAATTAAGAAAAAAGGGGAAAAAATCTTGCATTTGCTGCATATTCAGTAGTAATTCTGAGATCAGTATTCTTGATTTTATATTGTTAGAAAGAAGAAAGAAATCTGTAAATTCTAAAAACACAAATAACAAGATATAATTGTTAACCTAAATACGAACCTGTTTACGAAATATTTTTATAATGCTGACTACTCCTTTTTATAAGGTGTGTGTGTGTGTGTGTGTGTGTGTGTGTGTGTGTGTGTGTGTGTGTGTGTGTGTGTGTGTGTGTGTGTGTGTGTGTGTGTGTGTGTGTGTGTGTGTGTGTGTGTGTGTGTGTGTGTGTGTGTGTGTGTGTGTGTGTGTGTGTGTGTGTGTGTGTGTGTGTGTGTGTGTGTGTGTGTGTGTGTGTGTGTGTGTGTGTGTGTGTGTGTGTGTGTGTGTGTGTGTGTGTGTGTGTGTGTGTGTGTGTGTGTGTGTGTGTGTGTGTGTGTGTGTGTGTGTGTGTGTGTGTGTGTGTGTGTGTTAAGACTTTTTAAATACAACATTAGCCTGTAATTTTCTCTATCAAAATAAAATTTCATCATATATGGAAAATATTAAAAAAATATTTTTTTATTTTGAAATCTTCTTAATCCATTATTTAACTGATATGTCTTAAGATTTTCTTTTAAATTACAATATTTTAGTTTAAGTTATTAGAAGTATAACGCTTTCTGTTTTTTCTAATGTTATTTTCTTTCTTTTAGGTAAGTGAATTTGGATTTATCTCAACGTCTGGGTTATTTATGTAAGTAAGTTGTTAAAATATATTATATAAGTAAGCAAAAATTTACCATCCCTTTTTTGTGAGCAATAAGCATCTCTTATATACAGTATAACCTTGTTATCTAAAAACCGAAGAGACCTGAAGTATTTCAAGATAGTGAGTTATCTAGGAAACGAGGAAAATTAGAGAAACACTTAAATTCAAGGGATAAATATTCTTCTCGAGATATGAAGGTTTTCAGGATATTAAAGTTTGAGAAAATGACGATATAATGTAGTACGCAGCAAAAAAACATGTCCATTCCTTCCAAAAAAGCGTCAAAAGTGCAGTTTTCTCTAAGAAGTCTGTAGTTTTTTTGTAGCAATAGGACTTCATCACGTAAGTCTGCAGTTTTTTTACAGCAAATTTGAATACATTCTAAAGGCATTTTAGTGGTCTTATAAAAAACTACAGAGTTTCTAAAGAAAACTGCAAATTCCATAAAGAAAACTGCAGACAAAATGTCCAAATTCCCTTTACTTTTTTGAAGAAATTTTGCTGATTTTTTTGCTGGGGTACTTAAAATGACACTGGAATCAGAGTTACAATCCATTTTAACAGGCGAAAATGATTCCATTTATGGCTACTTCGTGCTCCAAGCGACCTTAACAAACCTTTAAACATTCGCAGTCCGTGGGTTACGCTAATTATTCAATGACTACTCGAAAAAAAACAATAAGAGAAAATAACAACGTCCTCTTTAGAAGCTGTCATGGAGGAAAACTGCATCTCACGGGTTGGCGATTTTCTAACCAAGCGTTCACTTTCTCGAAAAAAAAGAAGAAAATTGCCGTTTCTTGAGAAGAACGAAGGCCGGTGTGTGTGTCGGCCACTGCTCATTTGAGTGTGAAAGAGAAACGGAAATTTGGGACCGTGTTTTCTCCGCCCTGCTGCAAATGTGTAGAGATTGCTTCGGACTTTACGAGTTGTTGCTAGATGATTTTTCTTTGAATGAACTTGATTGAAAAAAAAACGTACTCTCATGTGAATGTACTTTTAATTAAATTATGTAAGAATACAAAGGATTTTCTATAAAGAACATATTTGGATTTTTAAAATAGAGACGTAGTCTGAGTATTAAAATAGGTCTGAACTGAAGTAATATTTTGTGCAGTACAGCTAAGAAAGGGATAAAACAAAAGAAAGTGAATGAATTACTATTAAAATGGAAGTCTATGAATATGATTCTTTTGATTTATTGCCAAAAGACTAGTTTTCAAAACCAGTTCAGCTTTAATTTTATTATTAATTTTCTGTTTTATACACTTTAACTTAACCCTTTCGGGACGGGTGGCGCATATGTGTGCCGGCAGCGCGATGCTCTTACGGGCCGGGTGTCGCACGGGTGCGCCACCACTTAAAGCAGTGGTTCCCAACAGGTGGTCCGCGGACCACTAGTGGTCCGTGAGGCCATCGGAGGTGGTCCGTGAGAAGATTTTTTAAACATATCCAAAAATGTGTTGAAATTTAAAAATAGTTATCAATCACATTAAGTAGTAAAAAACAATAGATGAAATTCCAGGGTTAATAGATCAACGAGCGGACATTTCCACTCACCTAAACAATTATTGTCATTTTTAAAGTATCCCCGTCTTTAATGTCTTTTATACGAGGTATATTTTTAATAATTGGATATATAAAATATTGTCATGATAATTTTTCTTTGTTATTTGATTTACAGTTCCATTAAGATAAATATTAAGGATTAAGACTGTTTCCTGTACTATTCTGAAAAAATCAAACTTTACACCATCTGTGAGGAATATGCGCATTGAAAAAAAGGTTAAATTTTTGACGATTAATTTGGGAATAGGGATGGTCCGCACGAGGTACAAATTTAATTGAAGTGGTCCGTGGACATATTTGAGTTGGGAACCACTGACTTAAAGCATCCCACAGGACGGGTGGCACATATATGATACGCGGTGTAATTCTTAAAATTAATATTTTTAATTCTCGTTAGATGCCGCTGTATGTCTGCTACATAGATTTTATTCAGAAGCGAACATCATGACCTTCTTGCCCATAAATTATTTTGTATTTTTGATAATAATTTGTTTCGGAGAAATAGCGAGATTTATTTATGATGCATTGAGAACATGAGTAATGCGAATTTAGAGAACTTTCTTTCAAACTCTTAGTTAATATTAACTTATGTAACTGTTCTACCAGCCTCAATATACTTTTTTCATTAGTTCTTGATAGAAAAATGGATGTGTTGATGGTTTTACTATGGAGTATTGGTTTAGATTTCGGTTGCTCTCGGATAGAAATATTTATTGCTTAAACAGAAATCTAATATAATAAAAGTCAATGTGTGTGTGTGTGTGTGTATGTGGTTGCGTATATTTGTCTTCTATACAAATCCACAGTTTTCTTCCGATCTGCACCAAACTTGGTATATATACGTAAAAGAATCCCAGAAAAAACATAGGCTATGTTTCAAAGTTCTAGAATGACCCCTTGACCCTCTTTCGACCCTTTTTATGGTCATTTTGCTGAAATAGCTTTATTTCTCCTCCAGAAGAGATCTGTTCACCCCATTGTTACAAAAAAAACATAATGCAAAATAGCAAGTTTTTAAAAGAAAAATTAGATATAAGTCCAATTAAAAATTATAACTATGATCTAAAAACATAATTAAATGAAATTTAAAATTTTAAAACATGATATTAAGTATAGTACAAAATATTATTATTTGAGAGTAATTTTTAAATAAAAAATTTCATGGAATAGCATTGTTGTTAAAATAATCTCCATGGAAACGAGGATGAAAAATCAAATGATGATCATATTGTAGCTTTTAAGAAAGTTGGTTAACAGACCAAAAACTAGAGTTAATATTAAAAACCAGAAGAAATATTGTATTTTTGCATGAATATGTTATATTTATTATATTTTATACCAAAGATATAATAAAATCATGAAAATACGATTAATTAAGAGCTCTGATTGAGCATTTTAAGTGATTTTGGAAAGGTTTTTTTTATTTTGATTGGATTTTTATGGCACATGATCCACGTCAGGATATGATTTTGGGAAGAATATTTTTCTAATATTTTATTGTTTTTTATGGGAATCATGTGGTAAATTCAGAAATCGTTCAGAATTTAAAATGCTTGATTCGACAATTTTCACTCCTCAAAATATAGGCACAGATCCATCACGCCTCGAAGAGGGGGGCACTTTTCCAGACAAGATTCCCATTGGGGTAAAGGGGTCCTCCCCCAGAAAAAAATTAGAAATTCGACGTGTAAAAGTAGGGTTTAAACTCGCGTTTTTAGAAACGTTTTGAGTCTAAGGGGTGCACTTTTAAACAGTATTATCTTTACTTTTTCACCCAAAATGTTAAAATATTGAGGATTTCCTAAAAATTGTCACTGAAAATCCTCTGGTGGTACTAATAGGAGGTATGGGGGTCCTCCACCAGAAAAAAAAATTGGAAAATTAGACCAGTAAAAGTAGGGTTTTACTCATTTCGACAACCTTTTTGGCTCCCAAGGGGGGGGTGCTGTCCAGAGTGCTACCCCGTGGAAGGTAGAAATGAATGATTGATTTAAAAATTTTAAAGAAAAAATCTCCATCTTCACCCGTGCAAGGCCGGGCATGTCAGCTAGTCTAATATAATAAAATTGAATGTGTGTATGTGTGTGTGTGGGTGGTTGCGTATATTTGTCTTCTATACAAATCCACAGTTTTCTTCCGATCTGCACCAAACTTGGTGTATATACGTAAAAGAATCCCAGAAAAAACATAGGCTATGTTTCAAAGTTCTAGAATGACCCCTTGACCCTCTTTTGACCCTTTTTATGGTCATTTTGCTGAAATAGCTTTATTTCTCCTCCAGAAGAGATCTGTTCACCCCATTGATACAAAAAAAAACATAATGCAAAATAGTAAGTTTTTAAAAGAAAAATTAGGTATAAGTCTAATTAAAAATTATAACTATAATCTAAAAACATAACTTTAAATGAAATTTAAAATTTTAAAACATGATATTAAGTATAGTACAAAATATTATTATTTGAGAGTAATTTTTAAATAAAAAATTTCATGGAATAGCATTGTTGTTAAAATAATCTCCATGGAAACGAGGATGAAAAATCAAATGATGATCATATTGTAGCTTTTAAGAAAGTTGGTTAACAGACCAAAAACTAGAGTTAATATTAAAAACCAGAAGAAATATTGTATTTTTGCATGAATATGTTATATTTATTATATTTTATACCAAAGATATAATAAAATCATGAAAATACGATTAATTAAGAGCTCTGATTGAGCATTTTAAGTGATTTTGGAAAGGTTTTTTTTATTTTGATTGTTTTTTATGGCACATGATCCACGTAAGGATATAATTTTGGGAAGAATATTTTTCTAATATTTTATTGTTTTTTATGGGAATCATGTGGTAAATGCAGAAATCGTTCAGAATTTAAAATGCTTGATTCGACGACTTTCACTCATCAAAATATAGGCACAGATCCAGCACGCCTCCAAGAGGGGGGCACTTTTCCAGACAAGATTCCCATTGGGGTATAGGGGTCCTCCCCCAGAAAAAATTAGAAATTCGACGTGTAAAAGTAGGATTTAAACCCGCGTTTTTAGAAACGTTTTGAGTCTAAGGGGGCACTTTTCAACAGTATTATCTTTACTTTTTCACCCAAAATGTTAAAATATTGAGGATTTCCTAAAAATTATCACTGAAGATCCTCTGGTGGTGCTAATGGGAGGTATGGGGGTCCTCCACCAGAAAAAAAAATTAGAAAATTAAACCAGTAAAAGTAGGGTTTTACTCATTTCGACAACCTTTTTGGGTACCCAAGGGGGGGGTGCTGTCCAGAGTGCTACTCCCTGGAAGGTAGAAATGAATGATTGATTTAAAAATTTTAAAGAAAAAATCTCCATCTTCTCACCCGTGCAAGGCCGGGCATATCAGCTAGTCTAATATAATAAAATTGAATGTGTATGTGTGTGTGTGTGTCTTCTATACAAATCCACAGTTTTCTTCCGATCTGCACCAAACTTGGTATACCTACGTAAAACAAACCCAGAAAAAACATAGGCTATGTTTCAAAGTTCTAGAACGACCCCTTGACCCTCTTTTAACCGAATTTATAGCCGAAAACGCTTATTTCTCCATTTCTCTACCAGAGCAGATCTGCTCGACTCACTATTGTTAAGGAGATGAAAACCTTCAAAAATTGAATATTTTAACAGGAAAAACTCGATAATTGTCCATTTAAAAACTATATCAGATGTAAAAACACCAAATTAAATTCAAATAATTAATTTTGAAACGTTAGTTTCCCCTATTTTAAGATATTTTCCTTTAAAATTTAAATATTTATGGAAAAGTGTAATTTTTTTTTCATGGAAAACGACTTAAAAATAAAACATTGTTTCAAATGAAGCGGTTCACTAGACTTTTCAATTTGCTAGATCTTTTATTATTGTTTCAAATTTTTTATTTTAGTTCACTAGACTCATTAATTTACTAGGAAACACTGCCGAGAACACCGTGAAAAGAAAAATTACCTGGAACATCGGGATAGGAAAAAATACCGGGATTACCGGGACATAAAAATAACCTCCAACATCGGGATAGGAAAATTTTCGGGAACATCGGGATAGGAAAATTACCCGGAAAACCGGGAAAAAGGAAAATTACCGGGAACACTGGGGAAGTGGAAAAATATCGGGATCATCGGGATAGAGAAAAATTACCGGAAACACCGGGATAGAGAAAAATTACCGGGAACACCGGGAAAGGGTAAAAATATCTGGAACACCGGGATAGAAAAGATTTCCGGGAACCCCAGGATAGGAAAAATGACCGGGAACATCGGGATAGGATTAATTACCGGGAAAACCGGGATTTGAAAACTACTGGGAACACCGGGATAGGAAAGAGGTGCCTGGGATACCAGGTTGATATGTAATATATTGCTTCTTTACAAATTTATAAATGTATTTTAAGAAAACTTAAAAAAATAAACTTATACACTCCACCCGTGCAAGGCCGGGCATACCAGCTAGTAATCCATATATTTGAATGTTAAATGGAAATAGAGATTAGAAGAGATAAGTTATTAGTATTATTTTTGGAAATAACAATGTTTCAACGATTTCCGAGCGATTAAATTAGCTGCGCGCGTTGCGCGTCTTCAGTAAAAGCGAATAAAAGAGGTTTTTGTTCAAGAAATGTTTAATTTATCTTCATGAATCAGTATGTAGATATAAAATATTTTCATTATGGGCTATTTTCCCCATTAAAATTTATCTCGGTATGTATAAATGCTAATTATTTTTAAGTTACTTGTTTTATAAAAATTTTCAAAGAAAACAAAGATATAATGTTTTAAAATTGTTTAGCATGGACTTCAAAGGTGTTTCTTTCATCGTATGCCAAAAATTAGATTCTTTGGTTCACAATTTTAATTTCTACGATTTTTTTTCCGAAGTTCGACTTAGACGTGCAAAGTGCCCGTCTCCAGGGGAAGTTCTCTCTACTCGAGCGCCGTCCTGTGAGAGTAGTTCGGTGGCTGATGCGCCCGTCCTGAAAGGGTTAAGTAGTACTCGCCCGCACATAAAAACTGTTGGGTTAATTTTTATTAACCACACAAACTGTCTTTTTATCCTCTAATTCCACTAAATTGAAAGTGAATAATATTTCCTATCCTTACTAATTCTCTTCAAATTATACAAAGAACGTGAAACAAATTTAGAATGCAAAAAGTCAATAAGGCTCTATTCTCCAAACAGTAACCAGATGCTAAGATGAAGAAAAAAGTGGCATATCGCCTCTCTCTCTCTCTTATATCTTGGATTGTGATATACTCTATTCATTTAGAATTGACGCTTGAGAAATAGTGCTTTCCCCCACGCTAGAAGCGTAACCATAGTTGCGCTCTTCGAGCAGCCAATAGTAAGACTTCTTCGTCACTTTGACGAGGATAGTTGCTATGGTTACCGATCGGTAGTGGGGGAAGGAAACATTTTCAAGCGCCAGTTCAAAATGAACAGAGTATAGTGTCACCTTGAGGCAGCTGTTGAATGAAGGGAATGAGGTTTTTAATTTAATTTTGCGATATGGTCCCTTGGACTTGGTTTAGTTGATCTCATCCAGGAGTGATGTGATGAGCAACACACAACTTACATTCAGGGATTTTCAAAAGCGGGTTTATAAGACACGATAAACGCAATTTGATATCTCAGATGAAGGTGAAATATTTTTTAATAATGATAGTGATATCCAGGTAGAACACCTCTAGACATAGAGACTAGAACTAATGGTTGGATCGGATATTTCTGCAGCTATATAGTTGAAAAGAACGAGCACTTACGATCGCGTCGCTTAAACCAAGCCATAGGACTCGTCCTTAGTCTTATTTTTTTTCTGTTTAGTTAGGGAGCTAGTATTTACTTACCTTTTCGGATGTGCGCTTCATGCCTTTGCTTCGGTGTTTCCCGCTAAGTGTGATGAAGCAATCGAGGTTTGTCACAGAAGCCAGATTTGAAGTTTCGAAAGATGACGGATGGTCATTGTTTTGTCAACGGCTTGTTTTTCAAGTGCATTCATTCATTGTGAATTTACGCCATTGACTCAAAAGTGTCGATGAGTCATGATTTTTACGTATTGTTCGTCTAATACTAGATCAATTCAAACTTTTAAAGTTCCGAGCTTTTGTGCGTTAAAATAAGTGTCGTAAAAAATACGACACTTTACACAACACGAGGTGGATGGAAATTGCCTGATACAGGGAGAGATAAGTGTAAACTCACAACTCTCAAGCGTCACCACCAACCGTGGACCGGTTTCGTCCTTGTTAGGACTCATCAGCACGGTATAGGATGGTAACGCAAGAGAGTGGAGGGTAAGTACTAGTCTAGCCGACTATAATTGTGGAGGACTAATCAATAGTCACCACTTTTTCAGTTATAGTCGGCTAGACTAGTACTTCCCCTCCACTCTCTTGCGTTACCATCCTATACCGTGCTGATGAGTCCTAACAAGGACGAAACCGGTCCACGGTTGGTGGTGACGCTTGAGAGTTGTGAGTTTACACTTATTGTCCGCTTAACCAGCAATAATTGGTGAAATTCTCCTTTCATGTACAGGGAGAGATGCTACACCGTGATTCGGAGGGACTTCCCACCTAGATTCAAGGGAGGTCCCACTCACTTTTTGTGTAGAGCCGTATTTTTTTACTGTGAAGGGATACATTTGAAGATGTATCATAAGTTAATAAGTTAACTATATGAAAGATGGATAACATTGCAAGTACTGAAAATTTAACTCTTCTCTTTCTTCTATGAGGATATATCGTCGTTGTGACATCAAACCGGTATATATGCAAAATACTCATTTTCACTTTAAGTTTAAAAGTTTTCGCATGTGATACTTAAAATAATTATAAAAATGTAATATTGTGAGACAGTTCATTTTTACTTAGATGATGAACATCTCTCTACCTTGAAGATTTTGAAGCAACTGGTGCATTGAGCAATAGATGTCTTCTGATAAACAAAATGGCTACTACCGATTACATGCATACCGGTCCAACGCAATCTGATGGAGTTTTATTCGACTCAGTGATATGCCGGATTGACAAAAAAATAGACGGGAAAAAAGGAATTTTTTGAACATCAATAACTCAAAAACTAAATTTTTGCAGATATGCCGGTTTGATTTCACAGCGACGATATATTCCTGTAAAATTAAGCTATCTTTAAAACACAAAGAAAGGTGAAATTTCCTATCCAGAGCAACGGATAACACTCATTACACTTAAGAAAAAAAACTAAAACTAAGTTAAGTAACATAATCCATCTCACCCACGACAAACATTTCCTTTGACACTTCCCTTCGTAATCCCACCAGATGACCGCTCACTTCCGAGACAACCTTTCATAAAAAAAACCTTTTCTAACTTCCGGATAGAGATTAATTGATATCGTTATCCATTCATTTATTTATGAAAGTTGGCCTACGCAGCATAGAGTTATCTAGTGTAGAGAGCGCTTTTAACACTCTTTCCGATGCAACCACTGTGTCCATCGTATCTTGCAACTCTGATGGATGCAATACGTCGGTCGACTAAACCACTTCCTTGGTGAGAAAACTCCAGCTCTCAAGCGTCGCCTCCAACCGTGGACCGGTTTCGCCCTTGTTAGGGCTCATCAGCACGGTATAGGAAGGTAACGCAAGAGAGCGGACTATAACGGAAAAAGTGGTGACCATTGACCTTCCTATACCGTGCTGATGAGCCCTAACAAGGACGAAACCGGTCCACGGTTGGAGGCGACGCTTGAGAGATGGAGTTTTCTCACACATTCCTCTAACCAGAGGTTACTGGTGAAGAACTCTTCTTTTCACTTCCTTGGTGTTTTAGTTTTTTTCTCTTGCAAGACACACATCGAAAAAAAAGTCAGAAACGCTAACGTGCTCCAAAGTATCTTCTTTTACTTATGACTTTCTTCTGTAAATATTGGCTTAAAGGAATCTATAACGAATCAATTGTAATTGGAGGGTTAATAATACGTAAATAAAAATAATGTTTACATTTCATTGAAGAAGCACTATTTAAGATAAGGTATCAAAGCTCAATATCTCCAAGATTTTGGACTAGGTTTACACTTGTAGATCGAAAAACTAAAACTACACATTTTGAAAGTAAAAAACGTTTCTCCCTAAAAAAGCGTCTTATCCAAAAAAAAATTCTTGAAAAAATGCCTTTAAAAATCTAGTTTAAACTGATCGAACGTTATTTTTTTGGATCTAGAGAAAAATTTCTGAAAAAAGAGTTGTTGAGTTTTAATCGACTCATCCTCAGTTATCCCTTTCAAAACTTATAGTATTTATTTTAAAATCATCACCCATAAAAAATCACCTTTTATTTATTTGAAGAAATTATTTTTCGATGAATAAATATGAAACATTCAATATTTTTCCAATCTTTTTAATAAGACATAAAGTGATTTTTCTATATCCTATATGTAATTTACCTACCAACGGGATTTCGCAACTACCACTCGTATGTTTCCACACAGGGTCACCACAGCAAAGGACTGTCAATATCTAATTCCTCTACTACCTACGCTCTTTCTCCTTTGAGATCTAACGAGAGGAGTTCCCATAGCAACTAATTAAGCTCCAGCAGATGTTGATGCCTGATCCGAGAGTTCTGCCACCCTAATGGCGGCCAAATTGCCGGCGTGACTTTCTCATGGTCATCCTTCGGCAACCTTTTCGGAATGTTTTTCTTTTTATCGCTTTCAATTACCGAAGATTACAGGCTCTTTGCGAGATTTATGGTATTTCGAGGTTTTGTGAAGAGTTACTATGTGTGTGTTATTATCGGTACAAGGTGGTGTTCTTTGGGTTGTTTTTCAGTTTCATGGGTGGTCAATTTTCAAAGGGGATTTTACTAAAGAATTTGTGTCAAGTTATTAGTGGTGGATTGTTGGTTGTGGGAAATTTTGAGTCTACGTCTCAAAAATGAAAACTTTTGTTGAATTTATTGATCTTACACCTATTTGGATATCGCTACTATTATTACCTTGTTATCTTATTTTCACACGTTTGGTTGGACTTGAAAGGTTCTACGCAGTGGGGTAACTTGAGAAATTTACTGAAAGAGTCGAAAAGATCGAAAAGTTTTAAATTTAAATTTAAATTTATTACAATAAACAAACAAAATGCAAAACACTATGACAAGAAAATATACAAAAAAGAAAAAAAAGGGGGAAAATACATTGATCCATACATTTTTTACCCCAAAGGAGCAACTTGCTCGTCCATGGGTTTATTAGAGTTATTGAAATTTTGTAGTTATGATTGTTTTTGGAAAACCATACTTCAATTCTAAATTTTATGACGATTCTGATAAGGATTTAAATTCATCTCTATTTCATTTTATAAACTTCTAAACAACAAAGCATTTGTGTGATGAACTGTAAAAATAAATAATATTTCAGTTAGGAGAGGATCTCTATAAAAGGGTTGATTAACATGATGGCGATAGAAACGGTTCAAGGGTGTTTTTTTTTCTGGAAATAAAAATATTACAGGGGTGCATGGTGTCATAATTTGAATATAGATTGATGCATATAATGATTATATGACAATATAAATTGATGCTAAATAGGCAAAAATTGAGTTTATGTGAGGTTGCTCTTACCCTTTTCAGTCCTAGCCTTCCCAATTGCTAATAGGATCCAATGGTAATCTCGGGCGCCTTAGGTATGAAAAGGTTAAACAACGATAGGGACTTGTAATGTAGAATATGGACATAAGTACAAAGTATGTATGGACTTCTGTTTATGAAGGAATCTCTCCCTTTATCCTTTCTTAAATAGTTTACGTTGGCGTGCGTGATCATAGTTTTTAAAGAATTTCAATAGAATTCTTAAATTCTAATACATTTGAGAAGCACAGCAGAATATTACACAGGGAGTAAACATTTTATTTTAAATATACTTAATCTCTTCTTTTATCAACTTATAATTGTAATGCGGTAATGAGAAAACCGAAAAATAATTGAACCACAATCCTCCAAAAAAGAGAACGAACACGAGATTTAACACATCAACATCTAATACCATTGTATAACGAAAAGATGGGCGGCTTGCTTACGAAATCTAATGTTTCGGAACCGCACTAATCGCCCAAGATCAGTTACTTTCTTCTGCAAAGATAAGCGGAAACGGATTTCCATGTACTCTACCTTGCTGCTGCTGCTCAGAATCAAGGTCGAATACCAGACCATGAAAAGATGGAAGTCAATCGGGGATTAAAGCCGAGTGCTGAACCGCATCCGAAAAAAAAGTTCTACTAATCCTTTCGCGAGATGAATGCTCGAAAACGGAATTACGGAGATCGAACGGCCCTGAAAGAGATAGGTTCCATAATGGAAGATAAGGCCGATAAGGCGGTTCCAGTTGATGGGGGAAATCGTTAGGGTTGTAGAAAGTTTGCGGAGTTGTTTGATTTTGGAAAGATTGGTGATGTTGTATTTATGAGTTGTGATGTAAAAGGTTGGGAACGTAGGGTTACTTAACACCTATTGTAGTGATTTTTGGTGATATGTTGTCATTTATATCGAGGTTATAAAATATTCCCGATAACGAATAATATAGAAAGTATTACACAGTTGGGAAAAGTAATGTAGTTAGGGAGACTTCCTGACCTTCTCGATACTTTTCCAGAATTCGTGAATAACCCCATGGGTCACTTTCAATGTTCATCTTGAGTTATTCACTCCTGTGAAACTCTAGTTCTCATAGAAAAGTGAAGGAAACTGAAACCCCAACTCTCACACTCCTCACTTTGCGTGACTCCTCCAAAATTAACACAAAAGTTTTGAAGGATCCTTTAGTAAATATCAAGGAACACATAAATGAACACAAGTAATTAACAACAATGAATTCTTCTAACCAAAAGCGTTTTGATTGAACATTGCGATTGTATTATGTGAGAAAAGTTAATGAAGTGATGCTTAAAATAGAAAAGAACAATTTGGGTGTTTAGATCCATATTTAATAACACTTCCGGATTCTAATCTAAACAATACTATCTTCATAAAATATATTTCTAGAAAGAACACATTCCTATCCTTTTTCAAACATATTTTGGACATTTTATACAAACAATAAGGTGTAAAAGTGATCTACCTAATAACACAACTACAGTGCTGTTCATTTCAGGACAAAAAGTGTTCATAAATGTGTCTATTTTTTGGAGCATTTGTAGTGACTCTGAAGAGTTTAAGGATTTCATTTTCTACTGATAAAGTAGGTTTCTTTACTGAGTGTTGAACTATTAGAGCTGAACAAATACTAAATCACTTTCTAGCAGTGATTTATGATCGTAAGAGGTTTAAAAATGTATCCTTTTAAAGAAGAGGGGAAATAATTTCGATATTCCCACTCTTTAATCGACAAAATGACCAACTTTTCTTAACATTTCACGGAATTTCGCTGCGGATGAACTCATAGTTATCAGTATTGAGTCTATTGATATATCTTTATTTATTAAATCATAATTTATTCTTTAAAAATATTTACAAACACTTATTTCATTTTTTCCAATCCTTATTCATACATACACGTGAATGCCAAAAGTGGAAAGATTACTTTATACTGTAAGATGACGATATTCGCTAACTTTATGGATAAAAAAGTTTCAATGTCCAAACAATTTTTGTGGCAAATCCATTAAATCCTTTGTTGGTTCTTTTTTAGGAATTTTAAGAGTGTTATGAACTTCTTTGCAACCATAATTTCACTTATTCTTATCATTTTCTTTAAGGAGCTGCATTTTCTGTCCATACATGATTATTAAAAATTAATGTAGAAAAATTTGTGTTTTCATTTCTGGAAATCAATAAAAAATCTTAACATAACATACAACCAGTGTTATTCTTAGGACTTTTTGGAGGTGTAAAAATACTCCTTGACTTTTTTAGCAGGCGTGAAATTCATTTATGAGGAGTGAAATACGAAATTTTTTTCAAATTGATGTTTTTTTGTTTTTAAAATATATCATCAGTTAAAAATTAGTAGAAAATATTAAAAATTGTTAATAAAACAATTTATTTTTCATTAAACATTCTAAATGAAATATTTATTTAATACAACAAATTTCAGAAGAAGAATTATTATTAGCTTTCAGTGGGGCGCCATGCCCCTTTAAGGAAAGCCTTTGTTAATAATTCAAAGCGTGAAAATACACCTGGCTAGTTTTTAAAAGCGTGTTTCCAATTTTCAATGCGTGAAATACGCTCTCAGAGGCGTTAAAAATATCTCTGCATAAAACCATGTCCATAAATCAAACTTTTAATACGTCCCAACCTTATAAAGTCCGAGAAATTATTTTCCTCATAAAAAAAAAACTCCTGCAACCCCTCCCAAACACAGAACTATCAATCTGAACCATCAAAAAGCAGATCCGTTATTTGCATTGAGAACGAAACTATGGGTATTAAACATCGATTCAACCATTATTGCAGACTCCAAACTGGGACATGGAGCTCTTTGCTATCAAAACCACTTATTTTCCGAAAGCTTTTTTCTTTCGAACGATTTCTGCTTTCGCAATCATCAGCTAAAACCGGAATCCCCAAAGACGATGATAGCACCGATGGAAAAAAAGCAATCCGGCTGCGAAACAATATCTATGGCCCCAGGCCGGATTCAGAAGGTTCCGTGTTGGGGGTTCAGCGCCAAATGGAGATAGGAGGTGGATGATATTTATTAGGTACGGTTTGGTAAATTAGCTTATGTGTTGGTCAATGTTGGGTTTATTGCAAGAAAACACTTTAGTGGTAGGAATATTTCATCATAAGGATTTACTAGTTTCCCTTTAATATACCAGTACATAGTTCAGAGTATCGTGGTTCTTTTTTTCTGTCTCTCTGTGAGTTCTCTATATTTTTTCTTCATCTAATTATTTTATTTTCTGAAGTTCTCCCTTTTCATTCGCTTTCTTTGATTCACTTTCTTTCTACCAATACTTACACTGACTTATTCTTTCTACCAATCCAAATTAAATTAGAGACATCTCAAAGGTTTTTCCGCTTTTACAAAATAACTTTTGTTTCCTTTTCTAAGTTTCTCAAAATCGTTTGAAATTTCTGAACTTAAAAAACTTAACAGAGTGGCTAAAATTTTTTTTCAAGCAGCCCAAGCGTTCAAGCACTGTCCAGATTTTGTCATGTATGGTGAAATTTAGTTTACTCCTAGTTGCAGTTACGTAAAATTAAAATATTTGGTAGGACGTTAGCTTCTAGGATTAGAATTAGAAAATCAGGCACTCTTCCTATCTATCTAAATGCTAACTATCTCCATTAGTGTTAGTTGGTTAAAGCACCTCAATTCTCCTTTAGAAGTAAGTGTAAAAGAAATTTTACCTTTTTAGTAGTAAAGGGGTTTAATATCTAAATTCGTTCTTATTCCAGAAAAATTTGTTTTCCCTGATAACATGGTACTTTATTTCCTCTAAGAAATTTTCCTTACAAAAAGTTTTAAAAAGAAATATAAATTTAAACTGGTTACTTAATAGCGTTATAGTAGTTTTCAATATAAGCTGAAATTTCACAACCCTTACACTGCCAACTTTTTCCTATAGTCCCATAACTTGAGAACCTCCCTTCTGACCTACTGCTTGAAATTTTCCATAATAATTAATTCTAATCTCACGAAAATTCACCGAAACACAACATTGTAGACGAGACTAAACACCAAATCAAAGGATAATCGCATTTACCTATCTGACCAGACGTACTACAAAAAGGAGTTCAGTACTTTAAGCAAAAACAACTCTTCACTTCCTTAATGCTTACATGGCGGCAGCATAAAGAAAAGTTAAGTTGCTTTTTAAGACAGGTGAGCTTTGTGGAGCTGTATCCTGCTTGCGCAATTTATTGTTTGTGTCTGCAGGGATTGCATTTCGAACAGCGGAGTCCGTGTTCAGGCGAAAAATAACACTGAGTTTTAATGGGTTAGCTAGATGGATCAGGGGTGCACCTAGAGTCATGTGTCTGTTGCCAGCGATTGTTGTCTGTCTATAGTTAACTGGTAGGGAGGGAACAGTCTTGGGGATTATTGAAAAATAAATTGCCTGGGATTGAATTAAACACTATCTCGTAGCATTGCATTTGGTTGTAGATTCTTACATTGTAAAAACTTAAAATTTTAAGTACTGTCACTTTTTTTAATAAACTTCCAAGCGAAATTCAATCTCAAACTAACATTAAATACTTTAAGAAATTGTGCATTGCATATATTTTGAGTCTAAATAGCATTGAGTCCTTATTCTAATTTTGTCAGGTTTAAATATCATCATTTATTCATTTTTCTCTATAAACATACAAATTGCCAGCCAAGCCTTTTTGTTTTCCTTTTTTATTTTTTGTTCTTGTATTTACAATTAATTTTTAAGTGTCTAGTGTTAAAGCAAAACAACTTCTTCCACTATAAACCAAATCGATTTTTTATTTTTGATCTTACTTTTAACAAAGATATTCTGTGACCCCATGGACGAGCGGTTGCTCCTTTGGGAAATGTATGTACTCGATCAACTGCGTTTGTATTTTTTCTTGTTCTGTTCTTTTGTTTGTCCAATAAATTATTATTATTATATTATTATTACATTGAATACAGTAAATTATTCATTACCTATAGGGTTCAACTGTGTGATGTAACCAAGTCTGAAGACTTCCATCTGTATAGTTCAAACAGGAAATGCGATTTATCATAAATATCATGCATGGAATATACGTTGGAAGTGCTCATGGGCGTTGGTCAACTTCCGATTGAACTCGTCTATATACTAGTTTGTTTTAAAAAAAGTGATTATCAAAATTAATCGAATCATCAGTTGGAAGAAGGGAAGAAGTCTAAAAACCAAGTTTTGAGAAAATCGAAAAACTGTATGAGTAATGGAATTTTCATTGTATAACCACCAATTTTTTTACTGGAAGTTCAAAACACTATTTTGAAAACAGAGCAATCATCAAAACAAATATAAGTATATTCAAAAATATTTTACAGTCAAAATAAGTTGATGGACTTATTCCCTTCTTCCACCTTATGAAATTTTTCTGATGAAAAAATCTTTAAAAAATCCTTAATTTCACAATTAAATTATATTTCTCCTTAGTTTACACCACAAAAGGGTGAAATAAAAGAATAAGACAAACAAAATTCCAAATTATAGTGAAACTGAGTTATTAAAGCAGTATCAATGGAGTGAGTAAATATGAATGGAGTCAACATTCCCTGCACAAAAAAGTTTTGAAAAAAATTGAAATTAAGAGAACATTTTATTTTAACTTAGTTTACAGCACAAAGAGTATGAAAAGAAAGTCAAATTAAATTAAATTCCGAATTAATTTTAAAATTACGATGAATAGACATCGATTTCATAACTTCAAGGGGCGATATCTCCCTATAGGGGTTAGTTATTTCCCCCTCTTTTCACCCCTGTGTTGGAGATTGTTTTGAGCACAAAAAGTCAATTTGTCCTTTTTTTGGACTTATTCCCTTCCTCAAACTTACGATTCAATTTATAAGTGCCGTATTCACCGAAAAATAACAGAGTTTGAATGGGTTAGCTAGATGGATCAGGGATGCACCTAGAACTCTGTTCTGTAGCTAGCGATTGTTGTCTATACACTTGATTGGTAGGAAGGGACCATCCTTGGTGATTATTGCAAAATGAATAATCTGGGATTTAATTCAAGCTGAGCTGCAGGTCTTTCTCTTTCCTTCGTCCTTTCCTTCAACTGTAAAAAAATAAATAAAACCAAAAACCAAGTGGTGCACCGGAAGATCATCTCATCAAGGGGTACGGGTTCCCGGTGCACTAAAGAGGAAGGATAAAAACACCCTTCTGATCCCCTGAACTCTCCCAAGCCTCAAAATAGAATCCAACCCCCCGCAAAATACGTTCGAATACGTAAACCAACGTTCCCAAATATGTATACGCCATACCAAAAATAACAACACCTAACGGTATCAATTTTGTGTTTAAATAGATGTAATAATCTACCTTTGTTAATCAAAGTATTCTATTGGTTACTTGAAAAGACCGAAAACCACTTAAAAATTTAAAACCAAAATATTCTGCTATGCACAAAAGGGTGTCCCTTATTTAGGCGTTTTTTCAAAAAGTCGTGGAAACTTTTGCTCGACCCCCCAATTTTTTTCCTTTTGGTACCCTAAGAAGGTGTGCAAAATCTTAAACCAATTAGATAATATTAACACGTGCCCCAAACGGCCTAAAGTTAAAAAAATTTGACTTTTTTCTCTTTTTTTCGAAAATTGTTAAAAATTTGTTTAAAAAATCCGCTGCCGAATAATAGGGATCTAACACATTTAAACAATCTTATTTCACCGTTTTTCATTACTACCTAGGCCAAAATGCCCAGTTTGTAAGCTAGTCATCAATTAGAAAATCATCAAATTTGTCCATTTTATACTGAGAATAGAAGAATCAAATGGCAGTGGTAAATGACTTAAAACCCCAAAAGGTGTAGACCATATTGATGTGGAAATAAATTATCTGGAGCTCAAATTAATTATGGATTGCTTAATTACGGACGCCATGTTGGATTGCATTAAAACTTTTTAAAAATTCTAGAAAAACGGTAAGGGCATGTTTGATATTGGGTAATGGTTGTTTGAGGTTTCTAAACTCAATTAAAACTAATAAAATTATCTTGCACAACTTTTTAAAGCTATTTACGCAATTATAAGTGTCAGCAGATCTCCTAATACAAGTGCAAACAATGATTTCAGAACTATTGATAGCAATAAATTCGAAACACATAAAACCAGCAAGAGAAATTCTGGAAACAAGTTAAAAATAAGACTCCAGTGTGTCCTCAAGTATTTTATTCCGTAAGTTAGTTGAAAAGCTGAAGTAGTAAATACAAAATTAACCCGCTCTTCATAACGATAGAGTTTCACTCTCAGAAGATAAGCAATTAACCATGCTTATAGAAACAGTTCATGTATTTTACCATAAATTTATACATTAACATAAAAAATACATGCAATTCAACAAATTAGTGTCATCAAAAACTAAGACACATATATTGGTTATGTAAATATCATAAATTTTAATAACAGTTTCTTAAAATCCTATCTTCTTTAAAGTCTGTTTTTAAGTCAGAGCTATCCTTCGCTCTGTAAGTTTAATAGCTCTACATTCTCAAAGAAGGCTTTGAGGGTTTAAAATAATTTTCATTAAACAATTTTCACGAAACCTTTACTCGAAACCTCATTTCTTCTTCATGGACGTTTACTGATAAAAAGTTGAGAGTGCGAAGAAAAACAAAATGTATAGTAGAAGAGTTATTGAAACTGTATTGTTAATATTTAACGTATTTTTACAGCCACGAACAAATTACCAGTGTTTAATTGTTTTAATGACACTAATTTGTGGTATTTTTTATGTTAATGTATAAATATATGATAAAATACATGAACAGTTTCTATAAACATGGAAAAATTGAGATGAGTATAATAATGATTGAGTATAACTCAATCATTATGAAAACGGGTTAATTTTGTATCTGCTTAAGCTTTTCAACTAACTTACGGAATAAAATACTAGAGGACACACTGGAGTCTTATTTTTAACTTGTTTCCAGAATTTCTCTTGCTGGTTTTATGTGTTTTGAATTTATTACTATCAATAGTTCTGAAATCATTGTTTGCACTTGTATTAGGAGATCTGCTGACACTTGAAGACCTCTGGGGAAGAATGTTTTTTGTCCATTTGAGCAATGCTTTAGTATAGGTTGTCGGTCGCCATGTTTGACCACAGCTTAAACTTTTGGCCCAACGCCAAACTTGCTAACTCGTGTCGCGGCAGCCAATCAAATAATCGGAACACTTTTTTTTGTTATAAAAGAAAAACTAATCATAGTAGAAGTACAATATTTTACACACAAATACCATTATTTTTTACAAAAAGTTTGTCGTTTCGTTTTTTAGAAAATTCGAATTAGTTTTAGAATTATTAAGATTCAAAGTTTCAATTTTTTTCCCTTTAGGCCAGTGCGCCGGGTCTGAAGTTAAAGCTGTGGTCAAACATAGCTACCGTCAACCTATACTTAAGATGTGTTAAAATGGACAAAAACCATTCTTCCCCATAGGTCTTCACTTATAATTGCGTAAAGAGCTTTAAAAAGTTGTGCAAGATAATTTTATTAGTCTTAATCGAGTTTAGAAACCTCATACAACCATTACCCGATATCAAACATGCCCTTACCGTTTTTCTAGAATTTTTAAAAAATTTTAATGCAATCCAACATGGCGTCCGTAATTAAGCAACCCGTAATTAATTTGAGCTCCAGATAATTTATCTCCACATCAATATGGTCTACAAATGGTGTTTAGTCATGGAATTTTGCGGTTTTAAGTCATTTACCACTGACTTTTGTATTCTCTATTCTCAGTGTAAAATGTACAAATTTGATGATTTTCCGATTGATGGCCAGGCTAAAAACTGGATAACTTGGCCTAGTTAAGAATGAAAAACGGTCAAATATGAATATTTAGATGTGTTAAAGCAATATTATTCGGCAAAAAAATAGTTGACCATATTTTAAAAAATTTTTGAAAAAATGAGAAAAAAGTCAAATTTTTCTAACTTCAGGCCGTTTGGGGCACGTGTTAATATTATCTGATCGGTTTAAGATTTTGCACACCTTCTTAGGGTACCAAAAGGAAAAAAATTGGGGGGTGGAGCAAAAGTTTCCCCGACCTTCGATTTTAAGGGACACCCTAATGCACAAGCGCAAATAGCTGCGTCGTCGTATAAAATCAGAAATTATATCAAGTACAAATTTATACGACAAAATAATTTAATGTATTCAGCCATTGGGCATTAACTTGCACATACTGACCACCCTGTACACTCTCGATTCAATGAAAAATCGCCCAAGAAGTTGTCTAGAAAATGTTATAATACAGCCAACCGCGCCCATTAAGATCAGAGAATATAAGCCATTGTCGGACATTGAACTTGAACATTGAAGGGAAAAAAAGCCCAGCCTAATATGAGTTTGTGTAACAATGTCTGGGGTTGAGGTAACGGACATTGATATACAAAGCCGTTCTATTGCATCAGAGGAATAAAATGACCATTGGCATTATAGAAAAACATTCACTTGAATGAACTGTAATGACAGTAATTACTCGGTATCAAAATCTTGAGATAGCTTTTATTCATTGTCATGAAAATGAAGTGGGCAGAAACTTTCACTTTAGGAAATTCTGAAGTTTTACGGTTTTTGGTGGAAGCGTCTGGAGCTATTACCTGCATAGAATTGTTATAACTCTTGAAAACCGGTCCAAACCGGTTTAAAATTTTTTGCTTGTATTTACTTTTAATTCTTATCAAATTATAAAAAAAATTTAATTTCGCAACTAAGTGAAAAATAATTTTAACGTGTGGATTGGGATGCCATTTTTTTCTCTTTCATTACCTTACTTTCACATCCCGTTTCATAACTAAACATTTCAATCTATTCTCTATTGTTTATTGAAATAATAACTTTCGGCCGTATTCACCACTAACTTAAGGTTAACCTGGAATTAAATTCTAACTGATAGTTGGAAAAAGGGAAACAAGTTTGAAGCATATCAAAGAGTTGTAGAAAAAGCTCAATTCCAGGTTAACGTTTGGTTAGGTTAGTTGTGAATACAGCCGTTAGGTGTATTATACCGCTTGTGATATAGTTTTATGACAACAAATTTTTACAATTTTTTACCGAAGTTGAAGTTCTACCGAGTTTTTCTTTTATAAATAGTTTTTTAATTTTATATCCCTTGATGTTTATGCATTTGAAGTAAATTAATTAGTTATTTGTAAACGGGTGTAAATGAATTTTACTGAAAAGTTCTAAGTTATCTACTTGAAAATACCTAAAGTTCTTTTGAGAGGAAAACAAAATCATCACATTTCTGCTTTAATTTAAGGTATCCGTACACCTTTTTTAGGTCAATTTGCACGAAAACCTCGATTTTCCAAAATAGCTTTAGAATAGTAGCCCTATTTATTAGCTTCAAAAAACACTTTAAATTTTGTGTCTACGACATTTAGAACCGAAGTTATAGAATTTTAAAAATTACATATCTATAGTAAGTTAGGTACAATTAAAAGTTTAATTTCGTGTTTTCTCAAAATGGGTTTTTCGTGTTTTTGCTTTATCGCATTTTTAAATATCTCCTGAAGTTATTGTTGGATTTGCATGAAATTTGGTATGCATAAACTAGATATATATAGGTGTTGGATCTAGACTACAATCATGGTAATATATTGAGTAGAAAAAAATTAACAGCCTATGTAATATCATTGTTTACATATTTTTTATGAGTTTTAAGGTATTTCAATTTCAAAACTTCTAAAAACTTTAAAACTTTATATTTTTCAAAACTTTTAGTCTAGATCCCAGAGGACATATCACTCTTTGAAATCCAAATTACAAAAGTTAAAAATATTAATAACTTTTTGTGTAATTTCAAAATGCGTAATGGTTGTTTTTTGACCTTTTTGACCCTATTTTTTACCCTAAATTGGTGAAAAAAAAATTTTTTCAATTTGTTTTTTGATTTATAACTAAGTTTTGAGGTAACTAATGATAATTTAAAGAAAAAATTAGGTTATTATCAAAATTTAAAAAAAAAGTTGTCATAGGTGTACGGATACCTTAAAAATATTGTTACAGCAGGTTGAAAGGAATGCATATTAAATATCAAGAGAAGTCAAAGTCTCTATTCGGTTCTTCTAGCTGGACAGCAATTGTAAATTGATTTTAATACTTCACGAACTTCTTACATTCGCTTGATGATGTAAGTTATTTCATCCTTTTTATCATTTTTGAGGGGGGTATTAAATTTTTAAAGGTTGTTTTTTTAGTATATTCTCCACACACGCATCATTTGGTCTGTCTTTGAAAATGAACTGATACGTCAAAAATAGGACTATAAAATTCTAATTTCAACATATCCGTCAAGGATGGTACATCCTCAAGATGGGTGGGGCTCAAATCTCATTACCCGAAACTTACCCAAATCCGAATGCTAATGTCCACCTGTTGATTCAGAGAACCATGCGCTGAAATTGACCCACCCACGACAAAATTACGCTCCGAAACAATGGAAAAGAACATAAATAAGCCGAAAAAAGAAAGCAAATTGAAATATGCGGCACTCAGCTTGATGGATATGCTCGCATGGCGCGTGTTTTTTTCTTCACTGGAGAGTTAGGACTCGATGCAAATTTCGTAAGTCTGCGGTGGTTTGAGGTTTTCGCATGCACCTGCTCATAGCATTGTGAAGAAACATCAACCTACTCGTTTAAAAACAAATAGCTGCACTTAGAGACACAAATCGTGAGGGTTATGGTGATGGGGATGAAATTGATATGTTCTCTGGAAAAGTCCAATAAAAAATACAACACCAATCTTATTTTTCTAGCTATGTACGAGATACCCCGTATCCCGCGGCAGGATATCAAAGGGACTTTATAAGGCCCGCGGACTCTGTACTGCATTAATTTATAGGAAATGGCTCAGTAATTTTCAGATAATTGGTCATTATACTCACACATTTCGAAACTTTCGAATCTTTATCTCTGCAAGTTTGAAATATGGATCTATTTTTGGGGTTTTCCAGATTACTTTAGTAAGGGGTTTTCTGTTTGAGTAATTTATTTATTTACATCTTGATAACTCTCTGCTTAGAATCTTTCACATTTGCTATCAAGATGTTTAAGAACCTTTGTGTGTGAAGTTACATACTTATTCACCATGATATACGTATGTTAGCAATTGTTAAATATACACTAGCGGAAATAAAAATCCCAACACCAAGAAGGAAAGGAGATATCAAAGTCAAATTTATTTCTATGATTGCACATAGTATCAATGTGAATTGATTAAAAAATCAGCCTTCCTGGATGTTAGGGGGCCGAGAAAACCAGGGAAGAGTGTTGTCTCTATAGGTGTCCATTACCGCTGTCACACGTCATGGTATTGAGTGACAGGGACTCTAAATGACTTTTGAGGGATTGTAGGACCATGTTGCCTCTTCGGGTAGTCCAAATTCATATGGTGCACCAGCGGACGTTGCATACCGGGCTAGGTGATTTCTCCACACTAACCGGACTTGTTTTGTGGGTGTTGGTTCTAGAGAACGGGTAAGACGGGGTAAAAATGCAACCTAGGGGGTTAAGAAGAAAGCTTGGACATTGCATACAACATGTGGTTGTGCATGTTTCTCTTGAAATTTGTCCCCGGGACAGGTCTGAAGGTAAGAGAGGACAACCGGCTAAAAAACCTCAATGACGCAGCTGTGGTTGGAAAAAGTACTGGTGAATCATACTCAGAAGTTGCAGAAAGGGAATCCAATGCATCCCCACTCCATTACCCTGCATCACCACTCCGTGGAACGCTTAGAAAATCATCAGCTGAGTGCGCTCTCTCCATTGTGTCTTCAAACTCATACCCAACCGTCGTGGTGCTCCAAACCGAAGCAGGATTCTCTCATAAACACAATGTCATGAAATTGGGATTTTCATTTCCTTACTTCGTGCACTATTGGAAACAGAAAGGCCCATTTTCAGCTCCTTGTTTGTAGACAAAGATGTAAGAAGCTATGCAGACCAAACGGACAATCCGCTGTACTGCAAACGACATCCATCCCACTGCCGCTTGTCCTCAGTATGATCTACCGGTACTTTGGCCAACCAGAGCTGCTTCATTGAGGTTTTTTAGCCGGTTGTCCGTTCTTACCTTCAGACCTGTCCTGGGGAAAAATTTCAAGAGAAAAATGCACAAACACATGCTTTATGCAATGTCCAAGCTTTCTTCTTAACCCCCTATATTGCATTTTTACCCTGGCCTATCCGTTCGTAAGAACCAACGCTCACAAAACATGTCCGGAGAAAGAGGAGAAACCACCAAGCCCAGTATGCAACGTCCGCTGGTGCATCATATGAATTTGGACTACCCGAAGAGGCAACATGGTCCTCCAATCCCTCAAAAGTCATTTAGATCCCATGTCACTCATACCATGACGTGTAACGGCGGTAATGGACACCTATGGAGACAACACTCCTCCCTGGTTTTCTCGGCCCCCTAATATCCAGGAAGGCTGATTTTTCAAGAAATTCACATTGATACTATGTGCAATCATAGAAATAAATTTGACTTTGATATCTCCTTTCCTTCTTGGTGTTGTGATTTTTATTTCCGCTAGTGTAACTCAAGTGATAATTTAAATCGAGGATTCAAAATGATATTATCAAACTATTGAAAAAATATCTATGTAATTCTTTTATATTGTTGAAAATTGTATAGAAAAAGTATTGGCTTAGTTTTCATAACCGCAGCATTGAGAAATAATGTTATTTTTTACCACAGCCTAATAAACACAATTCATCTCAATACATTTTGAAAACATAAATAATTGAATAAATGAAGGATTCACTAGCTGCAATACCAATGGAAAGACAATTCGTTTGTAACATTCATGATTGATTTATTTGACCACCTTTAAAGTTTTCAAACAAAACATTCATAAATTCCAAAAGAAGCATAACATGTTAAACGGCAAAACAAGTGAAACATGGAGTCTCGAATGCTTCCTTTTAAATGTCATCTTTCAAAATGACAACTTCATTTGGAGAAAGTTGTTGAACCTCAAAGCGAATTCACTTAAATTCAATGGTGACAAACGAGCAGAAAACAATAGTTTGTTTTGGACACAAAGTGATAAATGAGGAAATCAACCAACAATAATTCAAGCGTGACTATCCAAACTGTTTCTCTGAGAATGCCGAAGCATCTTATGTTCAACCTGAACCTTGAAGAGATATGTTTCCACATTACGTAAGGCGGTAAAAAGCCTTTTACTGAGAAATCATCCATACTTTATAACTTCTTTCTCTGGAATGCATTGTGTTTGACGCGGCAAATGTTTTGTTTCTGTGTTTTATTTAAAGTGTGTGACATTTTCGCGCTAAAAACGCAGCTGAAAGTTAGAAACTCCTTTTGATACACGCACGATTTCACACCATTTTTTATCTGTTCGGAAAGATAGTGAAAATGAAAGTCGCGAGGAATCTAGTATGAAGTGATTTTGCTTTGTTGGTGTAAGATTTATGTTAACTCTGTATTTTTCTAAGAATGGATTTAATTTATTTTCCTGTTTACTTTTAAAATCAATGTGTAATATCAATACATCAATCAATATATACTTGTTTACCTAAATGTTTAACCCAAATTATTTTGATGGTAAATTACTCTAGTTAATTTAGAAGCAAATTATCTTTTTTGAATTATCCAATTCATGCATACTTCATTATTTTTGGCATGACGTTATTGTTATTTAAATCAATAGCCTGCAAATTTCTCAATAAAACTGCAAAAACCTATGAAAATATTGAAACCCATTTTACCATCTCGAAATCACCTTAACTCGTTGGGAAACTGACAGGGTGGGCAAGGTTCCCCCCCGGTAAATACCATGGTATTTACCGTCCTGGTAAAAACAAACTAGGTTTTTCCCACTTGGGAAAAAGTGGGAAAAGCGGATTATTTATTGAATTCATTCTGTTCATAGATAGATGAATGTTTTAAAAGTTTTTGCAGCCTTTTTTTTGGAAAATTGACCTTATATAAGCTTTATCCCATGTTATGAATATGGGTTTTATCATGTGTCTGAGGAATGTCATCTTTCGATGGTTATGCCCTTTTCCTTGGATTATCATACCTTGTTACTTCAAAAAAGTTATCTTGCAATCAAAATAATTCTTTCAGAATAGAGCGAAATTTAAAAACTGAATGAATGATTTCAGATGCTAAGGTTTCACAGGTTTGCTAACGATGCAAAAGAACATTTTGCATACACGAATAAAACAAAATTTTAAATTTAGTACTACTTGAAATGAAATTTTTTTAAAGTTTTTATTTACATTTAAAAAAAAACTATATTTATTGCTTCTCTTAAAGACACATATATTATAAGTAAATTTGTTTTAAAATATTTTCTATTTTAATATGAGAAATTCATTAATATTAAAAAATATATGCAAATTTTATGTTAAATGTCATAATTATCTTGCTTACTTGTATTTTTCCCACCTAATAATTTTAACCCCCTCCAAAATGTCATTTTTAACTAATAGTTTTTATAATATGTTTAAAAAGGCCATAACCTAATACTTCCCATTATTTTGTCAATTTGAAGTTTTTCCCAGTGGTATGGGAAAAACTAGTTTTGGACGGGAAAAACCCAACCCTGGAAACTGATGTATCTTTTAATAAGTTTTTCTGTAAAATTTAGTTTTAGTTATTAGTAACGTTTGTTATTTGTTTCTAATAGCTTTTCTTTTTCTTTTAGGTAAGTGAATTTGGATTTATTTCAATGTCCAGGTTATTGTGTATGTAAGTTGTTAAAATATTTCAAATTCAATTAAAATGGAATTTCTCTTGTGGAAGAAAAAAGCATGCTTTATTATCCAGAAATATCTCCACTACTATCAAGAAAAATTCTATACTTCATTACAGAATGTTAAACTGCCGTTAGATAATTTAAATTTAAGGTTAAAAAATTAATCTAAGATTGATAATTTTGAACTCCTCTTAATTTTATAGCAGTTTTTAGTTTTACAGAAAATTTGATTTTGTGCAGTAGAAGTTCAATTAATTTGGTTATTTTTGTGAATATCAATTTATTTCGACCATCTATGAGTTAAAATTATCAATATTTATATATCGATCTTGACTATAAGAATACTGGAACAGAATAGGATGACAAATATTACCTGGGAAAAGCCCTACCCATTGTAGCTCTCAGGATATTTTTTAATGCAAGGGACATAAAGTAGTCCTATTTATCACGAGTTCTGTTAAATTAGTAACTTCTGTCCCCTTTTTAACAGAAACTTAAATAGTGATAATAAATAATTTCATCACTCATTGACGACATTTCAACTTCAATCTGAATTAATTAATTATTAAAATTAATTTTATAACGAAACCTTTAAAGCATTTTTAATGACACTTTTTAACTTTGACTAAAAAATCAATAATAATAGCTACTATATAATATCAATTATACATAATTGCACTCATATATAAATGAATTACTGATGTTGTTTAAAATGCCTCACAACAGATTCAGTAGAATGAATCTATTAAATTAATTAAACTCAGAGTTGAGTTGAATTATCGTCAAAGACGATCAAAAGTGAAATCAGAAATTCTTTGACGTTTCACAATTTTGTAGCTTTTTCTAGACTACATGCGACTTGTGTCCACAGATTTATCACTTTATGATTCTTCTTTGAATCGCAAGGAACAATTAACTAGCCCTCTTCAACGGTTTCCGTTAATTTAGTAACAACCATCCCTAAAAATGTCCCCCTTGAATGGACCTCTCCGCCCACGCATGGTTAGAATTCGCACTTCTCAGGTGAATGCCCAAAATTCCGTTGAGAGATCCACTCTGCTGGAATAATTTCCGATTCCTTTGTTTGCGCGGTTCCAGTCCAAGACGCTCCACCTATTGTCTCCTCAGTGAATGAAATCCTACAGGTGGGTGTGGAAAGAGGAGAGGTAATCCTGCGAAAAATGGACACGCGCAATGGTTGGTTAGCGTCGTTGAGTTATCGTTTGGAATATGTTAGAGATGTAGAGTTTAGAGAAATAGTTTAGGCAATGTTAGAGTTGATTTAATAACTTTGTCTAATTTTTGTTTTGCACTATTTTGTTTCGTTCCTTTCATCTTACCACTGAGGTATCGAATGCATTTAACTAGGGGTGGTACAAATATTATGTAGGCAGGATTTTGGTCATGTTTACCCCCCCCCTCTTTTATCAGCAGAAATAAACTAACTGAAAAACACCACCTTGTCATTACATAAACAAACAACCCCACTGTTCTACTTTGGTCGCATAAAATCATCATCTAAAAATTTTAATTAAAATGAGTCGTCCTATACGTTTATCGTTAATGTTTTTCTTGAGGGATTAAAATTTAATTCTCAGTACATTGAAAAAAAACTACCTGTTGAATTTTTCTTTTGCCACATTAAAATTTAGTACATTAATTTTTGCCTATTTACTAAATATTTTAAAACAAGCTTTTCTAATGTCTACGTAATCATCATCCATAGTAGAAGAAATTAACTAAATTAGCTATACTTAAAACATTATTTATCTAGTCTATCTCGTGTTCATAGAGTTTTTTAAAGCAAAACCTATGAAAAAAATATGTGATCCGAAAATAGCGTTTACTTAAATTACATAACACTCTGTTTTCATCCAAAACAACGACCATTATTGTTTTAATTCAGGCCGCACCAGTGGCGGCTCGTCCATAGGGGCTGCGGGGCTGCAGCACCCCCAACAAAAATTTCCCGAAATTCCAATTTTTATTTGCTTTACAATATTTAAAAAATTATCTATTTCTCCCTTTAATCTTTGTCCTTTATAATCCTTTTTCAATTAATAATTCTCTGCTATGCCGTCTCGACAACAGATTTCTTTCCGGGTCGATCAGCCCCCGCAGATGTACCAATCGTAGTATAAAACCTAGCTCTATCATATCAAATCAAAATATCAAGAATTTAGCATGCGAATCTGTTAGAAGAAAAGGGGCTGCTGAAAAGCAGCCCCGACCAAAAGAATGATAGCTTTTTCCCTTGAGAGAGCTGTGAGGAAGAAGAAAATCACTCCAACACTGTTTTAATTTTTTATTTATAGCTTCTTTTTTCCTTTCAATAGAGAGAGAACAAAATATTTTCTGATGTTTATCGGCAAGTCAATAAAGATTCATGTTTACTTTTTTCTAGCCAAGTTTTTATATCTTTTTATAATGAAAAAATTGAATTCAAAATGTTGATTTTAGTTTCATTTGCTTTTGAGATACTAAATGAAATAGACTTCATCTTAGATTTTTAATATTCGTAATAATCCGCTAATCGCGTGACAGTTTTTGAATGCTTATTTAGTGTGAAATCAAAATTTTGTGTTGTTCCCATCTTTTCTATTTGACTTTTTACTCGTTTTTGTTTAATAGAAATATAATTTGGCATTATATCGCTTAAAATACGTTGCCAACTTGGTACCATCGAAGCAGCACCCCTTATAATTTTACCCTCGAGCCGCCACTGGGCCGCACAACAAATATTCAACATCTTCAACTTTGACATTTAAATGCAGAAAAACTTATAACTGAGTCAGACTTTATCCTTTCCTCTGGTCGCATCTTTTCACAGTTCCTTTCAAAGGGAAATGAGCAACTTCGAAATTTAAGTCAGTAGTGTGATGCGCAAGAAAAAAGAGAACTTGTGGAAAAGAATTCGGGGATCAGATAAGCTTGGGTCCTAATCCTTGGCTACGCTCAGCCGAGCGAGATTTTACAAGAGCAGCATCGGCCCGAAGCTAAGAAAAGATTTCTTGAATCGAATATTAGCTTCACAAACGTCCTTCAAAGGACATTGCGGTTTTATTTATGTTCAGGTTGATCCTTTCTGAAAACTCCATTTGTAACTTTAGAATGGAGAATTTTGTGGAAATGTGTGTGTGTGTCTATTTTAAAAGTTAGCCAATGTATTCTTTTATTTTTTGTGTCCAATTTGAATGTAGGTATTCAATTTACGGCACCTAAAGGGAACTACGCAGAGGCTGGATTTTATCCGCCTTATTAAAAGAGCTCCTGAAACTAATTGTTTTCGTGGACGGGGGAGGGAGAAACCCCGGCGCAGGGGGGGGCTAAAGCATTTCGGCTCTTTCACAGTTTAGAATAGCTCTACGACAGTCACTTGGTAGATTCATTCGGACAGTAAACCATCTAATCGATTTAGTTTTTTTTAAATATGTAAGGATCTGATACTTTGGAATTCTATGCTATTAATCCCTTATACGGAAGAGTATATGCATTTTTAAGATTTATTTTGAGAAAAAAAATCTTTAATAAAATTGTATTAACAGCGAGTTAATTAAAAACGTTTTACATTGAAGTTAATCGTAAACACCTTATATGTAACTTGTATGTACATTAGGGTGGTCGCTAAAAATGAAAGTGCGAATTTTTTTCGCGGCACCCCATCAAAAGGTGACATTTGATGTCAAACTAATATTCTGAAAGTTACAGACCAAAAAAATAATATTTTGACCCAGCGCCCAGCCGTCAAAGTTTCGAAAAAACGCGATTTTTCACTAAAAATTGCGCGTTTTTCACCATAAAATTTGAACCGGAAACAGTAGAAACAAAAATAAGGATTCATTCTTTAGATGAGTTAATAAGCTTTAACTTTTTTAATTGAAACTTATTTGTGTGACCCTTATATCAAAAGATACAAAGGGAATTCCACACCCCACCCTCAATATCAATTTTTTAAGGAGACACGGGATTTTTTCTTTTATTCATTAGATATTGTTTACTGGTGTAATAACATAAAAACAATCCTTTTTCAACCATATAAGTGTGAAATTTTAGGATGTAAAGTGAAAAGAATTTTTTGAATTAATTTTTAACAGTTAACAAAAAACTTTAACAATTAACTAATTAATTTTTAACAGATAACAGTTAATAAAAAATACACTTAAAGTTACAAAATATATTAACAAAAGCACACATAGCATACAAAATTAGGATTATTCACACAACAGCTACACATTTGAATTTAATATTTAAAATTTACAAAATATAATGCGAAATTAAAGAGACAAGGGTTAAGAGGTTAAAAAGGTTAAGAGTTTAAAGAGGCTAGATTGCTTTACCCATCCATCTAGCGTGATGCATAGCATCGGGAGCTCTAAAGGATATTTGATGTGGTTTTGAAAACCCAATAAATAAATATCAAACACAGAAGTAACAGTTCCCTGTAGTCTTCTCTAGGAAGATATTTTGAGTTTTGCAACTACCCGGTTATGAAGCTCCTGACCTCTTCCACGTCGTTTATTCCTTTCTTAACCTTTTCATCTTCGATTCCAGGTTTATATTTATTTTTATCAATTTCAGACCAATTCAATTTAAACTTCTTAAAAATTTCAGGTTGAGGACCTGTAGTTGTCCCCATTTTAATATCGAAAACTGCCTTAAGCACTATTTATAAAATGTGATGACGGCATGCGAGATACAGGAGATCTTAATCGAGCATTTGCTCTAAAAAAACGCATATACCTTTCATACGGCCAGTATTTACAGAAGTTGTGTCGAAACACATAGCTTCAATTTTTTATGCAGCTCCCCATTTTTACAAGTCTGAAAATACAGCTTTAGCTTGGGTTTATTACCTTTACTATTTTCTAGTAGGGGAACTCCTATTAATTGCTCTAAATTTCCTAGGCTAATTAAAACTTCTAATCTTTCTACTTCTTTATTCAATAGATGAGGTAGCAATTTCCCATCCCAATGCAAAACAGCTCCTTTCAATTCTAAATTTTCGAACCTACTTTTAATTAATTGCATTCTTCCTTTTCAAAATTTCTGTCTGCGGAAAAATTACAAAAATGATATGGACCAAGACTATAATAAAGACTATAAGGATAAAACAGTAATATAGACTATAATAATGTAGACTGTGGTCCTAACTTATAGATAACTTATCTAGACACAGGGTGGTCTTATACAAAAGGATATCGGTTGCTGTACTCCATTAGGGGACATCCATAAATTACGTGAGGCGTTATTTCCAAAATCTGGACCCCCTCCCCCCTTGGTGAGATTTAGTGAGATCTTGCTGGACCCCCCCTCCCCCCAAGTGAGATTTACCTTTAACTTTTTAAAAATAATTTGCAGTATCTTATCTGTGTGTATTCCTTTCTCATACTTAAAAAAAAGAAAATCGTATAATTTCTAACTTAAAAAGTTGGCGTGAGATTTGAATCGACCCCCCCTCCCCCCTTGGTGAGATTTTTCCAAACCCCTCCCCCCTTTTTTGACCTCACGTAATTTATGGATGTCCCCTTACTTGATGGTGTACAATTTCACATTTAAGGAAACGTTAAGGAATTAGAAAATTAATTACTATATATGAGTTTTTCATCCTAATCCTTTAAAACATTTACACTTATCTAAGGATCACATATTATAAACTATGATACATTTAATAAGAACACCTTTATAAAATAACCTGGTAAAAACACTGTAAATGCTAAAATTTCACTCCTATATGGTTGAAAAATGACTGCTTTCATGTTATTAAACAATTAAACAATATCTAATGAATAAAATAAAAATCCCGTGTCTCCTTAAAAAATTGATATTGGGGGTGGGGTGTGGAATCCCCTAGCAATCTAGCCTCTTAACCTTTTTAGCCTCTTAACCCTTGCCTCTTTAATTTTGCATTATATTTTGTAAATTTTAATGTTAAATTCAAATGTGTAGCTGTTGTGTGAATAATAATCCTAATTTTGTATGCTATGTGTGCTTTTGTTATAAATTTTGTAACTTTAAGTGTATTTTTTATTAACTGTTATCTGAAATAAAAAATTAATTCAAAAAATTCTTTTCACTTTACATCCTAAAATTTCACACTTATATGGTTGAAAAAGGATTGTTTTCCTGTTATTACATCAGTGAACAATATCTAATGAATAAAAGAAAAAATCCCGTGTCTCCTTAAAAAATTGATATTGAGGGTGGGGTGTGGAATCCCCTTTGTATCTTTTGATCTAAGGGTCACACAGAAAAGTTTCAATTTGAAAAGTTAAAGCTTTTTAACTCATCTAAAGAATGAATACTTATTTTTGTTCCTACTGTTTCCCGTTCAAATTTTATGGTGAAAAACGCGTAATTTTTATTGAAAAATCGCGTTTTTCGAAACTTTGGCGGCTGGGCGCCGGGTCAAAATATTATTTTTTTTGGTCTGTAACTTTCAGAATATTAGTTTGACATCAAATGGCACCTTTTGAGGGGGTGCCGCTAAAAATTGAACTAAAAAAATTTTCCCCATGTTATTAGCGACCACCCTATTGTACATAAGTAAATAATTGTATTTGTAACATTTTCCAGAATATCTACTTTGAATATTCACAAAGGTATTTTAGTATAAATCCGTAAAAAACTTGAATAGGAACTTACTATCCAAACTTTGTAAATATTTTGGAAACTTTCATCTGTTTACCACGTATTTTTAATTATACAAACTTTTATTATCTCCCTTTTTTATAAATTAATTTTATGGCCATTGCTCTGAAAGATTCCATTTCATCCTCTAAAAAAATTTCCTTTCCAAACGTATTTTTATATTATCTTTCCTCCTATAAATATTAAAACTCCACCCGATCCTCTATCTTTGTGATTATTTCAACGAAAAGATGTCACATTACTGAAATCCTATCAGCGCTGACAGTTTAAGGTTACGAAAAAAGGAACATCAAAATATTATCCAATCTATATTCAACCGATATTAACAAAAACCAAACATCGATGCAGAAAATCTGTCTTACCTGTCTCCCAGCATTTCACAGATCGGTTCTCTGATTGTTTCTTGACCTGTTTAATTTTAAAATGATTTGTAAAGTAAACTTGTTAACGCTCAACAAGATCCCGTTGTAGGAAGTGGGTTTAGCGGTGAATGAATCGAGAAAAGTGTGTGTGTTCTAAAAATTTAGATCAATCAAACAGGAAGATATTTTTTCATTTAGGGCACAACAATTTGAACTGCGTAGGTGGTAAAACTTGTGTAAGTGCGACTTGCTTCAATATTTGATCTCTTGTTAAAGCGTTCAGCACACAGGAAGAGTCTTCTTAGCTGATGTCAAAACAGATGTTTTTTTTACGTGGTAGGGGTTCTGTTTCCTAACGAACCAGGCAAATGCGTAATAATGATGATATTTTTTAATGTTTAATTACATGGGTATAAAGGAGCTAACCAATTTAGAAGTAAGCAAAAAAATATTCCGTTTATATTGAGATACTAATTCTTGTTATAAAATTAAGAAAGAATATTGTGTAGTTACGTATTTCTTACGTTTTTCACCTTCCTTGTTTTTAAGACAACTTTCTTTTCTATTCACGGCATTCATATTATTTTTTAAAAGTGTAAAGAATTTATGTGTATGATTTAATAGTACCTCTTATTAAATTAAGTGTTTTTAAACAATTTTGCCTTGTGTCATACAACTTGGTTATTACTAGTATAAGATATTACACTGCTGTTCAAAAATTAAGGACGGAATGGTTTTTTAAACATAACACCTAGTAGAATGAGGAAGTTGCATGATTTTTTTTATTTTTTTAATCGATTCCTCTTGCAAAAATAAGCAACTACCCAAAATTTGAGGCCGATCGAGAAATTTTTTGATTGTCAAAAAAATTAACAAAAATCCCCTTTTTAAAAGCGCGCGAAAACGCCAAGAGTTTGGATGTGACGTCATCTTATACTAAACATTGTTGTAAAGCAATGGAGTTGGTGGTATTATTGTTGACGTCATCTTATAGTTTAAACAATAAACGTTTTCAGTCACGTGTTTTTTTCTCGACTTTTAAATTAAAATATTTAATTACCTGTACATTTTTTTGAAAAACTGACTAGATATTTCATTTTACCATACCAAAAACCACACGGAACACTTGTTTGTTTTTGAAAATCTGACACATGCAACTTCCTTATTATTGTATATCCATGAAAATCTTACCAAAAGATGTTCAATGGGTGAGAATACAGGGCCCGAGAACAAATTTTCCCTATCAATATTTTAAGGGGGTAAATGGGCCCTCCATTGATAATGGAGTTCCATTACACATTTGGAGCAGTGGCAGAAACGTCTGTGAAAGAGGTATTTAACCGAGAAATTTAAGATTTTTTGCAATGAATATGATTATTCCTGAACTGAATGCATATTTTCAATCACTTGTGCTGCCTTAAAAGGGTATTTTTTAGGTTCTATTGAGAGATATCGGTCTTACCATCATTTTTAGCAAGTTTTAGCTTCAGGGTCATTTTTGGCAAGTGGTATCTTACCGTCAACCATGTTTTTAGTGGGTCTCATATGTGTCTGATTGTGTTTAGGTCTGGGGACCCAAAAAGTATCATTATTTCAATATTGTTTCTTATGAAAAACTTTGAGAAAGCCAAATTGTGATTATCTGCGGATTTTTCACTAATAGAAAGAAATTATTGACTCGAAAGGTCTTCCAAAAGAATCAAATGGGCCATGATAATACAGATATGCAATTTCAGACATCACGGAAAATCTCTTTTTAGTATAGGGGGTGTTGAAACGTCTATAAGTATAGTAGATTAAAAAGAGAAATTCGATCTCCTTAAACTTCATTTTAAAGGTAATGGAGATATTTTTACAGATATATCTTTCTTTTTAGACATGTATAAGTCCATAAAAAGTAAAAATACTTCTTTTTTTAACGTTAATAACAAATGTTCTTTCTGTGAAACTAATGCATCTCTTTGGGACGTTTCAGCACTCCTTAGACAGCACAGAAATTTTCGCTGATATCTGCAATCGCATGTATGTGTCCTCATGTCCCTTTTACTTCTTTTGGAAGACCTTTCGGTTCAATGATTTCTCTTTATTAGTGACAAAGCTGCACAAAATCACAATTTGACTATCTCAAAGTTGTTCATAAGTAACGATATTGAAAGAATAAAGTTACTTTTTGGGTCTCCAGACCTAAACACTATCAGACACATATGAGACCTACTAAAAACATGGTTGACGGTAAGATACCACTTACCAAAAATAATCCTGAAGCTAAAACTTGTTAAAAATTATGGTAAGACCGATATCTCTCAATAGAACCTAAAAAATACCCTTTAAAGGCAGCACAAGTGATTGAAAATATGCATTGAGTTCAGGAATAATCATATTCATTGCAAAAAATCTTAAATTTCTCGGTTAAATACCTCTTTCACAGACGCTTCTGCCACTGCTCCAAATGTGTAATGGAACTCCTTTATCAATGGAGGGCCCATTTACCCCCTTAAAATATTGATAGGGAAAATTTGTTCTCGGTCCCTGTATTCTCACCCATTGAACATCTTTTGGTAAGATTTTCATGGATATACAATAATTCTACTAGGTGTTATGTTTAAAAAACCGTTCCGTCCTTAATTTTTGAACAGCAGTGTATAATCCCACTCAGTAGTTTTCAAAGATCAAATAACGTGGCAAACTCTCACAACACATTTAACAGCACTGTTTGTTCTCAAATTCACAAAACTTTTTGATAGCTTGCACACTTCAACACTTTATTGTGTTTTGATGGTGTTCTGAATATGTTAAAAAATTGTTTTTATACAGAAATTTGTTAAAAAAACTGGGTTAAGTGTAGAATCTAAGCGTTTTCTAAAATTTGGATATAGTAAATACTTTAAAACACATTCCTGGCTCTGTTATGTTGCAAGACTTTACAACACTATTTTTACATTTTTAAAACATATTCTGAATAAAATGTTAAGTGATCTAGCTAACAACGCAAAATGAAATTTTGTTAATTTGAGGATAAAAAGTGTTGATAAATGTGTTATCAGCTTTTGCAGGGTTGGTAATTGTTGAAAATTACTGAGTGAGATTTTAATCCATACTTAATGCATGTAATAACTAGGTTCTGTGGCGAAAAATATTACTTAATGGGCAAAATTCATTAATAACATGAAATTTATTAAGAGAGGGATTCAATCATTCACAAAAATTATCTACAGTTGAGTACAATCCAACAAGGTGTAAATCTATTCATTCGCTTTTTTAGTTCCACTAATTTGATCACTCTTGATTTTTCATGCACTGCAGTTTCAACTAGTGTAAATATTCCCATCTTCTAAAATAAAAATCAATAAGATTCCATTAAATATAAACATAATTACAACCCACTCAAACTCTTCCAATTTCTCTCTCTCTTCTCTCGATTAAAAAAAACCCATTTCCTTCCAGCAACGCCCATTCTCCAGTTCTTCATTTAATAATCTGTCGGTTCGATAAGAACTTACGTGGGATCCGAGTGTCCCTTGTAAACCGCCGTTTGTGTCAAACAGCTTGTCAGAGGAGTGTCTCGCTAAAGGTCAATGGTGGAAAAAGAAAACAACAGCAAGTTTAGCTGCGTTTCGGGAAAGAGTGGGTTCAATGACGTTCTCTGGACAAGAAAACTAAGGAATGACCGTTAGGAATTTGCAGTCCAAAAGGTTGCTAGAATTCTTAAAGAGATAATACTATTTTTTAGTTTATTGCCTGCGTCTTCTAGGATGCATCGTTGTTTATATTACGTCCGTTTCAGCAAAAATAAGTTACCGATATTAAAGAAAATTAAGAGTTTTATCAATAACTGTTATGATGTTTTGTCCTGAAGGTAGAAATGTTTTAAATTATTTGGCGGTATGACAAGTAAATGAACGAATATGATACTGAGTTGCATTGTGAGGTAAAAAGGTAAAATCTTGATTGTTTTCCTACATTTATTTAAAGGATGAAAAGGAAGGATTTATTAAAAGGATGCATCCAATCCGGTGCATGTTGTTTCAGGGTATTTAAGATAACTTTTTACACATTTTTCTCCATGATAAAAACCTTTACAGCATATGTCATATAGAAAAAAACAATATGTTCGTAAAAAACTTACTACACAGAGATAGATACTTTTATAAGAGAAACAACATAACATTAACTGAAAAAATGTCGTTTTGTTAAAAGATATGGGGTTAAATTAAATAATATATTCCAAAAATTAATTTCTTAGAAGCATCAAAAATACTACAATGTACAGTTTCTCTATGTTAGGAGTGTGAAAGGGATCACAAAGTTAATTTAAATTTTTTCTATAGTAGTTTATATTTCAACCCTTTAATAACCATTTCTCTTTGCATCTAATTCAAACCCAAATATTGTTCTTAATGAATGTTTTCCAGAAATACACACCAAATCAATAAGCTAATTACATTTCCTCCAAAACGTGTGCTCCAACTCAACATCCAGTTACAAAACTAACACTCTTTTTGTAACGGCAGCAGAATCTTTAAATCTTAAAAGCATAAACCCATGTCACAATTTAATATAGGCTTTGTGAAAAACTGACCCAGGAGGGAAAAAAGGACCCAATAATATTTAAATAAAACCCAAGCAAATAAATAATGGTTTACCATTTTCACTATGACACTCCAATGTAATGACCCCCTTACATCAACCGGTTGTATAAGTATTGATTGTGTTTATTATAAGAATAATGTCATTACATTTTTCCTTCTAACGACCATATGTTGTTGGTTCCGTAAGGAAACAATCTGTTTTGAGGTTCTACCTAATAAATAATAGTAGGTAGCAAGCAATAGAATCGATAGTTAATAAAGTAAAACTCAAGATTAAGTACCGTTAGAAAATATGACTGATTTATGTGATAGGTTGTTGTGAAAAGGTGTAGGTAATTGACAAGTGTAAAAAGTAATAAAAGACATCAGGTTTGCAGTGAAAACATTACAATCTGAGCCATGCGGGATTGCACCTAAAAATAATCATTACCTTTCCATCTCGTCAGCAACTAACAACTAAACTCTCACACTACAACAGAGCGACCTTTGGGTCGACCTTTCTGTTTATCCCTTGACGAGATGTCCATTAGGGTGCTATGTGTGTCAGGATACTCCTCCCACGAACAATGGGAAGCTTCATTTTCTCAGGTGATGATAGCATCTTTTTGTTTTGTCCCAGGTAGCCAGATTGTCTCTCCTTCGAATTCTGAAAAATACTAAATCGGGAGAGGGTATTGAACGGGTAGAGGAGGGACCGGGCCTTTTGTTTTATTGATGACGATTTTGTGTGGGAGAAGGGTTGAGTTGTAGGGTAACGGTGGAGAATGTTGATGATGTTGGTGGCGGTAACTTGAAATTGATGGTAAAAATGGAGTTGTGCTTAGTTCCTTTTTAAAACTAAAGTGGAGAAAAGTCCTACCGCCACGAGAAAAACTTTTGAGGTTTTACAATATTGTGGCGGTTGTTATGGAAACGGGTTATTCCCCTCAATTTTGGGGGGATGGTTATTCATATAGTCCGTGTAGTTAAAATTGGCGGCTCGTTGCTATGGCAACGCAATAGAAATGCAATGGGAAATTACTAGTAGCGACCCGCCTATTTTATTCACACAGACTATAAACGCTGCAAAAACGTTTTATGTCAAATCTGTGTGTGACTATGTAATTTAGATTTGAAAGTTTTTCTCGTGGTGGTCATGTAACAGGAAAGATGTAGTTAGGAAAGAGAAATAAAAGAAGAATCGGTTTCAAATTCACTCAAATTTAACTACATTTAAGTTATACTGATTCAACTTTTTAAAGGTGCACACAAGATTATTTTACAATGGTCTCTTTAATTGTTAATAAATTATGTAACCCTTGGTCAGTGAAAGGTATAATCATAAAGGTCATTGAAATTTAATTTTCAATTTCAATTTCAATTTATTGTTATACATACACATATATTACACAAACAAAGAATGAGAAAAACAAATTATGATTCGCCTGAAGGAAACAAAGACCTGTATAGGCGAAAGAAAAATTACAATTTTTACAGAAAAAAAAAACATTATGTATAATAACAGAATTAGAATAACTACAATATATACACTTCAATTGAATTAAGTAATGAAAATAAAGGCACAGCAAGGCTTAAAAATTTTATGCTTCTGGATTTAGATGGAAAAAAACATCCAAATTATCAATATTACAAATAAAATTAAATAATGATCGCTTGAAAATATTAGGAGATGGAAAACTCTGAAGTTCTATAGGCAAAAAGTTATATAATTTAGGAGCAAGATAAAAATAATGTTTTTTGAAAATTTCTTTATGAAAACGGGGAATATTAAATATTATTGTGGGTCTTCTATTTGGGGTATGAATTTTTAAGTCGCAAATATTTTTGTGGTGATGTAAAAAAAGTAACATTCGATAAAATGCAAAATGGCGAATAGGTAAAATTTTTAAATTTATTATTAAGTTACAGGGATGATCAAATTTATAGTTTAATAATTTGAAAATTTTGTTTTGAATTGTTATTAAAGGAGACAAATTAGATTTAATTAGATTTTCTTCTTTTTCTTTTAACAAATATGGTTATATTCTTGCTTAAAAATATATTTTGATTAGATTGATTACTTAAATTAGCAAGCAGTTATTTCTCATATTCAAAACCAAGGTATGCTTTTCAATACTTATTTTAGAAATTGCACATAATGGTCTATTATTTTCCACCGGCTCTTTCTTTTTTAATGGGGATAGAAAAGGTCGAATTGCAAAAAAAACCTGTATAAGTGTTATAAAAGTTATTTCATTTTGCTTCACTTTACTCTCTCATTTCATTGACACTAAATTAGATAAGATTGAGAGACATGCTTCAAACACGTGCGCTTATAGAACAATTCTTTGCCATAATGGAAGTGATTGGTTCTTATTACCTACCTTGGTCTATAATAAATACAAATTTATTCTATATCTCAACGACATTTTATTCTTGGATAGGCGTAGGAGGATAAACCTGACAACTAGCTAATCAACAATTTCCTAATCAAAACCAGCCGCTCTATTTCAAAACCTCTCTCAATTCTTCATTCTCCGACCCAAATAGCAACTCCAAACTCGGCTCCAAAAATGATAATAATAACAACTCACGAGCCGATTTCAATTAGGATTTTGTTTTCCTGCATACACAATCGCCAGAGAGTCTTATGGAAATGAACCGTGCTGATTAATACCCTAATGAAGATGCCAGGCAAGGCCGGTCTACGCCCTTGCAGACGCGGCGGAGAAAGTGACAGGATTGGAGTACGTTTTTTGAGTAGGTTGGGGCATCGGGGTAGATGGTTCTCTTCTGCCTCCGGGGGGCACACCACTAATGAGAAGGACTCATGCAGGGAGTGGTATGAGGTGATGGAAGGGATGGTATGCATGCTTTGATGAAGTGTTGAGCATCTGAATATGCATGAAGGGGATCATTAATGTAATCAGCATAGTCTGTGATGCAAAGAAGATGTTTGCAAATGCACTAAAACCAAGAGTAGAGTTGCGCAGGAATTTGGTAGTTAATTAAGGGTCTTGTTACTCTGGTTTAGTTACGTTCGGTAAAATGATCAGTATAGTGATAAGCCATTAAACCTTGGGCGTTAGAGCTTGTTGTCTATTTATTGAAACTGTTTGAAAGCTCAGAAATATACAGATACTCCTGCTGAGACAATATTTTATTCTCTATCTGTATATCTCTTTATTTCTATGTCTTTCTCTTTTCTGTATCAGTTTTGGATTTTTCTTTCCCATGAAATGGATAAAGTTTTTATTACGACGATTTATTCTTCGTTATTTTATCCTAAGGAAGAAAAAATTATGTCACACTTTTTGTCCACATTTTTGACCCCTCCCATTTGTCATAAAGGGTTACACTTCACCTTACCCCTTTCCCACCTTTGTCATAGGTCACACTCTCCCACCAACTATGTCAGACAAAAATTTAGAACCTCATATTTTTATTCGAGCCGAACATCCTCCCTTATAACTAGAAAAGTGTGCTTTCTTTTGATTAGTACCAATTTGTTAGTAAAATGTTGTTGGGTTTCTGTTTAAACTACTTTTCTTCCGAAAAGTATTGTTGTTTTGGATTTTGTCGATTCGCTGTGTGTTGTCACAGTTCTTGTAATTCCACATTTCCCTTGTCAGAAAGTGTCACAGGTTGATAAACCTCTACCTTCCCTAGCAGGATATTCATTAACAACCTCCTAGAACTCAGCGTCTTCGAAAAATTGACACAGTACCTAACAGTTAAATTAAAATAAAAAAAACTGACACTTTAATTGTAGTCCAGTTAGATTTACAATATAAAGATAAATCTTACGCATCTTTTAACAAAAGGTTCTTAACCTTCAATAAATGAATACCACTTGAGTGTTCTCTTTTAACCATTTGGACTTAGCTGTACAATTCACAGAGGTCAATACAATTAACAGCAAGATGTCCAACCCAATTATACTATAATGCATACGAACACGAAACTTACTACTCAAGCCCAAAATATTTCATTGCTGGTGATTTTCTAGGTTAGCAACAAACAGCACACGAGTTTCCAGAAGCAGCTACCAGCACACTCCCTACCTAAATCCTTTCCTTATGTTCAGAAAAGGTAATAAAATGTTGACAATTGAAACGCGTGTAGGCTATTAAAATCCTGACTCATCCCTCCAGAGTTCGTGGGGAATTGCCCACTATTATAACCCCTCCAGTGACTTCAAACAAAAGTGGATACCCTGTTCTGATTCACATTTCCTTCCATTGGAATGAATCTGCTGTTTCTTCTTCCAACAATAATTGCTTTGGGTGCAGTGGATGGATCAAAATAACAATTCGGATAATTCTTTTTCTGGGTCTGTGTGCGAGGTTGCTGGGTTAATAGAGTACTGGGGCCCTCGGGTTTAAAAGGCAGTTAGTCACAAAAATTGCGTCGGAGTTGGTTGTTATTATTAGAGCATGGGGTATGACTGTTGCTTTGTAACTTCGTATGATTCGAATTGTGAATGAAGCTGATTTAGTTTTGTGTGGGAAGATTTGTCATTTGTTTGTTGCATAAGGATTCGATAGGGGTAGTTTTGGAAAAAAAATCCCTTTGCGTGTATTTGGGGATCAAGTATTTTATGTGACTGTGCTTGATAAATTTCCTTAATTCAAGTTGTGAAGAATGAAACATATTCAATTGAGGATTTTCTGGTTACGGAAAGCACGGGCTGGGAAGGTCATTTATTTGTTGCTTTACAGCTTATGTAGTTTAGCGAAAATATTTCTTATGATGCTCATCTTTTAGAATCCATTATGTTGTCATATTTTCAATGACTTAGTTGACTGTGCTTGATAAATTCGTCCAGTTCAATTTATGAAAAAAGAGGTTCTAATTAAGTTATTTAATGTAAAAAAAGAGTGTGGAAAGAATCATTTATTCGATGTATATTACGCTAAAGAAGTTTTGTATAAGTTTTCCTTATATGCATCTTTAGGAATTAATTATGCTATCAATCTTGTCAAGGTAACTTTTTTTTACTTCTAATTGTTTTCATAGTTCACTAAAATGATTACTGATGAGTAAAATCCAACAGTTCTTATCTCAAGGATCTTTTTAGCCGTAGGCTGTCATTTTTGACTTATTTCACATTCACAAGTCACATTCTGTACAAAAATATGTTTCATACAAAAACTATGTTATTTTCTTGTCATTCTAAATCACTTTATTCCTCGCGTTTCTTTATATAAATTCGAGGATAAGAAGAAGAAAAATTACTCCCTTATTCTTATTATTTCCATTGCCGTCATTAAAAAACACCTTTTATTTATTTTTATTAGAACTGACCAAAATGCAATGAAAAAGTTCGTAGGCCATATGAGATCCATACAGTGTTTCCACTTATATCCGGTGATGTGAATTAATACAGAACCAAGACCAATACAGAACCAAGATCCAAAATTAATACAGAACCAAGACCAAGAACCAAGACCAAGCAAGACCAACTTGACGAATCACAAACAGACAACTTAAAATGACATCACTTTTGTCTCCATGGGATTGGTCAAATAAGTCGTACCTGATTGCCGGACCGCAACAATTTGGATGAGTGGAAATGCTCCCTTAAGATGGCAGAATACGGCCAACGTGTAATGATTTGAAAACAGCATCTTAGTAAAATTTTTTAGAAATTTCATCACCAATATATTTTTACTTCCCGAAATCTCGCACACAGACAGCCCTAATAACCCACACGTTGCACAAAGTTAATTTAAAACCGTCACTTCCCATTCTTCTCCCTTCAGTGACTCCGAACAAAAGTCGATTTCCATTCATCCCTCAGTTTGGAAACTTTTTACACTAATACATACTTCCTTTTGGATGATGCTTATGGCTTCCACCCAGTTTAATTGCTGATGGCACGCAGTTAAAGGAGCGAGAAAAACAATCCGGACAATGGGGACCGACTGCCCGGAAAGGGAATTTTTCTTTTGGCCCCAGTTCGCGATTCCCCTGATCGAAGCGAAAACAATGATTGTTCTCTTCCATCAACAGATGCTATCTCGATGCTATTACAACCGTAATTTTGTGTTTGAGTGGAAGAGGTGAGTAGAACGTGAATCGCATTGGAATATTTCAGAAGGTATTTCATAACTGATATTAACTCATTTTAGAACTGGATTATTAAAACAGCCGTGCTAGCTGAAAATTTTAAGAAACGTAATAAAAATATTTTTATAGAGATTAATCTGACGGATGTCTTTTACTTTTAAACTCATTAAATAGTAAACATTACATTATATTTATTATCTTGAAGTGAAATTATCATGAAACGTTATGGTATATCCATAGAGTTAGTACAAATATATAGAGACAGCTTACTCTTCTTGGTAAGGCAACCCTGCATGTCGAAAAGAGTCGGACCTGTGTGAGTGGCGGAAGTAAATTTTTAACATGGGAGGTCCCGTAGGCGGGTGGAATTTGAGGTATAAAAACTGCTCTTTTTCCCAGAAAAATGATGAAAAAAAGAAACCGACAATTTGAAACTCGAGAAAAAGCAATGACGAATCGTTCAGTGAAGAAAAGATTTCTCTATCTCAATTAGTTTTTTACCTGTAATTTTTTTAAATTCCGCGGATTCGGAAAAAACAATTTTAAACTGTATTTTTATAATGTTGCGGGGGCAATTTCTTAAAAAAAAAAGCTTCACATTATATAATATGAACCCTCCTGATTCAATACGAGTCATTTTCGATTCGTTTAAACAAGTATTTAAGGGAGAAAATTGCTGATTTAGTGATCGAGGTAGGAACTGGAAGTTGGCAAAGCTTGGCGCTTGGCGGTATGAGCTTGGCGGGCGTTTTTGACGTAGTTTCTTTACGAGTGAAGCCACGAGAAAAACCGAAAACGCCAAAAGAGGGATTTAGTGGCCACATTGGTTCAAAAAGTCAAGTGTGAGTGGCAGAGCGAAACCGGGAGACCGGTCACGCTTAGAACAGCGGAGCAGATGTTTAAGCTGTCTCTATATTAGTACTAACACTATGGGTATATCACAAATTAACGTGAATAGAAGGTGTCTTTATACAAAGTTTTTTTTTCAAATATTACAATTTCCCTTCAATATAGTTATACAGGGTGTCCCATAAATAATGGGTCACACTTCTAGGGGGGATAGAAGACACCTAGACGAGTCAAAATCACATAGGATTCGGGGGTCCCAGACCAATTCCCAGGGAGTAAAAAAAATGGAGCGACACCCCAAAAAAATTATTGAAAAATTCAATTTGTAGAAAAGCTGGTATTGGAAGAAATTTAATTATGGTCTCAAAAATTGTGGTTTAATATGATCTTTAAAATTTTCTCCAATGTCTTCACCTTAAAATTTGTTTTATTATTAAAAAAGTTAAAAAACCACAAAAAATGTGAAAATTCTGCCCAAACCTCATTTTGTATTTCGAAATCCTCTCTTTTGATTTTATAATCTGAAATATCATAGTTTTAAACCCTTAAGTCCAAAGTTTCACTTAAAAATCATCATTATTAAACGCTTGAGATCCTGTTAAAGTTCGTTTTTTGTGTGCGAAAACTGGTTTCCTATAGCCGTTTCCAAAACGACAGTCTGCGGACGAAAAAAACGGACTTCTACCGTGCTTTAACAGGATCTCAAGCATTGAATATTGGTGGTCGGACACATCGGACTTAAGGGTTTACAGCTATGATCTTTCAGATTATAAAATCAAAAGAAATGATTTCGCAAAAATTTTAAGGTGAAGACTTTTGGGATAATTTTAAAGATGAGATTAAATCACAATTTTTGAGACCATAATTAAATTTTTACCAATAGCAGTTCTTCTACAAATTGAATTTTTCAATAATTTTTTTGGGGTGTCGCTCCATTTTTAACTCCCTGGGATTTGGTCTGGGACCCCCAATTCCTATGTGATTCTGACTCGTCTACAGGGCCGGACTGGGAAGAAATTTCGGTCCGGGCATTTTAAGTCTGAATCGGCCCACCGCATAATTTTTATGGAAAATATAACTTCATAGAATTGAAAATTTCGGGGGGGAATCATGGTACCTCCACCAAGAAATTCTTTTGAAAATTGACCCCTAAGAAATAGTCTAAAATCAATCTTGAAGTCCTTAATTGGATACGTAATAAACTCATATAGACTTTTAATTCTTTGTTGGTAAATTCAGTGGGTAAAAAGAATTTCCAACTTGACGAACTTAATATTAAAAGAATTTGTGGATGATGTAGCTGAAAATAGAAAGGGGGGTCTGGGGGTCCTCCCCCAGAAAAACTTTGTAAATTTTACTCTTAAAAGTACTGTTTTAACTCATTTGGGACACTTTTCGGTGACATCCGAAAAGGTTCGCTCCTTTTATGCTGTAGAATTTTTAAAGATGAAACCATTATAAAATTCGTTTATAAAAGTATTAAAAATAATAAGTACGAGGGTTGTTTTTTAATTAACTTCCGTTTTTCTGCTGAAAAGAAAGTATTAGAAATTTCAAAATAACTTTGGTACAGGTAGTTAGATACATCTTTCAGGTTCAATTTGCCACTTTACTGAATAAAATCGGACATTTTTTCTATTTTTTATCGATTTTACAAGCGCGCTCCTCGAACTATTTTCCCGCCAACCCATAGAGAATTTCGCGTTTTTTCTCAGCTCGCTCCGTCCGCGACCAGACATTAACATAGGGAAGGTGATCGCGGACGCAGCGAGGGGAGAAAAAAAGCCGAAATTCTCTATGGGTTGGCGGGAAAATAGTTCGAGGAGCGCGCTTGTAAAATCGATAAAAAATAGAAAAAATGTCCGATTTTATTCAGTAAAGTGGCAAATTGAACCTGAAAGATGTATCTAACTACCTGTACCAAAATTATTTTGAAATTCCTAATACTTTCTTTTCAGCAGAAAAACGGAAGTTAATTAAAAAACAACCCTCGTATAACATGTTTTTGAATTAAGTAATTTATGCTATCATTAATGAATTTAATTGCTGGTAAATTAAGGGGTTTGGTGGCCGCACAAAAAGAATTCGTGGGCCGCTAGTTGGCAATTCCTGCGGAGTGCGGATTTCTTTTTACAGGATCTTTTTCATTCATACCACTGTAAAATATTTTGGTTGTAGGCGGCCCACAAACGGCCCTCGATGAGTAGCGGCCCACCGGGCATTTGCCCAAATGCCCGCATGGCCAGTCCAAGCCTGCTCGTCTAGGTGTCTACTATCCCCCCTAGAAGTGTGACCCACTATTTATGGGACACCCTGTATATTTTCATAACCTACTTCTATGAGTAATCGAACACAATATAAATTCTCAGTTTTCTCTTATAAAAAAAGATAAATACCTTTTTATATCATCGATTGTAGCCCACTCTTTATTTCTCAAAGGAATCCAATTTATGTTTCACTGGGTTATGCAAATATAGCCCCGCGAAATTTTAATTTACCGATCGATGATATTATTTTTAATTATTTTTCCTATACCATAATCCAATAACAGAAATCTACGTACATAAAGTTTTTCACTATTTGTGAAAATTATTAAACTTTAACTATGTGAATCATTATTGAGTGTAAGAATTGTCTATGCTCTTTCTTATATAATTAATATTTTACTATCAATTGAGAAATACATGCGAGTATTTAACAAAGTAAAAAAACTTATAACGGCAATATGAAGAAAAATTATTTGTAAAACATTTAACGAAACTAAAATTAATTTAAATCCATTTTATATTTATTTAAATATTATACTATTAAAACTAAATTGAATACCTAAAGCGTGTTTATAAATACTGAAGCATTCCTTAATCCATTTCAAATTCTATAATTTTCCAGAAGAAAAAATAAAAATTACAGCAACTAAGCACTATTTAAAAAACATTAAAAATTATTCACGTTATTTTTCTTAGAATACCACTAACTCGAAAAATCCGACTACTATAATGACGGACACCGCTTTCATGATAAAAAGCCAACTTCCTCTAAAGGATGTCCAAAACACATCTTTCGATGAATGAAAACATCCGATAGCATCTTCACGGTACCCTTCTAATATTCCTCGGTATCTATAAGGGCGCGGCGACTTCAAGGGTGAGTGTCCACCCAGAGTGATCCCGAAAGCGGATGCCCATCTTCTCAAGGACACCGGGGTTCGAGGTGCTTGCCCCAAATTGTCCATTGTCGCTGGCCGAACACTCATTGGGATGCAGGTCCAGTGGCACGGAGAGTGGTTATTTACATCCGAAAGGAGATGGTTTCCCCAGAAGACGCGACGATGTGTCATGGACTCGTCCGATATATTTCTCTTTTCTTTATAAAGGAGAGTTCATTCGCGTGTGCAGGGGGGTGAATGAGACAGTTTGAGAATTCATGGGGTCGTCTAGTGAAATTAAGATGACGTCTGCTAAAGTTAGTGACTTCTGGAAAGGAAAGTGCATGTTCTTGGATCGAAATTTCGTTTTTTTATATTTTGCAAGGAATGCATATATGGGGGGGTGTAAGGGAAAAGAGAAGAAGAAAGTCCCCACAAACTAAAGAAATTAGTTAAATAATTTGAAATGTCCCCCTATGTCTTTGTAAATTGATCTTTAAATTGGGGGATAGTTATTTCTATAAATATATTGAAAGTAACCTTTGAATAATTGCCTAAATTGCTCCTTTACCCAGCTTTGCTGGCTAAATGTTTGGCTTTCTGATACCATGTTGATACCCGGTTTTAAACCAGTTTTGAAGTTTTATTACTTCTGCAATAAAATTGATTTCAAAGGTAGAAAATAAAATTTGGGTTCGGGAGAATCCGGAACTATGCAAAAGTTTTGAATTTATCCACATAAAAGATATTGAAAAATCAAATTTTGTTTTTAAAATGCAATTTAGTCGATAATATGAGATTTCTCAAAATAAAATTTATAACAAATTAAAAAGATAATCTCAAATTTTTTTTAAATTAAAAAAAATCAGAAGTAATACTGTGGAGGGTTTGTTTTGTTATTGCATGTAAGAATCTTACCCTCAAATTACCATATTCACCTAGAAATTCAAGTCACTTTCCATCATTATTCTGACTGACCAGCAGCTACCATCTTTTCTATTGTTCAGCTGAAGGTTCCCGGAACATGGGCGGAGACTTAGATTTGGACAGTGACCCTTTCGCGTGCTTCAAGCCATGAGCGATGCAGTGTGATTTCTATCTACCCGAGTCGTCCTTTTGTCCCTCCTAAAGCGTTGTCCCTCCACTAGGGTGTCGCCTGCACACAACTTCAACATGCTATTTAAACTTCTTAGAGTGATGATTCTGAGAACATCTCAATTACTTCAGTGAGATATTATCATGAATCTGAAGGCCAGCGGGAGAAAGGGGAAAGATTGTTGTTTTTAAAAATAGGGCTTTTCTAAGAGGGGATTTATCATTTAGGGTTCATTTAAGACAAAGTTCAATCGATGTTTAATTGTTTTAAATTAACATTTGAAATTTAATGCTAGGTGATATTCTACGTGTCTTGGAAGAGAATTGGTATTTTGGTAGTTTAGAATTAGCTAGAGAGCCTGTATACGAGAGAGAGGCGACAGCTCAGTATAGCGTCGGTAAATCGGTTTTCTGTCCGCCGCAGGCGGTAGTTAGGTTTCCCTCCATAGGATTAGCATGGGACGCGAGACAAGCGGCATGATACAGTTTGGACAGAATTGGATGCGCAGACGCTTTTAAGCTAGTTGTCGCCTCTCTCTCGTATACAGGCTCTCTAGAATTGGCCAGGGGCAAGCGTGGAATTTAATGTTACATAGTCGAAAATAATCATATGTCAAACTATAACCGCATCAAAATAATTCAACTACTAATATTTCTTTTAGTTTTTATACATTTTTATGTGTAAATATTACAACGGTGCCAATATAGTCCTATTGGAGATACTTGCCTTACTTGATACTTGCCTTACTTAAAGGATACTTGGGTTATCCTTTAGTACCTGTATTTAAAACGTTTGAGGGAACTCTTTTGGTTTCATTGTCAACTGCATAATTAAAATGGTTTGTTGTATTACGCATAAGTTATGATATTTCATGTAAATATACAGTTACTTAATAGCTTTTGACTATGTTTTAAATTACTTATTCTGCTACTAATATTATTTAAACTTAATGCCTAAACTTTTATAAATAATCACCAGTTTGAGAACCCACTGCAAATTTACCCATTGAAGTATAAGTTTTACTTCGATAAAGGTATGTTACTCCATAATAACTTAAAAGTATCACTGAATACGCCGTATAATCAGTATTCACCTACTTACTCCTTTTTAAACTGCTTTTAGCGTTAAAAATGTTACTTGAAAATGTTCTGTAGTAATTGTGACTTACTCAGCGTTTGTGAAAGAATAATTGTGAAACACAAAAATAAATGATGTAGTAGTTGATTGAAGTTTCCGAAGGTATTTCTGTTTTGTTTATAACAATGAAACAGCACAGATATTTCCACATATTTCTGACATCTAAAACTTTAACTCCGTATTTCACTCAAGTCTGATAGAATCTTTTATCGATAAAACAATACACATTCAAATAAGCGATGGTTCCTTAAACCTGTTATGGAGAAAAAAATAACTGTTGAACATTTAAAGTTATCTGCTCTTATATTTTCCTAATACCATGTTTTATCTACTATATCAAGTTATAAAAGAGAAAACCTAAGTACTTTTGTACGGAAGAAAGTAATTCAATTACTACAGAAAAACAGGAGCTCAACATCTATTCAATTACAGCTCTCCAGTGAAAACCCAAAATCTTCAATTGAAAAACAATCTCACAAACCACACGTTTCTTCTTACTTACTTACGCAAGCGATATAAACGATCCCATTTCAACTACAAAGCACAACATAAAGAACATCAAAAATATATTAAAAGTGCAGAACAGGTAGTTCCGTACAAAATGACATCACGTTCCCAATTCGTAAATCACAGGTCTCTTGATGAGACCTTTTAGTTACCACTCGACCTTTGGCAGAAGCAGGCAACTGGTGGTGGGCAGATTTAATGGGGTTTCATTCGTGTCCATTTCGTTTAGTTTCTTTGTTTTCTAATGTCTCTGTCTTTTTAATCATTTTGAAGCAGTCCCAAATAAACGGTCTTACATCAGATTTTTATAACGGCGCGTTTAAGAATAAAATAAAGTATTAAATTTTCTAGAAGGAAGTTTTAGAACCACCGTTTCAGATTGTTTCAGCTTGATTTAATGTAGAATGTATTTAAAATTTCTCTGTTTTTTTAAACATGTGAATGTCTGTATACGCATAAATTACTAGTTAATAAACGGGTTTTTAACCTCAACGTACTTGAAGTATAATAGTTAATTTCCTGAAATAATTTGCAGTTTCCGATTTTAAAAGCATTTATAAATAGGATGTTTTACTACCCATCCCCCGTTTTTAATGTGTAAAAATCTTTCAAAATATAAGTATACAGTATAAACAAAAATTTATTTGTTTTACTTTAATTTTATTTCTTAATTTTTTTTAAAGTAAAATAATCCTTCATTGAATTTCACGTCAATGCTTTCTGTTGATCATGCGAAATAATTCATTCATTATCTAGAAAACATCCCATTTTAAATGTTTTCAAGCTTTTCAAGTATAACTTCTAATTTACAATCCCTCGTTCTGTTATGTCCTATTCGTAAACCCTAACTGAGCAATTTTACTTCAATCATACTTTCTATTATTTATTTTAAATTAATTTGATTTAATTTCCATTACTTAAAATCTTAAAAATATCCAGGAGCATATTTCAATTAAAAATTAAGTATACTCATAATTACTTTTCCCTTTTATAGCTTTAAAATACAGTAGAATAAATACACTTGTTATGCAGGAAATGTATTATTTGATAGATTAAGATACAAAAAAAGTAGCTTTACAAGAAAAACTTAATCTAACCACCTTATATGAAATAGTTCGCTATCTTAATAGATCCTGCTCGTGATTTCGTGATAATCTTCTTGAATAGCTGTTTTATTTCATGTCACAAACAACATAAAACAATTTTTAAGCATTCATTTCTCTTTCAACTCTACGGGCAATAATGAATTCTAAAGGAATTCCATTTTCCCAAAATATACTACAATTATGCTAAATGTCTATCACCCGAATACAGCCTTTACTTTTAAACGACTTGTTTTAGAAACGGGTCAACTACACTTGTATTGAAGAAATCACGGATTTCATGACAGTTTTATAACCTGGTGAATAGACTCGAAAACAATTTATGTAGTATTTTTTTAAACAAGTGTTCAAAATGGTATAAGAATTTGAAACAGGTTGTTTATGATCTTTGCACTCTGAAAATGTGATGTTTCTCTAACGTTTAAAGCTTTATTTTTCTTTTAAAAGATGTTAATATCATTCCCTTCCCTTAAAAGTTGCATAAAAATTATATTTTCTGCTTAAAGTATTAAGGTAAATTTATATAATGGTAGACTGTACCAAACAAAAACTGAGTCGTACTAAATAAATTCAGTTCTTTGTCTTTCGAATTTCCCTATTTCATTAAGTATAAATTTAAATATTTTTACAGCTACCCATAAAGCTTTAGATCCTTTTTTTATATTCACCAAAACTGTCTTGATTCAACCAATTCAAAATATTTAATCGAAATGAAAACTTTTTTTTCAGACTTTTTCAACGCCAACTAAACTTCCAGGTGCAATATTATTCGGAATAAAATTTTCTGTAATTAACAATTTCTTATAGGAATTTATAACAGAAACATGTCTCTTATCATTCTGTCCTCTTATCATGTCACCAATCTTTATTTGCCTTCGCAATACAAATATTTTAATTTTTTAAAATAATTCCATCAAGGTTCCGTTACGTTGGAAAAATTTATAATAGGCTTGTATTAAGAAAATTCAACTCACACGCGACTCTACGTCTTAACTTTTTTTCGCATAACTCCAGATTGAGCCCTGAAGTTCCTATTCATATGTACAACATCAAGTCCAATAGTCACCTTCCCATCTTGTTCCATACCTGCATCTCGTTGATTCTCATCTTGTTGCCATCTTCAAACTCATTAACTTGGAAAACTCGTACTGGAAATTAGCACTAAGAATGGGCAATGCCTTAAATTAAAACATCATTTAATCATTCCATTCGCAACGGGAGATAGAAAATCCTGTTTCGACACTTGACCGCAAATGCGCCTCTCCTTACTTCCTCTAATACACATTTCTTTTGCGGTGATTTCCTTTGAAAAATAATCCTTTTATGTAAATTATCGTATTTGTAACTCCCACAACGGCTTTTGCGCAATAAAGAAGCTTTGAGTTAATATATTTGCTGACACTCCGGTGTCAGAATTTGCATATTTTTCGAGAAAAATGCTCCAGAAGTAAAAGGCGTTCGTCCAGTTTTGCGCTATCCGAAACCGTGTGAGTTCATCAGCCAATTCGGTTTTGAACTCTGCAAACGTGGAAATCATCAATAAGCTGGAGATGTGGTTTTCTTAGGTTTGTTTTTACCTCGTTATGTATTGTTTAACTTCGTTTTTTATTTTAACAGTGGAATGTGAAATTATTGAATGTTAGTATACACAAAGATATTAAGTTTGAAATTGAGGAATTTTAAGCTTTGGTATTTTAAAGTTTTAAGTTTGGAAAAAATAATTTACTTTTCAATTACAAAAGCAGTGAATAAAGTTTTGAACGTGTTTACTCTGTTCAATTGGGATTGTTAGAAGATTTTTCTTAAAGCAGTAGTTTTAATTTAACCATCTTTATGGCATCCTTGTTTAGGAAATTATCATATTTATTACTCATATTTATTTATGACATTAATGAATTAAAGTTTAAAATATTCTTTCTTAAATTAACTTGCAAATTTACTTTGGTTTCATATAAATTGTTTCAAAACAGAAAATTGCTAACTGATACTATTATTTTTTCGTAATATTTTACAAAAATGCCAGTTTATTTTAAAATGTATTTATTTTTAGCCAAACCCCTTTACAAATACAAATACAAATTAAGTCGACCAACTACAGGCGTAAGCCCAGCAAGGTTGGTCCAGTCTTTTTAACTCAAACTACCGAAATCCCAGTATCTGTCAATTTTCCTCTTGAACTCGTTTACCCCACTTGAATTTACAATTGTTTCAGGCAACGCATTCCATCTTTCCACTACCCTATTAAAAAAAATAGTGCTTTCTACAATCCGTCTTAAATTTTACTTTATTCAACTTGAAATTGTGACCCCTTGTTCTATTACCCGTATTGAAATCTAGTCTCTCTGTGTCCCCTTGCTTTACCATCTTAAAAAGTTGAGAATCAAATCCCCTCTAATCCTTCTTTTCTCTAGAGTGAACATATTTAGCTTCTTTAATCTTCCCTCATAACTTAAACTGGATATATACCCTTGACCATTTTAGTAGCTATATGCTGAACCCTTTCAATTGAATCAATATCTATCTATATGGAGACCAAAACTGAACAGCATACTCTAGATGAGGTCTCACCAAGCCTCTGTATAGTGGCAAAATAATATCCTCGGACCTTGAAGAAACAGTTTTTTTATGTATCCCAATATCCTATTAGCCTTTATACTAGCAGATGAACACTGATGAACCCATTTAAAGTGCGCATTTACTATCACCCCTAAATCTTTGATCATATTACCTTCTTTAACTTTGTCCCCTTGCAGAAAAAATTCTGCCCTACCATTCCTCCGACCCATATGAAGTATCTGACATTTACTTATGTTAAAGGACATACCCCATTTTTCAGCCCATTGCGATATAATATCGAGATCCCTTTGTAAATTTTGTACTCCTGAGAATCTACCCTACCCCATATTTTTAAGTCATCAGCAAAGATGCTGATTTTGTTCCTAATGTCCTGACTAATATCGTTTATGAAAATTATAAAGAGAACTCATTATTACCCAATTACTCATTATTCTCTTCCTAGTTCTAAAGATACGGGTTAGCTGGTATAGTATTTTTTTTTGATGCATAACTCTTTTTCTTAAAATTCTTAGAGGTAATATGTTTAATACTGTGACTAGGTTAACCATTGGCTTAGAAACATATGACAGGTTCATTATTTTATTACAATTTTAGCTAATCTATAAAGTTAGTTCAAAAATTAGCCCTCGTCTGCTTTGCCAAATCGCCCGTCACCCAGGGCGAATTTGCATATCCTATGGGGTGAGTTGGCATAAGCTTGTTTTCATATTAATACTTGAATCTTAAAAAACCCACAGGAAATTAGGAAAAACCGGAGGGAAGTTAAATTAGCCTTTTAAACGCCGCAATTCAAATTTCGAATTAAAGGTTCTGATTTTTGGCTTAAATGGCTTGTTTTATAATTACTAAAACTATTCTAGTCATTTTTTGTCGGAAAAAAAATCCTATGTATGATTTTGAGGATGTTCCCATTTGGGAACATCGGCGTTTGGGGTGAAGTTTTTAGGGGGATTTCCAAAAGGCACATATTTTACAATTAATTCAAATAAATGCTTGAAATATGTTTCTACTCAATAATTATGAACATTTTTATGATTGGGGATGTTTTTTTCATCTTATTATCCATACTTGGACGATTAAGTAACATTTTTATAGATTTTCATAAGAAAAAATTGACATGTTTATTACGTTCGCGAAGCTTTTCCGTAAATTTTTCTTGCACTATGGGTAATATTTTGGTATAAAAATACATAAGAGTGTTCCCAAGCTCTTCAAAGCAAAACAGTTACGTGTCTGTGGGAAAAATTAGTTTTAAATACGGTTCTATAGGGATATCTAGCATAAAATTAACTAATTGCATTTAAATCTAATTAGCTTTCAAAAGTGATAATCATAATTATCTCCATTGATTCATGAAACCCGTGTTTCGCATGGAGGATTCCAAACTGAACCATATATATCTTAAATCCAACTTACGTTAGAAGAGTGTTTTTAGGTGTACGCAATTTTCCTTATTTTCAAAATTCTTTGATTTTATTCCTAAAATTTTTTTGTAAAAAAAGTACTTGCACAAAAATATATACGCAAATCCTCAGAGGCACTCAAAATATGCTCTTTGCATAACCCCTAATGATAATTACTGAAAATTAATCGATTGGGGAGTTAGAAAAATATATAAGTGTAAGAATCTGCTATGAAGATTTGGAATTTTTTTCTCCATAAATCAGGAGAAAAATAAAAATCACATATTTTTGAATTTAAAACACCATTCTTTACCTGTTTTAATCCTTTGAGACAAAAAAAACTTCAAAAAATTAAAGAAAATAGGAAATAACTTGAATTTTTGCATGTAATGAAAATCCCCTCAAATACTATACCCCAAACGCCGATGTTCCCATTTGGGAACATAAACGGTGTTTTGGTAATTACTCCCCAAAATTAGAATATAAAGCTATTCTGTCAAGCCAAATGGGAAGATGTGTACTTAAGCTACCAAAACACAGCAAAATTATTTAAAACTAAATTTATTTAAAATTTTCACAAGTTGGAACTTGTGTAACTTTTGGAAGAGCCAAAAATCTCAAATTTTGATGTAAATTCTACAAAAAGGATTAAATTCCACGTGAAAAACTTTTACATGTAAAATAACTTCATATCTTTGAGTTACTTTCTACCAAGTATCGAATTCCTGCATGAAAAATTAAGTGGTGAAAAAATTCCTTAAAATTATGTTCCCATTTGGGAACATCGGCAGGTAAAAGGTTAACAGAAGCATAAACAGGATAAATTCTGTGCAGAAATAACTAATCATTTAAATTTTTAATTAAATTTTCAGCTTTTAACTGATGATTTAATAGGAATCGATGAATAATGCAGCAACAGCTGCTAATATGAAAAAAATAAAATTTACGTAAATATTACGTTCATAACACAACTATAAACATTACGCTTGTACACAACGTATATCACGAAAAGTGTATTTTGAGCCGTTTCAACATAATATTTTACCACTTCCCTACTAATCATAGATCTCTGTAATTTCCCTCGACGTTGTAACAAACCCATCATAGCGGAGGCTATAAAATCTTAACACCTTTCGGTTTCCGCCTGGTATGATAATGAAGCATTCTTCGTCATGATCAAGCAAAGCCGTTGCGCCCTGTTATCTCAGCATAGGGTTCGTTCAACTCATAATAAACGGGGCTTTCAATCAATGAAAGTTGCACGGACGCAACTTTACAATAACGGAGTAGTAACCAAATTAAGTGTGTGCCGTCAAGCGTAGCAAGGAGGCGAGAAAGCGTTTCCTTGTGTATAAAAAAGGACAATGCATTGAATTGTTATTAATTAAATGACCATGATCATGACAAATTGCTCCAACGTCTCTTCTATATCTATGGAGGAATGAATTAATTTGTTCGCGGAAAAGTGTTGGTTGCCATGACAAAGAGTTGCATGGGTAACTTTTATGCCTTATGTCATATTGTGAGGCATTTCATAAGAATACCTGCATGAAGTTCCTTCTCCTATGATAAGGATATTTAAAAACCTAATTTGAATTCAGATCAATATTATATTTTACATTCAGAAATCCTAGAATTCTTGAAGTCACGTATGATGTAGAACCCATATCTAAAGGCATCCACAACTTTGCACTTGCTAGAAACGCTTCAGAACAATATTCTAAACTGCAATAAAAGCTCTTATAAAAACCAGCTCTCTCACCTTTTGAAAGAGTTTGAGCCCCTAGTGGTTGTCAAGCTTGCACTTTTTTATTACTAATCAATATTTGAAATTTATTTTTTAAATAACAGATTGGCTCTAAAACAGCGCCAACTTGGCTACCATTAAGGACTTTCTCCTAAATTACTCTTTAAAAGGCGAAACAATTGGTTGATAAGAGCTTTTATACTGTACCTCAACAACACCAACTACACTCGGTTATAGTTGTTGTACACCATATTTTAAAGTGAGTCTCAAGAAAACTTCTCAAATCACTTAAAAATTCTTTTAGAGAAAATAGAATTTAGATGTTTAACTTTCAAAAGATAAAACGATTTAATTTGTTAGATGGTCGCAAAGGTTGTTTTATTATTAGTGTCTTTTTGAGTTTGAAAGAAAATTTAAGCAAAATCAATCATTTTTTGCATTCTCATTTATTCTTGTTTTAAGAAAATTTTTATTCCCACTTTATAACATTATTTTGAATTATAAAGTCAATAAAACTTTATAAAAACATTTGAAGAAAACATTTCTACTCATAGGTAACACACAGATCGACACTACAAAAAGAAACCTACAATGCAAGACTAACTTGTCAATAAAGCTGAATTAACTAATGTTTCCTTGAGGAAATGTTTAATCACCTACCTCTCAAAGAGAGATAGAACAGTTACAAATACTGAAAATTCTTCAGGCAAAAATCGTCCCAATCGGTCATGAGTCTCCCACTGGACATCAACAATCCGTCATGCGTTAAGAAATCGCCAGAAAACAGTTTCACATGGAACGGTCTTAATATCAATTAGCGAGGGAAAAAAAGATATGCGCTGTAGCCATTTTCATTGCCAAACAACAGCGGTAAAGCTATAAAGTTCTCGTGAAGAAATCAGGTAATTGCTGCAACGGTTATCTTCCTAAATGAAAGACCGTTGTTTTAGTCCGATGGTCTTTGACCGAAAGGGGAGTTAATGAGATGTGAAGGTAGGAAAATTCCTTGGATGCTTTTTTATCATTCTTGGAATTCCGCAATGGTCAGTTGTGTTGGATGGCTCCCTATTGAGAAAGAGATGAGAAGGAGAGATGGTTTCTTTCTGTTATTTGCTGGTGAACTTCATTGTGAATGTTGTGGTATTTCGTGAGGAATGATACTTTGACCATTATAGTGTTTCAAGAGGCTGGCTGTGGAGATTGCATTCATTCTATAAAAAATGCTAGTTTAGGGTGGAAATTGCATCAGTAGGCATTTCATTGATGATATAAACAAACCTTTCCAAAGCATGTTTCAAATGTCTGAGAGTTTCGTGTGTAGAAGAGTTTAAGGCAATAAAAATTTCACAATGATTTCTTTAACTTTTCATACAAACATTAATTTTTATATGTAGTATATAGGAGATATTACTTCATTATGAGCTTTATGTTTTGATTACGTAATTTGAATATTATCACAAATTATTTCAAGAGGTAAATTAATAATATAATTAAATTTCTACTACTTCTCTTCCTTTTCAAATAAAAAATATGATTTTCTATTTTAATTTAAGAGAAAACGTGTGGATATTTTTTATACATTATCAAAGATTTATCTTATGTGGATTCATTATTTTGCATATTTTATAACGGAGTATTGAAAGTGTTCATATTTTTCAAGTTTTAAATTCAAAATAAAGAAGGATTTCCTTGAAAAATCCTGCTTTAACTATAAAAAACTGATTTCTTCTTGGTTGGAGATTTTTTCCTTCCATGGAGAATATATAACCTTCCATTTAATTTTCCCTCTAATTAATTTAACTTCTAATATCGGCCTAGTAACTTATAAATTTTGTAAAGAACCCCATCTTTCACAACCAATAATAATTTTTAACATAACATAGCTTTATCCTTCAATTTCAACAATGAAAAATATTGTTGTTTTTCACAACCAATATTTTCATTCTCAATATCTAAAATTAGAAACCACTTAAAAAAGAGAACACACAATTAAGTATCCTTTTACAGTTTATTAACGATACCAGTGTTAATTACATGACCTCTCCATCAATATGAGCTTTATCAACATCTCCTCCATTAATACATCAACAGACAAGTGGGTGTTGTATGTTGTATAATGTTATGCATCAGCCCTATTGAACCCATTTCAGCACACTCCAAACAACAGCTATAGGTATCGCATATCACGAGATGATGAAAGTAAACCAAACGTAAAGGCCTGATAACGGGTCCATTAGCTCCTTCTTCCGGAGTAGATGATGATGATGCAGATGATGAGGTCCTCCTTATCATGATCCGATGTCCTCCCGAGTCACGGAGGGAGGGGTGAAAGCTCCGCATGATCCCGTTCGGTAGCACGTTCTTATTGTGATCGTAAGGAGGGTATGTTTCACTTTAAGGTGCCTCCCACACTTGGTGTATTATTCAGTTGGCGGTATTTGGGACAGGACGATTATGTCGAGAATATTATGCGTAAGAGCGTGTGCATATGCCATAGTGTTAACTACAGTAGTATTTATGGTTTCTTTTAAATATTAATATTGTAGAATTTTAATTCCGATATTGTTTTTATTTTAAGTCTAAACTTTTAATTGCATCTTTAGTTTAAAAAAGGAAATAAGTCCAAAAAATGACAAATTTACTTTTTGTTCTCAAAACAAAATCTACCAATTTTCTCTACACAAAAGTGACAAATAAATTTCCCCTGTAGGCAGATAGGACCCCCCGAATTTGGCGAAATCGATGTTCATTCATTGTATTTTATTTTATATGGAATAAAAGTTAAAATTTGTCTTTCTATATTCTCATTCTTTCTGTTGTAACGCTATTTGTTTTTAATTTAAAAGTGTTTTCAGGGTGTAGCTCGCGGGCACGTGTTCCTCAGAAAGAAACAATATCCATTGAAAAGATGACTATTTTAAAGTTTTGAAATGGTTCAATGTGTAGCTAAAAGGCCAAAAGTGTATATTTCCTTTTAATATTTTACCACAACGAAGTTTTTACTGCAAAAAATGTTTAAAAATCCTGGCGCCACCCCAGAAGCTCATAAATCTTTCATTCGAATGTTAGATAATACAGGTATTTTAAGGTGTGTGATTGAAAGGTTTCCCTGATAATATTTAGAGTTTATTTTTCTTTAAATTTTTTATTCGAATAAAAATGGGCTGCACGAAATTAAACCTTTTTATAGTTCATTATTTTACGTATTGACAATGCTTAATTAAACATATTACAGAAATTATTCAATACTTCTGATTCATGAATGCATTAGGATATTTTAGTGACTCTTCGATAAAATATTACTTCTCCTTTGTTTATTGGTTCTTAAAACGAGTACTCCGCAAGCAGAAATTACTAGTACAAACTACTTGTTGAAAGAACAGCTTGTGACGTTAAATGTGTCTTGCTCCCACTTGTTGTTATTATCCCGTTTGAAATACTGGAAAGACTGAGCTCTAGTTTTCTTACAGCCTAGTGTTTCGATGAAAACGGTGTTTCCCACATTTCCAAGAGACAGTTGTGACGTCACATTGTTAGGAGCTTTCGGTATTAAAATATGTCATAATTACGTATGTGGGAAAAGACAAGCGTATTCTTGGAATCAGGAGCTAATTTTTAATAAATTAAAATTGAATATTTAGAATTTTAAGAGATGCTGCAATTCTCTTCCCAAGACTTAACAAATTTTTATACCTGAATAATATTCCATTATAAATCAAAAATCGTGTTCCAAAACTCAATATATTCATTTCTTCATTCAACTCGTCCTCATTACTTCAAGATTTAAATTACGGTACTCCTCTCTGTAAATCTACCAATCTCCTCTCGATTATAGGTCAAACGCAGGCCCATTTCATTGTTACCGCACTTTTGCTTTCACCATGCCTTTTTAGCACGTTCCCCTTTACCCACATGAGTCCTAATAACAGTGATTCGCGACGCACAAAACCTCCGATCGGAACATCGTGAGGCAGATTCGGAATCCCTCTTCTAATTATTGCAGAATCAAAGCAAGATTCGTTTTCGATACGTGACGCCGGACGAAAAGGTTCCGAGAGGAATCACGATTCGTATTACAGTCGAATCCGCTTAATGTGATCACGGTTAATGTTATCAATCGGATAATATTATCGGAATCGACAGGTCCCGATCATTCCTATTTAATTTAATGTAAAATACATCGTTTAATGTGATCAACTATGAATCATCAATCCGCTTAATATTATCAAAATTTGTCCATAACCCCTTTAAAACGACCGCTTTTGGGTTCGAGTTTCATTTTGAAGGTCAATTTTTACAAGTAAAAATCTTCTCCATGAGAACATCTGGTGCTTCTTTTTTCTGAAATTCGGTATGAGTTAGAAAAATAAAACATTCCGTATATTATATTGAAAGAAAGCGGTTATGGGGGGGTCTAAATCCATAACTTGTGATTGGTTAAAGAGATAAGAGGTTCTGATAAGAGATTTTGATTTTCCCTTGTTTAATGAAATTCAGATTATGTAATAAATAAGTTGTTTATTGGAGTAAAAGGATATAATGGAGCGGAAAAAAGAGAGACCTTCCTATAAAAATACACAGTGAGCGATTATTTTAATTTTATTAACTACTCTTATATTTTCCCCTTAAAATTTTTCCTAGTTTAAAAATAGAGTTCTAAATACATTTATTACGATTACATGATTTTGATTTTAAAGCAAACAATCTAGTAACACTGTTTGCTGTTTTTTGATATGTGATCGCTTATTGTTATGGATCGGATAATGTTATCAGTTTAGTCTTGGACAATTGCGATCACATTAAGCGGACTTGACTGTAATAATGAATAATCTGCCCGGCTCTATTAGAACACCATTTTTCCCTTTTGAGAACACGCGGCTCTTTTTTATCTGATGTTCCAGGAATTAATAGCTATGAAAAAGAGGAATGGGTGCTTGTTTGAATTCTGACAGGCCTTGGCGGTCGTTGTGTGGATGTTTTATCGCCAAGGTTGGATGTAAAATCAAGAACGGTATTTTAGGTTTTGAAATTCATGTATCGAGTACTTTCAAGTACTATCTAAACTAGTATTAGAAGTTTATATTCAGCTTCTAAACTAGAAACCTTGAAGCTTGAAACACTCGAATCTTCAAGCAATATTTCGATATAATTTCTTAATGAAGATATTTGTTTCTCTAAATTTTTCTATAGAAAAAAGGCTGCAAGTTAATTTCTTTCCCAGACAGAAGTCTGTACTGATATTTTTTATTAAAAGAGCGTGCTTGCTCAAAACGTTTGGAAATATACAGGGTGTCCCATAAATGTTGGGTCACACTTCTAGGGAGGATAGAAGACACCTAGAGGAGTCAGAATCACATAGGATTTGGGGGTCCCAGACCAAATCCCAGGGAGCTAAAAATGGAGCGACACCCCAAAAAAATTATTGAAAAATTCAAGTTCTAGAAGAACTACTACTGGTGAAAATTTAATCATGGTCTCAAATTTTTGGTTTAATATAAAACGCTTCATATTTTTGCAAATTTATAAATGCTTTTAATTTTTTAGAAATACTGTAGAAAAATCTAATCAAGTAAGCAGCAGAGTCAGTGGATAAAATAACCAAGTATTTATTAGAATACTGTTTAACTTAAAAGAGACGAATACAGCGACTGGCATAATGAGGATCTAAACAGAAAACATCTCGACAAACATTACAAACACTCCAACATATATACTGACAGAGAGGTGACGTAGAGACCTACGTAGTAACTTACTCAACGCAGTTCAGTTCCTTTCATGTATTGATTTACATCACAGAGTAGAGAGCTTAACAGAGATACCAAACCGCCGTTTTACTCCTAAGATCTTTAATTTATTCAGCACGCATATTATAATTCAGTTCACTAGTAGCCAATCAGTGAACGCGAAATGTATTTGATTTGAATTTAACACTGATTATAGGCGATTTGGATTTGAGTGACAGCTTCAATGGGCGAATGACAGAATTAGCAGGAATAGCGTGGAGGCGGGACTTGAGGCCAGAGATTTTTCAATGGGAAAAGCCCTGTTAAAAAAGTTGCCATTAGCGTCTACGGAGATGAACACTCTGTTAAGCTCTATACTCTGTGATTTACATAATCCAACAAATACTGATTAAGATTTCTAGTCTGAAATAAATTAAATTATCGTCATTTTATTTAGTTGTACCAAGCTTTTCTGAGACAAATAGTTAAACGATACTTAATACTTGGTTTTTGGTGATTTTTGGTTTTTATTTGGTCAACGAGTGTTTATCTTAATTCGCGTTTTAAAGGGAGGTAACAAATTGGTAAATAAATTGTTGTAATGTTAGATATTGAAATTTACTGTCCATTTCATATGTTGTTTGTTTATGTTAATTCAAACAGCTAAATTAGATAAATTTCAAATTTAAATGTTTAGTGCATAAGTTTATGAATATTTAAGTTCATTTATATGCAAACACATTCAGACGTCATTTTTAATCATTTAAAATATATTTTCCTTTCTTTTATTATGTTAAACAAAGGCGCCAAAATTGGCGACCAATCACTTTGGCCCTTTTTTAATGAACAAACGGCTCTTAAAAATTATAATACCAGTTTTAATATTTTGCGTTTGAGTATGAATGATGGTCAAGCTTTTAAAAGGGGTATTATTCAGTCTGAATAACACGGAAATTAGGAGTTGTTTTGCTGGTTCTACTAATAATGCAACTGACACTTCAAGGAAGTTCCGTTGGCGGTAATAAATGCTGCCAATCGCTTTTATGAAGCTCTACTTAATAGTTGTAAGGAGTGGTCTTTGGATTATTATGAACCCTATTATATCGAAATTATCAAAATAGGGGGTTATCATGGGATGTACGTACGTTCCAGACTTGTTTTTTTTTCAGAGGAATGGTAAATACTAGAATAATGAATCACGTTTGAGTAAAAGTTGTAAGAGTTTCTAGTATAAATGATTCCAGCAGCTTTGAATGCTTAGAGATTAAATGTCACGAAATTCCCCGTACTCCATACTGCTGTTTAAAAGCTTGTTTAGAAAATTGATGTTTTGCTAAAACGTAACGTTTAATACCTGTGATTATAACAAGGTCGGATCTTGAAGGCCGTATGAGATTTCTGGTATCAGACTGAACCAACAATGTTTGACATTAAAAATGTAATGTAAAGGTATATGGGATATTCTCTCTTTGAGCTAGGAAAAAAAATTGACTTATATTCACTGGATGGGTTAAGAATAAATACATTTGGGTCCGTTAAGGACCCTTCACAAAATATTTTACCTTAAATATTAACTTAACTATATTTTTCGCTCTATGAAAGATCTTATTCATGTTTCTCTATCATAAATATATCATGTTATTCAATATAAATTTTACAATATCCTCAATAACAGCATTTTGGTCAAAGGATTTAATATAACGCCATTTTTTAATTTAAAAAATCTGAGCATACATTTTTACAATTGCATAAACTCTCCTAGATACTCACATATTCCACCATTATGAAATTATGAGCTGGAAATTCCAGCTCACACTATGATAACGTTTTAATTTTGCTATAATCTTTAGAGATGTTTGTAGATTTTTTTTAAAATTCATAAAGAGTACCTGTTTAACATTTTCAAGAAAAAAACATCCTTTTTAATGGGGAAAAGCATTTAAAAACAACCGAATACCTTAAATTTTAAAGCTACGTAAACAAATAAATTCCAATTACATATATGACAGTTAACCTTTTCAACTTCCTTTCCTGTGACTCTAAATATTAAATAGGAAATCAAATTGGTATTTGAAGCACAGAGTAAAAGCATTTAAAACCAGTTTCAATCTCAGATTAAAATTCTCAATATGCAATGAGATGCTCTATGAAACAAAAGGTTGCCTTTTTTATCACTCATCTAAGAGTGTGGGAAAACCAGTTTAAGCACGTTTACTATGTATAACTACTTCATCTCTATTTTAAGCTGTCCATTGTTAAATCTTAATAAAATACATTCAAACATTAAAATGACACCATCTGATTCACGGATATTGCTCCATTTTATGTCTGTGTGGAGCTTTTATGATATGAAATGGTGTTACTTAATGTTAAGAATATGCTAGGTAAATTGTGCTTGCTACGTATATATTTTAGTTCTGGTCATATAATGTACAAAAATGTCTTACATATGTTCAAAGTCATAAGATTTTTTTATTTGCTTATACCTGAAGCATATTTTCTTTAAATGGCTTGTGAGATACTTAGTATTTTTTCATATTATTGAAATTGTTTTTCATATTTTTTTTCTCATTTGTTACTTAATATCATTAAGTAGTTCTTATTTTTGATAGACATATTCAACTACAGTTATTTACTTCTTGTTCAAAAACATCCTTTTATTATATTAAAAGTAATAATTATCAATTTTTTACTTGTTTTAAAATATTTTAATCAGTTTTATTCACACATAGAAACCGTAGAAGACGATAACTTTTTTGCTAGCATATGATCTCTGCTATTCTAATTGATTCTACTCATCTAATGATGACCTTAAAAATATTGATCTTATTAGCTCATTTACTTTTGTCTTGTGATACGCCAGTTTTATAAGAGGCACGTAGAAATATTTTCCATCAAAATTTCTTTCTTTAAAGATTATATTTTCCATCATGTTCAAACAATCTCAAAGCTTAAAATCGCTATAACCAACTCGCGATTAGTTCCTTATTCTTAAAACTCGGATTTCACTTTTATTATGTCTACTTTCACTTCAATTTTTAACTTTGAATAGAAATTCAGCAACACGAATCGACAATTTTAGAAATAACTACCTGGACTGATAGACAAGTCAGTGAACTAACACAGTCTCGTGGGTATTCATGACTTCTAATCTTGCCTAAAGAAAGTCCAACTCCACTTTCCAACCGATTCTCCAGTAACTAATTCCCCCTCATCAAAATTCTATTCAATGTTCTATTTCCAGCCCTGATGATACATTTATACTTCTTTGAAGAAAATTGGGAGTAGACAGAAGTATTGTCTTTTGGAAGACAAAAAAAAGTCGCGAGTTTCAGAAACGAGAGCAAGTCAGATTCAATAGCTTTTTAGGGATCAAAGGACAAAAAAGAGGATGGGGAAAAAGCACATTACGAGTTGCCTTTGAATGAAACCGATGATTCTGTGACTTAGAACTGAAGGGTATAAAACGGGAGTTACGAACGAATGGGACCATGTTAAGTTTTTAAATCTTTTTTTAAGTGTATATGCCACTTCGAAAAGAAAGAAAATGCTACAGTTTGTTGTTACATTACTTTAAACCTGCCAAACTTTTACATTAAGCTTAAACAACTCAAATTTAATACAATCTTATATTTACACTCAACATCATATATTATTCAGTTTCGATTATGTGCTTAACCTCAGTAATAAAGCCTACTGTTCTAAATAAAGGTTCCAAACTAAATAAAAAACATACGGATAAATGAAATTATCTGAAATTAGTACTAATTATTAAAAAGTTGTACTTTTAATTTCAGTTTTATTTTAAAGATATTTTTGACTAAAAAAATCGACCTTTGTTGACATCCCTTTTTATATGTTTTTTAACATGAAAATTTTAAATCTGACATGAGTCGGGTATTATAAAACTTTCAGGGAGTTCTAGTAGGCACTTATGTCCTAATTAATTAGCCTTTCAGTGTGTATGGGTACAATATATATATTTTCAATCTCTAGAGACGGGAGTTTGGTGTTTATTACGTAGAGAGCTCCAAAAGTGGCATTCTGAAGTATTATTGCTCCAAAAATATCTCCAAAGAGAAGCAGTACTTCCCATTCCTTTATCTTCAAATGAATCATAACCGATTGTCTTTAAATTAAAAGGTTTATAACTATATCCAAACTGAGTGCATGGGTTTTCAAAATACGACCTAAGGATCTTCATCATATCAGTTTATCCCCCATAATTCCATTCTCTATATTTAAACAAATGTAACTTTTTTTAAGAACTTAAAAAAAAACTACAGAAACTCTACAAAAACTCACTATCTATTCTATCTCAATAACTCCAGTCTACATGAGGATTATCTGTGACCGCCATCATTCTAAAATAGTCCAGTACTTACATTTCAAACACCCTTGAGGATTGAAAAAAAAAAGAACCTTCTTAAGAATCCGGGATGACTTACGTCTCTTATATTCTTTATAAAGTGGTGAATTAATAAAGTCCATCCCTTTGTTCTTGACTTGTTGAACACATCTCCACAGCCTGCTTGCGTGATTCTGAAAAGGTGGTCATTATATTTGGCTGGTGATACCATCTCAGCAGGTGCAACGATATAGATGCATGTTTTGATGAGTGAGTTATCGTAAGTAGGGAATACATCATTCTCTGTCTTATTTGGGTAATCACGGCATCAAGGCTGACTAAGTACACATCTCATATTTACATATGGGTATTCAACTTTTTAAAAATATTGCATCTATTTACTGAAATTAAAATGTTATTATAGGGCAATTTATATTTAGAACGTATGATAGAATTTGAAATATCTTATCAATTATGTGGAATTGTTTTTTAAATTAACTTAATTATATAGGGATGGGTGAAAAACCCGATACCTTTTGTTATTGGTAGTTTGGTATCAAGTATTTTTCAGTGTTATTAAGTAATAGTTGTTTGGAAAAGAAATTAGTCAACAAAAGTATTCAATTATTACCTAAAAGGGTACCTTGAAGTGTTATTTAATGATAAATGTAGTACTTACTTTCTTCCTTGGATTATTAAAAAATGAGACCTCGTGCCCGTAATATTTCTATATTAGAATTTACCGTATGAAACCAACAGGGGACACTATCAAACAGGATAAGTGATAAGCTATTTGGAAGTGAAAAAAGCAATTATTGTAGGGAAAGAAAAAAAACAAGTTTTTTAACTATGAGAATAAGATTTTTTTAAATGAGGGGGTTCACAATATCCACCTTTTGGGGAAAAAGTGTCGTATCAAAATTTTACATTTTATGTTTAATCCAAGAATCATTAACGAACACGTAGAAGAAAGGGAGAAAATTTCTTTTAAATGTGTATTTTTTTAAAGAATGCAATAAAAATCATTAACTAAATGCTTTATTAAAAAGTTTTATCTATACTCTTAAAACGAGTTTCAAAAATGAGTAAAAATTACTCAAATCTGAGTATGTCACGCACTGAAACAGGTTCCTATCCAAATTTACTCAAATTTGAAAACATGCATGTACTCATTTTTGAAAATGAGCAGATAATCAAAAATAAAACAACATGTATTCATTTTTTAATTCGACCATAACATTTTTATAAAGAGGGTGCAATGTGTTACAGTTATGATGACCATATAGCCACGTTACTATGACGGGGGAAGTAGACCAGTAATTTGATTGTGACGTCACAACGTTGTGCAACACTTTATCACATCAACTTAATGTTTCTTTTGATATATTCCAAATATTTGAATTTTCAAATATAAACTAAAAATAAGCTTAATTTGAAGGTTAATGTGTTTGGTTTTCTCTCTGGTGTTCTGGTGTTTCAAAATTGAAAGCATTGGGTGGTCATATTTGGGACAAAAAGTTTCATACCAAAATGAGAACATCGATTTACTCTGTTATTTCTAATTGAATCGGAAATCGCCTAAAATTTGAAATTATGCGTTTTTATCAATGGCATATTAAGGATGCCTATATAAGGGCACGAAAATGCAGCACGTTCTTTAGGAATTTAATATCTCGTGCACGCGCATCAAAATATAAAACACTCACATATTGGGTGTCTCAGATAGCGATCAGTTCGTACAAAATGATACGCATGACCCAAGGAGTCATGGCTGATATATTTTTCTTAGGAACTCATTAAACTGTCTGCAGATGAGATAAAATCTCCAAGAATTTTTATGTGTGTACGACGAGGAATGACATTGAGAGACAGTTTGAAAAATGACACTTGGAATGTTCTTGGAAAACCAAGCGGTCTGAATTTGGGTGGAATGTCCGAGCCGAGCCTTCTCTCCATAACACATTATGCTTTTTATGTTTAGGTTGTTTGTGATTTTTTTTCGGATAGAGGAAGCCATTAGCATCAATTCTATATTTATCTGAAGTATCTAATAACTATTAAAGATGAAGGGACATTTCCATGAAGTATTAGATTTGAATTTCAATTATCCGAACCCCTCCATTCCGAATCCCTTTGAAAAAGAAGTGTTTTAGATTTAAAATGAATCATTACCATTATTTAATCATTAATATAACATTTTTAATGAACGGATATGGTACAGCAGGATGTTTCAGCCAGCTCGCTTAAAAAGATTGGTCAATTCTTATGATGTACTCCATTCAAGCAAAGAATACTACTTCTAAAATCTAGAATACTACTTCTACTTCTTAAAAAGAATACTACTTCTTAAATCTAATACTTCTACGATGACTTTTACTTTTCGAAAAAAAAAATTTTACGTCTTATCCAGTCCCATTTTAGGTTTAGAATAAGATAACTTAATTCTATAGAGTGTAACCGCATTACAGTTAAGGATAAAACAGTGAATGTTTTTAATGACATTCAATGATCTTATTCCAAACTTTTCAATCAATAATAAATTCTCCTACAGGAAGAAAAAGCCAACAGGCGTTTCGAACCCGTAAAAGAGTACCTCCGAGATAAAAAAAAATCATTACACCGCAAAAAGAGAAATGAATAAACCCCAATCTATTTAAAAGTTAAAATAGATTGAGGCCAAAAGTAAGTGGCAAGGCTTGGACAAGAAAAATAAGCTATTGGCAAGCATAAAATAAAGAGGTGCTCTTTATATTACTTCGGCCTTTTCATTACCAGGTCTCACTTTATTTCGGCATAATTGTTCAGAGATCCACTCTCCACCTGCGGCTACAGAACTTGACCTCAAAACGCATATAACAGGTGTCATTCAAGGGCTTAAATTACGGCGAACTCCCCATTGTGTGACTACTACTACGAAACCGGGTTGTAACTATGAGGTGCTAACGATACTAGCGTGCGAGTTTTTATCCAGTACACTCTGCGAACATGCTAGATAGCTACTGGAATGAGTAAAACTGAGTATTTCCCTTGCTGTTATCACAGGACACATATAAATCAATCCCACTATAGACAGAATAGAAAAGCACGCCAAATAGAAGTATTCGCGCTATTATTCGCCAATAGAAATTAGATTTTTTTTCTAAAATGGAAATTGTTATAATTTCTCTTATAGTTACTAGACAACTGGAGAAAAAGTCAACAATTTAAAATCAAAAAATCAGATCAGAAATTCTAAGTCTAGAACTAATACTGTTCTTTTTTTAAGCATCCTAAATGTTATCGTGATATAGTCGGGTGACGTTTTTTATATAAAAACGAAAAATTCACTTTTTGTTGTTGAAAGTTGTTACTTTTGATAGAAAGAAAAATCGTTTTATAACCTTAAAACAAAATTTAAAGGTTTATTCTTTAATAATAAACATCTTTCTTTTTTATAATCGCACGAGCATCAACTTTCATTACACTTGGTTAAGCATTGTATTCAATAATGGCTATTAAAAGTGAAATTTACTGAACCCGGGAAGGACTAGCTGGACCGTATGGTACCGGCAAACGGCACTACGAAAAAACGGATTTTTTCTACCAAAATACTTTTATTTTTTCATTCTGACGGGAGATGTCACTACTACATGGACCAAACTTTAGTAAACAGCAATTTAATGACTAATTATTTAAATAAATTCTTGCTTAATGGCTTAATGAAAAACGTGTTTTTTAAGACAGGCGAAAAAAGGCTCGTCTGAAAATGTAAGTGCAATTTATTCATACCTAAAATTAGTGAATGGATTAAATAATTGTGAATTATTATTTATAATTGTATTATGCAATAATAGCCCAAATTTGGAAAAGATTGAATAATTTTAAGGTAGAAAATTTTGGTATAGAAATCTTGCGGTACCATATGGTACCGCTAGGCTTTTACGCTACCAAATAGTTCTAATATTTTAAAGTAGTATATTTTTTATTTCAAAAGTTTTATATGCTGTGAAATTAATTAATTTTTAAGGTAAAACCTATATAATAATTTTTTATGCTAAAAACTTATTGAATTTATAGAGTATTTCCTATAATTTTAATTTTTAAGGCCAATAATTCTAAATTTAATAAGAAAAATTTCATATTATAAGTGATTGATTGGAATATCCATCTATACAATGGTAGTATTTCATGCAAATCATCAATATTATGTTCATAGTCTTCAACTAAACTATAGACGCAAAATACAAAATATGGTTTATGAAATTTTTAAAGCCTAAAACTTATGTTTTTTAACAAAATTCCTAATTTTAACACTCATTATGAGGGGAAAATTGGAAAAACTATCAATTCCGTATCAAATCAGCTTACCTCGCAGTATAGAAAGTTTTTTTATCACCTTTGGACTAGTGTGTACAAAATTTATTTCTAGAAATAAATTTGATAATAGGATTTTAAGAGCAAAATATAACTACTAATTGGTATAATGAGAGTAATATCAACTATTTAATATTTAATTTGTCAATCATCATTGCCTAAATTGAAATTTTTCTTGCTGTTTTAGTTAAAAATGGTAAATAAAGTGATAAAAGTGTGATAAATTTATTATTTTGACTTTGAAATCTTAAACTTATAAGAATATGTATGGTGCACAAAATGGTAGTGTAAGAGCCTAGCGGTACCATATGGTACCACCCTATTCTGACTAAAATAATAAAATTTTTTTTGAAAAAAGGGTTTTAGGCTACTTCAAGACATGTCAAAAGCATACAGTAAAGAGGAAAATTTAATTTGAGAAAAAAAATTAATTCAGTCTTTCCCGGGTTAACCAACTAAATATCAAACTTACACATAAAAGAATAAAGCGTTGATAAAAAATAACCTTATAAATTATAAATAACCCTATTGTTATTATAAATAACCTTTAGCTTATTTTCCAATTAAGATAAAAAACGTTCCATTTTTACAGATAATTTCATTCGAAAAAAAATAATTCTAACATTTTGCTCAAAAAACTCTGAAAAACCGCGCCAGTGTGCAGTTTGGTGTGCTTTTGCATTCTACCTACAGTGGGATTAATTCATAAGCACAAAGAAGCTAGCAAACATGACAGTTACTTTACCACTCGCATCTTTCTCAATGGTCAGCTATTATTATATTTACTAGCTCAGGTCACAGTGGCTGGCATTGTGCTTGACTCACGCGAGAAGATCCGTTCGTTTTGGTGAATGGAGTAGTTGGTTGTAGGATGGTTTTTAATTTCGTGTGAATTGGCAGCGGGGTTTCATTCATTCATTAACCCATTTTTATCTCATCTTTCGTTATTGTTTTTTGGCAACCAGAGTTGCATTTTGTATCAAAAAGGCTATTCTGGTATGGAATAAAAACAACCCCTTCAAATGAGGAAGGAAATATTTTCACTGAATTTTCACCTTGTAGTGAAATAGATCAGCATATTAGGTCAAATTTCTTTTTGAAGGTCACATGCGATATTTTTCAGAAATTTTTGTGTACAGTTTTTCGTAAGCTTTACTGAGCATTTAGTTATGCAGCTTTAGAAAAACTGCTTTACTAAATTTTTCAAACTGATTATTTTTTTAATTGACTTCTTAATCCAATAAAAGCGATTTAAGTATGTAAAAGAATTTACTATTTAACCATGCTTGTAAGCATAATAGAAAGATTTTAGCCCTGTTTTTATCAATAAATAATATCCCATCACTACTAAATTATTGCTTTTGTCTTAAATATAAGAAATACAAATACTGATTTTCTACATCGTAGAGAACTAAAAGAATGGAATGTATAAAACAAAAGTACTACTCTAATTTTTACTTTTTAATTCAACCCGAAAAATCTTTTAATATAAATTTATACAATATTTTCAATTTTTTATTACTATTTGTGTAAAATGATCTTCTGGAAACACTCTAAATAAATGGTAAAATTACTTTTGGTGCTACTTTGATATACCCCCCAAAAATTACGCGCCAAATCTGGCACTCCCTACGGACTTTTTAGGTTTGCTGTTTCTTGTTTTTTGTGTATTATGTAGTAGTAATGTAAAATGTAGCCTAGTGAATTACTGGAAAAAATTTAAATTTTGAACTTTAATAATTCCAAAACTAATGAGAATTTTCGGAAAAACTAAATTACAATATTTTTATAAAAAATGTTTTTGTTCTTGGTTCAAATATCAAAGTTTTACTATGATTAGTTTTTCTGTTATATTCCAAAAACGTTTCAGCGATTTCATCGGTTCAACTGACCGATGAAATCGGCGAGAAAAAAAGTCGCCAAATTTCCGATTTGGGGGTGTATATCAAAGTAGTTCCTTACTTTTTTAAAAATATTCAACCATGTGGTGAAATTTACTGCTCTTTTCACATTGCTAGATAATCTCTCATTACCTCTATCTTACTGTTGCATCGACAGTTAATATCTTTCTTCTAATATTTCCGCTTTTTCCTGTGAAATTTGTTAAACTGACGCAAAACATAAATATTCAGCTTTACACCGTCTCAAAAACAGCTTTGGTGGTCTCTGAAAACGGCTAGATATCCCATTATTTTGAAATTCAAATCATAGAAATTCTATACATCGTTATATTCACATATATGAACACTTAAAAATATATTTACACAGTTATTTTTTGTTTAGAATTTCTTTAAGATTTTTAACCTCCTTCATTCTTCTATTCTCAGGTGACTTGGATCCTTTGACACTCAGCCTCGTATCGCAGACCCAGTTCGCCCCTCTCCCCGAAGCTCTCTGCAAGGTGGTGTACGATCTGACGTCAGATGGGTGCATAGCCTCGCTCCAGGTCATCGCCAAGAAACTCAAGACCACCTTCCCAGAGATCATGGTGCCATCCGAAGACTTACTGTACAAAACGTTAGGTGAGTACTGTGGCCTGAAACACGTTACGATCCATGTCAAAATATCATTTACACGAAACATTTACAGAAGATTAAATTTCTCTCAATTTAGTGTTATCTAGCACTAAAAGACAATAGAAGTTCTGTTCATTGTCGATGAATCATGTAGAGAATATTATATAAACTTGCAATGTAACGGTAGTTAAAATTAAAGAGTGTGGTTCAAAAAGGGCATTCCTTTGCTATTCTTCTTACCATTGCTTCTGAACATATCATTTGTTATTCGACATCTCTTCGCTCTGAATCATCCTTTAGGCTTTAAGTAATAAGCATCTTTCCCCCCTTAGCATCCTTTTGCTTTTGAACTTCAGCATCTCTTTTCTCATGGTCAGATCTTTGTTCTAGACTTCTTTCCTCTCTGGCATTCCTTTTCCTTAGGGCCGATCTCACCAATTTTCAGTTAAAGATAATTTACTTTTAAATCGTATTTAACTGTAGATCTCTTAAAATTTGCGTATCACCTTCACCAACGCATATTAGCGTAAACTAATCAGTACTTTAACTGCCAGTTTGTAAATTTAACCAATGGTTAGTGAATAAGTTTAGTCATGCTGCCATCCAAATGCTGAATTCCTTTGCTCTGTCTTGAAATTTTACACTCTTCATTATCCCTTTTCTCTTCAGACCTCAGTATTTCACTTCTATGAAACATCCCTTTAACCCTTTATTTACCGCATTATGATTTGCTGCAATTTTTTCGTGCAAATACTTTTTTTGAGTCACTAAATTGAAAATTAAGGGATATACATAAATAAAAAAATCATCTTTGGAAAATTGAATCCGCTAGAGCCAATTACTTAAATTGATAATTTTGGGTACTGCCAGTACACGGAGTGCTAAAATGTTCTCACAATACAAGAAAAACATACCTTTTCTTTTATCGCAGTAATAAGTCTTAAAAAATAATACACTTAACTTTTGACTTTAACTACTTTTTTGCGGGAACAAAAATGACAATCATGTGAATCCGATCGAAATGGCAGCCAAACTTTCAACTTCAGTTAAATCTATTTGCATTTCCTGCTAAAATACTCATCATAGAACCTTCGCTGCTTTTTATCCTGGAAGAGGATAACTGAAAGAGTGTTCCTGCAAATTATCGTCAATATATTCGCAAGGATGGTTATTCTATGTAATTTTAAAGTTGTCGGTACTTGTAAGTCCAGTCGGTAAATAAAGGGTTAATCTTTCCTCCATCTCTGCTCTTCAGCATCTTTTTCCCTTTTAGCCTTTCTGTACTATTAAGCACCCCTTCCATCTTAAGCCTCTCTCTGCACTTCAACATCAGTCTCGACTCCCCTTCTTTTCATAAATTCCCTCCCCAACTCCCTATACTGTAACAGTCTCCTCCTCACGTTTCACACAACTCTGTCCCCCAGGTACCCTGATAAAGGAGCGCAAGCTGTACCACACGGGCTCCGGGTACTCGGTGGTCACTCCGGACACCTTCCGGCTGCTGGCCGTGTCGCCACCGCTGCAAAGACAGATGCTGCTGACCAACGAGGAGGCCATCGTCCGGTTGCACGGGTCGGCGGCGGACGACGGCCGCACAGCATGCACGCAGACCGCAAGGGAGGGCCCGCTCACCGCTTGGTCGTCGGCAGAGAGGATCGTCGAGCCCAGGAAACAAGGTAGGAGAAAGTCCTGTACCTCAAACCTAACTGTACCTCGGTCCTACACTGTTTTCAGCTTAACTTTTTGTAGTATATTGCAACAATATACACATGTGTCCTCAGTTGTTTTTAGAATTTCTGGGAGTGCATGGCCTTGTGGGTCTGGTTTAGCATTATATAAACCTGATCGGGGGATCAGACAGAACAGAGAACAGATATACACATGTTGTATACTAGACTGCAACATTATTTGACCCTGGCTGAGAGCAATCAAAGAAAGTAGTTCCCAGTGCAATGTCTGAATTTCGAGTGAAATATAGAACTTCAATTCAGAAATGATTAGTTTGTTAAACCTCCATGTGTTATAACGTCTTTTTATCACGATGTGCGTACCGCAACTCCTCTTAGCAACCCAACATCAGGCTTTCTTTTTACTCAGTTTTTCCTTCCGCGTAGTGAAGTCATAGGGCCAAGAAACATTGCAGTCTAGTATAGTCAGCATCCTTGCAACCAGAGCGTTCAGTTCAGCATCTAGTTTACTTACATCTAGATTACAATTTAAATTTGAGATAATCTAGGTTAAAAACTGTCAAGTTTTTATGAGAGAAAGCTGATTGTCTTTTTTTTGATCTAAAGGTGCTTCACTAGGAAAACTAAAACGTTGCCATTCTCTGAAGCTCCTACGAAGCAGAGACCGGGAGAAGCTGTCAAGAAGCAACTCTTTCAAATCCACCGGGACGAGTCCAGGTCCTCATCAGGACTACAGAGCTGACCATGAAAATGGCGAACCTGTAAAAAGTATGGTGTATTCCTATTTTGTTCCATAAGTACTTAGGCTACAAAATTTTTTATTAAAATATTTGGAATATTTGAATAGATTTTTAACTTGTAGTAGCCTTAAAACTATCACTCTGACACATACATTCTTTTAAATACTAAATGTCTGAAATAGTTTGTCTAATATGGAATTGCATGTATTAAAACAAGATGTACAAATGCATCATGTAAAGTCATGAAGTTAAGTTTTGTAGTAAATGATATTAAAAAAACTAAATCCAAAGAAATCAATGTAACTAAATTTAAGTTATATATTTTTTATTGGCACAAACGCACGATCGACTTACATTTTAACTCGTTGAAATTTACGGATAACTGTTCAACCACGCCGCTGAATTTTAAAAATGTACAGTCAGATCGCATTAACTATGCCGCTGAAACTGACAGTAGACGGGCTAATACGAAAAAAACCTAATTTGCTTTATTTATTTCATCAGAAGAAAAGTCGCCTTCCATGTTCAGCAAGTGGTTCCGACGGGGGAGGTCCGAGAAGAGCCGGAAGTCGACTGCCAAAGGTACCACCTCCCAAACATCCACCCAGTTCCCTCCGACCGACTGGTCGGACCCGGACTACGTCCTGTTCAACTCCAGAGCCACGCAGACCCTCAGTAGGAGCGAGGCGAACGAAACGACAAGGACTAAGGTAGGACATTCAGTTCTAATATATGCAATGAATATAATAATACATTAAGTCCTGTGGTAAGTCATGACGCAGTTTACCATTGATCCAGGCACCTGGAGACTTTCCTTTCCCTCCAGACACATGGCAAAATTTGGGGAGGGGGCATATATATTGATGACGTCATCTATGATCTGAGGCAGAAGTGGGACTCCTGCCATTTATTGTTCTTGTTGTTAGGAGCCGCACCCCTTGCCTTAAATCTTCATGGAGCTTGGGTCTTCCAAGGGGCCCCAGGCAATAAAACAAAATAATTCGAAAGAAATTAAATAGGGAACAAAAAATCCCCCCATGGTGGTTTAAATGTTCAAAAAGTTTTGCTGAAAGTTTATTACTGAATTGTTGGAAGGAAAACTTAAATTTAAGAAACTAAGAAATTATACTTTTTTTTAAATTTAATATAAATGTAGTAGTAATAACATAAAATTTGTTTTATGTGGTCTAAACTTTTCAAATATTTTATTTTAAGCATTGTGTATCATACAGCTACATGAGAAAAATATTTGTGATACTTTAATGAAACCATTTAAGACTCGGTAAAAAGCATTAAACATTCAAGTTGCTGTCTTTATGTTGTACAAAATAATGTATGACAAATGTTTTATTTTCAAATCTGAAACATTGAGATTAAAAAATAAACAAATGATTTGCGGTATATGTTTCACTTCATGTTTAGTTTAACTTAACTGTCAATAGAAAAATAAATTTAATGTATAATTAATTTCACCGGGTAATTCGGGTTATTTAATGATTAATGAGATACTTGTTTACAATGCATAAATGGAATATACCAAACGACAACATTTTTCGTTTGTATAACCTCTAGAGAAGTAATTAATATTTAAAATTATATTGTGGAGTACACAATTTTATAAATGTAAACCACACATTTTGCTCGTTTAAGCAATTACTTAATGTGTTTTTATCGTATTTGTGAGTAACGTAAAATACATGGTTTGGTCAGAAATTTGCTGTTGTTTGTTTTTTAAGGTAAACAACTATTCCAATTAGGATTTCCTTTAACAAGTTCTGGGAGTCTACAACCTTTTTTCCAAAAACACGTTTGTTTTCTTAAAATAACTGTAAAATTTAGATACACGAAACCAACTTGCTTTTTTGGCCTTGTTTTTGAATTCGTGTTTCGTTACCAGTTTACTAAATAATCGGAGGTGTACTAAATACATACTAATCATAGTGATTAAGCATAGATCTCTTGTTTTTTACGGAGTTTATCAGAAGTACAGGTTGTATTTTTCCCACGACGACGAAAATCTACTTATCTTGATCAATTCGATAAGAGGATCTGTGAAATTTTGAGGGATTTCGTGTTCTTTTGATACATATTTAAAAAAAAAATAATGTTCTAAATAAATTAATAAATATTAACATTTAGGGGAGAGTGGGGCTATTTCGCACATGGGGCACATTCGGACAAACGGCATTTCTCCTAGTAATTTTTAATTTAAAAATCTGAAAAAAAATACCAGTAGATGGAAGCATGACTACCACCTCCTGCATGAATTTTCAAAGCTCTGAGAAATTTTGTTGTATACGTACTAGAAATTTGCTAGCGTTGGAAGCAGCAAAGAAAATTTTCTTGTCATTTTGTTGGCGTAAAATTTCAATCAAAAATATCTCTCAAGTGGACATTCAGCATTTTATTCAGTAGAGGCACTACTAAGTTAAGTTCCTAGAAAGGTTTTATTTCCCTGCTTTAATTATAAATATCTTCTTAGGACGTGGTAAGCATGAACTGGTAGATGGGGCAGATTCGGACAGTGCGAATGTGCCTCATCTTTCCCATTTTCGATTATGAAAGTGATTTATATGTTTATAAGTGCAGTATATTTAATAACTTGAAGTTTAATTGTTTTTTATTGTAATTGTTTCAAAATTTTGTGATAATAATAACAACTTTAAGAAAGCTTCAGTTTTAAGGAATTTAGACCCAGATTTAAACATTGAAGAAATAAATATCCCTGATAATTGTTTAATACCAATTGACTTAGACTTAGGTGATTTTATTCTAGTAGAATTTGCTACAAAAAAGAAAATTTTGTTATGTTAGTCAAATAGAAAATTTGGAATTGAATGGTGCTTATTTAAAATTAATGATGAAACTTTTATTTTCCCAGTAAGTAATGATTCAACATTCATACAAAAAGATATTGTATTAAAAGTTCCCCAACCGTCAGTTTCAGGTGTTAATAAGCGAGCTGTTGGTTCACTTTTCTTTTCGAATAAAACCTGACTGTTAAAATATTGGTTTACCTTTTTCTAACTAATTATATTATGTGAAGTATGTCAATGTGCAATATACTCTTCATTACTACAATTGTTTTCCTCATAAAAAACTTAGATGTTCAATATTTTCTGAAACTGTTTTCTTTTTGTAAAAAAATCTTCAATTTAGAGGAAAAATATGTAAAAGTGCCAAATATTTCGTTTAATTGTCCTTATTTTAAAATACAATAAACTTTTTAGTTTGTAAAAATAATTATTGTATAATTTTTGCATGTGTACGAATGTGCCCCAAACATGTGCGAAACTGCCCCAACCATGGGGCACATTTGCACGAAATTTCTTGTTTTTTAGATTGATGATATTGGTTAGAAATTCTAGATGAATGCGACCAGTTATCGTTCTAAAATATCGGGAAAGGTCTTAACTTTAACTTGAATCCGAGTTTGTTTCAATATCTCATCTAGATCCAGAGAAATATGCCGAAATGCACTTTTTGTGCGAATGTTGCCCCACTCTCCCCTATTTACTTTAAAGACTTAAAAAATAAACCTACATCAAAATTGTACTTATAATCTATACTAATTTACTATTTTAAAAACATAAAGGGCAATATAAATGAATAATCTGACTCCACTGCTTCAATTTTCCTTCCATAGCCACCAACCGTTCTGAATTTTTTCCGTATTTGTTTCGATTTTTGTTTTCTAAAATGCAATGTTTTATATATCAGGGGTTCTCAAACTTTAGAACATCGCGACCCACTTTTTATAAACAAAATCTAACCTTGATCCTCCTCATCTTCAGTTAATTTTCTAAGCCCTCCAACAAAATTTAAGTTTCGTGCTTGTGAGGTTTGTTTATTCACCAAATATTTTGTTATAGTAATAAATTACATGGATGTATTAATGTCAAATTAACTTAGGAAAATTCCAAAATCTTGTTGCGACCCACCAAAAACTGACTGGCGGCGACCCAGAGTTTGAGAACTTTTTTTATTAAATTGTTCGGAATTTAAAAAGGGAAAACAGAAAATAAGCTGAAATTAGGAACAATTGAATATTAGACAAGATTGTTCTTTTTAAAAAATACTTGAAAATCTTATTACAGAAATTTCGGAACGCTTGTCAGCTAATGCATTACTAAACTGTACCAAAAAGACGTAATACATGTAGAACTAATTAGTTTCCATTTGTTTCCATGATCTGCTGATGTTTATATCAATGATTAAAGAACTATGCAAAATAACAAGTCAATAAATTTTTTATTTACCTACCTAAAAATTTTACAAAAATGTTATAAAGCTATTTATGTAAATAGCTATTCATTGTTTGAAAGGGTTATTTTTATATTTTTATCTCAAAGGATTTATTCTCAACTGACACCAATAATGCAGGACATTTTATTTGGGATTAAACTTTTGAAGATAGTCTTATCTTTCTTCGTAAGATATTTTTCTTCGTAAAAACCAAATTAACCTGCGCAATTTTTTTCTTAAAAATCCGAATTATTCCACCTGAATTTTTTTGCCCGTAATTACTCTCCCCTGACACCATTCAAAACTCGCAAACTTTCATTAACAAATTTGGCATATCTCCCGGAAGGCAATAAATTGTCCAAACAACATTAAAAAACACGTCAGACTTATCTGATGCTTGTTAAAAATGCCTGGTTACACTGTGAACTTTTTATCGGACGTGAAATCTTCTTCGCATAATCCTTTCGAATCAACAGAAAAGCCTCAAAACGTTTAGAAATGCATCTTCGTAAGTCATGTTAATGTGAGTAATCTTATTTTAAGGCAATTTTCACGCTGCCTACGCTTATTTAGTAGTGTGAAAACCCATAGAGACATCGGCTTCTTCCCACGCCTAAGAGCTTCAGGAGTTTTTTATTGTACATTTTTCTTTATCGTCACGCTTTTCTCTTCAGTATAAGGTGTGACCTTGGATCTTTCATTATGTTTTTAATTTGTTGAGACCTTATTAAAATGGACTAATTGAGTCTATTGTGTGGTTGTATTAACAAATTCTCCAAAAGGAAAAAGGGCAAGCTTAAGAAATTAAGAAACAGTTAGAATATTTTACATAATGAGCATTTTTGTGACCTCAATTCAATTTGATTTTTAATTAGACCACATTACTTTTTTACATTCATTTCACTGTAGGATGAAACATGAAAACCTTATGAAATTAAGAAATGGGTTAAAATATTTTACAATGTGCTCCATTTTTGTAACCTTAAAGATTCAAGTGCCTATAAATAAATGTATGCGATATTTTATATTTGATCATGAAATACAAGGAAATTCTCGTAATTAAGTTTAATGTTTAATCACATATTTTTCCATCGGACTACATTACATTTCTATATTCTATAGTGGCAAGTTACACATAAAAAATCTACGGATTTAAAGTCCTTAGGGTAGAAAAAACTGACTGAATGTTTTAAACATTCCTGTCATCAATATGCAAAAATTTTGTTATACATTGATATTTAACAAATATGCGTCTGTTAGCATTTTAATATTGATTCTGTTATTTTTAATTTTTTATAACTAGATTGTTCCGGTACCCACTCAATCGAGTTAAAAACTGTATGCTATTATTGATAGTAAAGAAATTCAATGGTTTATTGTAGTTAGAAAAGCAACAAAAGAGCTTTCCAATCAAACCCAAATAAGACATAGCACCTCTATGTGAAAATAACTCACATCGCTCTAATCACAGCACATTCTCAGAATAGAGCGATTCGATTTAATAATAACAGAGAACCATCCAAAAGGGTTAGAAAAACGCACGTTGTTCTTTTGTGATGTCATTTCGAGAGAGAGAGAGAAAAAGAATGAAAAAAAAGTTGATTGCGGGAGGGAGTACCCGCATGGCGCTCCATTGGAAACTTGTTCGTTTCGAATGTTTTCTTCGGCAAAAAGGGTCACGAGAACATCGTCCATTTCTGAGTGACCCGCGAATGGCACACAGGTCCCGGCGAAATGTTCTCACGCTTCATCGGGGTGTTTGGAACTCGGGAAGATATTCTTTACAGCAGAGAATGGACCACTCCCGCGCGTCGTTTCCAACAACTGCCATTTAATAAAAGTAATTTGCTCGTTCCCGAAAAATCCCTTTCTTAGGAATCGTTTTGTGAATGCACGCAATCGTCTTGTGTGTGCTAAAGACGTGTTCGTGCTGAAATACCTGCAAACATCCATTGCAATTATATTATTACGAGTGAAGATTTTCTTTTCTATTTTAGTATTAACGCGATCTACATCTCACCTTAGGGTTGGTGTTGGAACTCAAACGGAGCCATGACCTTGTAATCAAAAGGGAATCTAGAATCCTCAATTCTTGGATATCTTATTCCGTTTTACGAGGATCAATGTAATTTTACGTGGTTAAGAGATCATATAGTTGTTACTCAAAAGTGTATTCACGATTTATGCAACTTCTTTTGCCATCTATGAAATTTGTTAGCCTGGCACATAGTATCCTCGGATAATTCCAAATATTTTCAAGTACAATATAATGACAATAATGGAAATGTAACGCACAAATGCTTTATTTCTGTTGGAAATTTTCTAAGAATGCACTGGGTTCTAATCATGCTCTTTAAAACAAATAATGTAGATGGTACCATTATTAAATTACTAAACTATAATTACTGAATTATATGGTGTTTTACTTTATAACAGTAGTTATAGTTGGGTGGCTTATTACAAAAAAACTTCAAAATGTGATACTTTCATGAAACTTTCAGGAATGTTAGATAATCATATGAGAACAAAAAAATCGATGGGAGCCCAAAATTTTAGGGCGTGGTTTGACCGTTATGACGTCATAACAAAATTGCGACCAAGGACCTATATTCGGTTCTTTTATTGACAGAAAGACATTTTTGGAGTCAAATATTATGTTTTAAGGGTCAAAAAACACGATTCTGATGACAAAACGTGCAATTTGTTCTAAAAAGTAACTTAAATTCAATAAAAGTAAAAAATAGTAATACAGTCAATCGACAGTATTGCTTCAAAAAATGGATTAGAAAAGGTATCTTTTTCGACTGTTTTACTTGCTTTTTGGGGTGCTGATTCCGAATATCTAGTTCATTTCCACGTGGAAGGTCGGCTTTATATCAAAAACCGCTAAAAATGTGAAAAAATCGCCAAATTTTTACTGCATCTTCGGGTTTTCGCTTATATTTCAAAAAATATAAGTTTCTAAAAAATTATTTGAATTACAAAGTTGGAGTAAATAAAATTTCCTACAAAATGCACTATTCAATTTTTGTTTTCCGAAGAATAGTTTTGCCGTTATAACCCACTGAAAAACAGAGAAACAAACATCCTCTGTTTAAATAATGCTGTGTAAAATTATCTGCTTTTCAATTCGTTACAACATGAACACTATTATTCGGAAAATAAAAATTGAGTGGTGCATTTTGTAGGAAATTTTGTTCACTCCAACTTTGTAATTCAAATAATTTTTTAGAAACTTATATTTTTTGAAATATAAGCGAAAACCCGAAGATGCAGTAAAAATTTGGCGATTTTTTCACATTTTTTGCGGTTTTTGATATAAAGCCGACTTTCCACGTAGAAATGAACTAGATATTCGGAATCAGCACCCCAAAAAGCAAGTAAAACCGTCGAAAAAGATACCTTTTCTAAATACATTTTTTGAAGCAACTGTCGATTGACTGTATTACTATTTTTTACTTTTATTGAATTTAAGTTACTTTTTAGAACAAATTGCACGTTTTGTCATCAGAATCGTGTTTTTTGACCCTTAAAACATAATATTTGACCCCAAAAATGTCTTTCTGTCAATAAAAGAACCGAATATAGGTCCTTGGTCGCAATCTTGTTATGACGTCATAACGGTCAAACCACGCCCTAAAATTTTGGGCTCCCATCGATTTTTTAGTTCTTATATGATTATCTAACATTCCTGAAAGTTTCATGAAAGTATCACATTTTGCAGTTTTCGGACATTTTTATGTAATAAGCCACCCAACTAGTTATATTATGTAGTTCCAAAAGCACAAGAGTTAATGTATTACAAAACATTAGTTTTTGTTCTCAGATGACACGTAAATAGTAGGATAGCACTATAAAATGTATCAAAATCGCAAAAGTATTAAAAACCAAAAGAAATTATAAGTATCAATCCTAAAGGATCCACACAAAGCTCTTTCATGGATTCATAGATTGCTATAAGATTAATAACAAAGAAAAATATTATTTTATCTGTTACAACAGTACTTTCATATTGTAAAATATTCTATTAACTAATGAATTTATTGCAATTTTCTACAACTTAACGCTGGATAAATCTTAAGGTAAAAAGATTATAAAACTTATTGAAAACTAGGCGGATTTTATACTCGACAATATTCGTTAAAAATACGCCAATAAAGCATTGTTTAAACTCTTAAAATAAACGGCATTTCAAGCAAAAATATCTAATCCGTCACGTTAAAAATCGATCTTCTTCTTTAGATTCGTTCCAGCAGCCTGACTCGCCCCTCTAGCAGGGACCGCCACTCCTTCCATCTGTCTTCCACTCCGGCCACCCCGCGCGCCGGTCATCGGTCCAGCCAGCGGTCATCCGACTTCTACCACTGCAGGTCGTCGAGTCTCAGCAGATCACGACACTCCCCTTCGCCAAAGAGGGACGTCACCCCAAAACAAGTGGTTCCCAAGGAAGAGCCGGTCAAAATAAGACCAAGGTGAGAGATTCCTTCGGAGAAAGTCATATCAGTTCTTTAGGCTCACTCACTCTGTTTCACTTTCTGTTCATCCTGAGTGATTCACTTCAGTGAATCGGTAGTTTGCATCATAGAAAAGTGAAGAGTGAAACGCCAATTCAATCTTTTCACTCTTTCGATGATTCCTCCAAAATGAATATCTAAAGACTGAGTGATCCTTTTTACAGACTTTTCATTTTAGAGGAATTATTCAAAATGAAAGTGTAAATTCAGTTGTCCGATTTACCATGCAAATATAGTATCGTTATCTCGAACTTTGATGTCACAAAAAACTTATATCTCGAAAAATATTTTCCTTGATATTTCGAAAACTCGCTATCTCGAATTTTTGTCCCTTCGAGGTATTGAGTTTATACTGAATGTGTGATTCCTAGGTGAGGATAAATGATGATGATAATTGATAATGAAACAGTATAAATGAGTCTTTAGATATTTTTGTATTCGCTCATCCATCCATTTCTTTCTATTTAAGAGAACAATGATTGTAATAGTGAAAAAGTAAATGATTAGTTAACTTACATGGTGCTACCAAATATCATGAGAAGAATTTAATAAACTGGTTAAATAAATTATAAAGTCTTAAAAGGGTGCACTCAAATGTTACTTTGAAATAACATTTCAAAAAGTTCCTTAAGAAATCTAGTTTACTGAAATCGTATTCCAAATAAAAAAATTATATCAATGTATAAGTACTGAGATTGGAGTAAACTATTATCTCACTAGATTGAGCAACCATAGCCGATTCTGAATTAAATTTGGACTATTTCAATGAAAAGTTATGTAATTTTTGATAGTTGAAAAAATTCATGAAATTATTTTCAGTGTAACTTAAGCGTTAAAATTTCACTCTCACTTCTCCGTAATTAAAAATGAAATGTCTAATGAAAAATAAATTCTGTTTAAATGACATTATAATCTTGAAATCATCATTCAAACTCAAAATACTATAAACACAAATTAGTCCCACGTTTTCACAGTCAACATCTATTTTCTTTCAGGTACGAATCCCCCTTCAGCCCCTTCACCGCTCGCCAAAAAGCCCAGTCGCTTCTGATGGCGAACGAACAATACAACAACACACCTTACAACAGCCACCACAGCAACACAACCAACGGTCTCCACCAAACACACCTCAACCCCAGTGGAAAAGTGATGCCATACCAGTCAACGGACATTCTCAAATCTCACCCCCATTTCGGGAACCCACCTCCCGAAAAGAAAGTGGATTCGCTGTCTGGATGGCGGAGACCCGTGTCCATGTACAATAACAACACCGCCAACAGCAGCTTCTTGAACGGAACTGAGAGCAAGGTGCAACCATCTGTAAGAGTGATACCCAGATTGTCGTTCCCTCCAGCGAAAGAACAACAAGCACCTATTACCACCAAGACCAGCACTACCCACACGACCACCAAGACGATAGTGAGCAACGTCAAGAGTTCGGAGACCATAACTAAAACGGTGCCGATGAACGGGAAGGAAATGCGACTGGGGACGACTGTCGATGTCGAAATCAGCGTCGGGAACCCCTCCCCTCCGAAGACTCTGCTGACCACCGACTTGGACAGCAACACCCCGGTCAGAAACGACCTGTTGAAGATAGCCACCACTTGGAACCAGTCCATCAAGAGCGATGCGGTCAAGACCAACTCCTCCGGGATCCCCAAACTAACCACCACCACCAACATCACGACGAGCTTGAGCCATAACAACAATAGGGGTGACCAGAAGACACTGCCGGTCAAGCCCTGCGGCTTGAACGGCGGTTCCAACCTCAATGGTAGTCCTTTACTGAAGAGGACGTCGCCATTGCATTGTTCACTGGGCAGAGATTCGCCCAGCAAGGACACTGTGTGCAGTAGCTCGCCGAGGTCGACTCTGACTTCTGACGCCAAGTCGGAGTTCTTTTCCGAGTGCGGCGACCCCAACACAACGTTGGAAGGTCATGTTTCCAAGGATGACAGCGGCTTTTCGTCGTCCACGTCGACTTCCAGGCCTATGAGCGTCAGTCCGTGTTGAAATAAGACTGATTGTGTTGTAAGATAAATTAGTTTTGTTAAGTTTATACAGTGCAAGTGAATGATCTGCATATTGAGCTATGGTGAATGTGCGCGAATATTAGTTTAAAATCCGTTTCAGTCCTAGCAGGTGTCACAATTTTCCATAGGATCCAATGGTAATCTCGGCTTAAGATTGAAAAAGTTATTTCTACAATATCAGTGGCGGATCTACGGGGGGGGCTTTCGGGCTGAACCCCCCTAAAAAACGTCTAATATTTTATTAAGTTTGTCAAAACGCAAAAAATCTATATCCGAAATTCGGATTAGGCGTACCAAAACGAGTTGAAAAAGTGTTTCTTTTTACTTAAATTTACAAAAATTTTCTGGGGGAGGACCCCCAGACCCCCTATTAGTGGTTTCAGTAGGATAATTCACTACCTTTTCCGTATTACCATTAACAAGAAGATTCAATTGGATTATGAAAATTCTTAGCCCCCCAAAAAACAAATCCTGGATCCGCCACTGTACAATATTGAGCTTACAAAGACCTTTGAATGTAAGATTCGAAAATTAATACATATTCGTATCGGTATGTTGTAGTCTCCCGATTTTGAAAGAGCAAAAATATTTATTGAATATTGAGGAGATACTGTTTTTCCAAACTTCAGAATAAGCTGTCGCTTTCTGGTAATGTCATTTATTATCATTTTAATAGCAAGACATGATAGCTTTCAACTTAGGCACGGGAAATGTTGATTACATATGTTGACGCATCTTTTGCATTGTGTAAACCTTGCTACTCGTTGTTTTTCTCTCCCTTTTGAAATTTCGCCAAACAAGTTTATTAATTTTTGAGCTTTGTAGGCTTTTATATGGACTTGCAGTCTTTCTACCTTCAAATACATTGAAGTTCAACTCTAACATGAAGGAAAGTTTATGTTTGAGATTTTTTTTTATTTATTTTGGCTATTTCTTTCCAACTATCGCATGGGCCATTTCATCGGGGGATAAAAGAAACAATTATTGACCATATTTCCGGTGACGTATCTACAAAAAACGTTAAAATGATTTAAAGGCAGCGCATTTTGGCCAACGCATTTAAGTCTCTTCGCCATCCCCTTATTATGTACATTTTTAATCATACAAATTTATTTGTTCAGTTTTACTCAATGAGGCCATTTATCGCTGGTTTGCTTTGTATATATGAATTGTAGATGTCTTTGCATTTAAAGTTAGGATATTTTTAGGATGTTTCTCTAATCCTATCGCTCAACTGCATATGTATGGAATTTATTTGTAAATGCGTTTCTAAAAATATCTTTGTTTTGTACGATCTGTTATTATTGTAATAACTAGAAAAACTCCTTTCTTTTTAATTCCTTCTTCATGTTGAAGAATGCGTCGGTAAACTTTCGTGCAGCGAATGCGCGGTTTATTATACAGGGTGTTTCAAAATTGCGTTGCACGGCTTTTATTCGGAACCAGCACCTCCTAGGGTCATGGAAGTAAGGTCTACCCCTAGGTAAGTGACCCTGGAGAATCCATTGAGATGACCTACAGCGCCCCTAGCGGCGAAATTAAAAAGTTAAAAAAATTAATTTAAAAACTAAAGGAGATAGAGCAAAAACCTCAGTGAGAGAATTGTTGCCAACGTCAAGAAGAACTCATTGAAAAAAATTTGATCAAAATATCTTGAATATTCGCGGAGATATTACCATGTGAAAATAGCACTTTTTCGGGGGTCAAAAAGTAAAAAGTTCGCATATTTGCAAATTTTTTTGATTTTTTGATAAAATTTTGTGTTCTTTCAACTAAAAAAACACAAAACTACACAATAACACTGAAAAATTTGCAAATATGCGAACTTTTTACTTTTTGACCCCCGAAAAAGTGCTATTTTCACATGCTAATATCTCCGCGAGTATTTAAGATATTTTGATCAAATTTTTTTCAATGAGTTCTTCTTGACGTTGGCAACAATACTCTCACAGAGGTTTTTGCTCTATCTCCTTTAGTTTTTAAATTAATTTTTTTAACTTTTTAATTTCGCCGCTAGGGGCGCTGTAAGTCATCTCAATGGATTCTCCAGGGTCACTTACCTAGGGGTAGACCTTACTTCCATGACCCTAGGAGGCGCTGGTTTCGAATAAAAGCCGTGCAACGCAATTTTGAAACACCCTGTATATACCAGTTTTATTAAAGTTACAACCAATGCAATTTCTCCCAAACTATTTTAAATCATTTAGCCTTTTATTTTCGTAGTATCTATAACAATAACATGATCTCAATATATTGGGATTGGTTATCTTCATTTGAGTGAGGCTTCTTCAAATTAGCCATCATCAATTTGCATTTCTTCATTTAAATTACTTTTTCTTGCTAAATGATTAAACAATCTAAAATATTTACAGATCTTGAAAATATCTTTCGTATATTTATTTTATTTCATTTTGTGACCATCAGAATTCTGTCTTTATGTATGAAATAGTTTTCTTACATTTATAATCGCCAAAGTCTCGACATTTATGCCTGCATAATATTTCGAACGAGTCTTTACTTCAATTACTACTAATAAATGGAAGCTGTAATGAGGCCTACAGGTAAACAGCATTGCAATCTTTTTTCTATAGTCAATTACTCGCTTTATTCAGTGTTCCTTTGGCTTCTGGTGCAGATGTGAACTTATTCTGAACTGAACTTTCCTTCCAATGGTGCCTCTCCTCTCGTACCTTTTTTTCACGGTTTCTTCAGAGATTTTGAATACTCTCCGACCTTGTAAACGTGGTCTCTTTCTTAGAAGTTGGATACACTGGATTTATTGTAGAGCTATATAATGTAACTGTCACCGTAATTTTAAGTATGGTACTTTTTGAGAGATATTCAGTTGCCCAGTGTGAGTATGACTGTCCTTACTTATTCCTCCTCCTAAGAAATGAGACCGCGGACACTCAAACTCGTATTTGAGTTCTTTTGATGATGCCATGTGTCCGAGAGCTGTCACATGGTTGCCATCTGTATCGGTCGTGTGCCATCCATACTGAAAGGGTGACCCATTAATGACAACCTTATCTAAAAATTAGGACTGTACAAATTCAGTAATTTTTTAGAGCTTAGTTTAAATCTGGGAATCATTATGTTCTGTTTTTAAGTAATTGTATTTTAATTGCATTCATTGTTTTAAGTTACCTTGTTTCTAATTTAAATACCAGTTTTATCCGTAGCAAATTAACTGAAGATAATTTTGGCGAAATATTAAGTTTCGAAGGACTTTTTCTGGATTTATAATGGGATGAGCAAAACAGATTATTTTAAGAACTGAATTAATAAGTATTTCATGGACGAATTGAGAAAGAAGATATCCCAGGGTAAGTTAGAAACTTAAATATTCTGTTATACAAGTGGAATATCCTGAAAAAAATTGAGAAAATTGCCTCCTTTATGATCTCTCCCTCTAAATACATGAAAGTATTGAATGGACACTTTAAAGAATAGAATATACATGCATTTTTAGTAGTAGTAGTCAGTAAGGGTAGCAATGATTGTGCTATTTTAGAGCCGATCTGTTTTTTAAACAAACCTAATAATCTCAAATACTCATTAGTAATAACAATGCCAAATTGGCAACCACTAGTGATTTTCGCTAAAGGGAACTCTCTCAAAAGGTGGGACATCTGTTTTTTAAGCGCTTCTATACTGTACTTCAAAAACTTAGGTATTAAATTTTTAAAACCATCGTTTAGTTCATGTATCTACTCTATTTCTGAACCTAAATTTGAACATTGCTGAATATCTTGTTTGGTAAAGAATTCCACCAGAGAAAGAATGTTGTAAATTGTTTGAGCGGTCACCCTTTCCTCCGAGTGCCATCGCGGAGGATGTGTTTCGGTCTTCTATTCGGACAGTAGAAGTCACGTAAACAATCGTCCTGACATCACACACATCATCACGATCATCTCCTCTTCCGATTTCTCTCCATTCGAAAAGCTCGTGGAACAAACCTGTTTATTCTAACTAAGAATTAAAAAGAATAACAATGATTTCATCCTCTGAAAATTATTATTACTCCTGTTACCTATATTTTCCTCCTTCATTTAATGGATTTTCTTTAGCCTTGAAGGACCAAAAAAAAACCTAAATTTTGGGTTTATTAGGGGACGCCCATAAATTATGTGAGGTTTTTCTTTACCAAGTCCATTCCATTTTGTGAGATTTAGTGTTATTTTTCGGAACCCTCCTATTTCATCTCATGTGAGATTTTCACTATTTTTTTTATTTTAACTTTTTTTGGTATGTCCTTGTTTGTTTGGAATGACGCTTTATATACAGATCACAAAAGTTTAAATATAAATCCATGTTGAAATAAAAAATATGCCTAATGCTTGTTATTACTCAGACTGACTAGCAAATGATTCTCTGTTTGACTCATGTGCGGATTTTTCCTTAGATTGGTGCCGAAAAAGATAAAAGAATAAACGTAAAATCTACAAACTAAAAGTTAATGCGAGATTTTAATTGACCCCCATCCCCTGGTGATATTTTGCTGGACCCCCTCCCCCTTTTTGACCTTACGTAATTTATGGACGTTCATGAGCAATTCAAATTTAATATCTCTCATAGAACTCAGGTTTTATCCCTCGAGCTTTCCGTCTGTTTCATCTGTTGTACATATCTCTATATTTTCATGCTTTGTTGTGCAATCGCATTAATAATCTTATGTAGCAACTTTGTGTAAAATCTGTAAATTATTCTCAGAAACTTATGTTTCCATTTTTAAGACTGGAATCGAGCTATGTATCGCCTATGTTTTTGTTTGAATAAAGATATTTTCTCTGTTACAGTTGCCTTTTTCTTGTGTTCAAGTAATGAAATAGTCTTCCACGAGTTGAATCTAGGTCACTAAAACCACAGAGTATAGAGCTTAACAGAGTGTTCATCTCCATAGACGCTAATGGCAACTTTTTTAAAGAGGATTTTCCCATAGACAAATGTCAGGCCAAACGGACCCGCCTCCTTTAATACCACGTCATTCCTGCTAATTCGGTCATTCGCCCTCTGAAGCTGTCAATCAAATCCAAATCGGTAAAAATAACACCGATGAAATTTAAATGCCGCTTGCCATATCCAATCAGGAATCACTATCTTAGAGAAAAAAGACGCTATTAAAAAAACTTTGAAATTTATAAAATGCACTTATGTATCTAGTAAATCGTCGGAAATAAAAGAAATCCACTGAGCTATAAAACAAAGTTTGTTATTACAACGTTTTTATTAGGTCGCTTTCAATCTTGTCTGTCCGTCCGTCCGTCTATCTGTCTGTTCGGGGGGAATTTAGTAATCAATTTTAAGCATACTTCCCCATGAGCTAGAGACTTGAAATTTTGAACATAGTTCAGATCTGGATGACAATACGATATTATCTCGTTAGTTCGGTTCAATTTGCTGTCCCTGAACACCCAGGGGGACTTAAAGTTTAGAAGTTCAACTATAGGACCTTATTGTTAAAAAACCATTGTTGTGCAGTTTGCCTCTCGTTATCAAGATGGCTTTAGAAGTGTTGTATAAAATATTAGTAAAATGAAAACGTTTAAGAATAAAAGTAAAAACTGTGCAATGATTTTAACAAAACAGAGTAAAGCCATGTGTTATAGTTAAAGTTCAGAAAAAAACACTTTTTAGTTTTATAAAAAAAGAAAAACGAATCAAATTCTTGGAAGGCGTTCAGGGGTTCAGGTCGCGAATTATTATTTTTACACAACAAAACTAAAAAACAGAAAATAATTAATGAAAAAAAACCTTTTTAGAGAACAACGTTTTCAAAATGATCTAAAAAGTATAAAATAATTTTTTGCAACTCCTTGTAAAACGAAAAACGTGGGGATCATGCAATAATATATACAGCTACTACATCTCCTCTATGGCTACTACTCTTGTTACTCTATTTACCATTATATCCACAGTTAAAATTATTTAAATGAATGATGAAATTAAGTTGGATTAAATACCTAATGCATGATCCCCACGTTTTTCGTTTTAACAAGGAGTTGCAAAAAATTATTTTATACTTCTTAGTGCATTTTAAAAACGTTGTTCTTTAAAAAGGTTTTTTTTTTCATTAATTATTTTATAGCTCAGTGAAGAAATCAGACTTATACAAATCGGCTGTTTCTCTAGTGAACGACCAGAAAGAGAAGAAAAAATTGATACTTTGAATCTTAATAATTCTAAAACTAATTCGAATTTTTTAAAAATAGAAACCACAAACTTTTTTAAAAAATATTTGTATGTGTGTTTTAAATATCATAGTGTTGTACTGAAATTTGAAATACTTTTCAGCTATTTCAATACCTTTTAAGCTATTGAAAATAGTAAAAGACAAAACCTACATTGCACTCAATGTTTACAAACAATTGATTTTGGTGTGTGAAATTCTATATTTAAATAGTATTGTAAGTTTCTGGAAAACTCTTATCAGTCTCTTCAAGATATTTTATTTAGAAAGTATTTTGAAGCGCATTTTTAAAGCGTGAAAGGAATTATTTTCATCATAAAATATGTCTTCGATTGGTCGTTGTGATTAGAGGGATAGTAAATTGTACGACAGTTTCTTGCTGTTAACTGCAACATTATACGTAATCAAGAAAAATGGAAATATTTTAGAATTGAGAATTTTTTTAGAAATTCTAAAGGATTATTGCACATCCTCAAACGAATCCGAACAGAGTGATACCATAAGCATGTTATACGGATCAGTTATTAAAAAGCCTTTCTCTGGAAACCATTTACAAAAACTTTTTTTAGAATAGAGAGATAAAAGTTTTAAAAAATCTATATGTTGATGAAGAAGAAGAAACAGAAGAAAGAAGCATTTGGATTCCTCGATGTTTAAAATGGTAAGCTTTTATAATTGTCAAGTCTAAAGATATTTTTATCCTTTTTGAGAAATTTAACTAATTCCTAGAGAAACAAGTTTCGGGAACTGTAAAGTGAAGAATCGCTATTCATTTGTTTTAGTAAAAGTTTATTTGACTGTAAGAATATTTTTTAAGTAGCTTATTTAATTATAAGTTTACACTCAATTAGGTAAATCGCGAAGATATTACTAATATTTTTCAAAAGTTAATTAAACTCTTTTCTTAAAAGATACGTCTTGAGAGATACATAAAATGTAATGAGGGTGAAATAAAAAATATTCTAAATTGTTTCTTTAAGTTAGGGCAACATTTATGTTCCTTAATTGTTTTTTAAATTTTGCTTTGGTAGGTTCTGGTGAAGTTAATTGGAAATATGAGTTATACAAATACAAATTAAGTCTACAAACTAGGTAGATTAACATGAAAACAACTAATAGATTGGGGATTTATTTAGGTAATTAACTATTTTTAAAAGATGATTTTTTTGTCAAAATACGTAATACGATTTGAGAAATTGTAAGTTCGGAAGAAAGTAAGAAATCGTTGAGTTTCACGTTTATATGTTATTTACAAACCCCTGTCTTAAAAGAGTGCAAAATAAGGAACTTGCATGTGTCAGATTTTCATAAACTTTTAAGTGTTCCGTATGGTTTTTTGTAAAATAAAATGAAATATGTTGTCAATTTTTCAAAAAAGTGTACAAGTAATTAAATATTTTAATTTAAAAGTCAAGAAAAAAACACGTGACTGAAAACGCGAAGTGTGTTTGCATGCACAGTGACGTAGAATTCCATTGGGCAAAATTGCAATCAAAATTGAATTTCTATGTTTTAGTTGATGATTTCTTTTTTCTGAAGTGTCCGATATAAGTGTTTTAATAAATATTTACCTTCTAGACACTTCTGGTGACAGTCAGAAATCCAAGGCAAACATTTTAGGCAAAGTCAATATATTGTGACGTCACTGTGCATGCAATATTAAGCGTTTTCAGGTGATTCGGAAAAGACGATTTTTGATAATTTTTTTTGCAATCAAAAAATTTCTCAATCGGCCTCAAATTTTGTATAGTGGCTAATTTTTGCGTGAAGAACAGATTAAAAAAATGAAAAAAAAAATCATGCAAGTTCCTTATTAAGCATTGGGGGTTCCTGGGAAAGGAATATACAGGGTGTCCCATAAATAAATAGTGGGTCACACTTCTAGGGGGGATAGTAGACACCTAGAGACCTAGACGAGTCAGAATCACATAGGAATCAGGGGTCCCAGACCAAATCCCAGGGAGTTAAAAATGGAGCGACACCCCAAAAAAATTATTGAAAAATTCAATTTGTAGAAGAACTGCTATTGGTAAAAATTTAATTATGGTCTCAAAAATTGTGATTTAATATGATCTTTAAAATTATCTCAAAAGTCTTCACCTTAAAAATTTTTTAATATGAAAAAAGTTAAAAAACCACAAAAAAAATTGAAAATTCTACCCACACCTCATTTTGTATTTCGAAATCATTTCTTTTGATTTTTAAATCTGAAAGATCATATCTGTAAACCCTTAAGTCCAAAGTGTCACGTAAAAACATCAATATTCAATGCTTGAGATCCTGTTAAAGCACGGGGTATAAGTCCGTTTTCTTCGTTCGCAGACTGTCGATTTGGAAACGGGTATAGGAAACCAGTTTTCGCACGCAAAAAACGAATTTTAACAGGATCTCAAGCGTTTAATATTGATGATTTTTACGTGAAACTTTGGACCGAAGGGTTTACAACTATGATCTTTCAGATTATAAAATCAAAAGAGATGATTTCGAAATACAAAATGAGGTTTGGGCAGAATTTTCACATTTTTTTGTGGTTTTTTAACTTTTTTAATAATAAAAAATATTTTAAGGTGAAGACTTTTGAGATAATTTTAAAGATCATATTAAAACACAATTTTTGGGTCCACAATTAAATTTCTACCAATAGCAGTTCTTCTACAAATTGAATTTTACAATATTTTTTTTGGGGTGTCGCTCCATTTTTAACTCCCTAGGATTAGGTCTGGGACCCCCGAACCCTATGTGATTCTGACTCGTCTATGTGTCTTCTATCCCCCCTAGAAGTGTGACCCATTATTTATGGGACACCCTGTATTTATTATTTTGAAATCATTACGTTGTTTTTACAACGTTTTTATTAGGTCGCTTTCAATCTTGTCTGTCCGTCCGTCCGTCTATCTGTCTGTTCGGGGGGAATTTAGTAATCAATTTTAAGCATACTTCCCCATGAGCTAGAGACTTGAAATTTTGAACATAGTTCAGATCTGGATGACAATACGATATTATCTCGTTAGTTCGGTTCAATTTGCTGTCCCTGAACACCCAGGGGGACTTAAAGTTTAGAAGTTCAACTATAGGACCTTATTGTTAAAAAACCATTGTTGTGCAGTTTGCCTCTCGTTATCAAGATGGCTTTAGAAGTGTTGTATAAAATATTAGTAAAATGAAAACGTTTAAGAATAAAAGTAAAAACTGTGCAATGATTTTAACAAAACAGAGTAAAGCCATGTGTTATAGTTAAAGTTCAGAAAAAAACACTTTTTAGTTTTATAAAAAAAGAAAAACGAATCAAATTCTTGGAAGGCGTTCAGGGGTTCAGGTCGCGAATTATTATTTTTACACAACAAAACTAAAAAACAGAAAATAATTAATGAAAAAAAACCTTTTTAGAGAACAACGTTTTCAAAATGATCTAAAAAGTATAAAATAATTTTTTGCAACTCCTTGTAAAACGAAAAACGTGGGGATCATGCAATAATATATACAGCTACTACATCTCCTCTATGGCTACTACTCTTGTTACTCTATTTACCATTATATCCACAGTTAAAATTATTTAAATGAATGATGAAATTAAGTTGGATTAAATACCTAATGCATGATCCCCACGTTTTTCGTTTTAACAAGGAGTTGCAAAAAATTATTTTATACTTCTTAGTGCATTTTAAAAACGTTGTTCTTTAAAAAGGTTTTTTTTTTCATTAATTATTTTATAGCTCAGTGAAGAAATCAGACTTATACAAATCGGCTGTTTCTCTAGTGAACGACCAGAAAGAGAAGAAAAAATTGATACTTTGAATCTTAATAATTCTAAAACTAATTCGAATTTTTTAAAAATAGAAACCACAAACTTTTTTAAAAAATATTTGTATGTGTGTTTTAAATATCATAGTGTTGTACTGAAATTTGAAATACTTTTCAGCTATTTCAATACCTTTTAAGCTATTGAAAATAGTAAAAGACAAAACCTACATTGCACTCAATGTTTACAAACAATTGATTTTGGTGTGTGAAATTCTATATTTAAATAGTATTGTAAGTTTCTGGAAAACTCTTATCAGTCTCTTCAAGATATTTTATTTAGAAAGTATTTTGAAGCGCATTTTTAAAGCGTGAAAGGAATTATTTTCATCATAAAATATGTCTTCGATTGGTCGTTGTGATTAGAGGGATAGTAAATTGTACGACAGTTTCTTGCTGTTAACTGCAACATTATACGTAATCAAGAAAAATGGAAATATTTTAGAATTGAGAATTTTTTTAGAAATTCTAAAGGATTATTGCACATCCTCAAACGAATCCGAACAGAGTGATACCATAAGCATGTTATACGGATCAGTTATTAAAAAGCCTTTCTCTGGAAACCATTTACAAAAACTTTTTTTAGAATAGAGAGATAAAAGTTTTAAAAAATCTATATGTTGATGAAGAAGAAGAAACAGAAGAAAGAAGCATTTGGATTCCTCGATGTTTAAAATGGTAAGCTTTTATAATTGTCAAGTCTAAAGATATTTTTATCCTTTTTGAGAAATTTAACTAATTCCTAGAGAAACAAGTTTCGGGAACTGTAAAGTGAAGAATCGCTATTCATTTGTTTTAGTAAAAGTTTATTTGACTGTAAGAATATTTTTTAAGTAGCTTATTTAATTATAAGTTTACACTCAATTAGGTAAATCGCGAAGATATTACTAATATTTTTCAAAAGTTAATTAAACTCTTTTCTTAAAAGATACGTCTTGAGAGATACATAAAATGTAATGAGGGTGAAATAAAAAATATTCTAAATTGTTTCTTTAAGTTAGGGCAACATTTATGTTCCTTAATTGTTTTTTAAATTTTGCTTTGGTAGGTTCTGGTGAAGTTAATTGGAAATATGAGTTATACAAATACAAATTAAGTCTACAAACTAGGTAGATTAACATGAAAACAACTAATAGATTGGGGATTTATTTAGGTAATTAACTATTTTTAAAAGATGATTTTTTTGTCAAAATACGTAATACGATTTGAGAAATTGTAAGTTCGGAAGAAAGTAAGAAATCGTTGAGTTTCACGTTTATATGTTATTTACAAACCCCTGTCTTAAAAGAGTGCAAAATAAGGAACTTGCATGTGTCAGATTTTCATAAACTTTTAAGTGTTCCGTATGGTTTTTTGTAAAATAAAATGAAATATGTTGTCAATTTTTCAAAAAAGTGTACAAGTAATTAAATATTTTAATTTAAAAGTCAAGAAAAAAACACGTGACTGAAAACGCGAAGTGTGTTTGCATGCACAGTGACGTAGAATTCCATTGGGCAAAATTGCAATCAAAATTGAATTTCTATGTTTTAGTTGATGATTTCTTTTTTCTGAAGTGTCCGATATAAGTGTTTTAATAAATATTTACCTTCTAGACACTTCTGGTGACAGTCAGAAATCCAAGGCAAACATTTTAGGCAAAGTCAATATATTGTGACGTCACTGTGCATGCAATATTAAGCGTTTTCAGGTGATTCGGAAAAGACGATTTTTGATAATTTTTTTTGCAATCAAAAAATTTCTCAATCGGCCTCAAATTTTGTATAGTGGCTAATTTTTGCGTGAAGAACAGATTAAAAAAATGAAAAAAAAAATCATGCAAGTTCCTTATTAAGCATTGGGGGTTCCTGGGAAAGGAATATACAGGGTGTCCCATAAATAAATAGTGGGTCACACTTCTAGGGGGGATAGTAGACACCTAGAGACCTAGACGAGTCAGAATCACATAGGAATCAGGGGTCCCAGACCAAATCCCAGGGAGTTAAAAATGGAGCGACACCCCAAAAAAATTATTGAAAAATTCAATTTGTAGAAGAACTGCTATTGGTAAAAATTTAATTATGGTCTCAAAAATTGTGATTTAATATGATCTTTAAAATTATCTCAAAAGTCTTCACCTTAAAAATTTTTTAATATGAAAAAAGTTAAAAAACCACAAAAAAAATTGAAAATTCTACCCACACCTCATTTTGTATTTCGAAATCATTTCTTTTGATTTTTAAATCTGAAAGATCATATCTGTAAACCCTTAAGTCCAAAGTGTCACGTAAAAACATCAATATTCAATGCTTGAGATCCTGTTAAAGCACGGGGTATAAGTCCGTTTTCTTCGTTCGCAGACTGTCGATTTGGAAACGGGTATAGGAAACCAGTTTTCGCACGCAAAAAACGAATTTTAACAGGATCTCAAGCGTTTAATATTGATGATTTTTACGTGAAACTTTGGACCGAAGGGTTTACAACTATGATCTTTCAGATTATAAAATCAAAAGAGATGATTTCGAAATACAAAATGAGGTTTGGGCAGAATTTTCACATTTTTTTGTGGTTTTTTAACTTTTTTAATAATAAAAAATATTTTAAGGTGAAGACTTTTGAGATAATTTTAAAGATCATATTAAAACACAATTTTTGGGTCCACAATTAAATTTCTACCAATAGCAGTTCTTCTACAAATTGAATTTTACAATATTTTTTTTGGGGTGTCGCTCCATTTTTAACTCCCTAGGATTAGGTCTGGGACCCCCGAACCCTATGTGATTCTGACTCGTCTATGTGTCTTCTATCCCCCCTAGAAGTGTGACCCATTATTTATGGGACACCCTGTATTTATTATTTTGAAATCATTACGTTGTTTTTACAACGTTTTTATTAGGTCGCTTTCAATCTTGTCTGTCCGTCCGTCCGTCTATCTGTCTGTTCGGGGGGAATTTAGTAATCAATTTTAAGCATACTTCCCCATGAGCTAGAGACTTGAAATTTTGAACATAGTTCAGATCTGGATGACAATACGATATTATCTCGTTAGTTCGGTTCAATTTGCTGTCCCTGAACACCCAGGGGGACTTAAAGTTTAGAAGTTCAACTATAGGACCTTATTGTTAAAAAACCATTGTTGTGCAGTTTGCCTCTCGTTATCAAGATGGCTTTAGAAGTGTTGTATAAAATATTAGTAAAATGAAAACGTTTAAGAATAAAAGTAAAAACTGTGCAATGATTTTAACAAAACAGAGTAAAGCCATGTGTTATAGTTAAAGTTCAGAAAAAAACACTTTTTAGTTTTATAAAAAAAGAAAAACGAATCAAATTCTTGGAAGGCGTTCAGGGGTTCAGGTCGCGAATTATTATTTTTACACAACAAAACTAAAAAACAGAAAATAATTAATGAAAAAAAACCTTTTTAGAGAACAACGTTTTCAAAATGATCTAAAAAGTATAAAATAATTTTTTGCAACTCCTTGTAAAACGAAAAACGTGGGGATCATGCAATAATATATACAGCTACTACATCTCCTCTATGGCTACTACTCTTGTTACTCTATTTACCATTATATCCACAGTTAAAATTATTTAAATGAATGATGAAATTAAGTTGGATTAAATACCTAATGCATGATCCCCACGTTTTTCGTTTTAACAAGGAGTTGCAAAAAATTATTTTATACTTCTTAGTGCATTTTAAAAACGTTGTTCTTTAAAAAGGTTTTTTTTTTCATTAATTATTTTATAGCTCAGTGAAGAAATCAGACTTATACAAATCGGCTGTTTCTCTAGTGAACGACCAGAAAGAGAAGAAAAAATTGATACTTTGAATCTTAATAATTCTAAAACTAATTCGAATTTTTTAAAAATAGAAACCACAAACTTTTTTAAAAAATATTTGTATGTGTGTTTTAAATATCATAGTGTTGTACTGAAATTTGAAATACTTTTCAGCTATTTCAATACCTTTTAAGCTATTGAAAATAGTAAAAGACAAAACCTACATTGCACTCAATGTTTACAAACAATTGATTTTGGTGTGTGAAATTCTATATTTAAATAGTATTGTAAGTTTCTGGAAAACTCTTATCAGTCTCTTCAAGATATTTTATTTAGAAAGTATTTTGAAGCGCATTTTTAAAGCGTGAAAGGAATTATTTTCATCATAAAATATGTCTTCGATTGGTCGTTGTGATTAGAGGGATAGTAAATTGTACGACAGTTTCTTGCTGTTAACTGCAACATTATACGTAATCAAGAAAAATGGAAATATTTTAGAATTGAGAATTTTTTTAGAAATTCTAAAGGATTATTGCACATCCTCAAACGAATCCGAACAGAGTGATACCATAAGCATGTTATACGGATCAGTTATTAAAAAGCCTTTCTCTGGAAACCATTTACAAAAACTTTTTTTAGAATAGAGAGATAAAAGTTTTAAAAAATCTATATGTTGATGAAGAAGAAGAAACAGAAGAAAGAAGCATTTGGATTCCTCGATGTTTAAAATGGTAAGCTTTTATAATTGTCAAGTCTAAAGATATTTTTATCCTTTTTGAGAAATTTAACTAATTCCTAGAGAAACAAGTTTCGGGAACTGTAAAGTGAAGAATCGCTATTCATTTGTTTTAGTAAAAGTTTATTTGACTGTAAGAATATTTTTTAAGTAGCTTATTTAATTATAAGTTTACACTCAATTAGGTAAATCGCGAAGATATTACTAATATTTTTCAAAAGTTAATTAAACTCTTTTCTTAAAAGATACGTCTTGAGAGATACATAAAATGTAATGAGGGTGAAATAAAAAATATTCTAAATTGTTTCTTTAAGTTAGGGCAACATTTATGTTCCTTAATTGTTTTTTAAATTTTGCTTTGGTAGGTTCTGGTGAAGTTAATTGGAAATATGAGTTATACAAATACAAATTAAGTCTACAAACTAGGTAGATTAACATGAAAACAACTAATAGATTGGGGATTTATTTAGGTAATTAACTATTTTTAAAAGATGATTTTTTTGTCAAAATACGTAATACGATTTGAGAAATTGTAAGTTCGGAAGAAAGTAAGAAATCGTTGAGTTTCACGTTTATATGTTATTTACAAACCCCTGTCTTAAAAGAGTGCAAAATAAGGAACTTGCATGTGTCAGATTTTCATAAACTTTTAAGTGTTCCGTATGGTTTTTTGTAAAATAAAATGAAATATGTTGTCAATTTTTCAAAAAAGTGTACAAGTAATTAAATATTTTAATTTAAAAGTCAAGAAAAAAACACGTGACTGAAAACGCGAAGTGTGTTTGCATGCACAGTGACGTAGAATTCCATTGGGCAAAATTGCAATCAAAATTGAATTTCTATGTTTTAGTTGATGATTTCTTTTTTCTGAAGTGTCCGATATAAGTGTTTTAATAAATATTTACCTTCTAGACACTTCTGGTGACAGTCAGAAATCCAAGGCAAACATTTTAGGCAAAGTCAATATATTGTGACGTCACTGTGCATGCAATATTAAGCGTTTTCAGGTGATTCGGAAAAGACGATTTTTGATAATTTTTTTTGCAATCAAAAAATTTCTCAATCGGCCTCAAATTTTGTATAGTGGCTAATTTTTGCGTGAAGAACAGATTAAAAAAATGAAAAAAAAAATCATGCAAGTTCCTTATTAAGCATTGGGGGTTCCTGGGAAAGGAATATACAGGGTGTCCCATAAATAAATAGTGGGTCACACTTCTAGGGGGGATAGTAGACACCTAGAGACCTAGACGAGTCAGAATCACATAGGAATCAGGGGTCCCAGACCAAATCCCAGGGAGTTAAAAATGGAGCGACACCCCAAAAAAATTATTGAAAAATTCAATTTGTAGAAGAACTGCTATTGGTAAAAATTTAATTATGGTCTCAAAAATTGTGATTTAATATGATCTTTAAAATTATCTCAAAAGTCTTCACCTTAAAAATTTTTTAATATGAAAAAAGTTAAAAAACCACAAAAAAAATTGAAAATTCTACCCACACCTCATTTTGTATTTCGAAATCATTTCTTTTGATTTTTAAATCTGAAAGATCATATCTGTAAACCCTTAAGTCCAAAGTGTCACGTAAAAACATCAATATTCAATGCTTGAGATCCTGTTAAAGCACGGGGTATAAGTCCGTTTTCTTCGTTCGCAGACTGTCGATTTGGAAACGGGTATAGGAAACCAGTTTTCGCACGCAAAAAACGAATTTTAACAGGATCTCAAGCGTTTAATATTGATGATTTTTACGTGAAACTTTGGACCGAAGGGTTTACAACTATGATCTTTCAGATTATAAAATCAAAAGAGATGATTTCGAAATACAAAATGAGGTTTGGGCAGAATTTTCACATTTTTTTGTGGTTTTTTAACTTTTTTAATAATAAAAAATATTTTAAGGTGAAGACTTTTGAGATAATTTTAAAGATCATATTAAAACACAATTTTTGGGTCCACAATTAAATTTCTACCAATAGCAGTTCTTCTACAAATTGAATTTTACAATATTTTTTTTGGGGTGTCGCTCCATTTTTAACTCCCTAGGATTAGGTCTGGGACCCCCGAACCCTATGTGATTCTGACTCGTCTATGTGTCTTCTATCCCCCCTAGAAGTGTGACCCATTATTTATGGGACACCCTGTATTTATTATTTTGAAATCATTACGTTGTTTTTACAACGTTTTTATTAGGTCGCTTTCAATCTTGTCTGTCCGTCCGTCCGTCTATCTGTCTGTTCGGGGGGAATTTAGTAATCAATTTTAAGCATACTTCCCCATGAGCTAGAGACTTGAAATTTTGAACATAGTTCAGATCTGGATGACAATACGATATTATCTCGTTAGTTCGGTTCAATTTGCTGTCCCTGAACACCCAGGGGGACTTAAAGTTTAGAAGTTCAACTATAGGACCTTATTGTTAAAAAACCATTGTTGTGCAGTTTGCCTCTCGTTATCAAGATGGCTTTAGAAGTGTTGTATAAAATATTAGTAAAATGAAAACGTTTAAGAATAAAAGTAAAAACTGTGCAATGATTTTAACAAAACAGAGTAAAGCCATGTGTTATAGTTAAAGTTCAGAAAAAAACACTTTTTAGTTTTATAAAAAAAGAAAAACGAATCAAATTCTTGGAAGGCGTTCAGGGGTTCAGGTCGCGAATTATTATTTTTACACAACAAAACTAAAAAACAGAAAATAATTAATGAAAAAAAACCTTTTTAGAGAACAACGTTTTCAAAATGATCTAAAAAGTATAAAATAATTTTTTGCAACTCCTTGTAAAACGAAAAACGTGGGGATCATGCAATAATATATACAGCTACTACATCTCCTCTATGGCTACTACTCTTGTTACTCTATTTACCATTATATCCACAGTTAAAATTATTTAAATGAATGATGAAATTAAGTTGGATTAAATACCTAATGCATGATCCCCACGTTTTTCGTTTTAACAAGGAGTTGCAAAAAATTATTTTATACTTCTTAGTGCATTTTAAAAACGTTGTTCTTTAAAAAGGTTTTTTTTTTCATTAATTATTTTATAGCTCAGTGAAGAAATCAGACTTATACAAATCGGCTGTTTCTCTAGTGAACGACCAGAAAGAGAAGAAAAAATTGATACTTTGAATCTTAATAATTCTAAAACTAATTCGAATTTTTTAAAAATAGAAACCACAAACTTTTTTAAAAAATATTTGTATGTGTGTTTTAAATATCATAGTGTTGTACTGAAATTTGAAATACTTTTCAGCTATTTCAATACCTTTTAAGCTATTGAAAATAGTAAAAGACAAAACCTACATTGCACTCAATGTTTACAAACAATTGATTTTGGTGTGTGAAATTCTATATTTAAATAGTATTGTAAGTTTCTGGAAAACTCTTATCAGTCTCTTCAAGATATTTTATTTAGAAAGTATTTTGAAGCGCATTTTTAAAGCGTGAAAGGAATTATTTTCATCATAAAATATGTCTTCGATTGGTCGTTGTGATTAGAGGGATAGTAAATTGTACGACAGTTTCTTGCTGTTAACTGCAACATTATACGTAATCAAGAAAAATGGAAATATTTTAGAATTGAGAATTTTTTTAGAAATTCTAAAGGATTATTGCACATCCTCAAACGAATCCGAACAGAGTGATACCATAAGCATGTTATACGGATCAGTTATTAAAAAGCCTTTCTCTGGAAACCATTTACAAAAACTTTTTTTAGAATAGAGAGATAAAAGTTTTAAAAAATCTATATGTTGATGAAGAAGAAGAAACAGAAGAAAGAAGCATTTGGATTCCTCGATGTTTAAAATGGTAAGCTTTTATAATTGTCAAGTCTAAAGATATTTTTATCCTTTTTGAGAATTTAACTAATTCCTAGAGAAACAAGTTTCGGGAACTGTAAAGTGAAGAATCGCTATTCATTTGTTTTAGTAAAAGTTTATTTGACTGTAAGAATATTTTTTAAGTAGCTTATTTAATTATAAGTTTACACTCAATTAGGTAAATCGCGAAGATATTACTAATATTTTTCAAAAGTTAATTAAACTCTTTTCTTAAAAGATACGTCTTGAGAGATACATAAAATGTAATGAGGGTGAAATAAAAAATATTCTAAATTGTTTCTTTAAGTTAGGGCAACATTTATGTTCCTTAATTGTTTTTTAAATTTTGCTTTGGTAGGTTCTGGTGAAGTTAATTGGAAATATGAGTTATACAAATACAAATTAAGTCTACAAACTAGGTAGATTAACATGAAAACAACTAATAGATTGGGGATTTATTTAGGTAATTAACTATTTTTAAAAGATGATTTTTTTGTCAAAATACGTAATACGATTTGAGAAATTGTAAGTTCGGAAGAAAGTAAGAAATCGTTGAGTTTCACGTTTATATGTTATTTACAAACCCCTGTCTTAAAAGAGTGCAAAATAAGGAACTTGCATGTGTCAGATTTTCATAAACTTTTAAGTGTTCCGTATGGTTTTTTGTAAAATAAAATGAAATATGTTGTCAATTTTTCAAAAAAGTGTACAAGTAATTAAATATTTTAATTTAAAAGTCAAGAAAAAAACACGTGACTGAAAACGCGAAGTGTGTTTGCATGCACAGTGACGTAGAATTCCATTGGGCAAAATTGCAATCAAAATTGAATTTCTATGTTTTAGTTGATGATTTCTTTTTTCTGAAGTGTCCGATATAAGTGTTTTAATAAATATTTACCTTCTAGACACTTCTGGTGACAGTCAGAAATCCAAGGCAAACATTTTAGGCAAAGTCAATATATTGTGACGTCACTGTGCATGCAATATTAAGCGTTTTCAGGTGATTCGGAAAAGACGATTTTTGATAATTTTTTTTGCAATCAAAAAATTTCTCAATCGGCCTCAAATTTTGTATAGTGGCTAATTTTTGCGTGAAGAACAGATTAAAAAAATGAAAAAAAAAATCATGCAAGTTCCTTATTAAGCATTGGGGGTTCCTGGGAAAGGAATATACAGGGTGTCCCATAAATAAATAGTGGGTCACACTTCTAGGGGGGATAGTAGACACCTAGAGACCTAGACGAGTCAGAATCACATAGGAATCAGGGGTCCCAGACCAAATCCCAGGGAGTTAAAAATGGAGCGACACCCCAAAAAAATTATTGAAAAATTCAATTTGTAGAAGAACTGCTATTGGTAAAAATTTAATTATGGTCTCAAAAATTGTGATTTAATATGATCTTTAAAATTATCTCAAAAGTCTTCACCTTAAAAATTTTTTAATATGAAAAAAGTTAAAAAACCACAAAAAAAATTGAAAATTCTACCCACACCTCATTTTGTATTTCGAAATCATTTCTTTTGATTTTTAAATCTGAAAGATCATATCTGTAAACCCTTAAGTCCAAAGTGTCACGTAAAAACATCAATATTCAATGCTTGAGATCCTGTTAAAGCACGGGGTATAAGTCCGTTTTCTTCGTTCGCAGACTGTCGATTTGGAAACGGGTATAGGAAACCAGTTTTCGCACGCAAAAAACGAATTTTAACAGGATCTCAAGCGTTTAATATTGATGATTTTTACGTGAAACTTTGGACCGAAGGGTTTACAACTATGATCTTTCAGATTATAAAATCAAAAGAGATGATTTCGAAATACAAAATGAGGTTTGGGCAGAATTTTCACATTTTTTTGTGGTTTTTTAACTTTTTTAATAATAAAAAATATTTTAAGGTGAAGACTTTTGAGATAATTTTAAAGATCATATTAAAACACAATTTTTGGGTCCACAATTAAATTTCTACCAATAGCAGTTCTTCTACAAATTGAATTTTACAATATTTTTTTTGGGGTGTCGCTCCATTTTTAACTCCCTAGGATTAGGTCTGGGACCCCCGAACCCTATGTGATTCTGACTCGTCTATGTGTCTTCTATCCCCCCTAGAAGTGTGACCCATTATTTATGGGACACCCTGTATTTATTATTTTGAAATCATTACGTTGTTTTTACAACGTTTTTATTAGGTCGCTTTCAATCTTGTCTGTCCGTCCGTCCGTCTATCTGTCTGTTCGGGGGGAATTTAGTAATCAATTTTAAGCATACTTCCCCATGAGCTAGAGACTTGAAATTTTGAACATAGTTCAGATCTGGATGACAATACGATATTATCTCGTTAGTTCGGTTCAATTTGCTGTCCCTGAACACCCAGGGGGACTTAAAGTTTAGAAGTTCAACTATAGGACCTTATTGTTAAAAAACCATTGTTGTGCAGTTTGCCTCTCGTTATCAAGATGGCTTTAGAAGTGTTGTATAAAATATTAGTAAAATGAAAACGTTTAAGAATAAAAGTAAAAACTGTGCAATGATTTTAACAAAACAGAGTAAAGCCATGTGTTATAGTTAAAGTTCAGAAAAAAACACTTTTTAGTTTTATAAAAAAAGAAAAACGAATCAAATTCTTGGAAGGCGTTCAGGGGTTCAGGTCGCGAATTATTATTTTTACACAACAAAACTAAAAAACAGAAAATAATTAATGAAAAAAAACCTTTTTAGAGAACAACGTTTTCAAAATGATCTAAAAAGTATAAAATAATTTTTTGCAACTCCTTGTAAAACGAAAAACGTGGGGATCATGCAATAATATATACAGCTACTACATCTCCTCTATGGCTACTACTCTTGTTACTCTATTTACCATTATATCCACAGTTAAAATTATTTAAATGAATGATGAAATTAAGTTGGATTAAATACCTAATGCATGATCCCCACGTTTTTCGTTTTAACAAGGAGTTGCAAAAAATTATTTTATACTTCTTAGTGCATTTTAAAAACGTTGTTCTTTAAAAAGGTTTTTTTTTTCATTAATTATTTTATAGCTCAGTGAAGAAATCAGACTTATACAAATCGGCTGTTTCTCTAGTGAACGACCAGAAAGAGAAGAAAAAATTGATACTTTGAATCTTAATAATTCTAAAACTAATTCGAATTTTTTAAAAATAGAAACCACAAACTTTTTTAAAAAATATTTGTATGTGTGTTTTAAATATCATAGTGTTGTACTGAAATTTGAAATACTTTTCAGCTATTTCAATACCTTTTAAGCTATTGAAAATAGTAAAAGACAAAACCTACATTGCACTCAATGTTTACAAACAATTGATTTTGGTGTGTGAAATTCTATATTTAAATAGTATTGTAAGTTTCTGGAAAACTCTTATCAGTCTCTTCAAGATATTTTATTTAGAAAGTATTTTGAAGCGCATTTTTAAAGCGTGAAAGGAATTATTTTCATCATAAAATATGTCTTCGATTGGTCGTTGTGATTAGAGGGATAGTAAATTGTACGACAGTTTCTTGCTGTTAACTGCAACATTATACGTAATCAAGAAAAATGGAAATATTTTAGAATTGAGAATTTTTTTAGAAATTCTAAAGGATTATTGCACATCCTCAAACGAATCCGAACAGAGTGATACCATAAGCATGTTATACGGATCAGTTATTAAAAAGCCTTTCTCTGGAAACCATTTACAAAAACTTTTTTTAGAATAGAGAGATAAAAGTTTTAAAAAATCTATATGTTGATGAAGAAGAAGAAACAGAAGAAAGAAGCATTTGGATTCCTCGATGTTTAAAATGGTAAGCTTTTATAATTGTCAAGTCTAAAGATATTTTTATCCTTTTTGAGAAATTTAACTAATTCCTAGAGAAACAAGTTTCGGGAACTGTAAAGTGAAGAATCGCTATTCATTTGTTTTAGTAAAAGTTTATTTGACTGTAAGAATATTTTTTAAGTAGCTTATTTAATTATAAGTTTACACTCAATTAGGTAAATCGCGAAGATATTACTAATATTTTTCAAAAGTTAATTAAACTCTTTTCTTAAAAGATACGTCTTGAGAGATACATAAAATGTAATGAGGGTGAAATAAAAAATATTCTAAATTGTTTCTTTAAGTTAGGGCAACATTTATGTTCCTTAATTGTTTTTTAAATTTTGCTTTGGTAGGTTCTGGTGAAGTTAATTGGAAATATGAGTTATACAAATACAAATTAAGTCTACAAACTAGGTAGATTAACATGAAAACAACTAATAGATTGGGGATTTATTTAGGTAATTAACTATTTTTAAAAGATGATTTTTTTGTCAAAATACGTAATACGATTTGAGAAATTGTAAGTTCGGAAGAAAGTAAGAAATCGTTGAGTTTCACGTTTATATGTTATTTACAAACCCCTGTCTTAAAAGAGTGCAAAATAAGGAACTTGCATGTGTCAGATTTTCATAAACTTTTAAGTGTTCCGTATGGTTTTTTGTAAAATAAAATGAAATATGTTGTCAATTTTTCAAAAAAGTGTACAAGTAATTAAATATTTTAATTTAAAAGTCAAGAAAAAAACACGTGACTGAAAACGCGAAGTGTGTTTGCATGCACAGTGACGTAGAATTCCATTGGGCAAAATTGCAATCAAAATTGAATTTCTATGTTTTAGTTGATGATTTCTTTTTTCTGAAGTGTCCGATATAAGTGTTTTAATAAATATTTACCTTCTAGACACTTCTGGTGACAGTCAGAAATCCAAGGCAAACATTTTAGGCAAAGTCAATATATTGTGACGTCACTGTGCATGCAATATTAAGCGTTTTCAGGTGATTCGGAAAAGACGATTTTTGATAATTTTTTTTGCAATCAAAAAATTTCTCAATCGGCCTCAAATTTTGTATAGTGGCTAATTTTTGCGTGAAGAACAGATTAAAAAAATGAAAAAAAAAATCATGCAAGTTCCTTATTAAGCATTGGGGGTTCCTGGGAAAGGAATATACAGGGTGTCCCATAAATAAATAGTGGGTCACACTTCTAGGGGGGATAGTAGACACCTAGAGACCTAGACGAGTCAGAATCACATAGGAATCAGGGGTCCCAGACCAAATCCCAGGGAGTTAAAAATGGAGCGACACCCCAAAAAAATTATTGAAAAATTCAATTTGTAGAAGAACTGCTATTGGTAAAAATTTAATTATGGTCTCAAAAATTGTGATTTAATATGATCTTTAAAATTATCTCAAAAGTCTTCACCTTAAAAATTTTTTAATATGAAAAAAGTTAAAAAACCACAAAAAAAATTGAAAATTCTACCCACACCTCATTTTGTATTTCGAAATCATTTCTTTTGATTTTTAAATCTGAAAGATCATATCTGTAAACCCTTAAGTCCAAAGTGTCACGTAAAAACATCAATATTCAATGCTTGAGATCCTGTTAAAGCACGGGGTATAAGTCCGTTTTCTTCGTTCGCAGACTGTCGATTTGGAAACGGGTATAGGAAACCAGTTTTCGCACGCAAAAAACGAATTTTAACAGGATCTCAAGCGTTTAATATAGATGATTTTTACGTGAAACTTTGGACCGAAGGGTTTACAACTATGATCTTTCAGATTATAAAATCAAAAGAGATGATTTCGAAATACAAAATGAGGTTTGGGCAGAATTTTCACATTTTTTTGTGGTTTTTTAACTTTTTTAATAATAAAAAATATTTTAAGGTGAAGACTTTTGAGATAATTTTAAAGATCATATTAAAACACAATTTTTGGGTCCACAATTAAATTTCTACCAATAGCAGTTCTTCTACAAATTGAATTTTACAATATTTTTTTTGGGGTGTCGCTCCATTTTTAACTCCCTAGGATTAGGTCTGGGACCCCCGAACCCTATGTGATTCTGACTCGTCTATGTGTCTTCTATCCCCCCTAGAAGTGTGACCCATTATTTATGGGACACCCTGTATTTATTATTTTGAAATCATTACGTTGTTTTTACAACGTTTTTATTAGGTCGCTTTCAATCTTGTCTGTCCGTCCGTCCGTCTATCTGTCTGTTCGGGGGGAATTTAGTAATCAATTTTAAGCATACTTCCCCATGAGCTAGAGACTTGAAATTTTGAACATAGTTCAGATCTGGATGACAATACGATATTATCTCGTTAGTTCGGTTCAATTTGCTGTCCCTGAACACCCAGGGGGACTTAAAGTTTAGAAGTTCAACTATAGGACCTTATTGTTAAAAAACCATTGTTGTGCAGTTTGCCTCTCGTTATCAAGATGGCTTTAGAAGTGTTGTATAAAATATTAGTAAAATGAAAACGTTTAAGAATAAAAGTAAAAACTGTGCAATGATTTTAACAAAACAGAGTAAAGCCATGTGTTATAGTTAAAGTTCAGAAAAAAACACTTTTTAGTTTTATAAAAAAAGAAAAACGAATCAAATTCTTGGAAGGCGTTCAGGGGTTCAGGTCGCGAATTATTATTTTTACACAACAAAACTAAAAAACAGAAAATAATTAATGAAAAAAAACCTTTTTAGAGAACAACGTTTTCAAAATGATCTAAAAAGTATAAAATAATTTTTTGCAACTCCTTGTAAAACGAAAAACGTGGGGATCATGCAATAATATATACAGCTACTACATCTCCTCTATGGCTACTACTCTTGTTACTCTATTTACCATTATATCCACAGTTAAAATTATTTAAATGAATGATGAAATTAAGTTGGATTAAATACCTAATGCATGATCCCCACGTTTTTCGTTTTAACAAGGAGTTGCAAAAAATTATTTTATACTTCTTAGTGCATTTTAAAAACGTTGTTCTTTAAAAAGGTTTTTTTTTTCATTAATTATTTTATAGCTCAGTGAAGAAATCAGACTTATACAAATCGGCTGTTTCTCTAGTGAACGACCAGAAAGAGAAGAAAAAATTGATACTTTGAATCTTAATAATTCTAAAACTAATTCGAATTTTTTAAAAATAGAAACCACAAACTTTTTTAAAAAATATTTGTATGTGTGTTTTAAATATCATAGTGTTGTACTGAAATTTGAAATACTTTTCAGCTATTTCAATACCTTTTAAGCTATTGAAAATAGTAAAAGACAAAACCTACATTGCACTCAATGTTTACAAACAATTGATTTTGGTGTGTGAAATTCTATATTTAAATAGTATTGTAAGTTTCTGGAAAACTCTTATCAGTCTCTTCAAGATATTTTATTTAGAAAGTATTTTGAAGCGCATTTTTAAAGCGTGAAAGGAATTATTTTCATCATAAAATATGTCTTCGATTGGTCGTTGTGATTAGAGGGATAGTAAATTGTACGACAGTTTCTTGCTGTTAACTGCAACATTATACGTAATCAAGAAAAATGGAAATATTTTAGAATTGAGAATTTTTTTAGAAATTCTAAAGGATTATTGCACATCCTCAAACGAATCCGAACAGAGTGATACCATAAGCATGTTATACGGATCAGTTATTAAAAAGCCTTTCTCTGGAAACCATTTACAAAAACTTTTTTTAGAATAGAGAGATAAAAGTTTTAAAAAATCTATATGTTGATGAAGAAGAAGAAACAGAAGAAAGAAGCATTTGGATTCCTCGATGTTTAAAATGGTAAGCTTTTATAATTGTCAAGTCTAAAGATATTTTTATCCTTTTTGAGAAATTTAACTAATTCCTAGAGAAACAAGTTTCGGGAACTGTAAAGTGAAGAATCGCTATTCATTTGTTTTAGTAAAAGTTTATTTGACTGTAAGAATATTTTTTAAGTAGCTTATTTAATTATAAGTTTACACTCAATTAGGTAAATCGCGAAGATATTACTAATATTTTTCAAAAGTTAATTAAACTCTTTTCTTAAAAGATACGTCTTGAGAGATACATAAAATGTAATGAGGGTGAAATAAAAAATATTCTAAATTGTTTCTTTAAGTTAGGGCAACATTTATGTTCCTTAATTGTTTTTTAAATTTTGCTTTGGTAGGTTCTGGTGAAGTTAATTGGAAATATGAGTTATACAAATACAAATTAAGTCTACAAACTAGGTAGATTAACATGAAAACAACTAATAGATTGGGGATTTATTTAGGTAATTAACTATTTTTAAAAGATGATTTTTTTGTCAAAATACGTAATACGATTTGAGAAATTGTAAGTTCGGAAGAAAGTAAGAAATCGTTGAGTTTCACGTTTATATGTTATTTACAAACCCCTGTCTTAAAAGAGTGCAAAATAAGGAACTTGCATGTGTCAGATTTTCATAAACTTTTAAGTGTTCCGTATGGTTTTTTGTAAAATAAAATGAAATATGTTGTCAATTTTTCAAAAAAGTGTACAAGTAATTAAATATTTTAATTTAAAAGTCAAGAAAAAAACACGTGACTGAAAACGCGAAGTGTGTTTGCATGCACAGTGACGTAGAATTCCATTGGGCAAAATTGCAATCAAAATTGAATTTCTATGTTTTAGTTGATGATTTCTTTTTTCTGAAGTGTCCGATATAAGTGTTTTAATAAATATTTACCTTCTAGACACTTCTGGTGACAGTCAGAAATCCAAGGCAAACATTTTAGGCAAAGTCAATATATTGTGACGTCACTGTGCATGCAATATTAAGCGTTTTCAGGTGATTCGGAAAAGACGATTTTTGATAATTTTTTTTGCAATCAAAAAATTTCTCAATCGGCCTCAAATTTTGTATAGTGGCTAATTTTTGCGTGAAGAACAGATTAAAAAAATGAAAAAAAAAATCATGCAAGTTCCTTATTAAGCATTGGGGGTTCCTGGGAAAGGAATATACAGGGTGTCCCATAAATAAATAGTGGGTCACACTTCTAGGGGGGATAGTAGACACCTAGAGACCTAGACGAGTCAGAATCACATAGGAATCAGGGGTCCCAGACCAAATCCCAGGGAGTTAAAAATGGAGCGACACCCCAAAAAAATTATTGAAAAATTCAATTTGTAGAAGAACTGCTATTGGTAAAAATTTAATTATGGTCTCAAAAATTGTGATTTAATATGATCTTTAAAATTATCTCAAAAGTCTTCACCTTAAAAATTTTTTAATATGAAAAAAGTTAAAAAACCACAAAAAAAATTGAAAATTCTACCCACACCTCATTTTGTATTTCGAAATCATTTCTTTTGATTTTTAAATCTGAAAGATCATATCTGTAAACCCTTAAGTCCAAAGTGTCACGTAAAAACATCAATATTCAATGCTTGAGATCCTGTTAAAGCACGGGGTATAAGTCCGTTTTCTTCGTTCGCAGACTGTCGATTTGGAAACGGGTATAGGAAACCAGTTTTCGCACGCAAAAAACGAATTTTAACAGGATCTCAAGCGTTTAATATTGATGATTTTTACGTGAAACTTTGGACCGAAGGGTTTACAACTATGATCTTTCAGATTATAAAATCAAAAGAGATGATTTCGAAATACAAAATGAGGTTTGGGCAGAATTTTCACATTTTTTTGTGGTTTTTTAACTTTTTTAATAATAAAAAATATTTTAAGGTGAAGACTTTTGAGATAATTTTAAAGATCATATTAAAACACAATTTTTGGGTCCACAATTAAATTTCTACCAATAGCAGTTCTTCTACAAATTGAATTTTACAATATTTTTTTTGGGGTGTCGCTCCATTTTTAACTCCCTAGGATTAGGTCTGGGACCCCCGAACCCTATGTGATTCTGACTCGTCTATGTGTCTTCTATCCCCCCTAGAAGTGTGACCCATTATTTATGGGACACCCTGTATTTATTATTTTGAAATCATTACGTTGTTTTTACAACGTTTTTATTAGGTCGCTTTCAATCTTGTCTGTCCGTCCGTCCGTCTATCTGTCTGTTCGGGGGGAATTTAGTAATCAATTTTAAGCATACTTCCCCATGAGCTAGAGACTTGAAATTTTGAACATAGTTCAGATCTGGATGACAATACGATATTATCTCGTTAGTTCGGTTCAATTTGCTGTCCCTGAACACCCAGGGGGACTTAAAGTTTAGAAGTTCAACTATAGGACCTTATTGTTAAAAAACCATTGTTGTGCAGTTTGCCTCTCGTTATCAAGATGGCTTTAGAAGTGTTGTATAAAATATTAGTAAAATGAAAACGTTTAAGAATAAAAGTAAAAACTGTGCAATGATTTTAACAAAACAGAGTAAAGCCATGTGTTATAGTTAAAGTTCAGAAAAAAACACTTTTTAGTTTTATAAAAAAAGAAAAACGAATCAAATTCTTGGAAGGCGTTCAGGGGTTCAGGTCGCGAATTATTATTTTTACACAACAAAACTAAAAAACAGAAAATAATTAATGAAAAAAAACCTTTTTAGAGAACAACGTTTTCAAAATGATCTAAAAAGTATAAAATAATTTTTTGCAACTCCTTGTAAAACGAAAAACGTGGGGATCATGCAATAATATATACAGCTACTACATCTCCTCTATGGCTACTACTCTTGTTACTCTATTTACCATTATATCCACAGTTAAAATTATTTAAATGAATGATGAAATTAAGTTGGATTAAATACCTAATGCATGATCCCCACGTTTTTCGTTTTAACAAGGAGTTGCAAAAAATTATTTTATACTTCTTAGTGCATTTTAAAAACGTTGTTCTTTAAAAAGGTTTTTTTTTTCATTAATTATTTTATAGCTCAGTGAAGAAATCAGACTTATACAAATCGGCTGTTTCTCTAGTGAACGACCAGAAAGAGAAGAAAAAATTGATACTTTGAATCTTAATAATTCTAAAACTAATTCGAATTTTTTAAAAATAGAAACCACAAACTTTTTTAAAAAATATTTGTATGTGTGTTTTAAATATCATAGTGTTGTACTGAAATTTGAAATACTTTTCAGCTATTTCAATACCTTTTAAGCTATTGAAAATAGTAAAAGACAAAACCTACATTGCACTCAATGTTTACAAACAATTGATTTTGGTGTGTGAAATTCTATATTTAAATAGTATTGTAAGTTTCTGGAAAACTCTTATCAGTCTCTTCAAGATATTTTATTTAGAAAGTATTTTGAAGCGCATTTTTAAAGCGTGAAAGGAATTATTTTCATCATAAAATATGTCTTCGATTGGTCGTTGTGATTAGAGGGATAGTAAATTGTACGACAGTTTCTTGCTGTTAACTGCAACATTATACGTAATCAAGAAAAATGGAAATATTTTAGAATTGAGAATTTTTTTAGAAATTCTAAAGGATTATTGCACATCCTCAAACGAATCCGAACAGAGTGATACCATAAGCATGTTATACGGATCAGTTATTAAAAAGCCTTTCTCTGGAAACCATTTACAAAAACTTTTTTTAGAATAGAGAGATAAAAGTTTTAAAAAATCTATATGTTGATGAAGAAGAAGAAACAGAAGAAAGAAGCATTTGGATTCCTCGATGTTTAAAATGGTAAGCTTTTATAATTGTCAAGTCTAAAGATATTTTTATCCTTTTTGAGAAATTTAACTAATTCCTAGAGAAACAAGTTTCGGGAACTGTAAAGTGAAGAATCGCTATTCATTTGTTTTAGTAAAAGTTTATTTGACTGTAAGAATATTTTTTAAGTAGCTTATTTAATTATAAGTTTACACTCAATTAGGTAAATCGCGAAGATATTACTAATATTTTTCAAAAGTTAATTAAACTCTTTTCTTAAAAGATACGTCTTGAGAGATACATAAAATGTAATGAGGGTGAAATAAAAAATATTCTAAATTGTTTCTTTAAGTTAGGGCAACATTTATGTTCCTTAATTGTTTTTTAAATTTTGCTTTGGTAGGTTCTGGTGAAGTTAATTGGAAATATGAGTTATACAAATACAAATTAAGTCTACAAACTAGGTAGATTAACATGAAAACAACTAATAGATTGGGGATTTATTTAGGTAATTAACTATTTTTAAAAGATGATTTTTTTGTCAAAATACGTAATACGATTTGAGAAATTGTAAGTTCGGAAGAAAGTAAGAAATCGTTGAGTTTCACGTTTATATGTTATTTACAAACCCCTGTCTTAAAAGAGTGCAAAATAAGGAACTTGCATGTGTCAGATTTTCATAAACTTTTAAGTGTTCCGTATGGTTTTTTGTAAAATAAAATGAAATATGTTGTCAATTTTTCAAAAAAGTGTACAAGTAATTAAATATTTTAATTTAAAAGTCAAGAAAAAAACACGTGACTGAAAACGCGAAGTGTGTTTGCATGCACAGTGACGTAGAATTCCATTGGGCAAAATTGCAATCAAAATTGAATTTCTATGTTTTAGTTGATGATTTCTTTTTTCTGAAGTGTCCGATATAAGTGTTTTAATAAATATTTACCTTCTAGACACTTCTGGTGACAGTCAGAAATCCAAGGCAAACATTTTAGGCAAAGTCAATATATTGTGACGTCACTGTGCATGCAATATTAAGCGTTTTCAGGTGATTCGGAAAAGACGATTTTTGATAATTTTTTTTGCAATCAAAAAATTTCTCAATCGGCCTCAAATTTTGTATAGTGGCTAATTTTTGCGTGAAGAACAGATTAAAAAAATGAAAAAAAAAAATCATGCAAGTTCCTTATTAAGCATTGGGGGTTCCTGGGAAAGGAATATACAGGGTGTCCCATAAATAAATAGTGGGTCACACTTCTAGGGGGGATAGTAGACACCTAGAGACCTAGACGAGTCAGAATCACATAGGAATCAGGGGTCCCAGACCAAATCCCAGGGAGTTAAAAATGGAGCGACACCCCAAAAAAATTATTGAAAAATTCAATTTGTAGAAGAACTGCTATTGGTAAAAATTTAATTATGGTCTCAAAAATTGTGATTTAATATGATCTTTAAAATTATCTCAAAAGTCTTCACCTTAAAAATTTTTTAATATGAAAAAAGTTAAAAAACCACAAAAAAAATTGAAAATTCTACCCACACCTCATTTTGTATTTCGAAATCATTTCTTTTGATTTTTAAATCTGAAAGATCATATCTGTAAACCCTTAAGTCCAAAGTGTCACGTAAAAACATCAATATTCAATGCTTGAGATCCTGTTAAAGCACGGGGTATAAGTCCGTTTTCTTCGTTCGCAGACTGTCGATTTGGAAACGGGTATAGGAAACCAGTTTTCGCACGCAAAAAACGAATTTTAACAGGATCTCAAGCGTTTAATATTGATGATTTTTACGTGAAACTTTGGACCGAAGGGTTTACAACTATGATCTTTCAGATTATAAAATCAAAAGAGATGATTTCGAAATACAAAATGAGGTTTGGGCAGAATTTTCACATTTTTTTGTGGTTTTTTAACTTTTTTAATAATAAAAAATATTTTAAGGTGAAGACTTTTGAGATAATTTTAAAGATCATATTAAAACACAATTTTTGGGTCCACAATTAAATTTCTACCAATAGCAGTTCTTCTACAAATTGAATTTTACAATATTTTTTTTGGGGTGTCGCTCCATTTTTAACTCCCTAGGATTAGGTCTGGGACCCCCGAACCCTATGTGATTCTGACTCGTCTATGTGTCTTCTATCCCCCCTAGAAGTGTGACCCATTATTTATGGGACACCCTGTATTTATTATTTTGAAATCATTACGTTGTTTTTACAACGTTTTTATTAGGTCGCTTTCAATCTTGTCTGTCCGTCCGTCCGTCTATCTGTCTGTTCGGGGGGAATTTAGTAATCAATTTTAAGCATACTTCCCCATGAGCTAGAGACTTGAAATTTTGAACATAGTTCAGATCTGGATGACAATACGATATTATCTCGTTAGTTCGGTTCAATTTGCTGTCCCTGAACACCCAGGGGGACTTAAAGTTTAGAAGTTCAACTATAGGACCTTATTGTTAAAAAACCATTGTTGTGCAGTTTGCCTCTCGTTATCAAGATGGCTTTAGAAGTGTTGTATAAAATATTAGTAAAATGAAAACGTTTAAGAATAAAAGTAAAAACTGTGCAATGATTTTAACAAAACAGAGTAAAGCCATGTGTTATAGTTAAAGTTCAGAAAAAAACACTTTTTAGTTTTATAAAAAAAGAAAAACGAATCAAATTCTTGGAAGGCGTTCAGGGGTTCAGGTCGCGAATTATTATTTTTACACAACAAAACTAAAAAACAGAAAATAATTAATGAAAAAAAACCTTTTTAGAGAACAACGTTTTCAAAATGATCTAAAAAGTATAAAATAATTTTTTGCAACTCCTTGTAAAACGAAAAACGTGGGGATCATGCAATAATATATACAGCTACTACATCTCCTCTATGGCTACTACTCTTGTTACTCTATTTACCATTATATCCACAGTTAAAATTATTTAAATGAATGATGAAATTAAGTTGGATTAAATACCTAATGCATGATCCCCACGTTTTTCGTTTTAACAAGGAGTTGCAAAAAATTATTTTATACTTCTTAGTGCATTTTAAAAACGTTGTTCTTTAAAAAGGTTTTTTTTTTCATTAATTATTTTATAGCTCAGTGAAGAAATCAGACTTATACAAATCGGCTGTTTCTCTAGTGAACGACCAGAAAGAGAAGAAAAAATTGATACTTTGAATCTTAATAATTCTAAAACTAATTCGAATTTTTTAAAAATAGAAACCACAAACTTTTTTAAAAAATATTTGTATGTGTGTTTTAAATATCATAGTGTTGTACTGAAATTTGAAATACTTTTCAGCTATTTCAATACCTTTTAAGCTATTGAAAATAGTAAAAGACAAAACCTACATTGCACTCAATGTTTACAAACAATTGATTTTGGTGTGTGAAATTCTATATTTAAATAGTATTGTAAGTTTCTGGAAAACTCTTATCAGTCTCTTCAAGATATTTTATTTAGAAAGTATTTTGAAGCGCATTTTTAAAGCGTGAAAGGAATTATTTTCATCATAAAATATGTCTTCGATTGGTCGTTGTGATTAGAGGGATAGTAAATTGTACGACAGTTTCTTGCTGTTAACTGCAACATTATACGTAATCAAGAAAAATGGAAATATTTTAGAATTGAGAATTTTTTTAGAAATTCTAAAGGATTATTGCACATCCTCAAACGAATCCGAACAGAGTGATACCATAAGCATGTTATACGGATCAGTTATTAAAAAGCCTTTCTCTGGAAACCATTTACAAAAACTTTTTTTAGAATAGAGAGATAAAAGTTTTAAAAAATCTATATGTTGATGAAGAAGAAGAAACAGAAGAAAGAAGCATTTGGATTCCTCGATGTTTAAAATGGTAAGCTTTTATAATTGTCAAGTCTAAAGATATTTTTATCCTTTTTGAGAATTTAACTAATTCCTAGAGAAACAAGTTTCGGGAACTGTAAAGTGAAGAATCGCTATTCATTTGTTTTAGTAAAAGTTTATTTGACTGTAAGAATATTTTTTAAGTAGCTTATTTAATTATAAGTTTACACTCAATTAGGTAAATCGCGAAGATATTACTAATATTTTTCAAAAGTTAATTAAACTCTTTTCTTAAAAGATACGTCTTGAGAGATACATAAAATGTAATGAGGGTGAAATAAAAAATATTCTAAATTGTTTCTTTAAGTTAGGGCAACATTTATGTTCCTTAATTGTTTTTTAAATTTTGCTTTGGTAGGTTCTGGTGAAGTTAATTGGAAATATGAGTTATACAAATACAAATTAAGTCTACAAACTAGGTAGATTAACATGAAAACAACTAATAGATTGGGGATTTATTTAGGTAATTAACTATTTTTAAAAGATGATTTTTTTGTCAAAATACGTAATACGATTTGAGAAATTGTAAGTTCGGAAGAAAGTAAGAAATCGTTGAGTTTCACGTTTATATGTTATTTACAAACCCCTGTCTTAAAAGAGTGCAAAATAAGGAACTTGCATGTGTCAGATTTTCATAAACTTTTAAGTGTTCCGTATGGTTTTTTGTAAAATAAAATGAAATATGTTGTCAATTTTTCAAAAAAGTGTACAAGTAATTAAATATTTTAATTTAAAAGTCAAGAAAAAAACACGTGACTGAAAACGCGAAGTGTGTTTGCATGCACAGTGACGTAGAATTCCATTGGGCAAAATTGCAATCAAAATTGAATTTCTATGTTTTAGTTGATGATTTCTTTTTTCTGAAGTGTCCGATATAAGTGTTTTAATAAATATTTACCTTCTAGACACTTCTGGTGACAGTCAGAAATCCAAGGCAAACATTTTAGGCAAAGTCAATATATTGTGACGTCACTGTGCATGCAATATTAAGCGTTTTCAGGTGATTCGGAAAAGACGATTTTTGATAATTTTTTTTGCAATCAAAAAATTTCTCAATCGGCCTCAAATTTTGTATAGTGGCTAATTTTTGCGTGAAGAACAGATTAAAAAAATGAAAAAAAAAATCATGCAAGTTCCTTATTAAGCATTGGGGGTTCCTGGGAAAGGAATATACAGGGTGTCCCATAAATAAATAGTGGGTCACACTTCTAGGGGGGATAGTAGACACCTAGAGACCTAGACGAGTCAGAATCACATAGGAATCAGGGGTCCCAGACCAAATCCCAGGGAGTTAAAAATGGAGCGACACCCCAAAAAAATTATTGAAAAATTCAATTTGTAGAAGAACTGCTATTGGTAAAAATTTAATTATGGTCTCAAAAATTGTGATTTAATATGATCTTTAAAATTATCTCAAAAGTCTTCACCTTAAAAATTTTTTAATATGAAAAAAGTTAAAAAACCACAAAAAAAATTGAAAATTCTACCCACACCTCATTTTGTATTTCGAAATCATTTCTTTTGATTTTTAAATCTGAAAGATCATATCTGTAAACCCTTAAGTCCAAAGTGTCACGTAAAAACATCAATATTCAATGCTTGAGATCCTGTTAAAGCACGGGGTATAAGTCCGTTTTCTTCGTTCGCAGACTGTCGATTTGGAAACGGGTATAGGAAACCAGTTTTCGCACGCAAAAAACGAATTTTAACAGGATCTCAAGCGTTTAATATTGATGATTTTTACGTGAAACTTTGGACCGAAGGGTTTACAACTATGATCTTTCAGATTATAAAATCAAAAGAGATGATTTCGAAATACAAAATGAGGTTTGGGCAGAATTTTCACATTTTTTTGTGGTTTTTTAACTTTTTTAATAATAAAAAATATTTTAAGGTGAAGACTTTTGAGATAATTTTAAAGATCATATTAAAACACAATTTTTGGGTCCACAATTAAATTTCTACCAATAGCAGTTCTTCTACAAATTGAATTTTACAATATTTTTTTTGGGGTGTCGCTCCATTTTTAACTCCCTAGGATTAGGTCTGGGACCCCCGAACCCTATGTGATTCTGACTCGTCTATGTGTCTTCTATCCCCCCTAGAAGTGTGACCCATTATTTATGGGACACCCTGTATTTATTATTTTGAAATCATTACGTTGTTTTTACAACGTTTTTATTAGGTCGCTTTCAATCTTGTCTGTCCGTCCGTCCGTCTATCTGTCTGTTCGGGGGGAATTTAGTAATCAATTTTAAGCATACTTCCCCATGAGCTAGAGACTTGAAATTTTGAACATAGTTCAGATCTGGATGACAATACGATATTATCTCGTTAGTTCGGTTCAATTTGCTGTCCCTGAACACCCAGGGGGACTTAAAGTTTAGAAGTTCAACTATAGGACCTTATTGTTAAAAAACCATTGTTGTGCAGTTTGCCTCTCGTTATCAAGATGGCTTTAGAAGTGTTGTATAAAATATTAGTAAAATGAAAACGTTTAAGAATAAAAGTAAAAACTGTGCAATGATTTTAACAAAACAGAGTAAAGCCATGTGTTATAGTTAAAGTTCAGAAAAAAACACTTTTTAGTTTTATAAAAAAAGAAAAACGAATCAAATTCTTGGAAGGCGTTCAGGGGTTCAGGTCGCGAATTATTATTTTTACACAACAAAACTAAAAAACAGAAAATAATTAATGAAAAAAAACCTTTTTAGAGAACAACGTTTTCAAAATGATCTAAAAAGTATAAAATAATTTTTTGCAACTCCTTGTAAAACGAAAAACGTGGGGATCATGCAATAATATATACAGCTACTACATCTCCTCTATGGCTACTACTCTTGTTACTCTATTTACCATTATATCCACAGTTAAAATTATTTAAATGAATGATGAAATTAAGTTGGATTAAATACCTAATGCATGATCCCCACGTTTTTCGTTTTAACAAGGAGTTGCAAAAAATTATTTTATACTTCTTAGTGCATTTTAAAAACGTTGTTCTTTAAAAAGGTTTTTTTTTTCATTAATTATTTTATAGCTCAGTGAAGAAATCAGACTTATACAAATCGGCTGTTTCTCTAGTGAACGACCAGAAAGAGAAGAAAAAATTGATACTTTGAATCTTAATAATTCTAAAACTAATTCGAATTTTTTAAAAATAGAAACCACAAACTTTTTTAAAAAATATTTGTATGTGTGTTTTAAATATCATAGTGTTGTACTGAAATTTGAAATACTTTTCAGCTATTTCAATACCTTTTAAGCTATTGAAAATAGTAAAAGACAAAACCTACATTGCACTCAATGTTTACAAACAATTGATTTTGGTGTGTGAAATTCTATATTTAAATAGTATTGTAAGTTTCTGGAAAACTCTTATCAGTCTCTTCAAGATATTTTATTTAGAAAGTATTTTGAAGCGCATTTTTAAAGCGTGAAAGGAATTATTTTCATCATAAAATATGTCTTCGATTGGTCGTTGTGATTAGAGGGATAGTAAATTGTACGACAGTTTCTTGCTGTTAACTGCAACATTATACGTAATCAAGAAAAATGGAAATATTTTAGAATTGAGAATTTTTTTAGAAATTCTAAAGGATTATTGCACATCCTCAAACGAATCCGAACAGAGTGATACCATAAGCATGTTATACGGATCAGTTATTAAAAAGCCTTTCTCTGGAAACCATTTACAAAAACTTTTTTTAGAATAGAGAGATAAAAGTTTTAAAAAATCTATATGTTGATGAAGAAGAAGAAACAGAAGAAAGAAGCATTTGGATTCCTCGATGTTTAAAATGGTAAGCTTTTATAATTGTCAAGTCTAAAGATATTTTTATCCTTTTTGAGAAATTTAACTAATTCCTAGAGAAACAAGTTTCGGGAACTGTAAAGTGAAGAATCGCTATTCATTTGTTTTAGTAAAAGTTTATTTGACTGTAAGAATATTTTTTAAGTAGCTTATTTAATTATAAGTTTACACTCAATTAGGTAAATCGCGAAGATATTACTAATATTTTTCAAAAGTTAATTAAACTCTTTTCTTAAAAGATACGTCTTGAGAGATACATAAAATGTAATGAGGGTGAAATAAAAAATATTCTAAATTGTTTCTTTAAGTTAGGGCAACATTTATGTTCCTTAATTGTTTTTTAAATTTTGCTTTGGTAGGTTCTGGTGAAGTTAATTGGAAATATGAGTTATACAAATACAAATTAAGTCTACAAACTAGGTAGATTAACATGAAAACAACTAATAGATTGGGGATTTATTTAGGTAATTAACTATTTTTAAAAGATGATTTTTTTGTCAAAATACGTAATACGATTTGAGAAATTGTAAGTTCGGAAGAAAGTAAGAAATCGTTGAGTTTCACGTTTATATGTTATTTACAAACCCCTGTCTTAAAAGAGTGCAAAATAAGGAACTTGCATGTGTCAGATTTTCATAAACTTTTAAGTGTTCCGTATGGTTTTTTGTAAAATAAAATGAAATATGTTGTCAATTTTTCAAAAAAGTGTACAAGTAATTAAATATTTTAATTTAAAAGTCAAGAAAAAAACACGTGACTGAAAACGCGAAGTGTGTTTGCATGCACAGTGACGTAGAATTCCATTGGGCAAAATTGCAATCAAAATTGAATTTCTATGTTTTAGTTGATGATTTCTTTTTTCTGAAGTGTCCGATATAAGTGTTTTAATAAATATTTACCTTCTAGACACTTCTGGTGACAGTCAGAAATCCAAGGCAAACATTTTAGGCAAAGTCAATATATTGTGACGTCACTGTGCATGCAATATTAAGCGTTTTCAGGTGATTCGGAAAAGACGATTTTTGATAATTTTTTTTGCAATCAAAAAATTTCTCAATCGGCCTCAAATTTTGTATAGTGGCTAATTTTTGCGTGAAGAACAGATTAAAAAAATGAAAAAAAAAATCATGCAAGTTCCTTATTAAGCATTGGGGGTTCCTGGGAAAGGAATATACAGGGTGTCCCATAAATAAATAGTGGGTCACACTTCTAGGGGGGATAGTAGACACCTAGAGACCTAGACGAGTCAGAATCACATAGGAATCAGGGGTCCCAGACCAAATCCCAGGGAGTTAAAAATGGAGCGACACCCCAAAAAAATTATTGAAAAATTCAATTTGTAGAAGAACTGCTATTGGTAAAAATTTAATTATGGTCTCAAAAATTGTGATTTAATATGATCTTTAAAATTATCTCAAAAGTCTTCACCTTAAAAATTTTTTAATATGAAAAAAGTTAAAAAACCACAAAAAAAATTGAAAATTCTACCCACACCTCATTTTGTATTTCGAAATCATTTCTTTTGATTTTTAAATCTGAAAGATCATATCTGTAAACCCTTAAGTCCAAAGTGTCACGTAAAAACATCAATATTCAATGCTTGAGATCCTGTTAAAGCACGGGGTATAAGTCCGTTTTCTTCGTTCGCAGACTGTCGATTTGGAAACGGGTATAGGAAACCAGTTTTCGCACGCAAAAAACGAATTTTAACAGGATCTCAAGCGTTTAATATTGATGATTTTTACGTGAAACTTTGGACCGAAGGGTTTACAACTATGATCTTTCAGATTATAAAATCAAAAGAGATGATTTCGAAATACAAAATGAGGTTTGGGCAGAATTTTCACATTTTTTTGTGGTTTTTTAACTTTTTTAATAATAAAAAATATTTTAAGGTGAAGACTTTTGAGATAATTTTAAAGATCATATTAAAACACAATTTTTGGGTCCACAATTAAATTTCTACCAATAGCAGTTCTTCTACAAATTGAATTTTACAATATTTTTTTTGGGGTGTCGCTCCATTTTTAACTCCCTAGGATTAGGTCTGGGACCCCCGAACCCTATGTGATTCTGACTCGTCTATGTGTCTTCTATCCCCCCTAGAAGTGTGACCCATTATTTATGGGACACCCTGTATTTATTATTTTGAAATCATTACGTTGTTTTTACAACGTTTTTATTAGGTCGCTTTCAATCTTGTCTGTCCGTCCGTCCGTCTATCTGTCTGTTCGGGGGGAATTTAGTAATCAATTTTAAGCATACTTCCCCATGAGCTAGAGACTTGAAATTTTGAACATAGTTCAGATCTGGATGACAATACGATATTATCTCGTTAGTTCGGTTCAATTTGCTGTCCCTGAACACCCAGGGGGACTTAAAGTTTAGAAGTTCAACTATAGGACCTTATTGTTAAAAAACCATTGTTGTGCAGTTTGCCTCTCGTTATCAAGATGGCTTTAGAAGTGTTGTATAAAATATTAGTAAAATGAAAACGTTTAAGAATAAAAGTAAAAACTGTGCAATGATTTTAACAAAACAGAGTAAAGCCATGTGTTATAGTTAAAGTTCAGAAAAAAACACTTTTTAGTTTTATAAAAAAAGAAAAACGAATCAAATTCTTGGAAGGCGTTCAGGGGTTCAGGTCGCGAATTATTATTTTTACACAACAAAACTAAAAAACAGAAAATAATTAATGAAAAAAAACCTTTTTAGAGAACAACGTTTTCAAAATGATCTAAAAAGTATAAAATAATTTTTTGCAACTCCTTGTAAAACGAAAAACGTGGGGATCATGCAATAATATATACAGCTACTACATCTCCTCTATGGCTACTACTCTTGTTACTCTATTTACCATTATATCCACAGTTAAAATTATTTAAATGAATGATGAAATTAAGTTGGATTAAATACCTAATGCATGATCCCCACGTTTTTCGTTTTAACAAGGAGTTGCAAAAAATTATTTTATACTTCTTAGTGCATTTTAAAAACGTTGTTCTTTAAAAAGGTTTTTTTTTTCATTAATTATTTTATAGCTCAGTGAAGAAATCAGACTTATACAAATCGGCTGTTTCTCTAGTGAACGACCAGAAAGAGAAGAAAAAATTGATACTTTGAATCTTAATAATTCTAAAACTAATTCGAATTTTTTAAAAATAGAAACCACAAACTTTTTTAAAAAATATTTGTATGTGTGTTTTAAATATCATAGTGTTGTACTGAAATTTGAAATACTTTTCAGCTATTTCAATACCTTTTAAGCTATTGAAAATAGTAAAAGACAAAACCTACATTGCACTCAATGTTTACAAACAATTGATTTTGGTGTGTGAAATTCTATATTTAAATAGTATTGTAAGTTTCTGGAAAACTCTTATCAGTCTCTTCAAGATATTTTATTTAGAAAGTATTTTGAAGCGCATTTTTAAAGCGTGAAAGGAATTATTTTCATCATAAAATATGTCTTCGATTGGTCGTTGTGATTAGAGGGATAGTAAATTGTACGACAGTTTCTTGCTGTTAACTGCAACATTATACGTAATCAAGAAAAATGGAAATATTTTAGAATTGAGAATTTTTTTAGAAATTCTAAAGGATTATTGCACATCCTCAAACGAATCCGAACAGAGTGATACCATAAGCATGTTATACGGATCAGTTATTAAAAAGCCTTTCTCTGGAAACCATTTACAAAAACTTTTTTTAGAATAGAGAGATAAAAGTTTTAAAAAATCTATATGTTGATGAAGAAGAAGAAACAGAAGAAAGAAGCATTTGGATTCCTCGATGTTTAAAATGGTAAGCTTTTATAATTGTCAAGTCTAAAGATATTTTTATCCTTTTTGAGAAATTTAACTAATTCCTAGAGAAACAAGTTTCGGGAACTGTAAAGTGAAGAATCGCTATTCATTTGTTTTAGTAAAAGTTTATTTGACTGTAAGAATATTTTTTAAGTAGCTTATTTAATTATAAGTTTACACTCAATTAGGTAAATCGCGAAGATATTACTAATATTTTTCAAAAGTTAATTAAACTCTTTTCTTAAAAGATACGTCTTGAGAGATACATAAAATGTAATGAGGGTGAAATAAAAAATATTCTAAATTGTTTCTTTAAGTTAGGGCAACATTTATGTTCCTTAATTGTTTTTTAAATTTTGCTTTGGTAGGTTCTGGTGAAGTTAATTGGAAATATGAGTTATACAAATACAAATTAAGTCTACAAACTAGGTAGATTAACATGAAAACAACTAATAGATTGGGGATTTATTTAGGTAATTAACTATTTTTAAAAGATGATTTTTTTGTCAAAATACGTAATACGATTTGAGAAATTGTAAGTTCGGAAGAAAGTAAGAAATCGTTGAGTTTCACGTTTATATGTTATTTACAAACCCCTGTCTTAAAAGAGTGCAAAATAAGGAACTTGCATGTGTCAGATTTTCATAAACTTTTAAGTGTTCCGTATGGTTTTTTGTAAAATAAAATGAAATATGTTGTCAATTTTTCAAAAAAGTGTACAAGTAATTAAATATTTTAATTTAAAAGTCAAGAAAAAAACACGTGACTGAAAACGCGAAGTGTGTTTGCATGCACAGTGACGTAGAATTCCATTGGGCAAAATTGCAATCAAAATTGAATTTCTATGTTTTAGTTGATGATTTCTTTTTTCTGAAGTGTCCGATATAAGTGTTTTAATAAATATTTACCTTCTAGACACTTCTGGTGACAGTCAGAAATCCAAGGCAAACATTTTAGGCAAAGTCAATATATTGTGACGTCACTGTGCATGCAATATTAAGCGTTTTCAGGTGATTCGGAAAAGACGATTTTTGATAATTTTTTTTGCAATCAAAAAATTTCTCAATCGGCCTCAAATTTTGTATAGTGGCTAATTTTTGCGTGAAGAACAGATTAAAAAAATGAAAAAAAAAATCATGCAAGTTCCTTATTAAGCATTGGGGGTTCCTGGGAAAGGAATATACAGGGTGTCCCATAAATAAATAGTGGGTCACACTTCTAGGGGGGATAGTAGACACCTAGAGACCTAGACGAGTCAGAATCACATAGGAATCAGGGGTCCCAGACCAAATCCCAGGGAGTTAAAAATGGAGCGACACCCCAAAAAAATTATTGAAAAATTCAATTTGTAGAAGAACTGCTATTGGTAAAAATTTAATTATGGTCTCAAAAATTGTGATTTAATATGATCTTTAAAATTATCTCAAAAGTCTTCACCTTAAAAATTTTTTAATATGAAAAAAGTTAAAAAACCACAAAAAAAATTGAAAATTCTACCCACACCTCATTTTGTATTTCGAAATCATTTCTTTTGATTTTTAAATCTGAAAGATCATATCTGTAAACCCTTAAGTCCAAAGTGTCACGTAAAAACATCAATATTCAATGCTTGAGATCCTGTTAAAGCACGGGGTATAAGTCCGTTTTCTTCGTTCGCAGACTGTCGATTTGGAAACGGGTATAGGAAACCAGTTTTCGCACGCAAAAAACGAATTTTAACAGGATCTCAAGCGTTTAATATTGATGATTTTTACGTGAAACTTTGGACCGAAGGGTTTACAACTATGATCTTTCAGATTATAAAATCAAAAGAGATGATTTCGAAATACAAAATGAGGTTTGGGCAGAATTTTCACATTTTTTTGTGGTTTTTTAACTTTTTTAATAATAAAAAATATTTTAAGGTGAAGACTTTTGAGATAATTTTAAAGATCATATTAAAACACAATTTTTGGGTCCACAATTAAATTTCTACCAATAGCAGTTCTTCTACAAATTGAATTTTACAATATTTTTTTTGGGGTGTCGCTCCATTTTTAACTCCCTAGGATTAGGTCTGGGACCCCCGAACCCTATGTGATTCTGACTCGTCTATGTGTCTTCTATCCCCCCTAGAAGTGTGACCCATTATTTATGGGACACCCTGTATTTATTATTTTGAAATCATTACGTTGTTTTTACAACGTTTTTATTAGGTCGCTTTCAATCTTGTCTGTCCGTCCGTCCGTCTATCTGTCTGTTCGGGGGGAATTTAGTAATCAATTTTAAGCATACTTCCCCATGAGCTAGAGACTTGAAATTTTGAACATAGTTCAGATCTGGATGACAATACGATATTATCTCGTTAGTTCGGTTCAATTTGCTGTCCCTGAACACCCAGGGGGACTTAAAGTTTAGAAGTTCAACTATAGGACCTTATTGTTAAAAAACCATTGTTGTGCAGTTTGCCTCTCGTTATCAAGATGGCTTTAGAAGTGTTGTATAAAATATTAGTAAAATGAAAACGTTTAAGAATAAAAGTAAAAACTGTGCAATGATTTTAACAAAACAGAGTAAAGCCATGTGTTATAGTTAAAGTTCAGAAAAAAACACTTTTTAGTTTTATAAAAAAAGAAAAACGAATCAAATTCTTGGAAGGCGTTCAGGGGTTCAGGTCGCGAATTATTATTTTTACACAACAAAACTAAAAAACAGAAAATAATTAATGAAAAAAAACCTTTTTAGAGAACAACGTTTTCAAAATGATCTAAAAAGTATAAAATAATTTTTTGCAACTCCTTGTAAAACGAAAAACGTGGGGATCATGCAATAATATATACAGCTACTACATCTCCTCTATGGCTACTACTCTTGTTACTCTATTTACCATTATATCCACAGTTAAAATTATTTAAATGAATGATGAAATTAAGTTGGATTAAATACCTAATGCATGATCCCCACGTTTTTCGTTTTAACAAGGAGTTGCAAAAAATTATTTTATACTTCTTAGTGCATTTTAAAAACGTTGTTCTTTAAAAAGGTTTTTTTTTTCATTAATTATTTTATAGCTCAGTGAAGAAATCAGACTTATACAAATCGGCTGTTTCTCTAGTGAACGACCAGAAAGAGAAGAAAAAATTGATACTTTGAATCTTAATAATTCTAAAACTAATTCGAATTTTTTAAAAATAGAAACCACAAACTTTTTTAAAAAATATTTGTATGTGTGTTTTAAATATCATAGTGTTGTACTGAAATTTGAAATACTTTTCAGCTATTTCAATACCTTTTAAGCTATTGAAAATAGTAAAAGACAAAACCTACATTGCACTCAATGTTTACAAACAATTGATTTTGGTGTGTGAAATTCTATATTTAAATAGTATTGTAAGTTTCTGGAAAACTCTTATCAGTCTCTTCAAGATATTTTATTTAGAAAGTATTTTGAAGCGCATTTTTAAAGCGTGAAAGGAATTATTTTCATCATAAAATATGTCTTCGATTGGTCGTTGTGATTAGAGGGATAGTAAATTGTACGACAGTTTCTTGCTGTTAACTGCAACATTATACGTAATCAAGAAAAATGGAAATATTTTAGAATTGAGAATTTTTTTAGAAATTCTAAAGGATTATTGCACATCCTCAAACGAATCCGAACAGAGTGATACCATAAGCATGTTATACGGATCAGTTATTAAAAAGCCTTTCTCTGGAAACCATTTACAAAAACTTTTTTTAGAATAGAGAGATAAAAGTTTTAAAAAATCTATATGTTGATGAAGAAGAAGAAACAGAAGAAAGAAGCATTTGGATTCCTCGATGTTTAAAATGGTAAGCTTTTATAATTGTCAAGTCTAAAGATATTTTTATCCTTTTTGAGAAATTTAACTAATTCCTAGAGAAACAAGTTTCGGGAACTGTAAAGTGAAGAATCGCTATTCATTTGTTTTAGTAAAAGTTTATTTGACTGTAAGAATATTTTTTAAGTAGCTTATTTAATTATAAGTTTACACTCAATTAGGTAAATCGCGAAGATATTACTAATATTTTTCAAAAGTTAATTAAACTCTTTTCTTAAAAGATACGTCTTGAGAGATACATAAAATGTAATGAGGGTGAAATAAAAAATATTCTAAATTGTTTCTTTAAGTTAGGGCAACATTTATGTTCCTTAATTGTTTTTTAAATTTTGCTTTGGTAGGTTCTGGTGAAGTTAATTGGAAATATGAGTTATACAAATACAAATTAAGTCTACAAACTAGGTAGATTAACATGAAAACAACTAATAGATTGGGGATTTATTTAGGTAATTAACTATTTTTAAAAGATGATTTTTTTGTCAAAATACGTAATACGATTTGAGAAATTGTAAGTTCGGAAGAAAGTAAGAAATCGTTGAGTTTCACGTTTATATGTTATTTACAAACCCCTGTCTTAAAAGAGTGCAAAATAAGGAACTTGCATGTGTCAGATTTTCATAAACTTTTAAGTGTTCCGTATGGTTTTTTGTAAAATAAAATGAAATATGTTGTCAATTTTTCAAAAAAGTGTACAAGTAATTAAATATTTTAATTTAAAAGTCAAGAAAAAAACACGTGACTGAAAACGCGAAGTGTGTTTGCATGCACAGTGACGTAGAATTCCATTGGGCAAAATTGCAATCAAAATTGAATTTCTATGTTTTAGTTGATGATTTCTTTTTTCTGAAGTGTCCGATATAAGTGTTTTAATAAATATTTACCTTCTAGACACTTCTGGTGACAGTCAGAAATCCAAGGCAAACATTTTAGGCAAAGTCAATATATTGTGACGTCACTGTGCATGCAATATTAAGCGTTTTCAGGTGATTCGGAAAAGACGATTTTTGATAATTTTTTTTGCAATCAAAAAATTTCTCAATCGGCCTCAAATTTTGTATAGTGGCTAATTTTTGCGTGAAGAACAGATTAAAAAAATGAAAAAAAAAATCATGCAAGTTCCTTATTAAGCATTGGGGGTTCCTGGGAAAGGAATATACAGGGTGTCCCATAAATAAATAGTGGGTCACACTTCTAGGGGGGATAGTAGACACCTAGAGACCTAGACGAGTCAGAATCACATAGGAATCAGGGGTCCCAGACCAAATCCCAGGGAGTTAAAAATGGAGCGACACCCCAAAAAAATTATTGAAAAATTCAATTTGTAGAAGAACTGCTATTGGTAAAAATTTAATTATGGTCTCAAAAATTGTGATTTAATATGATCTTTAAAATTATCTCAAAAGTCTTCACCTTAAAAATTTTTTAATATGAAAAAAGTTAAAAAACCACAAAAAAAATTGAAAATTCTACCCACACCTCATTTTGTATTTCGAAATCATTTCTTTTGATTTTTAAATCTGAAAGATCATATCTGTAAACCCTTAAGTCCAAAGTGTCACGTAAAAACATCAATATTCAATGCTTGAGATCCTGTTAAAGCACGGGGTATAAGTCCGTTTTCTTCGTTCGCAGACTGTCGATTTGGAAACGGGTATAGGAAACCAGTTTTCGCACGCAAAAAACGAATTTTAACAGGATCTCAAGCGTTTAATATTGATGATTTTTACGTGAAACTTTGGACCGAAGGGTTTACAACTATGATCTTTCAGATTATAAAATCAAAAGAGATGATTTCGAAATACAAAATGAGGTTTGGGCAGAATTTTCACATTTTTTTGTGGTTTTTTAACTTTTTTAATAATAAAAAATATTTTAAGGTGAAGACTTTTGAGATAATTTTAAAGATCATATTAAAACACAATTTTTGGGTCCACAATTAAATTTCTACCAATAGCAGTTCTTCTACAAATTGAATTTTACAATATTTTTTTTGGGGTGTCGCTCCATTTTTAACTCCCTAGGATTAGGTCTGGGACCCCCGAACCCTATGTGATTCTGACTCGTCTATGTGTCTTCTATCCCCCCTAGAAGTGTGACCCATTATTTATGGGACACCCTGTATTTATTATTTTGAAATCATTACGTTGTTTTTACAACGTTTTTATTAGGTCGCTTTCAATCTTGTCTGTCCGTCCGTCCGTCTATCTGTCTGTTCGGGGGGAATTTAGTAATCAATTTTAAGCATACTTCCCCATGAGCTAGAGACTTGAAATTTTGAACATAGTTCAGATCTGGATGACAATACGATATTATCTCGTTAGTTCGGTTCAATTTGCTGTCCCTGAACACCCAGGGGGACTTAAAGTTTAGAAGTTCAACTATAGGACCTTATTGTTAAAAAACCATTGTTGTGCAGTTTGCCTCTCGTTATCAAGATGGCTTTAGAAGTGTTGTATAAAATATTAGTAAAATGAAAACGTTTAAGAATAAAAGTAAAAACTGTGCAATGATTTTAACAAAACAGAGTAAAGCCATGTGTTATAGTTAAAGTTCAGAAAAAAACACTTTTTAGTTTTATAAAAAAAGAAAAACGAATCAAATTCTTGGAAGGCGTTCAGGGGTTCAGGTCGCGAATTATTATTTTTACACAACAAAACTAAAAAACAGAAAATAATTAATGAAAAAAAACCTTTTTAGAGAACAACGTTTTCAAAATGATCTAAAAAGTATAAAATAATTTTTTGCAACTCCTTGTAAAACGAAAAACGTGGGGATCATGCAATAATATATACAGCTACTACATCTCCTCTATGGCTACTACTCTTGTTACTCTATTTACCATTATATCCACAGTTAAAATTATTTAAATGAATGATGAAATTAAGTTGGATTAAATACCTAATGCATGATCCCCACGTTTTTCGTTTTAACAAGGAGTTGCAAAAAATTATTTTATACTTCTTAGTGCATTTTAAAAACGTTGTTCTTTAAAAAGGTTTTTTTTTTCATTAATTATTTTATAGCTCAGTGAAGAAATCAGACTTATACAAATCGGCTGTTTCTCTAGTGAACGACCAGAAAGAGAAGAAAAAATTGATACTTTGAATCTTAATAATTCTAAAACTAATTCGAATTTTTTAAAAATAGAAACCACAAACTTTTTTAAAAAATATTTGTATGTGTGTTTTAAATATCATAGTGTTGTACTGAAATTTGAAATACTTTTCAGCTATTTCAATACCTTTTAAGCTATTGAAAATAGTAAAAGACAAAACCTACATTGCACTCAATGTTTACAAACAATTGATTTTGGTGTGTGAAATTCTATATTTAAATAGTATTGTAAGTTTCTGGAAAACTCTTATCAGTCTCTTCAAGATATTTTATTTAGAAAGTATTTTGAAGCGCATTTTTAAAGCGTGAAAGGAATTATTTTCATCATAAAATATGTCTTCGATTGGTCGTTGTGATTAGAGGGATAGTAAATTGTACGACAGTTTCTTGCTGTTAACTGCAACATTATACGTAATCAAGAAAAATGGAAATATTTTAGAATTGAGAATTTTTTTAGAAATTCTAAAGGATTATTGCACATCCTCAAACGAATCCGAACAGAGTGATACCATAAGCATGTTATACGGATCAGTTATTAAAAAGCCTTTCTCTGGAAACCATTTACAAAAACTTTTTTTAGAATAGAGAGATAAAAGTTTTAAAAAATCTATATGTTGATGAAGAAGAAGAAACAGAAGAAAGAAGCATTTGGATTCCTCGATGTTTAAAATGGTAAGCTTTTATAATTGTCAAGTCTAAAGATATTTTTATCCTTTTTGAGAATTTAACTAATTCCTAGAGAAACAAGTTTCGGGAACTGTAAAGTGAAGAATCGCTATTCATTTGTTTTAGTAAAAGTTTATTTGACTGTAAGAATATTTTTTAAGTAGCTTATTTAATTATAAGTTTACACTCAATTAGGTAAATCGCGAAGATATTACTAATATTTTTCAAAAGTTAATTAAACTCTTTTCTTAAAAGATACGTCTTGAGAGATACATAAAATGTAATGAGGGTGAAATAAAAAATATTCTAAATTGTTTCTTTAAGTTAGGGCAACATTTATGTTCCTTAATTGTTTTTTAAATTTTGCTTTGGTAGGTTCTGGTGAAGTTAATTGGAAATATGAGTTATACAAATACAAATTAAGTCTACAAACTAGGTAGATTAACATGAAAACAACTAATAGATTGGGGATTTATTTAGGTAATTAACTATTTTTAAAAGATGATTTTTTTGTCAAAATACGTAATACGATTTGAGAAATTGTAAGTTCGGAAGAAAGTAAGAAATCGTTGAGTTTCACGTTTATATGTTATTTACAAACCCCTGTCTTAAAAGAGTGCAAAATAAGGAACTTGCATGTGTCAGATTTTCATAAACTTTTAAGTGTTCCGTATGGTTTTTTGTAAAATAAAATGAAATATGTTGTCAATTTTTCAAAAAAGTGTACAAGTAATTAAATATTTTAATTTAAAAGTCAAGAAAAAAACACGTGACTGAAAACGCGAAGTGTGTTTGCATGCACAGTGACGTAGAATTCCATTGGGCAAAATTGCAATCAAAATTGAATTTCTATGTTTTAGTTGATGATTTCTTTTTTCTGAAGTGTCCGATATAAGTGTTTTAATAAATATTTACCTTCTAGACACTTCTGGTGACAGTCAGAAATCCAAGGCAAACATTTTAGGCAAAGTCAATATATTGTGACGTCACTGTGCATGCAATATTAAGCGTTTTCAGGTGATTCGGAAAAGACGATTTTTGATAATTTTTTTTGCAATCAAAAAATTTCTCAATCGGCCTCAAATTTTGTATAGTGGCTAATTTTTGCGTGAAGAACAGATTAAAAAAATGAAAAAAAAAATCATGCAAGTTCCTTATTAAGCATTGGGGGTTCCTGGGAAAGGAATATACAGGGTGTCCCATAAATAAATAGTGGGTCACACTTCTAGGGGGGATAGTAGACACCTAGAGACCTAGACGAGTCAGAATCACATAGGAATCAGGGGTCCCAGACCAAATCCCAGGGAGTTAAAAATGGAGCGACACCCCAAAAAAATTATTGAAAAATTCAATTTGTAGAAGAACTGCTATTGGTAAAAATTTAATTATGGTCTCAAAAATTGTGATTTAATATGATCTTTAAAATTATCTCAAAAGTCTTCACCTTAAAAATTTTTTAATATGAAAAAAGTTAAAAAACCACAAAAAAAATTGAAAATTCTACCCACACCTCATTTTGTATTTCGAAATCATTTCTTTTGATTTTTAAATCTGAAAGATCATATCTGTAAACCCTTAAGTCCAAAGTGTCACGTAAAAACATCAATATTCAATGCTTGAGATCCTGTTAAAGCACGGGGTATAAGTCCGTTTTCTTCGTTCGCAGACTGTCGATTTGGAAACGGGTATAGGAAACCAGTTTTCGCACGCAAAAAACGAATTTTAACAGGATCTCAAGCGTTTAATATTGATGATTTTTACGTGAAACTTTGGACCGAAGGGTTTACAACTATGATCTTTCAGATTATAAAATCAAAAGAGATGATTTCGAAATACAAAATGAGGTTTGGGCAGAATTTTCACATTTTTTTGTGGTTTTTTAACTTTTTTAATAATAAAAAATATTTTAAGGTGAAGACTTTTGAGATAATTTTAAAGATCATATTAAAACACAATTTTTGGGTCCACAATTAAATTTCTACCAATAGCAGTTCTTCTACAAATTGAATTTTACAATATTTTTTTTGGGGTGTCGCTCCATTTTTAACTCCCTAGGATTAGGTCTGGGACCCCCGAACCCTATGTGATTCTGACTCGTCTATGTGTCTTCTATCCCCCCTAGAAGTGTGACCCATTATTTATGGGACACCCTGTATTTATTATTTTGAAATCATTACGTTGTTTTTACAACGTTTTTATTAGGTCGCTTTCAATCTTGTCTGTCCGTCCGTCCGTCTATCTGTCTGTTCGGGGGGAATTTAGTAATCAATTTTAAGCATACTTCCCCATGAGCTAGAGACTTGAAATTTTGAACATAGTTCAGATCTGGATGACAATACGATATTATCTCGTTAGTTCGGTTCAATTTGCTGTCCCTGAACACCCAGGGGGACTTAAAGTTTAGAAGTTCAACTATAGGACCTTATTGTTAAAAAACCATTGTTGTGCAGTTTGCCTCTCGTTATCAAGATGGCTTTAGTAGTGTTGTATAAAATATTAGTAAAATGAAAACGTTTAAGAATAAAAGTAAAAACTGTGCAATGATTTTAACAAAACAGAGTAAAGCCATGTGTTATAGTTAAAGTTCAGAAAAAAACACTTTTTAGTTTTATAAAAAAAGAAAAACGAATCAAATTCTTGGAAGGCGTTCAGGGGTTCAGGTCGCGAATTATTATTTTTACACAACAAAACTAAAAAACAGAAAATAATTAATGAAAAAAAACCTTTTTAGAGAACAACGTTTTCAAAATGATCTAAAAAGTATAAAATAATTTTTTGCAACTCCTTGTAAAACGAAAAACGTGGGGATCATGCAATAATATATACAGCTACTACATCTCCTCTATGGCTACTACTCTTGTTACTCTATTTACCATTATATCCACAGTTAAAATTATTTAAATGAATGATGAAATTAAGTTGGATTAAATACCTAATGCATGATCCCCACGTTTTTCGTTTTAACAAGGAGTTGCAAAAAATTATTTTATACTTCTTAGTGCATTTTAAAAACGTTGTTCTTTAAAAAGGTTTTTTTTTCATTAATTATTTTATAGCTCAGTGAAGAAATCAGACTTATACAAATCGGCTGTTTCTCTAGTGAACGACCAGAAAGAGAAGAAAAAATTGATACTTTGAATCTTAATAATTCTAAAACTAATTCGAATTTTTTAAAAATAGAAACCACAAACTTTTTTAAAAAATATTTGTATGTGTGTTTTAAATATCATAGTGTTGTACTGAAATTTGAAATACTTTTCAGCTATTTCAATACCTTTTAAGCTATTGAAAATAGTAAAAGACAAAACCTATATTGCACTCAATGTTTACAAACAATTGATTTTGGTGTGTGAAATTCTATATTTAAATAGTATTGTAAGTTTCTGGAAAACTCTTATCAGTCTCTTCAAGATATTTTATTTAGAAAGTATTTTGAAGCGCATTTTTAAAGCGTGAAAGGAATTATTTTCATCATAAAATATGTCTTCGATTGGTCGTTGTGATTAGAGGGATAGTAAATTGTACGACAGTTTCTTGCTGTTAACTGCAACATTATACGTAATCAAGAAAAATGGAAATATTTTAGAATTGAGAATTTTTTTAGAAATTCTAAAGGATTATTGCACATCCTCAAACGAATCCGAACAGAGTGATACCATAAGCATGTTATACGGATCAGTTATTAAAAAGCCTTTCTCTGGAAACCATTTACAAAAACTTTTTTTAGAATAGAGAGATAAAAGTTTTAAAAAATCTATATGTTGATGAAGAAGAAGAAACAGAAGAAAGAAGCATTTGGATTCCTCGATGTTTAAAATGGTAAGCTTTTATAATTGTCAAGTCTAAAGATATTTTTATCCTTTTTGAGAAATTTAACTAATTCCTAGAGAAACAAGTTTCGGGAACTGTAAAGTGAAGAATCGCTATTCATTTGTTTTAGTAAAAGTTTATTTGACTGTAAGAATATTTTTTAAGTAGCTTATTTAATTATAAGTTTACACTCAATTAGGTAAATCGCGAAGATATTACTAATATTTTTCAAAAGTTAATTAAACTCTTTTCATAAAAGATACGTCTTGAGAGATACATAAAATGTAATGAGGGTGAAATAAAAAATATTCTAAATTGTTTCTTTAAGTTAGGGCAACATTTATGTTCCTTAATTGTTTTTTAAATTTTGCTTTGGTAGGTTCTGGTGAAGTTAATTGGAAATATGAGTTATACAAATACAAATTAAGTCTACAAACTAGGTAGATTAACATGAAAACAACTAATAGATTGGGGATTTATTTAGGTAATTAACTATTTTTAAAAGATGATTTTTTTGTCAAAATACGTAATACGATTTGAGAAATTGTAAGTTCGGAAGAAAGTAAGAAATCGTTGAGTTTCACGTTTATATGTTATTTACAAACCCCTGTCTTAAAAGAGTGCAAAATAAGGAACTTGCATGTGTCAGATTTTCATAAACTTTTAAGTGTTCCGTATGGTTTTTTGTAAAATAAAATGAAATATGTTGTCAATTTTTCAAAAAAGTGTACAAGTAATTAAATATTTTAATTTAAAAGTCAAGAAAAAAACACGTGACTGAAAACGCGAAGTGTGTTTGCATGCACAGTGACGTAGAATTCCATTGGGCAAAATTGCAATCAAAATTGAATTTCTATGTTTTAGTTGATGATTTCTTTTTTCTGAAGTGTCCGATATAAGTGTTTTAATAAATATTTACCTTCTAGACACTTCTGGTGACAGTCAGAAATCCAAGGCAAACATTTTAGGCAAAGTCAATATATTGTGACGTCACTGTGCATGCAATATTAAGCGTTTTCAGGTGATTCGGAAAAGACGATTTTTGATAATTTTTTTTGCAATCAAAAAATTTCTCAATCGGCCTCAAATTTTGTATAGTGGCTAATTTTTGCGTGAAGAACAGATTAAAAAAATGAAAAAAAAAATCATGCAAGTTCCTTATTAAGCATTGGGGGTTCCTGGGAAAGGAATATACAGGGTGTCCCATAAATAAATAGTGGGTCACACTTCTAGGGGGGATAGTAGACACCTAGAGACCTAGACGAGTCAGAATCACATAGGAATCAGGGGTCCCAGACCAAATCCCAGGGAGTTAAAAATGGAGCGACACCCCAAAAAAATTATTGAAAAATTCAATTTGTAGAAGAACTGCTATTGGTAAAAATTTAATTATGGTCTCAAAAATTGTGATTTAATATGATCTTTAAAATTATCTCAAAAGTCTTCACCTTAAAAATTTTTTAATATGAAAAAAGTTAAAAAACCACAAAAAAAATTGAAAATTCTACCCACACCTCATTTTGTATTTCGAAATCATTTCTTTTGATTTTTAAATCTGAAAGATCATATCTGTAAACCCTTAAGTCCAAAGTGTCACGTAAAAACATCAATATTCAATGCTTGAGATCCTGTTAAAGCACGGGGTATAAGTCCGTTTTCTTCGTTCGCAGACTGTCGATTTGGAAACGGGTATAGGAAACCAGTTTTCGCACGCAAAAAACGAATTTTAACAGGATCTCAAGCGTTTAATATTGATGATTTTTACGTGAAACTTTGGACCGAAGGGTTTACAACTATGATCTTTCAGATTATAAAATCAAAAGAGATGATTTCGAAATACAAAATGAGGTTTGGGCAGAATTTTCACATTTTTTTGTGGTTTTTTAACTTTTTTAATAATAAAAAATATTTTAAGGTGAAGACTTTTGAGATAATTTTAAAGATCATATTAAAACACAATTTTTGGGTCCACAATTAAATTTCTACCAATAGCAGTTCTTCTACAAATTGAATTTTACAATATTTTTTTTGGGGTGTCGCTCCATTTTTAACTCCCTAGGATTAGGTCTGGGACCCCCGAACCCTATGTGATTCTGACTCGTCTATGTGTCTTCTATCCCCCCTAGAAGTGTGACCCATTATTTATGGGACACCCTGTATTTATTATTTTGAAATCATTACGTTGTTTTTACAACGTTTTTATTAGGTCGCTTTCAATCTTGTCTGTCCGTCCGTCCGTCTATCTGTCTGTTCGGGGGGAATTTAGTAATCAATTTTAAGCATACTTCCCCATGAGCTAGAGACTTGAAATTTTGAACATAGTTCAGATCTGGATGACAATACGATATTATCTCGTTAGTTCGGTTCAATTTGCTGTCCCTGAACACCCAGGGGGACTTAAAGTTTAGAAGTTCAACTATAGGACCTTATTGTTAAAAAACCATTGTTGTGCAGTAGGGTGTATCGAAAAAAACTTTTTTTCGATTTTGATGACGTAATAGTGCGGAAAAGTTGTCTAAGATGCCAGAGAGTTCTTGTGAATTTTTTCAGAATTTTTGGATAATTTCTTAATGTGCCACATTGGCCCTGAAGTTCCCCATGTTAATCCAATGGGACGCGCCGCCAAAAAGGCCGAAAATCGGTTTTTCGCCCCTCATTTCTACCCTAATCACACGACGAATGTCTCGTCTCAAGTTATGGACTCTATATGATCTAGGCTATCCGGCAAAACTTGAATAATAGCCTAAATATCTATATTACGTTTTTTTGTATGCTCAAATTTCGTCGAAAATCGCGTATTTCCTCGTTCAAATCAGAGCCCACAATCAACATAATATAGAGATTTAAGTTATTATTCAAGTTTTTTCGGGTAGCATACATCATATAGAGTCCATAACTCGAGACGAGACATTCGTCGTGTGATTAGGGTAGAAATGAGGGGCGAAAAACCGATTTTCGGCCTTTTTGGCGGCGCGCCCCATTGGATTAACATGGGGAACTTCAGGGCCAATGTGGCACATTAAGAAATTATCCAAAAATTCTGAAAAAAATCACAGGTACTCTCTGGCACCTTAGACAACTTTTCCGCACTATTACGTCATCAAAATCGAAAAAAAGTTTTTTTCGATACACCCTATTGTGCAGTTTGCCTCTCGTTATCAAGATGGCTTTAGAAGTGTTGTATAAAATATTAGTAAAATGAAAACGTTTAAGAATAAAAGTAAAAACTGTGCAATGATTTTAACAAAACAGAGTAAAGCCATGTGTTATAGTTAAAGTTCAGAAAAAAACACTTTTTAGTTTTATAAAAAAAGAAAAACGAATCAAATTCTTGGAAGGCGTTCAGGGGTTCAGGTCGCGAATTATTATTTTTACACAACAAAACTAAAAAACAGAAAATAATTAATGAAAAAAAACCTTTTTAGAGAACAACGTTTTCAAAATGATCTAAAAAGTATAAAATAATTTTTTGCAACTCCTTGTAAAACGAAAAACGTGGGGATCATGCAATAATATATACAGCTACTACATCTCCTCTATGGCTACTACTCTTGTTACTCTATTTACCATTATATCCACAGTTAAAATTATTTAAATGAATGATGAAATTAAGTTGGATTAAATACCTAATGCATGATCCCCACGTTTTTCGTTTTAACAAGGAGTTGCAAAAAATTATTTTATACTTCTTAGTGCATTTTAAAAACGTTGTTCTTTAAAAAGGTTTTTTTTTCATTAATTATTTTATAGCTCAGTGAAGAAATCAGACTTATACAAATCGGCTGTTTCTCTAGTGAACGACCAGAAAGAGAAGAAAAAATTGATACTTTGAATCTTAATAATTCTAAAACTAATTCGAATTTTTTAAAAATAGAAACCACAAACTTTTTTAAAAAATATTTGTATGTGTGTTTTAAATATCATAGTGTTGTACTGAAATTTGAAATACTTTTCAGCTATTTCAATACCTTTTAAGCTATTGAAAATAGTAAAAGACAAAACCTACATTGCACTCAATGTTTACAAACAATTGATTTTGGTGTGTGAAATTCTATATTTAAATAGTATTGTAAGTTTCTGGAAAACTCTTATCAGTCTCTTCAAGATATTTTATTTAGAAAGTATTTTGAAGCGCATTTTTAAAGCGTGAAAGGAATTATTTTCATCATAAAATATGTCTTCGATTGGTCGTTGTGATTAGAGGGATAGTAAATTGTACGACAGTTTCTTGCTGTTAACTGCAACATTATACGTAATCAAGAAAAATGGAAATATTTTAGAATTGAGAATTTTTTTAGAAATTCTAAAGGATTATTGCACATCCTCAAACGAATCCGAACAGAGTGATACCATAAGCATGTTATACGGATCAGTTATTAAAAAGCCTTTCTCTGGAAACCATTTACAAAAACTTTTTTTAGAATAGAGAGATAAAAGTTTTAAAAAATCTATATGTTGATGAAGAAGAAGAAACAGAAGAAAGAAGCATTTGGATTCCTCGATGTTTAAAATGGTAAGCTTTTATAATTGTCAAGTCTAAAGATATTTTTATCCTTTTTGAGAAATTTAACTAATTCCTAGAGAAACAAGTTTCGGGAACTGTAAAGTGAAGAATCGCTATTCATTTGTTTTAGTAAAAGTTTATTTGACTGTAAGAATATTTTTTAAGTAGCTTATTTAATTATAAGTTTACACTCAATTAGGTAAATCGCGAAGATATTACTAATATTTTTCAAAAGTTAATTAAACTCTTTTCTTAAAAGATACGTCTTGAGAGATACATAAAATGTAATGAGGGTGAAATAAAAAATATTCTAAATTGTTTCTTTAAGTTAGGGCAACATTTATGTTCCTTAATTGTTTTTTAAATTTTGCTTTGGTAGGTTCTGGTGAAGTTAATTGGAAATATGAGTTATACAAATACAAATTAAGTCTACAAACTAGGTAGATTAACATGAAAACAACTAATAGATTGGGGATTTATTTAGGTAATTAACTATTTTTAAAAGATGATTTTTTTGTCAAAATACGTAATACGATTTGAGAAATTGTAAGTTCGGAAGAAAGTAAGAAATCGTTGAGTTTCACGTTTATATGTTATTTACAAACCCCTGTCTTAAAAGAGTGCAAAATAAGGAACTTGCATGTGTCAGATTTTCATAAACTTTTAAGTGTTCCGTATGGTTTTTTGTAAAATAAAATGAAATATGTTGTCAATTTTTCAAAAAAGTGTACAAGTAATTAAATATTTTAATTTAAAAGTCAAGAAAAAAACACGTGACTGAAAACGCGAAGTGTGTTTGCATGCACAGTGACGTAGAATTCCATTGGGCAAAATTGCAATCAAAATTGAATTTCTATGTTTTAGTTGATGATTTCTTTTTTCTGAAGTGTCCGATATAAGTGTTTTAATAAATATTTACCTTCTAGACACTTCTGGTGACAGTCAGAAATCCAAGGCAAACATTTTAGGCAAAGTCAATATATTGTGACGTCACTGTGCATGCAATATTAAGCGTTTTCAGGTGATTCGGAAAAGACGATTTTTGATAATTTTTTTTGCAATCAAAAAATTTCTCAATCGGCCTCAAATTTTGTATAGTGGCTAATTTTTGCGTGAAGAACAGATTAAAAAAATGAAAAAAAAAATCATGCAAGTTCCTTATTAAGCATTGGGGGTTCCTGGGAAAGGAATATACAGGGTGTCCCATAAATAAATAGTGGGTCACACTTCTAGGGGGGATAGTAGACACCTAGAGACCTAGACGAGTCAGAATCACATAGGAATCAGGGGTCCCAGACCAAATCCCAGGGAGTTAAAAATGGAGCGACACCCCAAAAAAATTATTGAAAAATTCAATTTGTAGAAGAACTGCTATTGGTAAAAATTTAATTATGGTCTCAAAAATTGTGATTTAATATGATCTTTAAAATTATCTCAAAAGTCTTCACCTTAAAAATTTTTTAATATGAAAAAAGTTAAAAAACCACAAAAAAAATTGAAAATTCTACCCACACCTCATTTTGTATTTCGAAATCATTTCTTTTGATTTTTAAATCTGAAAGATCATATCTGTAAACCCTTAAGTCCAAAGTGTCACGTAAAAACATCAATATTCAATGCTTGAGATCCTGTTAAAGCACGGGGTATAAGTCCGTTTTCTTCGTTCGCAGACTGTCGATTTGGAAACGGGTATAGGAAACCAGTTTTCGCACGCAAAAAACGAATTTTAACAGGATCTCAAGCGTTTAATATTGATGATTTTTACGTGAAACTTTGGACCGAAGGGTTTACAACTATGATCTTTCAGATTATAAAATCAAAAGAGATGATTTCGAAATACAAAATGAGGTTTGGGCAGAATTTTCACATTTTTTTGTGGTTTTTTAACTTTTTTAATAATAAAAAATATTTTAAGGTGAAGACTTTTGAGATAATTTTAAAGATCATATTAAAACACAATTTTTGGGTCCACAATTAAATTTCTACCAATAGCAGTTCTTCTACAAATTGAATTTTACAATATTTTTTTTGGGGTGTCGCTCCATTTTTAACTCCCTAGGATTAGGTCTGGGACCCCCGAACCCTATGTGATTCTGACTCGTCTATGTGTCTTCTATCCCCCCTAGAAGTGTGACCCATTATTTATGGGACACCCTGTATTTATTATTTTGAAATCATTACGTTGTTTTTACTCTGAAAATTATCTTGAGTGAAAGGAAGTAACTGATTTTTCCATTCAGAACTAACGCGTCACACTTATCAAAATCCTTTTTGGAAGCGCAAAAAAAAGAGGAAAGCGGATAAGAAAGCTCAACTCTCCACTGTCAGCTGTGAATGGCCACATGTCATTTGCGTACTAGTGAAACGTCATGGTTACCATGACAACGAGTGACGGCATTAATTTGGCGAATTCTTTCAGTTTGGCGTCTTTGGCGCACAAAAATATTTCTTCCGAATTTAATAATTAATGTCGAACTCTCTCACTTTTCTTAATTAAAATAGCTTTAACTAGAGTTTTCTATCAAAATCTTGCAATATTTGTTTCAACGCGGTTGCTAGATGTCTTTTAATTTGTCATTTTCCGTACTTTGACAGCTTAAAGTGGCAACCCTTAAGTTCCGGTCGGGTCGATAATGGCGACCATACTCCCATACACATAACATTTATCTCAATTTCATTCATCCCATATTCTGTCAACTTTCTGCTCTCTCTCTCATCCTTTTCGAAATTTACTGTTCTACTGTCAACATGATGATCTTCGTTCTCTTTTTGTTGTTCCAGATCGGATACGGCCAGCTGTGGAAAGAATCTTTGAATCATCTTAACAACGAAGATCTACAAAATTATTTACTTAAAGTTCATGAACAATGCCCAAATATCACCAGAGTTTACGAATTAAATCCACGAAGTGTAAATGGGTGGTCACTGGTTGTTATTGAGTTTACAGAACATCCTGGAAAACATGAACAGCGTAAGATTTTATTAATTTTTAGTGTCAAAATTATTTATGAGATATCTGTCATAAAGCATATGGACAGCTTGGAACAAGTTTTTTCTGTGTCTACACTTGCTGAAATCGTTGAAAAATAACCATTACCTATAATAATATATCTGTAGCTAGAGTATTAATCTCAAAAAGGTTAGCGTTTTATGTTTCTTTCTGTTAAAAGTCTTGGATTCGCTATGTAAGTTGGCAGTTGTGCATTTGTCTTTTTAGTGATAAACGTAAAAATTTCATTCAAAAAGTAACGTGACATTTGTTTCATATTTATATGGATGGGAGATTTTACTTATTTGAATTGTTATATGTATGTATTGATCCCATAAACACTAATCATAGGGTTCCATATGGTGCCAGATAGTATAATACACTCCTCAAAGGAGATAGATGTGAAAGATTCTGACACAAAAACATGGAAGTATTGAAAAACTTGTTAAAGATTGAGTAACTTTCAATTTAATGCTTTAATTTAATAACTGTTTGGTGTAACTAAAGAATTTATGTATTGAATAGTTTTTGGAAGTATCCTCCAAGTTAGTACCCTCCATTAAACCGCAGTCTTCCCATCCCTAATCCCTATTTTCTTCTTTTAATTTACTGTTCAGATCTGCTAATATTTAACCCTTTCAATCCTAAGGCATCCGAGATTACATTGAATCTGATTGGAAATTTGAGCCTGCTAGGTTTGAGAGGGTGAAAGTAATAATAGTCCTTTCTTTACACTGTTATGTGCCTGTGCTCATAAAGAGCAGGGGTCTGTCCAGACTTTTTGTGAAGGGTCCGGTTTTTTAAAAATTGTGAAAATCTACTCATAATTTTGTGAATTTTAGTTAGTGTTAAATTAGTTCTTTTCAGCCAGGAGCCTGTTTTTGTAAAATAAGCTCACAAATTTGCAGTATTGTGAAAAATAGTGACCATTTAAAGGCCAAAAGGGTGAAGGGTCCGTTTTTAAGGTAAAATACTTTGTGAAGGGTCAGTTTTCACAATGAAACATTTTGTGAAGGGTCCGAAAACAGACCCAAATTTCTTTTAACAGACCCCTGAAGAGTTACTCTTGTTTCCTTCATTATTGGCATGTTGGTCGATGGTTGTTTTGATTTAGTTTGAGTGTTTTTCTTGGGAATTAACATAAAATAAACAATTTTCAAATAAAATTAATAACAATGAAGAACTTGGAACACATATAAAAGATTTGATGATGTGGTGCTTGGAAATTTCAAGGCCTCAATGTTAAAAAGAGGATTATGGCAAATCAGAAACAAAGAAACATAATCAGTCATTAGAGTTCTTTCTGTTGTATGAATTTTATATTTTAACTACTGTCTAATTTTATAACTATCACTATGACAGTGAAAATAATGTAAAATTCTTGTTTTAGTAAACTAGAAAAATAGAAAATTTAAAACTAGCTACTTCGTAAAGCAGGCCTCTTTAAGGAAGTTAATTTTTTTAAAATGGCCCCGTCAAGTTCAGAGTGGTAGAATTCTTTCCCAAATGCATACTTGCCAACTCTTCAGATTTTAGCGGGATCCTACCAATTCTCCCTCTTTCTCCCGCTCTTTTGATTTTACCAGTAAATATCAAATCAATATCTGTCTTTTCAGATTTTACTAGGAAATCTTAGTTTTCCGATATTCTGCCAGAAACAACCCATAGATAAATGGGTTAATGATGTTGTAAAAGACTCTGCAAGCATTTGTTTATTCCTTCTCTGTGGACACTTAACATGGACCTATCGGCATTGATTCAATCCGCCAATCATGCCCGCGTGGAAAAGCCATGATTAAAAATTGGGGAGGAATAAGGAGTTTGAGAGAGAGAGACTATATTTATGAATCTTAGATAGTTTGATATAATTTAATTTTTACATTTTTAAAAACTAAATTTTTGCATTTGAGACAATGGCAGAATATTGTCTGTATAAAATTGGTTAAGAAAGGTCTAAACTTCGATAAAAATTTCTCTCGACTTCTAGGAAAAATCTCCTGATTTTTTACTTTAAAAGGTTGCCAAGTATAATATAGATTGTGCTAGATCAGGGGTGGCCAACCTTTTTTGGAAGTGTGCCACTATTTAGGAAGCAAAAATTATGCGTGCCACGTTCAATGTACCGAAAAATAAAGAAATATTCGTTTATAGAGTGATTATGGGAATTTTAAGCAAATCTGCGTTGTGTAGGTATATTTTAAAGTATTATAAAGGGGGAATTTTTAGAAATTTATCAAAAACGGACTTTTAACGTGCTTTGAAAATAACTAAAATCAATAATTTTAGAAAAAGTTTAGTAGAGCCTTAATGAAAAGAGAACCATACACGTTTTTAAGCTATCTGATATAAAGCTGGTTCTAAATTTAATTAGAAAATTAGAATAATTGGGTAAATATATAGGCCACTTAATTTTTAAGCACCGAAAAAAGATTTAGCCCACATGAAATTTTACAGTTTAAGATTTTATTCAAAGTTATTGTAAAACCGTAAAAATATAATTATGTTCTCAGAAAACTAAGTATAGAGGAGATTGAGGGAGCATTGAAACCTCATTGGTGCCACTGGTTTTACTCAGCCGTGCCACTTTGTGGCACGCATGCCGGGGGTTGGCCGTCCCTGTGCTAGATAATGAGTTAAATTTTACAAAATTCATGTTAAAATTTATAATAGTTATATTGTCATTCTTTTATTACTAATAATATTTTTTCCCTGTTTCAGTGAAACCAGAATTCAAGTACATTGGCAATATGCATGGTAATGAAGTTCTTGGTCGTGTCTTGCTGACGACTCTTGCTGGCTACCTGTGTGATGAATACAAGAATGGAAACACTGACATTCAAAAATTGATTAATTTGACTCGTATTCACATTCTTCCTTCCATGAACCCTGATGGTTGGGATATTGCAACTAAGGTATTTTTTGCTCAACTTTTCTATGACTAATTCTTTTTTTTAGGGGATCAAGTTTTTTGCAGTGTCATTGTTCTGTAATTTTATCTTGTATTTTACTCTTACAAATTAAAAATTTTGTGAAATTTTTAAGAACTATTCATCTAAGATTAGGGATCCCAAATATTTTGACTGTTTGACTAATTTGTTGTTTTTGAAACTTGTCACAAAACACTGTTATATAAACTCGTCAGGGATTTATCTTAACAGTAAAATTATTGTGATTGTCTTAATTATAAGATTTTACAACATAATATATAACATTACTTAACAAATATAATAACATTACTTATTTTTAAATTGTTTAATTCATATTTGAATTATTTTTCTGTTAACTATAAGTTTGGAATCCTCTAAATTAGATGTTATAGCATAAAAAAACTGATTTACCTAAGTATTATCCTGTTGATCGTAACGCTGAATTGGTCAATTCTTATAGACCAGGGGTTTCCAACTGCCAGGCCACATGCGCTGCGCCAGGTCACTTTATGCAGCCACCGAAGCTCCCTGAAAACCACCCAAAATGTAGCTTTAGAGCACTTTTTAGCATACTAAAATTTAAGAATTTTTCAGGGAAAGACCTGGACCCCCCATTTACCTCTAGATTACGGAATAGCTTTGGTCGTTTTCTTTGGTGAAAAATTAAAAGTTGATATCTCAAGAGGAAAATTGTATGCTTTGAAATTCTCCCTGAGCATAACAAGGGGTTATGAAGTCAGGTCAACCCTTATCACAAGAAACGACAAAATGGAGGGTGCAAAAATTAAGGGAAACACTATTATTATGGTTATGGAAATTAACAAACATTTTCTTCAGGAAGACCTCCTCCTTTAACTTAATATAATAGTATTAAAAGTTGTATAGGGTAAAAAGTTATAAATCCTCAGAAATTTTTGAAAATACCAGTAGTACCTTTACAATATGAAAATAACCTTCACCCTTCTTTCACTGGAAAAAATTTCTTGTTAAAGAATCTCCCCCCAATAAAAGGAGCCAGATTACTTTGCGGCCCACCACTTGACTTTTGATTTTAATTGTGGCCTTTGAGTACTTAGAAGTTGGAAACCCCTGTTATAGATTGTGTAGCTAGCTGAATCTGACGATCACTGAACAGTCCACGGGATACATAAAACAGTAGTAGAAGTCGTCCTATATTTCCTATAAATCCTATTGAAAAAAAAATCAAATGGCCCTACTTTCGAGATCAAGTATTCACAATTTAAGCTTGATGTCTTGAATATCCTTGAAAAATATTTTTTATTCTTACTTACAGGGTTGGCTGGTTTAAACCAAATGTTTTTTTTTATCAAAAAAACACCTTGGTTTTTTTGTAGAAATTATAAAATATTTTCAGGATTTTTTTAAAGAAAATGTTATTAAGTATAATCTTTTGCACAAATTTAAAAGGCCAGATTTATCAAAAAATTGACATTTTAAGGTGATTAAAAATCAGAAATCTTTTAATTTAATGGTTTTAATTATTGTATCTCTATCTAAACTTAACCTTAAATGCTTAAGTTAAACTTATTATATGTTGCAAGAGATAGTTTATTTATTAATTTCCTTTAAAATGAAACATTTTTTCAAAGAGTAACTAAAGATACACAAAAGTTATCTGTTTTTCACTGATAAAAGATGGCTTGGATTTTAATTAATTGATAAAACCAATTTGTCTTATTTGTCAGTCATAAAAACCAGTTGGGTTTTTACTAAATTAATAAAAACCGTTGATTTCTTTAATGATAAAAACTGAAAACCAGTTGGTTTGTTTATAAACAGATAAAAACCAGTTGGGTTTTTTACTAAATTATTAAAAAACTGTTAATTTCCTTAATCTGATTAATTATCTCAATCATTTATCCAATTTCAATTAACATTAGTTGCTTACATTTCACTTTTATTTATTTAAAAAATGTTATTTTCTCTTTCTAAAGAAATTTTTCAAGTTTATAAATTAATCCATATAATTAAGATAATTAATTTGTTTATTTTACCATTTAGTAATTAATCAAATTAATTATCTCAATCAATTATTCAATTTCAATTAACATTTCACTTTTACTCTTATTTAAAAATAAAATTTTATCTTTCTAAAGAAATTTCTGAAGTTCATAAATTAATCCATACATAATTAAGATAAATAATTTGATCATTTCAACCCTTTATCCAAGATAAATTAACACCGATTTCTATTCACTACAATAATATTAGATAGTCAAATTGGAATATTTTAAAAACAAAAATTATTTTTAATTAACTAATTAAATTAATTAATTGAAATATACAAATCAATTATCAATTATAAACAACCCCTGAAATAGATGTCTCATTTACAACTCAATTTCAAACATCACTGCTAAAATAACTTATTCTGAAAAAAAATTCTAAAAAAAAATGGTTTAACCAAAAAAAACTGGTTTAATCAAAAAAATAGGTTTTTTGCCAACCCTGCTTACTTAAATGCCTAAATTTTAAATATTAGATGGTTTTATAGATTAAAAAATTAATACAGGATGTTGGTTGATCATGCAGAAGTCCTAAAATCGTATAATGGTCTGGATTCCTTCTGAAAGTTAATGAGTTTTCAATTATTCGTTGGGCCTTTTCCTATAAAGTTGTTTTTTCAGATTCAATGAGGGCAGAAAAAACAAGTTTATTATCATCTCACGAACGCGATTTTTTTGTCTTATGTCGATATTCTTGACTTCAAAACTTAATTTTGGAGAACTGTTTAAATGTGTCCCAAATATCAACCGGTTCACATATATTAAAAGATCTACCACTTAAATTGCTTGCCATTATGTAAGAAAGCAAAGTAGTTTGATATTATTATTCAGCAGTTTTATTTTTATCAGGAAAAAATTTTTCTCTGGGTGTTTTTTTATTTTAAAATTACTGGAATTTTTTTAAACAAAAATGTAAGAATTTTTTTTGATTTATCGTTCATGCATTTTTGGTTTTCTAATTATAGATTAAATTAACTACGAATTGCTAAAAGTATTTTAGAATTAAATACCATAGTTTTGTTTCCAAAGTTCATTTGTTTGAAAATTCATGAAAGTATTTAGTTTCAATGTATAGTGTGACTCTTATTCTAGCCAATTTTTGTAGCTAAGTACAAGTAAATTTGTAGTTGTAAGGCTAAAAACCTAACACTTAAAACTGATTCAAAAGTGTTATTATTCCTGTTACCAAACTATTAAAAATTTATTTTTGTCCTATATATTTTTTCCAAAAATCCTATATTTTTTTATTTGGTCACTTCCACCCTTGATAAAATATAAACCTTGAAATCTTGTTAATAAAAACTAAACACATCACTACTTGTAGAGTACTTACTTATCAGATCATTTGTATAAAAACATCCATGTTGTTCCTTCATGTTATTGCTGTAATAGTATATTATTAGGTTTTTTGCATTTAATTAATGTATAATTTTTCTCTTTCCTAGAGTGGAGGCAGAGACTGGCTTGCAGGACGGGAGAATGCCAATGGTGTGGACTTAAACAGAGACTTTCCTGATCTCAATACCATTGCATACCAAGCTGAGGAGAGCAATCTAAAAAACAAAGCACATTTCTTTTCAAATGATGCCATTGACCATAAAGTAAATATATAAATGTAACATATAATATCAATTACAAACATGTATTAGTTACTTAATAATTATAAAAATTTACTGCAGTTGTATAATTGTACCATTTATGGGTCATTATTGACCATTGTATTTGTCATAATTAGCTCATTTTTATTGCATTCAAGTGCTTACTATTAAGTTAATGTATGGTGTGAAAGAGAAATGAGCAGTATAAACTAGGGGAGATATTGTTAATTTAAAAACTTAAGACTTTTTATTTGTTTTTATAAAAAGAATAACTCATTTATATTTTAAAAAAAATTTTTGTTGCATTGCTTAACCCTTTCAGGAGCGTTACATAAAAACATTATTTTTTCGGGTTTGCAATGCTTGGAATCAACTACTAAGACTTCTAGGATCACGAAATGGTAATTTAAAAAAATTTAGCCCTTACTTTTTTCTAGGGGAGCCGGGTCTATAGCGCAACCATTGCACCAGATGGGTAGAGGAAAACGTGGAGTTGCGCATTAACAGGAAAGCATAAAATGAGCTTTCTTCTGCCTTTTTCTTAATTTAACAACTTAATAATTCAATTTAATGCAATTGCTAATCAATTATTACCGTTATTTCACCATATTTTGTAAAAATTAATAATTTCCTTCTCCATGGTGTATATTTATTTGAGAAACACCGATACAATAATTCTTTTAACACTGAATAAAGTTGATGAATAATTCTTCAATCAATGCAGCAAACTCATAAATCAAATCCAAACACATAACAGCAGAACCATAAGAAATAAATAACCCACCAACTCTCATCTCAATGAATGAAAGAGAACTTGAATCTCATAAACCATCGGAATTCTCCAACACTTCCAGATGAATCAAATAAAAAACAGAAAGAGTGCGGATAGTCTCAATGTAAACAATCCTTATATTCATTCAACCCCCCCTAAGAGTACCCCCATAAAAAAGGAGTGATAAAGAACATATTTCGAGAGGGGTGTTGAGGAACAGTTTCGAATTTCGCGGTGCTCGCTTATCAGCGGAGAAAGATTTCCTACTCTCATCCGGCGCGGTGGTCGCATTACGGACCCGGCTACTTCAAGGGGCTCAAAAGGGGTGTTAAAACTGTGTTTCACTTAGAAAAAAATTATATTACGGTTCTTTCTGACCCAAATAACAGAATTTGATGGTTAAATTAAAAATTTTGACTATCTTTTATGCTAAAAATTGAGTTTTTTTAATTACTTAAAACAGCTTTTGTTTGGAAATTCGTATTAAATATAAGAACTCTTGCTTGATTCATGATGCCATCTACGAAGGTTCAAGAGAAGTAAAATTTAGCTTTGGGAAAAAAATTGGAACTTTACTATGATTTAAACAGGAGATAAAAATTGCAAAGTTGCAGTTTCAAAACACGACCACTGCGCCGCAAAGGGTTAAAATCATTCAGTTATAACAGCAAATCACCTATAGCATAGTTTTTGAAATCCATCTGATAAAAATAGTATATGTGTGTGTCAGTTCAGCATTACTTATATATAAATCTTAAATTTACCATCTGAATTATTTTAGTAATGTTGGAGTTCTTCTTGGTCTTGGAGGGTTTTATCATAAGAGTTTTCTTTTGCTTGGTAAAATATGAACACAAAATTTTACACTTTGCAGCAAAGAAAATGATTAACTTAAAATAATAGCAACATTGAGTAATATGAGGTTTAAATGAGCCAAGAATATAAGCTCTTTTGAATGGCTTTCAGTTTTACGAGGGTAGTTTGAAAAGTTCTCGGCCTGACCATGAAAATATTAACTTATGGTTTCAAAAACTGTTTATTTTTCAACATTGACTCCTTTTAGGCTGCCTCACTTCTTGGAACGACAGTCCTGTCTTATTTTACACTCTTATGGGGGTGTTCTAGAATTTCGTCATAAAAACCTACTTATCTCACAGTTACTTCTTAATTCGAAGTAAAACGGTGACCAAAGGGAGAAATTTTCACTTTGGGGGATAGAAGAAAGTTTGAAGATACCAAATCTGGGTAATAGGATGGGTAATTTTAAAATTTTTAATCGATATTCCTCAATTTTTCCAACGCCAAAACACATTTGTTAACATGAGCACTATTCTGATCAGAAATGTTATTTTAATCTGCTTAATTAATTTTTTTCTCGGATATTCTCATTAACAGTTTAAATTAGTATTCTCAAATTATATTCATACCCTTTTCCCGATAATTTATTGATAAAATTTCCTTGAAATCCTCAGAATTCTTACGCCATGAATTTGGCAGCCGATAGAACCTTTTGGTGCTGAAAAATTGACTTTTATCCATTGCATTGATTATTATTTCACTTACAGGTTCCAAGGTATGTCCATTTGTGCCTATAGACGTAAAAAATCGCTTTTATTTTGTGTAAATCGCGTCAAAATTCGCATCGAAGTCGTCATGTCAATGCATTTTTGGACCGCAGTTTGCTTTCGCGGCACACATCTTGCGCAAAGTGTTTTCACGTGCAATTGTTCGTGCAAAAAATAATTTTCGCATTCCTTTGATATCCCTAGACTGTTAGAAATGTCTCCCACCATTCTTTGTCAATCTTCAAAATCATGGGGGGTAATTTTCTATGATTTCCGGTATGGTGGCTCTTTTTTAATGTTTTTCACATGGTTCTTTAGGAACGCTCTCACAGCCAACTTAAAGTTTCAAAGCTAATTTTTTCACGTGGAAAACAAAGGTAAAGAGTCCCTTTACACATTTATGAGCTTAGAATTAATTCTATTTGGTTATAACCCTTCTTTTTAAAAGAATTTCATCACAGCTCGATACTTGTTTTTCCCATTGTTGAAAATATGCTCACCTTAGCCCATTCAAAAAATCGCCAAAAGCAGAATTCTGGTCAGAACAACCCCAAAAATTAATTTGGTTCATTTGAAGAGTTGTTCTCAAAGGAGAAAAAAATTCGCGTGAATTTGAGCGCGTGTTCTGGGTTAGGCCGAGAACTTTTCAAACTACCCTCGTACAGTACAGTTGCAACTTTCTTAAAAAATTTAAATCACTATTTGTGATTAATTTTTATATTATGGGGTGTCATCAAAATTTTCTCAACTCAGTTTAAATAACATGCTGCCAAGTATTAATTTCCATAGATTGAACTGGTTTTAGCATGTTTTTTATACTTATTAAACTATTCATTAGTGTCTACTGTATTGTCTCAAATTTCTTGTTTACATTGTGTTTTTAAAAATTCACCAAGCACAGGCATGCAGATAATATACAAGTACCTTCTATTCATTTGTATATCTAATTGTTTCCTCAACTTTCAAATGTATTAAAATATCTTTGAAATTAATTATTGAATCAATTAATGTTTACTTGATATTGATTTTTTTAGCTTCAACCTGAAACAAAGGCAGTTATCCAATGGATTCTGAACAATCCTTTTGTTCTGTCTGCAAATTTACACGGAGGGGCCTTGGTTGCTAACTACCCCTATGACGAGGCTCGCAAACCTCACAGACTGCATGATTACACTGCTACCCCAGATGATGACACTTTCAGGTAAGCTGCTGTGATCTAAGACAAATCTGATATTTGAGTTTAAAATTATTGTTTATTTACTGTTTGTTTATTAAAAGTATTGGTATGGTATGGTTAATATTCTAAAACATCCAATTTGATCAATATTGTGGCTTGTCTGATATCTTGTGAAGATTTCATTTGTTATTTTACATTACCTCCTTTTTTATTAACATTATAGAGTTTATCCTATTTAAGATGAATATTCACCTAGTAATTTGGCAATCGGTATTGAAATAAAATGTTTTTAACAGCTGTTTTAGTTATTCTTTATAAAATTTTGGAAAAGTTATTTTGGCAAAAAGCTACAGTTTAACAATTCTCTAAGTACAGTTGTTCTTCTATTGGAAGTTGATAAGTATGGCTATTTAAGGGGCACACCTAGTGTGAAATTTTCAAAAAATCTATTTTTTTATTTTTTATATTTTGATAGGTTATACCTTTAAAAATAACATACTAAAATTTTAAATCGATATCTTAAATAGTTTTTGAGTTGCAGCCATTTAAAAGAGTAGCCGCTCGGCAGTGAACACGATCATTTTATCTTTAAACGCGTTTTTCTCGAAACAGCATTTTTCGAATTTGCTGGAGTGATTACTCGGAGACAAATGATCCGATCGCTATCAAATTTTTTTGCATCTTCTCTATATAGTTCTCCATACGATGACCCTCCAGTTTTTTGATCTGATCAAAAATCGAATTTTGGCAGGCCAAAAACGACCAAAATTTTGGGTAAAATTTAACTTTTTTTTTCAACATGCCGCCATTTTGTCAATTTTTGATTTTTTTGTTCGCCTGAGGGTCATCGTACAGACAATATGTTTTAGTTTCACGAGAATTTTTTTTTTAAGTTTTATCAACGGAGAAGACTGCAATCACGCAAGCAGTGGAGGACCTTTTTTTTTGGCGCCGCCGGAGATCGCGTGTCATTTCAAAAATATTTAATATTTTATTTCAAAAATTTTACTGTGTATTCTCAAAACATGTATAAATATACTCTCAAAATTTTAAAACGATTGATTCACTAGTTTTCTTTTTTTTTAATTCCCAAAAATTGCCTTTTTTTAGGCTGTCACACTATGTGTCCCTTAAGACATGAAATTTGTTAATTGGATTTTTTATCATAATCATACATTGTTAATGCACTTTATAAATTGAATCCAATGTATTGAAGTAACTCTATTCAATATAGGTATTTGGCCAAAGTGTACTCTGGTGCCCACAAAACCATGGCTGCTGGGAAGTCTATCAGCTGTGGTGGAGATGACTTTACTCATCAAGGAGGCATCACCAATGGGGCAGCATGGTATAGTGTAGCTGGTGGTTAGTGTTCACTTGTTTATTTTTTACAATAATAGTATTTTGTAGCATACTGTAAAAACTACTACACTCTGTGTAAATAGAATAGGTGGCTCGTCACCATGGCAACACAATAGAAATGCAATGAGAAATGACGGTCCTTGAAAGTCCTTGAATTTTTTTGAGCTAAATTTAGGTACTTGAATGTCCTTTAAAAAACGTTCTAGGTCCTGGAAAAATGACTTAGGTCCTTGAATTTTCACTCCGCCAGTAATCGAACTTAATTTTTTCAGATCTTTTTTTGTTTTTTTCTAGAAATATTCTTTAAAACTACTCTTATGAGCATAACTTGTGGCCAGTTTTACAAACTGACAGTGAAGAGCGACTTCTCCCCTCATCTGATTGTATGCAGGAAAAATGACGTGTCTTGAAATACGACTAATTTTTAAATGTCTGCGGAAAAGGTCCTTGAAAAATTTTGTCGAGGTCCTTGAAAAGTCCTTGATTTTCAATGTTTTCAAAGAGTGGGAACAGTGTAAGTAGTGAGCCTCCGATTCAAATTACACAGAATATAGTGGAATATTACATTTTAAAAATCAATACGGAAAAGACTGGGTAGAGATAGGGGGCTAAACCTGTCCCATCTCTTTCATAATTTAAATTTTTTTCTTGTATGAGCCTCATATTAGGTATTAGTTCATACTCTTCCTTACTCTAAATCAGGTATAGGCAACCTTTTTGAATATGCGGGCCGGACTCAAAGATTATAATGACGTGGAGGGCCGTAGAGTTGATAATAGGCAATGGTGAAAAATTAGTAAATTATTATCTACTTTTTATAAAATTCAATTATTATTTCATTCAACAGTAAAAATCCCCCAATTCTGAATATACAGAAGCCCCTTTTAGTGATACCAGGGCTTTTTTGAGTTTTAGCTTGTCAAAAAGTGATTATTATGCTACTTTAATGGGATTTGGGAACGACTTTTGTGCGAAAAAACGACTATAAACAGTGGCGGCTCGATGGTAAAATTATAAGGGGTGCTGCTCCGGCGGTACCAAGTTGGCAACGAATTTTAAGCGATATGATGCCAAATAATATTTCACAAAAACATGAAAAGATGGGAACAATATAAAATTTCGATTTCACACTTAATAAGCATTCAAGAACTGTCCCTTACCTATATTTAGCTGATTATTACGAATATGAAGAATCAAAGACATAATCAAAGATGAAGTCTATTTAATTTAGTATCTCAAAAGCAAATGAAACTAAAATCAACATTTCGAATTTAATCTGTTCATTATAAAAAGAAATAAAAACTTGGCTACAAAAAATTAAACATAAATCTTTGTTGACTTACGAAACATCAGAAAATATTTTGTTCTCTCTCTGTTGAAAAAAAAAAGAAGCTATAAATAACAAAATTAAAACAGCATTGGAGTAAGAAAAGCTAAAAAGCCAGTGTGATTTATTAGTAGTAGAAATCGTTTACTTTTATTCTTCCCTCAGTTTGTTTTTTACAGCTCTCTCAAGAGAAAAAGCTATCATTCTTTTGGTTGGGGCTGCTGAAAAACAGCCCCTTTTCTCCTAACAGATTCGCATGCTAAATTCTTGATATTTTCATTTGATATGATAGAGCTAGTGTTTTATACAACGATTGGTATATCTGCGGGGGCTGACCGACCCGGAAAGAAATCTGTTGTCAAGACGGCATAGCAGAGAATTATTAATTGAAAAGGGATTATAAAGGACAAAGATTAAAGGGGGAAATAGATAATTTTTTAAATATTGTAAAGCAAATAAAAATTGGAATTTCGGGGAATTTTGGTTGGGGGTGCTGCAGCCCCGCAGCCCCTATGGACGAGCCGCCACTGACTATAAACAATGGTTTAAAAATAGTCAAAGCCCCCTTTAATTCTAATAACTTTCCCAAATTATCTATCAATCATCATTACCCCCAGAACTCTTCAACGCCGCCTGAGAGGTGGTACCACCCACTTTGAGAACCACTGCTGTAAAGCCAACAATTCTTTGAAATGACTAGCAGAATTAATACAGCACAACATAGTTGTGCAGCAAGTTTAACTTCAAAAAATTAAGTTCTATTCGAGGGAAAGTTCCGTAGAGTGATTTTTTGAGTACAGTTTTTAAAATGTTCCGCGGGCCGGAACAAATGGTGAGGCGGGCCGTAGGTTGCCCATATGTGCTCTAAATAATAGCCATATTTTCTGGAAAATCTAAGAAAAATAAAAAAAATTGTGAAAGGAAATTCATGAAATCAACCTGAAAATTACATTGCATCATAATGTGGTTCCAGTAACATTTACCAGCCTAAAAAGTAGCTTTCATAAATCTTCTGTTGTCTATCAAGTGTTATTTGTTGAAATGACCTGATTGCATTTGATATTTAGATAAGAAAATTTAAAGACTGCATAGTATTTCTCATTTTAGTACATAGTATTCACTTAATGTTCCCTAACATGTTCTTGTACAAGAATTTCAAGTAAACTTTTTCTTTATGTTTGGAGGGTTCAGAATAAAGGTGAACCAAGTCCACTTTAGCTACTTTTGAGCTACAGAAGTTTAAAGTTAAAGCTTCATAAGAAAATTACATGTTAATGCAACAGAACTTGCTGCTGCTTAGCGGATATTATCAGAACTAGGACTTGGTTCATTATTGCTCTGAAATTTTACATAGTTGGTGCATGTTACAACGTTGCTAACTCAAAAATGACAAAAAGTGGACTTGTTCTACTTTTATTCTGAGCCCTCCATTTATTAAGCTACAAATGCTTAAACATACATCTACTTTCTACTAATCATGCATACTACTTTCTTAACAACATTAAGTAAAGCTTTTCAAAAAAAAATTTTTCTAGGAATGCAAGATTTTAATTACCTAAGCTCCAATGATTTTGAAATAACCTTGGAACTAGGATGTGACAAGTATCCATCTGCTGATAAACTCACTAAGGAGTGGGAAAACAATAAAAAAGCTCTGATTGATTTCATTTGGAAGGTATGTATTAAAATGATCACCATACCACGTTTTTATGATGTGTAAATTTAGACAATTCACTTTGCTTCTTTGTTTAAATATTTTTTTTTCGTAATTACACATTTTCTTAATGTATGTGATTTTCCTGAAAACTTCTTGTGCAGTTGGCCAATTTAGCCTGCTATCTTGACATTCATTCAGGGACTCAATATCGGTCTGCAGGATGAATTATTAGCAGCATTCTAAGCAAATAGTATTGAAAGTTTAGTTTATCCTGTTCTTTGCCATTTTCCAGAAGGTTGGTCAGAAAATTAATTTTCTGACCACATTTAGCATGTTATTATTAAGTGCATGAAAATTATATATACAAAGCTATCGTATTCACAAATACCTAAAATTAACCTTTGGCCATATAAGAATGGTTTTAAAATAATAGGCTGATTTAAACTTGCCACTAATATCTTATACATCTATGAAATACACACCAATGTGAGATTATTAAAATAAATAAAAAAATGGAAAGGATTTACAATTTAATTTTAAATGACTTGTAGAACAGGGTTTAAAATTTGCTTTTTTTGTATTCAAAAGTTAAGGGTAAATTTATTTAAGACTTTTAAGCTTGTTTTTATTTTAGATGTGATTATTCACCTAAGATTCGTAGATATGTTTGATAATACTTATTTTTCATTGTTACACAGAGTCACATTGGAGTAAAAGGGATAATCAAAGATTTGGCCACTGGTGTACCTTTACCTGGGGCCACAATCAAAGTCTTCAATGTTACTGGAAACCGTGCAATTGACCATGACATAACTTCAGGTATGTAATTTAGTTGTTTCCCATTCTTTTTTCTACTTTGATGGACTCTTGAAGAGAATAAGTTTTCATACAACTCCTTAAAATTTGTAAGAAGCGAATAACTTCTTGGTCAGTTCTTATTAGAATGTAATTACTGGGAATGTATTGGGGTAGCCAGGACTGAAAGTGCTTGTTTGTTGAGAAAGTACCATGCTGATATTTGCATAATTATCAAAACATTATTTGATAAAATAAAAATTTTAAGAGCTTAATGAAGATATATTTGTTTACTTTAAAAGCATTCCTTATAATTTTCTTTCAAGAATAACTTATAAGTTAAATGTGTCTTTCCTGTTTTCTTCATGTGATTTGACTATGTCAGACCAGTAGGAGATAAGAAGATTTAACTATACTCTGTTCATTTAGAAGTGACGCCTGAGACGAAATGTATTAGAAGCAGTTACTACTGTAATTATCATTGTAAAATTTTTCTTGTGCAATGACAAGGTAGCCGAAACAGAAGTAGTTAAAATACTGTAAAAAATCGGTCACTTAAGTTGTGTGATGAGCGTTATTAATTAGCGTCATTATTGAGCGTTTTTGATCCTGTTTCAGGCGCCAATCTAATTGAACAGACTATAGATATAGCATGAGTTTATATGGGGTTCGGTTTGTACACGTTTTTAGATCTATGTTTCAATAACCATAAAAGTGGGTAATAATGCAACTTTATCATTAAAGCACCTGGCATTATATGCAAGATGTTAGCTATGAAGAGAGATAAACATTTGTACAGTCAATTTTACTTAATTTGATCCTTTTTAGCAGGGATTAGAATAACAATATAAAACTGAAAGTAATGATTAGTATAACAAGATCCAAAAGTGTGATTAGAGTGTTTGTATTCAAATGATAGCCATATGTATTCATAGTTGAAGGGTTTAAAATTATTTTAAAGTGTATTTTGCAACTTAAATTTTTTTTAATATGAGAGTAGTACATATAGCACTAATAAAAATGTCTCACTTTGTTAAAATTGACCTTGGATGTTAGAAGAACAGGTAGTTTTGCAGGGATGTGGAAAAATTTTGATAGCATAAAACAATTTGTTTCTTGGTCACATAAATCAAAACGTTTTGTGTTAAAAAAAGAAGTCATTGGGACTTTCCAATTTTGCTAACACTAACCGTAATCACATTAAACAAAGTAAACTATATAATGCAGGAAATAGTAACATTTATCCAAGGAACAGTTGGGACATTTTAATGAAATGATTTGATTGAAACTTTTTTAAAAGATTTATTCTAAAAAATTTTCACTAAATTTGCAAAAAACATTATTTGATTTTACCTAAACTAAAACTAAACCATCGGCGCAACAGCCCTAGTGGGCCAAGGCCTACGATGCCCATCTTCGTTTTCGTGACCGTGGGGCCTGGGGTGCTAGGCAAATGTCCCGGTTAGGTGGTCAGCACAACGCAAGACCCCCAGTGTTTAGTTCCCAAGCATGCTTGGTCCTCAGTTTATCGACCCACTGAAGGGATGAAAGGCTGAGTGGACCCTGCCCAGCCCGGGATTTGAACCCCGGACCTGTGGCGTGGAAGCGCGATGCACTACCACTGCGCCACTGGGCTTATTTGATTTTACCTATCTTCTCATTAAACTAATGCTCTAATTTTATAACCTAAATATTTTTTCGTATGAAATTTTCATTTTTTTTAGTACCAATATCACCAATCAGACTTCAGATCTAGTTTTACATTGTACATAAAACAATATTAACTCAATCCTAAAAGTTGAGTTGTTTTAACTTGGGGTTTTAAGCAGTTTCATACAAATTTTTACTTCCACAAGTTGATGGATTTGTATGCCTTTGCATTCTGTCCCCAAACACAATTTCATCAGATAATTTTCATTGAAAAGTTCATTTGTAGATTGCATGCCCTTTTCTTCATAAAAATATAACGGACAGATCCAACATCTGGTCTTGGTACAGTCAAATCCGCTTAATGTGATTGCGGTTAATGTTATCTAAATTGACTGGTCCCGATCACTCTTATTTAAATTAACGCACAATGAATCATTTTATGTGATCAGTATATCGTTTAATGTTATCGAAATTTTTGGTGAATCCCTTAAAAACCTCTTTTTTCCCCATTGGAAAGGTCAATTTTAATACATACATAAACATACAAATTCAGTCATTAATTAGTAGTGTTGTTTGATCTAATCTTATGTTTTTAAAAGAACGATTAAGTTGCAAAATACCTACTTGAAAATTGTTTTAAATACCTTAATTTTGACTTCAAAGTTGTGATTTTAATGCAAACCCTTGTGTTACCTTTTTTGCCACTCTTTTCATTGGAAACGCTTATTATTATCAATTGGATATTGTTATCATTTTGATCTGGGACAAATGTGATCACATTAATCGGAGTACTGTGATTGCTAATGACAAAGAAAATTGTATTCAAAATAAGTGTTTCGGTTTTGAAAACCTTCTGTAGCACAATAGGTAATGGTCTGAATGTAGAAATTACATTTGATCTGGTATCAACACTTGGTGATTTTTTAAAACATTCGGGGACAACACCCAGAAAGATATATTTTTTTACTTACTTCAGTTAATGGAGGAGAATACTGGCGCTTACTTACCCCTGGGGATTACCGCATCACAGTCATCAGAGAAGGTTATAAACCTCAGACCAAAGAGGTGGCAGTGACAAACCCAACCAACCAGGAAGCCATCCGACTTGATTTCGTTCTAGAACCAAACTTTGACGACCAGTCTGAAGATGTTATGTTTGACTCCATGGTGAGTATTGACATTGAATAATCTTTTAATAGACTAGACCTTCTTTGTTAAAGTAAAATTGTAGTTAATTTATTTTACACACAAATATTTTTAGACTTATTTAGTATTTGTAGTTAATGGTTTTTAGTAAAGTATTTAATTTTATTATAAGTATAAATATTAATTAAATTTTATGTTAAATTTTCATTGCTGTACAATGTAAATGATACAAAAAGAATTAAAACTTACTTACAATTCAGGAGAAACCAACAAGCCCATTAGTATGGTAAGAAGAGCAGTAAGTTAATTAACTTTTTTTTCTTACTGAACTCCTGAGACTCAAAGAAAAAGAATGGATTTAACCTATGATTATGACATCTTTGAATTCCTCATTAATTTTTTATTAAGATCCTAAAATCATCACTTATAAATTGGCAATAACAAGTAGAGATATTTTGATTACATAAATAGAAAATGTAGAACTTAGTTAGCATTTTTTTTTCTTCCAAATTCTATTTTCTAAATGCATTCTAAAAGTTCAGTACTTAAATTACAAATCGTCGTGGAAGATGCAATAAGGCACATCTAACATTTGAAGCACCTTTAGTATTCCAATCCTCTTTCTCGCCAAACAGTTTTCGTGACTTCGTTTGGCGGTTTTAATATGGCTGCGCTTTTTTTGTAAACCAAAATTTTTTCAGAAATTGATGCTTAGATATTTGATTACTTGATCAGGCTTCGCACCTAAAAGTATTAACCACTTAACAGTTTCCTTTTTTTGACAGAATAGGTCCAAAAAAAAGCATATTTTTCAAAACAATATTCGAGCTTAGATTAATTAACTAAAACCAAAAAGATAATCAAAACACTTTTAAATCATGATTTTAACAATATATGGCCGTTTTTAATCTTAGCGAAAATGCGGCACTTTTACTTAAAGTTGGCTTTTTCCGAACATCGGGTTCAGCCAGAAAGCCGATTTTACAGAAAAGGAGGGCAAAGAAAACATTTTATGAAGTGAATTACTTACATTTTTCTCTTAAAAACCTATTTTTGAGTGACAAATTTTAAAACAGGGTGTTAAAACCAATGCTACGTTGCAATCCGGACCGTAATAGCGCGCTTTTTGGTGTGTGGGCATTGAAAATCAATTACTCTATGTCTAGCTGGTTTTCTAGCAATAACACAGCGGAAATTGCACCTCTTGATAGAAAGAAACTGGTGTCCCCCGAATATTTTTCCTTAGAAAAGAAAGGGGAGATATCGGTAACAAAAGCGTAAAGGAATGCATGTCCAATTGGTGTACTTCACGATTGAATGAACAAAATTGGTCATGCCTGCCCCCCTCTGACAGAAGGGGAGAGGTCTCCTGGACAAGTAGTGGCATCTATGTAAAAAAAGAGAAACTAAAACCATGAAAATGCGGTAAAAAACGTAGCATAAAAAGCGAACCAGCGGACGAGCGACGCTCGGGATAATCAGGGAAGTACCTTGCGCAAGCGGACGAGCGGTGCTCTGGCAAATCAGGCAAGTGGTTAAAAGAATTTTTTAAACATCTTTATAGCTCTTAGTAATCTGTGATTTGACACATTTTCACATTGGTCAGAAAAAAGTTGCCGATCTTTCATGATCTGATATTAGAGAATCAATCTGGATGAAACCGTTTGAGAGCGTGAAAGATATTGGTTTATTTTGAATGCGATTCTATTTTGACAATTTCTCCGAATATTGTTAAACTAATTTAAAAAAGATATTACTGGATCTTCGATTATGTGTTACTTTTTTATTACATGCACCTATTTTTCCTTTAATTAGCTTTGTAAAGTTCCCAAATAATGCAAATAAAGCATGCTTTATTTTTTGTCGTGGTACCTTACCTGCTACAATTTTATTGTGATTAAAATGTAAGTATAATGTAAAAGGTTTTGTAATTTTTTTATGTTCCTATGATTTTTTTTGCTTTATACAACGATAAGAGGCAAGAAAAATTTTCCCATAAGAATTGTATTGAAAATAAAGTTATCAAACAATTAATTCTGATAATAACAGAAAAAGTGCTTATTTACAAAAAAAATAAAAATGTTTATTTTATCTATCTATGATAGACAAAATTAATAGAAACTAGCTGTTACAATCCGGCAAACCCGGGTTTTGATGCCCGGCCTTCTTTGGCGCTGATGCGAGATTCGCTCGTTACTACCTTTTCGTATTTATTTATACATTCCCTAACATTAAATATGCGGTTTTAATTCATTACCTTCGAAAGGCGTTTTATCTCCGATTTCACAAATCCCAATCCACCTAACCGAGTCTGTACAAACTTGTTTTTAAATGAAATCTTACTACCCCTAATTGAACCGCGTTTATGTGGCATTTTCCCAAAACCTTCCATTCTTAAATTATTATAAGAAATACTTCAACCAAATCTGAAGCATTAAAATTTTTGAATTAAATATTCCTAGTATCCCATTGGGATAAATCTAGTGAACCGTTAAATCTTTGAATTTTAACTTCAAAGTATATTTACTTCACGCTCTTTAAAAGACGTTTTGCCAGTGTTAGTAAAAATATTAACTTAAAACAATGGGGCAAATTGAAATAATTTTATAATTAAAAATGGAATGCTTTGGAGGAACGTGTTATATTATTGGCTCATCTAGGGGTGAAAAGCTTTCTAGCAAGATCGAGTTTGTCCAAATCGGTTCGGGGGTTCGGCCTGGCGGCCGGCCGAAAGGAACCTCTCCATAGAGTTAACATTAGAGCAAAACTAAAAGAACAATTAATTTTAAAATGGAAAGTTTTAGAGGAACGTGTTATATTATTGGCTCATTTAGGGGTTGAAAGCTTTCGATCAAGACCTAGTTTGCCCAAATCGGTTCAGGGGTTCGGCTTGGCGGCCGGCCGAAAGGAACCTCTCCATAGAGTTAACATTAGAGAAAAGTGAAAAGAACGCATAATTTTAAAATGGAAGGTTTTGGAGGAAGGTGATATATTAATGGCTTATCTAGGGGAGGAAAGCTTTCGATCAAGATCGAGTTTGTCCAAATCAGTTCTGGGGTTCGGCCTGGAGGCCGGCGGAAAGATCTCCCTTTGAGTTAACATTAGAGCAAAACTAAAAGAACGCATAATTTAAAAATGGAAGGTTTTGGAGGAACGTGACATATTATTGGCTCATCTAGAGGTGAAAAGCTTTCTATCAAGACCAAGTTTGTCCAAATCGGTTGAGGGGTTCAGCCTGGCGGCCGGCCGAAAGGAACCTCTCCATAGAGTTAACATTAGAGCAAAACGAAAAGAACGCATAATTTTAAAATGGAAGGTTTTGGAGGAACGTGTTATATTATTGGCTCATCTAGGGGTGGAAAGCTTTCGATCAAGACCGAGTTTGTCTAAATCAGTTCAGGGGTTTGTCCTGGCGGCCGGCGGAACGGAACCTCCCCATAGAGTTAACATTAGAGCAAAACGAAAAGAACGCATAATTTTAAAATGGAAGGTTTTGGAGGAACGTGTTATATTATTGGCTCATCTAGGGGTGGAAAGCTTTCGATAGAGACCGAGTTTGTCTAAATCGGTTCAGGGGTTCGGCCTGGCGGCCGGCGGAAAGAAAAACCCAATTATTTTAATATATAAGATGATCGATATTCTTTTCTGAAAAGCAGAAAAATGCTCGATGTGGGCAAGAGAACGAGAAATTCTATTAGAAAGCGATGTTCCGAAGTAGTCACCCTCCGAAGTATTGCCCGTACCTGGAAGTGCTTAACTTCGGTGATGAATAAATGTGCTAGTGTTGGTTTTGACTCGATTTAAGCAGCAACCATACAAAACCATATTTGGCTATTTATTTCATTGCCAATTGAAATAATCGACAACTACATCAAACTGTGTCTTTTTCCGATGTTAGATGTGCTGTATTGCATCTTCCACGACGAAATATCTGAATGATTTTGGGGTTGTTAATTAAAAAAAAACATTGACTTGTGTTTTTTTACTAAGATTGCAAGATAATAATCCAATAAATGACTTTTTTGCTTTAAAGCTATGGTTGATACACTAATAATATACCATTTTGTTACCCACACTAAATACTTTTTATTTAGTGTTTATACACTTATAGTGAATAAAACATTAAAATAAGAGTATTGTCATATTTCTTTTAGAAAATCCATATGAATCACCGAAACCAAAGGAGAGTGTAATAAACTTGTTTATAAGCTTTTTTACACAATAATAAAAGTTATCATTCTTAGTAACAAAATTAAATATCAAGTGATGATTCAGGTATGAAACTGCTTCTTTTATTGTTTTCATCTTTTATATTTTTTTGTTGTTGTATAAGTAGGTTATCATTATTTTAGTATTTTTCATACTTTTTTCTATCTTTACCACATAAATTATATACATTTAGAAATTTACTGCTATTATTTTTGTAAAACTCCTAATATCATTATCAAAGGATAAATAAATGCTTCTATTTAAACATTTTGCAGTACATGAAGAACTTAGAAGTTAAATGATATGTTATTTAAGTATGTATATGAATTTATTACAGTATACTTTGCATTTCTATTAGCATGGAAGGTGCTGTTGCATGAAAGAAAAGTTTCTGACTTACAAATTTTGATACTTCTAAGATGATTTGTGATTTGGAATTTCTTGGTGTTTTAAAAATGGTTTTCAAAAAGTGAAATCACTTACTACAGTTTAACATTAACATTATAACAATTACAGTTTAACATTTCTCATTACTCATCATTTTGCTTCTTTTCCTGTTTGTTTCACCTTTGTATTATAATGTTGCAATGGTATATTTACTATGAAGAAAACATAGCCCCTCTCGCATGGTTTTTTAGTGTCTTAAAATTTGGCAGTATTACAAATTTGACCATTTCCATTAAAATTCAAAAGCATGAGTTCTCTATCCAATCATTTTTACTACTGTTATCTTGTTTAATTACCATAACTACCATTGTAAAGAGTAGAAACTATTTTTTCCTCTAACAGCTATAGTATTTTATATCTTAAGTTAAGTAGTCAATTCGAATATTACTTGTGAGTATTGTGATTATGTTTTTTCTTTAACTATATTACCTATATTAATCTTCCAGACATCACACTGATCCATTTTTAGCAGTTTTACATCTTCTGCCTTCCATCTATGTCTCTTATACATTGTATATGTTACAGTTAAAGTCCGGAAATCAGTTAATTTACAGATAACCTAGGTAATTTGCAGATTAACGAGGGTAATCCGTTAAAGAGCGAAATTTTTTTCAATTTCTAAGATTACCTGGGTAATCTTGAAATTACCTAGGTCAGGGATGGCGAACCTATGGCACGCGTGCCACTGGGTGGCACGCGACCGGTATTTCGGTGGCACGCGACATTCACTAAAAATGACACAAAAAAACTTTAGTACCAAACCAGATATTTCATACTACCTGAAAACTCCCCAAAACCAGATTCAGAACACTTTTTAGCTAGCTGAAATTCAAAACATTTTCGGGGGAGGACCCCTGAACCCCTCACTCACCTCTTAGGTGCCGTTGGGCCGTTCAAATATTACGTAACAACATTTTCTTGGTCATTTTGGACTCCCTACTCCCCTTTTGTCAGCAAGGTAAGCAAATCCCAGCTGCCTACTTAATAAGGAAAGTGACATTAAGCCGTTAGAAAACAAAATCATTGATGCAAAAGGAGCCTGATTACTTTACACAAAAGGGGGCATATACGGGGGATAAGGGGCCCTGCCCCCCTCTGAAATTCGGACAAGGTATACCAAAACAAGTTAAAACCCAGTTTCATCGGGTAAAATTTTCAAATATTTTTTCCCCAAACCACCCTTTTCTACTTCAAACTTTTTTTTAAAATACTCATGAAAATTAAAATCTTACCTAAAAATGTCCGACATTCGGACTTAGATGCACCAAAAACTTGTTCAAAACCCTGTTTTTAGGGTCAAATTTCCAAAAATTATCTGGGGAGGACCCCCAGACCCCCTTTACTTGGAACTTCATTATTAACATTTTTTCTTAGATTAAATTCTAGAAAATGCAAATTCTACCAAAAATGTACTAAAAATCTGCATTAAACCTATTAAAGAGCATGGGAGGGACTGAGGAATAATTTTTGGCCCCTCCCGAAATAAATTTCTATATACACCACAGACTTTACGGCCCACCACTCACCACTTGAGCACTTTAAGTTAGAAACTCGTGTTCTAAACCATCGACCCTCAAAGGAGGACTTCATATTCCAAGGGTTTAAAGATAATTTATTAAAAAAATAACAAGTGGCACACTTGACACTTGAAAATCATAAACCGTAATATAAATGGCACACTGATCGAAAAAGGTTTGCCATCCCTGACCTAGGTATTCTGCACCCTACCGACTAGACACTCGTTAATCTGCATACTACCTGTAATCAGTTATTTTACATATTAACGAGGGTGATCCGTTAAAGTACAAAAATTTATTTTATTTTTATAAAACGTTTAAGGTGGTTGGGGGGGCTGCCGCCCCCCCAAACCCCCCTGCCCTAACTATAACCAAACTCGTTTTGGGGGTAAACAGTAACAATGACGAATCAAAAAAGGGGACTCGGTACTTTTTGATCTTACACAAAACACACAAATCACACAAAATACACTGCTCACAACAACTAAAGGATATAGGATAAAGGAACATATTGGCAAGCAAATAAAAAATTTGCAGTGGTTCAAGCATTTTTCATAAACTTTGGGCCATTTCAAAGCTAAATCCATGCAGATATCAAAATAAAAATTTTATTTTTACTTTTTTTATCAAAATTGGAAAATGCACATTTTGTGTAGTTAAGCAAAAAAACTGAAAAATCTATCAATACTTAATTGAAACCCCATTTCGCTTGGGGTATGCTTTCTCCTGACTTAAAACAACGTTGTGGGACTGTTTGCCACCAGGTTTGTTTGTTTATATTTGAGGGGCTGGGGTGTTTTCTCCGTTTTCCCCTTTTAGAGCATTTTTCAGCACCTGAGCTGTTTGGGAAGTATTTGATGGGCAGAAATTGGTTTCTTAAGCATGAGCTAGACTTGTTCTATTGGATTCCTGTAGAGAAAACGTGCTGGTCGATCCCTTTCTAGCGATTTTCTCATCCTGAAGAAAATCATTAACTAAGGTAGCACAATGTTTTCTGTAATTATCATCCCTGAAAGTTAAATTATCACCGATTTCTCCTGCATGAGGGACAACCAGATGTGTAAGGTTATTTACCTTATTATCCTGAACCACCAGAAACGGCCCCTTTAGCTGGGGGGGTCTTTATTCCATAGATAGAGATGGTGCTTTATTTCATCACTCCACATCTTCAAATCTGACTCTCAGTTCATCTTTATAACTTCTGATTTTTGTCTGGTGGGTACAAAGAACACAAAATAACCCCTTTTTTGTACATGAAGAAGCCAGATTTGAATATGTGGAGTGATGAAATAGAGCACCATCTCTATCTATGGAATAAAGACCCCCCCAGCTAAAGGGGCCGTTTCTGGTGGTTCAGGATAATAAGGTCAATATCCTTACACATCTGGTTGCCCCTCATGCAGGAGAAATCGGTGATAATTTAACTTTCAGGGATGATAATTACAGAAAACATTGTGCTACCTTAGTTAATGATTTTCTTCAGGATGAGGAAATCGCTAGAAAGGGATCGACCATCACGTTTTCTCTACAGGAATCCAATAGAACAAGTCTAGCACATGCTTGAGAAACCAATTTCTGCCCATCAAATACCTCCCAAACAGCTCAGGTGCTGCAAAGCTCTAAAAGGGGAAAATGGAGAAAACACCCCAGCCCCTCAAAAATAAACAAACAAACCTGGTGGCAAACAGTCCCACAACGTTGTTTTAAGTTAGGAGAAAGCAAACCCCAAGTGAAATGGGGTTTCAATTAAGTATTGATAGATTTTTCAGTTTTTTTGCTTAACTACACAAAATGTGCATTTTCCAATTTTGATAAAAAAAAGTAAAAATAAAATTTTTATTTTGATATCTGCATGGATTTAGCTTTGAAATGGCCCAAAGTTAATGAGAAATGCTTGAACCACTGCAGATTTTTTATTTGCTTGCCAATATGTACCAAAACCACCAATATCCTTTAATTGTTGTGAGCAGTGTAGTATTGAAATAGCAATTTTAATACGAATATAATATAAAAGTACCAACTTGGATTTTGTATCAATTGTGGTTTTTCGATCTCGATTTGACAGCGTATTTTAATGAGCACTTAAACTAGAAAATCTTAATTAAAGCGCGGTGTAATCGGCTGCCAGCCTAACCTAAACTATTGCTAGGATTCGAGATCGATTACATTTCTTAAACCCTTGTCCAGGTTCCAGCGATTATTGAATTAACGTTTGTTGAAAAGATATTTCAACAGCTGGGACATTTGCTTTCGTTAAAAGAAATATCTGTTACTCTGAAGTCGGAGCTTCAACACAATTGTTTTAAAATACCCGTTTTAGTAGTAATTTACTGAACTTAAGCTTGTAAATTTACTGTACTTACTTGTTTGTATTAATTTGTTTAACATTCAACTTGACAACTACCAGTGCTACGCACTAAATTTGAAATCAAAACACCAAATATGACAACAAACTACGTATTGAAACCCGACTGCGCAGGGGTAAGCGCATGGCGCAGTGAGCACCTCAACATTTTAACAGAAAGTATTGAGCGAAACAAATTATTTTGAACTTTAACTATCAAGAGGCCGTTATAGTGTAGATTCCCTAGGTAAAATGCGGAAAACTCTAATATCTGCACATTAACGACAGAAATCAGTTAATCTAAAGTTTACCTAGGTATTCTTTAGATTAACTCATTTTCAACTTTAGCGGTAACATATACACTAAAACAACAATTTAATATTTTACATACTCATTTAACAATAACTTAATACTCTGAATTTTACATTACAATTTTCTGTTTTAAAATTTCAATATCTACTAAAAGTCTATAAAACAAAATATTGAAGATAAATCTGTTTAAGTTAATAATTACTTAGTCTGTAATTAATAACTGACACATCTATTTGTTACAAAATCATTTAAAGTAAAATGTTTTGGCTGTATCAGCATTCAGTTACAAAAGAAAAAGCATATCCCACATAAATCATAGATATTGTTTTCTTTTTTCAGCAAGGTATTTTCAGGCTTGTATGTAGATAACAATGCATTTTCAAACAATTTCTTTATTGATTTTGAGACTCGAAAAAATTCAATAGTGGTGTTATTATTTGTTCACTATTAATGTCAAAAGTAAGTTTCATAAGCTATTTTAAAAGTGTGATGTAGAGGTGCAGAATATGTCTGAACAAGGTTCGGTAAAAATTCACGTAGCTATGGGGAAATATTTTCCCAAGTTTATAAGAAAAAACCACAAATCCCAGTTTTATTTGTGTGACAACTTTTTATGTTTAATGACAATCAAATCTTCTGAATACTTTGTTACCTAGGTGAACTCTCTAAGAAATTGGTTTTTCCTTGCGTTTGATTGATATGCTGGAAAAACAACGTATTTGTCACAGGCTCAGTGTGATTTTCTCTAAAAAACACATTCTTGTTTAATCATATCAATATCTATTGCAAATAAAATTAAACTTAATTTGGGTAATTTTTGCACACAAAAAAATTGTGTTCTGGGAGAGTGATGGGTTCTACAACCTTTTCTGCATCTCTGGTGGGATTTTACTACAATTATAAGATCTCGGTTGGTACTAACAGTCTCATTCAAAACCTCTACCACCCCTTAAACTAATGTTGTAATTTATTAATAGCTCCTTTGGATTTTTTTAGTGAATACTTCTCACTGTTTCCAAACAACAAATGTCTTTAACTATTTTACATGCATGAACATTTACTCATTTCAGTCTTTGATTACAAATGAAAATTTAATACAGAATTTTCCTTTTCAGACCAGCGATCCTGAAACTTTGGAAATACTTCAACTTTTGGATTACCTTCGATCTCGTGGAAATTGAAAATTATTTGTTTTGGGTGAAAATGATTCCTAGGATCTCCTTAATGCATGTACATACCCTTAACCCCATTTTGAGTTTAAGGCCAAGTGTTTTTGCTTTTGTTATTATTATTATTATTATTGGAAACAATGTACTAGACAATTTAATTCATAATTTTTTTTTATTTTTAGCTCTGATGCATTGAAATAACTTTCACAAAACTTAATATGCAATATGTAATGCACTGTAGTTGATAGAACTAAGTGTGTAATACATGGATATCTTTTAAATTTATGTTTACTTTGTTTAAAATGAATTTATTCTGATTAAATTGAGTTGAGATTGAATTTATTTTAGAAATAATATCTTTTTAGAATCAGAATGTCAAGTACAAAAGCCTTAATTTTACTTAATATGAATGTGTTGTAAATATTTGTCATAGTAGTAAAAAATTCATATGTATAAATTTTCAAAGGATTTATTGCCAAATGAACTCAACGCAAGTTGTTTTTTTCCTTTTTGTTACAATTAGATCTATGCCAAAATGCTTTTCTTTTACACTTTATCTTCAGTTTTATGTATTTGTACACTGGTGTTTATTTTTAGTCAATTAGCTAGTCACTTTTCTTGTTTTTACATTTTTTATAAAATTTTTCTCATTATTTTGGGAGAATTTGCTTCAATTAAAGCAAATGATATTCTTTTTAAATATATAACTTTTTAGCCAATAGATTTTTATTAGATATTACTAGGTTTTAAAATTAGCCAAAAAATAGTGTCAGATAATGGTGGGTTGGTTATTAGGATTCCAAAAAAGAGCAAATTATTAGCTTTGCTGATAACTTAATATTTTCTTTTGAGTGCAATACAGTTTTTTTAAACTCAAAATAATACTTATATTGCAAATCTGCTTTTATTTTTTCAAATGCAGGAAACGTATACAACCTTGTTGTACTTTCACACGTTAATGTTTAGTAAATAGTAATATTTATTGTAAAAATGTGTGGATATCTAGTCTTCTGTTTTCAATAAAGTATTTCCAGATTTAGACTTTGTATGGTTGTATTGATTTTATTTCAGTGATAAGATTGTTTATAAAATAAGGCAAATTATTTTAATTTTATTTCATTTGTTCTTTTAACCCTCTGGCTGAGCATCCCGCGATTTCCATGAGCAAATTAATCGTAACAAAATTTGCACATTACACGATTTCTGCGGGCATGTTTTTCTTCCTTTATTAAGGAGCACATAATCCCGTTTAAAATTTGAATAAACATGTTCAGGAGTAAAGCAAAAATAGTTGTTTTGAAGTACTATTTCGGAGGTTAGATTGACCAAACATGGATCAGAACCCAGTATTTAGCCACTTTAACTTAAAAAGTGGTAAAGATGATTAAAAACAACTCTTTTTGCTATAACTGCCGATCCCCTGGCGGCCCCATTCTGTAAATTCCAGGTATCATAATTTATAACGTTGCTAAATATATGTATAATTTTCAAAGAAATTGAAGGACACCAACGTTTTTTTTTAAAAGCCTTTTTATTTAAAAAACCATGAAAGTAAATTTATTTCATAGACATAATCAAATCAATCATATCATCATCAATCAATTACATCAAATTAAAGCTTGCAAAGCTTTAAAACCAGGGGTAATAGATTTTTCTGGGACAAATATAAATGGAGTTATAATACATTAAGAGCAAAAATGGCATTTTCTTCCTTTTTCAAAAATGTTTAATAAGAAAAATTACTGATAAAATTGAATAATGAAAACATTTTCTCATTTATGTCATAAAAGAGAACAATTCCTGAAATTTTTGTTAAAATCATAGAGGGTTAGGTTGAGAATTTTTGGTGGATTCCATATGGAATAACCCTTAGTTGGTAAATGGTAGGGGATAACAATAGGATATTGACTTTTAAAAAAATTTATATGGAACTTATACAAATACAAATTAAGTGGACCAACTACTGGCAAGCGCCCAACAAGGTTGGTCCGATCCATTTAACTCAAACCACCCGATTCCCAGTATCTGTTAATTTTATTCATGAATTCGTTGACCCCACTTGAGTTGATAATCGTTTCAGGTCAGAAAATAACCAGGGTTGGCAAAAAACCGGGTTTTTTTAAAAAAAACCCAAAAAACTGGGTTTTTTTGGTTTAAAACAAGTTTTTTTAGAATTTCTTTTATCAGATTAAGTTATTTTAGCATTGATGTTTGAAATTGAGTTGTAAATGAGACATTTATTTCAGGGGTTGTTTATAACACTGGTCTACAAAAAAAACTTTTTTTCTGATGGCGGGAATATTAAAGCTGTTTTTGTATATATTTGACCTCCTGATTCCGAATATGGCATCCGTTTTTGCTCATCAGCTCTAGTTTTTAAGATATTCGAAAATTAAGTTTTTTCACTTTTGACCTACCTTTTATACAATATGGTGCTATAAAAATGACTTAAAAATAAAAAACCTAACCACCCAAGGCTTTTTCTATTCCTTAGGGTCCCAATAGATAGTGTATAAAGTTTCAGCCCCCCAATTTAATTTTAAGGGGTACCTATAGGGCCCTAAAGTTGAAAAAAAGTCGAAAAATTGGTCTTTTTTTCAGAATTTTTAAAAAAATATTTTTGAGTTTTCTAATTTGATAAAACTGGCTAATATATGTTTTTTAGAACTTATTTAGACCGCTAAAAATATTTTTACTTGAAAACTGCACCTCTTTAGAGCGAATTTTTAGTTTTAAGGCGAGAATTAGAGCCATTTCGCTCAAAAACGCTTGGTACCAATAATGGTGGTTGAAACGGTTGAAACTAATAAATATCGAATTTTTCAGAAGTAAGTCATCAAAAAAGATGTCCTTTGATGTAAAACTGAATTTCACATGATAAAGATCAGTAAAACAGTAGAAGCTCCTCTCGAGCTTTCAAGCTCTAAAATTGGAAAAAATGCTTTTTTTCACTGATCTGTATCATATGAAATTTCAATTTTATATCAAAGGACATCTTTTTTGATGACTTACTTCTGAAAAATTCGAAATTTATTCGTTTCAACCACTATTTTTGGTACCAAGCGTTTTTGAGCGAAATGACCCTTATTCTCGCCTTAAAACTAAAAAATCGCTCTAAAGAGGTGCAGTTTTCAAGTAAAAATATTTTTAGCGGTCTAAATAAGTTCTAAAAAACATATATTAGCCAGTTTTGTCCAATTAGAAAACTCAAAAATATTTTTTAAAAAATTCTGAAAAAAAGACCAATTTTTCGACTTTTTTTCAACTTTAGGGCCCTATAGGTACCCCTTAAAATTAACTTGGGGGGCTTAAACTTTATAGACTATCTATTGGGAGCCTAAGGAATAGGAAAAGCCTTGGGTGGTTAGGTTTTTTACTTTTAAGTCATTTTTATGGCACCATATTGTATAAAAGGTAGGTCAAAAGTGAAAAAAACTTAATTTTCGAATATCTTAAAAACTAGAGCTGATGAGCAAAAACGGATGTCATATTCGGAATCAGGAGGTCAAATATATACAAAAACAGCTTTCATATTCCCGCCATCAAAATGAGTGTTGACCAGTGTAATTGATAAATGATTGGTATATTTCAATTAATTAATTAAAATTAAATTTGTTTTAAAAATAATTTTTGTTTCTAAAATATTCCAATTTGAATATCTAATATTATTGTAGTGAATAAAAATCAGTGTTAATTTATCTTGGATAAATGGTTGAAATAATCAAATTATTTATCTTAATTATATATGGATTAATTTATGAACTTAAGAAATTTCTTTAGAAAGAGAAAATTTTATTTTTTAAATGAGAAGTAAAAGTGAAATGTAAACAACTAATGTCAATTGAAATTGGATAATTGATAAAGATAATTAATTTGATTAATTATTAAATGGTAAAATAATCAAATTAATTTTACGGATTATTTATGAACTTAAGAAATTTCTTTAGAAAGAGAAAATTTAACTTTTTTAATAAATAAAAGTGAAATGTAAGCAACTAATGTTAATTGAAATTGGATAAATGATTGAGATAATTAATCCGATTAAGGAAATTAACGGTTTTTATTAATTTAGTAAAAAAACCCAACTGGTTTTTATCTGTTTATAAACAAACCAACTGGTTTTTAGTTTTTATCATTAAAGAAATCAACGGTTTTTATTAATTTACAAAAAAACCCAACTGGTTTTTATGACTGACAAGTAAGACAAATTGGTTTTATTAATTAAAATCCAAGCCATATTTTATCAGTGAAAAACAGATAACTTTTGTGTATGTTTAGTTACTCTTTGAAATAATGCTTCATTTTAAAGGAAATTAATAAATGAACTATCTCTTGCAAAATATAATAAGTTTAACTTAAGCATTTAAGGTTAAGTTTAGAGAGAATTCAATAATTAAAACCATTAAATTGAAAGATTTCTGATTTTTAATCACCTTAAAATGTCAATTTTTTTTATAAATCTGACCTTTTAATTTTGTGCAAAAGATTATACTTAATAACACTTTCTTTAAAAAATCCTGAAAATATTTTATAATTTCTAAAAAAACCAAGTGGTTTTTTTGGTAAAAAAACCATGGTTTAAACCAAATGGTTTAAACCGGCCAACCCTGAAAATAACACATTCAGAAAATAAAATAAATTATTGTTTGAGTTTTTTTTAAACTTAGAATAAAATTCTATCTAACAAGGAACTGGTAACCTGCTTCTATAAACTCATCCAAATTTCTTATTAATGAATATTTTAGTAAATATAATGACTCTCGTGAGTTTAAAAGGTCTAACCTATAAAATTACTGAACTTATTTTAGTTAAAAAATGTATAATGCATTTACAACATATTCTTTAAAAAAAATTGCCGTAGTATTAAATAATACTACTGAGGAATAATTGGTAAGAATTTTGAAAAATGACATTAAGATTAAAACAAAAATTCTTTCTAGGCAGAACATTCCATCACCTATGCTATAAAAATGTATCTGAATCATAGATCTGAATAAAAATCGTATCTCAATTGCACTTTATTCGAATTTCACAAAAGTTACGATCAACCGGCGTTCTGCAGTAGTGGTTAGAGTGTTTCAAATCCACTGGCCAAGCATAAAATGTTTATCGATAGTAGTTGAAGATAAAGCGAAGGACTTTTTGTTCAAGTTTGTAAAGACTTTTTAGTTCGCACACTTTTCGGCGTTACTGATTCTAGTCGCGGCGTGGCATATGAATCCTAATTGCCTTGCTTTGTGTGAAATTCATGCTTTATGATCATGAACTTTTTGCCAACTTTATAAGGTCATTATCAGTTCTCTAAACCCCTCTAACTATAAAAATATAGCAGGTTAACTTAAATCGTAACCATTTGCTCTTGAATTTTTAAGGTCAAAAGCGTTGAATAGACTTTCAAACAGTGAAAATGTATAGTTTTATTGTTAAAAAGTAGATGCATTTCGCGTTCCGTATTTATCTGATTTACACAATGATCTAGATAGGAAAAGGTCTAGCTGAATCTACAGGTAAGTTTATAGAGTGTTACTAACAGTAACGGTATGCAGGAAACTTACATTAGTAGACCATGCTTAAAAAGATCGATAACTCCGTTCTCTTATTTAGAACGCCGCCTCACGCAGTTTCTTTGTTAAATACAGAGAGGAATAGATCGTAAAATAAACAACTGTTAAGATTGAGAGAGCAACATTCTTAGGCATGCTCGTTTACAAATTTTTTATCATTAATTTTGACAGCAAATACAGAGACGCATGGGAAAACCAGTTATAATCTGTATATACAAAATGTCAATCACTATGATCACGCAATATCCTTATTTCAGGAAAACCAAACCTGTAGTTTAAGCCATTAGACCATTAAATCAAACTTTTGGATTAAAACAGAGGTGATGAACACAGTTTCGTCAAAAAATTAAGCAAAAATGTTTGTTTCAGATCATAAAATATCGCAAATATTTCCTTTTGATTCTCATTTGTTGAAAATGAGATCATTGAACTGTATGACCACCCAAACTAGGCTAGAGTTTCCAAATGTTTGAATAGGAATTGACTGAGTCTTAGAGACATAATTGAGTGAATTTAACCCTAAAGAATGCGTTGCGCCTTTCATATAATGAAGGATTTTTACTTGTGTGTTTTACTCTATTTAATATAGGTAAAGAAATGAAGGTATGCTAGATTGGATGTAAAATATTTAGCGGCCATGCATGGACTCGTTCAATGCCGTTCCCTAGCTTCCTAAGGGTAGCTCTGGTTGCCGCCGGGGGTGCCTTCGAAGTGGCCTTGACCCCTCAAAACAAGACCGTCATCACCGGTGGAAGCGAACGCGACTTCTTCAACCTGCTGAGCCGGACCCTCGGATTCGATTTCGAGCTTTCCACCCCCACCGACGGCCATTGGGGGAGCTTGGAGAACGGGCAGTGGAACGGGGTCATCGGGATGGTCCACCGGAACGAGGTGGACATCGCGATCGGGAAGATCTCCATTACCCCTTCTAGAAAAGAAGTGGTCGACTTCAGCTACCCGTACGACCTCGAGGACTTGACTTTCGCCACGGCCGACCCAGGGTTCGTGTCCAAGTACAGGGCCATCGTGACCCCTTTCGACTTCGCCGTGTGGGTCTACCTGTTGGCTCTGACCTTCGCCCTCATCGTCACTTTCAGAATGGGCAGACTCCGAAAGGAGTCTGCTCAGAGAATCACCTTCAAGTTCATCGGGTATCTGTTCTCGCAGCCTCTGGACATCGTACCGGTTCGACTCAGCGTGAGGATTCTAGTCCTGACGTGGTTGGTAGGCGCTAGGTTCATCCCTCTGACCTACTCGACTGCCCTGCTGTCCTTTATGACCCTGCCTCACCCTAAGGAAGGGGTGGACACCATCTATGACCTCTCGCAGGAGGTCATACAGGACAGATTGAACGTCATCACGTTCAGAACAGCATCGTACACCTCGACTCTACTTCAGAACGAGCAGAGCATGGTGAAAGTCATCTCCAGGAGCATGGTCAGGAAGGAAGGGTGGACGACACCCGGCACGGTTCGAGAGGACATGCTGAAGGACGATCGGAACGTTCTGATCGCGTCCAGGTACTTCCTCCGCAGCACTTTCAGGGGGTTCGTCGTTTCGGATGACTCCTTCTTTACTCTGACCAGATCTCTGGTCATCCGGAAGGATTTCTGCTGTCCGGAAGCCATCGATGACTTCATCATGAGGGTCAACGCTGGCGGGCTGTACAACAAGGTGGTCGAAGATGCTTTGTTCAAGCTCGATATGGCTTACAACTTGGCTAGGGAGTATGAACCCGAATGGAAGCATCTGACCCTTGAGGACCTTTCTGGGGCATTCCTGGTTCTCGTGGGAGGGTATGGACTATCTGTCATTGTGTGGGGGGTTGAAGTAGGCGTCTTTTATTTCAAAGGGAAGTGCTTGTACAGAAGGAATGCGTCAACACGGGAGAACTTAACGAGGACAAAAAAGTTCACTGCTAGAAAAAATAAGTTTGTGGTAATTATTGAACATTCCAGATTTTATGGGTTCAGGTAGTTAGTGCTAGTTCAAGAAGTGTGGATTTTAATAATTAATATTTTCAAATAAAAGAACGTCGAAGAGGAATGTTTTTGCAGTATGTTATCTTTGCTAGATATATTTAAGGCATGTTTTAAAAAATCTCTAAATGAATCGATGATTAGATGTTTTTCTTATGAAATTGGAAAAATTATCCATTTCGTTTTTTTCTTTACAAATAAAGAATTTAAATTTTTACTCTTTATTTCATTTATTACCTCCTTTAGATCAATTTTTAGAAATTATCGAAATGAATACAGTAGAAGCTCTTAAGGAACAGCTTTAGAAAGAGTCCTCCAGCCGCCATATTTATCAACAGCTCAAATGATGACTGATAGTGATAACCATAGAGATCTAAAGATTAATATCATTATTATTAGATACTAAAATAATAATCTATTGAATGTTATTATCTTAGGATCTAATGAAAATGATATTAATAATTAGGTGGTTCTATAATAATATATATGGTTGTCTATCATTATTAAAGCTGTCGGTAAACATGGTGGCAGGAGGACTCTTTCTAAAGCTGTCCCACTTTTAAAATAACAGATGTCTCACCTATTATAAGAGATCGCTTTTTGGTGAAAGTCACTGTACTAGACAGAAATACTGTAAACACTGTAATAAATACTAGAGTAGCCAGTAAACTAGAGTAGTGATAGCTTTTCTGCATACTAAGAACTTTATAGGAAAAACCAGTTTTACAGGTAAACTTTGTAAGGCAGGAAAAAAATGATTGATCACGAATTCTTATCAACGTTTGTAATGGTTTTTATGGAGTTTTTGCTTTTGTAATGACATTTTGTTTCAAGTCCTGCTTTATGTAATTTTAATTATATCATTACTGAATTCATTAATTATAACCAATTAAAAACGATAATTAAAATTACAATATTCTAAAAAATATATTCTAACATTAATTACACTGAGCAACAATTTTTGACAAAGTTCGTGTAAAAATGATGAAAATAGCCAATTCCTACTGAATTTGACCTTCTGAACCCGAATATCACCTTAAAAAGTCTGGTTTGGTTCGAGTTTTGGAGATACAAGGGGGTCTGATTTAGCGTAATTACTGCTGAAATGCCACTGTTTTTTAAGAATATTTTAATATACAATGCTCTATTACCCATTTAATTGCGCAATATTTTATCTGAGATGTTCTCTAACATATACATATTCATAAAATAATAATAAAAATAATATTTAGTAAAGAATTTGTCGATAAGAGTCGACAGGTGGTCGACAAAATTAAGAGATGTTTTCATAAGAAATATTCCCATGCATTCATGAAATAATAAAACTAATAATACATTAACATATACCACTTGATGTTAACGAGTGGCGTTTGTTCATAGATTCCTCTAAATTGAGTCTAAAGATGGTATTGCTCCACAATGGCAATAAGCTCCCTTCCATTCCCATTGCATTTGCTGCTCTTATGAAAGAGACATACGAACACATGCAGTTACTTCTTCATCGATTTGAGTACACAAGATATGAATGGGGTGTCTGTGCCGACTTGAAAGTAGTGGCGTTATTGATGGGCCTTGAACAGGGATTCACAAAATATTGCTGCTTCCTTTGTGAATGGAACAGTCGTGCAACAGAATTACACTACATCCAAAAAGACTGGCCTCTCAGGATATGTTTGAAACAAGGAATAATGAATGTCAAGAACTCTCCTCTTATTTCTCAAGAGAAAATAATCTTACCAGCTTTACACATTAAATTGGGCATTGTAAAGCAATTGATTAAAGCGATGGATAAGACTAAGCCAGCTTTCATTTACTTACGCGAAAAATTTCACCGTCTGAGTGAGGCAAAAATCAAGGAAGGAATTCTTATAGGTCCTCAGAGAGAGAGATTAGAGATATTTTTAAAGATTCAAAATTTGAAAACCTTCTAGACTGTGATGAAAAACACGTGTGGGATGCACCCTGTCAAGTTTGTTAACTTTCTAGGCAACGCAAGATTGGAGTATTATAAAGATCTTGTTCAGGACAGGTTAGCCTTATACCTGAAATTCGGTTGTCGAATGGCCTTAAACAGGCCCGTTCCTGGGTATAGCGGCACCTCCGGGCCAAGTTAATTACGGCGCCCCTTACCCCATTTCCCCAATTAATAGTTATTTTTTGTTAATTAATTTTAAATTAATTAATTGTTAGTTTTAAATTAATTAATTATTAATCAGAACTAATTAATATTTAAAAACTTTATGACATCAATAAAATAATATCGGCATTACTTATTCTACTAAAATCAGTTTTCATATAAAAAGATTGAAAGTAGTATTAATTTCAAAAAATTACTTTGAATTAATAAACAGCTTATGCATTTAAAAGTTTTTCAATGAAGTGATTCAATTACTTAATGTCAAATCGAAAAAACTCAAATTAAAAGAATGAAATTAAACAAGTTTAAAATTAAGTATTGTGCGTTGAGAAATGCATTAGACTTTTACACCCATCGGTTTAAAAGTCCTTCACGAAAAGTCCTTCACGTCCGCGTTCCTAGATAATAACTCTTCCATTACTAAAAATAATTAAGTACTTGAAAGATGAAATTAGTATAACATCCAATGTGTATAAGCCTGGAATTTTAAACTTTTAAAAAATATATTTTGAGTTGAATTTGGCCCATTAGGGAGAAAAGTTATAAGCTGAAAGTTATATATAACCGTTTACTTAATCAGTACAAAACTCAGTGGTAGAAGTGGGTGAACTAAATCCTTGAAAAATTTGTTTATTATGTTCTTCTACAATAATACTTAATTATAAAAGCAAACAACTTTCAATTTAAAAAAAAATTAACGTTGTGATCATCATATAATTTTTAAATGCTATCATTATTATAGACATCAATTATAACTCAGCATAATAAACATAGTTTCCTGTTTCATTACTTCATAAATTTACATTACCATACAAAATATATTTCCTTCGAGTGCTTCGTGACAAAGGTTTATTTATACCCCCTCAGCACCAAAAATAGAGGGGGTCTGGGGGTCCTCCCCCAGAAAATTTTTGAAATTTTGATCTTAAAAAGTAGTGTTTCAACTCATTTTTGGACATTTTTGACCCTTTTTCAGACCCAAAGATAACCACTCCTTGTACCCTCCAGAATTTTCAAGAGGGGACAATACATATTTTATAAAAAGCCGAATTTCATTGGAGATTGAACCCCTAATAACCTCTTTGGATGCAGCCCAAATTAAATAAAACTAATAATATAAAATAAAATTTAGGTAGTAGTACTTTTTAATTCGCATATTTTCATATAAATTTAAAAGAAAATTAATTTTAAAAAATGTAGAATGAATGGCTACATTTAATAACAGATATTGAAACTTATAAAACTTGTTAAAATTTTCAATCAGGGTGTTCGCCCCTCAATAAATCCGATTGATCAGGGCGCCTCGTTCAATTTATGGTTTATCTTATACGCCCTTTACATATTTCAAAGTCAGACGTGTTCTAATTTTCACTCAGGGTAGGCGCTCGGCACCTGAATAGATTCATTTGATGGGGGCGCCTCCACATAATTTGGTTTTGCTAAGAATCCTTAAAGCTTTCAAAGACTAGCATGTTATAATTTTCAGTCAGGGTGGGTGCCCCTTAATATATCCAATTAATCAGGGCGCCTCATACAATTGGGTTAAGCTTGCAGCTTTCAAAGTCAAACATGTTCTAATATTCACTCAGGGTGGGCGCTTGGCTCCCTGAATGGATTCATTTGATGAAGGCGCCTCCACATAATTTGAAAGCTTTAAGGATTCTTAGCAAAACCAAATTATGTGGGGGCGCCTCCATCAAATGAATCCATTCAGGGAGCCAAGCGCCCACCCTGAGTGAATATTAGAACATGTTCGACTAAGCTGCAAGCTTAACCCAATTGTATGAGGCGCCCTGATTAATTGGATATATTAAGGGGCACCCACCCAGACTGAAAATTTTTAACATGAAGACTTTGAAAGCTTTAAGGATTCTTAGAAAAACCAAAGTCTTGCATGTTAAAAATTTTCAATCAGGGTGGGCGCCCCTTAATTAATCCAATTGATCAGGGCGCCTCGTACAATAGATTCACTTGATGACTTGATGGGGGCGCCCCATACAAACTGGTCGAAAAGCACTTTTAGCACCTATTAGTTCGAGGACCAGCGTGTATATTTTAATTCAATAAGGGCGCTCTTTATTCATTTGTGGGCGTCTCTCGAATCTTTTTTGTTTTACTTTAAGTGAGACGGTAATAGAATTTTTTTCTTAAAGTTAGGGGTAAAAATTTTTTTTTGAAGGCGCCCCCTCATTGCTTGGCGCCTCCGTGCAGGCACGGCCGGCCCGCCCGGCCGGAACGGCCCTGGCCTTAAAGCTGCATTTTTTGGATTCTCACCTTGATTTCTTCCCTTGGAAAATACAGCGATGAGCATGGTGAACGTTTCCGCTAATATATGTCTGAAATAGAGCTACGTTATAACGGAAAGTGGTTTGCCTCTATGCTTGGGGACTACTGCTGAAAGCTTTTTAGAGATGATCCAGATATAGAATACAGCCGTAAGAGAAAGAGAACTCGTCAATCATGATTTGGTAGCACTTCATTCTGTAATTTTAATTTATTTATAAATTATGCAGTGAAAAAACTCAAAGTGTAATTTAATGTGTTTTAGGTATTATTTAGAGCAGTGGTTCCCAACAGGTGGTCCGCGGACCACTGGTGTTCCGTGAGAAAGTTCTTTAACTCATCCAAAAATTGCGTGGAAAATTTGAAAAAATAGTTTCTGTGAGGAATAAAACATTGATAAAAAGTTTAAACTTTTAAGATAAAGTTTGGTATAGAGATGGACCGTACGAGGTTCAAATTATATTGAAGTGGTCCGCAGACATATTTGAGTTGGGAACCACTGATTTAGAGCAATATCTCAACATTACAAAAAAACCCGAACCAATTTCCAATTTTTATTGCCATATTCGTGTTCAGCATGTCGAAATCTATTGGAATTTAAAATTTTTATCATTTTTACATTTTCACTGTTGCCCAGTGTTATTGTAACCTTAATTCATTGTATCACCTGGATTGGCTCCTTGGTGAACTCTACTTTATATATTTTTTGCTAATAAATATAATTATATTTAAAAATAGTAGAAGAATTAAATTCTTTTATACTTTTTTCTTTTATTCCGATTTGTTTTTCTGATTCCATTATTAATTTTATTATTTTGTATTTAGGCATATTTCCATGATGTTTTATGTTGAAAATATCCAATTATGTTTTACTTTAAAATACCCAAGATCTGATCATTTAAACTCTCCGTCGGTCGCAACTATATTTTTTTTCGCACACTTCATACATTTTCGTTCGCCTTTCTGTTATTATGGGGGTAGGAGTCTGAAATTCCTTAACGGATGTATGACGCAAACCAATTCATAAAATTCGCATACTTTTTTTAGTTTGGTTTTTACCATAATTTCACTATTTGACACATTGCGCCTGATCGCGTTTTTCTTCTTTAAGGTACGTAATATATTTTGTAATCCTTGGACGCTTATTTATTTAATTTGTGAGTGCTTTCACATAAATATTATTCAATTTTCCTAATATGTATATAATTTTTCTAATTTTTTTTGTTTATTGCAGTTGAACATACATCTCAAAAATCGTACCTTATACACTTACCTCGCCAATTACAGGGTGTTTCACAAAGAGCCCCCGATTTTAAAAATTAATAACAAAAAAGCGAAAAGAGATAAAAATACGCCGTCTGCGGCATCCTACTTAAAAGATCAAAGAATTTTAGTACACAAATTTTTGAAAATTCGTAGTTCTCACGTCAATTTATAGATGGAAGCACTGCTTCATTTGGTGTTTAGGGAAAGCTATCCTCAAATTCCTTATTTTCGTTTGTCATAGGGAAATCAAATTTTTCGAAAGAATCGATTCCAAATTATTCCAAATTATTTTATTCTAATTCGATTCATGAATCGATTCTTTCCCAAAACTCGATTTCCCTATGACAAACGAAAATACGGACTTTGAGGAAAACTTTCCCTAAATATCAAATGTGAAGCAGTGCTTCCATCTATAAATTGACGTGAGAACTACGAATTTTAAAAAATTTGTGTACGAAAATTCTTTGATCTTTTAAGTAGGATGCCACAGACGGCGTATTTTTATCTCTTTTTGCTTTTTTGTTATTAATTTTTAAAATCGGGGGCTCTTTGGGAAACACCCTACCTTGCAAAAGACAAAGTCGTGCAATATGCAAATCTTCGGTTACTAGTTTCACAATCTAGATTCACAGTTTATAGCTAAAATTAATGTATTTTTGAGTTATTTTACAATAGCTAGGGGGACTGTCAATATGCCTAGCCTAGGACCTGCAAGTATTAACTGTGAAAATTGAGGTTTGTGAATGGTTTTTATCTGGACATGAGTTTCAAAAACCATAATTTAGAATTAATATATCTAAGGTTTCATATCATTAAGTATATTTTTTGACTAAGATATTGAATTCTTATCCTGATGATGTGAGTTTAATTTTATGCTATTTTTAATTTTTTTACTTAATTATTAAAAAAACATCACATTTTTTTATATAGATGTCTGAATAATACTATGAAAATCTCTTATTGTTTTTAAGACTATCTCATTTAAATTAAAAGGTAGAAAATTGCTATTTTTTCAATTGTGTGTTTCGGCACATTGCGACCGAACGCGTCAGTTTAGTGTTGCGACCGGCGGAAGTTTAAACTTTAATTATACCTAAATAATCCGTCTTTTTTTCTTTCTTTTTGACTTATGAAACAAAAATAGTAAAACGATTTAAGTTGATTCTCTACCATTTAAAATAAATCTTTTAAAGTAAAATTAAAATGTTTTTCAAGCTCTAAAAATCTAATGTTTTTGAAGATTTATTCCAATTAATTAGAAATATCCAATTATTGACTTTGAATCCAAAAAAATTAGATGTTTTAATTCTAAAGCTTCTTTAAAAATCCAGTTCTTTTATTTCAAATGAAAATTCTTTCGGAATTCTTGGTTTTGGTTTAAAATATCAAGTCAAGTTTTTTTAATGGCAGATATTACTTTTAATTCTAAAAATTGTATTGAAGTTATAAATTTACCGAAATAGGATTTTCTGTGTCTCATAAAAATTAAAGCATGAATTTTGTCTGTAAGTACAACTGTCTTCCTAATGTTGCACAACACCTAAAAGAAGCAACAAGTACACAGGCATGGAAAAAAATCTACTCAGACCCTATATCTCCGGAACGGCTTGTGATATAAAGACAAATAAGGTAGGGTAGGTGGGGGTAATTGTCCGCATGGGGTAATAGTCCGCACGGCCTTTTTTTGATGATAATATTCGATTATATTGACTGCATCGATACAGTAGGTTCCTTTCACAACCCCCAAATGGCTGTGAAAATTTCAGAGGAGTAGCGTGTCTGTTGTCCAAAAAAATGAGGTAGGTCAGTTTTTAGTGTCCTCGTTAGAGTATTTTTCTCATTTTTTCTTCATATTATGGTAGAATAGTTATATTTATTCAATCCATCTGTTTTTTTTTCCGAAAGATCCTTTATTAATCTTTGAAATTACATCACTATACTCATGTTTACTTTTGTTTCCAAAAATCAGTGCCACTTGGTTGTTGTCATCATGATACGGGGTAACTGTCCGCATTGATTTTAGGGTAATTGTCCGCAATTGAAAATGTAGGAATGTTCTCAGAAACTCCATCAGAAGAAGCTTTTGTTGAAAAGAAAGACAGTCCTAAAACTTTCCAAACCTAATGAAATCCACAATGCAAGGTTTCATGAAATGATAAGTTTTCCTGACAATTTGGCCGATTTTACGCCGGGAAAAGGATTAACTTTGCAACTTGTGGAGTAACTTTGCCTAATAATTCTCTTATTTTTTTCTATTGGGGTAATTATACGCACTGCGGATAATTACCCCAAATGATGGGGCAAATGTCCGCAATTTTTTTTCTTTTTAAAGTTGAATATTTCTAAAAATATTTGCAGCTCAAGGCTGGAAAAAATATGAATTGATAGGCCACATCCTAAGCTTTAGATTCCATACCAGAAACTTATTAACCTTTTACCTGTCGATGTTCCCAAATGGGAACATCATTTTAGGGAATTTTTTTACCACTTAATTTTTCATGCAGGAATTCGATACTTGGTAAAAAGCAACTCAAAGATATAAAGTTATTTTGCATGCAAAAGTTTCTCACGTGCAATTTAATCCTTTTTGTAGAATTTACATCAAAAATAGAGATTTTTGGCTCTTCCAAAAGTTGCACAAGTTTTAACTTGTGAAAATTTTAAATAAATTTAGTTTTAAATAATTTTGCTGTGTTTAGGTAGCTTAAGTACACATCTTCCAATTTGACTTGACAGAATAGCTTCATATTCTAATTTTGGAGAGTAATTACCAATACAACGTATATGTTCCCAAATGGGAACATCGGCGTTTGGGGTATAGTATTTGAGGGGATTTTTATAACATGCAAAAATTCAAGTTATTTCCTATTTTCTTTAATTTTTTAACTACTATTTATGTCTCAAAGGATCTAAACAGGTTAAGAATGATGTTTTAAATTCAAAAATTTGTAATTTTTATTTTTTCACCTGATTTATGGAGAAATAAATTCCAAATCTTTATAGCAGATTCTTACACTTGTATATTTTTTTAACTCCCCGATCGATTAATTTTCAGTAATTATAAATAGGGGTTATGCAAAGAGCATATTTGGAGTGATTCTGAGGATTTGCGTATATATTTTTGTTCACGTACTTTTTTACATAAAAATTTTAGGAATAAAATTGAAGAATTTTGAAAATAAGGAAAAGTGAGTGCATCTAAAAACACTCTTCTAAAGTAAGTTATATGTAAGATATATGTGGTTCAATTCGGAATCTTCCATGAGACACACAACTGATTTGATGTCGCTCATAGGAAAAACGAAAGTGGGTGCTTCGTTTAATATGAAGACTACCCCCTAAGAACTTTGAAAATTTTCTGTATATAGAATACTTCAAATCATGAAAAATGATACCTTATTTGTCTTTATATCACAAGCCGCTCCGGAGATATAGGGTCTGAGTCAACTTTTCGCCAGTATTTTGTACGTTAAAATAGTTATTATTAGAGTAGTGAATACTTATAGTTTCTCTCGTAACTAAAAACGTACGAAAACATTTCTGAAGTAATATTAACTGGAAAAAGATTTTTTTACCTTTATTTTCACACCCGACGTGTTGGCGTAAGCAGCATGGCAGGGAAAAACTGAATCTAATTTTAACAGACTTTAATTAAAATCAATGAGGAAGTTGCATGATTTTTTTTAATCGATTCTTCTTGCGAAAATAAGCAACTACCCAAAATTTGAGGCCGATGGAGACATTTTTTGATTGTCAAAAAAATTAACAAAAATCCACTTTATAAAAGCGCGCGAAAACGCCAAGAGTTTGGATGTGACGTCATCTTATACTAAACATGGTTGTAAAGCAATGGAGTTGATGGTATTATTGTTGACGTCATCTTATAGTTTAAACAATAAACGTTTTCAGTCACGTGTTTTTTTCTCGACTTTTAAATTAAAATATTTAATTACCTGTACATTTTTTTGAAAAACTGACTAGATATTTCATTTTACCATACAAAAAACCATACGGAACACTTGTTTGTTTTTGAAAATCTGACACATGCAACTTCCTTATTACCAGTACTTAAAGTACAGCAGCCTAAATAAAAAGATTAAACATACAATTCCATTAAATGTAAAATAAAAAAATATGGTGAATCGTTTTTTATTTAAAATTTAAAACTTTTTTTTAAAGAATGATCTAATTATGATGCAAAATTTAAAAGCGTCAAATTTACTACCTTCATTTTAAATTACTGTACTTTTTGGAAATGAATGAATTAAATTTCTATCCTCCAACTTATTTTTATTCGTAACTAGCACTGCCGCGCTAGACCCGGGCTTCGCCCCGGTTTCAGTTTTTTAATAAATATCATCTGGTGCGTTACAGATGGGCTTCGCCAGTCCAAATGTGGAAATAGTTAAATAAAGGAGCCACTTTTATGTTTATGCTACAACAATGGATTTTAAACTGCAACAATCGAGAATATGCCTACAACAATTAATGGTACATCTTCTCTTGTTATATTTACAACAATGTGGTTTTACCCTGAATTTAGGCATGAAATATGGGTTTTAAGCATAAAATTGACCAAAAAAGTTGTTGGAACGTTTCGATTTTAAATTATTTTTATTCAGAAACCTTCCCTGGAGCGAGTAGATCAACGTAGTATAGTTTAATAGTTAATGTAGGTTCTAAAAATTTAAAACTATAAAGGACATACATACAGACAGACAGACATTGATTTTTATATATATAGACTAGCGCTAAAGCGCTAGACCCGGCTTTGCCCGGATGCAGTAGCGCTCACGCGCTAGACCCGGGCTTTGCCCGGGTTTTATTTTTTTTATAAATACCATCTGGTGCGTTACAGATGGGCTTCGCCAGTCCATTTTTAAAGAAGATTATTCTGGTGTGTTACAGATGGGCTTCGCCAGTCCATTTAAAATAATTCTTCTGGTGTGTTAGAGATGGGCTTCGCCAGTCCAAATGTGGAAATAGTTAAATAAAGGAGCCACTTTTATGTTTATGTCACAACAATGGATTTTAAACTGCAACAATCGATAATATGCCTACAACAATGAAAGTTACATCTTCTTTACAACAATGTGGTTTTGCCCTGAAGTTAGGCACGAAATTTGGGTTTTTGAGCATAAAATTGACTAAAAAAGTTATTAGGATGCATCGATTTTAAATTATTATTCTTCAGAAACCTTCCTTGGAGCGAGTAGATCAACGTGGTATAGTTTAATAGTTAATGTAGGTTCGAAAAGTTTAAAACTATAAAGGACATACATACAGACATTGATTTTTATATATATAGACTAGCGCTGACGCGCTAGACCCGGGCTTCGCCCGGGTTTCAGTTTTTTAATAAATATCACCTGGTGAGTTACAGATGGGCTTCGCCAGTCCATTTTTAAAAAATATTATTTGGTGTGTTACAGATGGGCTTCGCCAGTCCAAATGGGAAAATAGTTAAATAAATGATAAATTTTTATGTTTATGCTACAACAATGGATTTTAAACAACAACAATCGATACCTACAACAATTGATACCTACAACAATTAATATTACATCTTCTCTTGTTATATTTACAACAATGTGGTTCTACCCTGAAGTTGGGCACGAAATATGAGTTTTTGAGCATAAAATTGACCAAAAAAGTTATTAGGATGCATCGATTTTAAATTATTATTCTTCAGAAACCTTCCTTGGAGCGAGTAGATCAACGTGGTATAGTTAAATAGTTAATGTAGCTTCGAAAAGTTTAAAACTATAAAGGACATACATACATACATACATACATACATACATACATACAGACAGACAGACAGACAGACAGACAGACATTGATTTTTATATATAGAGATATAGATATGTTGAAATGGTTGTACAAGGCAATAAGTAGACAAAAGTTAGGAAGGAAAGGAGTTTTCAAAAAATAAATAAATAAAAAATATTTTGATTATAGCTTTTTTCCCGTTAGATATAAGACTGAAATTTATAAATATATTTTTCAATTAACATCAAGTATATTTGACTATTGCTGACGGGAAATACAAACTGAATCCAAACTTCGCTTTCCCTTTTTTCTTCTGTGATAAAACCAAACCTCAACACAGCAAGTCACAGTGGACAGGGCTAATCCGAACACCAGTAACAAGAAAGGACAAGCCATATCAACCACAGTCAAACTCCTCACTTCCCCTGCTTCTACACTTTCTATAGCCTCTGGTTCGAACTGTCCCAAAAACAGCTGGTGCTTCAGGTACTTGTGGTAAAATCCTCCCGCAGTAACAATATGGATGAATCTATTCAGCTTCTCCTTACAGCAAAAGTCTTTCCTGTAGAAGATAGACCTTGTCAAAGCAGACAGTGACTCTTTTGGCATGAAAACCTTATTCTGAAGGAAGCGGGTGAAAAAGTAGGTGGGAGCCACCACGGCAGTCTTCCCCCTGCTCAGGGCTTTTCCAACAAGGTTCCTCAGAGGTATGACCTTCCAACGATTCTTCTCTATCAGATGACCCATGCACTGAACGGTAGGATCAGTGCTTTTCAGGAATATCTCGGTATGGAAATCACCTTCGAAAGTCAGACATTTGTATCTCCCGGCGCAGACTTCCGAAGACAACTCGTACAGGTCCCTGACCCCCTTTTCCTCCTGGGGCACGGACATCACGGCTAGGAGGACAGCGGTGTACCCGAACGACACGAACATGGCACTCATAAGCCAGGCCAGCACCAGGATCCGGTCCCTGAATGTCTCTACTTCCATCCCCAACTGCTGGTGGACCAAATGCCCCAGAAGCATCAGTGTCAACTTCTCCCAAGAGCGGCGCTGGGTGAGCAACAGACGAAACACCACGGTGAGTCCAACCAGCAAAACGACGATTCCGATCCACAGCTGCCACGAAAATGGCCACAGGACGGCGGTGTATTTGGGTTGCAGTCCCGGCAGCTGGGTGGCGAAAGTCAGCGTCTCGATGTCGTAAGGGTAGCTGTAGTCCAGTTCCAATGCCCTTGTTTCCGTGATGGCTATCTTCCCAATGGCCAAGTCGGCTTCTTTCCGATGTACCATTCCCAGTGCACCGCTCCACGTTCTGTCGAGGGGAGTGACCACTCTGTACTGGACGCGAAGAGCCTGGGACAAGAGGTCCCATATTCCGGCATCGGTTCCGCCTTCGACTTCGACCGTCCCGTTGGCGGTTGTTCTAATGTCGAAGATGGACTTCAGAGGTACAGCGGCGACTGTGAGAACCTTGGGGAGTCTTTCCATACGGATATAATTTAGATGATGATCAATAGATGTTTTGGTATTTTTACCATTGACACAAAAGCTTAGGTTGCTGATGGGTGGAGTACTTGTTAGTAAATGGGGCAGAGGCATGTAGATGGTATAAATGTCATCCTTTCCACTTTCGGAAAAGTTAGGAAAAATTAGTTGATTTCAGTTCGAAAATTTTCCTCGTCCTAGTAGTTCTTTCAATAACTTTAGAGCTTTTTCTTCTACATCAACCAGATTCCAGTAGTACTAGCTCCAAATATCGCAATTTAGGTTAAACATTCCTTGGGTTATAAAGACATTTCAAAAGGCTCTTAATAAGGTGGTATATTTTAAGCTTCGAGAAAGTTAAATATAGAGTGGTACTTGGCGATGATTCTCCGATCTATTTTGCTATCATATGACAGACCTCTGACATTATATAGGCAGATTGAGTTTCTTTCCCATGTTCTTACTTTTAAACAGTCTTTCCATTTCATTTCCAGGAAAACAACTCTGCTGTGTTGACGAAATTTGGTGCAAACATACCCCCTCCCTTTGCACTGCTAACACAAATAACAATTCGCGTAATATTTCGGACCAAATCGCGTTTCAAAATACCCTCCAAGACATTAAGTTAAGCAACCATTAGCTAAAAAAGTATCTGAGTGTGACACGTGTTACGGCTTGCTTTGAGATTAAGATAACATTTACCCCTCACCAACAATACTGTTTTTTTTTCCACGTTGTTAAACAAAAACCCCCGCAATACACAGGAACATTATGGGGCAATAAATGTCTGTTTCTGAGTTTAAAAGTGATCTTAGTCAAGAACATTGATCCGAATTTATTTTTAAGCTATTTTCCATCATGGATGCATGATCTTCAAAATACGCTTGAAAAGTTTATTAATTTTTCTCTGCATCAAAAAGTTAACCGAGAATTCCTTTCTTAAGAGTAATTTATAAGATTTCGAAACAATTCCGTCTGTCCCCATTCTTTATCTTTCTGACTTACTCCACTCTGTAAAAGAATAAAAAGCAAAATTTAGTATATGTGCTCACGCATTATTACCAAAACTAAGATACATATTAATTGTGTGCATTTCTCCTTTTCAACAGCGACCAAATATTGAATTTGCAATAGTGTGAGCTAGTCCCCTGTTTAATGTTCCCATTTATGAAATCTGTTTTTCAGGATACTCAAGAAATACCGAAACTGATATTTTGTAATCAGACTGTTGTATGCGAAAGGAAAAAGATCATCGACAGAGAACTAGAATATCGTTAATTAAATGGATACTTACCTAATGGCTTTTTGCAACACGAGCGTGACAATATATATCCAGTTCTCTTTTGGCATTGATTTACCCATGCTCTCATTCTATATTTTATCATTTCTGATAGAATTTGCTTTAGTTCTAAAAATACATTAAGCCTTTATTTACCGCATTATGATTAGCTGCAATTTTTTTCGTGCAAATACTTTTTTTGAGTCACTAAATTGAAAATTAAGGTATTTACAAAAATAAAATAATCATCTTTGGAAAATTGAATCTGCTAGAGCCAATTACTTAAATTGATACTTTTGGGTAATGCCAGTTCACGGAGTGCTAAAATATTCTCGTAATACAAGAAAACATAGCTTTTTTATCGCAGTACTAAGTCTTAAAAAATAATACACTTAAAACTTTTGACTTTAACTCCTTTTTTGCGGGAACAAAAATGACAATCATGTGAATCCGATCGAAATGGCAGCTAAACTTACAACTTCAGGTCAATCTATTCGCATTTCCCGCTAAAATACTCATCATAGAACCTTTGCTGCTTTTTAATCCTGGAAGAGGATAACTGAAAGAGTGTTCCTGCAAATTATCGTTAATATATTCGCAAGGATGGTTTTTCTATGTAATTTTAAAGTTGGCGGTACTTGTAAGTACCGTCGGTAGATAAAGGGTTAAGGACTTCGACTTAAACAAAGATGTCGAACATTGATTTAAATAGGTGATAATACTGTTTTTCATATCCCTACGTATTTTTAAGGTTAGCTACGTGAGTTCTGTACATAAACCCAAAAAACATATAAAACGGTCGAAAAAAATCGTCTGCACAAGTTTTTTTTGGAGCAAATGCCAGTCAAAAAAGCCGCGGGGGAAAATTACCCATACCTTGGGAAATTTTTTCGAATTTGGACCTTTTAAAACAGGGTGAAACTTATTTTCAGCCATGATTAGACAAATTCAAAACCAAATTTTCTATGCTTCAAACATTGCTGTAGTTGGATATTTTTTCTGGGAGGGGACTAACCGTATTATTATTATTATTATTATTATTATTATTATTATTATTATTATTATTATTATTATTATTATTATTATTATTATTATTATTATTATTATTATTATTATTATTATTATTATTATTATTATTATTATTATTATTATTATTATTATTATTATTATTATTATTATTATTATTATTATTATTATTATTATTATTATTATTATTATTATTATTATTATTATTATTATTATTATTATTATTATTATTATTTTGCTAAAAACAAAATTTTTTGTTAAGATTATACTCCCAAATCTCTGCACTGGTTTCAATCTATTATAACTGAATCGTGTTCTAAATGATGGGGGTCTGTAACCCTCTTACTTATATACACTTCTTATGTTATGTGCCATTGGTGAATTGACGCCATCCTTATTGATTAAAGGTTGGAGAAACACATTCAGCAAATTTAAGGACTCCCTCAAAAGTCAAAAATAATTTTTTCTAAAAAAAAGGGTCCCAATTATTGGGGGGGACACGTCCCCCCTGTCCCCCCGGGTGCTCAAATCCACCCCCTCTTTCCTTCCTCCTTCTTTCTCCAGAGTTCGTAACTCCCCTTTTAAGACGAAATGACAACTTGGAGGCCCCAGCAACAGTCTAGCATCTCTATTGGGAACAAAAGCAAGAGAGACCCATCGCATCAAAGGGGCTGGATAAGGATTGTGATCACGAGGCCCCAGAGATATCCCCCCGATGCCATTAAATGGAACATAAAAGGTTCTTCCATTTCCGAATGGGTTCCGCCCACACTCTGTTCTGTCCCGCCCTATCCAGATCAGTTCAACCCCTTAGGGGACCGAAGAAAATTAAACGGAAGCTTTCGTTTGAAGAAACAACCTGACACACACTCTCTCTGAAGCACTCGCTTTTAACGAATTTGGTACTCCGGTATGGAATATGATAATTATAAGGCAGAATATAATACTTATAATAATTGATTGGGTAGAATTCGTACTTTTCGGTAGGTATGTACACTCACGACAGTTTCAAAACTGAGTAAAAATTACTCAAATCTGAGTGTATCACATACTCAAACTGGCTCCGAGTCAAATTTACTCAAATTTAAAAACATGCATGTACTCATTTCTGAAAATGTGCAGATACTCAAAAAGGAAACATCAAGTGCTTATTTTTGAGTTAGTGCCCGACATTCTAATAAATCGAAGTGCGACGAGTGTCACGAGATGATTATTTTTAGAAGTAATTTGGGTGTGAAATTGAAAAGTCGTGTTTCGCACAAACACACCAAAAGTTTTTGTATTTCATAAGTTAAGTAAGTATAATTTGAGTGGTGACTATTGAATTGTTTGAAATTTAGTATATCTGGTGTTTCAATATTGAAAGCATTGGGTCTTCAAATTTGAAACAAAATGTTTCATTCCAAGATGAAAACATCGATTTACTCAATTTCGAAATTGTGATTTCTTTCAGTGTAAGAATATTTATGAAATTAAGGTTCAATCACTCGAACTATGAAAATGTAATCGATTCATAAAAGTTCTTAAAACATGAACATTCCATACCTACATCATCATTTTATTTTAAGTAAGTTTCTGCCCTCATGATAGTCAAGCAATATTAATTATTAGACATCCTCCAAAAGAAAATTTTTTTCGTGGTTTTTCTCACTGTTGTTGAGTGGAACCAGAAATAATTAATAAATAAAAAATATGAAGTTTTATGTACGAAAAATATCCCCTCAAAAATTGAAATAAGGTAAATGTGGGTGGACACTTTAAGGAAAATTTTTGCTTAAATTCCCAATAAATACCAACCTATTTGCTTGTAAACCGTTATAATCATATTTTTAGATTAATTGGATCTTCTGCTTTCGATTTTACCATTAAAAATTTTAATTAAATTGGGTAAAGTATTTTTAATTAATTTTTAAAAAGTACTCCAAATTGCATCTATAGTGGCCACATAGATGTAGCTGTTGTATCTATGGTGGACACCTCTTGCATCTATAGTGGACACCTCTCTTTTTCTGCATATATGAGGGGTTTACGCATGAAATTGATGGGGTTTTTTGGTATAATCGTTTATTTCTAATTAAATCTTCCTTCCCAACGAAATGTATTTTTTATCAAATCAAATTAGCTTTATTTAAAAAAATACTTCATAGTTTCTGGCCCGAAGCCTACGCTGTAGCTGATTTGAGAGGAGTTAAGCATGTAGTTCAATGTTTTGGAAACCTTGGTTCCCGAAGCCAGAATTAAACCAAATTCATACAACACTTATTTTAAAGCACAATCAACTGTTTATGAAGAAAAACTGATCCAAATTCAATGTTATTAAAGTTTCTATTAGAAGCCATTGCAGTGGTCACTATTGGAAAATCTAAGATTTTGTGTTGGTATAGTGGCCACCCCCATAAATCCTTGTAAAGTCAAAATTTTCAAATAAATTTTATTTATTATCATTTTATACACTCTTCTTTATCTAAATATAAATTTAAAAGTCAATCAAACGGTAACGAATACAAAAATATCAGTTCCGATATACCCGTTTCCTTACGCGATTCAATAAGCAAAATCAAAGTCACTCGGCCGATGTTGTTATTTTCAAATATTTAAATATCCTTCCCATGCGGATCTGTGGTATAGGTTGTGATAATTTACCAGCTTACCTGATTGTACAATCTACTATGCCTATGAGTTTTGACGCTGTTTGATGCCTCTAACTCGTTTTATTTAAAATTAATCAGCTATGTGGCCACTATTGGTACAGTGTCCACTATACCCACATTTACCTTAGTAGAAGGAAATTTTCAAATGAAGTTTTTAAGAAATTAGGCATTTCCAAATAAATAGTAATGTTAGAGATTTAGCATTCAAGTAAGAGTTTTCGGAACAATTTCATGTCTGTGGGCGGGTTAAAAAAATTTGTTCTAAATATCCGAAATTTCTCTTTCCTTTTACATTCATTGGCTAGTTTTACTTAAATTTAATCTAGACATCTAAATAAAATACCAAAAGTATGAAATTAATTTTAACAGTGCAATTAATCATCATCTTGTCTGGATTAAAAATTTTTCAAATATTTTTTACCGAACTTATTATAATTTTCATAAATACTTGGTAAAATAAATTTTCGTCAGAAATCTTTCCCCCAAATGTATATAAATTAGTTTTTGGAAAGTTTTTTGAGCGTGACATCGACACTTAAACTACAGAGTAGTTTTACTAAAAAACGAATGTACACAATTCTAAGATTGGATTTATCACGTTTAAGGGAGATAAAAGGAATGCTTTTATGCTACGAAGTTTTTCTTAACGATAAAATAAATGTATGGAGAATTAGATTTCTTGGAAATAGTGCAATTTTAGCTGTGCGTTATGTATTTGACTTTCAACAAAAGAAAAAACATATCAGCACATTTCTTTCCAATACAAATTTGATTTGAGGTCTTACACAAGTTTTTAAATCAACTGCAATGGGTTTAACTTTTAGATTTCTCTCTTGGGTGTGAAAATAATGTATTTGTTTTCATTTTGAAATGGTAGTACTGCACGCAAATTTCAGACAGCTTAGCCAAGGTGAAACACCATTGCTGATTTTTTAAAAACTGGAAAACATCTAATAGTAGTATGTACGGAAAATGAAATGTTTGGACGACAGTCTAATAATGGCGTGGTTTGAAGATTTTATCCAAACTCTATGAATGTGATCTTACAATGAGGAAGTTGCATGATTTTTTTTATTTTTTTAATCGATTCTTCTTGCAAAAATAAGCAACTATCAAAAATTTGAGGCCGATCGAGAAATTTTTTGATTGCCAAAAATATTAACAAAAATCCCCTTTTTAAAAGCTCGCGAAAACGCCAAGAGTTTGGATGTGACGTCATCTTACAATAGGCATTGTTAAAAAGCAATGGGGTTGATGGTATTATTGTTGACATCATCCTACAGTTTAAACAATAAACGTTTTCAGTCACGTGTTTTTTTTCTCGACTTTTAAATTAAAATATTTAATTACCTGTAATTTTTTTTGAAAAATTGACTAGATATTTCATTTTACCATACAAAAAACCATACGAAACACTTGTTTGTTTTTGAAAATCTGACACATGCAACTTCCTTATTACTGTCATTTGTTTTAATCAGCTAATGAGTTATAAGCTTAATCCTGTTGGTTTTTATTGAGGGATTTATAAAATATCGATTATATAAATAAACCGATACCACTACCTTTAAATTCAATGTAATAATAGCTCGAATTAAAATATATCTTAGGGCATATTCGTTATTTTGTGCCAGAATGTAATGCAACTCTTTTTCAAAGAAATATTTCATTCTTGAACCAAACACCAGGAACAAAATAATGGTTAGCTTTGGATTTATGAAGTTAAGTTTACCAAATTGTTATAAAAGAAACAGGCGTTTAATGTAGCGAAAAAATCTTGTGCAAATGTTGACAACTCAATTGAAAAAACAACGTTTATTTTACACAATTTAAAAATTTTTAAACTGTAGACAATTGTTTCGGGGATCAATGGATCCCCTTCTTCAGTACAAAAAGACGAATATAAACATCAAATCAATAATTTAAGCATAACATGAAGGCAAAAAGTTACAGTTTAAGTGAAAATACAATAGAGGGAAAACACAGTTTGAGTTAAAAATACAAAAGCATGGTTAAATTACAGAATCAAATACAAAGGTAACCAGATGGGTGAGAAATAAGAAATGCTATTCAAATCATCAACAAGGAAATCAGAAAATTTATTTATATAAAACGATTCAAAAAATCAAGGTCATTAAGTATATTACAATTTTTAATAATGGTAGCAGATGAAAATTCAAAGTTATGATTGAGGTTCCAAACATGTTTAGCTACATACAAATCATCCATAGCTACACATGTTCACACAAATCAGTCTCAATACCAAAAATATTTTAACATAGCTTTACTTGAAAAAGTGGCCATAGAAAGGTTTAAATTAGGAAGATGAAACGGTACTTTAGGATTGAACATGTGAAGAAATATCTTTGCATATACGGGGTGGTTCAGAAATAATCATCAATAATTGGGGGGGGGATGTAGAGGGGCCCTAGACAAGCATATTTCGAATAGGGGTGCAGCCTTACCGTGAAAGAGCTAGGACCTTAATGTAGTGCGAGCGGGTTTCAAAAGGCAGTTTTTAGAAGGCCCGTGTGACGAAACAAAACATAATAAAATGAAAAAACATTATTGCATGAGGTACAAGAGTATCCGTACTACTTAAATCCTCAATGTGATAGAAATTGGACCACTTTCTAAACCGTGGGGTGAGTTTTAAAACGTGCAATATTAATCTCTTATTCAAACAATGGAGTTCCCTTAATGGTATTTAGAAAAATGATGATCGGAGAAGGAATTTTCAATGATCAAACAGTTTCAATGATCAATGTTACGATCATTGAAAATTCCTTTCCCGATCATCATTTTTCTAAATACCATTAAGGGAACTCCATTCTTTGACTAAAATATTAATATTGCACTTTTGAAAATCACTCCACGGTTCAGAAAATGGTTCAAATTTTATCGAATTCATGGTGTAAGTAGTAGGGATACTTTCTTACCTCATGCAATAGATTTTTTCATTTTATTATGTTTTGTTTCGTCACACGGGCTTTCTAAAAACTTTTGAAACGCGCTCGCACTACATTAGGTCCTAGATTAGTGGTTCCCAAACTGGGGGCGATCACCCCCAGGTGGGCAAACTTGACTAATCGGTAATGCGTTTGACCAATCGGTAATGTATTGCACAAAATAGCCTTCACTAATGTCGAAAGTTAATAAAACAGTTTTCTTACTTCAGTAATTTCAGCTTATATAATCTCCAAGTATCCATTAACCCCGTTTTACGTTATTAGGGTTATATTTATTTGGCTTTAAAATATACAGGGATTATGTGTAATCACAAATATTACTGCTAACTATATTTTCTGGGGGAATTAATTCATTCTAAATTTTTGTTTCACGGTTTTAAAAACTCCTACTTCAAAGCTCGTGGACAAGGATATAGAAGAGGGAAGGGTATCGATCACTTTCAAAACTGCATCTATGTTTCGGAAAGTATATACACCACCCCTTTCAGAATCGCGTTTCTCGGACAATGTTAGGTTATCAATACCAATTGCATAGTACGCGTGGACACAGATGTCAAAGTTTTGAATACATCCCGTGGATATGATCCCTGCACATCTCTACTCTAGAATTACCAAGGAGTAGCTCGTATTTTTATGATACGGAATATCTGACATTTTTATAGGAATTGTCGAAAGACTTGAGATGGGTCGAAATGGACCACTCAGCTGGTAAACATATCTTCGAAACGTTTTCGCTCAAATGTATCATACCAGGGGGTTTTGCTCCTTTTTCGTTTGTTTGCTCAAAGTTTTCGGATCACAATTTGCGCTATTCTATATTCACTATTTTTAAATTAACTTTAATACAAAATTAAAATTGCATAGGTTTAAATATCTAAACCACTGTTTAACCTTATTTCTAACTATAAAATGAAGATGTTGACGAATTTAAACAAGAATCGTCAATAATGCTTTTTTTAAATCTTGAAAGATTGTTAAGGTGCATTGTAATTACAAATCAGTATTCAGTTTCAATTAGTAAAATTTTATTGGAAAATTTAACGTTTAACTTTTATTATCTAACTTTATGTAGGATATAGAAATGAAGAAAAGCAGATAAATTTAAAAGATAAAAATTTTTAATATGAATATCAATATAAATATTAGACACCTAAAACATAATGCTTTTTAAAAAGCAGTTTAATGCAAAAGTAAATACTGCAAAACATGTATACAACTTAAAAGTAGTATCTAGAATGTTGCTGTATATATTCGGTTGAAGTTTTATTTTTCACTTGCAGTTACAACTCATATATTAGAGTAGACTTTGAAAAGTAAATTTAATATTTAATTAAATGAAAAAAATATAAATAACCTCTATTACACACAAATGTTAATAGAAAATGCCTTTGTTCTTTAATAGAGAATGCTGTAGTTCTTAACATCACAATCTACCCAGGTCTAACTTCAAGCAAAAGTACCTTTGTTGATTATTATGAAGTAACTAACGTATCATTTGACAAAGGAAGAAATTTTGAACACGCAAGGCTTCTACTTCCTATTTTTATAGACTCGACCAAGTGTTTACCAACAAATACCATTGAGTATTAAATATAACTCGAGTTTTCAACGCATAAATACTATATGGTGTTATATTTTAACGGTAAATAAAATACTTGTTCGCTCCAAGTTTGATATGCAAAGTTATGTTAATATACAGGGTGATTCAGAAGTAATCATCAATTATTGGGGAGGGAGAGAGAGGTAGAGGCGCCCTAGATAAGCATATTTCGAATAGGGATAGTGGGGCGCAGACTTACCGTTAAAGATCTAGGACAGTGGTTCCCAACCTTTTGTGGCCCATCGCCCCTTTCTAGGGGTTGACTAACACCTAATCGTCCCCCTTTTCAAAAGTTTTGGAAATTTGACCCTAAGAAACAGGGTGTTAACTTGTTTTGGTACTTTAAGTCTGAATACAGTCTGTCAGCACAGTACAATTTTATTTTCCCCCTTTGAATACTCATCGCCCCCCACTTATTTATCACCCCCTTGATAACACCTGGGGGCCATATTTTAGTGCTGTTTACGAATATCACGCCAACTTTTCAATAAAATTTAAATTAACTCTGGAAAAATTGAAGCATAAAAAGAGCAACTTATTGAGAAAAATGCTTCAATTTTTCCACACTTATACTAAATTTTATTGAAAAGTTGGCGTGATATTCGTAAATAGCACTAAAATATAGCCTAGAGCAGGGATGGCGAACCTTTATCGATTAGTGTGCCATTTATAATACGGTTTAGGATTTTCAGGTGACAAGTGTGCCATTTGTTATTTTATTAATTAATTATCCTTAAACCCTTGGAAAATGAAATCCGCCTTTCAGGTTTGATATTTTATAACGCGAGTTTCCAACTTACCCACAAGTACTCAAGGGCCCCAATCGATTGGTTTGATTATTGTTTTATGGAGCATGAATCAATTTTGATCATAATGCGCCAAGAGAGACTTTATAGTATACACATGAAAGGGCCCCAATCGAATGCACAACTCTAGTGTTGGGCCGTTAAGTCACTGGTGTCTGGTGTATATAGAAATTTATTTCGGGAGTGGCCAACAATTATTCCTCAGTCCCTCCCATGCATCTTTAAAAGGTTTAATGCAGCTTTTTAATACATTTTTGGTAGAATTCGCATTTTCTAGAATTTAATCAAAGAAAAGTTGTCAATAATGAATTTCCAAGTAAAGGGGGTCTGGGGGTCCTTCCTCGACAATTTATGGAAATTTTACCCTAAAAACAGGGTTTTGAACTAGTTTTTGGCGCATCTAGTCCGAACTTCAAACATACATTTTAGGTAGAATTTTAATTTTCATGAGTATTATAAAAAAGTTGCGAATAATAAAGTTTCAAGTAGAACAGGGGGTTTGGGGAAAACTCAAAAAATTAGATAATTTTGAAAATTTCACCCCAAAAAACTGTGTTTTAGCTTGTTTTGGGGTGAACAAGCTAAAACCTGGTCCGAAGGGGGGGCAGGGCCCGTTCGCCCCCCCCTTATACGCCCCTGCTTATAGTAATCAGGCTCCTTTTGCATCTATGATTTTGTTTTCTAATGGCCGTAATTATAAGGGTGGTTGTGATTTGCTTACCTTTGCTGACAAAAGGTGGAGGGGGGCCAAAATACGTAGTATTTGAACGGCCCAACTGCACCCCCGAAAATTTTTTTAATTTCAGCAAGCTAAAAGGTGTTCTGAAGCTGGTTTTGGGGAGTTTTCAGGTAGTAGGAAATCTGTGGTCTAGAACTAAAGTTTTTTTTGTGTCATTTTTACTTTTTAGTGAATGTTGCGTGCCACCGAAATACCTGTCGCGTGCCGCCCAGTGGCACGCGTGCCATAGGTTCGCCCCCACTGGCCTAGAGACATGTATCACATGCATATATAGTACTACAAAATTTAAAATTTTTTAAAAAATTAAATATTTTAAATTAATTTAAAATTTAAATTTTTTGAAAGATATTTTGTCTTTTTTTCAATGTAATTATTTTTAAAATGATTTATTACCAAATATTGTCTATATATTTCCTTATTACTTGATTGAAAGATTTTAAACCTATATTTTCAACGTTAATTTTTATAAATTAATTAATTAACAAATGATTTAATCACCAATTGTGGTTTTTTAGGTTATAGAGGTATGTACCTACAACATCCATGGAAAAATGACCTTGGTAAATGCCTCAAACGTTTTTAAAAAGGTCGATTTTTAAGGCCAAAAAAATTGAAAATTTTAAAACAATTAAACTTTTTATTGTCCGATTTTCTTCCAGTTTTAGTATGTTATTATTCAAGTCATTTCTAATTGAAAACCGTTTAAATTATTTCTTTTGCAATTATTTTGTGGTTTTGAGCGATGTTTCAATTTTTTCGACTTTCCAAATTTTGAATTAATTTTTAAAAATTGAAATTTTAAATTTTTCAAAATTTAAATGGTATATTCGTATTCAGCATTGAAAAATAGTCTATAAACATGTATCATAAGTATCTATTTTTATAATTTGATTTTTTGAAATTTTTATTCGGCCTTTTTTTTTGAAATTTAAAAAAATTAAATTTCCGCCCGTCCGGATTTTGGCCGATTTTTTGTATGTTATTATTGAGGTCATTCCTAAGTGAAAACCGTTGAGAAACCTTTTATTGCAATTTGTTTGAGGTTCGGCCCTTTTTTCGCTATTTTCAGTGGACTATTAAGTGTTTTCTTAACACATTGAAATAAAGTGTCAAGAATAGAGTGACGAAGAAACAAAATTGGTATGTTTTTATTACTATGGAAAGAAAAAAAATAGATGAAAGCTTTTTCTTCAGCCCCTTTAACTCCCAAAAATAGGTGCCTGTCGTGAAATTAAGGAAAACGCATGACATTTTCTTTTTATCTTGAAGATCATATCTTAGACGCTCTGTAATTATCATCCATTATTTACGAAGAAGAGTTATGTCAGGGAAACTGTCCTTATCTTACAATAAGGCTGCCCCAAACCCACTTTTATCTTAAAAATTTTTTTATTGATCATCGGAAACTGATAGTTCACGTTATTGGCTCCGAAACTCTTTTTAGCTGCTCTGAAGGGAATTATTCTAAAATTTAGGAAATTTATCGGTTTTGGATTTTGTATTGTTTGGGAATTGTGGATGTTTTTGTTGATCATTTTTTCAGTATAGTCGTGCATATTTTTTTGCGTTTCAGTTGATAAAAAGATATCTCGATTTTTTTCTTGTTATGTTTTAAAAACAGGTAGCGACCCTTTCAGTTAAAACAATTCGCTGATTACCATTACACAAATAAAATAATTACGGGTTTTCAAAAGAGGAATTGGTACTTTTGCATTATACCGGCGCAAATCTCACCAGGCAGACTATTTGGCGACAGCCCACAGTCGCTGGAAGAAATCACACGAAGCAACATTCGTTGGCGTTGTATCATTATTGGCGACTTTATCGCCTGCGCCAGTATAATGGAAAAGTACCGAGAAGGATCTCAAAAGTGCATCCTCTTCCCTTGTACATAAAGAATTCTTATGGAGAAAAATTCCTCAAAAATGTATGTGTAAGGGCATAAAGGGCATGTTAAGGGCATTCCTCATAAGTATGTTAAGGGCTTAAAAAATTTATTCATAATGGGTTACATCAAACAATGATCTTACTAGACATCAGATAAAGATAAACATCTTTCACAAGTTCTAAAACATTTTGATTCTGATAATAATAATAATAATAATAATAATAATAATAATAATAATAATAATAATAATAATAATAATAATAATAATAATAATAATAATAATAATAATAATAATAATAATAATAATAATAATAATAATAATAATAATAATAATAATAATAATAATAATAATAATAATAATAATAATAATAATAATAATAATAATAATAATAATAATAATAATAATAATAATAATAATAATAATAATAATAATAATAATAATAATAATAATAATAATAATAATAATAATAATAATAATAATAATAATAATAATAATAATAATAATAATAATAATAATAATAATAATAATAATAATAATAATAATAATAATAATAATAATAATAATAATAATAATAATAATAATAATAATAATAATAATAATAATAATAATAATAATAATAATAATAATAATAATAATAATAATAATAATAATAATAATAATAATAATAATAATAATAATAATAATAATAATAATAATAATAATAATAATAATAATAATAATAATAATAATAATAATAATAATAAATAAAAATAATTTAACACAAACAACACAAAAATAAAAATTCGACACTTAATGAAAGAAAATATTTTGTGATGATTTTTTTAAATCTGGAAGTTTTAATTATTTTTAAAGGAAGTAAAGGAAAAACGGAGGGAGACATTTTGTTAAAGATTGAGCAGATGTGCCACCATCTGTCTAGTATGCGAAACATATTTTTCTAAAACTTATATCGTTAATAAAATTGCTTTAAACGAAATAAAAACGTACGTAAACAAAAAAAATTATAAACTGCATTCACAGGAACATTTGGTACAATTAGCGTATTAATTTCAAGAGGAGAAAATGGTTACGGATATTTTTAGGTAGGGAATGATCGAAGATATTCTAAAAAAGCAATTTTAAAAATATAAAATTACATTCATCTGAGTTAAATTATTTTTAAGAGCTCATTTAAATACGATCAAAATGCTGCAATCTAAACCGATCAGAAAATTATCATTTAAAACTAGTTATAGTTCTCCAAACCGGAAAGTATTAACGTAGTTCTCTGTCAATCTGGACACATTTTCACTCCGTTTTCTCCTAAAAATGTCGTTGTATATTACTTCCCGAGATTAACATAGTCAGAGAAGACTTACTGTGATTTACGTTTCAAGTTAAATATGATCGTTGAAACCATACTTTTCTTCAAAGGAGTTTCCGGAGTATTCAAAAACACTCAAATAAAGATTAATAAATTAAAGCTCCTTGAGCTAAGAGTGACTTATGATTTTAAAACATAGTTCCATTTAGGAATGAGTGCGAAAAACCTGATTTAAAATCTAATTATGAGTTTCACCTTGTAGGATTTTTTAAAAAGATGTATTTAATATAAGATGTTCATTTGTTTATTAATTTTTAAGTTAATATGGTAACTTAATTTAGCAATTTACTGTAGTAAATTTCAAATTATTATGGAAGTACGTATGCTTATTTACTTTTACATTTGACAGCTCATAGACATGTCGCAAGAAAAATCAATTAAGATATAATCCTCGTTTTTATATCGAATAAAGTGATATTTGTATCTATCGGGAATATTATTATTATTTCATTTAAAAATGAATATCCATCCTAGAAGCCACAAAACTTATAGAAACAACGTTTATATTAGTGGCTTCAACGAGCCTTTGAATCACGCGAACTAGAAATTCCAATCCTAGGACCATATTGAAATAAAAGCACTTAAATTCATTATTGTTTTTTTTAAATATATCTGCATGCATCAATATATTTAGATTGATTCCCTCTGCTGCATACAATTCAAACCTGTTATTTCCACCTACACAAAGTAAATTTAATTGGTCACACTCTTGAAACATTTTACAAACCTCGAGAAGACCCAAAACCGTCGCCTAGCAACCCAAAGAAACCGACACAAGAGCCCCCGCCCACCAATCTCCCCTCACTTAACCCCCTCTCTGCCATTAAAATCAAAGCAATCTGTAAAATCATAATTAGATAGCGCGAATATCACTTCACCGTCGGCCAATACTATTGATTGCAAACTTTCTCCCTTGCATTTCAATGGCTGTCGATATTGCCTTCCGAAGAGAGCGGTAATTTTCTCTCTCGAACTTTGTTGTTGAGGGTGGACGTCGTTCCTTTGGAAGTGTCAGAGGGGCCCTGTGCTGTAATCACCCGCTGTCAGCATCACACGGTCGGGGCGCGTGTGGGGGATGTGGGCACGCCCTATGCAAGGGGCCGTCTATGTGGGTGCGAAGGGTTTTGGGTGGAGGTTGGAGAGGGGAAAGTTCTTATATGAGGAGTGAGAGCCAGAGTGGACCAACCCACAAAAAATGAAAAAGCGGCGTTTTTTTTTTAAATTTTTCAGTAGAATGTAGAGACATCTATTGATTTAAGTTAGAAAACAATGCATTTTTTTAGTTCCCACAAGATGGCGTCACTTTTTCGTTTGATCGAGTAATTAAAATCACACAAAAATTTAACGCCAGAATGGATCAAGCCACTTGGTCCATTCTGATTCTGACTTTCAACAGGATCTTCTAATTATTGATCACGAGAAGATCAAAACTAAATATTAAATACTAACCTCAAAAAAAAGTTTAAATATTACTACAATTTTGTAAAGCGTTTTTCTCGAAATAACAGCAGCTGCTGAGGTTGGTCCACTCTGGCTCTCAGCTCCTCATATATTCAATGTTCTCCTAGTAGCACAATTCATACCAGATATGGCAAGTTTACGTAACTACAACAAGAAATAAGCGGAATTTTGCCATACGTGACGAAAATTGAGCATTTGTGGGGTCGGGAATTATGAGTCGAACAGCCCAGTCGGTAGCGTATAGTCCTGCCACCACGTGAAAAAAAAGTTGACAGAAAACAAAAATTTGAAAAGAAATTCAAATCTTTACTCATATTTGCCACAAAACGTTTTTTTCAGCGTTTATGAATTACAATCGCCTCCAAAATTGATTGCAATAACCTGTTTTCATAACAACCGCTACAGCATTGTACGAAGTCAAGAGTATTTCTCGTGGCGGTTGAACTATACTTTCCTTGACATATATGTTTCTTTTTGCGAAGCCCAGTGTGGAGTAGTGATATAGTACCCCTCTCTGCCACCCCACAGGCACGAATGAGGAAGTTGCATGATTTTTTTTATTTTTTTAATCGATTCTTCTTGCAAAAATAAGCAACTACTCAAAATTTGAGGCCGATCGAGAAATTTTTTGGTTGCCAAAAAAATTAACAAAAATCCACTTTTTAAAAGCGCGCGAAAACGCCAAGAGTTTGGGATCATCGTATGTTGACGTCATCATACGATAAACATTGTTGGAAAGCAATGGAGTTGATGGTATGATTGTTGACATCTTTAAACACTAAACGTTTTCAGTCACGTGTTTTTTTCTCGACTTTTAAATTAAAATATATTATTACCTGTAAATTTTTTTGAAAAATTGACTAGATATTTCATTTTACCATACAAAAAACCATACGGAACACTTGCTTGTTTTTGAAAATCGGTGACATGCAACTTCCTTATTCTGTTCCCGGGTTGGGCTTGGCCGACTCATCCCATCATTCCTCTGGTGTCGATAAAATGAGGACCAAGTTTACTTGAGGAAACAAGGTGATTTTCTTCAGCTGACTGTGATTTTCAATCATACTCTCCTGTAACAGCTCTGCTCATGGCCTGAATAAGTGAGGCTGGTTATACAAGAGTTTAAAAGTAAAACGACATGGGTACTTCCTTAAAATTCCACCTTGTTTTTTTCCCCTGTTTCTGTCATTGTTATAAGCGAATCCGATGCTTAATCGCACTTCAGCGAAACCTATGCAAGAATCACGTAGTTGGCAAATGTAAAGTCAAATTGAGCTATCAATGGAGAAATCACAGAGAAACAAAAGCTTTTGAGCTACCGAAGTAGGATTCGTTCAGCTGGTCAAGTCGGCAACAAAACCAAGAGGCAGGTAGAGAACAGAAAACAACAGCAACCACTAAAGAAACAGAAGCGCCAATTAGCTGTTGTTTTGGCTAGAGAGCCTGGTTGTCGCCTCTCTCTCTCTCGTATACAGGCTCTCTAGTTTTGGCTAGCAGCAATTTTGTGATATGCTAAAAAACAACTCTACTGTAACAACCTTCTCAAAAAACAAAAACAAATGGCTATTTTCATGCTTAATGAAACTTTTGTATGTTCGTATATAATTCTTTAAAACTTCTTTCGTAGCTTAATTAAAATATATTAGAATATAAAATGAAAAATGGATAAAAGTTTAAGTTAGTTAAAAAAAAGTTAGTTTACATAACATGTAAGCATTATTTACTAATTCCCTATTTTAATCTAAACATAAAAGTTTCATATGGAACATAATAAGTCTTCATTAGTAACCTAATATACTTTCTAAAAAAAGTTTGGTTTGATTAGTTTGTTGCTTTTTCATGATTAATCAGGAATTTTACATTCTTATTCCTTAGTGCTTTTTCACTTTCCTCCCACAGGGCCGAAATTCCCTTCATCTATTTCCATGGTTCAAAATCGTAGCTGAACTTAAAGTGGTGGTTGCCTACCTAAAAATGCCGTTTCGGACCAAAAATTCCAAAAAAAATTATTATCTTATTCAGGAAAAGATAAAAAAATTCGCGTTTTTCTCAGAATCACATTTTTGATATTTTCCTTCTCTGCAAAACTACATAACTCAAAATATTATAAGGGAATTTCTATAAAACTTGGGCACAATACTTGACATAATATGATTTAAAAGTCCTACTATTTTTTGGCTGTGGGTGTAATATTTTTTATTTTATGAATAGTATTACTTCAAATTTTACTGAACTTAGGTGTGTTTTTTTAATTTTTCAAATATGGTGCTTTAACTTTTGATATTAAAATAATTCATACATGAAAATAGTAGGCCTCCTAAAATATGTGTTTGCGAGGATAATAAAGTTTACAAAACAAAAATATCTTCATATAAATTTGAGTTATGATGTTTTGCTGAAAGGCTGTTTATTGTGATTTTTATGCATAAACTCTTTAATAATATGAAAATTTAAATTAATATTTAATTTTTTTGTATTATTCATATTTTTTAGATGCATTTAATTATATAAATCACAAATTAGGTCAACATTTTAATTATTAAAAAAAGCCTCCATAAGTAGGCAATCACCTTAAAAGGAATAACATGATATTAGTTTTTAAAAAATAGATATCTGTTTAAGTGGAAACTTGGATAATCGAGATTATACTAAACAAAACATCATGATCTAAAAAAAATACTTAAAAATAAAAGCTTCAGAATTACACAAACTTGTAAATTAAACAACCAACAACTTAATTCCTTTAATGACGGAAAAACAGGTAAATAATAACTCTTGCTTAACCCAACACCGGTTCATAAAAACCTCACATCCATTCTTCCCTCTATTGATACGAAAATGATCGCCCTCAGGTAAGACCAGCCACTAACAATGGTCAGTACTCATTAATCAGTGCGCCTTCAATTTTCCGGAGCTCGTGTCAATGGTCACAATATGGCGATCGATCACCACTATTTCCCTTTTGTCCAGTTTTTTTCCCTCTTGTCCATCCTTGATGGAAGAGTGGACGGCGCGTGGGAAGAGCTGCAGACCACTACTGTGTGTATTCGCTGGCCACTGTGATGCTGAATGGAGGGTATGATACATACGGTAGATATGATATTGATGGATAAAAGGCAGGGATTGTTTTATTTTTATTCCAATAGGGCAATCGTGTGGGTACGGTGAAGGCGAAGAGTGTAGCTGTAAAAGACTCTCAAAGTTACTTTCTTAAAATCAAGGGGATGAGCCCCCCCCCACCTAAAATTCAGAATAGAAGTACCAAAGCGAGTTTAAACCTTTTTTTAGAGTCAGATTTCCAAAACTTTTCTGGGGGAAGGAATCCCAGTTTGGTTCTTCGAAATCTAAATACCGGACACAATATTTTTTGTATTAAAATCTTAAAAATGTGAATTCTACGTAAAGTTGTATTAAAAAAGTACATTAAACCTATATAATATTAATAGGGAAGAGGCTTAGGAATAACTTCGTCCTGAGCTTTTAGCATCAAAATGACTTATTTTTTAAAGATATTTGAGTCCCTCCTAAAATAAATTTCAACATATGCCACTGCTTTAAATTTAAATTTGTCAGGCTTTGAATCAGGGCTTTTTGACATATTGAGTTCAATGGGTTTAAATTTCACTCCATTCAACGGAGGATCTGGGATTGATTTCTGACAAAAAAAGTTTTAAAATCATTTTTCTCTTTGAAGTCGGATAAGTTTTTTTAAACAGACCATCACAAAACTCCAGCTCGTGAGCGCGAAGGCCTGCAAGCCCTCTTTTAGTTGCCAGATATTCCATGAGCAAACAATATTGAATTTTGATCAATATTTTGGCCTTTTAGATAAGACTGGATTGTTTTTTTTCGGCACCCAATGAGATAAGTTGTCATAACTTTATCTGCATCACAGTTAGGGATCTAAAAAATCGATCGATTCGATTCCGGAATCTATTCCAAAGTTTCGATTCTTTCGATTCTTGGATTTGATTCCTGAGGTTCGATTCCAACCTGGAATCGATTCCTTAGAGCCAGTATCGAAAAAGTAGAATCGAACTTAGTTATTTCAATCACAAAACAAAGGTAATTAGTTATTACGTATTATTAATTTAATTAATAACACTAGTCGACAGTGGTTTCTTAACAACAACCAAATTACTATTTTTGTTTCTAATTCATATAGTTATTCAAATATCTGCAAGTAAAAATGTTCCACCACGTCCCATTTTTGTGTAACAAAAATTTTCGATTTTTTGCTTTAACTCTTAATTTTTGCGTTTTAAGCGTCATTTTTGTCCAATAGCAACCCATCCCATCCAATTAATTTATTTCTAGTATCCCAGTATGTAAACATTCTTGTAAAAGTGTGGATATGTTTTTGTACTGCAGTTCATTTTTAAAATTGACGAATTTTTAGTGTAGATTTTGCACATTTATGCACATTACGTTTTGCTAAATTTGGGTACGGTTTAAATTACAATTAAACGGTAATATTTAACAGAAAAGTTGGAAAAGATTTTTTATCACTGATTTGGGTCCAAATAGGTGACTAAAATGAAATTTGGGCTCCTCAAGTGTGTTGCAGAAGTTAGAATGAGACTCCTTTTAAGTGCATAAGAGTCACCAGTAGTTCTAAGTAAATTGTTATCCTTATAGTATGGGAAGGACATTCAAATTATCTTGGTTGTTTAATATCAATGACATATACAGAAAAAATATTTCAAAAAGTATTTAAAATGACTTTTTCGCCATTAAGTGAAAGCAAACTCAAAGTCAGTATGAACCTCTGATTAAAAAAGAGTTCACGACCCTGCTTATGAAGGAAAATTTAATAAAAACACATTATCAGCTTGGAAATGGTTTTAAGGAGAGAGGAAAGATGATTTTTAGAAAATAAGACCGATAAAAATGTTTTAATCCTAATAGAAGGTTCTCTTTAGTCTTACCAAGCCATAGAATGTTGAGCAATCACTCAAAATTCAAATTTTACAACCCCGTTTGAACTTTTTTACAGAAAATCTCACTGTAGTCGATCATAAACAAGAGTAAAGATTCCCTTAGGACATTGACTAAATACATAGGTCACTGAGAAATAGCAATTTTGGGCAACAGTTCTTGGTTCATTGAAAGAAGAGATCTAACGCCACTTAAGTGACAAAAAGTGATAAAATGGCACCATATTTAATGAATGCTTAATGACTTTTAGTTTTATATTGTCTGAAACATGTATATAATCTGAATTATGATAGTATTTTATGCTAAAATAATGAGATTAACTGTTAAAAAAGGAGTGGTTTCAACGCTTTTGTCCGTTTCTTACCGTACTGGTGCCATATTTGTAACAAAAAAACTGCACGTGCTGCAGCTTTTTCACAACTATTTCTGAATTCTACACCCTCAAATTAGTCGGAAATACCTTATCTCATTTTTGTTAGGGAAAAAAAGTTAAATTTTGTCGACTAGTGTAATCAGCAAAATATTAATTCATTATCAAAATACAACTAATTAGTGAACAAAATTGTTAATAATCATATGTATTAGAAAATTAAGTACGATTCCTGCTGCAAAATACTAATTGATTATCAAAATACTAACTAATTAGTGAAAAAAAATTTTAATTATCAGTATCAATTAGAAAATTAAGTGTGATTCCTAATATTTGATTCCTACCGGAATCGATTCCTTCAATGGTTCGATTCCTCAGTATCGATTCCAAGGTATTCAATTCCGATTCGATTCCGGAAGTAATTCTTTCAGAAATATTTAGAACCCTAATCACAGTTAATGCTGCGCAGGTTCTTCAGATGTTATTTTATTTAGTGCGTGTTTATCCCATCTAGAGGGTGTTTCCCTGTGACACGTCACGAGTTTTTACATTTGAGTGACCTCCCCCTCCTTTCTGATGTCCAGTCTATTATTTAAATTTTACATTACATGTAGCAATTGTTGAGCATAATGACTGTTATGAAGTTATGCATCTGTTGTTAATAGTTTAAAGAAGAGGTATTAAGAGGACTTAGGGGCCATCCATAAATTACGTGAGGTGTTTTTTCCAAAACCTGGACCCCCCCTCCCCCCTTGGTGAGATTTAGTGAGATTTTGCTGGACCCCCCTCCCCCCACGTGAGATTTACCTACAACCTTTAAAAATAATTTCGTTTACATTTTGTGCTTAATATAAATCGTATAATTAATATAATCGAAAATCGTATAATTTCTAACTTAAAAAGTTGACGTGAGATTTTAATCGACCCCCCTCCCCCCCTGGTGAGATTTGGTGAGATTTTTCCAAACCCCTCCCCCCTTTTTGACCTCACGTAATTTATGGATGTCCCCTTACCTCTTATAGACGTTCCAGGGAATCTCTGTTGTGGGAACGAGCATTAATAATAACAGCGTTTAAGCTATAAGAATTAGACATTTAATGAACATGAAGATATGGACGATACAAAAGCACGAGACGTTTACAAAGAGACTACATTACGTATACTGATTGAGAGGAGAGAGTATTTGGCGCTTTATCGCCTTACGCGCGATTACAAAGATCAATTAATATATCTAACACCAATTAATTTTTTTATTCATTTGACACAATTTTTACATTATTGTGGTACTTTCTCTTCCTACACTATGAACGTGTGACATAATTTTGTAACTGCCCTTAAGTATCGGGTTCAAAATTTGTAAACATTGTTTCTACACTCAAAGTAAGGGATTTAGACTTGATGTTTATTTCGGAATGGTTATGTAAGTATAAGGAAAAAATAGAGAATAGATGGTTTTAAAGATTTATATAAAACCTGTAAAAAGACACTGTATACGCTTATAATATTTTTTTATACTTCTTAAATGAAATAATAGCTAATTACAATAAATGTTCATAAAATGTTGTACAAATTCAATAAATAATTCAAGAACTTTAAAAAACATTATTTCTTAATAAAAAAATAGTATAAAATTATTATTTGTAAAAAGTTATAAGCACTGACAATAGTAATGTTTTAGCAGAAGCAGATATAATTAAAACATATATTACTATAAGCAACATGGCTTTGGCTGATAATAAATTGAAAACTACCCTATAATAGTTTGAAAAAGAGAAGGAAAATAAGTATCTTTAGGTGGATTATACGTGCAAACAAGTAAAAATATTTTACTTTCTATAGAAAATTTTCTTTGAAAGGTATTTTTAAAAATATTTTAATCAGCTTAGTTAAAATTTGAATATTTGATACATAGACAAAGAAAAAATATCCTTGATAATAATTTAAAATGATTAAATGGTACAAAAAACCCAGACTTTTATGATGTAAAAGTAATAACTTTGAATAATTTTAGAAAAGAACTTCCTTTATAAAAGCGTCAGATAGAGTTACGTTATTAAATTTTGTAAACATTAAGCTTTTTATTACTTTTAATATGATGTAATTATCGGATTAAAGTGAGGATTAAAAGTGACAGCAGAGAAATTTCAGTCAAAAGTGATTTATATTTAGATATATCTTAACTAAATTAGGATTTTTAAAAAGATTTTGTCTATTTGAAGCATATTACATAATTATGTTTAAATATTTTTTTTAAATTATTCCCTTTTATTAAATGTTTATAGAAATTATAACTTCTTACCCTTCAGATATATTGTACTCTTATTCAAACAGATGGCAGCACATGTCCTAAATTAGAAAAGGTGTAGTTTCGTTAGTTTTAAAAATCGAACTGTCTATATCCACGAAAGTTGACCCATGCTAAATTATTACCGAAATTAGTTAGATAGTGGAGTATCCAATGTCGAAAAAAAGGGCTTCGTAAAAAGTTCTTGTTAATTTTGTACACTAATGTTTTTTGGATTACTTATGATATAAGGAACGTAAAAAAGTTTGGTACCAATTTTTTAATCAACTTTTAAGACTAATTAAGCTAATTACAAGGTCAAGTAATAACTTTTAAAGGATAATGGATTTTTTAACATAATGAGCTAATTTATAACCTTAGAAATATGAAATTTGTTATATAGACTGTAAATACTGAGTAGATACTCGAAACAACTTTTCAATTAAAAAAATAATTAGAATTTTAATTAATTAAAAATATTATTTTTTTCAAAATTTCAAAAATTTTACTTTGAAATTGAAATTATTTTACTTTTTTGTAATTCTTCAACTTATTACTTAAAAACACTTACTCAGTTAACTTTTTGAGGGATTGATGAGTTTAATTAGCAGTTAATTAATGAGATTTAATTTAAAAAATACCATAGCGCTTTAAGGTACGTGCCTACGTTGGAGAACTTTTTCTTTAAAAATGTAAAATATACTGATATTTCTAGTTTTTTAGATGCATTTATATTAGAAAACAGTTATTTAAATATAAAAGTTAAAAAAATATTAATCTATTTCATAAAATTTAATAAAAATAGCTTAAATTTGATCATTTTTTAAGTTTACGATAAAAATCATAATTAAAAATCTAGCTAACTTAAAGTGATTTTTTAACCTGTAACATAATTTTAGGACAATTATCTAGGGAATGACCTAAGAAGTGCTAGATATAAAAATTTTTATAGAAGTTACAGCCTTTTAATTAGGAATACATTAAATTTTCAGTTTTTTTTTCCTTTCTTTCCTATATAAACAAGCTCCTACACTCACTTAGAATCAACTTAACAAGATTTCCATAGGTCATTCCCTAGATAATTCTATCAAAAACATTCATGCCAAACTTCATAACAATACAAGCAATAGGTTTTGAGAAATCATTTTTACCGTGACTAAATTTATTAGAAAAACTGTTCGGAGAAAAACGCATTTGAAATGACATTTTGCATATGACCGGCATGTGACATTCTTTCTTTAACTAGCTATAACTTTTTTTCTAGTTGCTATAGAATCAAAAGTGAGATAGTTTTGGAAAGCTTAAAAGCTGTACTAAATTATAAAATCAAAAACAAAAATTACTAGTTTTGGTCGAAATTGACGTTTTCAACGTAGGCACGTACCTTAACTCACTGATTAAAATGTATTCCTTTCAAGAAAATAACTATCAATACGAAATATATCTCTAAGTATCAGTTACTCAGGTAAATGTAAAACATTTTAAACTACCTTTAAAATAATTTCTTTTCTTAATATATGAACTTTTAAATGAATTTCTTGAAATATCCCGAGGTCTTCAAAGTCAAGAGTGTTTTCTAACCAGGGTTGGCAAAAACCCAGGTTTTTTTGAAAAAACCCAAGTGGGTTGGGTTTTTTCAATAAAACCCTGAAAAAGGTTTTTTCGGAAAAAGTGTGGGTTTTTTCAAAATTAAGTCATTTTCTCCTATAAAGTAAGTGGGTTTTTTCAAAATTAAGTCATTTTCTCCTATAAAGTAAGTGGGTTTTTTCAAATTTTAGTGAGTCTTTCTATGTTAAATTTGTTCTGTCAAAATAATGTCAGTTTTTCCACAATTATGTGGGTTTTTTTAAAGTTTTTATACTTTGAAAAAATATAAAAAATATCCTAAACTTTGAAAAAACCCATTCAATATTGAAAGAAAACCCACTTCAAATTTTTTAAAAAAATTTCTTTATTTTTTATATCTAGTTTGAACTTTAAACGTCCTAAATTTTGAAAAAACCTCATTCAATAATGAAAAAACCCACTGAATAATGAAAGAACTTATTTAACTTTTTAAAAACTCCCTGAAATTGAAAAAACAATTTAATTTTTAAAACCTAGTTTAAATTTTGAAAAAAAACCATTAAAATTTTAAAAATATCCTAAACTTAGAAAAAAAAACATTAAATTTTGAAAGAACTGCCAAAATCTTGATTTTTCTTGAAAAAACACAAAAATGGGTCCAAAATGTGGGTTTTTTCACATGGTTTTTTTTAAAAAACCCAATGGGTCCAATCCAGCCAACCCTGTTTCTAACTCACTTTTGCTAAGGTCCATAATCCCGTCAAGTTATATTTGTTATAATAATAAATTTAAGAATAATATTTCGTTAATTGCATAATTTTGAACCTAAATCATCACAAAAGTAGTTAATTTTAAACGTGTTGATAATAATAAAAAGAAAAGTATTAATTATTTATCACAGTCCGAGGAGTTGCTGTCTGATACATTCCACAGTCCATTTAAAAGAGTTCTTACATTTTTCTTCATCCCCTTCACATTTGCACATTTCTGTGTATGGTAGCTGTGCAGCAAACACTTGAACATCTACCATTTGTGCATTTACTTTTGCTACAACCACACACAGTAAGTTCAACTAAAGTTTCAGGAGCAGTTGGCAAATCAGTTATAATATTTTAACAAAGGTTTTATTTTCTTTTTTCCAACCATAAAACTCTGCTGAAAGAAGGGATGGGGTTTGCTCAACATCTTTGGCCTATGCTAGAGCTTGATAATGCGCTCTAAGTGTATGGTGTTTAAGAGTGGCTTGGGTTGGAGCGTTTGGAGGTAGGCTCTCCGATTCAGCTTGCAATCTCTTAAAGAGGTAGCAACGAAGATCTATAGTGTTCTTTATTTCTTTAGAGCATCTGTATAACCTACAAACGAACTCTTCAAGGGCATCAAATGTTTATCTATTATATTTTGCGCTTTTCCAAGAGAAGCAAATGCTTCAATGACATGAGGTTGAACTTCTTTTCATCATGTTAATTTTCCTTTTCCATTGAACCTCCCGGTTGTGTCACAGCCAGTAAAACTATGAAAGCCTGGAAGGGCATCAATTAGTTCTGCTCCTAAACGATCATAAATAGGTTTGAGAGAAACAATTCCTTTTCCGGCCCCTATTCCAGCTATGACAGGGTCTAAAAGGGGGTACCGTCTCAAGGCCAGAATAAAAACATTTGTATTTGGTGACAAGATGTGTACAGTGTATCTCAAAGTAGTAGCATAAATAGCATGGTATATTATTATGGTGTCTATTTCTTCATGATTTGTTTTCAAATTACTCTAAATCTTGGTATTTGATTGAATTATGGTTTCAGTAGATACGATTATCTCTTTCTCAATCCTTTGTAATGATGGAGTATTTTTATTGAAAGATATTCGGTAAGGATTGCTTTTGTTTTAGAGCTATTAAGAAAACTAGAGGGTCCCATTTTAATTGGCGCGTCCTATCTGAGCTAATAAAATCTCTGTCATCAATTTTCTTTCCTTTACACCTATTGCGTGTTGCTGTTTTTAGTGATGAATCAACAGAGTAATGGTCAAAAACTAGACAAATAATGTTATAGTTTTCAGTTACACTGTTTAATGTAATCAAATATTGATTAACAAGATCCTTACATGAGTTGATATTTCCACTAATTTGCCTAACTAAAACCATGCCATCTATTACTCTATAGCTGCTTAATCATCAAAATATGGAAGTGTATAATTTGACCTTTGATTTGACCTCTACACAAGGAAAGTTAACAGAAAAATTGGCATCAAAGATTTTCTGACTCTCCATACCCAAAAGAACCAAAATAACCTTGGTACCATAAATTTACAAAAATATTTTACAAATTTCCGTTGGAGACTCTACTAGTGGACACTAGCAGGAGAGCGCCTGTTGGTTTCCTCCCTGTTGCGCGCTCTTCTGGGGCAATCTCACCTCAAAGAAACATTGACTAATTAACTTTTTTTTAACATAGACTATCCAATACCCTTTTATAGACAAATGGCAGTATTTTTACCAAATTAAACTTTCCTAGGAAACAAAACAGCAAAAATGATCTTTTTCGCATTTTAATTAATTAATTAATTAATTTTAATTTATATTTGATACTTTTTAAGCTAAGAAACTTTTTTACTTTATTTCCACCAATTTTCAATAATTTAAAAGGTTTTTGAACTGAATTATACCTGCTTAATCGCCAAAATATGGAAGTGCATAATTTGACCTTTGATTTGACCTCTACACCAGGAAAGTGAATAGAAAAATTGGTACCAAAGATTTTCTGACTCTCCATACCCTAAAGAACCAAAATAACCTTGGTACCATAAATTAACAAAAAATTTTTACAAATTTACATTGGATACTCCACTAAGAGTTGGGTTGTTATTTTCGTGGATTTAGACAGTACCTTTAAAAATATCAATTTAAAAATAATTGAAATGATATCCAGAGATCTTACTTCAAACAATTAAAAATGCATTTATCAATTTATTTTTATTCGAAAATGTTCTATAACTCTATCAGAGAAATTCTTTTCTTGCTATTCTCTGAACCCCCCCATGCTATTCATAAATTTGAAATACTAAAGACATTTTATTTTCTGCATAATGAGTGTATTATAAACATAGAAACTTATTTAAGAGTTTAATAAGTGATAAGTTGCGATATTTATAATGCGCATAGTGTGGAAGGTTAAATAAAGCAATGAAACATCTACAAATATTAAAAAAATTGTTTGTATTTTAAATTTTTGCCATGAAATACATTACTTGAGTTTAAAGAGTAAAGTACTACCTTGTTTCTTTAAAATTTCAATCAGAAAGATACCTTATCTTTTGATTCAAAGAGATCGGTATTACAGTTAGGGGAGACTAGGGATACCTGATCCCCACTTTGGTTTTTAATTGTTTTCTCAGCTGCAAATCATCACTTTTCAGAAATTTTTGGCATGAACATTGGTAACACTATCCTCTACCCAAAAGACAAAAAAATTACTAGAAAGTAAACAGATACTTTTTAGTAAAATTAGTTTTTAATTTTTTTATAAAGGGATCAAGTATCCCAACACCTAGGGATACATGATCCCTTCGTGGGGATACTTGATCCCACTCAGAAATTAAGTTATTATTCATCATACAAGCAATTTACCTATATATTTCGTTCGCTAAATATTATTTTTAAAAATAACCCTAATTTCAATTCATTTTCTTAGGTATTAATAACAATACAAACATGAAAATTGTACACAAATAGTAAGTAGTTTTATTAATGGAGCTAAAACTACAACGAATAATGCAAATACTTTGCAATAAAAATTATAAAATCTTATTTACTTCTTGTAACAATAATTGTATTCGTAGAAAATAAAAGTGGAGGTGTATGCAGGTAAAAGCATTACTTGGAAAAAAAGAAATCTTAGCAAATGTTTTCAAAATCAGAAAAGTCAAACACAAACATTAGAGTTGATGCAGTTCCACTCATCCTAACTGGAGGAGGCAACTTAACACACTCATTTTCCTCTACAACACTTTTGTCCTTTATTTCAGGAAAAATAAATTGGTTGAGTGAGGTACCTTTTCTTTTTAAGAAGTTGATTTCGAATTCTGAAAATCCAACTTTACGTTCTACTTGACCAACATAATGGGAAACCCTCCTTTTTGTGGCAAATATAACTAAAACAAAATCATTTTTATTTAAAGAAGGATCATCTACTTCAGCTCGTCCAACCTCATCATGTAAGATGTAAGAAGGATCCTCAACTGAAGTGCTTTCTTGCACGATCATTTTCTTTGCCTTTAAAGTTGGTTGAATGCACAATATTTTAATTTTCAGTTTTTTTAGTTTCCCTCTTTTTTAATTCCTCCATCAACACTCTTCTTATAGGACTGTCTGTTAAAATTTAGGTTGATTCTTTCTTTTTTACCTGTCTACTTGATCCTGGGATCATGTATACCTCGAAGGGGATACTTGATCCTGGGATCATGTATCCCTCAAAAGAACGGGATCAAGTATCCCTAATATGCGATTCATACAAAACATACATTTTTAATAGTAAATAATCAAAGGATGCTCACTAATGAAATTACTTAATTGTTAAAGACAGCCTATACTTTGAAATTACACTTAGTTTAAGTTTTTAAGTTGCATATTACAGACAACACACAAAATAACATATTTACCTAGAAAAAAGTTTTCCATGCAAGATTCAAGCAATCACTTCTTGCGCTGAAATAAAATGACTGAAAAAGATGTAGTGTTGCCAGTTTTTGTGTACAAGTATAACTTAAAAATTGTTGCCAGATTTCAAAGATCTGATATTTTATTTTGGTGCACTTTTTGGCTAGGGATCATATATCCCTAGGGATCAAGTATCCCTAGTCTACCCTATCCTGTCACCAAATGTTTTAAAATTATTTTATATTATTTAAAGGAAACGTGTGTTCTATTAGACACATACTATTGAACTCCGATTTTTATCAGTCACTTTTGCAAAACCTTGGGACAACAAAATCGAACTTAAAGGGAAAAATCACTCCTTTTTAAAAAATCGATCGTCGGAAAATCAATCGAATTTCTTTACGATTCGCAAGAAAACTTTTAAAAAGTTCGTCCGTATGCAGAGAAATCATTCCTGGAAAAAAACACCTCTCCAAAAAAACGGGGTGTATGGACCCAACAAAAAGAATTGAGGGGGTGCATCAGAAAGAACACTGTATGGAATGAAAAGGAATGGGGCAGATGGAAGGCATCCCACACGTTCTGGATATCGGATAATAAGGTGTCTTGGGCAACAATGCGAAAAGCGTTTTTGTTCCCACCGCCTATGATGTGGTGTTGACACCAGCTATCGGAAAAATGTGGCAGGTACAGAGGGTTATTGTGCCCCAATCTATACTTGTGGGGATTGCTAGGGGTAGATGAGGCTTATATGGTATACGGGTGATTGGCGTATTAATGAATTGTTGGTTTTCTCGGGCGATTTTGGTTAACTATTGAAAAACGTGCGTGATCCTTTGATGGAAATGAGTGTGTTTGTAGTAGTGATTTATTTTATGGATATTCGAGGATGAAGAAAGTTGTAATAGAACGTGTAGTGAAAATGATAGACTGATTTCATATCAGCAGAAAACACGTAGTGTGTAAAATGGAGTATTCAATGAATGCTATTACACAACTTTTCATAAATATGTAAATTAATGGTTGAGTGAAGAAGCTATTGGGACCATTAGATTACATAGCCAAGCTTAGTTTTTCTGCGTTGCTTTTAAAGAGGCTTAAAATCGATAAAATAGCTTTTTGGTTAAATTTGTAGATAATATCCATCAAAGAAAAGGGTGAACTATTCGCTTGTATACTTAATGCATAAATATTTGATTATTTGCATGTAATCTTTTTAAACTTTATTTTCATATCTCCATTCATAGTCACAGCTATTACAATTTGAACGTACTTTTGAGCAAAAATATAGTCAGTCTACTATTAAAACTAAGTAACATAAAAAGCTCTTATTTTTCATAGTCGTGAATTTTGTATTAGTTTACTACTACATTAGCTGGGACATTCTAAAAATGATCTAGAATTACTTTAAACCTTCCAAAAAGTTACAAAGTCTCACTTTTTCTTCCCGAAAATATTCTTCCCCTAATTCTTTCACAAAAGAAGATAAACTAATCAAATCCCCTTGTCTCAACCAACTTACGCATACGCCCTTCAGAACAAAACTTTTATACTTAATTACGGTTCTCGACGTCTCATACAGCTTCCCCCCTCGCATGTTCGAATCCATCATAAAGTAAAAACTTCGTCCGGCCCCAACCCTCATAACCAAGCAATAAAACTTTGAATATGAAATCACTCCGCGTTCGTATAATAATAGCTTTATATCCGTACATATACCCGACGCGTTCCCTTCATGAATTTCTGACAGCGCTACTTCTAATAGCGGTATATCCTGCTATCGACATCTTCGAGAAATAATCGAGTTGAAATTCCATTAGTGGAAGGCCGCACACCGAAAACAAAATCGGGCAGAAAATATGCCCGACTTTTCTTATCTTCTTTTTTTGGAATCAAATTCGATTTCTCTTCAAGAGAGCGTACCCTCACCATAATGGCGAGGGAAAAGAAAGCGCACGCCTGTATAGAAGCGTATATCCCACAACAGGTGAAATACAGAAACGCGCCAAACTGATAGTTAGGTTGGGCAAATCAATCTCTTTGGCAATGTTTTCAGTTCCGATGTGTTTCGTATTCCACGAATGTAGGATGACTCGTGGTTTTATGTTAATAATTACCAAAGCTTTGGAATTAAGGAAGTCAAAGACATAGATCATTATTAAAAAGTGGAGTATATACCCTCCCCCCCCCAAAAAAAAATAAGACTAGATGGATAAAAACGAGTTAAAATACTGTTCTGTCAAATTGCCAAAAATATTATGGGGGAGGACCTCCAGACCACCTTCTGTGCTTAAAATTCTGTATTGTCACAATGTCACAATGTTTTTACGTTAGCTAAACAAAAACCAAATCATAGCAAGAAAAGCTTCTTGAAACTTATTTTTAACTTAATTTGGTGGGGTTCGAAGGGACATTTGGGGGTTCTTAGTCATGTCCTCTGGAGCAAAATCAAGCTGCGGGCCTGATAAAGGGGGATGGATGTTTTTACCCTCTCCGAAGAAAAAATTCTATATGCTCCATTGTAAATAATGTTAGCGTGCTCTTTTAAAAAGGAGGAAGTGACCAGTGGTCAAGCGTAATAATAAGGCTTTTAAAAATGGGGGAAGACTATCTCGAGTTTGCAGCTGAAATGCTTTGTAATTATGTAATTGAACCCTGCTTGCCATAAATATATACGCATTCCGGACCCTAACGCAACCCAACGCTGCAACTGATAACAAAGGTTTTTTGGGGATTAGATATTTGATCTTAAAAGGAGGGTCTTTGGCCTAGAATTAAAAATCCGCCAAATACTTTTTTGGCCAGATTTTTCTAAGCAGTAAATCTGTGAGAAATTGGGCCAGTGTACACTTTCGTTTAGGACGGCAGTATATTCCTCCTCAAAATAAGCAAAAAATCGCCAAATAAGACTATTTTGGCGCGTTTCATATTTCACCCATAGTGGGATGCTCTTTTTTATATGCCGCACGCCAACTTCCTCACAAAAAAGAGAGAGAAAGGAAGAGCCTCGAATTAAAAGGAAAGTGTGTTTCTTACAAAACTTTTCCCGCCGAAGCAATCAATTTTCACTCCGCTCCCGCGAGTCTGTCACTTTTCCCTTACTCTCCTCCCCTGTATTATCCAATACTCGAAGATGCTTGAATACAATATCGGCCTTCTTCTCCTTCTCAAACATGTTTCTGCACTCCTCTAAAAATGCGAGAAATCTGAGATTTTCTTCTGCGAAGCCACGCCCAATCGGAGTTTGAGGAAGAGGGCCTATTTACTTTGAGGCACAACGGCGGAATTACTTCACACACACAGAAAGTTTTTATGTATTATTTCTATAGAGAGTGTGAGGGGTATAAAATATCCTTTTTCCTCTTCTTTTACCCAAAAGCGTGTTTGAAAAAAAGTGAAAAGTGTTTTACCCCTTCACAACTTCGCAATACAAAAATATATGAATTTAAGACTGTTTTTCTATTGTCTAGGTAATAGTTAATGCTTTGTTATCTATACCTATACTTGATTAATTAAAAAACTTTTTTCTCTTCTACCCTAAAAGTGCCTTCCCTGAAGCGGTCCTTTTAAAAATTAAAAAAAGCCAAAATTGCACGAAGCGAAATTAACTGTTCTCATGTTTTTAATAAACAGAATTCCTTGCTATCAATATAACGACTTGAAAACTACGAATTCTTCTGAATAGTCTGTAAAAATAACATCAATATCTACTTAAATTTTTTTAAACGTCCATACTTTTCTAGATATTACTTAACTGTTTATATGATATATAGAGAATAAGGGTAAAGTTTTTTAAAGCCCTTAAGTAAATCCCTTCTCTAAAGAACACCTACTTTTATACCACAGCGAGAAAATCCTTAAAAATTCGACTGTTTTCTATCAAACATCTAACGCCTTGAATATAGACATGATAATTTATGAATCCTGAATAGAGTGTAAGTACTAAAACAATTTTTACAGCAGACATATTATCAAATATTATTTTCACATTACTTCAGGGAGTAGGGGTAGGGGAGAGTGTTGTACCTATGGACAAAAATCACGTTCGGATTTTTCTAAGACAGGTAAAATCACATTTTGACCATTTAAAGTGCCCAACCTATAGTTCTAACCTTTGTGAGTAGAGAGATATTTTTTATTAGCCAAAATCTTGAAAATTTGATTTTTAAATATTTATAATAACTTGGAAAAATTTGTGTCCAAAGGTACAACAACCTGTTGTACCTATGGACAGACCCAGTTGTACCTGTGGACACCCTTAAAAAGGGAAGTTTTAGTTGAAAAAAGCTAAGAATGAACATTTTTATTGATGAATTACCTTTTAATAACCTATTTCAAGCCTTTTTAAAATTGAAAATAGATTTTTTTAAAGTAATGTAGTTTTAGATCGTAAATGATCATTAAAACGAAGTTGAATGATAAAAGTCTTGATTTTTTACCAAAAACACAAAAATCACATGGTATTTTCAGATCAGAATTTTAGGTAATAGTTTCATCAATCATGCTGATTGATCTGACAACTTCACTGATCCAATAAAACCCAATTCGATCGACACTTAGTTGTACAAGCATTTGGTGGTAATAACAGTAATAATTTGGTGGTAAATCTTCTCCAGTGGAAAGTTTAATTTTTTTAATCATCATACTTAAATGTTATATGGTGCTTAGGCTTATATACACTTAGGTATTAGGCTTATATACACCATATTTAAATTAAATTCCAAGTAGAATCATAAATTTAAAAAAGTAGTTTAGATCACAAAATATTGATTTTTCATCTAAAATTCACTTGAAAATAATCGCTGACAAATATATTACCATTTGGAATTAATTTAACATTTATTAAAATGTATTCCGTTAAATGAAACCTGATTCTAAAAAGCTGATTAGCTACAGACACCCACAAGAACGTGTCCGTAGGTACAACACTTATGGTGTCCAAAGGTACAGCATAAGGTGTTTTTGCATTCAAAGTTCTATAAAAGATAAAATAATTGAGATCTGACGATTTCTAATATCAAAACTAAAAAGTCAAAATCTCGGGGTTTTCCCCATATATCCCATTTTATCATATCATAATCATAGAGGAAGAAAATAATTAATGTAATGATGCACTAAAAAAAACTTTGAGCACCTAAAAACAGTATTTTTATTATAGAAAATTTAAATAATATTTTAAACAGCTGATTTCACATTAGCAACAAGATAGCATCAGTTTACATTCAAAATCGACCACAAATTCAAATTTACATTTTTCCCCGAATTTTAAAATGAGGTGGCTGAAGGTACAACCGTCCGTAGGTACAACACTCTCCCCTATAGAAAATACCCTTGTTCTTTTAACCCTATAAGCGCCTACAATTGTCCTTTTCAGAACTTCAGAATGCAAAAAACCTAGAAGTTATAATTTATAAATCGTTGTGTTCGCTTTCCAGAAAAAAAATTTATATTAGAGAACATTGTCAAGTTCATTTTAGCCTAGTCTGTATGACATCCAATTAGTAGAACCATATGCTGCCTAGTTTTTCGTAAAACACAATGGTATATTACAGGGGAGATAAAAAAGTTTCACGAAAGTAATACTTTTACCTTCATATCCCGTTCGTATAACACCAGATCGTAATGTGTTGAGGGATTCAACACATTTTAAAAGTGTCGAATTGTTTGCAGTGGTGTACTCTCAGAAGAAATTTGCATTTATATTAGTTTGGCGTTTCAGTCATGACATTGAAAACAGAAATTATGCGTAAATTCCATAACTGGACGGATGAAAATGAGAGAATGCGTCTCAAGCTATATAGAAGGTCTACACTGTGTTGACAATGTGTTTCTCTTCTAACATAACTCCAGCAAATCAACAAAAAAACCATCATCACATCCAATATAATTCGGAAGCCCTGTGCTGTGTTGAAATATGAAATTAGAAGATCTTTCTTCAATATTATCTTAATGGATTTCACCTATAAATTGCATTCCTAGTGATCGTAAACAACATTATTTGAGTTAATGTTATTTTATAAACTAAACTTAACTACTATGAAAAATTTTGTAAATTAGGATATACAAATTTTTGTATCAAATTACCCAAAATGTATCGCATGGGATAAGGAAGGTTTGAATTAAATTTCATGAGCTAGCAGCGAAGTTATTTTTAAAGAGACGTTGTGAATAAGGTTTTTATGTTGTTTTTAGTCTTTTTAAAAGATATTTTCTGTATAAATAGGAGGCCCTAATCATACCATGTTAATAACTTTGGACGAAAGACAAAATTGCTTGCAAAAAAGGCTCCAATGTAATATAAAGAGCCGGAAAAAATAAGAAAAAAAATTAAGTGATCTCAAAAGCAAATGAGAAATTATGTTGCGCCTCAAGTAAGAACTTAATGGAAATGATTGGGTGTAAGTTTTTTTAGAAAATAGTTACTAAATATATATATATCATAATAAGTACGTACCATTAAAATTATAAATATAACTTCATCGTTGTATGTGTAAAAAGTACCATGTATACATTAAAACGCATTATAGCATTAAAACGCAAAAAAGGCATTAAAACGCATCATAGGGCATACTTATGTACAGAAAAAGTTTTTGTAGAATTAAATTAACATCTCGAAAGAATACTAATAGATAAAGGTTACATTATTTTTGTGAAATCTTGGAAACAATGTATGAATATTTTATAAGATACGTTTACTTAAAAATCATAAGAGTAAAAGGAAACACTTTTATAAAACTATGTGTATTTTACATTCATTAGCTCTAATTCAAACACAGGAAGTTATTTCTGCAAAAAATTACCTTAATTAGAATTACATATTGCGAAACGTCCTTAGGGGTTGGCATTTAGACGAAATTTCCAAAATCGTGAAATTAATCAGCGCATCTCCAATTTTCCCATCACATTCCCTTTTCACTATTATTCATAACAATAATTTGCATCGACAAATCAAACTGAAGTGAACACATTTAGCGGATGCATCTTCAAACTTCCGCAAATTGTTTAGTGGTTCCATCTCCTCAAACCGAACCGAACAACGCGGCAATAATTATAATCAATTGAAATCACCTTAATGCGTTTAATGGCTTAATAAGCAATCCTGAAAAAAATACCCTCGAACCTATGAGGATCTCCCTTCAAAACAAAAAACAAAAATTCAAAATCGAATTCCCCGAACGGAGCGCATTAACGGACAAATCAACAAAAAGCAATCTCGCATAAAGCCGCCAAATAATGCAAAAAAGCCCCATCAGGGCAATGAGCCGTCGCCAAGAAACCCGCCATCTGTGCCCCTGATTAAACCTCCTCTTCCTTATCAATATAATCTCAGTAATGGAATGCTAGAAATTATAATATCGCCCTTCGCTTCAAATTGAACTTTCTCCCCTAAATTGAGATTTCCCTCAATGAAGCTTTTATTGCATGAAGGGATCTTCCAACGCAATAATAATAATAATAATCGGAAGATGCGCCTTAAATATTTTACGGGCGATTTGTCCTGTGGGTGATAGCCATATAAAAATAATTCTCTCTCCCCCTCCGAAACATTTGAATTTTTATTTGCGGACTGTTAAGAATTTCGCTAAGCCATTGTCATTAAATTGAGGTCTCGTCTTCTCAATTACTGCAGTTACGGTTGCGGGGCCTGGAGGAACGCCGGTTTGTTCGATTGGGCATTCGGGAAATTCGGTTTCTTTATTGGAGCGGTTTTTAAGGATCAGAGGGAACATTTAGAGTTGGTTTTAATTTAATTCGGGTCGTCTAAAAGAGGGGGATAGGTGAAGGGAGATATCATTGTTGGAAAAGCTTTGCTGTGATTGGTTGACTTTGTTGTTTGGATGCGGAGGGAGTTATTGGGTGATAAAGGAATAAGTGATCCTAGGGAGAGAATCTTCCCATTGCTTTGTTGAAATGCAGTGTGATTTAAGCTTAATGAGATAAACTTGGTGGTAGAGGAAGAAGCGGGAGATTAATAGGAAAAATTTTTTTGTAAAATGCTTTTACAGTCAAATCCGCTTAATGTGATCGCAATTGTCCGAGATTAAACTGATAACATTATCCGATTGATAACCGAATTAGAAGTCGATACCAAAGAGGAGGGGAATTTTCCATGTTAATTAATAGCTCTTGTTGTATTATTTGAGGGTGTTTAGGGTTTTTATTTTTTCTCCATGAATTTTTTATTTTCAACTTGAAATCTGATAGAAAGGTTTATTTTAGGATTTAAAAAGCTTTAAAATTTCTTAATAATTTTATTTAATTTTTTCTCATTTTTTTTAATTTTTGAAAAAGGTGGTTATGATGCACACCAAATGAAAGAAAATGAAATTACTAAAAAAATGAGGCTGGTTTCATTTTTTTATGTTGTATAGTTCTAGAGTTATTATCTGTTTAAAAATGCAGGAAAAACAACTTTACAAGAGTTCTTTGGACATTAGAAAATTACTACAACCAAAATAAAGGTGATAAAAAACAAAACCTGGAACATTATATCTATAACGCTAGTAGTTTCTTATAAAAAAATCCTGAACAAAATGAGATGGTTTTATCTTTGTTTTTTTAGTTGTTTTGTATAAAAATATTCAAATTTGGACTTTTTCACTCCTCTTTGGCATCACTTTCTAATTAAGGTACGGAGCCCAAACTTTGCCAAAATAGTTTTCTCTGTAGGTCTAAAAAATTGAAGGGGGTGCCGTGGCAATTTCATAACACTTTGTTTTTTCCCATAGAAAATGGGCTATTGTTGTGGAAGTGTAGAGTGCAGTCTGATTTCTCTTAAATACTTAACGAGCAAATATCTTTTTACATATGAATAGATAGTTATATCTCTCTGTTGGCTTTGATAAGATATTTTTCTGACGCACGAAAAATAGTTATAATTGGCATTTAATAAAGTAGAGGTAAAAATATCCTAATATCTTTAACACATTAAGACAATTAGTAGATGACTAAAGACCAAGTAGAAATTGCATTGCGTTCGTAGTAATCTGCGATAATATTTTTGCAGTATCTATAATTCAGATAGTTTGTAATTAAATTTGGATAGTGCATTTTTCATTTTCTTGAGACCTTTTGAAACAACCTACATTTTTTATTGATAGATCATAAGACTTTTATTAGGACAGCCAGTAGCAAAACAACTTTGTCGTCAAACTGTCGTTACAAACTTTTGCAACAACGGAAAATAGCTTTATTATTCGTCCCAAACCAAACGACTAAGAGATGGACCCCTTAATATCCCTTTCTCTAAACACATTCTCACTCCGTTCCACGTTGAATTCCCGTTCAAAAAGTACCAGTTCATTACTCAAACCGTGAGAGAAAAAAATAGCATGTTTAAACGGTCGAACCCGTGTCGGTTGGATAGGGCAGCCCATTTATCTCTTCGCGTTAACCCCTGGAGACGGAATTCTTTCTGGCTTTTACAGGCAATAAATCAATTACAGACTCAGGCCATTCGTTACCAAACACCATTTAGATGTGTTCTCCGCTGAAAGAAGGACCAATCGGAGGAGAGTGTCTTTTTCACTATTGAAAAACGAAAAAGGGTTCATTAAAATTTTAAATTTGACGGTGAGGGGAAATAATTAAAAGGGTTTGAGGGGTGGAGTAGTTGTGTAATTGTCTCATGTTTCGGGAGAGGGTTTCTGTGGCGGTTACCGGGTTGGTAAGAGGATAGTTTTTGTGTCATTGATTTGATTTGGTTTGGTTGGTGCTAGTATGCATAGTGATTTAATTAGTTGGTATCAAAGAGGGTAGAATATTTGAAACAGACGGATGTTTCAATCAAAATGTTGTCCTTTTAGATTGTTATCTTTCATTAAAATGTAAAAAAATTAAAATTTGATCAGTTATGTTCTTAGAGGCTTAGAAAAAATAGTTCATATCTGGCCGTTCATTATACGTTTTAAATTTTAATTTTCAATATTTTGATTGGAGGTAGTAAAATAATCACTTGCTTATAGATTTACTAACACACACATAACTGTAGAAAAAGGAGTTAGTAAACAATCAGGTATGTAAGTTGAATAGAAAGAAAAAAAACTGATAAAAAAGTATGTTAATTTTGTACAAGAAAGAATATGTGGTGATCGCGTGGTGCAAGACCAGATTATGTGGTATTTTGAAAAATTAGTGTGAGCCATAGTTTTTAAAGCTTGAAATCAAAAATCTTTCTCCCACTTGCATGCTCCATAACAACGTGATTTTTAAAAAATTATAATATCTTACTTTAAAGGTCCTACATATCAAAGAGCTTAATACATTTTCAAAACGAAGTGTGTTATATTTAACTACTTGCGGCTCCACGAGTTATTTTTATTCGAAACCTGTTTAGATCATAAATTTATCAATCTCAAAATAAGGTTTTCGGCCCTAAATGAATACTGCTAACTACCTAAAACACTTTCTGAGATCCTATTAATTACACAACAACACAAAACTACTTCCACACTCCAAGGGATATAGTCTTGCTCAAACCTCCCAAAACACATTTCAACCTCCCCAACCCTACATACTACACTCCTCCCACACATCACATTAAGCCACCATCACTTACTCTCCAAACCATATCCTTAATCATAAACCCCTCCAGAAATGGAGCTCCCACCAAAAAAAAGTCCCATAAAAGAAATAACGGGGCGAAATGGAAATGTAATTTAACGGCGGTCTTTGACTCGCCCCATTGAGTTCTTGGGAGACCGATTAGAGCCTGAATACTTTATTTACATGTAAACCCCGGGAAGCCGTTGACCGGGCCCCGGAAAAATCCCATTTCCGCGCCATTCGGTTTTCGGGTCTCAGGGGATCGCTTTCAGGATGACTCTGGGTCGCCTCTCTCGTGGCGCGGTGGACAGTGACAAAACTTATCTTCTTTTCTCGGTTAATTGAGAAGGGATCTGGAGTCTGTTTTTTTCTTTGTTGAGAGGGAAGTTGTTGTGAATGGAGGAAGTTGTTTTTTATTATTACCTCTAATTTTTATCTTACTTTGAGGTGTTTTTATTTTTCTCACTTGGGATGAAAGGGGGTAAAGTTAGGAGGAATTATGTCTCCGTTATCGAATCACACTTTCGCCGATTTGTATTACTAGTTTAGAATGAGGTTAGCTATTAAGTAGTAAGTATAAAGTATATTTATTCTGATAAACCTCAAAGATCGAAATTTACTTATGCATTTAATTGATGAATGTTATTATTTATTAGTGATATTGGAGTCCTTATCTAAAATAAATTAGTATTGTTTGGTTTTAATTTTATTTATTTGTTCTCTGCCGTTTTACGTTTCACATTTTTTGCTTTTATAGTTTTTTATTTATGATTCTCTTGTAAATCCAATGTGCCTGAGTAACAAGATTATATACATATTATTTTCATCTTTCCAGTTATTAGTATTTACATTCAAAGCGAAAACAATTGGCAGGAATTTACAGTGGAACAAAAAAAATTAAAACATGGAATTTAATTTGACACTTTTTCATAAAGCAGTGTCTAATGCAATTAAAACTGCAGGTGCTCTGCTAAGATAACTTAAAAGAATGAAAAGTTGACTAATAAAATTAATTTATAAAACAATGAAGGTTTACACCACTGGAGTCCGTTCCAAAAGATGGATCTTCAGACTGGAAGTATGTGGCCTTGGAGATGGGATAGAAAGTAGTATTTCATACTCTGTTAACAATGGCTTCCATAGAGAAACGAAACATACTCTTCGAAACATACAGTTCTATCATATCTCTAATTTATTGCCGTCCAATCTACGGAAGATTCCTCTCACCTGTAAAAGTTGTTTTTCCTTTAGTGCACTCACGTTGCTGGAAAGGAAATTTACAAGTTTCTCTTAAAAACACGTTGATTATCACTTTAGAGGGACTCGCCCAATGTGAGTACTTTTCTTACACCGATCATTTAGAATTCACTCTACCATTACTACGTCTTCTAAATCACCCAATACTAATTGAAACGTGTTCCATCATATCCCCAATTTATTGCCCTTGGAAGATTCATCTCACCTGTAAAAGTTGTTTTTCCTTTAGTGTACTCACGTTGCTGGAAAGGAAACTGACAAGTTTCTCTTAAACACAAGCTTTTTTATCACTTCAAAGGGAGTCACCCAATGTGAGTAGTTTTCTTTTACACAGATCATTTATAGTCCACTATACCGCTACTACGTCTTCTACATCACCCAATCCAAACTAAAAACCCTTCCAAACACCGACTCAACAACACCTATTGACCTCACCAAATTAAATTACAGTATGCATTAAACCAATCTCCCCCCAAAAACACTCACTATCTTACCCACAAAACAATCCAATTAAAAATCAAAGCGACCCCACAAAACACCCCCTTTGGATTAGAAGCAGCAAAATGGGATGCAAAGGACCGAAAGAGCGATGGCTTCCCCATGGAAATGAGGTGTCAGGTGGCTCAGGTGCGAAGGAGAGTGCCCGGGCAGAGGGGTGAAGGGTCTCGGTCCCGGGACACCTGCCCACACACATCCTTCAACCAGACACCCCCTAAGCCCCCCCCCCGTTCCAGGGAGTGAGGGTGATTTTGGAGTGTGTTTTGGGTAGGCAAAGGTTAAATTGCTTTGTTTTGGGGGTGTCAGGAATTTCAATTTGAGGTTGGTTGTTTCTGTTGATTGTTATTATTGGGAAGTTAATTTGGGGAGTTTGTATCTTTATTTGTCTGGTTAGTTTTAATGATATTTGGTTTTAAATTGGAAAGCTTTAAAGTTCAAGGGAATGCTGCCTATAAGTCGTGAAGGATTAAAAATTATGGCGTGCTACTATATTTTATATTGTAAGTAATTTATGAGAAAACAATCATATAGATATACAATTCTAATAACCAAGAAATTATTAAAAATGAACTGTTAGGGACATAAGATAATTTAGGTGAGGAGATACTGTCAGTAGGATATTTAGAGAAAAATAAATAGAGGTAAAAATTACAATTGTTTCTAGCAATACCTAAGATAAAAATAATTTAGTCAAATGGGATTTTGATTGATTTTTTGGAAAATATTTTAAAGAAAAAGAAAATTACAACAGTTTGCATATTTCCAGTCGTGTTTCTCAACCGAAAAAGTTTTCCACTCGATATAATGGTTACTCCGTTAGGTTACAACAAGGTTCATAATCTTATATTATACTGCTGTCGGTGCTGCTGTCTCTGCGTTATACGATTTTTCTGTAGTCAGGCTACAGATTCTAGTATGAGCATAACAAGTATTTCCTGCAAATATTTACAGTGTTTTTCTTGTAGCACATCTTACAAAATTTATTTGTTAAATAAACAGGTTTCTTTAAACTTTTCAGCCCTAATCGCTCTAAATTCTCCATAGAATCCAATAGTAATCTCAGACGATTGAAAAGGGGAAAGAATGTATCATTTCAAAAGTATCCACCCCACAACACCATCGACCCAACATACCCTCAAACAATCTCAAAAGCGCTGCCGATTTGTGACGCTAATCCAAAATTTCCTCCTCCATCCTCAATCAATTCAGGCCCTTTCAAAAATCCCCCGAGTCTAACCGGTGTAAAGCTGGTCCATTTATCCTCTCACAGAGCTATCAAAAATGAAGGCTCATTATCTGGAAATCGATAAGGGAACTCTCCGAACGAGGCCGATACACGCAGAGAGGGTGTAATAAGCTGGGTGGTGTCCCGGGGCCCCTCGAGGGACTCCTGCCCCTCAAGATTATCCGGTAATTTTAACGATCTTCCTGGATGTTATGCGTTGATTTATAATGTTCTGTGGTGCGTATTGGTTATGCGTTTAGTAGGAAGATTGACAATGGATGTATGGATTGGTTATAATGTGGATCAGGTGTGGTATGTGAGGGTGAGAAAAGTTGCCGATACGTGTGATGTGATACCTTAAGGAACACCGGAATGCTTGTATGATGCGTGTTCAACTATTTTTTCCGTAGGCCACCCTAGACTGTCATTGAATCATATGATAGATTTGGGGCGGCTGTTAGAACTGGAAGGGTTAAACAAAATAGTATGCAGATTACAAAAACTTTAAGAAGGATCCAAATGCATTTTTTGTTGGAATAGCGGTAAAAGTACAGTAAAATCCCGTTACAACGAATACCGATACAACGAAAAATCCCGTTATTACGAAAGTACAGAAAGTCCCCAACCGTTTTTATTTGAATTAGAGATAGTACGGTTACAACGAAATTTCCTTTATAACGAAGAAATTTTACGGTCCTGTGAAGTTCGTTATAACGGGATTTTACTGTATTTTTAACTCGTCGGCTAACAAAAGAAAGGGACTTACATCCTTATTCACTGCTTCTAGACCACCGGTTAACAAGCAGTTAAAGGTGAACACTGTCATAAGTCACTTCTGGCTCAACTACTCTTTACAAGGTTAGCCAATTTAAAAGTGACTTGGTGACTTGGTCTTGAAAGTTGACAAATTGTTGACAATATATACTTAACCCTAAGCCATAACTGGATTTCATCTTCCTCACAGGTTAGTTTTTAAATGTGGTAAAATTTAGATAATTTTGGCATATAAATATGCATGTTAGTTTCATTTCAATAAAAACTTGTGTACAAAATAAAAATACATGAACTTGAATTTTTTAACGTTTAATTTTTAATTAACCTAATATAGATCACAAAAAATGAGGTATTGGAAATCATGGTTGTATCACAATTTTTTAAGTCCAAGAAATAACATTTCACATGATTACTCTATTATATTTATGCTAAATTTCCCTTCAGATAAACAAAATACCCGTTTTAAAAACTAATAGTAATTTTCTCTTCTAAAATATATACACATCAAAAGAAAAGAAAATTTTAATAATATAAAAGGGATAACTTTATACACTAGCGGAAATAAAAATCCCAACACCAAGAAGGAAAAGAGATAACAAAGTCAAATTTATTTCTATGATTGCACATAGTATCAATGTGAATTGATTAAAAAATCAGCCTTCCTGGATGTTAGGGAGCCGAGAAAACCAGGGAGGAATGTTGACTCCATAGGTGTCCATTACCGCCGTCACACGTCATGGTATTGAGTGGCAGGGGCTCTAAATGACTTTTGAGGGATTAGAGGACCATGTTGCCTCCTCAGGTAGTCCCAATTCATATGGTGCACCAGCGGACGTTGCTTACCGGGCTAGGTGATTTCTCCTCATTGACCGGACCTGTTTTGTGCGTGTTGGTTCTAGAGAACGGGAAAAACGGGGTAAAAATGCAACCTAGGAGGTTAAGAAGAAAGCTTGGACATTGCATACAACATGTGGTTGTGCATGTTTCTCTTGAAATTAGTCCCCAGGACAGGTCTGAAGGTAAGGACGGTCTACCGGCTGCAAAATCTCAATGACGCAGCTCTAGTTGGAAAAAGCACTAGTGAATCATACTCAGGAGTAGCAGAAATGGAATTCAATGCATCCCCACTCCGTTACCCTGCATCACCACTCTGTGAAATGATTAGAAAATCATAAGCTGAGTGCGCTCTCTCCATTGTGTCTTCAAACTCATACCCAACCGTCGTGGTGCTCCAAACCGAATCAGGATTCTCTCATAAACACAATGTCATGAAATTGGGATTTTCATTTCCTTATTTCGTGCACTATTGGAAACAGAAATGCCCATTTTCAGCCCCTTGTTTACTGAAAAAGATGTAAGAAGCTATGCAGACCGAACGGACAATCCGTAGTACTGCAAACGACATCCATCCCACTGCCGCTTGTTCTCAGTATGATCTACCGGTATTTTGGCCAACCGGAGCTGCTTCATTGAGGTTTTTTAGCCGGTTGTCCGTCCTTACCTTCAGACCTGTCCTGGGGACAAATTTCAAGAGAAACATGCACAACCACATGTTGTATGCAATGTCCAAGCTTTCTTCTTAACCCCCTAGGTTGCATTTTTACCCTGGCCTATCCGTTCGTAAGAACCAACGCTCACAAAACATGTCCGGAGAAAGAGGAGAAATCCCCTAGCCCGATATGCAACGTCCGCTAGTGCACCATATGAATTTGGACTACCTGAGGAGGCAACATGGTCCTCCAATCCCTTAAAAGTCATTTAGAGCCCCTGTCACTCAATACCATGTCGTGTGACGGCGGTAATGGACACCTATGGAGACAACACTCCTCACCGATTTTCTCAGCCCCCTAACATCCAGGAAGGCTGATTTTTAAAGCAATTTACATTGATACTATGTGCAATCATAGAAATAAATTTGACTTTGATATCTCCTTTCCTTCTTGGTGTTGGGATTTTTATTTCCGCTAGTGTAGTTTCATGAGGGTTTCAATGTTAGTGAGTATGATAAGTAGTAAAGACATAAAATACAATCTATTTCCAAAATTATCCTCAATAAACTATATTCTTTTAAAATTATTTAAGAAAAAATTGCAAAAGGAATAAATATTTTTTATATTTTAAGCCCGGTTAGTTGTTTATTCGAATTCATCAAAAATTTCCAAAACTGAATATCACTTTTAAAAGTTATGTACAAAAAAATGGGGAGGGGTTAATTTTTAAGTTTGTGAAATGGGATACCCTATTTGCTTATTTTAGCTATAAAGGGTTAGGGAGTTAAAAATTCTCGAAGACATTCCTAATATTTAAATAAAACATGTTAACTATAATACAATCTCAAGCAAAATTTGATTCTCAGACTTTTATACCAATGGGGAACTTGAATTGTAGCACATCTTGCACATGTAGGAGTCAAGACTTCTGTTCCCATCTCTCCCGGAGTCTTTTAGCAGCAGGTAACAGCAAACATAGGATGCTGGTCAAAACACAAATTGCTGTCATGAAATACAGAAGACCGTTGTAAGATCCTTGAAGTTGCCTAAAGTGATCTGAAAGTTCAATAGTCAATTTAGTTAGGTTCAGGAATTTCAAATTACATAATTAAAGTACAGAATTATGGTTTCAGATGAAAAAGATCAACAAAAACATTGAAGAATTTAATTATGTAATTATAGTTTTCCATAAAAAAACACACGTAAATCAAAGTAAAATTTATATTAGAAATTATCTTTATTGTTTATTTGATAGGTAAGTATAAGAAAAGAATAAAAATTGGTCTTAATGCTAAAATATTAAATTGGCATTAGCATATAGAAATTTTGAGAAAATAAAGATTTTTAGATTTTCTTGTTAAGTGAAATCTTAGAGATGGACAAAAAGGGATGCGATGTAAGGTGCAAGGGTGTTAAAATAACTACAGATATAAAAAAACTTAATTGAACCATCGAGTTGTTTTTAACTAAGGCACTGTAGAATAGTATGCATAAATAAGTATAAATAAAAAATAATTGTTTGTAAAAAGAAGAAAACCCAATTTTAAAGGTATATAAAAGTCACGTAAACAAAGAAATTAATCAAAAACCTTTTAACACACCATTCATTTATGTTAACAAACTATAACAATGACATCTCAGATTATTTCATATGGGTTGAGATTTGAAAAAAAAGTATTAATAATTATCAAAGCAATTTTAAGCGTTTTCATTTACTGGTAATTTTGCTTTTAAACTTACCTATGAGAAACGGTTTGGCAAATCCAAGAGCTGGATACAAGAACAGCCTGCATGGCATGGCGATGATCAGTTTTTCTTTTGGAATAAAAGGAATCAGAACCCCTGAATTAACCATCATCAGTCCTCCTAAAAGCACACCAATGATGGATATGGTGATCATATACAGGGCGAATCCCCATATCGTAGTCATCACGCACATTGTAACTCCCAACAAAATGCAAGAGAGGGAGTAAAACTTGTCTTTTGAAATGTACCCTCTATCCGTTATGGATCCCAACAGAGCACGGCCCAAGGTATCTGAAAGGGTAAGGCTCATCAAGACGTACACTTCTTGGTGTGAACTAACTCCGACATCTCTGGCGAAATCTATGACGATGGTGTACCATGTGAGAAAAGTGAACAGGCTGAAACATTGAGTGACGAGAATGAGTATGAATGCAGGATCAATGAATATGCTTAATGCTTCCAGAAACCCGTTTCTGGATGATATATTGGTATTTTTTGAGTTGATGTTACCCACGTCATTGCTGGTGGAGAATTTAAAAGAACTGTGTGGCTTCTGTAAGGATTTGAGCTTTGCATTTTCTGTTTGTTCATCAGTACTGACATTTGTGGAAATTTCACATACATCCGATGCTCTTCTCAAATCAACGTCAACGAATTTACTTCCCTCTGTATCACGAGAAAGCTCTTTCGGGTGATATATTTCAACACTTGGATCTTTATCATCGGTATTTAACGAAAATGCCATATTGCTCTCTCCTTTCTCACTTCTCTGGAGATAAGGAACAACTTCCGAATTGCCGTTACTGACAGTAAATACCTCAGTTCTGGGTAACTCTTTGTCACTGGATCTTCGCTTGGAGAATCTCAAAAAGAGACTCACTGGGAAGGAATTCAAAGAGACCGCACCGAGAATCAAGAAGGTTCCTGATGTGCCGTATCGTTCCAAAAGAGCTTCTGCAAGAAGTGGGAGGAAAAAGTTGCCCACTCCGTTTCCAGCCATGTAAATGCCATGGGCTTTGTCGTAATGTTTGTCAAAGAACTCGTGCAGAATGTTTGGAAGCAACAAGGTTCCGAAACCACAGCCAATTCCTAAAAGATCAAAATATTCATAATTTATTATTTAAGTTATGTAGTATGGTTCGGAAATTCTTAAAAAAATTAAATATAAATGGAATGTTACTTTGAACGAATGTTGCATAAATTGAAATGTAACTTGAATCTTAGTAAAAGCGAGTCCAATCAAAAAAGTTGATATTTTTCTCGCTTTATCGTCAACAACTACTACCAATAACAGATGAGATTTTTCAAGAGGCCTGTCCAAAAAAGGTCCTTGGGAACTTTGTTTTTTTATAATGAAAAGAATGAATACTGAAGGAAAATTAATAAAACTATTTTGACGAGTTAAATACAAAACTAAAGCACAAAAATTAACTATGACTTAAATTTAAAAAGATGAATATACTATGTAATTAGATAATGGTAGACAACGTTCAACAATTTTTGAAAATAATGATGACCAATTTATTCCTTAAATTATTCAATACTTTAAGATTTTCGTGTTAATACTTTTATAAAGGTAATTGTGTTACATACCATAGACACATCCCCAAAGTATGGCAACTGCAGTGATGTCTTCTGCAAAGTAGCATCCGCCTATGCCTATAGAGGAAATGATACATCCCAATTCTGTAATTATTTGAGCTCCATACCTCCGTCCCAAATATCCAGTTACGGGTCCTAATAATTAAGGAAACCAATATCATTAACACACATCTCCTTTTAAGGAAGTGGAATAAAAACGTAGTTCTTTTTGAAATCCAACTCTAACGAACTAACATTGTTGGGTGCCATTATTTTTATTTGTATATTTATTGAATTCGTATATTTTAATGTAACTTTTTTTCTGAAAGTATGCAATACCCCATTGTTTAAAAGCATTTAGTTCATCTAATTTTAATTCACTTGTTAGTTATATTTCTTTAGATTCTTAAGTTTTGAGCCACCTTTTTACACTTTACACCTATGCAATACATCAAAAAGTTTGAAAGAATTTTATTCATTTAAATTACATCCAAATAACTTGACCCTTTTATTTATTAATGTTGCTTATTGTAATCAAAAACACAATACAGTCAAACCTGTTTTTGTGAGGACCTTTGTTGTGCGATTTTTTCCTGCTACTTTTATTGTGCGGTATAGGAAAATTGGAATATATAACTAAAATATTGTATACCTGGCTACCGAGACATATACAAGGGTCTAGTGAAACAACAGTCGTCACGGACCACATGATTACTAAAAAAAGTCTACGGTCCTTATAGAAACGGCTTTTCAATTAAGCTATAGGGTGGGGATTGCGTTACGGTTCGAATATAAATGGTTTTTCAATTAAGCTATGCTGAGGGATTTTCGCTACGGTCCTACGGGAGACCTTTTTTGAGGTCCCTATTCATCGTATTAAAAAGTATTTTTTTATTATGTTGCGAAAACTATTTTTTATAGCTACTTGTGAAGTTTCGGGCGATTTTTTTGCGATTTTTATGCAGTCCCTATCCTACAAAAACAGGTTTGAGTGTGCATGTTAAATCAACACTACTATTTTAGTAAGAAACACTTTTACCAGATATTGTTCGCAAAATGTAAATAAGTGTGAACGGAACGGCAGCTTCTTTTCTACCAACGTTGTACCGCTCCATGCAGGCCAGAAACAGTTGTGCCGACAAACTGGCCGTCCCTATCAGAAAAGTCGCGATGACCGCCGTACAAAATATAGCCGTGCAGTTTTGACGCGAGTTGAGAAATTTCTCCCCCATCTACAAGGAAAAATTTAAAAATTATTCGAAGGAATAACTGGGCTTATATAAGGTCAACCTTTAACTTAAGGCGTTCCAGTATTCAAAAAAGGAGGTGAAAAACTATTTTTAAGGGAGCTTGAAAATTGGATGAAGGATCCGCCCTACTTGTAAGAAATATTAAGTGCAAAAAGATGTAGGCTTAAAATTCCAGGCATAATAAAATGATTATCAAAAATGTCAAACATTCTGCGTTGGTCATATTGGTAACAGTCAATTCAATGACTGCTAAAGTATAAGTATATTTTTAAATTCCCTAAAATCTATTTTGAAATGAATTTCGAGACTTTCAGTTTCTGTAGTCAAAGGGTTTTTTACGGGGAAGGGGGGACTAACCCTTCTCCCAACCCTCCTCCTTTACCCGGGCTTTGGACCGGCACTTGTAGGATCAGAAGATCCGCACAAGGGTGGAGCTAGAAATAGAGAAATCAGAGACATTACAAAACGAAGGTTTAATAATTATTTTTAAAGAGCTTGAGAGTTGGAGTTTACACTTATTGTTCGCTAACCATCGGCAATGGTGAAATACTCCGTTATCATCCTTGCCTTTCGGGAATTAAATCTGTTCTGGGAATGCACAGTTCATTTCAGCAAATTGTGGACTAATCAATAGTCACCACTTTTTCCATTATAATCAGCTAGACTAGTTCTTGCCCTCCGCTCTCTTGCATTGCCTTCCTAGGCCTTGCTGATGAGTCCTAACAAGGACGAAACCGGTCCATGGCTGGAGGCGACTCTTGAGAGTTTACATTTAAACAATTATTTAAAAAAACTTCTGGTCTCTCTAACACCATATAAAATAAAGATTCATAACAAAAAGCAAAATTTTCACCCATTACACAGGTCTGCAAAAAAACTTTTTTCGAGCTGTTTTGGTTATTTCCCCTGAACTTTATGTATTTTGGTGTGCTGAATCCAAAAATGACCTCCATTTTGTCGTGGGACGTCACGTTTTTTGACAATTCAGGTTTTTAGGTGTTATTGGGAAATGCCTTAAAATTTTGAAAAATTGACTCATTGTACTAATTTTTTTATTCAAATTTCTCCATAAAATCTTTTTTAATGCTTTTTGATGTGCTGAATCTAAAATAGGCCTCCGTTTTATCATAGGACTTTACCTTACTTCACAATTTAAGTAAAAATGCCAATTTTTTAAGAAAATAAAAGTATTTATTTTAAAAAATTATTTTTCGACTCAAACTTTACCTGAAAATCATTTTAAATGTGCTTTGGTGTGCTGAACCCAAAAATGACCTCTTTTGATTTTTAAGATATCGAATTTTGTAACGAATTGAGCAAATACAGCAACTTTTCACAAAAAATGTGAGTACACTTAAGAAGTAGATTTCTTAATCCTAATTTACTATCAAGGTCATTAGTTTGTATGTTTTATTGGTGCCCTGAGTTCAAAAATGGTCTCTGTTTTGCCCTAGAATGTCATGTTTCCTGACAATTTAGGTAAAATTGTAAAATAAGTCCATATTTCAATTTTAATGAAAATAGGTTCATAAAATAAATTTTTTATTACATATTCTTCATGAAAATCATTATATAACTAAAATAAACTCATTTACACACTCTAAAGCCATTTTTTCCACCTTATGAAGCTCCTCTTGGTACATTTACCCTTGTGAGTAGCAACAAGAACGTTTCTTTGAACTATACAAGAGAAATTCTTCATTATTGCACGATTAAAGCTTCGCTAATAATTTCTTTCCATCTCTATAATGTACTGATGAGATAGTTTACTATGTGCATCATTCATAGCTCCTAATTTTAAAAAAATAAAGGAGCTAGAAATGTACAAAAACTTTGAAAAATGGGCAAATTCGAATATAATTTTGCAATTTGTGAAAAATCCTGACGTATAGGATTTTTTTCAATATTTTTTTCGTTATCAGCACACCAAAATGCATAGGAAATGGCTCAAATTATTCAAACAACTTTTTCATTGCAGACCTGTGTTATCAAAGAGATTCTGAGGCGCCGATGGAGATGGACAGGGCATGTCCTTCGTTTAAGACGGGATTGGCCAGCTAACATAGGGCACCAATGGAAGACGGAAAAGAGGAAGACAAAGGCTTAAGTGGCAGAGAATTTGAAATGTTACAACCATTTAAGTTACAACCAAATGGTACAACCATTAAATTATAATTTAAAATGTATACAACCATTGTGCAACTTCATCAGGGGTGCAATGCCTAATTTATGTTTCTGTAAAGAAGCAGCTATATGCGCTTGTGCAGAATATAATATTTTAATTTTTAAATTTTTAGGTAGCTTTTGGTCTTTTCAAGTGAAATATATTTTAATGCAGTAAAATTTTTTAATGGAAGAAAGGTTTCAAAGTTTTTTTCTTACAATAACTATATGAGTTAGTTCATCTACAAGTTATATTTATTTCATACAAGGTAAAAAAGACTACAAAGCATGCTATTTTTTAGTTTATTTATAAAATTAATTTAAATATGATTAAACAGTTCAACATGCAAAAAAAATACTGTTAAATAGACAAAAGTGTGAAAAAATAGCTCCTAAATATGATTGAAACAAATTCAATTACCTTCGGGTTTGTATCTTTGACAGTCTTTCATGGAACCATCTTTACCCTTTGCTCTCAGTCAATCAAATGAGGAGTTTATGGGATTTATAAAACTTAATCTCTCTTTATCAATTCCAATGACCTTAGATAAGAAGAAATATATATTAGGTCAAAAAGATTCAGCAGTTGATTGTGGCAAAGGAAGGACAAAAATAAACACTGAGATTGGAGAGGGTGAAATCCATCACCCCAAAATCTGTTTTTACTATGTATTTACACTTTATTATAACGAAAATGGTTCACAAAAGGTTACATTGATAACAAACAATTATTTTATTTTTATTCCAGAAATAAAATAAAAAAAGTGAAAAAAAAGTAAAGAAACTAATATCCGCCAAGAGGAAAGACACGTTCAGGCGAAATAAAGATGGACAACCAAATTAAAAAAAATTTTAAATCATTGAACCATTTTTTAAAATGACATGAAACACATAATGATGAAAATGAATGAAAATAGAACAGATTATGAATAAAGAGAGAAGCAAAACATTTGATTATAAAACTGTCAATAATTTTATTCTAAGGTATCAAGATGAAGATGCGATATATAGATATAGTAAAAAGGGTTTAAAAATACTGTATACAATACCTGATAATATAGTTAGTTATGAAAAAGGATGTATGCGATATTTTTTCTAAGCCCTTACAGCTGAAATCTACTAACTCACACCTCTAGCTTCTTGAAACAATAGAGCATTGCTGATGCTTGCATAAGAAATGACCTTCTCAAATACCGGTGGGCTTATTCACTTTTCGTGATTTATCAGTGCATTGGAAAATAAATATCATCTAAAAACAATGTAAGATTGAATGGAATCTCTTTTAATATTAATGCAAGGGCGAGAACTCGCCTATAACAATGAAAATAATCACATAAAATGCTTGGTACATAAAAATCTCACATCCCAAGGATATCAAGAACTATCATGCGTAATTCAGATTTTGGGGGTCAGGATGAACGAATTTGTAAACAAATTAAAAGTGCATTAAATTATTACACTGAGAGAAATGATAGTTTCAAATTTGAGTTAATTGATATTCTCATTTTTGTATGAAACTTTTTGGTTCAAATATGACGACCCAATGCTTTCAATTGTGAAACTCCAGACATACTCAGTTTCAAACAATTTAACAGTCACCACTCAAATTAATTAATTTATTTTATTTTGTAATACTGCGGCCCATCGAAGGGCTAAGCAGGGGGCAAAGCGGTAGCGAGAAGCGACGTCATTCCCATAGTAACACCGCTCGCCTTTTTAAGGCGGGCGACCGCAGCGCCATTCTCTCCAGCGGTGTGCGGCCAACTAAAATCTGAGACACCGCCGCGCATGCGTGTTTAAGCCACTCTTGCTCCTTTCCTTTACGCGCTTTCGACTCCTAGTTGTTTGTTTACAATTAGCTGTGGTGCTTTGGAAGTTATTTTGATCGGAATAATTAATCGGAATAATTAAGCTATCAGATCTCAGAAAATAGATTAATTCTCCTTTAATCAAACATCCACAATCTAAAAGAAAGGATTTCTAAGTAAAACGACAGTACCGATTTAAAATTTAAACTTATGCCGGCTGAATCAACCGCCGGAGCCGATCTTTGAGTTTTCGTTTCGGATTGTCACGTGATCCGCCAGGTGCATTGGAGCGCATGCGTCAGCTCGCTAACTGGAATAAAAAAACAGCTATAACTTATAGTAGGGCTCACAAATTAGAGATGGCGCTGCGCTCAGTGGCGAGCGCTCTCCCCATTGGAGTGTCTTCGCTTTACATATACCGCTTTGGCAGGGGGTTACAAAACAAGAAAAACAATTCAAAGAAAATCTATACAAGTACACAAGAAAACAAGGCCAATAACACCAAAAGAGCAAAGACACAAATTATAAATATTCTAAGTTTGGAAACAAAAGAACCCACAGACTCGGAAAGAACAATCACATTTGGTAGCTTATTCCACTCTTCAATTGTAAGTGGAAAAAAATTAAAATTTAAATATGTCGGTCCTACAAAAATATGGCTGAAACTGAAAATCATTTGTCTGTCTTAAACGCCTAGTGTTAATTTTAGTCTGGAAATAATTATGGGAAATATGATATTTGCCATGAATTAGTTGAAAAAAGAACTTAACACGAATAATTTTACGAATTATTGTAAAAGGTTGCCATCCAATCTCACGGAGCATTGCGGACGGAGAAGCTGACCAGCGCCAATCGTTATTAATAAATCTTATGGCCTTTGACTGAATGCTTTGAAGGTTATTTATCCAAAGAGAAGTATGTGGGTCCCAAATTTGTACAGCATACTCGAGGAGTGGTTTTATATAAGTATTATAAGCCAATAATCTAATCTCTTTGTCAACTAATTTCAAATTTCGAGATGGAAAAAAGAGCTTAGAGGTAGATTTATTTATTATGTTTTGGATATGTAAGTTAAAACGATTCACTTAAGTTTTAACTTTAAGTGATTCCAAGCAAAGAGGTAAAGCAAAGTTTTACCCATTGTAAGGGCGGTGATACTTTATAATTTTCTTAAAGCTAGCGATAATTGTCAATGGAAATCGAGCCAGTCCTTAATAGTTTTTTTGCAAACAAAGTTTGAAGTATATGTGTGATATAAAAGTTCTGTCAAGGTTAATAATTGTCAAGATTGTAAGGATAATAATTGTAAGTGTATTATGTCATCGCCAAATACCGTCTTAATGGAAATTGTTTTCACCGCTGAACTTGTATCCCGTGCAGTGTTGCTGATGCATACATTCTTGGAGTCACGTTTTGTGGCCAAGCTTTAGTGCATAATTGCTTGACGCCAATAATTGCTAGACTGCCAAGCTGGACGCCCTGCGGATTATGGTTACTCATTTTCTCACTCCACTTCTGTTTCTCCTTTTATGGTTGTAGTACACTTTTGTAGGAATTTTATATTTCCTTAAAATTTTATATTTTACACCCCCCCAACAAATATCGATAAATGACACCCTCCTAATAACCGAATTAAAAGATTAAGATATGACGGATCTCAAAACTTTTCAAATCCTCGATAATATCGCCAAAACTCAAACAAAATCCGATATTAATCACCCCAAACTAAAACAACCTCCAAGAAATTTAAATACACTATAAACGCATTAAAACAACAGCCACTGCAAGAGAAATGAATAATCCGAACCCATCGAAAACTTAAATCAATCAATCAATGAAAATATTTGCCGTTAACTTCCTAAACTCGGTGTTTGTCAAAGGACCAAAGGAGAGTCTTATAAATTGGACCCGATGTCCAACTATCTGATCAATAAAGTGTGTGCACCACCCCTTCGCTGAAGATCCAATTTGTCACGGAGAAATTCGGAGGTTGTTCTCGAAGGCTATCTGGGCCCTGAGGCTGCTGTCATCGCCGTTTGTTTCTTAGCGGTATCGTAGCCTCGGCGGTTTGGACAGCGCGTCTAATCTAATACTATGTAGAGAGCGGTCAAGATGTGGGAGGACTACGGGTTGGGGTGTTTGGGAGGCATTTAAGAGAAATTTTGATTGGTTGTTTAGGGGTTTCCAACTTCCTTGTGTAACTTCCAATAGAAACCGCAAGCCGAGTGGCTGGCCGCAAAGTAATATATTTATCTGTGATAAATTTTTATGGGGGTGGGTGAATCTTTAGTATTGAATTTACGTAGTCAGAAAGTACTCACTATATTTTTAAAAAAAATTCATAGTATAAACAGATTTATGGGCCTACATCTTATTGAAATAAATATTTCTTAAAGAATATTTGGAATACCCCTAGAAAATATTTGGTAATTTTCCCGAAAAATGAGTTTTCCCTCTCATTTTTTGTATGTTGGAAATACATTAAATAAAGTTTGACCTAAGCCCCCAAATCCTTTGCTGTAGTGAACGTTGTACCTCATCCCCAAACTTCAACCTTTTCATTTATCACCATAGCTAACTCACAATAAAAACTAGTCCATAACCTCAGAGGAAAATAGGAGGGTTCTAAGGTCTATCCACGGAAGATTTTTCAAATTTTAGCAAGCTAAAAAAAGTGTTTTTAAGCTACTTTTCGGGGGTGTTCAGGGGCTTCGCATACCGCACAAAAGTCATGTTAGCTTAAGTAAACATTGTAATTGTAGAAACTACCGTTTCTTTAAGTAATGTGGCATAAAATATTCTAGATCAATATAGTCATTAGTTAACAAGTTCAGTTACATCTTAAGTAGTTTAATTAGCGTTTTGAAGACGTAATAATATACGAAACTTAATCCCCAAAAAATATACGAGATGTAAGACAGTCCCGAATTAGATTTTGCCATTTATTTAAGATTAAAATATGCAAGCCAGTAAAAACTGCTCAGTCAATAAAAATTTTGAATCTATAAAGATCTCTGTTACAAGTAATTACAAACCCTTCAAAAGAATAAAGTTTCAAAACCGCTCATTCTTCATTTTGAACAAACATAACTTTAAAAGTAAAACAAAATTTCAAAAATTGAAAAATCTCCACAAAAACCTAAGCAACACCTTAAAATCACCAAAACCTAAAGAATCCCATGTTCCTCAAAAATGTCACCCCTCAAAACAGGATACCTTCCTCCCACGTAAAACGTCCCCTCCAAAAATAAAAACACCACCTCCCTTCGGTTAACCTCACAAAATCATTAAACCCCTTAAAACGAGCTTAAATATCGCTTACCCCATGCATGGGTCAGCGGTCTCTTCTACACCTGTTGCCGCTTTTTTTTCGATGATTCTGATTGAGGAGCAATGGCGCCGAAGAATCGCATCAATAATCCATTAATTCCTTCATTAAAGACTTTTTTTCGGGGACTCGATCCGTCCCATCAAAAGGACATCAATAACTGGGAGGCACAGATGCCACGCGATCCCATCTCTCGTTAAGGTTCGATTCAAACTTCTAAATCCGCTTTTTATAAACTTTAATGGCCCTAAGTAGTCTTCTTTTGGTTTGGATTCTCTCCCTCGGGAGGAAGGATTATATGCAGACGACGTTGGGACGCTTTTAAAATATTCATGATGGTGGGGGAATTGAAAAATTAGCGATTTATATAAGCTTTTGGTGAGATTTTTCCGGGTTGTTTCTCTGAAGTTGGATGTTTAGGGCCATCGTTTTGTTGAAGGTTGTTCTAAGTTATTATTGGCCTGAATAGTTTTGTGACGTTGATGCAATAAAGCGTGTGTTCGCCTTTTAAAAATTTAACAGGAAAGACTTAAATAAAAAAATTTCCATTTCGAAAAAAATTTTTTTGAGCCTTTATTTTGTTGAGGGTTGTTTCAAATTATCGATGACTAGTTTTGTGACGCTGATGTAATAGTTTGTACAATTTTACTATTCAGTAAGGGAAATACGTGGTTATAAAAATAATTTTATTGTTAAGTACCCTTTTCATGAAATAAATGTGTGTTGTTAACACAGGTTTTTATCAATTAATATCTGTCTCAATTTTTCTCCTTAAATTGCTTAATGATAACCAAACGGAGAATATACAGGGTGATTATGAATTGATTATCAATATTTTGGGATGAGGGTAGAGGGGACCTACACAAGCATTTTTCGAATAGGAATGGGGGGCGTAGCCGCACCGTTAAAGAGCTAGGACCTAATGTAGTGCGAGAGCATTACAAAAGGACGTATTGCCAAGGCCCGTTTTACAAAACAAAACGTAGTAAAATAAAAAAAATTATTGCATTGTAAAAAGTATCCGTACTACACCATAAATTTGATAGAAATTGGACCACTAGCTAAATCGTGGGGTGAGTTTTAAAACGCGCAGTATTAATCTTTTAGCCAAAGAATGGAGTTCCCTCTTAGTGTGTTGGTATTTAGAAAAATGATGATCGGGGAAGGAATTTTCAATGATCATAGAGTTTTTAAAGAAATAAGGGATCTTGCATGATCAATGATCATTGATCATTGAAAATTCCTTCGCCGATCATCATTTTTCTAAATACCAACACACTAAGAGGGAACTCCATTCTTTGGCTAAAAGATTAATACTGCGCGTTTTAAAACTTCACCCCACGATTTAGCTAGTGGTCCAATTTCTATCAAATTTATGGTGTAGTACGGATACTTTTGTACCTCATGCGATATTTTTTTTCATTTTATTATGTTTTGTTTTGTAAAACGGGCCTTGGCAATACGTCCTTTTGTAACGCTCTCGCACTACATTAGGTCCTAGCTCCATGGGCGTAGCCAAGGGGGGGCAGGGAGGGGCAGCTGCCCCCCCCTAAGTTCCGAATATTTAACTTTTACTTTACTTTTAGTAGTTAAAACCCAGTATTTTAAACCCAGTAACAAATTAATCTTTTAAGATAGTTGGAATAGTTACTTCAGTTCCCTATGATTTCATGTATAACAAAATGTAAAAAAGAGAAAGCATTGAAGGTAGCAGTAATTAAAAAAATTATCTATGTAAATAATTTCCTTCAGAATAGCTATTATTTTTCTATCGATTTGCTGAAAAGATAGGACGTAAAACATTTCCGAATCATCTTCCGAACAAAACACTGAATCAAATTCTTCCAGAAACGCAGATTAAAAACCAAAACGCGCGCCTCGTAGAAGGAGCAAGTATTCCTATAGGTCCGCCGGAAATTGCAATTTCGTATCCATTTCTTTACAAAAGAAACAGAGAAGTTCCACGAATTCGGAAAAACATTCCATTTTTATCATCCTCAACCATCTACAAAATCTTAATTGGTTCACGGCAAACAACGGAATATGCTTTCAATAAGGAACGGGTTTTTTATCTGTGTGCCTTGCTTTCCTTTATTATGAACCTTCAGAGTTACAATAATAACAACAACAACAACAGAAGATTCCCAGATTGTAATTAACTGCGTCTTCCATCTTTCATTGGATATGAATTTGACCATCGTCTAACTAGTAGCACAGTGCATTATTTTCTTCGGCTTTATTCCGTGCGTATTACGCAAGGTATGCCGGTAGTTTCGTCTGTCGCTAATTGCCTGTTTTTCCGTGCGACGAGTAGTATCTTATTCCGAGCATTTCTGAAAACTTATTACCCAGATAATTACATTGACAAAAGGAGTCAAGAGATGTGTTTTGTGGAAGTTTTGTTCATTGTTTGGCATCAGAGGAGATCGTAATTGAAGAAATGACGGAATGGAGGATTTGAGGAGAGTTTTGCGATCTTCCGAGAAACGCATTTAAATGAATAGTTTTTTTTAAAGTTCAAAGTTTATTTTTTCTTCTGTCAGAGGTTTGTTTGAAACTTACTTAATGAATTATTACCCAGCTGTTATTGAAATGTAAACATTCTATGCAGATTAAAACTTATTCGTCAAATTCTTTCTTTTAAGTTGTTTTAAAGATGTATTAGATATTTTCTAATTAGTTTGTTTAATTTCCTTTTGTGGTTAGAACATTTTTGTTCTGATTCAATTAAAATTCAAATATTTTGTTTATTTTCGAAAAGAGTTTCAAATACGTTTCCTTTTCAGGCTTGTCGATAGCTTATTTCCTAGTTAATGCTAAAACAAAGATCTTGCTTATGAGCAAACTTAACTCTTTAACTTTTAGTAGTTTAACAGTTGGTTAAAAATAAATAAAGTAATTCATTTCAGGTATAAAAAAATACTACATATTATTCTTTTTATTCGGAAATAAAAAGCGGAAAATGACATGCAAGCTTTCGGTGTTAACATATACACAACTCTTTTGAAAATCACATAAAAGCTTGTAAAATAAAAATATTTTTTAACTAATTTTAAAAAAAAATTAATATTTGTATCAAAAATTGTTTTTATAGCAAATCTTTTCTATTAAAATCTATGCTCACTTCACTGTAATTATCTGACGAATAATACACAGCACAGCTTACTTCATCTTTTCGCAACGGAAATGATGAAAAAGTCTGCCAGAAACACTGAACGTTTTAAAACAACTATAACTGATGTAATACCAAGAGCTCTGACCTCAGTATTCTTCTTTATTTAAATTTCAATAAAAGACTTTTCAAATGACTCACAAAAATTCCAGGTACCCTACTTCATTCATTGGGGAACTAGAGTGGTCCTGAGATCGGCCCGTACGAGATATCTGGTTTCGCAGTTCAAAACTTAAGACACATCGTCTTTCTCATCCCCTGAGGAAAAACCTGCGGTCTTGAACACCTTCAATGATTTATCGGCCATAAGAGCTAGCTGCTCGAGAGGCTCATTGGAGATCTGGTGAACCGAATCTGGTAGTCTTTGCAGCCATAAGGATTTCACTGCGGCGTCAGAAAAATCCCTGGCTAACTTCTTCATCTCCTGCAGTAAATGACCCGGCTTTTTATCACCCAACTCTAATTCGTGAAAAAGCAATCTGAAAATTGATGCTTCGGATTCTGAAAAATGATCAATCAGTCGTCTTTTCAGTACGTCAACTTTCCTTGGGCGGGAGGTGAGCAGATCAGGTCTCACTTGGGATAGAATGGATTCATCGAGGGCAGATACCAGGCAGTAATACTTCGTTTGGTCTACCGAAATGTTAGAGGTGATAAATTGGGCTTCGATAAAATGAAAATATGCTTCCACGTTAGATTTCCAGAAGGGAGGCGGTTTAAATCCGACAGCCTGAACTTCTGCAGAGGAATTGGGTTTCACTTCGTCACCAAACATACTAGAAGCACGGGCGCTCAGTTCAGAAAGCAATAAACGCTAAACAGCCCGTAAAACAACGCAACGAATCAATACTTGTTTCAGATCAAAACCATAAAACAATCTCCATTATGATTGGAATCGCTCCCTCAACGATCACCATACAACCGAACAAACTTTTCCAACTGAACCGGCAAACCCACGGTTCCAAATATAGACCACATCCTCCATACCATTTAAAACAAACACAAAGTTCTGATGATAAACCCAGCCCCCGATATGAAACACCCCTCGCTCCAGCAACTCGCTTTTCTAATTAAGTAGGGAGAGTGGAAATAGCGTTTTAATTACCAGAAATCTCAATCTGGGGAATTTTAATCTCTAAATTAATCCTACTATTTGAAATCAATTCCGAAGCTGGCCTCTGCAAACATCTTTGATTGCGGGACGGGTTTCAATTTACGCAGAGTAATGAAGAAGGTTCCTCTCTCTCCAAATCCTATTATAATGAGAGAGTTGAGTTATCATATCTTAAAGATGAGCCGTATTAAATTGCCGAGATTTCAGACTCGGATTATGCCAACGATGAGAGGATTCTTCCTTCTCCTAAAACTTCATTTGAAGTTTGTTAGGGTGAATGTGGCCCTTTATTACATCCATGTGATTGAGATTTTGTGGATCTATGAATCACTTTATTAAAAAGGAACATCACATCTATGGGGTGGGTTGGGGTAAAATGGGTCTTACGGTAAAATGGGTCAGTTTTAATTAACTAGATATAAATCAAATTTAAATGGAATTATTTTCACTCATTTTTTTGTGTTATAATCTATTATCTGTTGGCAACATTCTCCGATTGTCAAAAATTTAGATTTATGAATTAGAGAACTGAAAAAATATTTAATTTGAACGGTAAATGGTGTTGTCGAAAAAACATGGTTTACCAACTTCCAAAATATCAATGCATTGTAATAAATTGCAGCAGACTTTTGTGATATTTTTCCATAAAAGAAAGTCGGAGATCCAATCAGCCAATCAGGAAAGGATACAATCAGGAAAGCCAATCAGCTTCAAAAAATATAAAATATTTTATTTTTTATAACAATAATGGGTTTATAATAAAATGGGTTTAGTTAGGAGGCCTTCTGTATTAAGTAAAAACAATTCTTTTAACTTATTTCCTTCATATATACATTGAACTGTCAAACAAGTTTATTTTTTTCTCCAAATGAAGTATTTTAATTTCTACTTTTGAACAATGTTCATTAACTTCAGACGTTTACAATTTTATTAAAGTACAACTTAAAAACAAATTTCTTCAGATAAAAACGGCTTAGCCGATTGCCCTTTTTCTTATTTTCATGTATATTTAGTAATAAATACATTTTTGACATGTCTTTGCAATGATACCCATTTTACATAGGTCAAAATAGGGTAAAATAGGGAATTACTTTGATGCTAAGTTTAACCAACTTATAACTAAAAAATATTTGATAAAGTTAGATCAAAATATTCTGAAGGATTGAAATGTCAAGATCCAATTGAAAGAAATCATTTAAAAGTAATAGTTTTGATGAAATAAAACTTAGAATGTGAAAGTACCTAAAAAGTGACCCATTTTACCCCAACCCACCCTACCCCAGATTTTAATATTGAACTAATTAACTTGACACATTGAGACACATTGACCATCTTTAAATTAGATTTTGCACAGGTTAATAAATCATCGTGAAGGGATACAATTTTATAATTGATAAGGTAAAGGCATTTATGAAAAAAGTAGAGGGTAACCGTTTTCTAATTCTCCAGAAATATTGCTAATTTTTGGCATTTGAAATAGCTTGTCGATACTGAACGGGACAACAATTTGAATTTTACCAATCAGGAAACTATTATCACACTCACACCCTTCTTTTCTTTCCACTTTCACTAATTAAAATACTCATTACCCAAGTTTAATAGTAATCCAATCTACATTAAACTCCTCAACAAATCACTTAATTCCTTCAAGAGCCGGCCAATTTCCCGAAACCACCTTAACAACACCGAAAAGTAATCCACTATCAAAATAAAATTCTCCCCTCCACAAGATTACCTCCCCGATCTTAATCCATTCAAGTGTTTGGACGTTCGGATCTCGAGGAGAGCCCTCTAGCCCACCCTCTGTTGGTTTAGGGGACCTCCACTGTGCCCCGCAACAAGAAATTCTACTCTGTCACGCCACTCTATTCCTAGTTTGCTTTAGTTCTCTGTCAAGCCTTGGAGTTTGTTTTTATTTCATTTTCCAAATTGGCAGCGGTTTGAAGAGGGCTTCTGACTGTCTGTCTCTGTGTTTGAGGTTTGGTGGAGTGTTGGGGGTTTCTTTGCACACACACATTGCCCACTGTGGTGTAAAGTGCTTGGTGTAGAATAAGTGGTGGAAGTGGAGAATAGTTTGATGTGCTGGAGGCTTGCTTGCTGCTAATTGTTTTATAGGTGAATACTTCAGCTATTAAGTTGTATTTTGTAATTGGTCATGCTCACCAGTAAAAGTAGTAAAAATAAATGATCAAGACACCCAAGTAAACTATTTGATTAGATACAGAAATAAATAAAGCATAGTGTTTAGTGATTAAGTGAAACAAAAAAATTAATTATATATATATATCTCTATCTCAGAGCAACAGTGAGACATCTTCCATTTTTTGTGTTTTAAGGTTATGATGGTGTTCAAGTATATTGCAGATGTAGATTTCAGTGCAAAAGTAACATGTTTTGTAGAAGTCCCACTGTTGCTCTGAGGTAGCGATATATGAATATAACTCCCAACAGCACCTAAGCAGAATGGATGAAACAAAAAAGATTTTCTCGGCCGGAACATTTGCAGATGTCCCACTGTTGCTCTGAAGTAGCGATATGTTACGGGCAAAGTGATTAATTGGCCATTATTAATAATGCCCAGAGTGGAGGCTGGCAAAGTGATAAATTTCATTGATAAATGCCATTGAATTTATTACATTGTCCCCCTCCACTTCGGGCATTAATATTAATGCCCTATTTATCACATTTCCGGTAACATATATAGTGCTGTCCTTTAAAAAATACCCACTCCAAATTGTACCCTAAAAAACCCATCGAGATGTTTTAAATAAATAATTGAAATAATTTTAAATTCTCATGTGCCCTGTCTTTGTATGCTATTAAGAGTGGCGAGAACGTAAAAGCAAGTCAAAGAACTGCTTCTTTACTTAGTTTTTTGAATAAATAGAAAATACCGATTTTGGGCTAAAACTATGATTTAGTTATGCAGATTTTGATGCTGTAAAAATGTATGTTATGAAGACTTTACAGCATTTTTCACGTGGTTTTGTGTTATCCCGTTATTATGAGAATAAAATACTAAAATTTCAGTTCAGTCTGCCAATTAGGGACATTACGGTAGTCTTTGAAATGAGGGGTGAAAAACACCCATAGGGTGCCTAAAAAACCCTCTTTTCCTTTTGTATTAAATGATAAAATAAATAAAAAATTATGCAAAATATTTAATATTATTCATGATATACAACTAATTATGCAAACAGAATAGTTGTTCCAGTAATTCTCGACTTTTTTTTCAGTATTTTTGATAAAAACTAAATGATACCAAAAACAGTCATTTTTCATGAAAATATAGCATTTTACCGAGTTTTACACGAAAATGGGTTTAGAGAGTTAATAGTTGTGGGTTTAAAATGAAATATCAGTGCCAATTACCGTTTTTAAGCTTTTTTATAAAAGTTATATTTATTATTTGTATTAAATAGGTCGTTTTCATCAAAATACAACAATAAAAACGTTATTGTTGTAGTGTTTTGAAGGCGAAATTCTTGAGTAGAAAAACTTATCACAGTTTTAATTTTAAAAATAATTTGTAATAAACTTGGTTTTAATTATCTTAACTATTCTCTTTTCTATCAAAATAAACCTTTCAATCATATTTTGTCTTAATTTTTTGAGTATTTTCAAGTGTGGGTTTTTTTTAGGGTACATGGTTTTTTTTTTGGATTCTCACCTAATAGTTTGCCAATTTGTAACGGAGAGTTGGAATTAAAAATACTAAGCACTAAAATGTAGGGGAGGGTGAGCCGTTACAACACAATTTTGTTCGATTTAGTTATCATATTTTTTAAGCTTTTAATGAAAGAAATACGAAAAAGTGGGTTTTTTTAAAGGACAGCACTATATACAACATTTTATTTAAAATATTACTGCCTTACAAAAGAACATATCATTAGAATTTCACATAAAAAGGATTTTGTATTGAATCGGAAATTAGTTTAAAATTATGTTCGCGATTGCATGTTAAAGGCTTAGTAAAACATCTTTAAACATTCATGGTATAAAAACTCAATTTAATAAAAAAAAATTTAAGGTTATCTAGATACATATTTGTTGTAAAGCTATTTTCTTTTGCATCCGAATGACACTTATACCACCAAATGGGCAATACCAGCATCAATTTTTTATTTTTTATTCGATAGAAACCTTAGAAATACCTATTATACCTTAGAAAGGAATATACCCCCAAAATTTTTTAATTACGATGATTATAAATTTTTTACTTAATTTCAAAGTTTGACTTTAAAAATGCGTATGACGTACGTCATACGCATTTTTTAATTTCGGAAAGTTTTAATTTTTTGGAAAGAAAATTTATTTCCAAACGCATCCTCAGTGGCAAAAACTCAACTGCTTCGGGATGCTCTCCGAAGCAGAGAGTGAAACGTTTGGAAATAAATTCCAACAAACACGGCCATCCATCCCGGAAAATGAAATAAATTACTCTTCAGGTCGTGGCAATTTTCATTAATTTATAATGTTTTAATTGTTTAAACATTTCAAAGTCACTATAGTTTGTCGATTTTTATTTTTAAATATTTAATTGACTAAATTTTTTTTAACTTTTCATTTCGATTTTTGAGTTTAGATCTATTTCCCTTACAAGAAAAATACATTTTTTCGTTGTTTTCAGTTGTTAAAACGTTTCTTTTCTCTTCTAAAGGGGTGATATATCTTTAACTGACTAAGTAAAATATATAAAAACGTATAACCTAAAAAATAGGTAATACGTATAATACCCCGAATATTTTCAAAACTCCGCATCTTCCTATCAAAACCATATTAGGCATTGATCCCTCACATTATCTTCCCTTAACATAAAAACCTTCAACCTATCTTTTAAAGCTTAACAAAATCCACCCACATAGCCTCGAACGCAATTCAACGGAACATTATTACTCAGTAATTTCCTGCTACAATTTATAGTCTCGGCCCCATATAGCAGGTATTACAATCAATCCACGCTTCATTTGACTTTCTTTATGGGCCCAGTTTCATACGATTTCTTACGAGCGGAGCCCAATATGGTCGCCAGTCGGTTCCCCCGTGGTGATGCAACAATAGAAGCCTTATGGCACCCCGTGATTTTGTTCCATTCGAATAAAGGGCTTTTCTATTTCCTCGTGGGGGTCAGAGCGACTTCCAGCCGAGATGTCACGAGGGGGGGGAGAAGAGTGGATAGATGTCCTTCAGATCCGAAGGCCGAAAAAATGTTTTCATAACTTAATACCCGTGGAAAATTTATGATGGTTATTCTTTTCTGCACGTTGGTGTTTTTCGGTGAAGAATCTATTGTTTGGTTGTGTGAGATGCACAGTAATCCTTCTATTTATGCTGGTTTTGGGGAAATGGTGAATGAACTAAAAGAGTTGACGGTCCTTTAAATAGCAGGGAAATAAAAAAAATTTAATGCTTTTAAATGGTTTTAAGTTTATTAATGCATGCGTATATTGCATAGTCTAATAACTCTCCATACCATTATGGTAAAATATGCTTATTGAGAAGAATTTAATGAAGAAAAATTTTTCATTAAATTTTGAAAAAAAATTTTTATAAATGATATGTAGTAAAAAATTACTAAGACACAAAATGGAGTGTTTATTGCTCTTATAAGAACATTATCGAAAACATGGCTTTGATAAGTAATCATAGAAAATAATGGCTTTAAATATAACTAAAATGATATTTTATAATATATCTTAATTTTCATTTTGCATAGTCTACAATTTGCTCAACGCTTATAATGGAATTATTGCTTTTATAATCCAAATGATAAAATCACTTTTTTAATTGTAACCCTTTCTTCAGCTTTAACAAATGGGATGTTAGTAAATTTTTAGCTCCAGTAGAAAAATAAGATCTTTCCATCATAAAACAAATTATAACCATCAGAAAAAACATCTTTCATTTTTTATCGGAATAGTTACTGAGTGCTTGAAAGTTTGGGAAATGATTTTGTCTTTTCAAAAATATTGTGAATATTTATTTCCAACCATTTTATTCGGAAATTGAGGCATCTAACTATTACTCTTGTAAACTTTCCTTTCCAAAGTTAGTTAACCTCCTCTTATTTCCTCTCTTATTAGTTAACCCTTTTTTCCCCAACTAAGATTTTTTATAAGATTGTTGAAAGTTTTATAAGTTCGTTTACCATTTCTCTTTAGCTATGTAATTTTGTCGATTTTATGATATAAAGCTATGGCATATGTGTCATATATATAGAACTTTTTAAGATATCATTAAGTCTCGGCGATAAAATTTATATGAACAAAAAATATAGTTTTAATGTGGAAAGAAAAGTTATTCTCATAGAGGTATGGTTCTTCTCTTGTCTCAATTTATTAAAAAAGAGCGAGTTTTTTATTATGTTTTAATACAGAGAATTTATTAGGTAGCAAGAGTATTTTGGAGAAAGTATGTGTGCTAAACTAACGATAGTAAAAGGGTTACGTGATTTTGACAACGCTGGAACTAGTATTTCGGAGGGGAGACAGGTGGAAGTTGAGGGGCAGTTGATCGAAAGAGGAAGAGACATTTGCTTGTTAGAAGCAAGACCCCAACTATCACCGGTTACCCAACTATCGGCAGTATTAAGTCTGTAAAAATCACGTAACGCTTTTACTATTTATAGTTGGCTGAGCAGTAACATAATAAACAATGGAATATTTTTACACAGCTAAGTGACTTTCTGTTCATATTGTGTTCAAATAATTTATAATAGAAAAATTATTATTAATATTAAACTATTTCATAAATATTAACTTTATAAAATATAGATGATTCGGGTGTATTATTTCACTTTGAAATTCAAATTTTAGGTTTAAAAATATTTCTAAAACATGACAAACCAGAAAGCAATATACTTGAAATACAAAAATAGTATCAATGCTGGTACTAATGAGAGTAACTCTAGGTAAAAGAAATATTATATTTAATCTCCGTGTCAAATTTTTAACATAGAGAGAAACATTTTTAAGATGTCCCAGAAAAATGACTCGTTTGACAAATGGTGTACCTATAGAGGTTTTTTAGCACTCTTTCAGAATTGTATGAAATAAAAAGAAGAAGTCATCATAGAAAAAAAGGTTTAGTGAAGTAATATATTGCGTTACGTTACGTAAGGGTAACTATTAATTTCGAGATAATTTTTTAAACCATGAAATATAACACTTAAATCATCTTCCTAACCTTTCGTCCAGAATGACCCTTGAAACGTGTTTTATTATCAAAATTTTACAATAGTATTGGTAAAATTAATAAAAACATAAAAAAATTTAAATTGGTAAATAAAGGTAACTGGCCCAATGATCTTTGGTGTACATACTTGTTTTTTTTCATACGATCTTATTACTCTTGCTTACTCTTTTTACCATTTTATGGCTTGCGTTTTTGTGTGTATGTTACGGCCAAAGTGATAAACTTGGCATTATTAATAATGCCCGAAGTGAGGCGGGCAATGTGATAAAATCAATGGCATTTATCAATGAGTATTTTCAACACGTTGCGTGAAATACTAGGGTGTTATTAATAATCGACGAATTAATCACGTTGCCCGTAACATATGCAATTTTTATATGATCTGATCTTTATTTTGTTTCCAGTAACAATATACCTACTATACGCTCAACTTTTATCGATCAAATTGGCATTCAGATTCACAACGTCCCCTTCAACTGCACTCAATGACACTTCCTCAACCTCAATTCTTTATTCTTCCTCTCAGATTCATCAAGTCTCAAGCTCGTTATAGAATTACCTCAACTTCCCGCCTCCTCGAAGAGAATCACGATCGCCTTTCAAAGCAAGCGTGCAAAAGGAGGACCGCATTAGTGCCCCCTGTAATTCAATTTAATTGAAATTTTCATTGCCTGATAGCGAGAAGAAAAAAAAACAAGAGGAAGAAAAGACCCGCAGAAAAAAACTCTGGAATCGCTCCCCCTTTTCCCATTGTCAGTGGCATTTTTCGTGTCGTCCGCCATTTTTCCATTCAGCGCCAAACTCTTTAATTAAAGAAATTAATTACACGCGGCCGTAGATAGTAATTAAATAAGAGCCTCGCTTCGAATGGTGGACAGAAAAAAAGGGAAAAACAAATTAGGGAAATGTAAAATTAAGATTCGTGGCTTGTTGCTCGTCATGTAAATATCGACCTTTGATATGCCACCGTACGCGGAACAGTGAGATGAGTGGGAGTAGTTTGGTGGGGATCGTTTAAGTATGAGGGGATAAGTTTATCAAATTATTAAAATATGAAAGGGTCTTGTTTAATATATTTTGTTTCGTTTCATTTTTACGGAGATTTTGGGGAAGCCTTCGAGACATCTAAGACTTAACTTCACTGCAATACCCGTTTGGGATGTAGGGGAGAGGTGGACGAAACTGGGTAGGTGGACAAAACAGGGAATTAAGCTTTATTCCTTGATTACTGAGTGATATTTGGATGAAACTTCTAGAATTACTTCCAGGCATGCACCCCGATAATGTCAAGTAAAAGGAAAGTATATTTATAAACCCGTCTCGCTGAGAGAATCATTTTGAAATTTCACCGGAAAAACTTTTAATGTTAGCGTCTACAACAATTCTCCACCAATCTTAAATACCTTTGGATTTAGTTTAGGTAACTACAGCGCATAGATACATCATTATTTACTTGTTATTTTAAAGCTTTTGTTGCTGCCTTGGAGTTGTTTTGATCAACACTAGAATAAAATGTCTTCAAAATAGCTTGGTCGGACAAAACCGGGATGCAAGTAATCGGATAAAACTGTTTTCATATAAATTTCGTTTACATCGAGTTGCAACTACGTAAACTTGACATATTTGGTATGAGTTGTGCTACGAGGGGATTTAGATTTAACCTTTTAAACGCCGCAATTCAAATTTCGAATTAAAGGTTCTGATTTTTGGCTTAAATGGCTTGTTTTATCATTACTAAAACCATTCTAGTCATTTTTTGTCGAAAAAAAATCCGAAGTTTGATTTTGAGGATGTTCCCATTTGGGAACATCGGCGTTTGGGGTGAAGTTTTTAGGGGGATTTCCAAAAGGCACATATTTTACAATTAATTCAAATAAAATGCTTGAAATAGGTTTATACTCAATAATTATGAACATTTTTATGATTGTGGACGGTTTTTTCATTTTTATTATCCATACTTGGACGATTAAGTAACATTTTTATAGATTTTCATAAGAAAAAATTGACATGTTTATTACGTACGCGAAGCTTTTCCGTAAATTTTTCTTGCACTATGGGTGATATTTTGTTGTAAAAAATACATAAGAGTGTTCCCATGCTCTTTAAAGCTAAACAGTTACGTTTCTGTGAGAAAAATTAGTTTTAATTACGGTTCTATAGGGATATCTAGCATAAAAATCACTAATTGCATTCAAATCTAATTAGCTTTCAAAAGTGATAATCATAATTATCTCCATTGATTCATTAAAGTTGTGTTTATCATGGAAGATTCCGAACTGAATCACATATATCTTACATCCAACTTACGTTAGAAGAGTGTTTTTAGATGTACGCACTTTTCCTTATTTTCAAAATTCTTCGATTTTATTCCTAAAATTTTTATGTAAAAAAAGTACTCGAACAAAAATATATAAGCAAATCCTCAGAAGCACTCAAAATATGCGCTTTGCATAACCCCTATTGATAATTACTGAAAATTAATCGATGGGGGAGTTAGAAAAATATATAAGTGTAAGAATCTGCTATAAAGATTTGGAATTTATTTCTCCATAAATCAGGAGAAAAAATAAAAATCACATATTTTTGAATTTAAAACATCATTCTTAACCTTTTTAGATCCTTTGAGACAAAAAAGTTCAAAAAATTAAAGAAAATTAGGAAATAACTTGAATTTTTGCATGTTATAAAAATCCCCTCAAATACTATACCCCAAACGCCGATGTTCCCATTTGGGAACATATACATTGTATTGGTAATTACTCTCCAAAATTAGAATGTAAAGCTATTCTGTCAAGCCAAATGGAAAGATGTGTACTTAAGCTACCAAAACACAGCAAAATTATTTAAAACTAAGTTTATTTAAAATTTTCACAAGTTGAAACTTGTGCAGGTTTTGGAAGAGCCAAAAATCTCTAATTTTGATGTAAATTCTACAAAAAGGATTAAATTGCACGTGAAAAACTTTTGTATGTAAAATAACTTCATATCTTTGAGTAGCTTTCTACCAAGTATCAAATTCCTGCATGAAAAATTACGTGGTGAAAAAATTCCTGAACATGATGTTCCCATTTGGGAACATCGGCAGGTAAAAGGTTAATGACTCCCTATTAATTTTGGTTTTTAGATATGATAATAATATGAAAATATGATAAAGCGATAAAAATTTTTCACATGTTTTTTTCGTCTGTAGGACTTCTTATTTCGCCTTCTACAAACTTATCTAGTTAAGTTCTACACCATAAAGTCATATTTAACAGCATACATCTAGAACGTCAGGTTTTTGAGGTTCCTTAAAAAGACAGATGAAAGCTAGTTTTCTTCAATAAAATTACAATAGCTCTCTAGAATAATTTATTCATTCAGTTTTAAAGGGAGTACTCAACCTTCTAATGGTTCTACTGACTAACCAATGTTATTTTCATTAAATACCGACTCATTCCACTTTTCAAATTCAGGATTCATATCGAGTTCAGATTAATTAGCAAAACACAGGAAAGGACATAAAAAATTTATATTTATTCCCGAGTCCTCCTGATTTAAGAAAAGCCTCCACGCGATCCTTATTGACAAGGGGGGGGGGGCGAAAATTCCATTTCTTTTCCCATGGTTGGTTTCGGAAGCATGGCGTGATCGCAAATTTTGGTAATTAGTGGACGCGAGTGATAGGACGGTTGCGTGAAAACGTTGCTACTCGTTTTTGTTTTGTTTGTAGAGTATTTATGTTAACTTTGATGAGACGAATTATTCTTGGAAGAAATATTTATATTTAAGTTAAGGGGGGGGCGTAATGCTTTCAAAGGATTTGGGCACTTATTTCGGGACAAGCGCATTCTTTTATAATTGCTGCCAATTGATAAAAATTAAATTAAATTGGAATTGAAAGGTTTTTTTTATTGGTTAAATGTTATATTATTTGTTGTATGTTATAAATATTTCTCTTAGCTATTTTGATGAACGCATTTCTGATTATAGAGATGATGCAACTGCCCCATTAAATATTCTATGTTAAAACGAATTTAAATACTTATTTTTAGTTAAGTTTAATTTGTTTTAAAACGAAGTTAAATATTTTTCTTTTACTCTCTTAGGAGTTAAAAACATATTTTTAAGAATTTAGATTGAAATGATATTTTTAGAATATTTAAAAAAATGTGGAATGGAGTGGAAAACTTTTTCTGTTATATAATTGTTTTATGTTTTGCCTTAATGAATCCAATTTACTTTTTAAATAGCAATTCTATATATAAAACTCCAAAACTCCTAATGAAAGTGCAGTAAATTTAACATTCTATCACCCCCAAAGAATTCAGACACCCCAAAAGAAAGTAACTGCAACCGTTGTGAGCAAAACCCAATATCAAGGAAACCGACCTCTTAATCCGAGGAAAAGTTTTAAAGAGAGAAGTTGTGTCAACACCAAATTTCTCTTCTGTTTTGTGTCAACATTTGTCGCCGAGTGTTTTCTTTGTAGTCTAAGCGGTACACGACGAAAAAGGGCGAAATACTGCACTTTTTGATGATGGTAAGCCACTTGGTACACTGATTCCATGGACCATAAGAATGAGTTTTCGATCAGGAGTCCGCCGAAATTTCCCTTAGAATTTAAAATATTTAACTTTTTGTGAAATTTTTAAATTCGCGTTTTACACCTTAACTATCAAACTTTTCAACATGTAAGGTGACTTTTCTATACAATTTGAGGTCGTAGATTACAAATATGAAGTCAAAAATTTCAAAAAGATGCTATTTGATATGTTTTTTTGAAAAAAACTAAATTTTAAAATTTAAAATCTTCAAAAACACAATGTTAAACATAAGTTGGTATCATGAAATTTTTACCAGTTATTAAGCTATTTGTAACTTTAAAAAATCCAAAACTTCAAAGCTTTACCTTTATTATTCACCGAGATATGATACTTTAAATTTGGAAAATTTTCAAAATGGCGGCCATGATTGATGCGACTACTCATCGAAAACTTCCCATAACTCGGTAAATTATTGTTCAAAATGAACAGTTAAAACCTTTTTTGAAAGAAAAGCAATACCACTACACTATTAAGACATTAAAAGAACAATTAATCCATTTTAAGTTGGTTTTAAATAAACTCTAAGACAGATTAATACTTTACTATGACAAGCATGTTAAAAGCTTTAAAAAAATGCTTTCTTGGTGAAAAATTGTTCTAAATTTTTTATTAAATGTTCACCCTGATATAAATAGGCGACATTAAACCATTTAAAGGAAAATTTTGCCTTATAAGGGCCTGGGCGCAAACGCGAAAATACCTAATAAACGCGCGCTTCAAATAAACTTTTTCTGTCAAAGAATCACAAAATCGTGCTTTCTATTATGATTTTCTAACATTATTTTAACCAAATCATGCTTTCTATTATGATTTTCTAACAACATTTTTACCACTTCAAGTTTAAAAAACAAGCACCCTTATCTTTTGTATCAGAAAATTAATGCTTAAAATACAATTTTTCCGGTTGGAAATTACCTTTAAAATGAGTATTTTCTAGAAAAACCTTTACTTACTGCGTTAAAACATGAAATATCAATGAGATTCATAATGTATTAAAATATGTTATACATTTAAACTTACCGAACACTTTTTAACAATTAGTAATCGTTGTGTATTTGCTGTTTTTATGAATTATTTTTAAAAATTAGAAAGCATAGATTTTGCAAGGTGTCCCTGCAAATCTTCAGGAATACCATGTACACTAATGTGCATGAATTGTAAAGGTGAATGCCAAAAATCAGAGGAAGACCTATAACTTAATTTTACGTTAAATTCAAAAATTAAATCAATACTTTTGAATTTGTGCCAAAAGAATAAATAAAATAATTTGAAATCCTTAAAAGGCTATTTAATACCTTTAACTCTTTATATAATTAATGAAATTATTATCTAGTGTTGTAATTACCTACTGAAAGGAGTATAGGCAAAGTACATGCTTTATTTTTTAAATCTAGCTAATATAGAAAATATACCAATTCTCAAGAGAGGCATACGTTTCTTAAAAGAAAAAATCTTGATCTATCATGGTACACATTTAATATGTTTTTTTACAGGAAAAATATATTGTCTCTACGACTCTCATTTAAGAAAAAAGCCTTACTTATTAACTATCAAATCCAAATATTTGTACGATGATTATTAATTAAAGATTTTGGCATTTGACTTTCCCGATATTCTTAATTTCTAATAAATGTAAAGACATTGAAACTAATAGTAAAGTTGTAGGTAAGTAAACAAGCACTTGAAAATACTATAAGTTTCTACTAAGTTGAAAATACTATTATTCATTATAAGGCTGGTATAATTTAAGTAAAGCCCTGGATACTCTACCTAAGGTAGAGTATCCAGGACTTTAAATTTAAGTAGTCTTGTAGCAAACTAGCAGGACGCATACAGTCTCAATTAATTTTGTATACCGATTAAAAAATAATTGCTTAAAGTTTAAATGGTGTTAGGCATTACCATATAGGAAATGATTAGATGTATTACCCTTACTCGATTTTCAAATACACAACGATTACTAATTGTAAAAGTGTTCGGTAAGTTTAAATGCAGGGTTGGCCGGTTTAAACCATTTGGTTTAAACCATTGGTTTAAACCATGGTTTTTTATGGTGGTTTTTTTACCAAAAAAACCACTTGGTTTTTTGGTTTTTTTAGATATTATAAAATATTTTCAGGATTTTTTAAAGAAAGTGTTATTAAGTATAATCTTTTGCACAAAATTAAAAGGTCAGATTTATCAAAAAATTGACATTTTAAGGTGATTAAAAATCAGAAATCTTTTAATTTAATGGTTTTAATTATTGAATTCTCTCTAATCTTAACCTTAAATGCTTAAGTTAAACTTATTATATTTTGCAAGAGATAGTTCATTTATTAATTTCCTTTAAAATGAAGCATTATTTCAAAGAGTAACTAAAGATACACAAAAGTTATCTGTTTTTCACTGATAAAATATGGCTTTGATTTTAATTAATTGATAAAACCAATTTGTCTTATTTGTCAGTCATAAAAACCAGTTGGTTTTATTACTAAATTAATAAAAACCGTTGATTTCTTTAATGATAAAAACTAAAAACCAGTTGGTTTGTTTATAAACAGATAAAAACCAGTTGGGTTTTTTTACTAAATTAATAAAAAACCGTTAATTTCCCTAATCGGATTAATTATCTCAATCATTTATCCAATTTCAATTAACATTAGTTGCTTACATTTCCCTTTAATTTATTTAAAAAATAAAATTTTCTCTTTCTAAAGAAATTTCTTAAGTTCATAAATTAATCCACATATAATTAAGATAAATAATTTGATTATTTCAGTCATTTATCCAAGATAAATTAACACTGATTTTTATTCGCTACAATAATATTAGATATTCAAATTGGAATATTTTAAAAACAAAAATTATTTTTAAAACAAATTAATTTAATTTTAATTAATTAATTGAAATATACAAATCATTTATCAATTATAAACAACCCCTGAAATAAATGTCTCATTTACAACTCAATTTCAAACATCACTGCTAAAATAACTTATTCTGAAAAAAAAATTCTAAAAAAACTTGGTTTAAACCAAAAAAACCTGGTTTAAACCAAAAAAACCAAATAAACCCGGTTTTTTTGGTTTTTTTAAAAAAACCCGGTTTTTTGCCAACCCTGTTTAAATGTATATAACATATTTTAATACATTATGAATCTCTTTGATATTTCATGTTTTAACGCAGTAAGTAAAGATTTTTATAGAAAATACTCATTTTAAAGGTAATTTCCAACCGGAAAAATTGTATTTTAAGCATTAATTTTCTAATACAAAAGATAAGGGATGCTTGTTTTTTAAACTTGAAGTGGTAAAAATGTTGTTAGAAAATCATAATAGAAAGCATGATTTGGTTAAAATAATGTTAGAAAATCATAATAGAAAGCACGATTTTGTGATTCTTTGACAGAAAAAGTTTATTTGAAGCGCGCGTTTATTAGGTATTTTCGCGTTTGCGCCCAGGCCCTTGTAAGGCAAAATTTTCCTTTAAATGGTTTAATGTCGCCTATTTATATCAGGGTGAACATTTAATAAAAAATTTAGAACAATTTTTCACCAAGAAAGCATTTTTTTAAAGCTTTTAACATGCTTGTCATAGTAAAGTATTAATCTGTCTTAGAGTTTATTTAAAACCAACTTAAAATGGATTAATTGTTCTTTTAATGTCTTAATAGTGTAGTGGTATTGCTTTTCTTTCAAAAAAGGTTTTAACTGTTCATTTTGAACAATAATTTACCGAGTTATGGGAAGTTTTCGATGAGTAGTCGCATCAATCATGGCCGCCATTTTGAAAATTTTCCAAATTTAAAGTATCATATCTCGGTGAATAATAAAGGTAAAGCTTTGAAATTTTGGATTTTTTAAAGTTACAAATAGCTTAATAACTGGTAAAAATTTCATGATACCAACTTATGTTTAACATTGTGTTTTTGAAGATTTTAAATTTTAAAATTTAGTTTTTTTCAAAAAAACATATCAAATAGCATCTTTTTGAAATTTTTGACTTCATATTTGTAATCTACGACCTCAAATTGTATAGAAAAGTCACCTTACATGTTGAAAAGTTTGATAGTTAAGGTGTAAAACGCGAATTTAAAAATTTCACAAAAAGTTAAATATTTTAAATTCTAAGGGAAATTTCGGCGGACTCCTGATCGAAAACTCATTCTTATGGTCCATGGAATCAGTGTACCAAGTGGCTTACCATCATCAAAAAGTGCAGTGTTTCAACTTGTACCGCTTAGACTATTGGGTATTAAGAGAGGGACCACCGAAGCTAATCTGAGCCCTCTTTTAGTTGATCGAGATCCCCCGCGTGGAGGGGGGGGGAATTGAGAAGAACTGTGGACAAGCCAACTTATGACAGCGGTGTAAAAACTTATACCACTTTTTCATGCAATGGAAATTTCTACTGTGTAGTACTAATATTTTCCCGATTTCTCTTCAATTTGAATATATTTTTGATATGCGATATCAGAAATTAATCCCTATAGGGCTTCAAAAGAGGGAATTATAAAATCTTTTTTCAAAGAATTTAGATTAAAATGATAGGTTGAGAAAGTGTTAGAATAAAAATAGAATAAATGTCTTCTAAAGTGAAATATGGATATTTTTACCATCTTCATTTTTGACCTTATTACTCAAATATAATTCCATTAGTAAAATTGAAAAATATATGTTACGGGCAAAGTGATATATTTCGTTGATAAGCCTTTGAATTTATCACATTGCCTTCTTCCGATTCGGGCATTATTAATAATGCCCGATATATCACATAGCCCTAAACATATACAGGGTGTCCCCTAGTTTTTACCTTTTAAAACGCTCGTAACAAGGCGAAAATGAAAAATTTTCATTTTAATACTTAAGTAAAAATGACTAAAAGTATTCTTAGTTCATTAAATTGATGCTGCTCTACAACTTAGTCATTGACTTTTTTCACATACCTCAAATAGTTTTTAAAATAAAAATCATAACTCCTAAATTTTCCGCTAGAGGGCGTTAGAATTTGTCTCATTGGATAGGGCATGGTCACTTTACTATACCTAGACCCCACTTTCATGACTATATCTGAAGGGGTTTAAAAGTTAAAGGGGTTGGGCCACTTCTCGTGGGACACCCTGTATATGAAGCTATTACTATAATATTATTATTCTATTCTGATCAATTAAATTGAAATCCATAAGAAAAACAAATACTTTATTCATCAAAAGTGTTGTTATAAATCATTATAAACAATATGTTAGTCAAAAATGGGTTATGACATGATTTAAATTAAAAAATTTATTAATTAAAGTATATAGCTGATATTATTATCTGTATAAAAACACACTTTAATAAATGTAAATGGATATTAGGGTGTATCGAAAAAAACTTTTTTTCGATTTTGATGATGCCTTAGTGCGGAAAAGTTGTCTAAGGTGACAGAGAGTACCTGTGAATTTTTTCAGAATTTTCGGATAATATCTTTAGGTGCCGCCAAGGCCCTGAAGGTCCCCATGTTAATCCAATGGAGCCCGCAAGCCAAGAAGGCCGAAAATTGGTTTTTCGCCCCTCATTTCTACCCTAATCACACGACGAATGTCTTCACTCGAGTTATGGACCCTATATGATCTAGGCTATCCGACAAAACTTGAATAATAGCCTAAATCTCTATATTACGTTTCTTTGTATGCTCCAATTTCGTCGAAAATCGCTTATTTCCTCGTTCAAATCAGAGCCCACAATCAACATAATATTGAGATTTAGGCTATTATTCAAGTTTTTTCGGATAGCCTAGGTCATATAAGGTCCATAACTCGAGTGAAGACATTCGTCGTGTGATTAGGGTAGAAATGAGGGGCGAAAAACCAATTTTCGGCCTTCTTGGCTTGCGCGCTCCATTGGATTAACATGGGGACCTTCAGGGCCTTGGCGGCACCTAAAGATATGATCCGAAAATTCTGAAAAAATTCACAGGTACTCTCTGCCACCTTAGACAACTTTTCCGCACTAAGGCATCATCAAAATCGAAATAAAGTTTTTTTCGATACACCCTAATGGATATTAAGTTCCAAAAAATACCAATAATTGACAGGGAGTTTTTTTTTTCGAATCACTAAATATTCTCCAAGAGAATTTGAGTTTTCATTATAAAAATGGAAAAGATTATGTTTGAATTAGCTACTGCAGATTTCTAAGAATAATTTTGTTTCAAAAGAAAATAGAAGAAATTGTTTTTTTAGTTTCTGCAAACCTGGATAATTCCTCAAAGTGATAGAGATACCACAAAAAGTAATTGCAAAATATTCTAATTATAAACACACTAATGCGCTTATTTAAACACACTAATTTACTCTCCTATTTTTATTTCAGCAATGCAAATACAAAGCAAATCGTTTCAACTTGTTGAATGGATCTTAGTTCTTTAAAAATAACGTGCCTCTGAATAATGTGTACTAAAAATCTTCATAAAAATGTAGTGAGCTTCTATACAGTTTTCTCGTTACCTCAAAACAAGAAAAGTTGCGTTTGACATGTTTAGAAAAATAAAAGATTCAATTTGCTTAAAGAACTCCACAAATAAACATTATCTTAGAAGTTCCTTATACTTGATGGAGCAGCCCTAATCACACAACCTCCCCCTTTTTAGAACTATGGTGGGTGGCCAAGTTCTTCTTAACCTCCCCCTCTTCTGATAAGCTACCACCTTTTAACAATGTAAGGAAAATTGATTTAGGTTAGACATGCTTTTAATCTGATCGATTTGATTCTATTGCTGCTCCTCATTTTTTTTTTATTTTAGCCTGTTCGCATAGAACTTGTGCTTGACTTATTTTTTATTAAATTGTGGTAAAGATGGATAGTTTTACTGACTGATTATATTCTATAGTATACACACTAAAAATCACACTTCATCTCACTAAGATTATTACCTATAGATAAAATGGAGTAAGTGGCTTAACCAACAATTTTCAGGAATTTTGGTTAATTGATATTTATTGACATAAATATCCGGTTATAAGGAAATACCACCCTTTTTTGGGACCACAAGACCTGGCGATTGTGGCTAACTCTTTTTATTTTTCCAAAAGCTAATAATTGTTACTTATAAAAAAATAATACGAAAGTTTGGCTTAACAAAATTTTATGAAATTTGTAAAATTTTTAAAACGAAATCAAATTGAGAGGGTATAATAGTTTTTTTGAATTTTTTCCACTAGTCGGGGTATAGTTAATTCGACTAATATTCACTTTATAACATTAAACTTTTAATAACATTGTTGAAACCTTGAGCTTTACAAGTAACTCCAACAGCTTTATATCGGAGTTATTCTGCACGTTGTTGGTACAAGATTCATATGGTTTTTCTGTGGGTGTTCAACTAGTAAGTATTCTGATTTAATTTTTACTGCGTCGTAAATTTAGAATAACAAACAAATAATTGAAGAATTCGCAGCCACGTTACTTCAACAGACATTGGAGTTTCCGCAATCGTCTCAATTACCTTTACTCCCAAATAAAACAGGAAACACAATAAGGAGAAGATAATAAGGAGACATGATATATTCTATATAAAGTTATTATCTTTATCTATGTTTTACATTTCTCTTTTAGACGTTTTAATTCATTACATAGATTTCACAAAGTCATAGGAGAAGATTTTAAAAAGTCAGAAATTCCAAGAAATACAGAACTAACTCTTTGCAAAAACTGTCCCCATCCCCATCTTACACAATAGAAAACCCCGAAAACTGCAACGAAATTTACTTGAGAACTATACATAAACCCCTTAAATCCACGCACGCAGATTGTGAGCGATCGCTTATATAAAGGGAATACCACCCTTCTTTCTGAGGAACCTCCAGACCGGAGGTTTGCGGCTAATTGCTTTAGGATTAGGGTTCCCAAAAGCTAATTAGTACGTCCCGGGCCATTGTTATTTCATTTCGCACCCCCTTCGATACTAATTAGAAGTCGGGGTTGAAACGGATGCCAAAGATGGATTTATTTTCGGATTTTCTCTGATTTCGGTAGGGAAACTATACTATACTGCTGATAGATCATAGCTCCGATTCCTGATGAGGAAAAGAGACATCATTAGGGTTTCGCGACACCGGAGAGTCCGGATCAGTATACCGATGGGTAAGAGGCAGAACGGGCCAAGTCCGGGCATTGATTAGAAAGTGGAGATGCTAACTGATGCGGTTTGAAGCAGGTTCGAAGGGGTTCAATTATTTGCCTGGAGATGGGGTTTTGGATTGTTGCGAAAGTCTCGGGAATGAGTCTCTGAATTGGATAGTTTCGGCAGATCTTGTTTGAATCAGTGGATTCTTCTCAGTTAGTAGTTCCTGATTAAGTTGTTTCATTGCCGGATGAAAACTGTTTTAATTTAGATATTAGTCTGGACTAAAATTGCTATTAATATCTCAAGTTAGTATAAATCTTAATTATTTACCGGTTATTTATTGAAATACATTCGTAAGACTTAAACTTCTAGTTTCTCTTAGTAAAACCAAGGCTGACGGGATATTATACAAACAAAAATAACGTGCTAGCAAAAGAAAAAACATTAAAGTGATAGATGGTTGTAGTTTTCTTCTGTCAAAGCAATTCCACAGAGTTTACGGCACGGATATGGCAAGCCTGTATGAACCTAGTAAGCCGAGACGTAGCTTTTAGTAGAAAGCGCAAACAAACATATTTTTTTTTGGAAAATAATGATGTCTAATTTAAAATAATCAATTAAATTGATATTTTTTCTAATTCATTTTCTCTTCCTTCATAATTTGATAATATTTAGTGCATTTTTATGGATTTTTTATCCGATTGGACAATTAGTGTAGCGCAGCAAGATATTTTAAGAATATGATAATAATTGCAATGTATTTATGCTGAGGCACAGTTTGGTTTAGAATAGTTCAAATTTGTTGTATGTGTGTGTTAATATTCATTATTTCGAACAATATTCCATAAATAATCAAATAAATTCACCATTCAAACCCTTAACACAAATGTTCACTTTTAGAAGATTCTATTCATCTGGAAGCAAGGTCCCTTTGTCCTTATGCTCACGCCCCAACAGCTATAACAATTCTTCTAACTTTATGAATGTGCTTTGTTCTAACTTATTCATTCCACTCAGCATTTACTGTTCAAGTTTTTAGAGCAGTTTAGCGAAGCTTCAACCAATAAGCACCCTCAATTTACTTTGCATAAAATTAAGGAGGGAATTCAATAGATTTAGACTGCCATTCCACCATACATTCTCACCAAATGAAGTCAAACTGCAGTTTCAGAACGGAAAAACTCATTCTAGGCAAACGTAATCATCTGAAACTATTACTAGGGAAAACAAAGCTCCTCGTTTTAATAACGTGGCAACTACTAGTTAGTGAAAACTTTTCAAATCCATACTTGAAAAATAGATAAGATGAGATACCATAAAATTACTGGAATTTTATAGGATTACTAGATGGGAGGTTTCAATTTGAGCCAACCGGGAGGGTAAAATCGATACTTGAAAGAATCGAATACTTTTAGCTAAGAAAAGATAGAATATCAAATACTTGGAGTCATGCTAGATAGGAAAAAGTTAATTAAAATAATAAGACGATTAAGTATTATGTTTTAGTAGGTATAAATTAGTTTTTATCCTTAGAGTTTGCTTTCATAATTGAGAAGATTGCAGCAACAAGGAGCTAATTCTAATGAAAAGCTGTTTGAGTTAGCTCATTGCTGCAGAAAACAACTCTATTTTAGAAAGATTGCAATTTTTTAGAATATTTCATACACTTAAATAAGTAGCGTTTTAGATTCAGATAATTTGTGTTCCTTAATAGGATTTATACAGGATATGGTGGGTAATTCTTTTTTGACTTTTTATAATAAAATGATTATTATAATAAAATTATTTTATTAACAAGGCATACAATTTAGTACAGAAATTTACGAAGAACAACATATTATGCATCACTATGTCCCATTCAGGCGACTGATAATTTTTAATTTATTTAACACAATAAAACCAATTGAACTTAACTAAGAAAGCTATAAGATTACATAAAAACACACTAAGAAGGAGTAATCTCTCTATTCTAAAATAAATAAAAAATTAGTGGACGGTTTCCAGAGAAAAGCTTTTTAATTAATGATCTGTATAACACATTTTTGGTGTCAGACTATTCGGATTCTTTTGAAGATGTGCAATATGCCATAAGAATTTCAAAAAATATTCTTAATTTTAAAATATTTCAATCAATATTTCAAAATTACTGACAAATATGTTATTATACATCCAATCAGAATGGCCAATTGACGCCATATTTAATGATGAATTAAATTTAACTGCTAATTGTTTTCACGATTGTTTTACAAATTGAGTAAGTTCAGTGAACAAGGTTTTGCGTGGATTGTAAAGCGTTCCATAAGGCCTTGTGTAAGCAGACTACGGGGGTTGGTGAGCTATAACGAGCAAGGGGTGGTAGCTCCCTAGCACATTAAAAAATAATAACATATAAAAACACCGTTAAATTATTGGACTCATAATTTCAAATCCGAAAATATGTATATGTTACCGTTAAAGTAAGAAATCCGTTATTTCATAGAATACCTAGTTATTCCATGGAATAACTGATCGTGTCCGTTAAAGTGTAAAACGCTCTTGTATTTCATGGTTTAACTAGTTATTTCATAGAATAACGATCTGCAGCCCGTTAAAGTGTAAAATAATCGGTATCCGGTCAGAATCCCGACAAGCCGCTTGCCCGACAGCCGTAATCTCGAAAACCCAAAATCTCGAAATGGTCGAAATCCCAACACCCCAAAATCCCGAAAGGGTCGAAATCCCGACATCCCAAAATCCCGACAGGATCGAAATCCCGTCAAGCCACTTTCCCGACAGGTCGAAATCCCGTCAAGCCACTTTCCCAACAGGTCGAAATCCCGACACCCCGAAATTCCGACAGGGTCGAAATCCCAACACCCCAAAATCTCGACAGCCCAAAATCCCGACAGGATCGAAATCCCGACAAGCCACTTTCCCGACAGTTGGAAATCCCGACAAGCCACTTGCCCGACAGGTCAAAATCCTGACAATCAATTGCCCGGCATGTAAGTTGCCAGACAACTCATATTGGTCTCTAATTTTAAACACGGGCATTCTATTTAAGTTTTATGTTGCTTGACCACAGGTCAAGATTGCTCTTTTTGGCTAAAAATCAGTGTAAAAATAATGATGAAGTTGCTAATTGATATTTTGTATTTCCTATATTTATATAGCATGTTTGTTTGGTTCGGGCTGACCATTGGTCAATCCAGTTAACTTTTTGGTACTGCTATGCTTTGGCAGAGAGGTAGGTCATGTGGGGGCTCAAACCAAATGCCTTGAGACGAGTAACATTACCTTCTCTTTCTGTCTCGCTGTTTTTTAGGGGGGGGTCCCTGACCATGTGTTATTCTCATTGGACCGTTGGTAACTGTTGAATTTTTTGACTTTATATTTTAACCAAAACTGACAATATAATAGGACACCAAATTTTTAATTTGTGTTTAAGCGAAAAATGTTCCTATGACTATTGACCAGCTAATTATGCCGGTAGAAAGGCTCCCAGATAAATAATAGTTATTAAGTCGAAAAATTCAGAAGTTACCAATGGTTAAATGGGAGTATCACAAGGACAGGGACCCCCCTAAAAATAACAGCGAGACAGAAAGAGAAGGTTGGAAAAGCTGAAAACAGCGATAAAAACTGGATTGACCAGTGGTCAAGACAAAATGTTACTCGTCTCAAAGCATTTGGTTTGAGCCCCCACATGACCTACTTCACTGCCAAAGAATAGCAGTACCAAAAAGCTAACTGGATTGACCAATGGTCAGCCCGAACCAAAAATACATGCTATAAATATAGGAAATACAAAATATCAATTAGCAACTTCAACATTATTTTACACTGATTTTTAGCCAAAGAGAGCAACCTTGACCTGTGGTCAAGCAACATGAAACTTAAATAGAATGCCTTTATTTAAAATTAGAGATAAATTATCTGGCAACTTACATGCCGGGCAATTGATTGTCAGGATTTTGACCTGTCCGGATTTCGACCCTGTCGGGATTTCGGGGTGTCGGGATTTCGACGTGTCGGGATTTAGGGGTAGAAGCTCTATATCATATATCTCGCGCACGACTAATACATTTACCTTCCACCCCCTACTGCATTTATGAACTATTCCAGGCCACAGGGAATTAATTAATTGTAATTCCAAGTGTAATTTTATTAATCCTTGTTGTAAAAAATTATTTTATGGTACGTTTCCATAAATATCATTTATACGCTGCATAAATTAGATAAATTCCTTCTTTTTCATTTTAATTGTCTATACTATATCATTAGTTTAATTTCATTTTAGATAAATTGTTTATTTTACACTTTAACTGTCTATCATTAGTTAATTTATAGAATACCTAGTTATTTCATAGAATAATTAGTTAAAGTGTCAAATTAATAACATATTACACACTTTAACGGACACGATCAGTTATTTCATGGAATAACTAGGTATTCTATGAAATAACTGCATTATATACTTTAACGGTAACATATACATTTAAATTAAAAAACATTATTTGAAAATTTAAGAATTAATGATTATCCCTCTTAAAATTATTTTCTCAATCATCCTCATTTCAGAACGATTATACTGCATTAAATCATGTAAAAAAGGGAATACTTTTTAATTCATAATTAAAATGTTAAAATTCACAAACTTCTCATGATTTATCTTTAATATGTACCAATTTACAACCAGATTTTTCATCAAATTAAAAGATTAGAGTCCCACATGATTCATGCCAGTTTAAATCAGACAGTTAATACTGACTTATTGCTATTGATTTTATACCATACAAGAAAGTTGAAAAAACCAGCTAAAAGTGTTATTAGAAGTCTTAACAGTTAGTTTGCAGAACCTAACCTCACTTCTCGCATCCTCTTATGCCACTTTTATTCTACCTCCTTTTAGTTTGTTTTCCAATCATTAAAGGAGTCAATTTGACGCCAATTAGTGAGACTGGATTAGGACTCTTGACTCCGTTTGGAATTTTAAGGCGATCTCTCTTTCAGCTAACGAAGGTGCAATTCGTTTTCCAACAGTGAAAGTTTCGGTTTCAAATTACAAAGGGGAAATCGAAAAGGAAAATTTGGAGTCGCCTGAAAAAGTAAAGTGTCGTATATGTGAATTCCGTAGAGGTTTATTCAACGGCAAATGGTTTTTAGGAGGTTTCCGAATAGTTTATTTCTTTAGGTGAATAAAGAAATGCTTTTCCCATTTGTCTAACAGTTGAAGATAATGTTTCTATTACAATGTGGTTTCTAAATATATCAATCACTTTAAAATAATGCTCTTTTTTTCGTATTAAGACTCTTTTTTAGAAAATTTATGTTTTATATGTGTGTAAAACAAAAGGTATATAATACATTATGCACATTATTTTCAAAAATTACGTTTAAAAATTTCCAGCTACCTACCATGATAAATTTTATTGTTGTTCTTTTGGCATCGTTTCTTAAAGTACAGAAAAGTTACTGACACTATTTTTACAATAAGGAAGTTGCATGTGTCAGATTTTCGAAAACAAACAAGTGTTCCGTATGGTTTTTTGTATGGTAAAATGAAATATCTAGTAAGTTTTTCAAAAAAATGTACAGGTAATTAAATATTTTAATTTAAAAGTCGAGAAAAAACACGTGACTGAAAACGTTTATTGTTTAAATCGTAGGATGACGTCAACAATCATACCATCAACTCCATTGCTTTTCAACAATGCTTATCGTAGGATGACGTCACATCCAAACTCTTGGCGTTTTCGTGCGCTTTTAAAAAGGGGATTTTTGTTAATTTTTTTTGGGAATCAAAAAATTTCTCAATCGGCCTCAAATTTTGGGTAGTTGCTTATTTTTGCAAGAATCGATTAAAAAATAAAAAAATCATGCAACTTCCTCATTTAAGAGAAACAAATGTAGGCATGAAATTAAACATTAAATCATAAACATTCTAAGCGTACACAGTTTTTAAATATATTCAACAAATTTAACTCATAGCTAGCTTTTAAAATTCAAGGAAATGGAATGTATTTAAATTCCTTCAATAGTAGCCGACATTTCTTTTCACGTTTTTATCGATAAATTCAAATTCTTCATTATCCACCTTAACTATACCTCGTTAATACAAAAACATCTAACACGTTCTTTGACAAAATAATTTTTTAATAAATATCAACTCGAATGAGCTTCGATTCGCGTGTAAAACTAATCTTAATTGAATCGCTCAGCCGTATTGGTTCCGGCTAGTAGAGCAAACATCAAAAAGACTGCTTGACGTATCTGTCCGAGCGATCATGACAAAAATCTCTATTCATTCTTATTATTTTGTGCTCATCTTTTTCTTTCCGTCATTACTCCTCGAACTATCACCATACACAACTCCAACAGGGAAAGGGTTTAATCCAGTTAAACAAACTCGCCGATTCCTCTCCCCCATTCTATGAATTGTGTAATCATCGACTGAATATCGCCGCTCAGCCTTTCTCAGTTCAGTGGGCCAAAGCGTTCTTGCTTGCCTCGTCCTCCTAATGCAATTATCCTCGTCCTTTTTAGCGGTGGTCTTTTTATAGTGTCTCTCTTTCTCTCCTGGTTGGGTAGCCTTTGAAGTCGGATCAGAAAGAAGGATGTGTGTGTGCGCCGCGAATGTAATAACATTAAAGAAAGCGAAAAAGTAGTTGGTGGTTCTCGGGGGCAGGTTGCCTCGTAGCTCCTGATGCATGAATTCTGCTGAAAGAAGTCAGTTTCTGGTTTGAGGGTTTCCGCTGCTGAGGAAAAGGGAAAAATTGACCGGTGTGTCTAATTTGATACGGTGGGGACATTTTTACAGGGAAAAGAGTTCCTCCTTCGTCGAAAGTCTGATTTGTGATGCTGTTGTTGGGAGGAATATTCATTTTATTCTGGGTGAATGAGGTTCAAACGGTTTGATTTGAATTATAATTGAAGTAATTTTTAAAATTTTGTTAATTCAAGTTATGGTTAAGTAAGTTCATGATGGGTCATTCACAAATCCTGTCATGAGCTTAGGAAGGGAGGGAGATGGAATGAGTTACAGAATGTGTAACGTGAAAAATTTAACATCACTCTTCCCAGAAATAACCTAGTAAAAGTAAAGAAAATACCTAAGAATGTGTGTGTTTGTCTTTTATACAAATCCACAGTTCTCTTCCGGTCTGCACCAAACTTGGTATACCTACGTAAAAAAACTCAGGAAAAACATAGGCTATGTTTCGAAAACTTTTAATGACCCCTTGACCCTCTTTCGACCCTTTTTATCGTCATTTTGCTGAAATAGCTTTATTTCTCCTCATGAAGATATCTGCTTACTCCATTGTTACAAAGAAAACTTAATGCTAAACAACAAGTTTTTAATAGAAACACTAGGTACAAGTCTATTTAAAAATTATATTACTAATTTAAAAATCTATTTCCATGAAATTTAAAAGTTAAAGTAAAGTTAACTATATTTTTATTTGAGATTTTATCTAATTTTTATATTTTAAAAGCTTTATGGAATACCATTGTTGTTAAAATAGTCTCCATGGAAACGAGGATGTAAAATTAAAAGATGATAATATTTTAGCTTTTAAGAAAGTTGGTTAAAAAACAAAAAACTATTAAAACTCCCTTTCAACTAGAAAAGACTGATTTATTTTCTTAACCCGGGAGGACGCGCGCTACTTTCTGTTACACGGGAACGCGCGCGGGGTCTCTCAGACCCAGGGTTGGCAAAAACCCGGGTTTTTTTTAAAAAACCCAAGTGGGTTGGGTTTTTTCGGGTTTTTTCAATAAAACCCTGAAAAAACCCATATAAAACTGGGTTTTTTCGGAAAAAGTGTGGGTTTTTTCAAAATTAAGTGGTTTTCTCCTATAATGTAAGTGGGTTTTTTCAAATTTAGTGAGTTCTTTCTATAATAAATGTGTTCTGTCAAAATAATGTCAGTTTTTCAACAGTTAAGTGGGTTTTTTCAAAGTTTTTATACTTTGAAAAAACCCACTGAAATTGTAAAAACACCCCTTATTTACTGAAACCTGGTTTAAATTTTGAAAAAACCCACTAAAATTTAAAAAATATCCTAAACTTTGAAAAAACCCACTGAAATTTTTATTTCTATTTTCATATTGCATATCTATTTGAACTTTAAACGTCCTAAATTTTGAAAAAAAACCCATTCAATAATGAAAAAACCCACTGAGAATAAAAGAACCTATTTAACTTTTAAAAAAAACTCCCTGAAATTGAAAAAACACCATTTAATTTTTAAAACCTAGTTTAAATTTTGAAAAAACCCATAAAAATTTTAAAAATATCCTAAACTTTGAAAAAAAACACATTAAGTTTTGAAGGAACTGTCAAAATCTTGATTTTTCTTGAAAAAACCCAAAAATGGGTCCAAAATGTGGGTTTTTTCACATGGGTTTTTTTGAAAAAACCCATTGGGTCCAACCCAATTGGGTCCAATCCAGCCAACCCTGCTCAGACCCCACAAACCGTTTTCCGTTCTAAACGTTCAGTGCATGCAAAATTTTTATCACGGATAGTTTAAATATATAATTTAATTGTTTAATGTGCATTATTAGTTGACTGCTTCTTATTAAGATATAATATAAGACTAGGAAAACAGGAAATGCAATGGAATGTGAGCGGAGCTAACGAATTTCTTTGGCTAAACTGAACCGATGTTTATTTTCTAAAATCCTTTATTTTCTAATTTCTTTTTTTGCAAGAAAAATTATGGATTACTTTTACCTCTTCCTTACATTTGTAAACCTCTTTGGCTATTTAACTCGCACCAATCCTCACTGTTTTGGAAGCATTTTCCTTAAAAACAACAACCTAACTCGGAAAATAACATACCTACTTTATTTAAACTTCATGAGGTGATAGGTGGACACCTTTTAGGCAGCTACACGGAGTTTCATATATTTTCATTAAAAATTAGAGTTTTTATGAAGGTTTATTTAAGCGTTGGGGTCTCGCAGACCCCGCGCGCGTCCTCGCGGGTTAATTTGCAAAATGGAATAAGCTTTAATTATTGAATAATTTCACCTAAAACGTTAATCCCTAAAGATATTATTAATCAAGGGATCAGAGCAATTTTTAGAATCAATATTTTTTAGAATATTTTTTCCATGTTTTAAATGTGGAAATCCTTCAAAATTTATATTGCTTAAGAACTGAAGGAATTTTAGTCCACCCGGGAACACCGGAAAAAGAAAAATTACTAGGAACACCGGGAGAGAAAAAGTTACCGGGAACACTGTAATATGAAAAAGACGCCTGGGATACCGGGATGATTGGTAAATGCTGATTATAAAAAATTAGAAATGTATTTAGAAATACTTAAAAATAATAAATTTATACTCTCCACCCGTGCAAGGCCTGGCATATCAGCTAGTACCTAGTAAAAGTAAGCCCTAGCGTGAGCTTTAAGGACATCTCCTGAACAAAGAGGGATTTGTTTAATTGTGAATTACTTAACATTAATGACTGTAAATAAAATTAATACAATTTTAATGTTACTGATATTATGGATGAAACACTATGCCTGAAAATTATATTACTACCACACTTAATGTCATATAAACCATAATGTCCTGTTACAGGGAAAGAAGTACATGATAAATTCCTGATGGAATAAATTTTTTAGAAACTATTTTTAACATTATAATTGAAACTGATATATTTATCAGTACATCAAAAAGCTCAGTTTTTAAATTAGTAACTACACTTTCATTCCTTTTCATCAATAAAATATTACACACATCCACATAAAAATATTTTGATTTAGTACAATCAGCATGAATGGATAACTTATAATGACTGCCTCTTTGATATCAGGAATATCATTTTCTTATAAATAGTTGAAGTTTTTTTTAATTAGCATATGATTTGGGATCCTAAAATTTTAATACGTTAATGAATTATGTTCAGCTTTGGTGTCAAACGGTGATATTCACACCTCAACTAACTAGAATGACCTGCACATAATGACTTTAAAAAGTTGTAAGGAGATGCTATTCACCCATTTATAAGCACCCTCATTACTTTGAAATACTTAAAAATATGAAGTTTATCAACTCAAACTGACTTCCCAACACACAACCCTCTTGCTCCACGTAACTTATTCAATAAAACGCCACGAGACTTCGAAAACCGACCGAAACTCACTTTTGACACTAATATATTCCCCCACTTCCACATTACCACGCCCATAACCACAATGCATATTCAAACTCATGAATAGAAAGCATCATTTCCTCCTAACTGTTCTTTCACTCCAAAATGAGATTACATCCACAAAACGCTAAATAGCATGAATTTTTGCTTCATGCACGATGCGCATTCGGCATTCATAATACCAGCGTAGAGTAGATAAGAGGAGGGCATTACCCTCCGAATGTATTTCTGCTGTGAGTACGTCACAATTAATAGTTATCTCCCTCCGTTTTTCTTCAAATGAACGCAATTACGTGGGACTTCACCCCGGGGACCCGTAAACATCCATCACAATACATAGTTCGCTCATAACGCGCAACCTTCAAACGCAATCCGTTCAAAGACCTGGGACAAGAATTTCCATAATTTCCATGACACTCCGTCTTTTCCAATCCAGGAGAGGGGGTTGTAACGTCCTACATACAAGTAGTAGGGGAGATGCGTTGTTGGGGTTGAATCGTCTGTTGGCGACCCGAAACGTCGCCAATAAACGTTGCTAAATGTTTAGAAGCGCAGAAAAAAGAACTGTAAGAGTGGGAAAATTTTAGGCTCTTAAATACACATAAGAAAGATTCCTACGTAATTTATATGCTGTAAGATTTAATTCAAAAATTTATTTTGAAGAAAGTCTGATTTCATATTCTTGGTCCTTTTTGTTATTTTGTACTGTTCTAGTTTTCTATCTTATTCTTTTTTTAGTTGTAACTTTTCTATTATGAATCCAATCGAATTGGAAAAGTCTTCAACACTCCATTTTAAACTAAATTATATTTTAAGCGTCTAAAATAGTAACTTAGGTTTAATAATTCTAAAAGGAAATCTCTCTCCTTATTTAAATGTTGAGGGAGTGATAAAAGGAATTGTTCTAACAATAATAAATAAACCTTAATGAATAAAATTTTGATGTATGTATTAATTTTAATACCAGTGGGAGCCTTTTAAAATCTAACAATATTTTTTTTAAAATAAAGCAAATATAAAAGCTGTTAGTTATGAGATTGTAAGATGCACCGAAACTCATGATATTTTAAGGAGAGTTATATTAAAATTAATTTTTACTGAAGATGTGAAATGTTGAAGATATTCCTGTCTTAGTTGACTATAGAAGCCATCTTAGCTGGGAACACTAAATAATAATAATAATCTTTATTCACATGGAAAGAACACAAATACAGAAATTAAGTACATATTAGTAGCCAAGGGGATAAATTTAGAAATCCCGTTCAGGCTACCTAAAAATAAAATCTTACATGAACAGACTAGAAAAGAAGGAAAAACTAAAAAAAATTTAATAAATTAAAAATTGGCAAAAAGCTGGACATAATTGAAATGATTTGCTTCAAATGAGGTGAAAATACAAATCTAGATCGTCGATATTTATTAAGAAATTAAATAAATTTCGTTTAAAAGAAGATAAATTATTAATGCTAATTAAATTTAGAGGCAAACTGTTAAATAATTTGAGTGCAAGGTAAAAGAAATGTTTAGTATAGATATCCTTGGAAAATTTAGGAATCTGATAAGTTTGAATTGATCTAGAATTATAAGTTCTTTCTCTAAAATCACACAAATAACTATGGCGAAAAATATAATGTATGATACGGAAGTATGAATTATGTCGAAAGGAGAGTAAATTAAGGGATCTAAAATTATTAGGGCTGATTTCTACTACTTTTTAACTACTTTCTACTTTCGGTTTGACTACTTTTCAAAACGATATTTCTAATTTTTCAGCCTAAAGGCTTTCGATAAGATTTTAGAAATTTTGGTAAAACTTGGAACATGAGCAGATTCTATTTTAAAAATGCTACAGTATTTAACCTCTAGCAGTTAATATTGTTGAAAATCCTGCGACCATGATGTCTTCAAGGTATAATAATTTCAGGAATATTTGAAAACAAAATAAAGGGATAATTTTAAGTCTATTTACCTGTGCTTGACAAAAATTGAACTCCTGCATCATACCAAAACATACTATAAGACGAAGACGAAAGCTTTAACGGTACATCCAAGCTTTCATTCAAGAATTAGAACCGAAAACAGAAAATTGGTGGAAAGGAAGTGACGACATCTTTGTTGATTGAGCGGTTGATTAATAAAACTATGCTGTTTACTGACACGAGAAGCTAATAATGTTTCTTATGGGACGACATCAGTCGATGTTAATCATGCGTGAATTCACTAATTTTTTGTTTTTTATTTTTAAATTTTTGAATTTTAGTAGTTGATCTTTTTTTGACACTCACGATGCCCTCTGAAGAAGAGGGTGAAACGTTTGGAGATAAATTCCAATCAACACGGCCATCCATCCCGGAAAATGGAATACGTATATAATCTCTATAATGTTTAATGAAACAGCAAATGCCAAATTTTTTTATACTCACCCAAAAGCCTTAGCATTTTTAACAATGAAACAATGATTCTAGGAAAAAGGACTTTGAAGTTTCTATCCATAGAGATCCTAATACTTTCACAAATGAAATCAACTACAACTTGGATATTTTTCACGGAAAAGTTCTGAAAATCCGTAGAAGCCTAGACGAATACTTAGAGATTAGTTAAGAAGAATTTATTTTGTTTCGCGATTTTATCAAAAAGTGGTCCCCGCCCCCTAAAATCTGCTCATTTTTGTGCGAAACATTTCCAGAGAACAAGTGAACCTTAAATTCCTAGTAAGCACCCGAGAAGATGGTTGGAGACATCTCCGGTCGCCAAGCAACACTGCCGCCACAAAACCGGCTCCCCCCTGTCCGAAGCAACTAATCCCGCTCAAATCCGCCCACTCTCCGGAGTGATGAGGGGGCATATCGGCCACGACGGGGCCCCTTCAGGCCTGGGACAACCACCCTTTAATCGAATTACCCTCTCGGAGAGGGTGAGAATGATTCAATTTGCGGTCTCGCGCAGATATAGCCTCGTGAGTTTTACGAGCCTTCACGCCGCGATGACGGAGGAGGTCCAAATTGCGGTGGACGTTGTTCCCATTTAGATTTCCACGGGAGGGTTTTTAGTGCCGCCGTATTTCATAAGGGGTGGGATTTGGGTGTTCGATGTGTAATCTGGGTGGGGAATAAGGCATGCACGTTCTTATTATCTTCAAGGGCCATAAAGTTTTGATGGATGTATTTTTTTTGTGGGGGTTTTCCCCGAAAAGGCGTTGTAAGGATGTTTTAAAATGGGAATGGAAGGGGTTGTGTTGATATTGGGGTGGTTTCAATCGATGGTTGATTTAGTAAACACACAATACCACTGATCACGACCCAGAAACGACCCTTGGATAGTAAACGAATGCTTAAAAGCAAACACATGCTAAGAAGATGTGATTCAGAATAACCCTTTATCTACTGAATTTTTTGTTTCGCTGCAATTTTGTTCGTGCAAATATTTTTTAGTCACTAAAATGAAAATTAAGGGATATAGATAAATAAAATAATCATCTTTGGAAAATTCAATACGCTAGAACCAATAAGGAACTTGCATGTGTCAGATTTTCATAAACATTCAAGTGTTTCGTATGGTTTTTTGTATAGAAAAATGAAATATTTTGTCAAATTTTCAAAAAAGTGAACAAGTACTTAAATATTTTAATTTATAAGTCAAAAGAAAAACACGTGACTGAAAACGCGAAGTGTGTTTGCATGCACAGTGACGTAGAATACATCGAGCCAAATTGCAATCAAAATTGGATTTCTATGTTTTAGTTGATGATTTCTTTTTTCAGAAGTGTCCGATATGAGTGTTTTAATAAATATTTACCTTCTATAGACACTTCTGGTGGCGGTCAGAAATCCAAGGCAAACATTTTAGGCGAAGTCCATGATGAGTGACGTCACTGTGCATGCAATTAAGCGTTTTCAGTTGCTTCGAAAAACATGATTTTTGATAATTTTTTTTGCAATCGAAAAATTTCTCAATCGGCCTCAAATTTTGTGTAGTGGCTTATTTTTGCGTGAAGAATAGATTAAAAAAATTTAAAAAAATCATGCAAGTTCCTTATTAATTAAATGGATGCTTTTGACCTACTCTCAGAACTCGGAGTGCTAAAATATTCTCATAATACAATATATTTTTTTAAAAATATTATTTTTTTTTCACTTTTTTTTTATTTTGAAAAAAATTTGTGAAAATGATGGTCATTGGTCATGATGCACTCGAAATCAAAGAGAAACGATCGAACGAAATTGGACTAATTTCAGGTTTTTAAGTTGTATAGTTCTAGAGTTATTAACTGTTTAAAAATGCAGAAAAAACAACTTTACAAAATTTCTTACATTAAAAAATTATATCGAACGAAACAAGAGTGATAGAAGAATGGAACCTGAAACATTATGTCTATAACTCTATTAGTTCCTCTTAAAAAACAATGAACTATATTTTAGAGTTTAATCTTTAGTTTTTTAGTTGTTTTGTAAAAAAGTCATCCATTTTTTCAAACTTAAAGTGCGATGCGGGAGCGTAAGATATTATCTAATCAAAAAAATATTTTATATTTTACACCGTCCTTATTGGACTCAAGTGGCACCCTTTCCGCGCTATTAGAGCATAGATAAAAAATAAAGTGTGTTTTCGGTCCACCCTAATGGTTATTCTAATTTAAAAGTTGGTGGGACTTGTAAGTGCCGTCAGTAGATAAAGGTTAAGGAGTCATAAAGAAAAACAGGGAAACGAACGGGAAACGGAAAAATGAATTAGGTATCGGTACAGGGAATTTAATAATAAGAAGGGGAAAAGTTAAATTCAGTGCATTCAGTTAAAACAAATCGACTGCATATGGAAATCAATCTTTATTATACAAATTATAACGGGATACTTGCGCTTACCTACAAAAATATCTCTTTAAGATTTTTTTGTTGTTGAAAAATTCGATTTAGTAGTATGTTACGATTCAGCTATGATTGAATATTATTAAACTGAATTACCGAAAGTGGTTAATTATTTCTTAGCTAAACAAACAACCAAATGGACCTTAATTTTTCTCATATAAGAATACGCGTAACTATATTATCTCTAATAACAACAAATAACCCCTAATTCGAGTGTTCAACCAACTCTTGATAAGTTGACTAATGTCGCGAATGGATCTGGAATGTTCAACTGATTAGGAAAATATTCCATTCAGTTTAATCACTAATCTGGGAACTAACTAAATCCTCACGACTCCAATTAAGTTTATAGATGCAAATTAATCTCAGAAGAGAGATAAAGCTGATTAGAGTTGAAGTTTTGAAGCTTTTATGACGACACTAATTTACTCTGAACTCGTTCCAGCTCTTCAATTCCGTTCCAGATCCATTATATGGTGGAACTATCTTGTATGTAATATGAAACAATTTGTGGTGCAGAAAATTAGTCTAATTATTATGGTGTGTGTGTTATAAACACATTTGATTTGAGTTAATAGTTATGAAATTATAAAGTATAATGTAATCTCTATGGTTTGTGTAAAGAGTGAATATATTATGTAGTTAAAATAAAGATCCTAACTCAGAGCAAATGAAAATGGAGGTTAAAATAGGGAAAAAGAGAACCAGGTGTGGGATTTACGTTCATTTAGGCATTACAGTTCATTTAACCCTTTCAGACAAAGCCGCCCCAAATTTCCAATTGGATTCAATGTTAATATCAGGCGGCTTAGGATTGAAAAAAGAGAGAATTGAAACACTTCGATTCCAGTTTCATCAGAAAAATCTTCAGCTTTTAAAGACCACTGAAAAGTCTCAAGAATTGTTGCAAATATCTATTGAAAAACTTACATGCTGAAGGACTTCAAAATCCTACTATTAATAATAATCTTATTAATAATATAATCTGCAGATTTAGATTTCAATAAGAAAACTTCACAAAACGTTTTTGAAGCAATTTTGCTGATTTGTTTGGATGAGATAGTAGTGAATACAAGGTTTCACAAGGTGATGGTGACCATACCCAAGTTTATGGTCACCATATTAGATTTTTTAACTCTCCATTTGGTCGTTGAGTGAATCGGTATTTCTTATTATCTAAAATCTAAAGTTAAGAAACTAAAGTGTCAAGTTACATGCTATTTTCAGCTGTGCAGAATCCTAGCATTATAGTATACGTAGCTGCACTGTTCGAAAATATTATTGCTATGAATTAATGCTGCAACGCAGTGAAGATAAAACATATAGCATTTATGTTCTATATATTTAGAAGAAAACACCATAAATATTATTTAAATTCAGAGGGCGGATTATGTCTTCTGTTATTTCATTCAAAATTTATTATTTGATAGTGACTGATGTTAGTAACCACAAGAAATTTTACTCAATAAATTTCTAGTGAAATGAAAAGTACTAAGATGTGTGAATTTACATAAAAAATAATGTTCTATATTTTTTGAATAAACCTAAGAGATTTGATTTGTTGCAAGATATCTAGTACAAGCGAGCAAAATTTATCTAAACCAACAATCTTAGAAATAACTTCAACCGATATTTCAACCATCTTTTATCGTCCTAGCTGTGATTTAAAATGCTTCGTACATCATTTTAATGCCAGAAAATAATTTTTGAAAGCGAAGTTCATACATTTCTTAGGCTGATATTACTATCTCCACCCTGAAATTTATTAGCTGCATTGTGATAGCTCAAGATATACCCCTTTTTCCATCGAAGTAAGGGGAATAATTCAAAACAAGTGATGATCTACTTTTCTGAAATTTCTCTTCCACACATATCAAAAGGATTGCAATGATCGTAGTTTCTTTAGCCTACTGAATGTGCTTCATTTGTAATGCTCAGCATTACAATTCTTTGAAAACTAGTGAAATATGACGTTTTAGTTTCTGAAAAAGGATTATGTAAATGAACAGTGCATTCTTAAAAAACTAGTGTGATCGTGATTTACACACAAACGAATGAAATGTGCTGAAAACTACAAAAATGTGAAAATTATCAGCTTAGTTTGCTCTTTTTATTAAGTTCATTATTTAATTTTAATGAATTCTAGTTTGAAATAATTTTTTTTCATAAAGAGAAATTTTGCAACTGAAAAATATATCTTTTTTTTTATTTTTGAGTTATCCATTATGTTGTGCAGTACATAATACATTTCATGGAATATGAAACATACGAATGTTGAAAGTTTAATTTTTCTTAAATAAATCAACACCTCCTAACGCATGCATCACTGAGCAAAAAAATAAAAGTAAGGTATTCTTATTTATACAGGGTGTTTTAAAATTGCGTTGCACGGCTTTTATTCGGAACCAGCGCCTCCTAGGGTCATGGAAGTAAGGTCTACCCATAGGTAAGTGACCCTGGAGAATCCATTGAGATGACTTACAGCGCCCCTAGCGGCGAAATTAAAAAGTTAAAAAAAATAATTTAAAAACTAAAGGATATAGAGCAAAAACCTCAGTAAGAGTATTGTTGCCAACGTCCAGAAAAACTCATTGAAAAAAATTTGATAAAAATATCTTGAATATTCGCGGAGATAATAGCATGTGAAAATAGCACTTTTTCGGGGGTCAAAAAGTAAAAAGTTCGCATATTTGCAAATGTTTTTGATTTTTTGATTAAATTTTGTGTTCTTTCAACTAAAAAAACACAAAACTACACAATAACACTGAAGATTAGAACACTGAAGAAGACTATTTTCACTAAAACTCAATTGATCCAATGGAAGTATATTATATTTTTAATAACATGATAAAATTCTTATGAAGGGAAAATATTCATTTAAACATTCATTTAACTTTCATAATTATTGCTTTCTTATAATGGAACACACAACTTAAAAATAAGTGTTTGGTAAGGATCATGGGCAAGGATACTCATATTACTTTACTCAAATTTGTCTTATATAGGCCTCTTTTCAACTTTAACTTTCATAAGTTAACTTAACTCAATTTTAATTGAGTTAACTTCACATAAAGGGGATCTGAATTCAGCTAACTTAACTTGTTGCAAGAAAAAAATCTTGTGAGTCTTATAATCAATCTAAATTCACTATTATTTATTCGTGGTACGGAGGGAAATTTTAAAAAATGAATATGAAAGAGAAATGCATCTTGTATACTGATTAAAACATCCTTCAAATTCATAAATCAAAATTTATATGAGAGTTCAACATTTTATTAAGTTTTTGAAAGCTAGCCCCTAATTTTTAAGTATGCGAATTAAGCAATTCAACAGCTTCTTCATTCTTCAGACACAATTACCAAAGGCATCTTTTTAATTAATCTTTTGAAGTTTTTAATAATTTTTAAAGACTTATCGGACCACAAAAAGAAACCGTTATTGTGCAGGCCTGGTAAAGATTAAAGTAAGAGATTAAAAGTAAGAGATTGGTTAGTAGAGATTAAAATGATATAAAAATGAAAACCTATATTTAACAAGAACCGAACAATATACCGATTACCTTTTTTAATACACATTTTATACCTTTCTTGAAAAGTAACTAATCTGTGAGTACTGCTTTATACATACTAACCTACGAAACTAAATTTCTATTTTTCATTCCATCCGCCAATTTACATGTTCCAATCAGCCTCTTTTATCGCCCTCTTTCACCCCGAAGAACTTTTTCCCACCTTCTCTCCCCCTCAGGGTCTCAGGTGACTCCGAGACAAGCGACTAAAATTAAACTGAAAAATAACAGACTCCTCTTCTTTCCCTTAAAGGAAGGAAGGCGAAAAAAAAGCGAAGTAAATAGATAAAAAATTTCATCAATCGCCCCTGGAAGATCGAATTGAAAGAACTGGAAGGAGGGTGGAAGTCCCAGACCTATTCCAAAGATTCCCACAACAATCTGGATCCGATCCCGGATTCGCTTCGGTCCAAAACGGCTTAAGTCACCTTCAACAGAAGATTGGCTGAATAGTACCCTTTGGTGGGAGTTGGTGTTTTTTCCATGCTTTTGGGACACACAACTTGGAAGCTTATGTTGTTGGATAGGGATATTAATGTTAGTCTCTGTGGAATGCATTTGTCTGATAAGTTCTTGGAAAGTATAATTATGGTAGACTTTTTTCTTTGAGGAAATTGGGCGTTATATGGGTTTGATGAAAATAAGCAAGTGATTGACTGAGGTGAAAAAGAAAATTAAGCTGCTCTTCTGATTCGCCTAAAAATACTTTGTATGTTCATGGGTGATATCAGGAATATAATTAGATTAGATGTATGGATATTTATTTCTATGAGATAAATATATTTAGGACGAAATGTATACGTTAATAGTTTTAAAATAAAATGATAATTAGATCCAGCTATGAACTGCTATTAATCTAGCATTTTATTTATGAATGATCCAATTAGGTATAAATTTAATTAAAATTAATTCTAGAAATGAGGGGAAGTTTTAGCCCTTAACATCCCAGGATACTTACTTGCATTTCCTAGACTCTGATTTCGAATTACTCCTCAGGAAACATTGATGCATCTACTTCTTTTGTAATTTCTCGTTCAAACCATCATTGGAGTTCTTTTATATCTGCATGGGCTAATGGGAATAAGATAAATACCTGGAAGTATCCCACGACAGTCAATTCTTCAAAATACGTCACTTACGCTTTCTTCCATTAAACTTGTTAAGTTATTTTTAACTCTCAACCAAATTTATTAAAATATATTTTAACTAATTTTCTCCCAATAAGGGGCTATAAAGAGAACAAAGCTTGATATATTGAAGGACGTTTAAATGAAAGAGTAAATACCCTTAGGGTAAAATCCCTTTTTAAACCAAAAGTGTCTTCCTTGTAACTCTATTCATTTTGATAAAAAAGGATAACACCAGCTCCCCTTTTACATTAATTAAATACAATAAACTGCTTGTTTTAGAATCATTAGAATTTCAAAAAAAAGCTTAAAATTAAGTGGGCTGATAAATTACAAGGAAACTAATAAAATGAGTAATAAATGTAAGTACTGAAATTTATCCTTTACATTTATTATATTAACTTTTGTGACAAATTGAAGAAATGTACCTAGCACATGTTTTGCAATATTCAAAGCTATACAAATTAATTCTATACTTGAAGGAATAATTTGTTTTCAACCATCATGATCTAGTTAATAATATGGTAAGAAACCATATTTTGAACGCAAATAATATTACGAAGGGAAATTATTAATTTCATGTCAAAGAAGCAGCGTAATTAAGTTATGCATGGCACATATAAATCATTTTCTTCATTTTCCTTCAGGTATGGAAAGCCAAGATATTGATGAATATGTCCTGCAGACAATTTTTATCAACGGTGAAAAGATAATTGAATCGTCAAAGAAAATAGATCGTTGAAATATATTTGCTTACATCTAAGAAAAGTATTCACGATTCATAAATTTTAAGAAGGATTTATAACGAGTAAGTAGCAGTACTATATTTTCTAACTAAGGTTAATCTATAATATAGTTTGAAAACATATGAGGAGATTTTGTTCAAAAATGTATACTAACGCAAAACTTGTATCTCAAAGGAAAATTAATTATTTTCATGAGTAGATATCTTTAATTTTCGTGATTTATGTTATACCATTTTGCGTTCCATTTTTTTTGAATTTCTCAGGTGCCCCCCCTTATGTTGTTACAAATACTGAAGCATTATTACCTGCGACATTTCAGGTATCTAGGTCAATTTTTGACCCCCTGCGCACCTTAAAAGTAGTTTTCCCATGTTAGTGTATGGGAAAATATTTTAATTTTTTGTTGTTTTCAACTTAATTAGCCTGAACGCTGTAAATACTGAGTTAAAACCTATATGTCAACTTTGGTAAATCATTGTCCAAAGATATATGGGAAAAACACTCAATGGCACCTACTGGGAGGGAATTCCCCTGGGGTTAAAAACGCATTCTCACAGAGGAAATAGGAGATGGATCGAGATACAAGGTTATCAGATAATACCAGCTATGATATATGAGAAATATATCCATAAAACTATCTGGTGGCTTGTATCCACATCCTGCTTCCAAGCTTCCTCGATTCTCCTATTTTTCGTGCTAATTTTGTACTATTACAATAGACAAAATCTTTACTATACAGGGTGTTTCAAAAGTCCGTTTCGCGGCTTTTATTTGGAACCAACGTGTAAAACTAAAATTTCAATAAATTTTTAAATTTTATCTCCCTTGTTAAAGACTATTGTGGAGATTGCCTAAATGTAATAAACATCTCCACGAAAAAAGACTAAGCCTTCGTAAAACGTAACAGATTTTATTTAGAACATAAAATATCAGAAGGTAAAAGAAGAGAGGAGTGTACATGGTAAAAGTAAACAATATATAGTAATACCTTAACAGTTGAAGTTACAGTTGAAGTTGACAGTTGAAGTTACAATATTACTAGGTGTTCGATTACTATTATAAATGATACAGAGTTTAAAAATATGTTCTTGATTGCAGTTCGATTACAGTTCGGCACGCCACACTATCTAGTAAATCCCTTATCAATATCATAATGTAATATCGAAGAATAAAAAGAAACATTCAAGAGAATGATGAAGACTACTTTTGGGTGCCCCTATCATAACAAAAAGTGCTAACAAGGGTGATTCAAAAGTCCGTTTCGCGGCTTTTATTCGAAACCAACGTGTCTGAGGGTCACCGAAGTAAGATGTATCCCCAGGTAAGTGACCCTGGAGAATACACTGAGACGATTTACAGCCCCTCTAGCTGGGAAATAAAAAAGTTCAAAAAACTAATGTAAAAAAAAGGATAGAGCAAAAACTTCAGTAAAGTATTGTTGCCAACGTTGTGAAGAACTCACTGAAAAAAAAATCATGAAATTATCGTGAATATTCGCGAAGATAATAGCATGTGAAAACAGCACTTTTTTAGGCATCAAAAAGGAAAGAGTTCACAAATTTGCAAATTTTTCAGTTGTATTATGTAGTTTTATGTCTTTTTAGTTAAATAAATACAAAATTAAGTAAAAAAATTTTAAAAACTTCCACATTAACACATTACTTCCACATTACATTTACAAACTTTTTTTGGTACCCTGACAAAGTGCTATTTTTTAGTGTTCGGCAACTACTGGTCAAAAAGTAGTTAACTACCAACTACCAACTAGTCTGGGCAAAAGTAGTTGTAACTAATAGTTAACTACTTTTTCTTGGAAGTAGTTGTAACTAGTAGTTGATTATTTTCCAAAGTAGTTAATTACTAGTTAACTAGTCTATTTAATTTCATAAGATATTTTTCCCAAATTTTCGATTACACTTTCTTACCTATAGCAAAAATAACATGGCTAAAGATTCGCCAATTTTTGATAGGTATACAGGTGTTTGGTAAAGTGTTCTAAGTTGTATTTATATTAGTCAGTACAGTGTCGTAAATAAGGGGGGTTAAGAGTTCTAAACCCCCTTAGCCTGAACAACAATATTTTAAGCACAAAATTGGGCAGTTAACTTTTAGTATTGCCTTACTAATTTTTAATGCCGGAAAAACATCTAGAATCCTCGTAAACCTAGCCTAAAATTGCTTTTCAAAGTGCTGGAATTTCCAGGAGAGAAAACCCTGAACTCCCTAATTTCTAGAGATGATTTCACTTTGCTACCCCGCCATGGTCTTTCGTGCTTCCGAACACTTTTTAAGCATAAGTGTTAACTCCAAACTCTCAAGCATCACCACCAACCGTGGACCAGTTTCGTCCTTGTTGGGACTCATCAGCACGGTATAGGAAAGTAACGCAAGAGAGCGGTGGGCAAGTACTAGTCTAGCCGACTATAACTGAAAAAGTGGTGACCATTGATTAGTCCTCCACTCATCTGCTGGAATGACAATGGCATTCCTAGGACAGATTTAATTCCAGAAAGGCAAGGTACATGAAAGGAGAATTTCACCAATTATTGCTGGTTAAGCGGACAATAAGTGTAAACTCCCAACTCTCAAGTTTACACTCTCTCTCAAGTTTACCAACTCTCGAGTTTACACTTATTGTCCGCTTAACCAGCAATAACTGGTGAAATTCTCCTTTCACTTTTTAAGCATGTTAAACTTGTAATTTTTCTCAGGGAAGAACCCTTGGACCCCTTCTAAGCATTTGGAAGACAGATTATGTCTGTAACGAAAATTGGCGGATGAAAATTAGTGAATTTTTTCACTTCCATATGTAACTTCTATAGTAAAGATGAAAAATTCTTTAGTGTTCATCCGTTACACTGACTATAGATTTAATTGAACTTTTTAAAGTAGTTGGAACTAGTAGTTGCTGAAAAAAGTAGTTAAACTACTAGTTCAACTACTCTGAACCAAAAGTAGATGAACTACTAGTTAACTAGTAGTTAACTACTTTTCAACTACTTTTAGTTAACTAGTGCCGAACATTACTATTTTTACATGCTAATATCTCCCGAGAATATTCAAATTGAGGTATTTAAGGCAATAATGAATTAACTCAATGTAAAGCTGGAGTTCATTGCTGCAGCAGACACCACACCTCAATTTTATAATAGTAAGGGATGTTATATTACTTAACATTAATAAATAGGGAGGATCCAATTCTAATTAGAAGCTTAGTAGATCTTGGTGAGCTTCTATGAATTAGGAACTATTCCATTAAGTCTTTTAGAAATTTTGGAGTGGCAGAACTAAAAGGGCTAAAGTAAAAATTTAACTTTTATATTTTAAACATTTTCAGCATGAATTACGGTCGGTGCTTATTCTTCATTTAAACCTGAGAAAGAAGATGTTACCCCCTATCTAAACCACATTTACCCTCAAAGCCAACACCACAGAACATCGATTAAAAAAACACTCAACCATAAATAACTCCATCATAATCGATCCTCAAAAGAATCGATCCCCTCCCATTCATTTTCTACTCTAAAACGAACGGTTCTCGACACCAATTTGTCTACGACGACGGCCAAAACAGTGTAGAGTGAGTAATGTTCGCGCGCGCAAGGCTGTCATAAACTCTCTGCTAGTTAGCAGGGCTTTCGTCGGCCATCGAGGGCTAACGAGCACAGGGGGTAATGGGTTCGTCTGTGAGCACGGACCCGAATTTATCCGCGGCGACCTTTTGAAACTTCGGGTTTAATGAGGTAAGCCTAATCTTGCAACGACGCCTCTGTTATTGCCCAGGCCGATGATGATAACAATGTGCACAATAACAATGAGGATAGTCAATGCTGGGGGTTGGCTGATGAATTCAAAATGGATGGTTTTGTGTTGAGGGAAATTTAATGGTTTTGTTGATGGGGGTGTTAGGATGGTGAGTTGGGCTTTCGGTTATTTGGTTTGAGGGTAGTTTGTGGTTTTAAGTGATTTGTATTGATTTTTCGTTTTGTAATACGTGAAAGGACAGGAGTTGTGAGGTTTATTTATTTGTATAAAATAGGGATAGTTCAGTAATTGGGCTAACTTAATGTAAGTAACAGTTATTATACGTATCACGATTAAAACTTAATTTATCTAATAAGAGAAATTTTGCCTTTTGTTTCTTTAATTAAACAAATAATAAAATATGTTGCTGCTGTTGTTACTGATCCCTCGAAATGATCTAAGATGATCAAAGACGTCCAGGAAGTCTAAAAATAGCATAGGTTGCGAAAGAACCTCGCCAATTGTAAAATTTAGGCAGGATAAAACATATTCAGGCAAAGCCGGAGCTATTTTACACTTTGTATCGGCCCTATTCGTAAATTAGGTTCCGCAAATGCCTCAAATAATGATATGCAGGTTTGCTGGGCCCATAGTCCCCAAGAAATCAGGGCACCACCAGTACTTTTTCTGGGGCACCAATCGTGTATTGGAGCAGTTTTCAAGATGTCCCTAAGCAGTTTCTTGCTCTCTGAGTAAGATTCTCTAAAAGTGCAGAGTTCATCCGGGGGAGGGATCTCCAGACAGACCGCTTTTGCCAATGAGTCCGCACTCCGCTACTTCGTTCCGACTGACACCAACTTGGGTGGGAATCCATTGGATATGTATCTGTAGTGTGTTGTAATTAAATGTTAAAATTTTAATGAATTGATTGAAATGGAGGATATTGTTTAAAACTCAATCAACATTTTACACTTCTAATAATTTATATAACCAAGCAATACAACACTTAATTTAAGTCTACTGATGATAGAAAATATTGTTGCTTTGAAGGACCTAACATTTTGTAACATGAGAGCAAAAATTTTACCTTTGATGGCTGGTAATTTGCGACAGAGAATTGTATGTGAAGTATACGAATCAGTAGAGGAAAAGAAGTACTTTTTTTAGAATCAATAAACTTGATTAATAAGAAGTAAAGTCGATACGTTTAGATACCTAAATGATGTAAAAAATATACTTGCTAAATTAAGTTTAAGTACTTTTAGGTAGAAAGCGTTTCTTAAGAAACGCTTATTATCTAAAAGTGCTTAGAAGAAGAAGTGTAATATAGAGGGACGTCCCTATGCTATAGAATAATATGTACTTCATGTACCTATAAGTCCACACTTGAACCTGATGATTTTAAACACATAAATCATGTCTTTTATGCTACCAGATAGTCCCTGTAGTTTTACAGGGTATGTATCCTGTATTTTTACAGGGAAACCGCGTGCCATATTTTATACAGACTGCACAGACAACACGTAAAAGATAACAGGATTCCTACTAAGGGAATCTGTAGTATGCGCTGAAGGTTTATATCAAAGTACCATGATTTTACTTCAGAAATTACAAACGTTTCCTAGAGAAATCTGTCAGCTAAGCTACTAGGTATTACCTAGTAGTTTAGCTGGATGACAGATTTCTTTATTAAATTAACAAGTTAAGTATATTATATCCAAAAGTACTTGAAAAGTATCCATCCATACTTTTAAAGTATCTATTCCACCCTTCACTTAATTCAATCCTTGAGGGCAGAATAGAAGGAGGCTGCAAATAAGTGTTCTACGGAATGGGCCAGTTGATACGTGTTGTTAATCCCCGATGACTTATTTCCCTTTATTCCAAAAAATCCCTTTCACCTTCCTAGGAATTCCCACAGATTGTTTTCGAGCCGCCCCGTTCCATTATCCAGAGTTATTTACCGTTTTTCACGGCGGTTTATTACCCCCTCTTTCCATCCATTTCACACCCCTCCGGCCCAAATTGAATATGGATACGGCCTTCGTTCGCCAAATTGGACCGCGGGGCCTATTCCATCTCGCGCGGGGGTGGAGGACAGGTGAGAAGAGGGGGAGTCGATTATTTATTGGGGCAGACGGTCGAGATTGGATTTTACTTTTAGTCAATTTATCACGAGGGAGAGAGGGTTAAAGTTTTGGCTCCTCTCGAAATTCGAAAGAAAATGAACCGCGTGTGAGACAAGATACAAATGGTGCGCTGGCAGTATTTTTTTTGCCCCTCCGTGTTGGGGATGGGGTGTAATAGGTTTTTATTTCAGCCTTGGGTGTTTTTTTGGAGGTGTTCGGAACTGATTTTGGAATGGAAGGTCAGGCACAGATTGAAAAGAAAAGAGGATTCTATTTTTTTGCAATTAAAAAAATCGAAGGATAAGAGAAAGCACAAAACGCAAAGATTATCGTCTACAGATTGTATCAGCATATCAGGACATTGTTTACAAATTCACATTAAGGGATAGAGTACACATAGAAACTGCGAAGCTTGATTCATTAAGATTCTGGACTTCAGCTTCAGAATTCCTATTTTCCTATTCCATTCTAGGACATAGAAAATTATTCATGTTCATCTTTGACTTGTCCAGTGGCTTAGCCTGAAAAAAATTTCGGAGGTGGTAAGTTGATATTTCGGGAGAGGATACGGGGTAGTTTTAGTTGATTTCTATGGTCCGGAGAGAACAAATTCTGAGTTTCGGGAGGGGGGATATATCCCCATATCCTCCCCCTCTGGCTACGCCCCTGGAATCGTCAACCAAGCTCTACTTCAAACTTTATATTTCCAATCAAGTTCAAAGTTAGCTTTTGGACTTTGCTTTCCTGCCTTGGTTGCTACTTCTACCTTTCACCTAGTAACCCTTGCCCCTGCCTATATACTCCGTGCCAATAAAATAGGCGGCTCGTCACCGTGACAACACAATAGAAATGCACTGGGAAAATACTAGTAGCGATCCGCCGATTCTATTTACACAGACTATAGCTTTTTCCATCTTAGCTTGGCTACCTTGTTGGCTGCATCTTCTTACCTTTTCCCTGGTTTGCGCATGCACTCTAAGTATCCTGCGAGTCTCAATCCACGCGCATGCTCAGTCTAAGTGGCGTGGACCAAATGGAAAGTGAATAGACTTTGAAAGAAGTCACACTTGTGCAGAAAAATACAACTTTATTGAGAAACCTAGGTTGGGTTACAAATATTTCCTTGGACATCAAAACGTTACCATGCTACAAGCAATGAGGCAGTTGTATGATTTTTTTAATCGATTCCTCTTGCAAAAATAAGCAACTACCCAAAATTTGAGGCCGATCGAGAAATTTTTTGATTGTCAAGAAAATTAACAAAAATCCCCTTTTTAAAAGCGCGCGAAAACGCCAAGAGTTTGGATGTGACGTCATCTTATACTAAACATTGTTGTAAAGCAATGGAGTTGATGGTATTATTGTTGACGTCATCTTATAGTTTAAACAATAAACGTTTTCAGTCACGTGTTTTTTTCTCGACTTTTAAATTAAAATATTTAATTACCTGTAAATTTTTTTGAAAAACTGAATTTCATTTTACCATACAAAAAACCATACGGAACACTTGTTTGTTTTTGAAAATCTGACACATGCAACTTCCTTATGGACTCAATTCACATGACGTCAGTGATCACATGATAGCTACATTCATTCATGATAACTACATTGTTTACTAGTGAATGCATTACTAGTAGCATAGTATCAGTTGCATTGTTTTGTGTAGCTATCACGTGATAATCGATACTAACGCCCTCTGGCGATGAATTGACCCCATTGAGACGACATACCAGTATGAACTTGCACACTAGGAAAAATATTTTTACACCAATACTTGTCCGATTTTCTCATGGCCTCACGCACTAGTTCTTTCACGCTGTCTCAATCACTGAGCTATAAAACAAACTGTAGTGACAACCGTGCCAGCGCAGAAGGTCAAATTGCCCCGATTGCTAGCAGCAATCGGGGCAAGTTGGAAGTTCATTTCCCCGCATGACCCCCTTTTAATCCGCCCATGTCTGTTTTTTTAAATATTATGAGCAAAATTTAGAATGGTCGTTTCATTCTGTGCATTCAACTGTGCTAACAGATGGCGAAAATTAAAAGAAGATTTAAATCCTTTCAGCGGTGTGATGCGGTTTCGGCACGCTCATTCGTTACTCCAGTTTGTTTATAGCTCAGTGGTCTCAATACCATCCGGGTTTCTGTAACAAAGCAAAAACTTTAGAGATCAAGAAATATATAATAAAATATTATTTTTAAAAAATATAATTTATTTTTGAGTAGAAAGTACTCCTTCAATTTTGCACCAAATAAACTTGTTCAACTTAGAACAAATTAAAAAAAGAGGAAAATGAAACTAAAGAAGCAATTTCTAAACTGTTTTAACTTTTACTGGTCTAACAAACTTAAATTAAGAACTTTAATTTTAAACCTTAACTGCTGTCATACGTCTCACAGACCCCACGTGAACTTCAACGAGTCATTTTAACCCAAATTAATATTAACCCATTAATGCCCAACTTTTTATTTTTCTTAAATATTTGGTAAAAACATAGTAAATAGCCCCAAAACAACTGGAAAAATAGTGAAAAAAATTCCAGGTTAAAATTTTAATTTCTATACCAAAATTAAAAAACGTCCCTAAAAAGGGACGTCAGGCACGAATGCCCCCGTTGTTTTTCCTATAGTAAACGCATGGTAGAAAAGCCTCAAAAACATTTTCTACCTTTTTTAAGTGCAGCAAAAGTGATCGGAACCATACTGTAACATGAATATGAACAAAAAATATTAATTATTTATCCAATTAACTGTAAAATTAACGCTAATTAACGTAATTTGAGCATTTTTATGCTCTAAAACACGTTTTTTCCTCTCAAATCTATGTTAATTGCAAATTAATTAAGGTTTTCAATTGAAAAAGGCATTCTTTGTTTATATGTTACCTAATATTAAGTATTAATTACTTTTACACACCTCAAATCCATCAGAATATCTCAATTTGTGAAGTTTAAGTCTTTCAAATGCCCATACTTTTTTCATTTTATTTAATTTAATTGTGCGGAACATAAATTTCTCCCCAAAAATCAAGCATTAGTGGGATGTGCATTAGCAAGCCAGATGATATAGATTGATCTGCAGTTTAGAACACAATGATTAGCTACATCTAACTAGAAAAAAAGCCGAAAATTTATCACAAAAGCGACTTTTTGGGCAATTTTAATGACAAAAGGTCATTATAACTAATAATTACTAAACTTTTAATTAAAATATAACCAGAATATATTTGCATAAGTAATAAATATAGTAAAATAATTAATTTATTCCTTTTAATTAATACAAATTAATTAATTCCTTATAATTTAAGACTTTTTATTACATTAATTTAGCAGAAATAACAGTATTTTCCAAAAAAATAAACAAAAATAATAAATTTATTAGCTAAAATTAAAGTAATTTTATAAATATCAGTTATTTAATTCATTTCATAAGAATCGAATGCGTTTTTATGAAAAATTGAAGGAAACACTAGCATTTCACTATGGGGAAAACCACGGGGGCATTCGTGCCTGACGTCCCTTTTTAGGGACGCTTTTCGAGGGTCCAAAATAAGGTCAAGATAAAATATTTTGGAAAAATAAAAAAACACCCCAACTGATTTAATGTATAAACAGTAATATATATCGGCATTGAAATTTTTTTTAAATAACAACTAGGATTTTTAAGCTTTTTCTTTTAAAATTTTTAAGAAAGCACTTTTCTGAAAAATTCTATCTTCCAACTTTAAAAAAAGTGAAAATTTTTTAAAATTCTGCTTTCTTCTTGTGTTCTTTATGTTCTATGAAGATCAGAGATACATCCGTGCAAATTTTGATTCAAAGGAACAATTTTTGTAGAAATAGGAGGCCTTTTAAAAAACGTCCCTAAAAAGGGACGTCAGGCAGTAATGGGTTAATAATAACCTAGTTTCTTATTAGTACCTCCCTCTAGAGTTGTTAACTAAAGCTAAATTAAAAGAACTCATGCTTACATCTCAACAATTTAATATCTCACAGAAATCTTAGTTAGTTAACCCTTTATGTCCCGACGAGATGTAAGTACAACTTAATATAAAGATTATATTCTTGATAAACTTAATATAACGTATAAAAATATAATGCAAAATATTTCTGAAAAACATAATTTGGGGCATAAAGGGTTAATAAACAATTATGGTAAAATCGAGATAGTGGTCTTTCAAGAAAATTGAACACTTTAAAAAATAATTTTCTTCAAAATAATAAAAAAAATATAATTTTTAAAGGTTTTCCCTTCCAACTTATTAAAACTCATCGAAGTATTCACTTTTTTTCAGGAAGAAGTTAATATGCATAGGAAAAGAAAATTGTAATTAAATTCATTTTTAGATGAAATATAATCAGACACAGATCTTGAATTTCATGTGAAATAAAATAAAACACAGATTTTATTATTTTTCTTTTCTAGCAAATATAAAAAATAAATAAAGAATATTAAAGTAATCAAATTATAAAATGCGTATTCTCTTTTTGAAAATAAATAATTAACTGAATAATAATTTCCCAAGATGAAAATAAGGAGTAGCTTTTCCATGGATTATAAACAAAATTTTTCAAAAAATCATTCAAAGAAATCATCTGACACTACGACTCACCAGATGTCGTCATGATTACGATCCCTAGGTAGCCAGAAAAGCATTAAAATATTTTTCTGGGGGTTACGAATTTAGTTAATTTCTTGGTATAATAAAATAGATTTTCACTCTATGAGCAGGTGCACCTCTACAACAAGAAAATCATTCTTTTAATTCCATTCTCTCGTGGGCCAGAAGAACCAGCAAACCACGATCTTTTCCATTTCTCTCTACTCTAATCTGTAACAGTTAAATCAAGAACAAAGTAAAGTAAAGATAGTATATAAATGAAAGAAGTATCCACAACTCCAGTTGCCATTTCGGCACTTTAATCTTAACAGACGTGAAAAAAAATTCAGTCGCTTCTTGTTTGTGTTTCCTAAGGAGGTACTAACCAGAAACTAAATCAAATTAAGGAAAATATATCAAGCACTAAATGTTGTAAAAATAAAAATTTGAATTAGGAGATGGAAACACTTTGTTCTTCCAATATACGACAAATTAAATAAATGAAAAGTGAGTAACTCTTAAAAGAACATTTTTGAAGAAAATATTTATACAAGACACTCGTAAAAAAGTTGACATTTTCGACACTATTAAAATTCGGAATGCCATTTAATTAAATTATGCAGCATAATTATTGTTAGCAAAATACATAAATGAAGATTTATATGCTTTGGCTAAATACAGAAGTTATTGAAACCTAAATTTATGCAAGAAAATATCATTCTCAATCAATAGAGCAGACTTTTAGAAAAAAATGTGGAACAACTGAATCGTCAGTTTGAAGAAGGGAATAAGTCCAAAAACCAAGTTTTGAGAAAATCGAAAAAAACTGTATCAGTAATGGAATTTTCATTGTATAACCACCAAATTTTTACTGGAAGTTCAGAACCCTATTTAGAAAACAGAGCAATCATCAAAACAAATATAAGTATATTCAAAAATATTTTACAATCAAAATAAGTTGATGGACTTATTCCCTTCTTCCACCTTATGAAATTTTTCTGATGAAAAAATCTTTAAAAAATCCTTAATTCACATTTAAATTATATTTCTCCTTAGTTTACACCACAAAAGGGTGAAATAAAGATAATAAGACAAATAAAATTCAAAATTATAGTGAAACTGAGTTATTAAGGCAGTATCAATGGAGTGAAAAATTCCCTGCATAAAAAAAGTTTGAAAAAAATTAAAATTAAGAGAAAATTTTATTTTAACTTAGTTTACAGCATAAAGAATATGAAAAGAAAGGCAAATTAACTTAAATTCCAAATTAACTTAAAAAATACAATGAATGGACATCGATTTCACAACTTCAAGGGGCGATATATCCCTATAGGTGTTAGTTATTTGCCCCCTCTTTTAATCCATGTGTAGAGCAAAGCTTGGAGATTGTTTTGAGCACAAAAAGTCAATTTGTCATTTTTTGGACTTATTCCCTTCTTCAAACTAACGATTCAACTGTGGTAAGTATTTTGTTTTGAAATTAAATGCTTCAATTAACAAAATCAGTTGCCCGTGGTAATATAGTTTTTTTTTTCCTTATACGTTGGTGACACTATATTTTTGAAGTTTACTTTCGTGTTAATTGGAATTAAATAACTCAGTGTTCGTCATTCTATCACAACTTTTTCCTTTGTTAGCCCCCAAAATTTAAACCCCTTCTTTTTACTGTTCATTGACTTTGGTAACCCTTTATATGGTTTTCCTAGTTATTATTTTGATGCTAGATATCCATTATTTACTTCTCCAGAACTAATTTCTGGTTTCTCTAAAAACTAATGAGGAAGAAAAGACAAGAATGAAAATCTTAATGATCATTGAGTTTTGTTTATTTGAGATTAAGATAACTTTTGAGAATTTTTCTGACTAAAGCCCTTTGATTTTCTTTTCCCTTCTGCTCCTTAGATGGAAAATATTTAGTAAATATTTTTAATTGTATGCAAAAGTTTTAGCATGGGCTTGTTCTCGTTTTTATTTCAAGGCATTATTTTAAATATGAATGCATTGTTTTCTAGTTATATTTTTAAAAATGTCTTTTTGAAAGAATATTTTCCCGTTCTGCTTGATTACGTGCCATGAAGAGTTTTTTCAAATGACAAAATAATCGTTTTTCCCTCAATGGAAATACTCTAAATGAATTAAAAGATTATCCTATGATTCATTTCAGTTTAAATTCCTTTTTATTTTTGAATGGGATGGATAAATGATATTGGAGAAAGGGGTTTAGATAAAACTACAATATTTTTAAGAAGTTTTATTTGTGAATAATTCTTAATTGCGTTTTTAGGCTCTTATAAAGCATACATTTTCTAAAATATAGATGAGAAAACGTTTCAAAACGTTTTTTAAAAGACAAAGCAGAAAAATGTAAATTTATCGATATTGACTGTGAAATCGATAGCGAGAATATTTTTAAATAAAAATAAATTGCTTTAAATCCTTATTTTCATTTCATAGTTTAGAAATTTGATAGAATACTTTTGTACTTTTAAAATATTTTTGATTAAAAGAAACGATCTAAATGTAATTTATCTTTAATAAAACCTACTCTAGTTAAATTTTTATTATGTATTCTTTTAAATTCACTTAAACTAAATTTAACAGACCACACATATGGTCTTGGTGTGCAATTTCTAATTAAATAACTAAGTTAGAGAAACATAAATTCTCGCCCTTTTAGACTGGTTAATCAACTATTATAAAGTTCCATTATTGCTTCACTAAAATTGAAGAAAGTTCAAATCAATAACAAAGATTGCCAAAGAAGTTTTAAAAAATTCAAATTACCTAAACATTCGAATTTTAATAGGTGACGAAAGTTTTATTTAATTAGTAATAAATTCTGAAAACAATTTCTCTTCTAAAAATAATTTAAATGAATAAATATAAAATACCTACTTAAAAGGATCTTAGAATAAAATAAAAATTAGTTCAATTCCGTTGTCTCTCTAAATATCGGCAGAATTTAGAAAGAGAAATATAGCTAAAAATTTCAAACTTATTTATTAAAACATACAATATGTCAATTACAACCGAAAAAGATTTGGTGATGTTTGAATAGTTCCAGTTAAAACAGCTTCTGGTAATAACTATAGGGACTGTTAACATAATTGGACCTAGAGATATAATGTAAGTCGATATTTTAGATTATGTCGTATTACATTCATCAACATTGGCGCTGATTTTAAGATACTTTCAACTTTCGATTCCAACACCCTAATTATACCATCCACCCAACGAGGGGTCATTTAAAAAACATTATTTCGAAGCGATAGTTCATTAATCAATCGAAGCCCCCTCACTGTTTGCCATGCCTGTCGCAGCACCGAGGTCCCTTCGGGATAGCCAATGACCACTCATCATGAGCTATCATCGGTCTTGACCAGAAGTCACTTCACGAAGAGACTAGGGTTGTTAGATTTAAAACGACTGCCGGGGCCGATTTTGTAGCAGACACTGTGCCAAATAAGTTGTGGGAAATTTTGTTAGATTGAGATCAAATTATTTTTTAATGATTAGATGATGAAGCGCTTTAGTATCCTTACTTGAATAAAAATAACTGCACTGATTATACCAAAATCTCATTAAAAATTAGATTTGTCAAATAAATGATTAGAGAAAGATGGAATTCTGGAGAAAAAGGGATAGCCAAACGTACAGTAAAACTTATGTATGGTTGGACCTGGGAGTTGTCAGCTTTTCTAATTGTCATTTAATTTCATGAAACATTATTGACAATGCACCACAATTAATTTAGGAAGCATTTAAGATCTTTTTGAAGAAGAATGAATTATAATTGATTACCTTGCTAAATTAGCAAAACGTTTTACTCCATAATTATAAAATTAATTCCACCTTTTAGCTCTTAAAAAAGTCGGTACCAATGTTAAATTATTGCATCTATAAGTCAAACAGCTGCACTTCGAGGATGTAAATAAAAATAAACAGAACAACAAAGTCTTGGTTAATTTCTTTAAGGTATATCTTATGTATTTAACCTGTTAGAACTTCAAACTCCGTTATGGCCATTCTCTCTGGGTGAGGCCATGATCAGAGTTGTTACGGAACGTGTGACTGTAGATATGAATGAAAATTATCCACATAGGACAAGTCCCAATATTTTTAAACCTCATCGTTCATCGTATATTAATGTTTTCTTTTCATTAAACCTCTTTTACGCTTACAACGTCCAATCCCTTCATTTAATAAAGCAATTTTTACACGAACAGGAAACATCTCGCATACCGAATGGAGCATGAAACGGCCAACATTGCAACCCCGGGCACATGACGCGTCGTGCGCGGCCACGCCCCCTCGCGGGCGTGATTAAAAACATGAATAATGGGCTGCTTATGGGTAATTTGTTTCTCATTCTCCCGATGAGCTTTAATAATAATAATGGGAAATGTGTAAAACACGGCAGCGATCAGAGACATTCCTCAGGTCCCTTGGGGAACATTTCAATACAGTGTCATGGCGACTGGTGTTGGATGTGATTTCGAATTCCACGTTTAGTCGTGGTTTTGTTCTTAATTTATGGCTGGTCTTTTTGAAGGTTGAATGACTTTGTGAGGTATGGAAGAGTAAATTGAAGGGTACAGCTGAGTGTCAGTTAGTGGGCATTAGGGTGGGTCATTTTCCTATGGCGAAACAAAAATTTCACAAATTCTATCGGGCACAGCAAGAAAAGGGTGCCAAATGGTCTCAAACTAACATGTGTAAAATATTATTCCAATATAATAACTCTTTTTGCCTCCGGATTGGCCTCAAATAGAACAAAAATATGTAATTTTTTATATTTTTTTAAAATGACATAAATTAAATTTTTTTTTCGATAACTTCAAAAAGCTCACAAATAAGGGTCTTCAAAAGCAATTTTAATCACATTTGTCACTTTTATGCATTATCAATACAAAAACAACTGCCAAAGCGGCAGTGTAATATGCTATCATATTAACAATAGCCCTATAATAGGAGGATCTTTTTTGCCAACAAACAGTGGATTGTCAGTGGTACATATTTTAAATATTGGTAGTTCAGATATATTTTCCCTGAAGTTTGGTCAGTACAAAGCGGTATTTTTAATTTTTAAAAGTAGAAAGAGTTAAATTTTTTATAATTATGGCGCGCTTTCAAAATTCAGCGGACAGTTATTTCACTGGCTGGTCTTGGGATCCAAATATGATCTCAAAAATTTGTTGAAACAATTGTCGAATGGATAATTCGTTTATTAGGCAATATATCAGTTATGATTCGCCTCAGTCATGATTTACCTATTGTTTTGCTATAACAATAGACTGAAACACAGGCTCATGAAATTATACTTCTTTGGAGGGAGGATTGACTCTAAATGGCTCCTTAGCATTCCCTTATGCGTTCATAAAAGTTAAAAAACAGCAAATTTAACTGTTTAAGATAATTACAAGTAAGTTTTGAAAATTAATGTAGCTTATTTAAAAACTTGGGGATAATACTGAGCTTAATGCTGAAAACGGGGATCTACCACTTTTCTTAAGCAAATATTTCAAAATTTGACTCTTAAAATGTGGTTTTAATTTATTTTTGGACATTAGTGTCTCATATGGGGTCACTTTGGGATGGAATATTCCTAATATGCCAAAGAAATTTCATGGAAAACCCCAACTTCTAAACTATTATCCAAATGTTTTCCTTTGGGGTTGAAATCTATAACCCAAAAAAGGTACCCACCTTCTGACATCCATTTTTATTAAAAATTTAATGTTTTTAACATCCTACCCAACTGGCAATATGAGTTTCGTACATTTTTTTATTCCAGCCAGAAATTTTTGATTGCCAGTTCTAACCATTGAGATATTTCAAAATATTTTGTATTACAACTCAAGTATTTCAACTCTGGTTTCATTTATAATTATTTTATAGTCTTCAATGACGATTTTTATGCCATTGTGCTCATTTACATTTATGAGTGATTCGTGAAATCGAGGTAAAAGCTTGATTTTCGTTTGTTCATTTTTACATGAAATTACTATATTAATCGAAACTTTGAGGCCAATCCGGAGGCAAAAAGAGTTATTATAATCGAATAATATTTTACACACGTCAGTTTGAGACCATTTGGCACCCTTTTGTCGCTGTGCCCCTGGGAAAATGTGAAAAAAAAATTTTTGACCCACCCTAGTGGGCATTGCAAAATTCATAGCATAGTGTTCACTTAAAATTTAGGGTTAGGTATTGAATGTTTGTAGGGATTGTTTTTTTTAACTGAGAAGAATATTGGGCGTAGAAAGGTATGAGAGAAGAAAATTATTTTCCAAAAGACACATTCAGTTCATGGATTTTTAAAGGGGACCGAAGTTTACATTAAGTGGGTTAGGCAACTAGAATTTTCATTATTACTTCTACGTTTTGTTTTTTAACGCCCTTGCAAATTTTACTTGGATCATATTATAAATTGCCCTAAAATTTTGGACTGGAAATAATAAAGAAAACGAGCTATAAAAAGAGGCAACAGGAAATGCCATGTTTACATTTATGTAGTTTCTGCAAATTTAATTACTTCATTAGATTACTATGATCTCGTATAATTACATCTTAAATTGCAATAAAGAAAAACGAATTGGGCCACAAGCAAAATTTTTAATAAATGAATTAAAGTCTTTATCCGAATTTTTTCTCGATGATCATTGTAATTATAAGAGCAAAACATCCTCTTTGATAGACTTGTACTGGTACCCAAGTATCAGTAGATTTTTAGGTAAGGAGAAAATCATTTTATTAATAAGATCCTTCCATAATTTTTAATAATCGCATAAAACATTTTGCACAAAACTTCGGGAGTAGCTATAAAAGTAGTTTTTGCAACACAATTAAAAAATACTTTTTTATGCGGTGAATAGGGACCGCATAAAATCCGCGAAAATCCCTCGGCATAGCTGAATTGGAAAAATCTTTATATTCAGTCCGTAACGCAATCCCCACCCTATACAGCTGAAATAAGAAACCGTTTCTATACTTACCATAGACTTTTTTCAGTTACCATGTAGTTTGCAACGACAGTCGTTTCACTATACCTTTGTATTTCTGGGTAACCATGTCCTTATTAGATTGAAATTTTCATACGCCCCAGAAAAAAAGACATCACAAATAAAAATTCACACAAAACAAGTCCGCACAAAAACAAATTTGAGTGTACATTCAAAGCATGCAATAGTATGACTTAATCCATGCATGCATTTAAAAAGACCGACTTAACCATCATTATTCCATACTTAGAGTACAATCTCTCCCGTCACTTAAATGACTAATGATGCAAAACTCATGAACAGCATCCAATAAAAATCACCTGTTGGTAAATCATGAACTGCAACAATAAAATATTGACTTAAAGACTCCTATGACCATTAACAGAGCTCAGATGTCCCGGACACGTTTCACGCTCCAACATGGCGTCCATTTAATAATTCCCCCTTCTGAATATGAATTCCATTGACCTGCTGAACAGGCAGCCAGATCTGGCAACCGCTCTAACTACTCGTGTCTCGTGACTGATAAATTAAATTATTGGCCATAAAGGACCGTTCTGCCATTTTCCAGTCTCTTAAGCGAGTTCCCCTGAATGAAAATATTCCGAAATAGAATGTTTATAGAGGAGCTGGTTATCTGTGAGAGGTTCCGAAGTGGAGAGGGAATAAAATTCTGATTTGGGAATGGGGAGATAGTAAAAGTTTATTGAGGGGAATGCATATTTGAATGAATAGAGGAACTCTGGCGAGCGAATTAGTGCTTTACTACAATGTAAATTGAACGGGCAATGAATGTTTAGCGTAGAGGTATGGGCACAATTTTATAACTGCAACTACTTTATGCCGCATCTGTGGTAGGTAGGTATAAAGTTTTATAAGCTACCATTGGGATCACAGTATCAAGAGTTTATAAATTTGGAACATAATATTGCTTTACTTATACAGAGTAGTAAGAGTAATTGTTAAACATGTAGAGTAATAATTATTACCAAATATTTTACGATGAATTTGCCCTGAGTTTGGAAAATAAACTTCTTTGCTTATATGGTAATTTATTTATATTAGTACATGGAGGCATGGCATATGCCGATTTAAATATTATTCATTAAAATAATCAATGGAATTTCTTTGGTTGCACTGTAAAATACGTCTGAGCCGTCTTTTTATATATTAATTTCCGTGATTATCCGTAAGCTATGAACTAAATTTTGCTGTGAAATTTTTCACGAACCCATCAAGTGTGTATTTTATGCCGTTATAAAATGTAAACTTTTCATGTTGAGACTCCACAAAATATTTTTAAGGATAAAAGTGTTATTTTAAAAATTAAGTTTTATAAAAAACATTAGGATATTTGGTTCCTTTACATCTTTTAAAATAAACTTTTTAAGATGTCAAAAATTACAAAGCAAACACTCTAGGATAAATAGAATAATAGGAAAGAATGGCAAATTATTTTTATACAATGCTTGTTTGAAGGAAAATGTTACATTTAAAAATAAAATAGTAAAATACGGTTTTGAATGAGCGATATTTAATGATGGTATAATTTTAGTTTTAATTTTAGGTTTTTTTACATTCTGAATTTAAATTTCATAGCAAAAGTTTTAAGTATTCATTTTGCATTTCCACTCGTTTTATTTCTCTACAGGTTCCATGGTATTTAATACCTGCTGTTATTTGTCATGAAAATAAATGAATCCCCCTAAAAAAGCAACATTTAAGCCTCAAAATAAATTAAATTTGAAGGAAAATTCCACAATATAATTTTAAATCCATTACTCAAGCTTATTATCCTAACCGAAAAAAATCTGGAATCACCATGCTAGTTAATTTTTATGGTTTTCGTTTCATACACATCTAAATTTCAAACTTTAAGACCTACGGAAAGAACTCATTTATAAATCAAGGAATACAAATTCAAATTCAAACACACTGATGCTTGCTAAATTAGGTAATTTTTCAAAGCAGGAAAAAACTCCTATGATAGCATTGGATTATACGGTATGGGGGCATTTGTGTTCTTCGAGACTCGTATCCAGTGAAAACTGAATAATTCATAGAGGCTGCGGATGTCGTTTTTATATCGAATTCTGAAAAGAATGCTAGAACGGAACTCAAGTTCACTGAGTTCCAAAAAATACCCCTTTCTTAGAAGAAAAGTACAAATTTAACAATAGTCATGTAACGTCTTTTTTCTCTAATGTGCTTTAGAACGGAAGAAAAAGTATATTTCTATATCACTTTTTTCTCCCTCCTTTTTCTCTAACAATAAATTTACACTGTTCTAAAAAGTGAAAAAGGACTTTGGAAAAATAGAGCTGTATCAATCATTGTCAAAAGAGGACGGACTTTTTTCTTGGAACTGAAGAAGAAAGGTTCAATGGTAACATTGAAACCCTTGTATCATCGTACAAAATCTTAAGATTTACATATTAAAACTTTCTGCAGTGCTCATTATAATTCTTTTTGCTGAAGCGCTAGCAGCTAAATCAATCATGTCACTCTAACAATGTATGTATTTTAACTGTTTTTAATGTGCCTTTTTTGACCCTATACATAAATATTTCTGTAAAAAATGCGATTGATATGCCAATTTATCAAATTTTTACGGTTTTCCAAAAGAGGCATTCTGTAGAAAGTATGTTAATAACCTAAAAAACAAATGTTTTGAATACTATGTCATAAAAGCCTGTTTTGTGTTAGCATTGAAAAATTATTTGGAGAATATTGATAAATATCACTATTAAATTTGTTTGGAATGAATATTGGAATAATAATTATTTTAATTGATAGTTAAAAGAACCTTTATTAAAAAAGGATGTCGGACTTGAATAAATGATAGTACACAAGAGTCATTAAACTAAAAATAATTAAGTAAGTGAAAGTATTTTAAATGGTTGTTTTTACGTAAAATTAGTAATTAACTATGAAAAGCAATAAAACCAATTACAAAATATTTATAAAGCATTGTTTTTAAAACGGTAATTGTTGATAAAACATACAACCTGACTATACTAGATATACAATCATTGTCTCTAAAAAAACGGTGCAGGAATTAATGTTTGTATTTATTACACTCGATATGATATATCTTTATAGTATATTGTAACCCAGAAAAGTTAAGATTTTTACGGTGTGTAAAACTGGCAGTACTACCCTAAAAGTGTTTATGCATTTCGCATTAAAATGAAATTTTAAAGGAAATTATTATTGTTTATTTAATTTATTTTCATGTTTTAAAAAGTGATACTAAGTTTTGAAGAAAAATCAATTTTAGTACTTGCAATTTTAAAATAAATGAATAAGTTTTATCTTAATATAATCAGTTTTATGTAAAATGTTGGCTTTTCCTTCACATTTCTGAGTTAAGTAAAAAAGGAATTTCTAAAAGTTTCCCTTCCCCTCAATAGATGGCGGGACATGTATCATCAGTGAGGATTTCGGAAATTTTTCATTTTCCTCGAAGGAAATTAATTTCAAAGCAATAACCGGTGCTAACAACGTGCATTTAAGGGGAATTGGAAAACGCTGGAGGAAAAAAAAGAGTATTTCTTATAAATTATTAATTAAAAAATATTAGGATTTTCCTTAATTTTCCAATCTCCTGATGGAAATGAGGCCAATTTTTTTTTAATATTTCCTGTTCCTAATGATACTCTTTTCCAGTTGAGTAGCTATTTTCTATAAAACCACTTTGCGAGTTTATTATTTTTCTTAATGTTTGAGGGTGTTTTTGTGATGCAAAATACGATAGTTAAATTGAAGAGATAACTTAATTTTTCATGCATTTTAAACATCGTTGCTTTGGTATTATCATTGATAATTCATTATGTAGAAAATAACGGAATTACTTTTTAAAATTCATTGATTATAATTAGTTATTAATTGCTTTAAAAATAATCACAATTTTCTTTTTTGTCGTTGAATAATACATTTATCTGCTGCAAGAATATCGCTAATTCAAGGTGCTCAGCTTGAAATTTAAAAGGCTACTTACGATATTAAGATTTCTCAGTAGTATAGAGTCAAACTTTAACTTATTACTAATTTTTGGTAATGGGATCTGAGTTATTGAAAAAGAATATAAACATTTATGTTAGGAACGACTTTCAAAACAACATTAAAGATTGTTTTTAACAATTAAAAATACATATTTCATAAATTTATCGTAGCATTTCAATAAATCTCAGAAATTTATTCATCGCACAAAGTCAATCTCCCAGGTGAAAGAAATTATCACCGGTTTATAAATTTTTTCAAGAAAAAATAAAAGATCTCAAAATTGATCTAAAGGATATTATTGAAGAGAAGAAAACACTTAAAAACACCCAAAACTAATAGTGGGATTTCTAACTTCACGAAAATGGGTTTCGCATGCTTTTTCGAGATTGTGCTTAGTGAAAATAGCCATTTTGTTCCTTAGAATCTGTAGTTTAAGAATCGCGATGGTGGACACTTCGGGTCTGCGCCAGGGGATGGTGAGAGGCGCAGAAGTGGAAAATCGACGAGTTTCAATTTTGTGTTGTTTGGAGTCAAAATGGCTCCTTTTATGTTTTTAATTTGCTCAAATACTCCATAATACGAGAGAGGCTAGGGAGGACTAACGGGACATAGAGTTTGGAAAATATCAGTTCACTCCAGTCGAAGGGGTGGAGGGATAAAGTGGAACGTAAAAATTTGAAAGCCTATTTTCTCTGAGGCGCAGGCTTATAGTCGTCCATTAACGTAATGAAAGGTGCCATTCTTTTCCTTATTCTCAGGCGAGAAAGAATTGCGATAGTAGAAATCTGGCAACGCTCACTAGGGGTAGGGAGAGGGACAGGAAAAAATTACGAAAATGAGCAATATCTCATGAAAAATAATTTCTTTTCTGCACCAACTGCGGTTGAATGTTTTGTGAAATGACACCAAAAAAGGGTAAAATGCATTAAACCGATTTTCGAACGATTCTTATACTTAAAATAGGGCCTAAAAGGTGTAGAAAAAAATAAGGGGAAATTCTCAACTTTTAAGTCTTTTAAAAACTTATTTTTCCTTGTGAAGAAGCACTAATTTCAGGCTAATTTTTCCCTTTATACACTTAAGGATACGAAATACCATTGTGGATATCTGGGACCTGTGATTAAGGAGGGGGACAGGGGTAGAAAAAAATATTTCTGTTTTTATACTCTTCGTGGGAGTAAAATTCAAAATTGTCTACTTTTAGTAGAATCATAAGTGGTGCAAATAAAGAAGATAGATACCTGACATGTCTAACAAACCGTTAGAAAAGAGTTCCTCCCATTGGAAGGTGAAATGGAAGGGTTAAGCGGAACATAAGGAATTATTTGGGATGTTTTGAAAAAAATTGTGTCTATTTTAGTGAAATAATGTAGAAATCTATTTCAGCAGGTTCTATGTAATCTGTAGAACTGGAAATGCGACAATAAGTAACTTTCATTCTCGACCGAGGATAATAATTGGGGCAGAAAAAAAGTTAAAATTATACTTTACTGAGAAAAAGAGTAATTATCCTGTTTAAAAGGTTTTCAGGACTGAAATTTTTGATTGGGGTCACTCAAGGTGGTCTATCCTGAGAAGCACAAACTCATCTTAAGGGGTTGAATGGATGAAATGGAATACAAATTCTATTTTTTGACAAATGGCGTGAAATTTCTTGAAAGAGAGTGATAATAAACAAATCAATTTCTCTCTCCAACAATGGGTTACCCGACAATGAAATTTGGGAATCAAGACAAGGGTCCGTGGTCGGCACAGAAAAATGTATACATTAAATTTTAGTTTGTATAATTGTGTCTAAATAAGATAAAATATACCTAAAATAAGAAAATTTATAGCACACATGAAGGAGACCCATGTTAATACTGTTTCTTGGAGGGTAAGAGGATGAAATAGAATATTAGGGGGTATTACATTTTACTATTTTACTAAAAAGTGAGAATTTCTCGCAAAAAATGCATAAAAAGGATTCGATTTTACAATTTTACTCCATGGAATATGATACGTATAAAATAAATCTGTAGTGTTAGGCAGGGGAAGGTTAGTTGGGCAAAAAAACTTTATAATATTCTAATTTTTTGAGAAATAATTAAATGTCTTAAATTTGTAATAATTACAGGTTTTTTTTGCCCAACTAACCTTCCCCTGCCTAATACTACAGATTTATCTTATACGTCTCATATTCTGATCATAGTATACGTATCATAGCCTGAAATTAGTGCTTCTTCACGAGGAAAAATAAGTTTTGAAAAGACTTAAAAGTTGAGAATTTCCCCTTATTTTTTTCTACACCTTTCAGGCCCTATTTTAAGTAGAAGAATCGTTCGAAAATCGGTTTAATGCATTTTACCCTTTTTTGGTGTCATTTCACAAAACATTCAACCGCAGTTGGTGCAGAAAAGAAATTATTTTTCTTGATATATTGCTCATTTTCGTAATTTTTTCCTGTCCCTATCCCTACTCCTAGTGAGCGTTGCCAGATTTCTACTATCGCAATTCTTTCTCGCCTGAGAATAAGGAAAAGAATGGCACCTTTCATTACGTTAATGGACGACTATAAGCCTACGTCTCAGAGAAAATAGGCTTTCAAATTTTTACGTTCCACTTTATTCTTCCACCCCTTCGACTGGAGTGAACTGATCCTTTCCAAACTCTATGTCCCGTTAGTCCTCCCAAGCTTCTCTCGTATTATGGAGTATTTGAGCAAATTAAAAAAAATAAAAGAATCATTTTGACTCCAAACAACACAAAATTGAAACTCGTCGATTTTCCACTTCTGCGCCTCTCACCATCCCCTGGCGCAGACCCGAAGTGTCCACCATCGCGATTCGTAAACTACAGATTCTAAGGAACAAAATGGCTATTTTCACTAAGCATAATCTCGAAAAAGCACGCGAAATCAAGTTAGAAAACCCCCTATAAAGCTGGTAACAATAGAATATCAATTCCAAGACACGAAAGTATCAAGTGAAGAACTTCAAAGCTATTACAAAGAGTCCAAAGCTCAGCATATGGAAAACAAAGTAGGAATGACGCATCTGAAAATAAAGACGAAACAAAAATTGCTACAATTAATTTCTTCAATAACTTAATCAAAGCTGAAAATACTGCTCCTCATATAAGTACAGTTGAGGAAAAAAAATGACTCAGTTGTGATTTCTGGCGAACCACTTGGGTTTGGAAGACAAAATAAGGGTCGTTTTTCATTAATTAAAGTATTCTTTTACCAAAAAAATGTCCGAGTCCTTAGGGGGTCGTCTTCATATTAAACGAAACACTAACTTTTTTTCCAATGGGGACCCCCAATCATTATTAGTTTTTCTGAGAGGCTATCCCCCCAAACCCTTAAATACCCAGTTTCATGCAGATTGATTAAAAAAAATTTATTTTAAATAAACATTATTTTTTTTTAAAAATCGTTAAATTTTTTTTGGTAATCTACTCATTAATTTTATGTAGGAAACCAAAATTTCAATCGATTTTATCTAATAGTTTTTGATAGAAACGAACTAAAAAATAGCATTTGCGGTATGCATTCGGCAACGGTATACGGCCCATTAGGATATTAATTCCTTTTTATCTAAAACTATTGTATAAAATCGATTGAAAGTTTGGTTTCCTACATAAAATTACTACCAGAATCGATTACCATAAAAAATTTCACGATTTAAAAATTTTATTTTAAGTTAATTTAAAAAATACATTTTTTTAATCAATCTGGATGAAACTGGGTATCTAAGGGTTTGAGGGGATGGCCTTTCAGAAAAACTAATAATAATTGGGGGTCCCCATTTAAAAAAGTTAGTGTTTCGTTTAATATGAATACGACCCCCTAAAGACTCGAAAATTTTTTTTGGTAAAAGAATACTTTAATTAATGAAAAACAACCCCTATTTTGTCTTCCAAACCCAAGTGGTTCGCCAGAAATCACAACTGAGTCATTTTTCTCCCCAACTATACATTCTATCGCCATAATCATGGCATTACAAAATTTTATTACTTCACATAAATAATTCATTATTACTGACAGACTTTCAGTCCCCCAAGAATTAAAAAATATTAACTTAAACTTACCTTCAATCATTCTCAAACTAAATAGCCCAATAAATGAATCTTACGAAAAAGCAAAATAATTACAGTTAGTATGGATCCCAGGACATTGAAGAGAACGAAAAAGTGAACAAAGTAGCGAAAATGCACCTTATATCTTAATAAATAAAGACACTACGGCTGAAGACATAATACGATTAAAAACAGCAGATAAATTGAATAAAGATAACAAAGAATCTCTTGAATAAAAGGAAAATATCAACAGTTTGAATACAGGAATGACTTCAATAAAACATATAAATTAGTAACAAAAACAGAAAACTAGACGTTCTATTAGCAAAACAAGGACAATATCTCTTCCAACCAAATATATTTTATTCAAAATTCATCTTGCCCCTGCCTCATCCAACCAGTGAAATTTGTAATGTTAATGAAGTTGATTCAAATGATCACCTATTAATACAATGCTAAAAAATACTCCAAATAAAGAACTAAATTGATGAAGACGTTCAATTTAAGTAATCCCAGCTATTTGATGTTATGAAAATCAACAAAAAAAATCTTAAGTCTTATTTTCTTTTGTAATCTCAATAAAAGAATTAATATAGTTTTTCACTGACAACCTCTGTGTTGACAACAAGGAAAATGTTTTAGAAGAAGAAGACGAAGCGACCAACTCAAGGTCAGCAAATGTCTAAAGCAATATAAAATATGACTATGTAATATTTTAATACGTATACTACTATTTGCATTTATATTTCTTTGCTGGGAATTTTGTAGAGTTAGAGGTAAAAATTTCAGAATTCCATTTAAAACTAAAAATGGTTGTCTTTTTTATCAATAATTTTAGAAACAGGACCACAGGTTCGTTTTCAATTACAATTTAGAGTACTAAATGTCAGTTATGTACTATATAAACTAAGTATACGTCATGAATTTTGTGTTTTCTGCTACAATTTCTACATAACACCCTCATGGAAAAACTGACGCAAATTTTTTAACTTCACTGAGAAAAACCATGAAAACTACTTCGCGCAACAAAAACTGTCTAAAAGTACAAGTAAATAATACAATACACAAAATCCCGTGTGTTTACGCAATAAAATATCCCCAACGATAAAAGTAAAACTAAACGCACATACAGTTTACATAAAAAGGTAATATACGCAAAAGCAAACACCAGAAAAGAAATTTCCTAAATATTGACATTACCCTAGAAAATGTTTTTCTTCACACTCATATTCGCATACTTTTCACCTCCAAAACAAAAGACATAATCCGGGAAACTCCAATATCCATCACATATAGCCGAGGTGAAAGATAGATCCCCACTCGTTTCAAAAAGAGAATCTTTACCTTTCAAAACATTTCCCCGGCTCACATTAGAATGGCGTATGAAATATATCGATTGATCTCTGCTTTCTAAACAGAGCTTTAAAGTTTTGGGGACGTAAATTGAGAAAGAGGAATTCCGCCATTCACCCATAAGCTGCCTTCGTAGAGGCATTTCACTAAGACAGAGCTTTGGCCATTTGTTTCCACATTGTAGTGCATATTCACATTTGTCCAGAAAGTTTCAGCCATTCAGGAAAAGTCATTCCTGAAAGCCATTCAGGAAAACATCTGAGATAATATATGATTGGTAAGTTTTATACCAAGTTTATATTTCCTGCCTTGATAAAAACAAAAACAAAGTACTTAAAACCATAGACAGCTAATCTCGTAAATTCATAGAATTTTAATTAAAGAAAATCTTTAATAACAATCGGTTACTTGGTAGTTATTTTTAAATAGAAATCACCCTGCCAACACTATTTGAAATGTCTCAAATGTTTCACTAAGAGGGATTTTATTAATTTGATTGAGAGTTAGTTTGAGTAGTTGGAAAAACATCAATCTAAAGTAACATTAGTATATGTATATGTTTGAGTATCAGTATGTATTTTTGAGTTTCTCTGGTGTTATGAGTCTAATTGACCAAGCTAAAACCACTATTTTCTAACTTAAAATCAGTTTAAGTCGTACATGCGCCTCCGACACTTGAAATTTTTCCTATTTTGACCATAGAAAACTACCAAAAGTATTCCATATTATCCGTATTTCAATGTTTCCATTTAGGAATATTGGTTTAAACTAATCATACATAGCTCAAGTCGAATTATGATGGAATACATTACTTACTGTGAAGAAATTTGTCCCATAACAATAGGATATTACTATTAGAAGTCATTACTTCCAAATCAGCTGTGTTATGAAACCATCGAAAGATAAAATAATAATGATGATAACATGGATGATCATATTTTCACAGAATCACTCTTGGTAGTTCTTCCTCTCTAGTTAAACGATTGTAACAGCAGTGTTTTACTACAACAACTCATAAAGAGTGAGAAGTGATACTCAGAAAACCACACCCGTCTAATGAACATATTCTTTTTTTGCCACTCACTCTTTTGAGCCATGGTGTTATCATACCAACGATCCCTCTTCTTCTAAGTACCTTTACGAGCTGGCTAAAGGAAAACTCGATAATCGACGTGTTTCATATTGGAATTTCCCCCACAACGTTTGCGTTTCTTTGAGATTTCCCGAGAAATCGAGACCTTTAATGACGACGATATATTTTTTTCGTCTTTGAATTGGTTTAGCAGAGATTTACCGAGAGGGCCTTATTGGGGCTAAAAGATGGGGTTTAAAGGGGTGGTTACGCTCGATTATAAAAAGTGGCACGTTTTGGAGATTCGATTTGGTGCTTTTTGCTATTTCCTCAAAGAAAAGGTTCTTTTGTATCAGCTTGTTGTAAGTTGAATTGGGGATTAAGGAAATGCTCGATTTTTTAAAAAGAAATTTGAACTTTTATGCTGAAGAAAAAATCGTAGTTTTGAAGAATCGTAGTTGATCTATTGAAACTAATACTTTTAGTATCAACATAATAATAAAAGGTAAAAACGTGCAGTAAAAGACAAGTTATGGGAATATAATGAAAGATGACTATGAAAGCTATGAAAGATGACGAACCAAAAAGTCTTACACACAGAGTATTTCAGAGAGTCCAAAACGCGATTTACTTTTTCGGAGAAAATAGTTCTATAGTTATTACATAGTGTCGTTGCGGTACCTCCAACTGTCAATCAACAGGGTGGGCGGGAACTAAAGTAAACGAGTGATTATCATTGGACTTGGAACTTTGTATGGATGCTGCATTTTAATTTCTCAATCACTTCTATTTTTCCCCATATCAAGGAAACTTTTCCCTTATGGTTGCAAACATTCGAAATAGCTTCTGATTCATACAAAATTTGTTTCTGAATATAATTAGCATTAATTTACTGTTAAAGACATATTCACGGCCATCATCGTTGGTGTAAAATCATTGGTCAGAGAAAGAATCCGCCAATCAAAATAATCGAAAAGCTAACTTTTCACTCTTTAGTTGCTGCTTAGCACCAAGGCTGAAGTTTGCGAATATGATCGTAACTATAATTTGGATCAAAATAATTTCAGCAACATTACAGGTGAATTATTTTTTATTACTTCAGCCATCAATCTCTTGAACCTCTCTCCCGACCATCTCTCTCGTCGTCACAAATTATCACCAACAACCCTCACTTAGACCCCTAAACTTCCCCCAAAACCCGCCAATCGAGACAAACTCCCTCACTCTATAATTTTCATCAGAGAACTAACTCTCCATAATCATCTGTTACCCATTTTGCTTATTAACCAATACCCGGTTAATTACGCGCTTTAAAATTCAATACGAAGTTTCGCAGCTTTGACGTTAAAAGGGGGTCTAATGCCGCCTAATCCTTATTTTCCATCGGTCCGGGCCAATGAAATTTAATCCCGGCGCAGGAGAGATATTTTTGTTTTGCTTCTGGTGCTGCTGCAACATCGTTTATTAATTAAAGGTTTATGCCGAGCCTTGATCCTTGTCAACTTTTGCACATTGTCATTTTTAAAATATTATAAGGGGATTATTTACTCTCAGAAATCTGGGACCCCTCATTATTATTATCGTTATAAAGTTTTTAACAAACTCTCTAGAGACCCAACGAAAACACCCGAGTTTGCAGGGAAGATGTTATCACAAGCGAGTTTTCCCGAGACGGTATATACTGCAATATTGCTACGCTTTGGAAATTCTTAACTTGTATTAAGTTTATAAAGGCAGGTGGTATCTGATAGACACGTTATAAAATCGTTAAGTGTTGTTTCTGATCTTACCTGAACCACCTGGTTATTAAACTAGAGTTCTGTGAAGTAGATTATCATCATCTTCACTCCGGTGCTAGAGTGTTTAAGTTGAAATTTGAAACAACTCACAGAATCCAATATTAGGCTGATTTGGTCACCTAGTGTAAAGGTTAAGAATGAGCCTGTCATTCATATTTAAGTTGTTATGATAAAGCAACGCCTTATATTCTATACATTACCTTTTACAATTAAGATTGGGTTTTTGAAACAGTTTTAAATAACTAGAGGTTTTTGTGGTTGAACAATGGTGGTTAAAATTGTTGGTTCCACATCGGACAATAAGTAATTCTAAGTATGAAATTAAAATGATCATACAATTTATTTTATTAAATGGTCGTTCTTCAGCTTTAATTTCATAAAATTAAGCAGGATGTTTATTGAATTATACTTAGAGCTAGCCTTACTTGATTATAAGAGTAATGGAACTAGTTGATAATGAAAAATGCTCTGATAAAATCTACATTCTTAACTTATATACCATTATTGAATCACCCCAATGTGCTATAGAACCCGGAACTGAAGGCATGGGATGTTCTATTAGCAAGTTATGCGTCCCATGTTGGTATAGTTGTGTGATATTAGACAAATATCAATTTCCAGCCACAAGGCACACAAATGCAACCATTAAAGCCACAATCCTTGGCAGATCGGCATACTTGATAGGTAGAATAGTCGCTAACTATGACACTAGTATTAGAAGAGCTTCTGTCATTCGGGTGATGAAGATGATGTGTCTATGACGAAATCTCGCCAATATCTTGATAATTAAGGTAAATTTGTGTGACCTCGTCAAAAATCAAGCTAAAACTTTGACAACACAATTCGTTGGCTTTAACAGGCATTAAAACTAAGATAAAATTTGTCTTATATGTTATAAAAGTACCTATAGAAACTCAGAACTAGGTGTGCAATATTACTTTCTGCCTTCTGTCTGTGATTTTTAGAGGACAAAGAATGATTGATTTGGTACAAATGTTATTAAACTTAATATCCCATTCATATTTTCTTTTTAGAAAAAGGAATATTTAAAAAGGTAACGCATACTACTTCATAAAGTGGGACAAATTTTAAAATATAATATGCTCACACATGTGCTGGAAATATTTTTGAGACATTGTTCCACAACTTAGTAGATTTCTCATTTCCGAATAGTTTACAAAACTTATAAAAAGGGTTTGAGAAAATATAGTTATCACAACAGTCAAAAATACATGTACAAAACAGCAAGAAAACATACATTAATCCATAATTAACTACATAGTTAATGTTTTAAAAATACATTTTATGCACGAAAAGTTTTGAAAACTGTCCGATATCAAAAGAGGTTCGCAAAAAAGGAATAGGTGGTAACTGTAGTTCTTAAGTATCAGTTGATTTTATGAATTGGAGATATGTGTTTGAAGTGCTTTAAGTACAAAATACTTGATACTTAAGCTTTGAGAAGTAGATTTAGCATACATTGATAAGATATCTAAAAATATCGTGTTTTCTGATCTCTAGTTTTTTATCTACTGTTTACCAAACTTTGGGAAGAAACGCCGAGGACAGTTTAACTTCTACAATAAAATTACCATAGTATTAGATCATTATAAATATTAGTATTCAAATAAGAACTTTCAAACTAAGTCAGTTTTAAATACTAACAGCTGATAAAACAATTATTTTAAGTTAAAAAAAAGTACTAAGCAAAATTAGGAATAGCAAAAGTATTTTCAATAGGAGTAGGGTCCGATTTAGAAAATTTGTAACACAAGCCCAACATTCTGGAAGGGGTCTCCACGTTACGCGGTACCTATATGTTATCACAACCACGTGGAAGGAGTTGCGTAATAAGGATTGTATTAATACCAGTAAAACTATAAAAGTTTACGTGAATTAAATGTATGCAGTAATATAATCACATGTTTTCATTACATTAGGCTTTATTTGGTCAAGAGGTAATGAAAAACATTCTAGGAAGCATAAAAAACTATTTCTACTATAAATTTTAATTTACTTTTCAAAATTTAGGCCCGGGCCTAGTAGGCCTAATAGTAAATCAGGTCCTGAAGAGAAGACTTCTTCGTCCAGATTACATCCCATTCACTTCCAGAATACGTCCCTGAAAAGTCTGATGGTTTATTAACCCCCTGCGAGAAAGGGGGATCGATTTAAATGATTAAATGTGGCGCGGCATTTCAATAATTAAATAAAGGTCCACTGGTGGTTAATGAATGGACTGTGTGGCTGCGCTACTCCAGAATTGATTACGTGGTCACTGTATCTAATTTCACAGCACTGCGCTTTGTCATTATCTTGTCGCCATCTTGGGGGATGCTATTTAAATACCGGGCCGCCATTAACGGACTCCTTTTTGAGCCTAATCTATTTTGCGAAATAACCGAGTGTGTTAAAAAGGGGGGGCTAATGGGAGGTAATTGGATCAATTAATAAATGTCAAATGAGATGTGTCGTCGAGATGAACGAAATTCCTCTGATGGAAGGAGTATGAGTTAAGTAGTTTTGATCCAGGTGTTAATCGAATGCCTCGCGCCTTGATGCGCTTTTATAACATCCGACTGAAGGTGGTAATGGAGTTTTTGATGGAGTTTTCCCCGTGAAATTAAAATGTTGCGTAAGTGATCAAAGTGTGCGATGTCGAGACTCCAATATTCCTTTAATTTCCATTAATATATCAAGGTACAGTGTGGAGACTTTAAAAAACTTTGGAGTATGTTGTAGTTGTTACCGTTAGTGGATCAATATTCAATAAGTTATGTTCAGAATGAAGTTTTTTTTACATAATTGCTTAAACTGATGAGGAAATTTAAAAAGTCATCTTAAGGTTGGAAATAAAACCTTAACCTTAAACTCAATAACCAAATTAAAGCTTCCGTGATTATCTGCCGCCATGTTTAGTACTGCATTAACTAACCAAATTTATAATTTCTTTTCAAAAACTATTGCAGGTGAGTATTATTACGTTCGATAAAGTCTTTTATTTATGATTAAATTTAAAATATAAAATTATTGAACAACGTTATCAAAAAAGAACATTTACATCCATTTTAAATTTTTGCCCTACATTCCATCTTATGTAGTATTTATGCTTTACCTAGACGCAAGAAATCTTCTGAAATGTTAGAAATAAATGTAAGTAAGTGTAAATGTAAGTAACATCCCAACTCTAACGAATTTTGATATTAAAACCAATGGCACTGTCTAGCTCCTCGAAAGTAACAACTTAACTTTAACGAATTTCGCTAATACTTTAGCATGGGTCAACTTTCGTGGATTTAGACACTTCGGAAATAAATTGATAAAAGTTTCATGTTAGTCACCAGTTACATTTTGTTTGAGATGTTGTAAAGTACTATGTGATTAATCTTCGAAGCGGTTCTAAAGATGGCCACCAGGCAACACTACAGTCAAAATAGACGTCTTCTTACTTCAGCGGTTTCACTCCATTAGGAACGATTCCTGTAAATACCACAGACTTCCCAAATCAAACACATTGTGTCTGACTGCTGTCTTAGGGCGTAGTGTGTTTCCTCTTTAATAAAAAAGGTCCAACAGAGAAACCCAGCAAAAGGAAACAAGAGATAACAGAGGGTCTGGTTGGAAACACTTCAGCGGCAGAAACCTTACGGGTGTCTTCTGCTGCATTGTCAATAAGTCATCGGGGACATTCACAAGAGGTGTGGATGAATTTCGGATGCAAAGCACTAGAGATAACATCCTTCGGTATCTATATGGGAAGGGAACCAACTGTGCTATTACTAAAGGGGGCCCGACCAAAAAAAGTGGGGACCTGTCCTCTGGAGAAGCTCTTGAAGTGCTGTGACTCAATCCCGCTGTGTCCCTGGAGAAGTCGAGGGTAATGGCAGTGATAGAGGAAAAATGCGGTTGCAGTTAACCGAAGGGTGCACTTGTGTTAAAAAAAGTCGGTGATAATGCTGAGAGTGCACCTTGTATGTTGTGTGTGTAAGATGAGGGTGTTTCAGAGAGGGCATTTCTAAGTTTGGATGTTCCTACTGTCGCAAAAATTTAAAATTGCGTAATTTCATTAGCATAATTGTTAGATGATTGAAAATTAAAAAAAGTATCAAAATGTAACCTTTTCATAAAACATTGGTGAAAACTGCTGTAGTAATACATTTGTAAAGGAAACTTAACAGCGAAGATAGCTCATAACATTTTGAAAGTTCTTGAAAATTTTCTAAACTCAATTAAAAAGAATTTCAAGGAATAAAAACTTAACGATTTAGAACTGATGTGCTTGCAACAACAAGGAGATAACCCCAATGAAAAGCTGTTGGAGTTAGCTCATCGTTATTGCAAGCACATCAATGAAAATTCTCGTAATCAAGATAGGACAAAATGTTTGCATGCAAAAATCGTCGAATTCCCTGGGCAAGGTATTTATTAACTTTTTAAATATAAAGTACACTTGATATCATTTCCCCATACACTTAACATATTTCCTACTCACTTATACTAAAGCATCATTTTACTGAATTTTATATTATCCCCCCAAAAACAAATGTTAGATATGTTAAGGTGATGATTCAGAATAGTTAAATATAACCATGAAAAACAGTGGCTAAAAAAACAATATACACAAAATACTATCTTTATAACATTAAAGAATAATACCTAAATGCATAAAAAGTATGAAAAGTAAGAAAAAATGATAGACTGTAAACTGCTGAGAAAATTTTTTTCACATAGTAGTTAAAAATAATAAATTTTAGATAAAAAAACTGGAGGTATTTTTTAGAAACTACGAATATCTCTTATAATTCACATAACGTAAACAAAACCAATTTATACCCCACAAAATATTCTAACCACACAAAATCTAAAAATAAGGGTTCCAAGGGAAAATCTTCCGAATTTCTCTTTTCCCTATTCATTGTTGCTTTCCCCCTTCATTTGCCCGGAAAACATCTCTCTAAATGATCCACATCGTACCTGTTGTTACCGCAGTTTGTTTCTCTTCATAATTATTTCCATTCTAATAACGTTCACCGTCCATGATTTGTAGCGCTTTTTGCGGTAGTCTGCAAAACAAGGCCGTCCATGATTAAGCGCGATTTTCTTTTTGTCTCTCTCTGCCCCGCTTAAATAACTACTCTCCACCCTTTATCCTCCCCGTGCCATCATTAAATATTGAAACGCAATTAATCTGAACTCGGCTTTTGTTTGGAATGGAATGGCAACGGGCCGTGTTTTTCTCGACTGCAAAATTAAAATTCATTATTCATTTCCGATGCATCAAAAAATGGATATTTTTCTGAGGAAGATGGTTGGAAAATATGCACGTATTCATTAAAAACATGCATGCGGTATTTGTTATTATATCGAGAGTAAGATTTTAATGCAGCCCTGGGTGAAAAATATGAGGGTTTCTTTCTGACTAACCGCTAAACAAATAAATAAATTTATTGGTATATTCGTGGAAAAAAAGTTATTCCATGGTGGGGTAATGAAATATTTAGGTTCGACATGCGTAGATGTTTGTAAAGTATTATAATTTTTATTTTTTTGACATCAACAATTTTTTTCAACACGACGTATCATAACATTGATAGGTTTTGGGATAAGGAAAATAGACTCTGTGTTAGGAAGATTGAAAAAGAAATCTGAGAAAGAAATACTTCTTTTCTAATGATCTTTCTTTTGAATACTTAATTAGAGTTTGTAAAATGATCAACAATTATTCATTTAAAAATATCTATGACATAAAAATGAATTTAACCAGTATGTTTCCAGTTACAAAATAAATAGTTAACTAAATCTGTAGCTAAACAATTTTATGAGTGGTAGGTATATTTTTTTCATTTTTTTTTTCTAAATTTATGTTATTCATGTAGAATTGTCTTATTTTTTTAAGAATAACCTTTTACTTTGTTAAATTACAAGGTTTTTAATACTTTGTATATGTTCTTAGAACATCTTATTGCATTTAATTTTACGTAAAGATAAACGTTAAAGCACCAATAGTAATATAACATAGCTAGTTAAACATAATTATTAGTATCGTTTTATTTCACAAGACATTATTTATAAGAGAAAATTGAGACTAGAATAAGTTTTTATTTAAATAAAAATTTTTGAGAAAGCATACTTCCTATTAAACTAAAAAAAATTGTCCATTTCTTAACAAATACGAAAATTCAAAAAACGATAAGAACTGTTTTTATATTAACATAAGAATGCAGACTATAACTTAAAGATTCTCAAAAGGATAGAAATATTTTTGCGAATCAATGTATTCTCTGATCTTATTTTTATATTTATCAATTATTTTCAGGAGCTCATGGAGGATTTGACCTTTTTTAATGAGTCGCTTCAAATCCATTCTAAAAGCCGATTCATTCATACTTCTGAAAGAAGTCCACATTATTTTTCCTAAATGAACTAAACAATCGATACGAAAACGACAAACAAGAGCAATTTCTTCAAAGTGATACGTTGGATAACTTATAAAGGTTGATGTTGCCAAGAGTTCGCGTGCACAGTTGGCTGAAAGGAAACTTTATGCTGTCCTTTACCTTGATCCCTGCGTCTGAAATTCCTTCCTGACGAGCGTGACGAAAACGAAGTGGGCGTGGCCCCACCTCACGTGACCACCCACGTTGCCAGTTTACGATCCCATAACTCGGACTTCTTCACACCCGATTTCACACTTGGGGCACCCTTTTACCTGGACGGAGCATGGTTGCCCATTTGGCTCGTTTCATGCCTTCTCAGTTTTTTTCTCCGTCTTTTAACTGATTTTTTTGGCAACAGAAATGACGGTTACATACAGTATTTGCGTTGTGGGAAATTTTAAATCGTGAATGAAACTTTATGAGAAGAATTTTTCCATATAGTAAATAACTTTGAATATTTCATTTATTCGTTTATTTATCAAATTTAAAAAAATATGGGTATTAAGAGGAATTTCTAATTTTAAAAATTTCCAAACCTTAATTAAGGTTACTTGGGGTAAGTGGGTCATCTCCCTCTAACTTAATTATTTACATGAAATTCCACACTTACTTGTATTTATTATGCTACAGTTTGTCACACTGATGGGTTTTGCATATATTTGATTTTTGTTTCATTTATTTTTAAGAAAATGAAACTAACTTAAAATAGATTCCCTGAATGGATTTTTTAGAGAGTTCAAGATGCAATTTTCAAAAAAGTATTTCCAGCTAAGTTTTTATTATATTTTGATAGTAATTGAACTGTTGTGAAAGTTTAACTTAAAATACATACTGCAACCCTATTGGACAAATTTTTTTCTGGTATTCCATAAACCAGTATGAATTATACTGTATCCAGTATAAATGATACTGGAACCAATATAAATGATTCTGGAACCAGTATAAATGATACTGGATCCAGTATAATTCATACTGGTTTATGGAATACCAGAAAAAAATTTTCCAATAGGGAATTTTCGAATTTTTACAAAATTTTACGGGTTTAAAGTAGGGTGTCCCACCTACCCCGTAATTTTAGCCTATTGGGATAAGTAGGACTAAAATCTTTATAGAGTAAGTGAGACCCCTTACTATGATTTAAGTGGTTCTAGAGGGTCCCAAATGATATAGGAACTAATACTTAAGACATGGCCGGATTTAAGGGGGTTATAGGAGCTATTTCCCAAATATTTTCTGAAAATTTCGATTTATAGTATAGAAAGACCTTTTACTCACCACTTAAAACATTATAAATAATTTGATCGACATTTTATATCAATTTTGCGTTTTAATTAATTAATTTGCGTTACGGTGATTAAATTGATATATCTCATCAGTAGTGTTCATTCTCATTTAGTGTGTCCCATTTCTTTTTAATCTTACAATGTTTACTAATGAGCCGAAGTAAATCTTAACCAACCGTATTATATTTTTTCAACACTATTTTATATGTTAAAGTAAAGCATATCCCTTTGGCCTTTCAAAACATTCTTTAAAATACTTATTTTGCTTTTCGTTCTATTCTTACCTTGTCATACTGATTTTAATGTGAGTAGATTTCTCACTCATGGTTACAGTCACAATAAAATATTTTGTGGTGAAAATTTCTGTACTTTATCAAGTAAGACCCACTTAATTCCTTTTAAGTTTTTCTCACTTCCCATATAAATGAAGAGGGAGTGTCCCACTTACCCCATCACGACTTGGGGTAAGTGGGACAACAAAACAATTTAGAAAAATTTAAGGCATTACTTTAAAAACTAATTATAAATTAGTTAATTAAACTAATAAAAATATTTGTAAATCATAATATTTCTTTTATCACTAGTTTTGTAAATACCTCAATCATTAAAGCTGACACATAAAATCACTGAAAAAAGCTACCATAACCCCTATCTTCAATTTATCTATTTTTATTTATCTATCAATTATTCAATTTATCTATATTTAATTTTTAATTTCATTTATTTTTTTGTTTTTTTTATGTCCGATTGTAAATTTTGTAACCTTGTTTTCAATTTTTAATATTTCTTTGTTTGTTTTTTAATTCCTATTGCTTTTCAGTGTGTCTGTTTTTATATATATTTAGATTAAATTTATTTTCATTAAGTTAAATTTTATGTATTACATTATTTATATTCAAGTTTATCTGTCACCTGAACGGGACAAAGTCCCCTTGGTGACGAATATGTTATCTTCTTTTCTGTACTTATGTTGTTTGATAATAAAGCTTATGTTATTATTAATTTGTGTTTATGGATAAAGTCTGAAATAAAATAAGTCAATCAGTTCATATTTAACCCGATAAAATTTTTCTAATGAGCTATAAAAATTCACTATACCAAAAAGGGGTACCACTTATCCCAAGTGACCCTATATAATCCTAATTTCAAAAATTCTAAAACTAAGTTTTCAGAAGAAACGTGCTTAAAGGTTTTTATCGCAGGATGCAATTATATATTTTTTATAATATTGACTAAAATAATAATTACCTATGATATTGATTGATAAATTAGGCACTTGATGCAACAACGAGCTTACTCAGACAACCTTACATTAGACTTTACAATGAGCTTACTCTAGTAAAAGGATGTTGGCTTTAGCTCATTGTTAATGGAAACGCCTAAGTTTTTCAAAATTATCGTCATCAAACATATATAAATGAAAGTTTGATACTTACATTGTGTTCTGAAGATGAAACGATAAAGAAAAAAAATTCAAACGAATATTGGATTTTTGTAGAAAAATCTGTGAAACAGACAAATAACAATGTTATTCCTAAGAAAAATAAATCAATTTTTGATACAATATTTTTAAAACTAAATAAAAAATTGCTTAGAACAAAAATAAACCGTTTATTTAAAAAAATAAAGGAATATCTTCTCAGAAAGAAATACTTAAACATTGTAGTTTCAAATCTAAAATAAGTTCTGGGTAAAAAATATTTTATGATGTTCTCCAGTAGCCTGTTATTTACTATATTACTAAAGAAGAACGTTTTTGGCTTTTTAAGTGAAACTATTTCGATATACCTTCACTTTCAAATGTTTCTGTGTTACATTTTCCTTTAAGCTGCAAGTTTACGAACATGAAAATGATTTTTAAAAATATTTACTCTGTATTTATTTTCCTTTAGTATAAATACTTCAAATTTTATTTTTCTCTATCAACCACGAATTTGAGATATTGCATATGTTGCTTATAAACCATTATAAATGACGAAAAGGCAACTTAAGGGATTACCTTCAATTTATCACTCTCAAAGTTTCGTCCATATCGAAATTTATCCATCATTTGCACTAGACGTTTAATAGTAGTCCAATGTTTGTCATGTTTGACCAAATTTCTTTTACGTCTATTAGCACTTGACATATTTTGTATGAGTACCAAAGTCTAAACGTGAACTTGGCACTACTCTGGATATCTTGGCAACCCTGAGACCTATGAACTTTTTTTTTATCTCAAAGACGTTTTCCTATTTCAATGAAAAGGATCAGAGGTCGCTCTAAATTAAGTGAGTCCGAGACGCTAATACTGTTCGTTATGGGACCTACGGGAGGTTGAAAATTGATTGCGAAAAGGTTGCCGAAAAGGGAGTGGGTGGGATATGACTATGTCATTTAAGTCCTAAAGCCGATTAGCTGAGCAGTGCTTGAGCTCGTGAAAACTGGACATTAATTTTTATACTTTTTTCCCTTGAAACTAACAAGGAGCAATCATCTTCGAGTGTAATTGAATCGTCAGTTTGAAGAAGGGAATAAGTACAAAAACCAAGTTTTGAGAAAATCGAAAAAAAAACTGTATAAGTAATGAAATTTTCATTGTATTACCACCAAATTTTTGCTGAAAGTTCAGAACTCTATTTAGAAAACCGAGCCATCATCAAAACAAATATAAGTATATTCAAAAATATTTTATAGTCAAAATAAATTGATGGACTTATTCCCTTCTTCCACCTTATGAAATTTTTCTGATGAAAAAATCTTTAAAAACCCTTAAATTCACATTTAAATTAAATTCCTCTTAGGTTACACCACAAAAAGGTGAAATAAAAAGAACAAGACAAATAAAATTCAAAATTATAGTGAAACTGAGTTATTAAAGCAGTATCAATGGAGTGAGTGAATACAAATGGAGTCAAACATTCCCTGCATAAAAAAAGTTTGAAAAACATTGAAAATTAAGAGACATTTTATTTAAACTTAGTTTACAGCACAAAGAATATGAAAAGAAAGAGAAATTAACTTTAATTCCATATTAACTAAAAAAATAAAATGAATGGACATCGATTTCACAACTTCAAGGGGCGATATCTTCCTATAGGGGTTAGTTATTTTCCCCTCTTTTCACCCATGTGTAGAACAAAGCTTGGAGATCGTTTTAAGCATAAAAAGTCAATTTGTCATTTTTTAGACTTATTCCCTTTTTCAAACTAACGATTCAATTAAAATGGTCTCGAAATGAATTAAAACACTACTTCTGATTTTGATGGTCAAATTTCTAATTTTTTGTGGGGGAACCCCTTAGCCCCCCTCAAAATTTTGATGCCTATTATAATTATTTGTTTACTTTGAAAATTGAGAAAGAGCTCTTTTAGGCGGATGTAACCCAAAGGGTCTCAAAATTAGTTGAATTACCTACTACTTCAGGAGGCACATTTTCACAATTTTTCTGGGGGCTACCTCACACCTCCCATTTTACGGTACCTTAGAAATAACGTTGATTCAAAACCCCCCTCGAAACAAAAGTCTGGTCACTGCCCTATAGGGATCGGCCAACTCAATGAATCAATTTAAGTTATAGGCTTTTGAGTAGAATTATGTTTCTAATATTTTGCATCATTTGCATATTAAAATTCCATACAAGCTTTTGAACTTACAACCAATCCCGACCCATTCTAAACTTAAAGAAAATTAACAAATAAGTATTACTTAGTTTATAATTTCTTCTTTTTTAAATGTCCGGCAAATACATACTTTTGAAATAAAGTTAAGATACAATAAACTTATTAACTAGACCACTTTTTACCAAATTAAAATGAAACAAAGCCATCAGATGGATATTAATAGATATTCATTTTGCAGTTAACTTAAAATTACATGTTTTCTATAAAAAATAAAATAGCGTAACGTTTAAACATATTTTCATTAAAACTGGTCAGAGCTTTGTCTTACGGCCGTATTCACCGGTAATCTGACTGGCGGTCAGGTCAGGAAACCATGGTTACAGCCTCTGATTGGTGGAAGGAAAATATTGAATTATTTGTCCACCAATCAGAGGCTGTAACCATGGTTTCCTGACCTGACCGCCGGTCAGGTTACCGGTGAATACGGCCGTTAAAAATAACGTATGACCAAATGTAAATACCCAACGTCATCGTCAATTTAATTGCAAATTTTGCAACGAAAACTATTCAATACCTTAAACCCCTAAACCAGAAACCCCTCGTCTTATCACAAACCATAACTACTATCAGGTTCTATGGTTAGACATTCAAATAATAGTTTCCATGCATTTATTCCACCCTTATTTACGTAAAAATGGATTTCTATTCTCGTCTCAGACATCGTTCCATAAAACTACAGATGGGAAGGGTCTCTGGAACGGAATTGCGTCACCGCCATCTGTTGGCTTTAACCTGTCCTGCTAGACTTAAAATTCAAATTTTGACAGACTTTGTTATCGGAACAGAAGCGAGGGAAAATGTCTTCCGTCTTCTTAAGGCGCGCGGAATCCGGTTATGTTCTGAGCAGGACAAACGAAAAACTAAAGATGTCTTGTCCTACATGACTTTGATCCTGGAGAAGACTCTTAAAAGAAATGGTTCAACAAATTCAAGTTCTCTAGCAGTTTTTATGCGTGCTCTGAAACGAAATCGATTGAAAAGTCTGGGGAGGGGTTTTAATAAGAATTTAATTCGTCGGATGTTTTATAACGTACTTCGAAATTGGCTTTGTTATTTGATATGTGATCTTTGAAATACGAAATGTTATCTTTAAAGTTATTAATATGATTTTTTTACTTTAATATTGAATTAACTAATAGATAATATCCCGTGTAATTATTTCTTCCCAATTCAGTTTTACTAGTTTTATTTTGTAGGAATATGGTAAAGCACTACACTTACATAATACTGGAACGAAATTGGCGTGCTTTGTAGTCTGGAGGGTAACACGTTTTGAATGACAAATTTTTCTTACATGGAACTCAAGAGTTGCCAAATTATTAAAACCTTACTTCGTTGAAATAATATTTAATAATAATAATAATAATAATAATAATAATAATAATAATAATAATAATAATAATAATAATAATAATAATAATAATAATAATAATAATAATAATAATAATAATAATAATAATAATAATAATAATAATAATAATAATAATAATAATAATAATAATAATAATAATAATAATAATAATAATAATAATAATAATAATAATAATAATAATAATAATAATAATAATAATAATAATAATAATAATAATAATAATAATAATAATAATAATAATAATAATAATAATAATAATAATAAATCTTTATTTTCAATTAAAGAGACAACAATAAGAAAAATATTGAAAAATTATATTTGTTACCAAGGGGAATCAATCCCGTCCAGGGTGCCTACTTAGAGGCTCGAAATTAATTCCCCTTCCGGAAAAACTCCTAGACCACGTGACTTTCCGGAGTCACGTGATACAAAACTCAAAAAGTGCTACTTAGATGCAAAAAAATACCTCTGCCTTCCGGAATTGAGGCGGGAATTTTTTCACCCGGAAAAAACTGCGTGAAATTAATTTCACTGTGGGGAAAAGTAATGGCCGACAGTGTCAACAAATCCCGATCGGACTTCATTTCTAATTAAAATCAATAACTATATTTTTTTAACGGAAGAGGCAGCACGAGGAATTATTTTTTTAAAATAAGATTAATCAACAAGAATTCGGACTAAAGAAATGCGAATAATATAACGTGAAAGAACAGACAACAACAGGAACAGCATATTCTGTGGTGAAAGGGAAAAAAAGGTAAGCTTTTTTCTATAATAATTACCTTGTTATAAGTCACTATAATTGTTATTAATTAACTTAATATATCCGATTTACTTATTCAATAATCGGGGATTAATTGGTATAACTATTTTGCCTCGATCAATCTAACCATAATTTATTGAAACGTAAACTTTGAGATTGTCCTAATTTCGTTTTGGTAGATGTCTTGACAATTCTTCCACCTAAATATTATCATAATAATGAAGTACTTTTTAAAATAAGGTGCTGAAAATTTTTTTTGAATAACTTCCAGAAAACTGTAAGAATACCTAACTCTAAATTCTATAAAACATACAGTGATCTTAAAAGTGCTTTGGCTTATAAATATTCAATTATATCAGTTGAAAAGTAATTATTTACTTGAAAACACAGTAGAACTCTTCATTATTATTTGATATTATGTAATTAATTGATTTATGAAATGAACTACTACAATGTTTTCAAAAATTCCAGTGGTAGTAAATTCATGTATTCCATTCTAGGTTCTATTTATAGTTGTTACCACATCCTTCCTTGATGTAATGGACCTCAGACCCCTAATAAAACTGCTGCAAAAGTAAACATGGGGTTTTCTAAGAAGGTAAAATAACCTTTTTTTGTAATGTGAGTGTTAATAAGTAGAAAAGAATGCTTTTATTAGTTGTGTACTTTGCAAGGGAAATGTTTAATTAGTTTATAGTTTTGCTGATAAATATTGTGATGATTAAATGTTATTTATGTTTCCTGTCATGCTTTAGATAAAAGGGCTTTGTTGGTTTCATTTGCATTCTTTATCTAGTCATATGTTTTTGTCAAAAAGAAAGTTTAAAACATTAAAATTATAAAATCCAAATTTTAATCAAGGATTAAACTGATTAGGTTTGTAAAATTTTAAGGCACTTGCGTGATAAGTCATTGACCAATTTGCCAACATTAGCACTGTTTCTAAAAAAAGTTTAACGCTCTACTCATCTATATAATCATTTTCTGTTTTTGGAAAGTTTTAATTTAACATTGATAAATTAAAAAGTTGACAGCTTAGTATTAAATTTGAGACCACCTACAAACAACATAAAGGACATTGTAACAAATGAAATTATTAGTGATAAACCTATCAGCATTTCTATCAGTGTCGTATCATAAGGGCCATTGTAAAGAAGTTCTAATGTACTAAATATAAATACAAGTTACTACTGATTATAATACATCTCTTTTCCTTTTTCATGACTTGGTTCCCCTTTTCTGTATGTTGTCCTAAGCTACAAGAAACTAATGTTTTTCATTTTGATGCCTGCTTGCCTTTTGTGCATAAAACTATTTAAGAATATTCAACACAACTTGTATTTAAAGCCTAAAGACTTTTTACTATGTTGAATTTAGGCACTATAACCTAATCTAAACCTATATAATCTGATTTAAATTTAAAATACAAGGTATAAATTGAAATGGCTCAATAATCCTATTTTATCTCGCCAAAATCCAATTCACCGACAAATCATTACACCGAAAGACTATTTTCCCAGCAAAACATTTCTCAAAATTGGCCATTACACAGACAGAATATTTTAAAAATTCCAGAATTTTCCATATTCTTGTACACAGGCAACAAGTTTTACTGAATTCCAAAACACTGTCAGATCATTTCATCAAATTGATTGTTTCGCCTGTCTTTTTGGCCAATGGTCAAGTCATGTTTAGGGTTATGGAATCGAGGGAAATATCTTGTCGGTGAAATGGCTTTTCATACTGGGGGTAATGTCTGTTGGTGTAATAAGGTTATTCAATAAGACAGGAATTTTTACTTTTGGGTAACTGTGTTTTGCTGTGGCTTTTGGTGAGATAGGCGTGCAATAATGTTAATTTCTTAATAAAAGCTCATGTGCTTATGAACAACAGCCTCAATGTGGAGTTTGAAGTAATTGGTTAACTGCATTATTGGTCAAAACTTACCTTCTCTCCCTGAAACGGCAAAAAAATTAAAGTGAAGAGTATTCTAAAATTAAGTAAAATCTTAACCATTTCCTATAGGGGGAAATGTAAACAAAAAGGACATGGGGAGTGTATTAAGTTATTTTGAACAACTTTTATAATATTCTTTGTTTCTTTTTATACAGGCAACATCTATCCGAGTAACCATGACTGGGTAAACCCATCCTCAACAATAAAGGATTCAACGATTCATCTTTTGAATGCATGGATCTTCATATCAATATCTTTTTAAAACTATGGGACTCATTTACTGACTCTAGCATGCCACTATTGTATGGAAATAATTGTAAACTTACACATGTCTAATTAAAAAAGTTTTACAATTGTTGATTCTGAAATGATTGATAGTTCTCAAATAAATTTTGTTATTTTTATTAAAAAATATTATTTTGTGTGTTCAATTCTTATAGCTAAGAGGAAACAGTACTCTAAGGGTTCTCTCTTATTTTCTAATATTGGTAACATTTTATGTATTCACCGTATTTCAGAAGGCAGCCTTTAGTTCCGGTTTCAACTGAAGTGATCGGGTTTGTTTACATATTTTAGTTATGATGACTGTTATTGGTTATTATGACTGTTATGAACACATGAATCCGAGATGAATCCTGCGCACGTGTAAAAGAATGGGAGAAGCACATTCCGGAAGTTGAGGAAGCCTGTGAAATGGTTTGTTTGTTTTTTTTAGAAAACTAGGTGAATAAATATAAAAAAAATTAAAAGCAACAGGGAAAGCGTCCAGGCGCACAGTCAGAGGGGAGGATTTGGGGATATATCCCCCGAAACTCAGAAAATTTCCTTTTTGACCATAGAAAACCACCAAAATTACCCCATATCCCCTCCTGAAATTTTTTTTCTGGCTACCCCACTGAAAGCGTCATGTATTTTAAAAAACTGACAATAATTTCCAAATAGTAAAATAAATCAAAATATTATAACTGGCAGGTTGTTTAATGTTTGCAAATTAAAGTTAGTTTATTAAATTTCTCGAAACTCACCAGGCTCATCCAAGAGCAGTTTCTCAAACTGAGGGTCGCGAGAAGATTTTGAATTTTTCATAATTTTCACAGATGTGTTATTGACTTTTGAAATTTATCAAATTACCATATATAGTAAAAAGAATAAAAATAAGAAAAAATATCCTACTTGTGGTGTCGAATGCAAAAGTCAATTTATGTAAATACATATAATGTGTCACATTAATGTGCTAATAATGCAAAACTAGTCGGTTATTCAAATAAGATTTGATTATAAACGTAGAACTCTCCATCCACACCGGGGGGAGCAATGCAATTTTTAAGAATTTTTTATGAAAATAATGAAACTGCAATTTATCCCAGATAACTAAAAAAAAGTTAAGGGTCAAACTAATTAATTTTGGTACTTATGTATTATCCCGTCAACCATAGAAAGGTCAATGGGTTGTTTACCGTTTTTGGATTCAGCAGTATGGTCGACGGGATAATATGCAAGAACCTTAATTTTTAAATAAAAACTGACTAATTAATTTTTTTGAAAGTTAATTGTTCTTCTAATACGTGCATGCAGGCTTGACGAGAAGGGGGGGCGAGGGGGTACGATTGGCCCGGAACCCAAATATTTTCATATTTGAGTTCTAAGAGGGATATATTTTTGAATATTTTGGAAATTAATTTGTTTACGTAGAGGTTCAAAAATTTTCTGGGGTACCCCCAGACCCCCTTTATCGCTTGTTACTCATCGTATCAAAAGAAAACGTTATTTTTAAGTTGAGTGAAATTCAGATCTTGTCAAGAAATATTTTAAAAATTACATTAAGCCTATGAATGCATGGGGGGTACTTCAGAAAATTTTTGCCCCCTACCTCAAAATGAGAAGTATAGATATGTCACTGGCAGTGCCGTGCCAAGGGGGGGGCGAAGGGTGCGGCCGCCCCGGGCGCCAAATGCACTAAGGGGCGCCAAATTCATGTTTGAGAACTAAGTTTTTATGAGTTGTTACTATTAAAATTTTTTCCCGATTTCTTTTTGCCTTCCACTTGAGGCGCAGGAAGCGAATAGAACCATAGAACACGGTCACTCACAAACACAATGCCACGGGGGAGAGACGCCACGGGGGTCGCCTATTTGCTGGTCTCCAGATGAAGCAGGAAGAGCGGCACGCTTTTTGGTTGTAAAACAGATGTGTCCTTTTTCAGTCTTCGGTTGCAATGTTGTTTTAAGACACAGTGGGGGGTGACGATTGACAGAGAATGGGGTAGGACGTATGAAGGATTTATGGCCCAGACGGACTAGGAAGGTTTTGTACTGCCTGGGGCTTACTTCAGAGGGGGTGCTGTTGTGATAACAAACATTTTAGGTTTCTTGACCAAAGAATTCCAGGAAAATCTTGAGTGCTCAGGGATGAAAAGAACGTTCAATTAGTTCCATTGCCACCTGCTTAAAGTAGCTTAAAGGGGTCATAAATAAATCGAAGATAAAGGATTCCCAACGCTTCATGGGCTCTTCATCAGCTATTGGTTCATTTTACGAAGAACCAATCCTGTGTATTTGGGGGTTGGTTTTCATCTCCTTTCATTTAATGTGTTCACGAGACTGCTTCCAAATAAGCTCCGTTTTGCTTCTCAATTCGCAGTGTAGAAGACAGAAGAGTTTAGCCTTTAGAGAGTGACTATCCTAAATTTGTTCAAAAATACAAATCGGAACATCGTTTTCTGGTAAGGTCTTATTTGTTTTTCGTATTTTATTGTATCCTAATGATGCAACTGTTTAGTTAAACAATATGTGCTTTCCCTTTCTTATAAATGGAATATTGAGATCAGATGCGCCCATAAGTGTAAAAATTTTTGTGGCCGCGCCGTAAGTGTGACAGCAAACTGAAGCTCATAAAAAATTATCTAAGATCCACGATGGGACAAGAAAGATTGAGCAGCCTATGCTTAATTTCTACTGAGCATGAGCTGGTTAAATCTTTAAACTTGGAAAAAACAATCGATGATTTTGCATCTTTAAAAGCTAGAAAAGTAGTTATGTAAATAATAAAAATGTTGCAAATAAATATCTGTTCATTAAAAGCTTTAGTTTTGCGTTATTTTTTATTTTTGTTTTAAAAGGTTTCTTAGCTGTATAAAATGAAGTAATTTTGTTTTCATTTTTATGGGGTGATCTAAGATCCATTTGTGGACTTTAAATATAAAATTTAGTCATGAAAGTAAAGAGTATAGGAGGAATTTCACAGGATTTAAATTTTTATTAAAAAATGCTAGTTGAAACACTTTCTCTTTCCCTTTATAGTCATACTTAACCAAATATTTATATTTTCTACACAAATTTATCTTATTTTTATTATTTTAAAATAAAGATAGAGCTACAACCAAAACGGAATTTTTTTTACCATTTTTCCAACTATGAATCTTGCATATGAAAGGAGAAGTTCACCATTTATCGCTGGTTAAGTGGACAATAAGTGTTAAAGTCACGTGAAAACATAGCAAGTAACTCATAAAAAGTTTCTTTTTTATCAAAGTTGTGCTCTTATATATTCCTTCGTTTATTTTATACTTGAAATATTACCATGAAAATATTGAATGAAAATTTTCTTGTATTTCTGTCGCATTTGCTACTTGAAATATTAAATCAGATCTTAAACAACCCTGAAAGTGGGCACCTACATTTCTTAGTTAAATCATCTTATATAGAAAGATGGGGGATCTATTAAAGTTTTTCAAAAAGTCCTGGTGTGTTAAAAATGGAGGGGGGGGGCGCCAATTAGCTACTTTCGCCCCGGGCGCCGTTTTACCACGGCACGGCTCTCACTGGGGGCCCGCTTCCCAACCTTGTCCCCGGGGCCCGACTTGGCTCTCGGCGGCCCAGCGTGCATGCAATTTATTATCCTAACGAAATAGTTTGTGACCAAATTATTGAAATTGAAATGCAATAAGGATTGAAGCAAAGTTTTATAAAAAATGACAACTCTCAATTTTTGCAGTGTTGGCTCAATGCAAAATTAAGTTTTTAATAGCAAGGTTATAGTGTTATATTAGAAATGGTGGTTGGATCCTAGCAGAGCCCACACCCTTGCCAAAGTTGGAGATAATTCCGCTATCTTGGTAACCCTACTTTAGTACACTAGATGGCACTTGGCGCTATCTTGTCCTGGTTTGGCGCTTTATTTTGGTTTGTCGCCAAGGGTGTGGGCTCTCCTAGGATTTTACTGAAATTGTCAATTTTTATTTGGGTTGAGAGTTATAAATTGGGTCTATATATAACCAACGATTAAGCATGAGTTACAGGGAAAGCACTATGGTAAACAAATTTAAAGAAATTATTATTAGAATTAACAAAATCGTACTAGCAACTTCTAAAATCAGGAGAAACTATTATGAATAAAGCTATAAAAAACTATCACACTAATCAATCTAATATGGCAAGATCACAGTAGATTTACAGTGCTTTCCTACATAACAATTCATGCTTCGCCACTTGGTTTAACTCCACTATCTTACTCACAATTTCAATATTAAACATTCAACAAAACATAATGATCAACTGTAAATTAAAAAGGGTATAAATAAATTAAATAACGTGATGAAAATATCCTGCAAATACTTGAGGTATTTCAAATAAAAAATTAGAAACTTACTTGGTGTGTAATGGTCGTGTTTTTAAGTGATTTAAAAAATTTGGTACTCACGAACTGAAACTGAAACACAAACTGAAACCTTTTGATCCTCGCTGAGAATGAGGAACAGCAGATGCTTCTTGGCGATATGCTTTCTCGCCAAGCACTTTGTGGAATGAACATCGTAAAAGAATTTAAGCTTGCATTGTGAAGTTGGAAGAACCATTTATCGCCAAGGCCTGGATTGTTAAAATTAGCCGATGCAAGATACTGAGTGATTACGCAATAGCTCTTACAATATTTTTCACCAAATATAGTGTTACACTGGATTACATGGGGGCCAAATTCAAGAAAATTTGAAAACTGCTTAAGTTAATCTTAATAAAATAGTTACCAATACTCTTATTTTACAATCAAACACAGACCATCAATTTAATATGCCTTTTATTTTCCCTGATGGATATAAAAATGCCCTCATGAAACAAATATTATAAAAACTTGGAGTACATTTACTATGCCACCTTAATCACGATAGCGATAACAAAACAATGGAAATATTAAGAACTTCTTGTGGTTCTTATGCATTTTGCTTTTGCAAACGATGAGATAAAAAGTTAATAGCGTTAATTAATTCTTGACACTCAAATTCCTGAGGTCTTACAGCAATGCTGTATTGAATTGGCACCGAGATGATCTTCTATCAAGCTGATTCATATGGGCGGTAATGACAATTTCAAGTTTCAAATATTTCAAGTCCACTGTTGTTTCAGAGCACAATTCGAAGCCACGCAGAGGGAAGGATCGCGTTATTTAAATAAAAATTTCCTTTCATCACACACATCACGTTTATGTTTTTTGTTTACAGTCAAAAGATGCGTAAGAAATGACAACAAAAGTTGTGATTGGTCGCCGCGAAATCCGGATGGGAAATTTAAGTAGTCTCGAACCCAAATGCTCTTCTATAATTCCTAGACTGCCATCTAAGTGGCACTTTCTTGTAGTTCCGGAATCTTGGTATTGGAATTTCATAATTCCGGAAGTGGGAATTTTTCCCCGGGGAAAAATTCCGGAGGCCATCTAAGTAGGCACCCTTATAAAAGCGCGGAATCCGATAAATTTCATTAATTCTCCTTACGTTAACACTATTTTTGAAATTGCAAATATTTCTATTGCGAAACAAGAAAAGCGTAATTCTATAAAAAACAATATGTCGTAGGGGGAGTAAACCCAAACTTCTAAAATCAACATTATAGGAATTATTAAAACTTAAAATTTTGAAACATTTATTTTGAATAGAAATTAAAGGCAATAAGTTTGTTTTATAATCTCCACCCCAAATTATTATTCCATAGTTGATTAGAGAGAAAAACCAAGAAAAATACAGAGTTTTTAAAAAGGATCGATTTACTTTATTTTTTAGGTGGTGAAACTTTATCAATGTAAAACGAAGTCTTTTACATAACTCACCAACATGAGTTTTCCATTTTAGATTAGAGTCAATAAACAAACCCAAATATTTTATACTTTTAACTTCTTCAAGTGTTTGACAATTACAATTAAAAAAGTCATAACAAGAATCAAAATGAAATCTAATATCTAGCTGAATTGATGTTTGTTTAAGATTAAAATAAATATATTTAGTTTTATTTAAATTTAGAGACAAGTCATTAATGGTAAACCATTTTCTTATTTCGATTAAGTCATTTTCAATCTGTGATTTAAGTTCTAAAACATTATCACAAGAATAGAGTAATGCCGAGTCATCTGCATAAGATATAATTTTGCCAAAAAGTTTCAGTTTACAAAAATCATTTATAAAAATCAAAAACAATAATGGGCCTAAAATAGATCCCTGAGGCACACCACGATTTACAATAATATAGTCACTTAAACTGTTCCCAATTTTTACACGTTGTTTTCTATTGGAAAGATACGAAATAAACCATTTTAATATATTGCCTCTGAATCCAGCATGTTCTAATTTTAAAGTTAACAAGGAGTGGTTTACATTATCAAAAGCTTTAGAGATATCTAGAAAAACTGCAACTGTTTTCTTATTTTTATCAATACTGTTAAAAACAAATTTAGTAAATTCCAAAAGTGCGGATTCAGTATTTCTGCCTTTAATAAAACCATACTGATTAGTTGCAAAAAACTTCGTATGATTTAGAAAGTTATACATCCTAGTTGACAAGGTTTTTTCGATTATTTTAGAAAAGGAGGGTAAAATAGATATAGGACGATAATTTGAAAGTATATTTTTGTTACCGGATTTAAATATTGGAGTGATAGTGGCCTTTTTAAGTGAATCTGGAAACTCACAAGAAGTAATTGATTGATTTATGAAATTTGAAATAAAATTAGAGTTATTAATTGCAAACATTTTAAGGATTTTTATGCTAATACCATCAGAATCCAAAGAATCAATATTTGTAAAAGTATTGAAAATATTGATAACTTCATAATCATATAAAAATAGAAAGACGAAAGAATTTAAACTTGGAGAAATATAGTAAATGCATCTGTTACTATTGTCAATTGAAGATGTAGAAGTACAATGATTAAATTGATCGTTAAATTGCAACGCCGAATCATGATCACTTATATGTTCAGGTAGAGTAGAAGATTTACTTATGCCACAAAGATTATTTACAAAATTCCATTTTTGTTTTGTCGTGCTACATTTTAAGAATTTATTTTTATAGTAGTTAGATTTAGTTATTTCGATAATTCTTTTTAGTTCTGAGACATAAGTACGGTATGCGAGTTTGTAAACAACATCCCAAGGATATTTGCGAACTTTTCGAAACAATTTTTCTTTCCTGCGTATAAGAATTAAGACATCACTATTTACCCATGGGTTTTTATGCTTTTTACTGGTCCTGTTAGGGATTTTAAAATTATTTTTTATATTAGTAAGCGTAAAATTGAGATATTGGTACTGCTGATCCAAACACTTGAGATGATTATATCTAAATTTATATCCAGCTAAGAAGTCATAAAACCCATTATAATCGATATGCTTTGTAGTATTTACAGAAATATCTATTTTAGGTAACTCAGGATTAAACACTTTACAAAGAGTAATGTAATGATCGCTTAAATCACTTATATAAATACCCGATGTTATTGTTAAAATATTTGATTTTACAAAAATATGGTCAATGCAGGTAGAAGATGTATTTACTCGGGTGGGTTTATTAATATAGCTAATGTATCCATATTGCGATAAACAACTTAGGTATTCATTACTATCAAATTCATTTCTTAGAATGTTTATATTAATATCACCTAATATCATTACATTAGGATGACTTAGAGTTGATAAAACTAAATTTAGCTCATTAGTAAAATAATCTATTGAAAAAGCCAGTGAGCGATAAATAGATAACATTGTAAAATTTAACAGTTTACTATGTAATAGAATAGTTTCAAGTGTTAAATTAAAATCGTTCATATCATTGAGGTAAAATAGTAAAATTAATACTTGAAGCTAGAAATGAAATAAATTCCTGTAATCATATTCTTTGTGTGATGAGCTGTGTTACAAAACAAATTGATATGTTTAAAAAATAAAGTTACTTTAGCAAAGCTTTTTAAGTTTAATTACTTTCTAAACAAAGTACTAAATTGAATTTTTCTTCAGATTTATCAATATTCATATAATAAGACGAAATATGCAAATGCAAACACATTTTTACCTAAATAATAATTATCTTGTGTTACAATACTTTTTTAAATTTTTTAAATGTAAAAAAATTATGAAAGTGATAGTTTTCTATAAATCTATGAAGCTGAAGTTTCGCATATCCAATGATAAAAGATATTGTCAATTTTTATTTATGTTTTAAAAGTTACAAAAATCATAACCTTTCATATTTTTAGATATTTGTTTTACATTCTGGTGAAAAATACAAGGTTAAGCTAATTAATTTGTGTCAGTGAAAGCAATGAATGCATTGGAGCTTGGTTTTCACGTGAAAAACAACTTTTAGTTCGTTAAAATTAAATGAAGTATACGAAACAAATTCCATATAAAACTTGAAGCGTGTGTATAAATTTAGCTGACGATAATTTTTAAATCAAAAAGCATTCCGGTAACTCTACTTCTCGATAATTGGAGATCATTTACAACCCAAACGCTAATATCGACATACTGCTTTAAAACTAAACTCTGGTGACGTGCTGAAATATCAGTGTTAATGCACACCCTACAATTATCATTCGGATCCCTCTTTTAGGAACAGGAATCGGGTTACGAAAAACGTCCCGAAAATAATTAGGAACTCAAAAGGAACTCGGCGCGATAATTAGGAACTTGAAACGAACTCCATTGTGTGCTGTGAGGGATTCAGTTTCCCCCCTTTTTTTACAGAGGGTGGAGAAAGGGGGACTCTCTAATAACAACGCGAACTCCGAATTTTTGATTGGGTTAATTTGCAAGCAAGCACATTTTAGGGAGAAAGCATGCATTGCTCGTAGGCTTTGGACTGGAAAATTGGTGGGCTGTTTCGAATCATTTGGATATTCTTTGAAAACGAAGTGTTTTAATAGTAAATTGTTGTTTCTTTTCATTGGGAGGTTGGATTAAATGAATGCGCAAGATTGTGGAATTGGTTGGATGGTCTTTTGTCTTGTAGGCTTCTCTCTAAAGCTGGTTTCGAATGAAGTCGCGTCTTTATTTAGTTGAATCGTTCTGTTTGAAGAAATTAGAGTTGCATTGGGAATTCTCGGATTTTTAAGTTGTTTGTTAAATTTAAATAAGCCAATCTAAACACATTTCTTTTCGTGAGATTCAAAATAATGTGATGTTCACCACAGTTGTGGACGAAACGTCGACCTGTAAATCTTTCATTACTCGACCACGGCCTTATAGCCCGAATAAAATGTTTATCGTAAGAATTATTTTGTTGTCTCTTCTCCGTTGGACACTCTTCGATTGTGTTTTGAGGTTAGATATTTCCATCTAAACACTCTTGAAAGAGAGAATAAAATAGTTTTCTTTCTATACTATCTTTACAACGAATTGACAAGTCGATTTGTAAATTAGATGCGACGTCACAGAGAGGGGAGTCCCTATGCCACAGCATAAGAGATAAGTTTTTTGAACTTAAATTAAAAATAAGTATACTTAGAGTGGTGACTATTGAATTTACTTAAAACTGAGTATGCCTGGTAATTCAAAATTGAAAGCATTGGTTCGTCATATTTTGAAACAAAAAGTTTAATTTCAAAATGCAACGAGTTACTCAGGTTTGAAAAAACGTATTTTCTCTCAAAGAGTGCTTTTTTCGGGCAGCCATTACAAACCAATGAGGGAGTTGCATGATTTTTTTTTATTTTTTTAATCGATTCTTCTCGCAAAAATAAGCAACTACCCAAAATTTGAGGCCGATCGAAAAATTTTTTGATAGCAAAAAAAATTAACAAAAATCCCCTTTTTAAAAGCGCGTGAAAACGCCAAGAGTTTGGATGTGACGTCATCTTATACTAGGCATTGTTGAAAAGCAATGGAGTTGATGGTATTATTGTTGACGTCATCTTATAGTTTAAACAATAAACGTTTTCAGTCACGTGTTTTTTTCTCGACTTTTAAATTAAAATATTTAATTACCTGTACATTTTTTTGAAAAACTGACTAGATATTTCATTTTACCATACAAAAAACCATACGGAACACTTGTTTGTTTTTGAAAATCTGACACATGCAACTTCCTTATTGTTGAAATTTCGACTTTAACGACATAAAATACAGGATGCAAAAAGAAGCCGAAATCAATACTTACCTCAATTTTTTTAGACTTAGGTAAGTTTTTATTTTAAAATAGCTCAATCGGCTTAGAAAATAGCCAAATGAATTGCCAATGGGCTATTAAACACCACTTCCAAGAAAACTAGATTCTCCAAAAAATCTTAAAATAACTCTTTTCATCGTTTCAACGTGGAAAAAAAAACATACAACCCAGGAGCATAAATCGGCCATAAAACCTTTGGTGCCACTCTGATGCCATTCACTCCGAAAGAAAAAGACTAGAAAAAAATCATCGTTGCCATGCTTCCACATCAAAAGATGAAACGCATCCCACCATGACGTCTGAGAGAAAGTAGACGCGACAAAAAACATCGATAGCCACCTGTAGAGAGAGAGATAGAAGGTAGCCCGCTGCCAGATACAGAAAAAGAGGGTGGCTCAGTCATCCGATTAGGATAATCCAAGGTTTCATTGTGATACCCGGATGTAGAGGCATCTTAAGTGTATGAAAATGTGACTATTTCTCTCTCTTTATCCTCGCTTATATCATCTATCCAACAATAGGAATTGTATTGAGATGAATTTTTATTTCTGGAGTGCATCATCTCCATGGTGAAGTGTCATTTCTTTGTATCAGTGTCACCGAAGGGGGAGTTAGTGTCATAAAGGATTGTGAGTGAGTGTTAAGTGAGAAAAAGGGGCATCAAATACTTATATTTTTGTCACTTCTTTCACAGTAAGTAGTCTATAGATTACTGTGTTAGGCAAGGATATTATTGTGTATCGAAGAGATGAAATATGGGTAAATAGGTATAGAGATACAGTGTTATTTGAGGCACGTTCAATAAAATAAAGGTAATAAACAGCCATTTAAGATGCATAGTTTGAATCTTTTTCGGATATAGAAGTAAAGTAAAGGATATTGAAAACAGTTATCTAAAACGATGTGCATATACTATAGTTAACTGTGTAAGGGTAATTATTTCTTCTAAAAAATTACTTAAAATTAAATCGTTTAACTAAAGACTAATTTTACAGTTAACTGTTTTAACACATTTAATCACACACATTAAAATATAATCCCAGTTATCATAACAATAAATTTAAATGTTAAATTTAAAAATAGTAAAGAACAATTGAAAACTAAAAATTTATTAGTTATGAAATAATTTGAGCTCCATAAATATATTTAAAAAATAAAAAAAATGATTAAATTTGAAAATACCATATTCAGGTATGATTCTTTTGAGGCTAACATGATCAATTGATGGGTATAACTTAATATGTTGATCCCCATATTAATTTAGACTCTGCCAAAACTACATTCAATTCCAGAAGGTCAATTTATTAATCCTTCATCGATCAATTCGCCAAGTATTCATTACCATTTTTAACTCGATCCCATAGTTCCATGCCCTCAGGAGACACACCTGCAAAAACCAGATATAGAAAATAATCCCGGCCAACTTGTCAAAACAGCAATATTCACATCCAAACTCTCGCAAGAAATCGCATTTAGAAAGAGACAAATGAACAAACCGTGTTAAAAAAAATGACAACTCATTAAAGAGGCAATTGAAAGTCGCCAATTCATCAGTTGGCGATCGGGTTGGCGTGCCTTATTAATGAGTGTCGTCATTTATTGGAATATTGTAATCCATCATGCGCTTGACAGCTCTCTCCTGCCGAAAATACTTTTTTTTTAGGGCGTCTCCCGAGGGAGATGCCAAAGAAGTGATATTAATACGAATAAAATTGTTTTGTTTTTTTCTGTTATTGGAGGATTCGGAAGCAGATGTAATTCTATCCGCTTTCAATTATCCTGACTTTCATTATGGGTTTTGTCTCGTTAAAACTTAGTATTCTGTTACTGGATCGATAACTTTCGAAAGACGCTCCTTGAAAAATGATTTTGAGAGTTTAAGGAGCAGTTTGCTGGACTGCAGTCCGTTCAAGCGCTTTCAGGCGTTGAGTACTGATACTCTTAAGTGTTATTTGAGATGGAGAAAATACTCGGTTAAGAGTTAACACATCCATTCCCTATTCTTCATGCTTATTGTTTCAAAATGTACTGCACTGCATTTATATGGAGCTTATTTTAAGTCCATAAATTGGAAATATTATTTCCGTGTGGCCTTCCAAATAACAACGGCAATATATTAAGAATAAAATTATAATACTTTAGATGAGCATACATTCAGGTTTATCTTTTTAGATCTTTTATTTCGTGCTGAAGTTTTCTAAGTTAATTCACTCAATCCATATTTACGATGTAAGACTCTTATAAATGCCTACTCCATATAGAATATAGAATAGAAAGATGCCACAGCACAACCACCGTTACAAATATATTTGCCTTGCTTTCTCATATAAGTAATTTAACTAATATAATTGAACTTGGGAAGATTTCATCCCGCTTTTAGATCTTTTATGCTGAGCCTAGATTTTTTTCAGTCAAATTAGCTCGCCTTAAAGATATGCATACTACAAGCACTTAAAATTTTGCTTTTTTATAACTTTAGTATAGGTAGTTTTTGAACATTTCGTAAAATACAATGCATTAAAATTTATGAATTCTATTTATAGATAAACATGCTATGGCAGCAAAAACTCTTAAGGGCATTGTCTTATGTCTTATGGTAAAGCTATCATTAGAAGGACTTTTGTTATAATCTGTTTTTATAACAGTATCTGTATAATACAGTTAAGGTCGTCACATCATCTCCACAATTTGTCCAAGATCAGTCTTAATTTCTTCTACGAATTGAACACCTTTAAGATAAATGAAAGCATCCGCCTGCCAACTTCTGTGTTATTACTTTCACGTTTAGTGAGTCACCAGGCTGTTCTTTCCTTTGTCATTCAATGTTTTACTTGACATCCCTTATTAATGCGTAGAAAGGTGGTTCAAAAGTATAAATAAGAAAAAAAACACTGATCGGAGTTGGAAAGGCGGTAGCACAAAATGACAACAGATTTTTTGTTCTCATCTCCCAAATCTATCTTTCTTTTCATGCCTAATAACAGGTTGTTTTTTGCTAAGAAGAATAAGGGGAGTGGTTATGTTCTACCCATCCCGTGCTTTGTGTTTTCTGCAGTTTCAATTTCCAGCTTTCAATGAATTATGTGTGATTGAGCATTGATCTCAGAATTGATGTTGTTTACGCCTCATTATTGTTTTTATCGGAAATAACTTCGAGATGAGATTTGCGAGGTTCGTGTAGTTTAGTTTATTTTTCTCATCATGGGGAGGAAAATACATTACAGGGAGTTTTTTTACTATGAAGAGACACCCAAACTATTATTTCCTTAAAAATATTCGTTTCCTATTTTTGTTAGGAATTATTTTCAATGCTTGTATAAAAACATATTATATAACTTATAATAGAAGAATAGCATGATAAGTTTAAAAATCAAGCATTCGGAAGGAGGTTCTCTTTTTTTACTATTGATATCAATTTCACAGACATAATCAGTTTAATTTATTTTGAACTACTGTTTTGAAAAGTGAATTTATTTCGTCTTAAATCTGTGGTTCTGCCCACCCCTGAAGCATTGAAACTTAATGCTTGAAAATTTCTCAAGGTTTTCTCTTTTCCCTTTCGTATGAGCACTTCTTTTTCACTTTTACTTTTATTTTTTACCTTTTCAATCTCTCTCTTTCTACTTTTTTCCTTTCTTCTAGCATTCCATTCTCTCGTTCCTTTTATTATTATCTCTTGTTCCATACATCTCTCTCATTCCCCTTTTTACTCTATATCCTTCTTTCAATTTTATCTATATTTCCTTCTCTCTTTCTTTCCTATTTTCTTCTTCTTTCCACCCTTCTAAATATTTAATTTTTTGTCTACCTTTCCCTCTTTCACACTTTTTCCTTCTTCCTCATCTTCTATCTCTCATCCTAAATTTCAGATTTATTTTTTCTGTCGTCATTGTTTCTTTCTTGTGATTCCCTTCTCTTTTAAGAATTCCTTCTAATTATAGAGAAATTTTAATAGAGATTTTAAAGAAGAATATGGAATGAGGATTATTAGAATGAAATGAGTCTTTTCCCTTATAATTTAAAAGAAAATTGCAAAGCATTGCATGCGAAACAAATTCCAATAAAAAGATAATCTACATTAAAAAAATTTCTAAATTAAAATCTTCATTTCACACCCTCAACAACACCTTCCCTCAAACAGGAGAATCACGCAGATACACCTCGCACTTTTCTAGAAATACTTCGATTCCAGCCTCAAGGTATATAAGGGAGGAAGAGAGCGAATCGAACCGTTCTTATGACAGGTAATGAGATTCAAAAGCTCACCCGATCCCATGACAGGTGTTCCGTAATGAATCGGCTTCTGAGAGGGGCGTAATGACAATTGCAGTCAACAAAGAAGCGGCGTTCTTTTCGCTTTCCTTCATCAGTCAATTTCACGTTGGAGGAAGGAAATTTCGGTTTGTAGAGGTGGGGTTTATCGCTGTTTTTGGCGATGTTCTTTTCGGATTTATTAATTAAAGCGTTTGTTTTCTATTAAATCATACTAGTTTACGACATTTCTTGTCACAGGGGGGGGAGGCTAGTGGGCTTTTGCTCCCCTTCCAAAAGGAATGAGAACCAACAGTGAAATATTGGGGACATCAGACCTCGAAAGCGTATTTAAGGGGTGAGGGACTAATTTCACCAAACGAGTTAAAACACTGTTTTTAAGCTCAAATTTCCCAAACAGACCCTCCATCTGTCCTTCAAACTCAATTACTTACAACTTTTCTATACAATTAATTTATTTAGACGAGAAAACCCTATTGAATGCTTGAAAATGTATGTCTGAAATTTGGATTAGGTGTATCAAAACTAGTTGAAAACCTACTTTTCGAAACCAAATTTTCTGGATGAGGACCCCCACACTCCCGTTTAGGTAATTAGGGCACGATTATTCACAACCTTTTCAATGTAATGTTCGTTGAGAAGTTTCAATTTGATTTTTAATATTCTTAGCCCCCTAAACCAAATCCTGGATCTGCCACTGTTTCTTGTCAGAGAGAAGCTTATATTAAAAGCCATGCTTTCTAGCTATACCTAATTGTCGAGTCAGAGATGACATTAGCTAGCTCTGTCTTTTTTCCAATTACTAAGCTAGTGCATGAATTCTAATCGAAGCTCTCCTCCCTGCAGCCCGTGATTTCACTGACTAAAAACATTGTAATCTAGTATAGTGTTAGATAGTATCCCTAACTATCAAAATCTTATCAAGGTTTTTGAAGTCGAGGCTAAGGCTAAGCGCGCACTAGATACTTTTGTCACGGTGACAGAGACAAAATTATCACCCTGGCTATTGTAAGAAGCTAGAGCGAGCGCACAGACGACGAGACTCTTGGCCGATTGCCAAGAATCTCTCCATAGAAATACATTGCTCTCGAGTGACCTAGTGTTTTTAGTCGCCGTGACGGAAGTCTCTAGTGCGCGCTTAGCCTAAGAGTTTTCTCTGTTTCAGTTTTTTATAATTATGAGAAAATTAACTTCAAATAAAATAAATTACCTTAATAATAAATAAAATGGGAAACAAGCTAATATTATGATACTTTTTCTACTGTGAATAAATTGAGTTAAAAAGATATTCGATTTCATAATTTCTCCCAATTTTTAGCGGAATTATGATCTTTATTATAGGCAGGAGTTATCTGCTACGGTTTTAAATAGAACATTTATCATTCCAAAGTTAAAATTCAAAATTAACCTACTTTTATCAATTTTTCAAAAATCCTTGAGTATAATTTAAACTTAAGAAGCACTTCAGAACATAATTCTATTAGCATCAAATAAAAATAATAAGCTATCTAAAATTACAAAAAACAAAAAATTTGTATCTACCAACATTTTTCCGATTAATTTTACATCTAAGAAACTCCTCTTGTAGCGATTGTAGTTTGCCTTTCGTTAGGTCAGTTCAAAAAAATTACAATTTAAAAGCATACCCTGGAATTACAATGGTTCAGTTGGACTTCATACTGTATTTAAATCACTTGAACTATATAGCGATGAGTGTGGTCTCCCACAGAGTCAATCTATATTTCTTGTAGAAATGGTTCTTATGAAAATTTCTGTTTACAACTTTCTGTATCCATCACTATATTCTATTCATTTTACGTAGGTATCTTTTTGATTAAAATAATTAATACTCAAGTATATATTTGTAAGCTAAGTATAAGTAGTTTAAGTAAGCTAAGTAGTTTAAGTATATTTGGCGCCTCAACTTGGCGATTTTCTCCCATGTGGCAATTAATCCCGGGGACCGTCACATAACAGACAAATACCGCCGCATTTTTCGAGGACGAGGTCACAGGAAACGTACAGACGCTAAAATTAATGAGAGATAATTTGTCAGACCCTTCATCCCGCTTAATTGAAGCTTCGGAATTCGTAAATGAATCTTTCGCTTTCGTTTCTTTGAGTGATTTTTTTAGATCCCATATGTCGTGTGGGCTAAGACTTCATTTGCATATGAAAAGTAGGTTTTTCGCCGGTTTATTGGACAGCTGATTTTGACTGGCCTTATGTTGGATTAATATTGGTCTGTCAGAAGGGGAAGCTTTCTTCTGAAGAGGGGGGGGTCAATTCGATTAAAATATTTTTTTGTTCTTTTGAAGTCAGTCGATTAGTCATTATCATTTCATGGGAATTTTTTGAGTGATTGTCACTTCGAGTCAGATTAAAGTGGAAATTTCTTTGCAGTATGCGGTATATTTCGTTGTAGTTCAATGGGTTGGACGAGTGTAGAATAGAAAATGAGGGTAATTTTTTTACTTTAAAATTATTATTCTAAAGTATATTTTAAAATAAAACGCTAAACCTATCATAAAACAACAAAATAGGAAGGTTTTCATAAAAAAGGTAGGTAAAATAACTCAATATTTTAGAGTATTTCTTGCACAGATGAATTGCTTTATGACTTTTATTCCTATAATATCCCTATTCATAAAACGTACTCTTAATTTATATAGTTGTGTTTACTTTTTGCTAGATTTCTCTTCTCTTCTTTTCGCAAAGGTCCTCTCGATTAAAATTCTGAAAAACAATTTTTTCTAAGTTATATAGAGGAGAGGAGGGTATTATGGAATAGTCGGGTAATATGGAACACCTGAGTTTCTGCTCCCCCTCTGGCTGCTATCACGTGGCAATGCCACGAAAGTCTTAAGAAATCCCCCATGATGCAGTGCGCAAAGAGTTTAGCTTCTTGTTGTTGTCTGATCAGTCGCAGCAAATCAAAGTGTGTTTTAGGAATTTCGAAAGTTTTTGACGGTAAATGTTCAAACCTTTTAAACTACCAGCAACTATGAGACTTTGATTTTATTGTTAAGCATAATATACACTAAAAGTTCAGTAGTTTCTTATACTGCAGTCGTTTTTTAGCTATCCATGTTTTATCGGTCAGTAAAAGGGCTCATAGTACATGATGGCCTGTCGGGTATTATGGAACATTCCATAAGCAAAGGGTCAGAAAATGACGATTATGTCTGTGACTATTGTAAATAGACTCGTGAATAAAACTATTTGAACGTAAATTGTTAAATATATTTTTATAGTTAAGAATAACTATGTTCTCTAAGGTCTAATTAGTTTTTAATAGCAGTAAATCCAACTGTTCCATATTACCCGACTGTTCCATATTACCCTCCATTTGTAACTTTCTCTTAAAGTACATTTTTTGATTTAAAAAAAATAAATGCTGATTTATCGGACCATTGTCCCTTCATTGACATTAGTTATAGTATGTACTTAAAATGATTCGGCGGATTTTTATTGAAAACTAATAGAGTTATTCTTAAATATATAAAGGGTGTTCCATAATACACTCCTCTTCTCTACTTTTTAGTTTAGAGAAATTTTTTAATATAAATAATATCACATTAATAGCTTTATTTTGAAATATTGTTTAGCTTAAATTTGTATAATTTTCATATTTAGTTTGGATAATGTTTGAATTTGAATATGTGCATAACATAAGAGTGGGTAAATTGTAATTATACATTTATAACTCATGGAAATATTAAGGGAACATAAATGTGCTTAAAATTCCCTCTGCATAATAGGTAAACCCTTAATTCATGTCAATATTTTAACATAGTTGAAAAGAAATAAAATAGTATAGTCTGAGAGACTTAATAAAGTATTATTGCATCTCTTTATATTTTTCATATTCATTTTAAATTTTGTAACATGCATATAATTGTTTTTAAATTAAATAAGAGGAATGAAAGTTACATATGCGTAATATAGCGCTGTAGTTCTTGATCAATAAATGATGCAGTATAAGCAAAAGATCAGAATTCAATGAATCCCGGTTATTTTAATATAATTCTTAGAAAACTAGCTTTAATAGGGCTTAGAGACCTCCAAAGAAGCTTAAATGCATTCAAAGCTTAGTGAAAATTGTAAAGTCATAAAGGTTCGTTATACACATTATTATGTGGTCACGTTTCTCTTTTCAGCGTCTTTATACGAGAGTTTACAATCGTCAAGTACTTCAAACATAATGATTCTAATTACCATTGTTGTTCACTGGCTTTTTGAGAAGTTTATTTTGTCATTAAATCTATAATTCGTGAAAACAGGATTCTCCTTAGGGTAGCCCGGATTGTATCTGCTCTTTTGAAGCAGTTGTTTTTCGTTTCAAAGCCATACCATTTACTCACTTTTTCTACTAAAATTGTTCTGTTCTTATAGGGTTTCTCTTGAGTGGGGAGTGAATGCCAGTTAAAAGTTTATAGCAGTGTTAAAGAAAAAATGGTTTTCTCTTTAGATGGTAAATTATTATGATGAATTTATCACGATGTAATAAAATTATCATACTTAAAAGTATCCCATCACTATACTACTCACTTATATGAATAGAATGTAAATTCTACTCTAAATAATTTAATTTGTTTTACTTACAATAGAAATATTTTTAAGATCTTTTGGCAATGAATCTTCTTTGTTTTCGCATGTATGATTTATCCAGGAAATTCAAATTAAGATTAAAACTAATATTTAAAGTTTTTTTACCCAAATTTACTTTGAAGAAACTTAATAAGTTTGAAGAAGATAATAAAATCATTTGATTGATTTCGTATTGATTATTTTATCGATTTTAGAAACGTTAGACAATAATGTTAGAAACTGATTTCAAAGTTAGAAACTGAGGAAACCTTATACAAAAACCACCTTTAAATAAGGTTAGAAACTGAAATAACGCTGGTTTTGAGAAGGTTTTTCTATTCTACTCTTAGTATTGAGCAAAAATTATTCGAAAAATCTTTTTTTATCAGTTTTAAATTAGTTTTTTATTAGTTTTTAATCAGTTGAAGAAACAAATATGACAGAATGCAATTATGCTCAAATAGATAGAAATACGTATCGATTATTGGCCCGATTTAAAGAACAAACAGATCGAAATACGAAAACACTCAAAGATAAAATGGGATTACCAACAGAAGATTAAGAATTTCTAGTGGAGGATTTGAAATTTTTTAAGAATTTAAATTGCGAAAAACCATCTTCAGTCAAGTTTTATTTTCATCACATCATCAAATTTATTTATCATCGCATCATTTTTTTTTCTTTTTCAGGAAAATAATTTAAAACAAAACTTTTTAGAAAAAGAAGGTTAAGCGGCTCCTAGTAGACCAAGCAAATACCTCTACTCTCCCCAAGTTCAATAAAACCGCTTTTTGTTAAAAACCCAACGACAATGAAAGTAGAAGGTCAACCGTAATGTTACATGCTATCTGTGATGAAAAATCCCCGCTCTTCCCTAGTATCAATCCCCATACTGACCACGGGTCAAACACGCCACCCGACATATCTCGCGACACGCTGTCCCGTCATCAGAAGCTCGCCGAAGATAACGGACGAGTCAATATTGGAGCAGGGGGGAAGGATATCTCCTTAATGGAAACGTCACCCGTCCGGCAATCAGCCCTATCAATAGCAGAGAAAAGAAAGAAAGGCCTTTGCAATGTCGTCTTTGGTTTATGAATAAAACAAGGGGCCTCGTGTTTCCCGCGACACAAAAACAAAGATTGTAGAGGGAGGGGGTGTGGAGATAATTTTTTCTTGAGGGATCTCTGTCCCATTGCGCATCACCCCTTTTATGCGTGCGTTTATCTTCTCTTGGGAAGGCACATTATCGTTTGAGATTGATTCTGATGAGGGTTGAGTTGTTATTATTGAAATGGGGATGTGATTTATAGGATGAATGAATATTGTGACTTGTTCTTATCTGTTTGGAAGTGTTCTTTTGGGGATTGGGTGATAGAGGTTTGAGGATGATGAATTCTTGGGAATGTTGATTGGGGTGTATTGTTTCTGATAGTTACAGAATTTCTTAATCCACTAGACGAAAGTATTAAATTTCTTTACTGGAATCGCAATATAAATGTTTTCCAAAGCACGAGTTTTACTTCTGTAAGTCATTGTATTTCCGTTCAGACTTATAGCCAAATAAAAAAAATATTTAATGAAATTAATATGTTTTGCAATATAAATATAAACTGATACTTTCACATTATTGGTTTATAAAGTTTGTATTATTTTATAAACTTGTTTTTACAAACGCATCTAATTCATATAGTAGGGTATAAAATCAACTTTTAATAACTAATGATGAAAAAACTTGAAAGTGAGGAATATTCAGTCATCTCATAATGCAGTTGGTACAAATAGTCGTTTTATAAAAATTAACTATACTACTTTTTTCCATCCATTGATTTTTTGTACTCTTCAATTTTGTGCTTAACTTTCTACACCTTCATTTTTGAACTATTAAATGAAAAATTACATCAGACTGTATTTTAAAGCCATATTTTTTACCCTAATAACCTGGCAATTATTTATAGTTTAAAGAAATTTGAATTTTATTAAACTTATGGTTGAATTTCTTTTATTATAAATAATCATTTTGTGTTATATCATATTGATAGTTTTTTTAAATAAAGAATAAATTTTATTTTTGTTAAATAATAAACTATTTCTAAGAGGATTTATTATTTTAGAGGATGTGTTTCGATTGAAGTTTAATGCTTTTCTATTTAAAATTAAAGTATCAATATTCATAGTTAAAATTTCTAAACTAGGATGTGTGAGTCAATGGATGTACGAGTGGCATGGGTGCCTTTAGTTAGAATACAATGTTTTTCTATTTAAAGTTAAAATTTCTATTCTAGGTCCCTAGAGTTAATGGATCAGGGGATACATATGGGAGTGGAGTGCCCTTGTCCTGGGTTTAAATCCAAAGTTTTCTATTTAAGTTTAATAAATTAAATTTTTTTTGTAATATTAATTGTGTTCAATATATTAACTATCCTGTTCCAATGTTATTTCCTGAAATTTCTTATTTTTAAGCATTATTTATGTATATTTCTTAAAATTCCTAATAGGGTTCAAAAAATTGCACTTACTTTAAACAACCATTACGATAAAATTAATCTATTTATTTATAGACTTAACAGCATTTAGCACCATAAAGATTGAAAGTTTATAAGGCATAAATGTTTACCATTGATTTATGGTTTGGTTTAAAAAGACAAGATAAGATTTTAAACAGTGACATAAAACTCGTGATTTAAGGCTAAAATTTAGATTGAAATATCTTTTATGAAGTTTATCAGAGTTCCAATCTTCTATAAAAGCAGAGATTTGCATTAATTCATGGTCATAAATTTTAATAGCTTTGAGATCATAGTAAAGTTTCCATGTATCAGTTTTAAAACTAGCTTTGCGGTGATATTTTATAACGAATTTAGATGTTTACAAACAAGACTGGATTCTATTAAGATTTGGGAAAAAACCCATGCCCCTCGGTTTTAAAGGTAGTAGTAAACTCAACTGCCACTAGAGGACACTCGAAGTCTATAACGTAGATGCTTATTTCTGTTTTACGGAACATGTGGAAATTACTATTATATAAGAGAAAATAGGGAAACAAAATTTTTACAAATGCTTGCTTAAAATTAATTTAAGTTGACTATCACAAGATATCAAGTCTTTTAATAACAAAATGATACGACCATTAAAAGCATTAGTTATTTTTAATGTGATGATAAATTTAATGTGTGATAAATTGTTATTTGTTCAATCTTAAAAAAACGTAAAAGCACCTGTGAGGTTTTAAATTATTGAATAGGGATCCTACACACACAAGTTCTTAACCCGCGAGGACGCGCGAGGGGTCTGCGGGACCCCAACGCTTAAATAAACCTTCATAAAAACTCTAATTTTTAATGAAAATACAGTAGAACCCCGATTATCCGCGAGCGGTTGATCCGCGGTGCGGATTATCCGCGAGTGCCAAGAAAACAATTTTTTAATGATGAGAGCAAATTTTAGATGAGATTAGAGAGATTTTAGATGTAGAGCAAAGGTTTCTGCTGTACTGTACATATTTTAAAAGTTTTACATTTCATGTTTTTTGTACCATAAAACATAGTTTTTATGCTGAAATATTATTTTCGCGTTTTCACCTCATTTTTAGTCTTTTTTCTGGTTATCCGCGATTTTCATTATCCGCGGTACCCTTGCCACCCAATTACGCGGATAATCGGGGCTCTACTGTATATGAAACTCCGTGTAGCTGCCTAAAAGGTTTCCACCTATCACCTCATGAAGTTTAAATAAAGTAGGTATGTTATTTTCCGAGTTAGGTTGTTGTTTTTAAGGAAAATGCTTCCAAAACTGTGAGGATTGGTGCAAGTTAAATAGCCAAAGAGGTTTCCAAAAGTAAGGAAGAGGTAACTATAATCCATAATTTTTCTTGCAAAAAAAGAAATTAGAAAATAAAGGATTTTAGAAAATAAACATCGGTTCAGTTTAGCCAAAGAAATTCGTTAGCTCCGCTCACATTCCATTGCATTTCCTGTTTTCCTAGTCTTATATTATATCTTAATAAGAAGCAGTCAACTAATAATGCACATTAAACAATTAAATTATATATTTAAACTATCCGTGATAAAAATTTTGCATGCACTGAACGTTTAGAACGGAAAACGGTTTGTGGGGTCTGAGAGACCCCGCGCGCGTTCCCGTGTAACAGAAAGTAGCGCGCGTCCTCCCGGGTAAACAAATGTGGGTAGGAGTTACAAGAATTAATTCCAAAAATGCTTATACGCATGATTTTTATATAATATTATTACCCATATTTAATTTTACCTTTTACATTTAACAGTTACTTCAGAAGTGTTACATTCCATTTTATTTTTTAATGCCTATTCTGAAGTTTTAAGAGGATTTTACGGCTTGCATTAGTGGCTTATAAACATTTACCATTGGTGCTTACTCACAAACTAAAAAGAACTGCACACAAATTTGCCACCCTGTCCATGAATTGTTAAAAGTTAACTTTAATAAAATTAACTTACTATTATTTTTCATTTGAGCACAATGCTCAGAACTTTGTCACTTAATAAATTTATTATTTTAATATTACTCTTGCTGTGGTTTGGATACTTCATGCAGTAAAGGGCATTGTGAGCACAAAAAGTCAATGTGTAACATTTGGACTTATTCCTTTTTTCAAACAGGCGATTCAATTGTGCTTTACCGTCTCATACCCAATTCCATTAAGGCATAGACAAGAATAGTATAGGCAAGAACCCATCGTTCACTTAAGGAGTTCACTTCTGAAAAGAAGTTGTCATTATTCGCATTTAAAATATGTAAATGATCTTCATGTACTATCTCTCTCAACATAGGGTGAACCGACCAGTAGTTGACCACCTACCAGTAGTTGACCAATTGAGCATAATTTTGCAAAAAACAAGAACTGTTGTGTGTTTATTTCGAATCTGTTGCGTTGAAAACATAGCTGACATTTTATTAAAAGCTCATGCATAGTCTAAAGTTCTAGTATTGTTCTTAAAAGACACAATAAATAGTTAAAAAAAAGTTATCAACAAAGCTTCAAAGCATGCGCTCTCACTACTAGCAATAATGGTATGGAGTATTTAGTTCAATCTCAAATCATCCAGCTAGTTTTTATTCCAATATTTTATTGATTGATGTATTTAGGTCCTATATGTTTAGTTGAATTAAATAAAACTATCATTATTTGTATATTAACCATTTAATTTGATATTTGAGGGGTGGTCAACCACTGGCTGTCCAGAATAGAAAAAGTGCTAGTATTTGACCAAAGTGGTCAACTACTGGATTTTATTTGCTTTTAAGATTTCTTTTTAAACCAAGAGCGATCTTAAAGATTTTTACCTGCAGTACAATTTTTGGTTAGATTTACTGTAAAAAAAGTTACATTTCCAGTAATTAACCAGTATTGTTAATAGGGACTCTTTATTCAATATACCTCTTTCATTGGTTCTTCAAATTTCCAACACCTGCGCTTTTAAAAAATGTCGCTCCTCTCGCTAAGCCCTAAAGTACGTACCTACGGGTAGTTGGTTGGTTGGTTGTCAGACATATGCGCATTTTTAGTTTTTTAGATAGCCTTCTGTAGTAAACGCTGGAATCGAATGGTTCGCGGTGCAAGCGCTCGCTAGGTGGCCTAGGTGGCAAATCGTGCTGGTTTACAGTCTGGTTTTAAAAGTTTAAACAATAAAAACAATTGTTCTACTTCTTGCTTAAAATGTATAAGATTTTGCTAATACATCTTAAAAATCATTATAATTACTAATAAAGTAGATATATTTTTCCAACAAAATATATTTTAAATTGACAGTGATTTAATATTAATAAAGTATGAGAATTAATAAATCGGAACAATTTTCCGTGTTCTCTTCCAGAGTTTAATTTATTGATTGCTGATTGAATACAGCTTTTAAGAATTTTCTAAGAGGTATTCAACAACTGGAAGAAATTTTAGTAGGATTGGAACAGTTGGTTTTCAGATCATAGGATTTTCTGCCAAAAGGCACGGGTGTTAATAAGAATGGAATATTAGTTAAGTTCAAAATTTTTATACCATTCAATAAAACAACTGATTTTTTCGCTTAAAACTATCAAGAAAAACTATAAACTTAAAAATTTACTAAAATTTGCCAATTCTTTATTTTTGTGAGAGAATTTTATAATCATCAGATTGAATGAAAGTTTGTGTAAGTGTTTCTGAAACGTTTTCTTCAAACGTCTCCGTTCCGTATTTTTTTCAGCCAACTTACGCTTAGCCATGTTTTAAAGAAATGGGGAAAATTTCAGTGGGACTCGAATAAATAGCTCTTTTGGAAATGATAGGTTGCGTTGTGGATCAGTTGGTTGATTTGTGCTTGAGCTGTATATTTGATTTTTATTCTGGAAATGGTGAATATGGCAATGGTCAATTACTGGAATAATGGTGTTCAAATACTGGATGTAGGTGGTCAACTACTGGCAAAATCTCAATTAATTGCTTTTAAAATATATAAAAAAAATTCTATAAAAGTGAAAGGAAAAATGATTATTAGTTATTATTCCTCATACTTTCATTGATATTAAACCAGTGTCAATTTTTTTAGAAAATTTTTTTTCTAAGAAAGAAAAATAAAACTTGGAGGAATTTCCACTAACTGGTCAATTACTGGTCGATTCACCCTATCTAACAAAATAAGGAGTGGAACAAAAAATCCTCAATTTTTGCACCACAAAGCCAAAAAAATTTCGGCTCCTCAAAAAACGCAAGCGAAGATTTACCACAACACTCCCCTTTCCGCGGCCTCCCTATACCCAATCCATATCATCCCTCCAAGAACTCCCACAAAAGATCACCCCTCTCCCTCCCAAAAGGAGCAGAGAAAATATTCTAAACGAAGCCCAAGAAAAAGAATAAATAAAAAACCCCTGGACAAACACCCCTCATAGCATTCGGTGCCACCCTCCTATTACGGCATCGGGGGTAATCGCTCATATCCAACGATCCATCATTCTCAAACTTCGACAGGAACAACTTTTCACCGAAACCGACTTTATTATTATTATTATTTTTAGTCCGTGGTGAGGTCATCGGGGTTCTTTTCTCTTTCCCCGTGCTAATCCTTCCTAACGAATTGGAGACAATGGGTATTAGGGCCGATCCTATCTGCCTTGTTAGAAAAGGGATTCTTGATCTCGTCTTAACTGGGGAAAGAAACGCTTTAATTAGCGATGAGTATCGGCAGCTGCTGATTTGAGGGTCAGTCTATTGAGGGAATTGAGGGGCAATTGAAGGGAGGTGATGTTGAATATAAGGTTTTGATGGGGATGGTTAGAGTGAGAGATTGACAGAATGTAAGCTTGACGAAGAGTTTTGGTTCATTAGAAGGATTGATAGATTTCAGACAGAGTAGATCGTCACTTCAGGTGTATTATGACATAACTCGATTTCATCAACTTTTCAGGAGGGGAGAAAAAACTAACTCGCAGGATCCGGACAGTCACTGAAAATCGTCGCTCAGCCCATTAAGATCAAACTGTGGGAAGAAAGAAGAGGATTTGAGGGACGATGTAGTTGACTACTTTTGGTGAAATTACATCAACTGGCCACAGTCAGGCTTGTCAGTGAGGAGTAATCTACAATATCGCCCCTCTAGTCCCCTTCTTTTTCCCTTTTTCTTGATAAGGATCTTAATAAGCCGTGCGAAAATTTTCAGTGACTGTGTCCGGGTCCGACCCTTACATGCATCTGGATTAAAGTCATAGATGGAGCGATTGAATTTAGCCGAAAATTGAGTTATATTATACAGGGTGATTTAGATAAGTGTTTCATAACTTCTAGGGGAGGTAGGGTGCATCAAGACGAACAAGAATTGGTACGGAAAGGGGTGTCGCAGATGAGTTTTAAGGGGAGAAACCCCGGGGTGAAAATCAGGCAAAAAACTTGCATATTTGTGCAGGAAGATACACAATGGTTCGATTCCGTAATTTTTTACATCAAAATAATAAAACCCATCCTCTAAAAAGTAATTTAACTGTAACTTTTTCAGGAAGTTATCTTTTCACAGGAAAAGATACGTTTCGATCAGTGTTCGATATTGATGTACGGTCAACCAAATTTGGCAATTTAGATTTGACACGATTTTTTCGATGCGTATTTTATCTTTAAAACGGTAGCTCAGTTGGTAGAGTAACGAGCCGGAATCTTTTAACTCGCAATCGTAAGATTGTGGGTTTTGTCCTGCCTATAATTTTTGAGCAATACACAGAAAGAGGACTATAAAAGGATGTGGGTTGGGGTTTTATAGCATGAGGTCAAAAAGTCTGACCAAATTAAAGGATGTGTATTTTGATATTTTTATGGATTTTTCTAAATTGTAGTGTTATTCTTTACTGCAATTTTTTATCAGGGGTGAGCACGTGATGAAAGTTAAAATCATAAATTACGATGTGTTTTAAATCACTTTTTGTCTCAAAGCCCAAATTTTGACATGTTTAAAAAATAATTCGTAGAGATGTTGTTTCATTTTGTTCAGTAAATTTGCTGGGTACGAAGTTGTTATGAGAGGCGATAAGCAATAATATTTCATATTTATTATTAATCAATGCATTTTATACAGGGTTATCGGCGGTTCGATTCCGGCCCTTGCCCTGGGTGTACTTTCTCTCTTCTGTGTCAGTGTTCTGTACCTTGAAATTTGAAGTGTCCTAAATTTTTAAATCACAAAAATGTTAAAAGCTATGCGTCAAGATTGCACGTTGTGATCTTATTTCTAAGTATGGCCACTACGATTCTCTTTAAAACATTAATAATACCTAAAACAAATACATAGAAATTTGAGTTCCCTTAAGAACCATAAAAAAGTATTTCGCCATAAGCCATAAAACACCAACTAACCAGCCAACCAACCAACCAAAAAAAGTATTTGGCGATCACGGATTGGCGACTTTTTTTTCCTACCGAATGCAAAAGGATTACTGATTGGAATAGCAGAAGTTTTAGTAGTTAAAATTTAGAGGACGGATTGAGGACGGAATCGAACAATTGTGTCTCTTCCTTCACAAATATGCAAGTTTTTTGCCTGATTTTCACCCCGGGGTTTCTCCCCTTAAAAATCATTTGCGACCCCCTGTCCGTACCAATTCCTGTTCGTCTTGATGTACCCTATCTTCCCTAGAAGTTATGAAACACTTATCTGAATCATCCTGTATTCCGCCTTAAACAATGAGATGCCACCGTTGGCTTATATCAGGAGAAAGGCACTAATGGCTGCTACCTGGCGAGCGGTTAAATAAGGATTCCACTAATCAGGGCCAGGACCTATTAAGGACCTAATTCCCTTTCTTTAGCTGCTGGTTAACCTTTGGTTAAGAGGCAGTGAATAAGGTCGTAAGTCACTTATGGAGAATCTTCTGCAAATTTCCAAGCTAAAAAGCGCTGTGTTGTTGAAATTGAATGTATCAAATGATAGAAAGAAGCGCATGAACATCGATCAGTTATGATGTTATAAGTGTATTGAGGTTATCAATAAAAATGTCTGAGATTTTGAGGGATTTTTAATTATTAAAACCATGGTTTAAAATTCTATCACTAATAAGTACATGAAAAAAATAAACTTTGAAAAATTGGACTGGATTCGTTTTGCTCAACTTATTTATGATCAAATGTTTAAGAAATGATATTGGTGAGCTAAAATCAATACCATTTATGTCGCGATATAGGCCGCTATTTCAGAGAGGGCGTTTTGACATTGACCATGACCAGTATTGACCGAACGATATTGGAAGTTTGGTGAGATGGGTATCTGTCTGTTGATTGATACCACGAAATAGATAAATACACTAAGATATAGATTATAATAAATAGATGTCTACTTTTCTTGCCTTTTTATTATATACATAGGCCAATGGTGCCATCTCTTTCAATGCATTCACACAAGAGATCAGAGCGCCTCCGATTTGCGATGTTAACCCCTTCTCCCTAGCAAATCTCTGGGAGACAAAAGCCGAAAGGAGAGGAAGAGCCTCCCAAACAAAAGCGCGATAAGATAAGTCCGCTTTCAATTTATGTATCTCGCGGGGAAAGAGGAAAAGATTTCCTGGAGAAAGAAAGAGAAAGCCATGAATAAAACATTTCCAGCAGGGGGCGCGCAGAGATATTTTGCTCTCGCCCCTGTTAAACGAACGGTCAACCAAAACATAAATCGACCCTTTGTCTCGCACAAAGGGACCAAGTCATAAATCCTGATATCTCATTCCTTTCTCTCATGAGGCGGATGGACATGATGCGTTCTCACGCGACGCGATTCACACGGCATGTTAAGTTTGCTGTTGAAATGTTTCTGTACTGTCATTGGTTCTTGCCTGGCTTTCAGTCCAGGACAACCCACATTTTTATGAGGTGGATTGGTCTACTACTGAAAGGGTCACACCATTCATGTAATAGCGGCAAGAACTAATGACAGGGCCGGAATGCGTCAATCGTATCGCACCAAATGCGGAATATGTAATATGTCAATCCACCCTGGTCTTGGTTTTTGGCATATACTTTTTTAAAAACAGGAGAAACTTGTATATGTCAACTCAATAACGGTCGTATTCACCGCTAACACGAATGCCATTTAACCATCCCGGTAATGTTAGAGGTGAGTACAACCGTAAGAAATTAAAAAAAGAAATGTAATTTTTAAAATGATTGGATTATGGAAGGTTTTGACTTTTATGCTATGTCAAATTTAATTTTATAGACCCTTTTTCTGAGCCAATTCAACCACCGTCTAAAAAATGGATATAGAAAAATCTTGATTAAATTCTCGTTATTAGAAAATCGTTTTTAGAGGAAAAGGGAAAAATATTTTATAAAATATGTGAGGAACAAATTACAAACAAAAAGCAAACATTAATTTAATGTGTTAAAACATTCAATGCCAAATTTAAAATCTTTTGAAGATTCCTTCTTGTTAGCACCCAACAAATAAACAAAAAATAGTACAAACCAGTAGTATCTTTATTATTAATTTTTACAGTTTGAAAAACTATTAGGGCTTGGTTTGGTTTCCACTTTTACTCAACAGCGGCATGAAATAACGCCAATGCATACGGATCGCGTCGCGTGAGAATGGAACATATCCATCCGCCCATTTTCGGAGAGGGGCGAGGCTAAGAGATGCTTTTCGACAGTCCTAGGTGGGATGGAGTACTATATCAGCTTTCAGTGAAATTTTTATGTCTCAGGATGGATAGGGATACTAGGGAAGCTGATAATGGTTTGGGGATTTGGACTTCTGCTGAAGGACACTTTTTGGCTTTTGAGAGGGTAATAAACTCTGAATATTTCAGAACCCTCTTCCTTCAGAAATCCAAAGTTTTTTGTAATAGTTAGGATAGTATACATACACTCATGTATTTATAAAAACACTTATACATGTATTGATGGATAAGTGTCGAGAATACATAGGGCTATAAAATAGTTGTACATTGGCCTTTAAAAATCTAGACAAAATTCTTAAGTTTTAAAATGGCATATTCCGATTGAAGTTCACTATAGATCTTATCAGTTAAACGAAATAAAAACTCATGCTATTTACCTTTCTTTGTGGTTACTAAATTGTTATGTAATTAGTTAAGTAATAATGTTTTAATGAATTTATCATATAGTGTCATATATCAGTATAGTTTCAGGTATCAAATATTCGTGCTATCGTTAGTTTTACGTCTTTTATTTTAATTAGGAAATATTAAAATAGTTTAATAATTTATGCTGATTAAGTTTTATTCCTTTGTGTAATTAAATTTAGATTTTTTGATGTTTTCCATTTAAAATTAGTTAAACTGAAACCGACGTTTAAAAGAATTTGAGGAGTTTGAGAAAGTTAAGCTTTGAATTAAACCATTTTTTATACACACAACCATAAAATTTAATGTATTTAAACTACTTATAGAATGTATGGCACTTACGTATTAGCCTTTAGACCGTACCGTTAATTTCGGAAACATAAAACCCCGTTAATTGCGCTGGAGCTGTTCAGCTGAATCTGATGTAACTGAACGGTCCAACGGGCTAATACGTAAGTACTGAATTCATACTAAACTTGGCAACTTACAAATTTCACCTACTATTAAAGGAATCCGTTCAAGATACCAAAATATATTGTGACTATTTATATACTTGATTAAATAAACAGTGTTGATATAAAGAAGATCCTACTCTCTAAGCTTTTATAATAATGATCCTTTGTTTTAAAACATGATTAGGTGTACAACAGCATTATAATTTATTTAAATTACGTTCAATGGTTTCAATTGAAGGCTCAACTCCTTAATTCTTCGTATCCAACACGCCATCTTGCATGCTGCTGCAGAAACTTCTGAAATTCGAAAACGAAATGGTCTCACGAAAGTCTGACGGAGAATATCCGTGTTCCTGATATATTTCCCCTCTGTCGGGATTCAAGTTTCTGAAAGAACTATACTTGTCAGTGATTTTGAGCTACAGGAATCTTTGGGATTTGAATTTGCATTTCAGTTTATAATAATGAATATTTCTATGCTTATTTTACATAAGTTTAGAAGGGAAAAATTTGAGTATTATGTTTTACAATAAAGTTTGTGTATTTTAACTGTAAAGTTTTTTTACTTAAAGGTTAGCGATTGAAAACTTAAGGAAAACTGTATTTTAAAACTGATAACTTTTTGTCAAGTCAAGCGATAGGAGACTGATATTTTTTTGTCATTTGCATGCAATTAAATAAATTGTATGATAATATTATACACCCAATAATGCCCTTCTATAACATAATTTTGAAAAATTGATAATATTACTATATAAAATAAAATATAATGATTTGTTTAATTTTATCTAAATTTATGAGGTTGTTATACAGGGTGTATCTGAAATGGTGCAACAAACTTTCAGGGATGATAGTAGACACCTAGACGAGTCAGAATCACATAGGATTTGGGGGTCTCAGACCAAATCCCAGGGAGTTAAAAATGGAGTGACACACTAAAAAAATCATTGAAAAATTCCATTTGTAAAAGAACTACTCTTGGTAAAAATTTAATTATGGTCTCAAAAATTGTGGTTTAATATGATCTTTAAAATTATCTCAAACGTCTTCACTTTAAAATTTGTTTTATTATGAAAAACCACAAAAAATGTGAAAACTCGGCCAAAACCTTATTTTGTATTTCGAAATAATTTCTTTTGATTTGATAATCTGAAAGATCATAGTTTAAAACCCTTAAGTCTAAAGTTTCACGTTAATACAATCAATATTAACCAATCAAAATTAATCAATATTAACCTTCATCCAAAGTTTCCAGAAATGTGAACTTTTTCAACAAGTTTTCATATTTATTCCTGTAGAAAAATTGACATTACAACAATGTTCTTCAAAAGTAACATGTATCTTCACTCAACAACTAATGCGCCCTTTTTAAGAGGGATTTCCATCTTCAATTTTAATAACCTGCTAACTTGTAACATCTCTAATCATCTTATAAACCCCAAATAAAATAAATCTATGCTAAAATCTACATCCAAGTAAAACGCAAATCTCCGTGTTTACTAGATGCACACATACATCATTCCAACTCTTTTTCAGAGAGACTTTTTCATTCATCCCAAAGCATCCGGAAAGTAGGGCTTATCGATATTAGGTTACTAAATAAAGTATGACCCAATACCAGATGCCTACAAAATGCTCCACGTCGCTCGCAAACTATTTTTCTAGCGCCGAAGAACATCAGCAAATGGAGATAAATATCGTATCCAGCAGCATTCCCCTCAACTTAACTTTCTTTCGTAGCGGTGTTTTTTCAGCTTTGAAATGTGTGATACGCGAGGGTTTCACGCTACATTTCTTTTCAAACCACCACAGACAGCCTCATGTGTAATCCATCAAACGCGTATTTTTTTTTTCATGTTTACCGAATTCGAAAAACTAGTTTTATCTAATTTTTTATCCTCTGGGATTAAATAGGATTTTTATAAAATTTTACCAGAATGAGTTGGATGAGGAGATGTTTAAGTAAAAATTTTTACAGACCATGTAAGCATGAATTTTTACAGACCATATTTTTTATTGTTGGGTTTGGTAAAAAAAGGCGTTGATTTAGTAGTCTCATTTGCTATGTATTAGGGATAAACATCGTTAAATTTTGTTGATGTTCAAGAGAAACGTGCAAATTATATAGTTTTTAAATAAACGTTGTATACAAACTGAAAAAACTGTTAAGTTTCGCAGTTCTATTAGCATTGAGTAATTAATATATATCTTTTTATTGAATATTTTCAACTACTTTATACAGGGTGTTTCAAAATTGCGTTGCACGGCTTTTATTCGGAACCAACGCCTCCTAGGGTCATGGAAGTAAGGTTTACCCCTAGGTAAGTGAGCCTGGAGAAAACACTGAAATGACTTACAGCATCCCTAGCGGCGAAATTAAAAAGTAAAAAAAATAATTCAAAAACTAAAAGAGATAGAGCAAAAACCTGAATGAGAGTATTGTTGCCAACGTCATGAAGAACTCACTGAAAAAAAATTCATGAAAATATCTAGAAAATATGTTCGAGGTTCACTCTATTTTCAGTGGACTGATATCTCCGCGAATATTCAAGATATTTTCATCAAATTTTTTCCAGTGAGTTCTTCATGACGTTGGCAACAATAAACTCATTGAGGTTTTTGCTCTATCTCCTTTAGTTTTTAAATTAGTTTTTTAAATTTTTTAATTTCGCCGCTAGGGGCGCTGTAAGTCCTCTCAATGGATTCTCCAGACTCACTTACCTAGGGATAGACCTTACTTCTGTGACCCTAGGAGGCGTTGGTTCCAAATAAAAGCCGTGCAACCTGAATGAGAGTATTGTTGCCAACGTCATGAAGAACTCACTGAAAAAAAATTCATGAAAATATCTAGAAAATATCTTCGCCGAGATATTAGCATGTGAAAATAGCACTTTTTCAGGGGTCAAAAAGGAAAAAGTTCACATATTTGCGAATTTTTTTGATTTTTTGATTAAATTTTGTGTTCTTTGAACTAAAAAAACAGAAAACAAACTACAAAATAACACTGAAAAATTTGCAAATATGCGAACTTTTTCTTTTTTGACTCCTGAAAAAGTTCTATTTTCACATGTTAATATAGTCCAATGAAAATAACGAAAAAAAAAGGGTCGAACCTCGAACAAGTTGCAATAAAAGGTTTCTCAACGGTTTTCACTTAATAATGACGTCAATAATAACATACTAAAAATCGGCCAAAATCGGACGGGTGGAAGTTAAATTTTTTTTAAATTTTTAAACTATGGCCGAAAAAAAATTTCAAAAAATCAAACTATAAAAATAGAAACTTATGATAAATGTTTATAGGCTATTTTTCAGTGCTGAATACGAATATACCATTTAAATTTTAAAAAATTTAAAATTTCAATTTTTAAAAATTAATTCAAAATTTGGAAAGTCGAAAAAATTAAAACATCGCTCAAAACCACAAAATAATTGCAAAAGAAATAATTTAAATGGTTTTCAATTAGAAATGACTTAAATAATAACAGACTAAAAAAGGAAGTAAATCGGGCTATGAAAACATAAATTTTTTCAAATTTTCAATTTTTTTGGCCTCAAAAATCGACCTTTTTAAAAATTCTTGTTAAAAACGTTAGAGGCATTTACCAAGGTCATTTTTCCATGGATGTTGTAGGTATATACCTCTTTAACCTAAAAAAACACAATTGGTGATTAAATCATTAGTTAATTAATCTATATATATGTTACCGCTAAAGTTGATAATTAGTTAATCTGAAGAATACCTAGGTAAACTTGAGATTAACTGATTTCTGTCGTTAATGTGCGGATTTTTGAGTTTTTCGCATTTTACCTAGGGAATCTACACTAAAACGGCCTCTTGATCGTTAAAGTTCAAAATAGTTTGTTTCGTTCAATACTTTCTGTTAAAATGTTGAGGTGCTTACTGCGCCATGCGCTTACCCCTGCGCAGTTGGATTTCAATACGTAGTTTGTTGTCATATTTGGTGTTTTGATTTCAAATTTAGAGCGTAGCACTGGTAGTTGTCATGTTGAATGTTAAAACAAAATAATACAAGCAAGTAAGTACTGTAAATTTACATGATTAAGTACAGTATATTACTACTAAAACGGGTATTTTGAAACAATTGTGTTGAAGCTCCGACTTCAGAGTGACAGAGATTTCTTTTAACGAAAGCAAATGTCCCAGCTGTTGAAATATCTTTTCAACAAACGTTAATTCAACAATCGCTAGAACCTGGGCAAGGGTTTAACATATGTAATCGATCGCGAATCCTAGCAATAGTTCAGTGCAGGCTGCCAGCCGATTACACCGCGCTTTCATTAAGATTTGCTAGTTTAAGTGCTCATTGAAATACGCTGTCAAATCGAGATCGAAAACCACAATTGATACAAATCTCAGTTGGTACTTTAATATTCTATTATTATTGTTTTTATATTCTAGTTTTAAAATTGCTATTTCATTACTATTTTTGTGGGATTTGCGTGTTTTGTGTAATATGAAAAAAGTACCGATCCCCCTTTTTTGATTCGTCATTGTTACTGTTTACCCCCAAAACGAGTTTGGTTATAGTGAGGGCAGGGGGGTTTGGGGGGGCGGCAGCCCCCCCAACCTCCTTAAACTTTTTATAAAATAAAATAAAATTTTGTACTTTAACGGATCACCCTCGTTAATATGTAAAATAACTGATTACAGGTAGTATGCAGATTAACGAGTGTCTAGTCGGTAGGGTGCAGAATACCTAGGTAATTTCAAGATTACCTAGGTAATCTTAGAAATTGAAAAAAAAATCGCTCTTTAACGGATCACCCTCGTTAATCTGCAAATTACCTAGGTTATCTGTAAATTAACTGATTTCCGGACTTTAACTGTAACATATATATAAATCAATGTCTGTCTGTCTGTCTGTATGTATGCATGTCCTTTATAGTTTTAAAATTTTCGAACCTACATTAACTATTAAAATATACTTCGTTGATCTACTCGCTCCAGGGAAGGTTTCTGAATAAAAATAATTTAAAATCGAAGCGTTCCAACAACTTTTTTGGTCAATTTTATGCTTAAAACCCATATTTCGTGCCCAACTTCAGAGAAAAACCACATTGTTGTAAATATAACAGGAGAAGATGTAACATTAATTGTTGTAAGCATATTCTGGATTGTTGCCGTTTAAAATCCATTGTTGTAGCATAAACATAAAAATTGATCCTTTATTTAACTATTTCCACATTTGGACTGGCGAAGCCCATCTGTAACACACCAGAATTTTTTTTTAAATGGACTGGCGAAGTCCATCTGCAACACACGAGAATAATTTTCTTTAAAAATGGACTGGCAAAGCCCATCTGTAACGCACCAGCTGATATTCATAAACAAACTGAAACCCGGGCAAAGCCCGGGTCTAGCGCGTCAGCGCTATTGCGCCCGGGCAATGCCGGGTCTAGCGCTTTAGCGCTAGTTAATTTATAAAAATTAACGTTCAAAATACAGGTAAAATCTTTCAATCAAGTAATAAGGAAAATATTAAGACAGTATTTGGTAATAAATCATTTTAAAAATAATTAAATTGAAAAAAGACAAAATATCTGTCAAAAAATTTAAATTATTAATTAATTTAAAAAATTTTAATTTTTAAAAATTTTAAAATTTTGTAGTATATGCATGTGATACATGTCTCTAGGCTATATTTTAGTGCTGTTTACGAATATCACGCCAACTTTTCAATAAAATTTAGTATAAAGTGTGGAAAAATTGAAGCATTTTTCTCAATAATTTTGTTTGTTATCCTTAAATTTTTTCACACTTAATTTAAATTTTATTGAAAAGTGTGCGTGATATTCGTAAACAGCACATAAATATAGCCTAGAGACATGTATCACATGCATATACTACAAAATTAAAAAAATTTAAAAAAATTAAATTTTTTAAATTAATTTAAAATATAAATTTTTTGAAAGATATTTTGTCTTTTTTCAATTTAATTATTTTAAAATGATTTATTACCAATTATTGTCTAAATATTTTCCTTATTACTTGATTGAAAGATTTTACCTGTAATTTCAACGTTAATTTTTGTAAATTAATTAATGAACTAATGATTTAATCACCAATTGCGATTTTTTTAGATTATAGAGGTATATACCTACAATATCCATGGAAAAGTGACCTTGGTAAATGCCTCAAACGTTTTTAACAAGAATTTTTAAAAAGGTCGATTTTTGAGGCCAAAAAAATTTAAAATTTGAAAAAAATTAAATTTTTTATTGTCCGATTTTCTTCCATTTTTAGTATGTTATTATTTAAGTCATTTCTTATTGAAAACCATTTAAATTATTTCTTTTGCAATTATTTTGTGGTTTTGAGCGATGTTTTAATTTTTTCGACTTTCCAAATTTTGAATTAATTTTTAAAAATTGAAATTTTAAATTTTTTAAAATTTAAATGGTATATTCGTATTCAGCACTGAAAAATAGCCTATAAGCATGTATCATAAGTCTCTATTTTTATAATTTGATTTTTTAAATTTTTTTTCGTCCATTTTTAAAAAAATTTTTAAAAATTAAACTTCCGGCCGTCCGATTTTGGCCAATTTTTAGTATGTTATTATTGAGGTCATTCCTAAGTGAAAACCGCTGAGAAACCTTTTATTGCAATTTGTTCGAGGTTCAACTCTATTTTCAGTGGACTAATCTCCCCGAATATTCAAGATATTTTCATCAAATTTTTTCCAGTGAGTTCTTCATGACGTTGGCAACAATAAACTCATTGAGGTTTTTGCTCTATCTCCTTTAGTTTTTAAATTAGTTTTTTAATTTTTTTATTTTCGCCGCTAGGGGCGCTGTAAGTCCTCTCAATGGATTCTCCAGACTCACTTACCCAGGGATAGACCTTACTTCTGTGCCCTAGGAGGCGTTGGTTCCAAATAAAAGCCGTGCAACGCAATTTTGAAACACCCTGTATAGTTAGCTGAAACACTGATAATGAGTTTGCTTTAAATTAAGAGCATCATTTTCGCTTGCATGCTCTTAAGAATGTGAGTAAAGTAAGAGCAGTGTCAAGTAAGGAATAAATAAATTCATGATTGTGTGATTTTAGTCCCATTTATTTCAATTCGTATAAACATTAATGTTTCTAATATGAAAATATGTTATATGAATTTATTCCTGTTGGTCGAATTTAAGAATCGTAGCCATGAAAATATACAGGGTGTCCCATAAATGTTGGGTCACACTTCTAGGCGGGATAGTAGACACCTAGACGAGTCAGAATCACATAGGATTTGGGGGTCCCAGACCAAATCCCAGGGAGTTAAAAATTGAGCGACACCCCAAAAAAATTATTGAAAAATTCAATTTGTAGAAGAACTACTATTGGTAAGAATTTAACTATGGTCTCAAAAATTGTGGTTTAATATGATCTTTAAAACTATCTTAAAAATTTTCAGTTTAAAATTTTTTTAATTCAAAAAAAGTTTAAAAACCACAAAAAAAATGTGAAAACTCTGCCAAAACTTTATTTTGTATTTCGAAATCCTTTCTTTTGATTTAATATTATGAAAGATCATGGTTGAAAACCCTTAAGTCTAAAGTGTCACGTAAAAGCCATCAATATTAAATGCTTGAAAGCCTGTTAAAGCATGGTTTAAGTCCGTTTTTTGCGTCCGCAAGCTGCCGTTTTGGAAACGGCTATAGGAAACCAGTTTGCGCACGTAAAAAACGAACTTTAACAGGATCTCAAGCGTTTAATATTGATGGTTTTTAAGTCAAACTTTGGACTAAAGGGTTTACAACTATGATCTTTCAGATTATAAAATCAAAAGAAAGGATTTCGAAATAAAAAATGAGATTTTGGCAGAATTTTCACATTTTTTTGTGGTTTTTAAACTTTTTTCATGATAAAAAAATTTTTGAGTGAAGACTTTTGAGATAATTTAAAAGATCGTATTAAACCACAATTTTTGAGACCATAATTATGTTTTTACCAATAGTAGTTCTGCTACAAATTGAATTTTTCAATAATTTTTTGGGGGTGTCGCTTCATTATTAACTCCCTGGGATTTGGTCTGGGACCCCTAAATCCTATGTGATTCTTACTCGTCTAGGTGTCTACTATCCCCCCTAGAAGTGTGACCCATTATTTATGGGACACCCTGTATATGAATATCTGTTTGGTTTTTAAAAACATGTTTTTGGTCTAAATGATATTTTTATTTATTTGAATTAAAAATAATCAGCATTTAAGGGTTTTTTTGTTTGTTCAATTTTATAGGACTTTACTTTACAAGTCCATTGTAACATTATTTAAAATTTACCTTAAGTTTTAATCAATATCTTAAGTGGATATGTTCTTTTTCTTTAAAAGTTGCACTTTTTCCCAACTTAAAAATCTACCATGTTGTGGTGATGGTTGAATATCCAAAGCAAGAAATTCCACAAAGTCATTACCATACAAATAGTTTTCAAACGAAACCCTTCTTTTTTTAACCCCTACACTCTTTCACCTCAAAGAAACTCCAATTTCATCCAACACGATGCCTAATGTATATGAGATAGAACTCAATCAATACACACCTCACTTCAATGAAACCTCAATTTAAATTACACCTTGTAGTAAGAACACCTCACAAACGGCTTCTAAGGTTGCTTAACAGTTCAGAACCTCTCAATATATCTCACACATTCTTATGAATTATTATCATTCTCCAGCAGTATTTATACAAGAGTTCATCCAAAATAAAAAAGGTAGAAAATCCACTCAAGAAGGGTATTCTCAGAGGTTTCTAACTATTCCTTTTCCATTATGACTTCAAACTATTTCTATAACTATTCTGACTGCGAGCTATCAGGGATGGACTTCAAAGGAACAGAGACATCAGAATGGGTATCCCGTGAGAAGTGTTTTCCATGTGTTAAGTAGTTGTAAGAGAAGGTGTTTTGGTAATGGGATGATTTGAAAATCTCATTTGAGATGGAGATAGTTCTTTTCCTTTTTTTACGTTGGTTGGTGTGAAGTAATTTTTTTCATGCTGCGATGGAAGTTTATTAGCAATTCATGTTGAAGGGGTACTACAGTGTTTATCGTTGTGGCGTGAGAACAAAGTTCTTTGACTTCGTGCAGTCTTTGTTGACTTTTGCTATTGGGTTTTTTTTTTCAGTTTTTTTTTACCCAGCTGAAAAGGATAGCATTAGTTTTAAACTGGAATGTGTAGAAATGTTCTTTAAAATTAGAATAATTAATATAAAAGGTTTAAGTAATAGACCATTAAATAATTTTATTTGAAAATTATATTGTGATATTTAAGAAATTTATTTAGAACTAATTTCATAATTTTTTCATTAGTTTAAACTAATGTCATCATTATTTCATTAATTTAAATTAATTTCATCAGAACAGTTATGTTATGAGGGATAATTATATCAATGACAGATAAGTAACTTATTTAAATACTAATCTAGATTTTTTAAAATTTTATTTAACTTTCATTGTGAATGAGGAAAAAATACACCTATTAGAGAGATTGTACACAATCTATAATCTTCGATGCATGGAAGAGATGATTAAAATTTTTTAACAAAGTATAAACTGAAATCTCTTGGCATCCTTCTAAGAAAATTTCAAAATATAGGCTTCAATACTAATTTAATTGATTGGTTTGCCTCTTATTTAAATGACCGGTTGCTTTATGTTTTCTTCAATAGTGCTGTTTCTACTGAGTTTACAAATAATACTGGTGTTCCCCAGGGATCGAATTTGGGTCCCCTTCTTTTCATTCTATTTATTAATGATCTTTGTGAAAAATTAGAATTTAGTGACTATTTATTATTTGCTGATGATTTAAAATTATTTAAAGAGATTCAAACTGTAAATGATGCTGAACTACTGCAAACGGATCTCAATCATTTGTATACATGGTGCTCTGAAAATAGGCTTTTCTTAAATATTTCTAAATGCAGTGTAGTTAGTTACTCACATAGGTCTCAGCCTTTAAACTATGTTTACATGATCAATAATAGCAGTTTATTGCGTAATGTTGTCATTAAGGATTTGGGTGTTACATTTAATACTGCCCTTGATTTTTCTCAGCATATAGATAATATTGTTTCTAAAGCTCATAAGGTTCTTGGTTTTCTTAAGCGCAAGACAGCAAATTTTTCTAATCAAATAGCTTTAAAGTCTTTGTATTGCAGTCTTGTTCGTTCTAATTTAGAATACTGCAGTCCTATCTGGGATCCTTACTATAACAATAAAATTAAAGTTATGGAACAGGTACAAACCAAATTTACAAGGTACTTATATTTCAGGACCTCTCATATTAGTTCTCTTGATTTATCTTCTTCGCATTTGCTCAATATTTTTAATATTCCTTGTTTAAAGTCTAGACGAGAGTTATCTTGTATTTTATTTTTCTATAAAGTTTGTAATAATCATATTGATTGCAATGAAATACTAAGTGGCATAAATTTTTCGGTGCCCAATAGATTTTTAAGGAATCATCATTTATTTAAAAATACTCTCAGCAAACGTAATTATATTGATAATTTCTGTCTTTTTAAATTTTATAGAATATACAATTGTATTGGTTTTAACTTGGATATTTTTAATATGTCTCTTCTTACTTTTAAAAATGAATGTTCTGTTCTTTTAAATTGTTAGTGTACATTTCTTTTTAGTACTTTGTAGTGTATGGTTTTTTTTGTTTTTTTTTTACTTTCTCTCCGCACTGTAATTGGGTCGCTGACCTGTTGTGTGTGCTTAATAATAAATAAATAAATAAATAAATAGTTAATTTAAGAGTCATGTTTTTATACCTAGTGTTTATTTCTCTATTCTAAAAAAGTTTTTGTAAATGGTTTCCAGAGAAAGGCTTTTTAATTACTGATCCGCATAACATGTTTTTGGTATCAAACTGTTCGGATTCGTTTGAGGATGTGCAATAAGCCTTTAGAATTTCTAAAAAAATTCTCAATTCTAAAATATTTCCATTTTTCTGGATTACGGATAAGGTTGCAGTTAACAGCAAGAAACTGTCGTGCAATTTATTATACCTCCAATCACAATAACCAACCGACGCTATTCATTAATGATGAAAATAATTCCTTTCACGCTTTAAAAATGCGCTTCAAAATATGTACTTTCTATGTGTATGTGCATTAGGGTGGAGTGAAACTGGCCAAAAATGACAAACTTTGGAAATTAAAAACGCCTGAGGTGGGAATAGGTGCCATTTACGATAAAACTTAAAAATTCAAAACTTGAGTTTGATCAATTAATATCTTCAGGTTCCACATTCACGTTAAAGTTTCGAAGTTGCATCAAATTTTATGTAAAAATGGTTATAAATGATTCCTACACAATTTTAGCTCCTTTTTCAAACTATAACTGGTTGAGTTTATATTCTTAAGATGTCAAACAACATGTTAAGACCTTCTATGAACCTGAAATGGGGGAATTTCCAATTTTTCAAGCCCGAAATAAGGGTGCATGCCATTAAAATAGTCTAGCGACCGAAAAACAAATTTTTGAATATCGGTACCAAATAGAGCTCAAAAGTTGCATTTTACCCTCCTTATTCATGGAAAAATAATAAAAAAATTCGTTAAAAATAATTTAGGTGTGTTTCGGCCATAAAATTTGAAAAAATGGATCTTTTGCATAGGTATAATGGGAAAAGTCTTAATTAATCAAATTAAAGTTTTAAATGTTGTAAAAGCTTATAGTTACCTTAGTTTAGTGTATTAATAGTCAATAATACTTTTGAGTTCATTATTTAATTTTTTTAAATCAAATTAACAGCCTAAAATTGGAAATGTGGATGAAAAAATTTAAAAATCCCAGAATTCATAAACTTTAAGTTCAAATATTTTATGTAGTCTGTAATACACATTCTTGTTTACATAAAATGCTTTTAAAACATTAAGGTTGATATTTTTACAGAAAACAGACGAAAAAAGCGTTATATTGCACTACAGGCATTTTATTCCTAACTTTAACCTAAACTACCACTTTTTGTAACAAGGCTTCAAATTTAAAGTGACGAAATATCAAATAAAAGGTTACGATTTGTGTTATATATAAAAAGGGAAAATTTAGGATATATTTTAAGTAATTTTAATGCTCTGATCTGAAAAAAATAAATATCAATAAGTATAAAAATGAATTTTTCTCTCATTTGGCGATTCTAGGCTGTATGCCTTATCTACTTAGCTCAAATTACACAATGCAATACCCTTTTAAATACTTTTTTGACGATTAAAACACCTAATTAAGGCAACTAAAAGTTAACATTACATTTAAAACTTTAATTTGATTAATTAAGACTTTTCCCATAATACACTATGCAAAAGATCCATTTTTTCATGTTCTAGGGCCAAAACACACCTAAATCATTTAAAAAAAAAATTTTATTATTTTTCCATGATAATAAGGAGGGTAAAACGCAACTTTTGAGCTCTATTTGGTACCGATATTCAAAAATTTGTTTTTCGGTCACTAGACTATTTTAATGGCATGCGCCCTTATTTCGGGCTTGAAAAATCGGAAATCCCCCCCTTTCAGGTCCATAGAAGGTCTTAAAATGTTGTTTGACATCCTAAGAATATAAACTCAACCAGTTATGGTTTGAAAAAGGAGCTAAAATTGTGTGGGAATCATTTATAACCATTTTTACGTAAAATTTGATGAAACTTCGAAACTTTAACGTGAAGGTGGAACAAGATATTAATTGATCGAACTCAAGTTTTGAATTTTTAAGTTTTATCGTAAATGGCACCTATTCCCACCTCAGGCTTTTTAAATTTCAAAAATAAAGTTTTTCGCTCCACCCTAATGTGCATGTGTATTAGGGTGGCCCCAAAAAACGTTTTTTTCTGGTAGAGTTCTGGGCACCCTCTACTTTTTTTCGAACAGCTAATAGAAGCTCACAGCTAAAATTCCAACTCTGTATTCGAATTAGAATTCGATGACCAAGAGCAGTGAAAAAATCGAAATTCGAATATTTTTATACAAAACAACTAAAAAACGAGAAAGAAACAATTTTGTATTTAAATATAGCTTGTTCATAAAATGTCACTAACTGTCTTTGGATTCCAGCTTCTTCCTGATTTAAGAAAGAACGCAATTAAAAAAACTGAAGAAACCAAGGGGCTCCAAAATATAAAGTGGTTTTAAACACATTTATTCCTGACCTGTCGGGCATTTAAATCAATCAGAAGCCAATTCCGAATCATTTGAATCTCATCATAAAACGTGACCGAAATCAAAAACCATTTTAACACCCACAAAAACCCCTTTACCTAAAAAGACCACTTAACGCAAACCCCAAACATAGAGTCCTTTCTCTTCTCAAATACCCCTATTTCCACCCCACAAAAAACCCTTGAAGCACCTTTAACTGAAACTATAAAAAACTCAACTTCCGTAGAAAGATGCGAAGTAAAAAACGCCCTCAGAAGCTTTCTAGCTTTTGTTTATAGCAAGAAAGGGCTTAAGGGGGCCTCAGGATTTTCGATTTGCATTCGCAAACGGGCCCTGGGGCTCAGAGATTAGGCCGCGCGGCCCGCATAAAAAGGCCGCATTAGACCGCCTATGTGAGCTTCTAATGCTAGATCCGTGTCTGTGATCGAATTTTGTTGACCCTTTGGTGCGAATTTTAAGCAATCTTTTCTTTAGGGATGTCTTTTTATTTTTTCGGTGAATAGGTTTGAGGGGATATCATTCATTTTCATTTAATATATTAGTTTATGTTTATATATTAGTTTTTATATATTTAATATATTAATATATTTAATGGCGATCAGTTATGTTTTGAGTTGTGATATTTTTCTATAGTTCTAGATAAAGTCAATGCTCTTCACATTATCATTATTAAACAGATTTCAATTTTTATAAATGAGTTGATAGGCTTTTAAATAAATTATTTCAATTTAAGTTAACTTGAACTTAAATGATTCATCTTTAAAAGAATGATAAAGTCAGTTATACGTTCCAAATGATTATAAAAATTAATAAACATCACTCAATTTAATGTATAGCTAAATTGAACAATATGTTTTTAACTTTTATTACAGTTAATTTTAATTTTGTGCTTTTGTTTTACTTTGATGAGTGCTTTATCTGTAAAACTGTGAGTCACAAGAAGATGTTATGCTAAGAATTATATAGTTTATCTTAAAAAGTATTGCACTTCAAGAACATCCTTTTTTACTTAATTTAATGAAGTTAATTAAAATAAAAAGTGATTTATAATTAATAAAATCATTTATAATAGCTTCTTTAATTTCAATTCATTACTTGATTAAAAATCATCCAGATAATATTATTTAATTAATTTGAATTAAATATTCAGATTAAATTAAAGAGTGAAGTTGCGTTGTTAACAAATAGAGATCAAAAGTGACGTCAGAAGACATCTCTCACTCGTCCGGCTTTGTGAGTCTAATTAGTTAGCCAAGTGCCAAGCTATATATATATATATAAATCCATTGTTACTAACTCCATTAAACTTCATGTTTAAGTATAAAATTTTAACTTATTAGTAATTCTCTAAAGATTGTTTGCTTAAACCTTCAAAGAATACTTCACAGCGTTTATTATTTTCATAAAAATGGAACTACTTAAAAGAAACATGAAATTGAAACCAATCTATCTTCGTTTATTTACAATCCTTTTAAAACGAATCTCGAAATAAAACATGATGTCTCAGACAGACGTATTAATGACTCCAAAAAGTTCGTGTATGTCACGAGGTTAATGTGGTTTATTCCCGCACAAAACTTCTGAACCGAAAAACAATTTCTTCTGCAGCCGATGCCTCATCTTAAACGTTTCCTGGTGTATAATTAATCGAAACGAATGAATTCCCAGCATTCACTCAAAAATAAACAAGGAAAAAACGGCACGCCGGTTAAATTTCTCGAAAATAACTTTTATTTTTCCGTTACGCTCTTTTTATCCCCGTTTTTGGCTTTTTTTGTTTGTGAATTTAATTACACAAGAAAGATTCGTCGAGTTTATCCAATAGCGAGTTTCCTCCAATTGCTTCTTTTGTTTTTGAAACGCATCCTGTTTTATACCCTCTTCCGATTTTTCCAGTTTTTTCCTGCTTTAATGGTTAGTTTTAATCAGAACGCAGGCGGCGCTGCTATCAGTCTTTCCCGCCGAAAAAGTATAATCGGAGAACTTGAGCTCCTTAGAATGACAGAGGTCCAAGTCCACCAAATTTAGTTTTAAGAAATTGAAAGTTTCCTGAACGATGCAAACGCTCATACACAAGAATAAAATTTACGGTTTTATACTGGCAGCTTGTGTTGGTTGAGCAAAACCGTAAACATTACAAAGTAAATCCGTAACCGCAACGGTTTTTTACCATTTTCATCTACTTTGTGTTAAAAAAACCAGTGTAGTTACGGATTTACTTTTCAGTTTTTACGGTTTTGCACAACCAACCCATCAGCTGCCAGTATAAAACCGTTAATTTTACGGAATATTTTTAACAGTGTTCTGTTGTTAGTAGAACACTTTGACACTTAATTAACCTGTGATAGTGTTCTAAATATGCTAATAAAAATGGTTGCTCACCCAGAAATGTGTTCTAAAAATAGTATTGTGAAATATCTTTAAGAACCTGAATGCGTTCTTAAAATTGGATGGAGCACATTTTCTCTCTGATCATTCAATTAAGTAGCAATTTTATGCAACTTTATCTTTTTCTCACACAATACAATCGTTATGCAATCAAAACGCTTTTGGTTTTTAGGGTTGATCTTACAGGCCAATGATTGGACTTACAACTATTACAACTTTCATACGAAATAACGAAACTAAAAAAAAAGAAATCCATTCTTATCTCAAAGTTTGTAATTTTTAACTTATGCCATTTTCATTCCGCAAAGATCGTTTGCCTTCTCCACGCTACGTTTGTTTTATTGCAGAGCTGTGCTGTTTTTTAAGAGATTGTAAGAACACTTAAGTTACCGAATGAATTAATTTAAAAGTATAAACAATCATCCGTTAATAACAAAAATAACTACTCAAATGTTTTTCTTGCTTACTTCTTAACTAAGAAAGTAGGACCGAGTAATAAAGCTGTTAAAGCTATTTCTTACCCACCACATTACAGAGTCAAACGAAACTTAACAAGTGTGTCGTTTATTTCTATTTATAAATTTGAGGCAAAATATTGGATTATTTTAATTATTGTCCAAACCGTAATCACAACTAGAGGTAACCATCAACAAGAATCAACGTAAAAATTATTCTTTTATTTAAAAGCACCTTAAAAATAACATACTTCCAAATCATTCCATAATTCAAATAAGACAAGTGTAAATTTTTCATAAAATTACTTGATTTGATAGTCTTTGAAATATGATCCTGAGAAATTTGGAAAGAACTGTGTTTTGTACAACCATGTCTTATTCTTTACAAATTATTTGTCGCTGTTTCAAAAATTCATCAGTGTTTTTTCTGAAATATGTTTGTTACAGCCACTTTTTCTGTTCACTAGTTCAATTCTTCAAATAGTTTATGATTACTTAGGGGGTTTTCTAACTTGATTTCGCGTGCTTTTTCGAGATTTAGTCCAAGAAAGTTAGCTCAAAAAAGGGGTCCAAGAGGAACAAATTGTAAAAGAAAGTTTGATGGGTGATCTTATAGGAAATTTTCCGTAGAAAACGATGGTGAAACGTATACCAAAATTAACCGTGTCCTTTAGCCACTATGGCGGATTTTCCAAAATGGCGGTCAATCGTTTTTAACTTATTACTTCCTAAATATTGTTAATAAAATTATAAATTTTGCAGTAAATGATTGAAATTTAGTAGCAAAAACAATGGGGAACTGTTTTTTTCTCTTACGATAAGTCATTTATCCAATATGGCGGATTTTCCAAAATGGCGGCCACTAATGTTTATAGTAAGTAAAATTATGATGATAAATTCGTAATTTTTACAGGATATGGTTAGAATTAAGTCTTAATAATATTCATATAAGTTTAATCTCCTCAATGTATCAAATATGGCGGATATTTAAAATGGCGGACAATCGTGTTTTACTAATTTGCTAAAAATCGTTAATAAAATAAAACTTTTGCAGTAAATTATTAGAATTTAGTTGAAAAAATAATGTGGAACTGTTTTTTTCTCTTACGATGAGTCATTTATCCAATATGGCGGATTTTCCAAAATGGCGTCCACCTAATGTTTAAAATACATAAATTATGATAGTAAATTCGTAATTTGTACAGGATACGGTTAGAATTAAGTCACAATAATATTGATAAAAGTTTCCTCCCCGTCAATGTATCAAATATGGCGGATTTTCCAAAATGGCGGCCACATATTTAGATCCTTTTTATTTTTAACGTTTTTACATATAAATAAATTTTATTTTGGCATAACATAAATATTTATGGGTTAACATGGGTCTCCTTCATGTCTGCTATGAATTTTCTTATTTTAGGGATATTTTATCTTATTTAGACATAATTATACAAACTAAAATTTAATATATAAAATTTTTCTGCGCCAACCACGGACCTTTGTCTTGATACCCTAATTTCATTGTCGGGTAACCTATTCGAGAGAGTTGGAGAGAGAAATTGATTTGTTTATTATCACTCTCTTTCAAGAAATTTCACGCCATTTGACAAAAAATCGAATTTGTATTCCATTTCATCCATTCAACCCCCAAAGATGAGTTTATGCTTCTCAGGATAGACCACCTTGAGTGACCCCAATCAAAAATTTCAGTCCTGAAAACCTTTTAAACAGGATAATTACTCTTTTTCTCAGTAAAGTATAACTTTAAATTTTTTTCTGCCCCAATTATTATCCTCGGTCGAGAATGAAAGTTACTTATTGTCGCATTTCCAGTTCTACAGATTACATAGAACCTGCTCAAATAGATTTCTACATTATTTCACTAAAATAGACACAATTTTTTTCAAAACATCCCAAATAATTCCTTATGTTCCGCTTAACCCTTCCATTTCACCTTCCAATGGGAGGAACTCTTTTCTAACGGGCTGTTAGACATGTCAGGTATCTATCTTCTTTATTTGCACCACTTATGACTCTACTAAAAGTAGAAAATTTTGAATTTTACTCCCACGAAGAGTATAAAAACAGGAATATTTTTTTCTGCCTCTGTCCCCCTCCTTAATCGCAGGTCCCAGATATCTACAATGGTATTTCGTATTCTTAAGTGTTTAAAGGGAAAAATTAGCCTGAAATTAGTGCTTCTTCACGAGGAAAAATAAGTTTTTAAAAGACTTAAAAGTTGAGAATTTCCCCTTATTTTTTTCTACACCTTTCAGGCCCTATTTTAAGTAGAAGAATCGTTCGAAAATCTGTTTAATGCATTTTACCCTTTTTTGGTGTCATTTTACAAAACATTCAACCGCAGTTGGTGCAGAAAAGAAATTATTTTTCATGAGATATTGCTGATTTTCGTAATTTTTTCCTGTCCCTCTCCCTACCCCTAGTGAGCGTTACCAGATTTCTACTATCGCAATTCTTTTTCGCCTGAGAATAAGGAAAAGAATGGCACCTTTCATTACGTTAATGGACGACTATAAGCCTGCGCCTCAGAGAAAATAGGCTTACAAATTTTTACGTACCACTTTATCCTTCCACCCCTTCGACTGGAGTGAACTGATCCTTTCCAAACTCTATGTCCCGGCAGTCCTCCCTTGCCTTTCTCGTATTATGGAGTATTTGAACAAATTAAAAAATAAAAGGTACCATTTTGACTCCAAACAACACAAAATTGAAACTCGTCGATTTTCCACTTCTGCGCCTCTCACCATCCCCTGGCGCAGACCCGAAGTGTCCACCATCGCGATTCGTAAACTACAGATTCTAGGGAACAAAATGGCTATTTTCACTAAGCATAATCTCGAAAAAGCATGCGAAACCCATTTTCGTGAAGTTAGAAATCCCACTAGTTATTCTGTTTATTAAATAGTTTTTTTAAAAGTGATGCGGGTTGATAAAAAAACAAGTTTCTTTTCTACAGTCCACTGTTATCGTGAGGCTCTTGTTCCACATAATATTTTTATTTCACATATAAAACATCTCTATGTATCCTATCTGAACTTGTGCCATCTCATATTAAAAATATAAATACCAATTCGCATATAGCACTACTTCTCATTCCGCAAAGAGTAACAGGTAACATCCAACTGATATTAAGAAAAAAAGTCAAACCCTCCAGATATTAAAATTCTCTAATCGCACAAAGTTGAGTATAGATAAACTCTTCGAGCAAAAACCATCCAAACGAAGATAACGCGATCTCTTCCCGCAACAACATAATAAAGCCTTATGAAGAGTATTCAATCTCTAGCAAAATAAAGAGGATTAATTGAGTGTTATTAATAGGGCGGAATGAGGGATATACTGTGGGTAATAACCCTCATGCAAATGGGGAGCTTCCCTTGTTTCAGATACTTTTTTTAATGTTTCTTTGAGGTTGGAAGAAGTTATTGAGATTTTTCTAAGTGTTTTTATATTTTATTTTTTGTTGTGGATTGGAAGATATGAAATTAGATCGGATGAAGGCTGGGATGATGAGCTGTGTTTATTGAGGGGATATGCTAATTCTGGGTTTTAGAGTTGGGATGTTTGGAGGTTATTTTGTTTTTAATTTTGAGAGGTGGGAGAGGGGTATCTTATTTTTTTTAATGAAAATGAAGTGATTTTATGAAAATGAAGTGAGCAATTTTATGAAGACAAATACGAGAATAAAAAGGGACTGATAACACAATGCGTTAGAGGGTGAAAGCTATAATTTTTTTACAATGGCAAATTATTGAAGTCTTGGATTTGGATCTTTTGGTACCAAAATTGTGTAATTTTGAATAAGTTAAGACTAACCGATAGAAAACAATGCAGACATAACAATCCACTTTTCTTTTATGCAAAAGAACCTTATAAAACATCTTAACGTATTTTATATGGCATTAAGAGTAGAATGTAGCTTCTAGAAAACGAGTCAACCAAATAAACATGACGTAAAAAATGAAGTGTTCAATCAGTCACGTTTTTTTTCTTACAGAGAAGTTTACTCTATTGGATATTTTTTAAAATTATGTTCACTATCAGCTTTTAGTTTAGAGTTTACAAAAGAGAGTTGACTCGTTTCCGTGAAGCTGAATTCGGGCATAAGGGCTAAGCTAAGGGACAGATGCAGCTTCTAAAAACTAGCCAAATAAGTTTTCAAAAACGCGGGCGTCCCTTTCATAACATACAGTGCAACACATAATTATAGGTCCACCTAAAAATTTCTTTAAAATTGAACAAAAAACAATTTCTTTTTATAATGTGAGTGCTAAAATGATTTTTAACAATCTTTAGAGAAAAACCAAAACGTTTTTATTTATTTAATTTAACAAATTTCATTAAATTGATAAAAATCACTTATTACACTGACACATAATTATAGGTCCACTAACATTTATAATTTATTTGACAGCCATTTCTGCAAATAACATCGAAAATTCTGTTTCCCATACTTTGGGAAAGGTTTTTCAGTGTAAATTTATTTAAAATTTTCCAGGTTTTTATAATTGCCTTTTTTAATTTATCCACAGTAGAGTAATTATAGTTATTTTTATAAATTTCACGATCTAAGTCTCCCCAAACATTCTCCATTGGATTCAGGTCTGGGGAGCTAGCTGGCCAGTCCAAAACATCAATTTTGTTAGCAGCAAACCATTGTTTGGTGCTACTACTGCTATGTTCAGCGGCATTGTCCTGTTTGAAAATTCGTTTTCAACGACGAAATCTTCTCATGTATGGCAGCAGGTTGTTCTTAAGTATAGTTTGATATGCTACACTATCTATTTTACATGACACAAATGCCAGGGAGACAGTTTTATCACCACAAAATGTCCCCCACACCATGCAACAACCCCCTACAAAATTTCTCTTAGATAAGTATTTTTTATCTTTCCTTAAGTCACATGCCATTAAGAATTATACCCGTCAGGGCCATCCAATTAGAATTTTTTTCATCACTGAACACTATCTGCAACCAAAAAAATTATTGTAGTACAGAAAAGTACATGAAAAAGCATAATTGAAGAAGAAGAACATTTATTTTGAATAAACAACAATTCATACAAAATTAGACACATAAAAAACAAGAGATTAATGACAATAAATAAATACAAAAAAATTTGATGAGTATTTGATAATGAATGAGTTAATGAGTAATTACATGATAAAAACAAAATTGTTACTTTACTCCAGTCAGTTTGCATGTTTTTCCGGGCAAATTGTAGTCTTGCACTCAAATGGGCAGGCTTTAAATATGAGGAGGGTTTCAATTTTGCTCTCACAATGTGAGAACTTGATTTAATTACTCTTCTGATGGTTTCTCTACTCACTTTTAGGCCATTGTTCCTCTTAATCTCCTTCAGAGTTGTATAAGAATTGGATGCTGCTCTAATAATTCTCTGCTTATCTTGGGAAGATAGCTTGGAGGGGCGTCCAGGATGTTTTTTGTTCCATAACTAGTCTTATTTCGTAGAAAATTTCCAGAGACCGCCCCATTTTACGGGTGATTTCTCTAACTCCATATCCACGGTCACCGTATCCATCAATTAATCCCTATTCACGTTCAGAAAGATTTAAACCACGGGCCATAGCTGCTTCTAACTATTTAAATGCACCAAATTCGTTCGCATGTCTTTATGACAAGAAAATTATGCGTGGACTTATAATTATGAGACGCATAAATTAGCTCTAAATTCTTAATTACTACTGCGCATGCTCGGCACAAGCTTAATTTGCATATTTTTAATTTGAAAAGACAAGTCTTTTTCATCTATGCAAATTTCAAACATTAACTTTTACTTCAACATCAAAAATTCGTGTCGCAGTGTCAGTCTACCTCGGTTCGTCTATATATTTACGCCCTTTTATAATTTCTTTCACATTAAGTTTTTTATAAGTTTAAGGTACATTCGGTTTTCCACGTTAACTAACAAGTTTTCCTACAAAGCCGCATTCTGTTCAAAGTGAAAAATAAAACCCCGAAAAAAGCAAGTCCCCCTTGAAGAGGGGGCCCAATCTATCTGAAATCTTCGCCTATCCAACGGAAGTCAGTTCGATATGTCCCCTCATTCGGGCTTTTTATTTCGGTTCTTCTGTCCGGCCGGCTCAGTTCCACTTCGTTACAGTAAGTGAACTGAAATTGACTGAGATAAGCCTTTTTGCTGATCGATCTCGAGCTGTTGCTCTCTGATTTCTTTTTCACATTTTTTTTTCTTTCTCTGTCGTTACTACTTTCTTTTCTCTCTAAGATTTGATGTTTTTTTCTTCATCGATGTTTTTTCTTCTTCTTTCTTTCGTTTGTTCTCTTTGGCCCATTGGAAATGAGAGAGAATTGACTCAAAGGGTGGACAGTGTCAACTCGGGATTTATGGAGGATTGATTGGGTGGCATGGAGGTCAAAAACTGGAGTTTAGAAAGGACTGTGTGATTCTATTCTATTCATATCCCGATATCGGTAGTGAAGGCTTATCTGTTCAGATCAGATGACGTAGTGTGCTAGGATTTATTTATTTTTGTTTGAAATCAATCTAAAGTAAGGAATTTACTTTTACAATCAAATCATCAGAATTAAATTAGGGGCCATTCATTAATTACGTAAGGATGATTTTGGCAATTTTTGACACCCCCTCTACCCCCATGTTAGGGTACGTGAGATTTTTCAAACCCCTCTCCCTATTCTTACGTAAGATTCCATTCTGTTTTTTCAAAATAATAAAAGGTTAGCACACGAAATGATTAACAAAAAAAGGTTGAAACCAAAACTAATACAGATTTCTCGCTTTTTGCTTTTGTTTTGACTTTTGACAACTGGAAGATGGATTCAACAGTTTTATTTAATTGGTATTTGTTTACATTAACTTGGAAAATCTTACGTAAGAATTGGTTTGACCCCCCACCCCCCAAGTAAGGGTATGTAGAGATTTATCCAACCCCCCTCCCCCTCGGGACCCTTACTTAATTAATGAATGGCCCCTTATCTTCTTCAGGATACAAACGTCAATTTTCACGATTTTGAAGACACCAGAAAGCTTGGGTAAGATTATCTCAATATTTAGTGCACCGATAAACTGAGAACCACGCAAAGCATGCTTGGGAACCTAACCTAAGAACATTATGTTGGGCTACCCACCTGAATGGGTGGGTAGCCCAAGGGCTAAAAGCCCACATTGGGCCCTTAGTAGCAAAACGAATATAGCCATCGTATGACTTCACTCCCAAGGGCCAATAAGTCATAACTAATAGCAAATTCAAGCCAGATTTGTATATGTTTAAATATATACAAAATGATTACTTTACTATTTTAATCTGGAAGGATGCACCCTCCTTCCAAATACACAGACGCTGGTGCCTTCTGAAAATGTTGGAAGTTAATTTTTTAGAGCGAATACATATCTTATAAATTGGTAATTTGATAATGGCTTAGTTTGTAGTTTTTAAATGAATAAATATTAGACGTGCTAATAATAAGTGCAAATATTAAACTACACATTTCCCATTCAATTCATTCGAAGGCAACATCTTTAAATACGGTTTGTTGTGTTCAGAGTTGCGTTGAGAGCAAAAAGTGAAAATAAAAAAAACAGAGTTAAAAATATATTTGTACAGTGATGTTCATATAATTTAAGTTATTAATTATCTGCATAGAGTCCCTTCAAAATTGTACACTTCAGAATACCCAGGTATGCCAATTTCCTGCTCTTCCCCACCCACAAACCAAAGGTGTGCATTACCCAGAAACCCACTAAAACGAAATCACAATTACGGTCGACCTTGAGAAGGTGGTTACAGTTACAGCTGCTCCTCCTGTTTTCCGAGGAAAGTCAATTATTTTTTGAAGCTTTAACAACGAGAGGCCCGCATCCGGCGTTAATCATTCCCAGAATCACTTTGTGAGCGACTAACTGGCATCATTACCCCACCCTGATATACAATTTCAGTGGAATCCCGAAATTACTCTTCGGAAAAGGATTTTTGTTTCAAAAGTGAATTGAGTCAATTTAGACAGAGCATGGGAGTCGTGGGTTTGTTTTAGGGCAATTCCACGGGTAACTGACTGACATTTTTTAAGAAAAACGCTTAGTATTTTGTAATTTTCTTCCCAAAAATAAATGATAAAAAATACTTTCCCCCCAGTTTATTGCTTTCTTGTTAGCTTAATCTAATGGCACAATTAAATTTTCAAAAATAAATAAAAACATATTTTGAAAATTTAATTTTGCCATTAGATTAAGCTAACAAGAAAGCAATAAACTGGGGGGAAAGTATTTTTTATAATTTATTTTTGGGAAGAAAATTACAAAATACTAATAGTTTTTCTTAAAAAATGTCAGTCAGTTACATACACAACTTTAGATCTGTGCAGATCCAAATACTAATTAAAACATACATTGTAAAAACTTAATAATTTACTATAAACAATTAAAATAATCACAACAGGCAATGTTATATAAAAATTACGAAAAGCGATGCTGCTCAGACAATGGTTCAATAGTTTTATTGAAAAGTTCCAGGAAAGTAAGATGTTATTCTTGTCCAACGATTCCAAAGTTGAAATTGAACAACGTGATCTCTCTCTCTCTCTCATGATCTCTCTCTCAAATAACTACAATCATTGCCATAAAAAATAGCGCACCAAGACGAAAAAGAGATATCAAAGCCAAATTTATTTCCATGATTACCCATAGTGTGAAGGTTAATTGATAAAAAATTCAGACTTCTTGGAAGTTCGGGGGCCGAGAAAATCAGTAAAAAGGGTTGACTCCATAGGTGTCCATTACCGCCGCCACAAGCTTTGGTATTGAGTGAAAGGGGCTCTGAATGGGCTGTTGGGAATTGGGGGACCATGGTGTATCCCCACTTAGTCAAATTTGATCTGGTCCACCAACGGACGTTGCATACCAGGCTAGATGCTTTCTTATCATTGACCAGACTTTTTTGTGGGCGTTGGTTCTAGAGAACGGGAAAGACGGGGTAAAAATGCAACCTAGGGGGGTAAGAAGAACGCTTGGACATTGCATACAACATGTGGATGTGTATTTTTATTTTGAAACTTGTCCGCAAGACACGGCAGAAGGTGAAGACGGACAACCGGCTGCAAAAACTCAATGACGCAGCTCTGGTTGGTAAAAGTACTTGTAAATCATACTCAGAAGTTGCAGAAATGGAATCCAATGCATCACCCCTCCATTAACCAGCATCACCACTCCGTAGGACGATTAGAAAATCAACAGCTGAATGCACTCTCTCCATTTTGTCTTCAAACTATAATTCATCCGTCGTGGTGCTGCAAATTGAAGCGGGGTTCTCTTCTAACCACAATGTCATGAAATTGGAATATTCATTTCCTTATTTGGTGCACTACTGGAAACAGAAAGGTCCATTTTCAGCCCCTAGTTTTATAGACAAAGATGTAAGAAGCTATGCGGACCAAATGGACAATCCGCAGTACTGCAAACGACATCCAGCCCACTGCCGCATGTGCTCAGTATGATCTATCGGTGCACTGACCAACCAGAGTTGCATCATTGAGGTTTTGCAGTCGGTTGTCCGTCCTTACCTTCAGACCTATCCTGTGGAGAAGTTTCAAGATAAAAATGCACAACCACATGTGGTATGCAATGCCTAAGCGTTCTTCCTACCCCCTAGGTTGCATTTTTACCCTATCCTTCCGGTTCTCTAGAACCAACGCTCACAAAAAAAAAGTCCGGTCAATGAGGAGAAAGCATCTAGCCCGGTATGCAACGTCCGTTGGTGGACCAGATGAAATTTGACTAAGTAGGGACACACTATGGTCCCCCAACTCCCAACAGCACATTTAGAGCCTCTTTCATTCAATACCAAGGCGTGTGGCGGCTGTTATGGACACCTATGGAGTCAATACTTTTTACTGATTTTCTCGGCCCCCGAACTTCAAATAAGTCTGAATTTATTATCAATTAACCTTCATACTATGGGTAATCATGGACATAAATTTGGCTTTGATATCTCTTTTTCTTCTTGGTGCGCTATTTTTTCTGGCAATGAGTGTAATATGATAAATATTAATGGCTTTGTAAAAAAATCATCCATGTAAAAATGTTGAACTCTTTAGTTACCTGATCAAACAATTAAATCCAGGGAATGTTACCAACGGTTTAAAAGTATGGAAATTTTATTGAAGTTATTATGCACAAACTTGTATCATCTTTTGAATATGCACATCATGTGGTATTTTTTCTATTATTCAATTATCCATTATTAATCTCAGTATGATGGGTTCATTTTTATGGATATTTTGAACCACCAAATCTGATTAGATAGATTCTTTTGGCTTGCTGAGAGTTTCTGATTGGTCTGAAATTGGCCCGCACATCATTTGCAGCTATAATACACAGTCATCATCGTCGGTGTTTAATCTTTGGTCAATGAAGGATTCCGCCAATCAGAGTATGGTAAAAGCTAATTTTTCTGTCTATAGTTTACTTCGACGCTGATGGCTGTGAATATAGCTATTAAAGTTGTTCGAGCATCTAATAAGGGATCTGCTGTGTATTAGTGGATAGCAGCTTCTGACTTCAAATTTGGACTTAATTCACTGTACTTGTAAAAGAATCGTACGAATATCTCCACAGAGCTTTACCTGAAAAGTCAGTTGGCTTGTCCGGAAAACCGTTTAATAGAAGAATGTTGCGGTTTTGGCGCAATTTAAAGTAGATATACATCGTAATAGGCTTTTTTAATGGAATTTAAGTGGCAGAACTTTGATTGAGAAGCAATCACGGTATCGTTATTTTTATCATAACGGATTCAAGGGTCTTGGGTGATAGTGTCAGACGGAAGCCAAGTAATTCTACTGCTCTTAAAGTACTACTAATATTCTTTCAGAACCACAAGTTATTTATGTGTAATTGTTCTAAGAAAATGCACTTTATCTTGAGGTAAAATAATATCTTGTGATTATTAATTTTGTTTTCGAGAATTATTTGCAAAGATTTCTGGTAACAGGTTAAATGTTGTAGAAATATTTTAGGGTCCCCCACCGGATCTAAGAAAAATGTAGGTGCGTCAGTTTCATAATAAGGGGATATATCTGTAACATACAAAAATAATCACAGATCCGAAAAAAATATCACTATTTAGAAAAAATATATTTTAATATGCATGGTATACTTTGAGATCTAAAATAAATTAAAATAAGTAAAATATGTCATTACTAAACTGAGTTCCAAAGTAATAAAAACAATTTTAAAAGTATATTGGAAATAATGCTTCGTATTTTTTCCCTTCTATTTACTAATTCAAATAAACACAGAGTTGTGTGTATCGGTGTTTCAGGGAAATACTTAATTGAATTGGAAAATTATACTTATAAATACGACACGTGATATTGAACTCTTGGAAGTCATTTAATTTTTAAGAGAGAGAGTAAAAAGTAAATAATTTTTTTAATTTACGAAATGATTAAAATAATTATAATAAATGCACCTCTTACTCAAAGCAGCTCAAATCATTTAAACGCCCATTTCTCATTAAACCAAGCCGATTCAAAGGAGCAAATCTTAAAACCAGAAAATTTAAAAAAGCGTATCCAAATTCCTTCTCATCATTAAGGCTAAAAAGGGAAAAATCCACGGATCCAACTCCCTCGAATGTCGACACAAGTTTACTTAGGCTCCAGGCAACCGGGTCCTTCCTGAAACCCTTCGATAAATGACACCCTGGCGACCCATTGTGTTTGCATTGCAAATTTCAGACACTGTTAACAGAAAAACCGAGTTGGAGCCTAATTAGAGCGTAATATGCAGGGGAGCTTTGCATCAAAAAGTTGTTCTCTTTTTCGCGTAGGGGCTCCTTTTGACAATTAGTGCCGATAATAAAACTTTCGACTGAAATTACTTTGGTGGGGGATTCTCTTTTTTATACACTCTTCGGAGGAAATTTATAGCTTGAGTTATTTTCTTTTTTTTGCGGGGAGGTTTCTTGGAACTTTTGCTTTGAAAATATTTTAGGGTATGGTATAACTTTTTTCTTTCGTTTTAAGGGGAAGCGTGTCATTTGTAGTGTGCATGATATTACCTTATGGGTATTTGTCTGTTTTGTTCACGGAGACATGTTTGTCAATTGCATAACCATTTTAAATATTATGTATTTAAGGGAACAATAGTGTCAACCTCGTTCGCACTGCCGCTAAAGTACCCTTAAAACATATCGCACTTTAACTTAAAGTGTGTTTTCTTAAAACGGCGTTCGCACTGGCAAAGGGTGATTTAGCACTTAATTGTGGAAATCTAAGAAATATTTAATTTATATTTATATAACTTAAAACTAATAAATATAATCACCAACTTTTGGTGGGGGATTCTCTTTTTTATACACTCTTCGGAGGAAATTTATAGCTTGAGTTATTTTCTTTTTTTTGCGGGGAGGTTTCTTGGAACTTTTGCTTTGAAAATATTTTAGGGTATGGTATAACTTTTTTCTTTCGTTTTAAGGGGAAGCGTGTCATTTGTAGTGTGCATGATATTACCTTATGGGTATTTGTCTGTTTTGTTCACGGAGACATGTTTGTCAATTGCATAACCATTTTAAATATTATGTATTTAAGGGAACAATAGTGTCAACCTCGTTCGCACTGCCGCTAAAGTACCCTTAAAACATATCGCACTTAAACTTAAAGTGTGTTTTCTTAAAACGGCGTTCGCACTGGCAAAGGGTGATTTAGCACTTAATTGTGGAAATCTAAGAAATATTTAATTTATATTTATATAACTTAAAACTAATAAATATAATCACCAACTTTAAAAAAAAATGCAAGTAAAAATGTAAAAATACATAAATAATTATTAATTGACAGACGATTTAAGATCACTATTTCTGAATTTCAAATAAAAACAAAAACAAGACAAGCTGACTGGATTGTAGTGGGATAAATTGGATCATATCAAGGTAAATAAACTAATTTTTTTTATTAAACTAAATTTAATCAGTTTTTGGTTCATTGTTTTCCATATTTTGATGTACTTTTATTTTACCAACTGGGTCTTTTTGCCTTAAAAATCTAAAATATTTGGATACAATGGATATATTAGTTTGGCATAGCAGAACACGAAATAAATTTTATCATATTCATAACAAGAATGTTTTGAAAAGATTTCTTGATTGAATTTTTGTTTAATATTTTGATTTCTTTTTATCAGCAGCTGTTTTTAATTACATTTATACTATTAAGTAATTAAAAGCAATTAGCGGAGATATTGAAGTACAGCATTGTTTAGCTCACGGTTCAATTTTTGATGGGCTTTTTTGTGTTAAATTATTGCACTAATTCAAAGAACTTAATAACCTATAAATATATTCGTAATTGTGTCCAGTTTAAACTGTTTTAAAAGTGTCCTTGGTCTTAATTTGAAGAAAAATCACCGAAAATAAGCTTTTTCCATCCTGGGAAACATTGTGCGCCGCCATCTTTGTTGATTAAGGGTGATTTTCAAACACCCTTAAAATATGGGGCGATTTTGTTATTCCTAATGTGTGTTTCTATGGCAACTAAGTGCGAAATGAAAATAGAGGGTCTTTTTTCTGCCAGTGCGAACGGGGTAAATCCTATTATCAAATTTATTTCTAGAAATAAATTTTGTGCACACTAGTCCTAAGGTGATAAACAAACTTTTTAAACCGCGAGGTAAGCTTCATTACCATAGATTTTATGGATACTATTCAGTACAGTGCATTTGTCTTAGATCTTCCTTGTATTAAACTTACAACTGAAGAATTAATTTATATGATATTTTTAACAATATTTAAATCATGTGCATACACATTATGCCTATTTCATTCTATATTATGGATTATATGATTAACAACAAACTCGAGTTACAAAAATTCTTAAAATAATTTCAATAAATTTAACGGAAAATACAGTAATTAATTTTTATGCTTCTTGATTAAAACTAAATTCATATCATGCTAAACATTATAATAGTATCTGCTGTTGTGTTTTGCATTTAAAATACCGTCAAGAAATAGAAAGGAACAAATATTAATGAATCGTCAGGGCATATAATTCATATCAGTTTTAATTTTTGGGAAAGTAAATTGATTATTAAAATGGAAATGAAAATATCAGTAATTATTAATTTAATACAGCTATCCTTTCAAGAAAATGTTAGGAATCGAAATACTAAAAAGCTAATTGGGGTATTTTCGATTTTCAAACTATTTATTGATGCGGGTCCGTAGCTACGCGGGGGAGGGGGGGCTGAGCCCCCCTCTTCATTTGCCCCCCCCCCAGAAAATTTTCCCAAGTTCTATCCACAAGCACAGCCAAGCACAGGGCAGGGAGGGCAGGTGCCCCCTTCTTCTTTATTTCCTTCTAAGTTAAAACCCAGTTTTTTAAGGTCAAATTTTCAAAATTTTTCTGGGGGAGGGCCCATATACCCCCCATTTGTATTTAAATCCTTTTTGTTAAAAATTTTTGTTAAATAACAAGTACATCAAAATCAAAATTCTACTTAAAAATATATGTCCGAATTTTGTTCTACAAGTATTAAAAGCAGTTTAAAACCCTGTTTTTAGGGTCAAGTTTCCAAAAATTTTTGAGGAAGGGCCCCCAGACCCCCCTTTGATATCCCCCATTATTTCAAAAAAAAAATTTCTTATATTAATATAAGAACAGAACACATGAATTAACACGTTCATGCCGAGGCCGATTTTCATGTTTTTCGCTGGGAGGCGGCGCTCGACTTCAGACTGCGCTTCATCTGGAGGCTCCAATGAGCTAAAAAAACAAACTGGAGTGACAGCCTCCGATAACATAACATGCGACCGAACGTGCCGACGCGGAGGGTTACAGGAACTTCCCGAACCCGATAAGGCGGGGTGCGGGCCATCGGTGGTACGCGCCGCCCGATGAGACAGTCTAGTGCGGGCTACCGGTGGACCGCGCCGGCGTGAACGTGTTAATGAAGTTATCTTAAACGGAAATTCAACTCCAAAATGTATAACAACTACATGCATGGGAGGGGCTGACTAATATTTTTAGGCCTCTATACCGAAATAAACCCCTATATACCCTAGCACTGACTGAAAAAGGAGGTTAGGTTGACACCCTTTATACAATTATGTCTATTTAAAGATTGGCAAGGAGTGAACCAACTAGATTTTCGAGTTTTCCTTTAAAATTCTGGGGCTTACATGGAGCAGCTCCTTCCATACCTTACTTTTCCTTTAGCCCATTTTTAGATCCTTTGGGTAAAAACCCAAAGGATCTAAAAATGGGCTAAAACCACTTTAAGCATCAAATTTCTAAAATTTAAAAAAGGAAAACTTAAGAAAACAGAAAAGGTAAAACTAGAAAAATTTAGGACCTAACTCCTCCCGAAACAAAAGTTTTGGAACAGCTCCTTAGGCCTGAGGGTCTTATGGGTTTTGTCCCCTAGTCAAACAGTTGAACTTACGCCTATGATACCTCCTGAAAACTGAAAACCCCCTTGGCCCCCTGAAAAAGTGGGCGCCCCACCAAAGGGAAATTCCTGGCTACGGGCCTGTATTGATGGTCATTCATGTATTTTAATTATAGCATCTCATATTATAAAAGTACTAGTTACACCCTTCTTAAACAACTAAACGCAAATGGAGAAACATTTTATAAAGCACTTGGTTAAATATTTAAACCATAGCAACTTAACCAAGGTTATACCTTTGTACTATTAAAAAGAAGAGGGAGGGAGATATTTATTTCATTAAAAATAAATTGTGTGCAACGTTTCATATCACCATATAAGCGGTGCTCATTTCATTAACTTTTCAGCATAAATTGCGGAACTTTAATTCATGGGGGTAATAAATAAAATTTCATTGAATTTTATGCTTGTCTTGACGTAGAGTTTTATGTGCAAAACACTTTCGGAGAGGAAAACTCTAATTAGATAGTTGAATTTCTGAGGGACATGATGATATTAATTTTTAGTTTTCTACTGCATATAGTTTCAAGATATTTCCAGACTGAAATTTTTATGCTTAAGTAGTTTAATTTTTTATAGAAGCTTAAATTAATATCCGAGAAAAGCATAAATTATAATTTAAAGACAGTTAAATGGCAAGTAAAGCAGGAGTTGAAATTCAAAATTTTGAGAAGTGGTGAAAATAATGAACGATTCCAAAGAAAAATCTGGTTTATATTAAGTATAATTTTTTTATGAATTTGACAAAGTATAAAATTCTAAAAGTTGTATATTGTATTGCAAATTTAGCGAAAGAGTTGTGGTAGAGCAAATGATTTTTTATAGAATTCAATACAAAAGTTGGTAACATGTGGTTTTCTCAGTTAACCAAATCTACACTTTTAAAACTATATGTGAATTAGTAGAAGTTTTTTGATCGGAAGGGTTTTTCATTAATTTTGTAATATCTGCCTTAACAACAAGAAATAGCATGTTAATACAACAGGAAAGAAGCACTTGAAAACAATTTTTATTCCTTGGGGAATTTCGAAAGTTGAAAACAAAGCAATCTGCTTTACGTATCTACATATAGATTCGATAATTCTTAACTACCTCTTTTTAATTAAAAATATTGATGGGATTAGGCTCCCCTCTTCCAAAATTGAGGGATCAAGCCCCCTCAAACCCTATGGAGTCGGCGCCTATGCTGAATTTTGAAAGTTGAAAACAAAGCAATCGACTCGATAATTCTTAACTGCTGATAATTCTGAATGCGCTTTTCCCAAAACAAGGAACCACAAAGAAGGTGGTTTCGCCGAGGTAGTCAAGATGTCTGTGTTTTGTTTTCACAAATAAAAAGCATATAACTCTCAGGAATGAATATCTATATCCGAGAAAAGTCTTCAGCAGCGTAGCGAACGGTTAGGTTTTTCTAGATATTTCCTCATAATCTTTAAATGATACGATTAAAAAAGAGTGATCATTTATAGGAAATGGATGCAGAACAATTTCTAATCGGATAGGATAACAAATTCAAACAGATTGCTCTTTCTCAATGCGATTTACATATTACAAAACTTCAACATCCACTGGAAGCCTAGTGACATCTACCACGAAAACCATTATTTCGGAATATTACCTCTCCCCCAACACTTCCACCACAGTTCTTCCCAACTACTACTCAAACTACACACAAGGCAATCTTGTCGTCCTGGCACAAACTCCTCGTGAAAACTTCCAACTTCGAGGGCAAAAGACATGACATGACACCAAAAATCCTCTCTCGTCGTCGGTCGCCTCCCACGTGGAGGCAATAGACACCGGGTGGGAAGCCTGCAGCTGAAAGTGACGTTCCGAAGACCCTCTGTTTTCGATACATCCCTTCCATTAGAAGGAATAACTCTCTATTGATTTTGGTGCACCGCGAGTTTCCGCGTGAAAGGAAGGGTGACAGGAAGCTAATCGCGAACAGCGGTGTGTTCTTCCCTCTCCGCCAGACTGAGCTTAATCCTCATGGAAGGCGAGTAGCTGTCGGGAGGGTTACTGTCGCAATATGCAGTTAACCTGAAGCCAGTATCTGGCATGCCAGTGGTGAGTTCACTGTGGAATCGGGTCAAATGCTTACTGGTTTAATAAATGCAATATCTAACTCATGGCCATATCCATGGAGGGCGTTAGGGGTTCACTGCCCAAAAAACAATTTGGAAATTAATTTCTTAGGTGTTTTTTTTAAATCTATATATGTAATATGCAAGGATCAGCCCCGTTCGAGCGCAATCCGTACCCATTTTAAAATTTATGCTGTTACAAGCAAAGAAAATAAGCTAGTTCTTGCTAGGTTCTGCTAGCTATGCCAGTTTTTGTGCTAGTGCATGTTTTTTATGCTAGCTAGTATGAGATACTAGTTTACTAGCTAACGCTTCAATAGCATAACATGCTATATCCAAGCATCCTATGCTTTTTAGCTATTCAAGCTACTTTCATAGCATGGGAAGTTAGGTACCTTGATTTTCTACTTTATGCTATTTGTTTTCCAGCGGGGGTCGATTCAAAGTTTAGGGGCCCAGGGGCGCATATAACTCATTGGGGGTTCCCACATGGTCTTTAAATAAAGATTTGTTATTTTAAGCCTAGCATATTAATCATCTTTAATCCAAGTGGGAATGGACAAGTGGACATTCTGCTAGGCTACCAATATGATCAAGATTTTTCTTTGCTAGACAACCAAAAACAAGCAACAAATACTAGCATGAATTTTAACCGGGGTAGGGTATCAAAATGCTTCAAGACACTTACTGTGAAGATTCCAAACATTTTTGTTTAAGACCCACAAATCCTCATTTTTTGGTATAACTTTGTCTCAAAATGAGTTAATACATTACTGTGAAAATTCCAACCATCTAGGACCCCCAAATCTCCCTTCGAACTGATTTTCCTTGGGAATTTCGTGACTTACAATGAGTGGTCCTCTAGTAATTGTGGAGACCTTTTCTTAAAATGAGTAAAAAACACTTCTTTTAGGGTAAAATTTCCAAGAAATTTTTCAAGTAAGACCCCAATTCCCCAGGAAATCTCAATGTCATTATACTGTTTTTCTTGATAATTCTCCCGCTAACAATGAGCGGTACTCTTTTCGTGCTATCCAAACTGTCTCAAAACGTACTCTAAAGAGGATATTTCCAAAATATTTCTGGAAGAGGACCCAAGACATTCAAGTTTACTGGGATTCACAGTGTTAACACAATTTGTAATTATTTTGTGCACCAAATTTAAAATAATCATGTAAGTCTAAAACTTATCATAAAAAAGTACTCTTAACGAGTTACAAGATCGAAAAGTACCCAACTCCCACCATCCAAGGAAAGAAGAACTACTGACTGGATTCATCCTAGCAGGTCAGCAGCTCGCCTTACATAAGACACATACGTGGAAGGACTTTCCATAAGCGAAAGTTGTGACATCGGCATCAAAAAGGAATGACGGATTATGAGGGAGCGGTGGTGTGCTAGTAGTAGTTGCAACAAAGCTGCATTACGTATCCTTGGAGACCGGGCGAAAACAAGTCAAAACCGACTTCAAAGAGAGAAAAAAAACGCGTTATCTTCTTTTAATGTATTAATTTCGGTCGAAAGAGACCGGGTTCGGGTCTTCCATCATCCGTTTTTTTGCTCGACTAACTTTTTGTTAACTGGTTTCTCATTTTTGAGCATCATATTTTTGAGCTGCAACTACGTGTTGTATTGCATCGGTGTTGATGAAATTGATGGAGCATCGCCCGTCGATAAGCTCCGGACTTATCAATCTTGTGGTTTTGCGTCGGTCGGTCAGGTTGCGAAATAAAGTGGGTCTCTGTTTTTAGGGGGGGATTTTTTGAGGGATATTCTCTGGTAATTCGCTGAAGAATTTTTTGTGGAAGAAAATTTCAAAGGCATTTTGTCGGAATTATCTCTAACACGAAGTTCAAAGGGGGTATAATCTAAAGTGACTGATCATAAAAAATTAAGATTCACTGCTTTTAGCTTTTTATTAACTTGCTTGTTTTTATCAACTTATTATATGTCACTTATTATTTAAGTTAGATCTAAGAATCTGGGGGTAGGATTTTATTAACTGCTTCTAAATTAATATAAAAGTATAGAATTTACGAATAATTTCTCTAATTTTATACAATAAATAAGTTTTCCACAAACTATGATTTGTTTTTACACCCGTTGGAAAACTTTCTTCCGTGATCATCCCATTATATTATCTAACCGAAGAAAAATAAGTAGGTGCAATGGTAAACGAAATTAGAAAAATATAGGAAGATAAAATAAATTTAATAGCAGCATGATATCCAAATATGAAAAAAAACTCCAAAAAATACACTACTTTAAAACTTAAAAATATAATTGATCTTCACCTGCGTAAGACGAAGCTTTCCGAACGGAAGCACCACACTTCTCAATGTCACCCCAAACCCTGTTTAGATTTTAATTAAGAAATCTAGATTTCAATACCCCCTTTCCCCCAAACGACCTCAGTTCTCTCTCTATTTCATGCTTAATTTTCTTTTAACCCCCAGAAAATTCCCTCCTCCCCATTGTTGCACCACTTCCCGACCTTTCCCCATTATTTCCGTCTTTTACTGTTTAATTTTCTCTCTCCGTCCTTTTTTACAGCCTTTTTTTTCTCAATCTAATTTTCGTTTCTCTTCCCTGGGTATCGGCGTATATAGAATTCATCTCCGACAAAACTGTCCCTCAAGGGATATATCCCCCGCCGCGGTGGCTTTTAATCCGAAGAGTAATTAAAGGAGATAAGATCCCATATGGGGCTGTAGGAAGGCAGGTTTTGGCTAGCAATTTTAAGTGAATTAAGTCAGGAATATGCCCATTAAAAGAAATGCCTATATGCATTTAAAAAAGAAATTAAAATAGTTTTCATTTTATATTGGAAACAGTTAATCCCGTAATCATTAACTATCCTTATTATCTTTTTAGCACATCTACTAACCTAACGACATACATACACACAATTTATGTCACCCTGTTTAACACTACTAATGGTTCTAATTTATATAATATTTTTATAGTAAAATCCCGTTAAACGAACTTCACAGAACCGTAAAATTTCTTCGTTGTAACGGAAATTTCGTTGTAACCGTTCTATCGCTAATTCAAATAAAAACGGTTGGGGACTTTCTGGACTTTCGTAATAACGGAATTTTTCGTTGTATTATTCGTTGTAACGGGATTTCACTTATAAAAAGTTTTTAATATACTAAGGATATAGTAATTTCTTAAATAAACACCTATGAATTTTATTGATTAGAAATTGTAGGAAATATACTAAGTATACAATAAACACTTTTTTTCGGTGAGTTCTTTCACACACAAAGGAATTTATATTTAATAAAATCACTACTAAGAGAAAAACATTTAAAAATAAGTATGTCAAAGTTGGATATGTTTCGTTGATTCTTTACGTTAATCAAATAGGCAATACGCTAATTATGATTCCCTGCTAATTTTTTGGTGCATATATTTTTTTAGTCACTAAACTGAAAATTGAGGGATTTACATAACTAAAATTATCATAAAAAAACTCCAGCTCTCAAGCGTTGCCTCCAGCCATGGACCGGTTTGCCCATGTTGGGGCTCATCAGCACGGCATAGGAAGGCAACGCAAGAGAGCGGAGGGAGAGCTTTAGTCTAGCCGACTTTAACGGAAAAAGTTGTGACCATTGATTAGTCATCCACTATCTGCCGGAATGAACTGTGAATTCACCAGTACCTCTAAGTAGAGGTACTGGTGAAGAACTCTTCTTTTCATACCTTGCCTTTCTGGAATTAAATATGTTCTTAGGAATGCACAGTTCATGTTGTTTCTTATGCCACTTGGAATATCCAAGCTCCATCCGCAAAGCGTACGGGATTTAAGGCAAAGGGGGTGCGGCTCCTCTGAGAAAGTGAGGCCCATGAAAGGCAGGAGTCTGACTTAAGCCTCGGATGATAGATGCCGCAAACACCACAATTTTGACATGCATCTGAAGGGGAGGGGAATGGTCTCCAGACACCTGGACCCAAGGTAAACTTCGCCATGACCAACCTTAGGACGTTCGGACCCACAGATTTAAAGAGCACGTACTCCGCATATACTCGATGGGTCTTCAGCGGTGTCGGGAATCGAACCCGGGATCCTCCAATCCCAAGGCCGATGCCTTAACCATTAGGCTCCCCACGGCCTTGGACAGTTCATTCCGGCAGATAGTGGAGGACTAATCAATGGTCACCACTTTTTCCGATATAGTCGGCTAGACTAAAAGCTCTCCCTCCACTCTCTTTCGTTGACTTCATATGCCATGCTGATGAGTCCTGTGGTCATATTGAGTCATGTCGAATATCAGAATTCTAACATTCGAACATCGAGATATGATTATGCTGACTTTGAAGGGCCAGATTAAAAAAATTCTACATCACCCTATAATATTAAGTGGTTTTTATGCGAATCGAATATAAACCTATTTTGTCCCCTCATTGGAGGTCATATGCAGTGTGATATTTGGGGTCATATGGAGGATTATATTGAATATCAGAATCCTGACATTCGAATTTTGATGTATTTCGTTATTTCGAATTTTAAGGCCCCGGATTAAAAATTTTTTACATCACCGTTTAATTTTAAATTCCTTTTAGGGGGAAAAATAAAAATCAATTACAACCCCACATCGGCGGCCAAATATTTTATGATGAATGTGGTCATATTGAGTCATGTCGAATATCAGAATTCTGACATTCGAACATCGAGATATGATTATGTTGACTTTGAAGGGCCAGAATAAAAAAATTCTACATCACCCTATAATATTAAGTGATTTTTATTGGAATCGAATATAAATCTATTTTGTCCCCTCAATGGCGGTCATATGCAGTGTGATATTTCGGGTCATATGGACGATTATATTGAATATCAGAATCCTGACATTCGAATTTTGATGTATTTCGTTATTTCGACTTTTAAGGCCCGGATTAAAAATTTTTTACATCACCGTTTAATTTTAAATTCCTTTTAGGGGGAGGAATAAAAATAAATTACAACCCCACATCGGCGGCCAAATATTTTATGATTTATGTGGTCATAATGAGTCATGTCGAATATCAGAATTCTGACATTCGAACATCGAGATATGATTATGTTGACTTTGAAGGGCCAGAATAAAAAAAATTCTACATCACCCTATAATATTAAGTGATTTTTATGGGAATCGAATATAAATCTATTTTGTCCCCTCATTGGCGGTCATATGCAGTGTGATATTTGGGGTCATATGGATGATTATATTGAATATCAGAATCCTGACATTCGAATTTTGATGTATTTCGTTATTTCAAATTTAAGGCCCCGGATTAAAAATTTTTTACACCACCGTTTAATTTTAAATTTCTTTTAGGGGGAAGAATAAAAATAAATTACAACCCCACATCGGCGGCCAAATATTTTATGATGTATGTGGTCATATTGAGTCATGTCGAATATCAGAATTCTGACATTCGAACATCGAGATATGATTATGTTGACTTTGAAGGGCCAGATTAAAAAAATTCTACATCACCCTATAATATTAAGTGATTTTTATGGGAATCGAATATAAATCTATTTTGTCCCCTCATTGGCGGTCATATGCAGTGTGATATTTGGGGTCATATGGAGGATTATATTGAATATCAGAATCCTGACATTCGAATTTTGATGTATTTCGTTATTTCGACTTTGAAGGCCCGGATTAAAAATTTTTACACCACCGTTTAATTTTAAATTCCTTTTAGGGGGAGGAATAAAAATAAATTACAACCCCACATCGGCGGCCAAATATTTTATGATGTATGTGGTCATAATGAGTCATGTCGAATATCAGAATTCTGACATTCGAACATCGAGATATGATTATGTTGACTTTGAAGGGCCAGAATAAAAAAAATTCTACATCACCCTATAATATTAAGTGATTTTTATGGGAATCGAATATAAATATATTTTGTCCCCTCATTGGCGGTCATCTGCAGTGTCGTCGGGTGTTTCGGGTCGTATGGAGGATTATATTGAATATCAGAATCCTGACATTCGAATTTTGATGTATTTCGTTATTTCGACTTTGAAGGCCCGGATTAAAAATTTTTACACCACCGTTTAATTTTAAATTCCTTTTAGGGGGAGGAATAAAAATAAATTACAACCCCACATCGGCGGCCAAATATTTTATGATGTATGTGGTCATAATGAGTCATGTCGAATATCAGAATTCTGACATTCGAACATCGAGATATGATTATGTTGACTTTGAAGGGCCATAATAAAAAAACTCTACATCACCCTATAATATTAAGTGATGTTTATGGGAATCGAATATAAATCTATTTTGTCCCCTCATTGGCGGTCATATGCAGTGTGATATTTGGGGTCATATGAAGGATTATATTGAATATCAGAATCCTGACATTCGAATTTTGATGTATTTCGTTATTTCGACTTTTAAGGCCCCGGATTAAAAAAATTTTACATGACCGTTTAATTTGAAATTCCTTTTAGGGGGAAGAATAAAAATAAATTACAACCCCACATCGGCGGCCAAATATTTTATGATGTATGTGGTCATAATGAGTCAAGTCGAATATCAGAATTCTGACATTCGAACATCGAGATATGATTATGTTGACTTTGAAGGGCCAGAATAAAAAAAATCTACATCACCCTATAATATTAAGTGATTTTTATGGGAATCGAATATAAATCTATTTTGTCCCCTCATTGGCGGTCATATGCAGTGTGATATTTGGGGTCATATGGAGGATTATATTGAATATCAGAATCCTGACTTTCGAATTTTGATGTATTTCGTTATTTCGACTTTTAAGGCCCCGGATTAAAAAATTTTTACATGACTGTTTAATTTGAAATTCCTTTTAGGGGGAAGAATAAAAATAAATTACAACCACACATCGGCAGCCAAATATTTTATGATGTATGTGGTCATATTGAGTCATGTCGAATATCAGAATTCTGACATTCGAACATCGATATATGATTAAGTTGACTTTGAAGGGCCAGAATAAAAAAATTCTACATCACCCTATAATATTAAGTGATTTTTATGGGAATCGAATATAAATATATTTTGTCCCCTCATTGGCGGTCATCTGCAGTGTCGTCGGGTGTTTCGGGTCATATGGAGGATTATATTGAATATCAGAATCCTGACATTCGAATTTTGATGTATTTCGTTATTTCGAATTTTAAGGCCCCGGATTAAAAATTTTTTACATCACCGTTTAATTTTAAATTCCTTTTAGGGGGAAAAATAAAAATCAATTACAACCCCACATCGGCGGCCAAATATTTTATGATGAATGTGGTCATATTGAGTCATGTCGAATATCAGAATTCTGACATTCGAACATCGAGATATGATTATGTTGACTTTGAAGGGCCAGAATAAAAAAATTCTACATCACCCTATAATATTAAGTGATTTTTATTGGAATCGAATATAAATCTATTTTGTCCCCTCAATGGCGGTCATATGCAGTGTGATATTTCGGGTCATATGGACGATTATATTGAATATCAGAATCCTGACATTCGAATTTTGATGTATTTCGTTATTTCGACTTTTAAGGCCCGGATTAAAAATTTTTTACATCACCGTTTAATTTTAAATTCCTTTTAGGGGGAGGAATAAAAATAAATTACAACCCCACATCGGCGGCCAAATATTTTATGATTTATGTGGTCATATTGAGTCATGTCGAATATCAGAATTCTGACATTCGAACATCGAGATATGATTATGTTGACTTTGAAGGGCCAGAATAAAAAAAATTCTACATCACCCTATAATATTAAGTGATTTTTATGGGAATCGAATATAAATCTATTTTGTCCCCTCATTGGCGGTCATATGCAGTGTGATATTTGGGGTCATATGGATGATTATATTGAATATCAGAATCCTGACATTCGAATTTTGATGTATTTCATTATTTCGACTTTTAAGGCCTCGGATTAAAAAATTTTTACATGACCGTTTAATTTTAAATTCCTTTTAGGGGGAAGAATTAAAATAAATTACAACCCCACATCGGCAGCCAAATATTTTATGATGTATGTGGTCATATTGAGTCATGTCGAATATCAGAATTCTGACATTCGAACATCGAGATATGATTATGTTGACTTTGAAGGGCCAGAATAAAAAAATTCTACATCACCCTATAATATTAAGTGATTTTTATGGGAATCGAATATAAATCTATTTTTTCCCCTCATTGGCGGTCATATGCAGTGTGATATTTGGGGTCATATGGATGATTATATTGAATATCAGAATCCTGACATTCGAATTTTGATGTATTTCATTATTTCGACTTTTAAGGCCTCGGATTAAAAAATTTTTACATAACCGTTTAATTTGAAATTCCTTTTAGGGGGAAGAATAAAAATAAATTACAACCCCACATCGGCAGCCAAATATTTTATGATGTATGTGGTCATATTGAGTCATGTCGAATATCAGAATTCTGACATTCGAACATCGATATATGATTAAGTTGACTTTGAAGGTCCAGAATAAAAAAATTCTACATCACCCTATAATATTAAGTGATTTTTATGGGAATCGAATATAAATATATTTTGTCCCCTCATTGGCGGTCATCTGCAGTGTCGTCGGGTGTTTCGGGTCATATGGAGGATTATATTGAATATCAGAATCCTGACATTCGAATTTTGATGTATTTCGTTATTTCGACTTTGAAGGCCCGGATTAAAAATTTTTACACCACCGTTTAATTTTAAATTCCTTTTAGGGGGAGGAATAAAAATAAATTACAACCCCACATCGGCGGCCAAATATTTTATGATGTATGTGGTCATAATGAGTCATGTCGAATATCAGAATTCTGACATTCGAACATCGAGATATGATTATGTTGACTTTGAAGGGCCAGAATAAAAAAAATTCTACATCACCCTATAATATTAAGTGATTTTTATGGGAATCGAATATAAATCTATTTTGTCCCCTCATTGGCGGTCATATGCAGTGTGATATTTGGGGTCATATGGATGATTATATTGAATATCAGAATCCTGACATTCGAATTTTGATGTATTTCATTATTTCGACTTTTAAGGCCTCGGATTAAAAAATTTTTACATGACCGTTTAATTTGAAATTCCTTTTAGGGGGAAGAATAAAAATAAATTACAACCCCACATCGGCAGCCAAATATTTTATGATGTATGTGGTCATATTGAGTCATGTGGAATATCAGAATTCTGACATTCGAACATCGAGATATGATTATGTTGACTTTGAAGGGCCAGAATAAAAAAATTCTACATCACCCTATAATATTAAGTGATTTTTAAGGGAATCGAATATAAATCTATTTTGTCCCCTCATTGGCGGTCATATGCAGTGTGATATTTGGGGTCATATGGAGGATTATATTGAATATCAGAATCCTGACATTCGAATTTTGATGTATTTCGTTATTTCGACTTTTAAGGCCCGGATTAAAAGTTTTTTAAACCACCGTTTAATTTTAAATTCTTTTTAGGGGGAAGAATAAAAATAAATTACAACCCCAAATCGGCGGACAAATATTTTATGATGAATGTGGTCATATTGAGTCATGTCGAATATCAGAATTCTGACATTCGAACATCGAGATATGATTATGTTGACTTTGAAGGGCCAGAATAAAAAAAATTCTACATCACCCTATAATATTAAGTGATTTTTATGGGAATCGAATATAAATATATTTTGTCCCCTCATTGGCGGTCATCTGCAGTGTCGTCGGGTGTTTCGGGTCATATGGAGGATTATATTGAATATCAGAATCCTGACATTCGAATTTTGATGTATTTCGTTATTTCGAATTTTAAGGCCCCGGATTAAAAATTTTTTACATCACCGTTTAATTTTAAATTCCTTTTCGGGGGAAAAATAAAAATCAATTACAACCCCACATCGGAGGCCAAATATTTTATGATGTATGTGGTCATATTGAGTCTTGTCGAATATCAGAATTCTGACATTCGAACATCGAGATATGATTATGTTGACTTTGAAGGGCCAGAATAAAAAAACTCTACATCACCCTATAATATTAAGTGATTTTTATGGGAATCGAATATAAATCAATTCTGTCCCTTCATTGGCGGTCATATGCAGTGTGATATTTGGGGTCATATGGAGGATTATATTGAATATCAGAATCCTGACATTCGAATTTTGATGTATTTCATTATTTCGACTTTTAAGGCCTCGGATTAAAAAATTTTTACATGACCGTTTAATTTTAAATTCCTTTTAGGGGGAAGAATTAAAATAAATTACAACCCCACATCGGCAGCCAAATATTTTATGATGTATGTGGTCATATTGAGTCATGTCGAATATCAGAATTCTGACATTCGAACATCGAGATATGATTATGTTGACTTTGAAGGGCCAGAATAAAAAAATTCTACATCACCCTATAATATTAAGTGATTTTTATGGGAATCGAATATAAATCTATTTTTTCCCCTCATTGGCGGTCATATGCAGTGTGATATTTGGGGTCATATGGATGATTATATTGAATATCAGAATCCTGACATTCGAATTTTGATGTATTTCATTATTTCGACTTTTAAGGCCTCGGATTAAAAAATTTTTACATGACCGTTTAATTTGAAATTCCTTTTAGGGGGAAGAATAAAAATAAATTACAACCCCACATCGGCAGCCAAATATTTTATGATGTATGTGGTCATATTGAGTCTTGTCGAATATCAGAATTCTGACATTCGAACATCGAGATATTATTATGTTGACTTTGAAGGGCCAGAATAAAAAAATTCTACATCACCCTATAATATTAAGTGATTTTTAAGGGAATCGAATATAAATCTATTTTGTCCCCTCATTGGCGGTCATATGCAGTGTGATATTTGGGGTCATATGGAGGATTATATTGAATATCAGAATACTGACATTCGAATTTTGATGTATTTCGTTATTTCGAATTTTAAGGCCCCGGATTAAAAATTTTTTACATCACCGTTTAATTTTAAATTCCTTTTAGGGGGAAAAATAAAAATCAATTACAACCCCACATCGGCGACCAAATATTTTATGATGTATGTGGTCATATTGAGTCTTGTCGAATATCAGAATTCTGACATTCGAACATCGAGATATGATTATGTTGACTTTGAAGGGCCAGAATAAAAAAATTCTACATCACCCTATAATATTAAGTGATTTTTAAGGGAATCGAATATAAATCTATTTTGTCCCCTCATTGGCGGTCATATGCAGTGTGATATTTGGGGTCATATGGAGGATTATATTGAATATCAGAATCCTGACATTCGAATTTTGATGTATTTCGTTATTTCGACTTTTAAGGCCCGGATTAAAAGTTTTTTAAACCACCGTTTAATTTTAAATTCTTTTTAGGGGGAAGAATAAAAATAAATTACAACCCCAAATCGGCGGACAAATATTTTATGATGAATGTGGTCATATTGAGTCATGTCGAATATCAGAATTCTGACATTCGAACATCGAGATATGATTATGTTGACTTTGAAGGGCCAGAATAAAAAAAATTCTACATCACCCTATAATATTAAGTGATTTTTATGGGAATCGAATATAAATATATTTTGTCCCCTCATTGGCGGTCATCTGCAGTGTCGTCGGGTGTTTCGGGTCATATGGAGGATTATATTGAATATCAGAATCCTGACATTCGAATTTTGATGTATTTCGTTATTTCGAATTTTAAGGCCCCGGATTAAAAATTTTTTACATCACCGTTTAATTTTAAATTCCTTTTCGGGGGAAAAATAAAAATCAATTACAACCCCACATCGGAGGCCAAATATTTTATGATGTATGTGGTCATATTGAGTCTTGTCGAATATCAGAATTCTGACATTCGAACATCGAGATATGATTATGTTGACTTTGAAGGGCCAGAATAAAAAAACTCTACATCACCCTATAATATTAAGTGATTTTTATGGGAATCGAATATAAATCAATTCTGTCCCTTCATTGGCGGTCATATGCAGTGTGATATTTGGGGTCATATGGAGGATTATATTGAATATCAGAATACTGACATTCGAATTTTGATGTATTTCGTTATTTCGACTTTGAAGGCCCGGATTAAAAATTTTTTACACCACCGTTTAATTTTAAATTCCTTTAAGGGGGAAGAATTAAAATAAATTACAACCCCACATCGGCGGCCAAATATTTTATGATGTATGTGGTCATAATGAGTCATGTCGAATATCAGAATTCTGACATTCGAACATCGAGATATGATTATGTTGACTTTGAAGGGCCAGAATAAAAAAAATTCTACATCACCCTATAATATTAAGTGATTTTTATGGGAATCGAATATAAATCTATTTTGTCCCCTCATTGGCGGTCATATGCAGTGTGATATTTGGGGTCATATGGATGATTATATTGAATATCAGAATCCTGACATTCGAATTTTGATGTATTTCATTATTTCGACTTTTAAGGCCTCGGATTAAAAAATTTTTACATGACCGTTTAATTTTAAATTCCTTTTAGGGGGAAGAATTAAAATAAATTACAACCCCACATCGGCAGCCAAATATTTTATGATGTATGTGGTCATATTGAGTCATGTCGAATATCAGAATTCTGACATTCGAACATCGAGATATGATTATGTTGACTTTGAAGGGCCAGAATAAAAAAATTCTACATCACCCTATAATATTAAGTGATTTTTATGGGAATCGAATATAAATCTATTTTTTCCCCTCATTGGCGGTCATATGCAGTGTGATATTTGGGGTCATATGGATGATTATATTGAATATCAGAATCCTGACATTCGAATTTTGATGTATTTCATTATTTCGACTTTTAAGGCCTCGGATTAAAAAATTTTTACATGACCGTTTAATTTGAAATTCCTTTTAGGGGGAAGAATAAAAATAAATTACAACCCCACATCGGCAGCCAAATATTTTATGATGTATGTGGTCATATTGAGTCTTGTCGAATATCAGAATTCTGACATTCGAACATCGAGATATTATTATGTTGACTTTGAAGGGCCAGAATAAAAAAATTCTACATCACCCTATAATATTAAGTGATTTTTAAGGGAATCGAATATAAATCTATTTTGTCCCCTCATTGGCGGTCATATGCAGTGTGATATTTGGGGTCATATGGAGGATTATATTGAATATCAGAATACTGACATTCGAATTTTGATGTATTTCGTTATTTCGAATTTTAAGGCCCCGGATTAAAAATTTTTTACATCACCGTTTAATTTTAAATTCCTTTTAGGGGGAAAAATAAAAATCAATTACAACCCCACATCGGCGACCAAATATTTTATGATGTATGTGGTCATATTGAGTCTTGTCGAATATCAGAATTCTGACATTCGAACATCGAGATATGATTATGTTGACTTTGAAGGGCCAGAATAAAAAAATTCTACATCACCCTATAATATTAAGTGATTTTTAAGGGAATCGAATATAAATCTATTTTGTCCCCTCATTGGCGGTCATATGCAGTGTGATATTTGGGGTCATATGGAGGATTATATTGAATATCAGAATCCTGACATTCGAATTTTGATGTATTTCGTTATTTCGACTTTTAAGGCCCGGATTAAAAGTTTTTTAAACCACCGTTTAATTTTAAATTCTTTTTAGGGGGAAGAATAAAAATAAATTACAACCCCAAATCGGCGGACAAATATTTTATGATGAATGTGGTCATATTGAGTCATGTCGAATATCAGAATTCTGACATTCGAACATCGAGATATGATTATGTTGACTTTGAAGGGCCAGAATAAAAAAAATTCTACATCACCCTATAATATTAAGTGATTTTTATGGGAATCGAATATAAATATATTTTGTCCCCTCATTGGCGGTCATCTGCAGTGTCGTCGGGTGTTTCGGGTCATATGGAGGATTATATTGAATATCAGAATCCTGACATTCGAATTTTGATGTATTTCGTTATTTCGAATTTTAAGGCCCCGGATTAAAAATTTTTTACATCACCGTTTAATTTTAAATTCCTTTTCGGGGGAAAAATAAAAATCAATTACAACCCCACATCGGAGGCCAAATATTTTATGATGTATGTGGTCATATTGAGTCTTGTCGAATATCAGAATTCTGACATTCGAACATCGAGATATGATTATGTTGACTTTGAAGGGCCAGAATAAAAAAACTCTACATCACCCTATAATATTAAGTGATTTTTATGGGAATCGAATATAAATCAATTCTGTCCCTTCATTGGCGGTCATATGCAGTGTGATATTTGGGGTCATATGGAGGATTATATTGAATATCAGAATACTGACATTCGAATTTTGATGTATTTCGTTATTTCGACTTTGAAGGCCCGGATTAAAAATTTTTTACACCACCGTTTAATTTTAAATTCCTTTAAGGGGGAAGAATTAAAATAAATTACAACCCCACATCGGCGGCCAAATATTTTATGATGTATGTGGTCATAATGAGTCATGTCGAATATCAGAATTCTGACATTCGAACATCGAGATATGATTATGTTGACTTTGAAGGGCCAGAATAAAAAAAATTCTACATCACCCTATAATATTAAGTGATTTTTATGGGAATCGAATATAAATCTATTTTGTCCCCTCATTGGCGGTCATATGCAGTGTGATATTTGGGGTCATATGGATGATTATATTGAATATCAGAATCCTGACATTCGAATTTTGATGTATTTCATTATTTCGACTTTTAAGGCCTCGGATTAAAAAATTTTTACATGACCGTTTAATTTTAAATTCCTTTTAGGGGGAAGAATTAAAATAAATTACAACCCCACATCGGCAGCCAAATATTTTATGATGTATGTGGTCATATTGAGTCATGTCGAATATCAGAATTCTGACATTCGAACATCGAGATATGATTATGTTGACTTTGAAGGGCCAGAATAAAAAAATTCTACATCACCCTATAATATTAAGTGATTTTTATGGGAATCGAATATAAATCTATTTTTTCCCCTCATTGGCGGTCATATGCAGTGTGATATTTGGGGTCATATGGATGATTATATTGAATATCAGAATCCTGACATTCGAATTTTGATGTATTTCATTATTTCGACTTTTAAGGCCTCGGATTAAAAAATTTTTACATGACCGTTTAATTTGAAATTCCTTTTAGGGGGAAGAATAAAAATAAATTACAACCCCACATCGGCAGCCAAATATTTTATGATGTATGTGGTCATATTGAGTCTTGTCGAATATCAGAATTCTGACATTCGAACATCGAGATATTATTATGTTGACTTTGAAGGGCCAGAATAAAAAAATTCTACATCACCCTATAATATTAAGTGATTTTTAAGGGAATCGAATATAAATCTATTTTGTCCCCTCATTGGCGGTCATATGCAGTGTGATATTTGGGGTCATATGGAGGATTATATTGAATATCAGAATACTGACATTCGAATTTTGATGTATTTCGTTATTTCGAATTTTAAGGCCCCGGATTAAAAATTTTTTACATCACCGTTTAATTTTAAATTCCTTTTAGGGGGAAAAATAAAAATCAATTACAACCCCACATCGGCGACCAAATATTTTATGATGTATGTGGTCATATTGAGTCTTGTCGAATATCAGAATTCTGACATTCGAACATCGAGATATGATTATGTTGACTTTGAAGGGCCATAATAAAAAAACTCTACATCACCCTATAATATTAAGTGATTTTTATGGGAATCGAATATAAATCTATTTTGTCCCCTCATTGGCGGTCATATGCAGTGTGATATTTGGGGTCATATGGAGGATTATATTGAATATCAGAATACTGACATTCGAATTTTGATGTATTTCGTTATTTCGACTTTGAAGGCCCGGATTAAAAATTTTTTACACCACCGTTTAATTTTAAATTCCTTTTAGGGGGAAGAATTAAAATAAATTACAACCCCACATCGGCGGCCAAATATTTTATGATGTATGTGGTCATAATGAGTCATGTCGAATATCAGAATTCTGACATTCGAACATCGAGATATGATTATGTTGACTTTGAAGGGCCAGAATAAAAAAAATTCTACATCACCCTATAATATTAAGTGATTTTTATGGGAATCGAATATAAATCTATTTTTTCCCCTCATTGGCGGTCATATGCAGTGTGATATTTGGGGTCATATGGATGATTATATTGAATATCAGAATCCTGACATTCGAATTTTGATGTATTTCATTATTTCGACTTTTAAGGCCTCGGATTAAAAAATTTTTACATGACCGTTCAATTTGAAATTCCTTTTAGGGGGAAGAATAAAAATAAATTACAACCCCACATCGGCAGCCAAATATTTTATGATGTATGTGGTCATATTGAGTCATGTCGAATATCAGAATTCTGACATTCGAACATCGAGATATGATTATGTTGACTTTGAAGGGCCAGAATAAAAAAATTCTACATCACCCTATAATATTAAGTGATTTTTAAGGGAATCGAATATAAATCTATTTTGTCCCCTCATTGGCGGTCATATGCAGTGTGATATTTGGGGTCATATGGAGGATTATATTGAATATCACAATACTGACATTCGAATTTTGATGTATTTCGTTATTTCGACTTTGAAGGCCCGGATTAAAAATTTTTTACACCACCGTTTAATTTTAAATTCCTTTTAGGGGGAAGAATAAAAATAAATTACAACCCCACATCGGCGGCCAAATATTTTATGATGTATGTGGTCATATTGAGTCTTGTCGAATATCAGAATTCTGACATTCGAACATCAAGATATGATTATGTTGACTTTGAAAAGCCAGAATAAAAAAATTCTACATAACCCTATAATATTAAGTGATTTTTATGGGAATCGAATATAAATATATTTTGTCCCCTCATTGGCGGTCATATGCAGTGTGATATTTGGGGTCATATGGAGGATTATATTGAATATCAGAATCCTGACATTCGAATTTTGATGTATTTCGTTATTTCGACTTAGAAGGCCCGGATTAAAAATTTTTTACACCACCGTTTAATTTTAAATTCCTTTTAGGGGGAAGAATAAAAATAAATTACAACCCCACATCGGCGGCCGAATATTTTATGATGTATGTGGTCATATTGAGTCATGTCGAATATCAGAATTCTGACATTCGAACATCGAGATATGATTATGTTGACTTTGAAGGGCCAGAATAAAAAAATTCTACATCACCCTATAATATTAAGTGATTTTTATGGGAATCGAATATAAATCTATTTTTTCCCCTCATTGGCGGTCATATGCAGTGTGATATTTGGGGTCATATGGATGATTATATTGAATATCAGAATCCTGACATTCGAATTTTGATGTATTTCATTATTTCGACTTTTAAGGCCTCGGATTAAAAAATTTTTACATGACCGTTTAATTTGAAATTCCTTTTAGGGGGAAGAATAAAAATAAATTACAACCCCACATCGGCAGCCAAATATTTTATGATGTATGTGGTAATATTGAGTCTTGTCGAATATCAGAATTCTGACATTCGAACATCGAGATATTATTATGTTGACTTTGAAGGGCCAGAATAAAAAAATTCTACATCACCCTATAATATTAAGTGATTTTTAAGGGAATCGAATATAAATCTATTTTGTCCCCTCATTGGCGGTCATATGCAGTGTGATATTTGGGGTCATATGGAAGATTATATTGAATATCAGAATACTGACATTCGAATTTTGATGTATTTCGTTATTTCGAATTTTAAGGCCCCGGATTAAAAATTTTTTACATCACCGTTTAATTTTAAATTCCTTTTAGGGGGAAAAATAAAAATCAATTACAACCCCACATCGGCGACCAAATATTTTATGATGTATGTGGTCATATTGAGTCTTGTCGAATATCAGAATTCTGACATTCGAACATCGAGATATGATTATGTTGACTTTGAAGGGCCATAATAAAAAAACTCTACATCACCCTATAATATTAAGTGATTTTTATGGGAATCGAATATAAATCTATTTTGTCCCCTCATTGGCGGTCATATGCAGTGTGATATTTGGGGTCATATGGAGGATTATATTGAATATCAGAATACTGACATTCGAATTTTGATGTATTTCGTTATTTCGACTTTGAAGGCCCGGATTAAAAATTTTTTACACCACCGTTTAATTTTAAATTCCTTTTAGGGGGAAGAATTAAAATAAATTACAACCCCACATCGGCGGCCAAATATTTTATGATGTATGTGGTCATAATGAGTCATGTCGAATATCAGAATTCTGACATTCGAACATCGAGATATGATTATGTTGACTTTGAAGGGCCAGAATAAAAAAAATTCTACATCACCCTATAATATTAAGTGATTTTTATGGGAATCGAATATAAATCTATTTTTTCCCCTCATTGGCGGTCATATGCAGTGTGATATTTGGGGTCATATGGATGATTATATTGAATATCAGAATCCTGACATTCGAATTTTGATGTATTTCATTATTTCGACTTTTAAGGCCTCGGATTAAAAAATTTTTACATGACCGTTCAATTTGAAATTCCTTTTAGGGGGAAGAATAAAAATAAATTACAATACCACATCGGCAGCCAAATATTTTATGATGTATGTGGTCATATTGAGTCATGTCGAATATCAGAATTCTGACATTCGAACATCGAGATATGATTATGTTGACTTTGAAGGGCCAGAATAAAAAAATTCTACATCACCCTATAATATTAAGTGATTTTTAAGGGAATCGAATATAAATCTATTTTGTCCCCTCATTGGCGGTCATATGCAGTGTGATATTTGGGGTCATATGATGGAGGATTATATTGAATATCACAATACTGACATTCGAATTTTGATGTATTTCGTTATTTCGACTTTGAAGGCCCGGATTAAAAATTTTTTACACCACCGTTTAATTTTAAATTCCTTTTAGGGGGAAGAATAAAAATAAATTACAACCCCACATCGGCGGCCAAATATTTTATGATGTATGTGGTCATATTGAGTCTTGTCGAATATCAGAATTCTGACATTCGAACATCAAGATATGATTATGTTGACTTTGAAAAGCCAGAATAAAAAAATTCTACATAACCCTATAATATTAAGTGATTTTTATGGGAATCGAATATAAATATATTTTGTCCCCTCATTGGCGGTCATATGCAGTGTGATATTTGGGGTCATATGGAGGATTATATTGAATATCAGAATCCTGACATTCGAATTTTGATGTATTTCGTTATTTCGACTTAGAAGGCCCGGATTAAAAATTTTTTACACCACCGTTTAATTTTAAATTCCTTTTAGGGGGAAGAATAAAAATAAATTACAACCCCACATCGGCGGCCGAATATTTTATGATGTATGTGGTCATATTGAGTCATGTCGAATATCAGAATTCTGACATTCGAACATCGAGATATGATTATGTTGACTTTGAAGGGCCAGAATAAAAAAATTCTACATCACCCTATAATATTAAGTGATTTTTATGGGAATCGAATATAAATCTATTTTTTCCCCTCATTGGCGGTCATATGCAGTGTGATATTTGGGGTCATATGGATGATTATATTGAATATCAGAATCCTGACATTCGAATTTTGATGTATTTCATTATTTCGACTTTTAAGGCCTCGGATTAAAAAATTTTTACATGACCGTTTAATTTGAAATTCCTTTTAGGGGGAAGAATAAAAATAAATTACAACCCCACATCGGCAGCCAAATATTTTATGATGTATGTGGTAATATTGAGTCTTGTCGAATATCAGAATTCTGACATTCGAACATCGAGATATTATTATGTTGACTTTGAAGGGCCAGAATAAAAAAATTCTACATCACCCTATAATATTAAGTGATTTTTAAGGGAATCGAATATAAATCTATTTTGTCCCCTCATTGGCGGTCATATGCAGTGTGATATTTGGGGTCATATGGAAGATTATATTGAATATCAGAATACTGACATTCGAATTTTGATGTATTTCGTTATTTCGAATTTTAAGGCCCCGGATTAAAAATTTTTTACATCACCGTTTAATTTTAAATTCCTTTTAGGGGGAAAAATAAAAATCAATTACAACCCCACATCGGCGACCAAATATTTTATGATGTATGTGGTCATATTGAGTCTTGTCGAATATCAGAATTCTGACATTCGAACATCGAGATATGATTATGTTGACTTTGAAGGGCCATAATAAAAAAACTCTACATCACCCTATAATATTAAGTGATTTTTATGGGAATCGAATATAAATCTATTTTGTCCCCTCATTGGCGGTCATATGCAGTGTGATATTTGGGGTCATATGGAGGATTATATTGAATATCAGAATACTGACATTCGAATTTTGATGTATTTCGTTATTTCGACTTTGAAGGCCCGGATTAAAAATTTTTTACACCACCGTTTAATTTTAAATTCCTTTTAGGGGGAAGAATTAAAATAAATTATAACCCCACATCGGCGGCCAAATATTTTATGATGTATGTGGTCATAATGAGTCATGTCGAATATCAGAATTCTGACATTCGAACATCGAGATATGATTATGTTGACTTTGAAGGGCCAGAATAAAAAAAATTCTACATCACCCTATAATATTAAGTGATTTTTATGGGAATCGAATATAAATCTATTTTTTCCCCTCATTGGCGGTCATATGCAGTGTGATATTTGGGGTCATATGGATGATTATATTGAATATCAGAATCCTGACATTCGAATTTTGATGTATTTCATTATTTCGACTTTTAAGGCCTCGGATTAAAAAATTTTTACATGACCGTTCAATTTGAAATTCCTTTTAGGGGGAAGAATAAAAATAAATTACAATACCACATCGGCAGCCAAATATTTTATGATGTATGTGGTCATATTGAGTCATGTCGAATATCAGAATTCTGACATTCGAACATCGAGATATGATTATGTTGACTTTGAAGGGCCAGAATAAAAAAATTCTACATCACCCTATAATATTAAGTGATTTTTAAGGGAATCGAATATAAATCTATTTTGTCCCCTCATTGGCGGTCATATGCAGTGTGATATTTGGGGTCATATGGAGGATTATATTGAATATCACAATACTGACATTCGAATTTTGATGTATTTCGTTATTTCGACTTTGAAGGCCCGGATTAAAAATTTTTTACACCACCGTTTAATTTTAAATTCCTTTTAGGGGGAAGAATAAAAATAAATTACAACCCCACATCGGCGGCCAAATATTTTATGATGTATGTGGTCATATTGAGTCTTGTCGAATATCAGAATTCTGACATTCGAACATCGAGATATGATTATGTTGACTTTGAAGGGCCAGAATAAAAAAATTCTACATAACCCTATAATATTAAGTGATTTTTATGGGAATCGAATATAAATATATTTTGTCCCCTCATTGGCGGTCATATGCAGTGTGATATTTGGGGTCATATGGAGGATTATATTGAATATCAGAATCCTGACATTCGAATTTTGATGTATTTCGTTATTTCGACTTAGAAGGCCCGGATTAAAAATTTTTTACACCACCGTTTAATTTTAAATTCCTTTTAGGGGGAAGAATAAAAATAAATTACAACCCCACATCGGCGGCCGAATATTTTATGATGTATGTGGTCATATTGAGTCTTGTCGAATATCAGAATTCTGACATTCGAACATCGAGATATGATTATGTTGACTTTGAAGGGCCAGAATAAAAAAATTCTACATCACCCTATAATATTAAGTGATTTTTAAGGGAATCGAATATAAATCTATTTTGTCCCCTATATGGCGGTCATATGCAGTGTGATATTTGGGGTCATATGGAGGATTATATTGAATATCAGAATACTGACATTCGAATTTTGATGTATTTCGTTATTTCGACTTTGAAGGCCCGGATTAAAAATTTTTTACACAACCGTTTAATTTTAAATTCCTTTTAGGGGGAAGAATAAAAACAAATTACAACCCCACCTCGGCGGCCAAATATGTTATGATGTATGTGGTCATATTGAGTCTTGTCGAATATCAGAATTCTGACATTCGAACATCGAGATATGATTATGTTGACTTTGAAAAGCCAGAATAAAAAAATTCTACATCATTCTATAATATTAAGTGATTTTTAAGGGAATCGAATATAAATCTATTTTGTCCCCTCATTGGCGGTCATATGCAGTGTGATATTTGGGGTCATATGGAGGATTATATTGAATATCAGAATACTGACATTCGAATTTTGATGTATTTCGTTATTTCGACTTTGAAGGCCCGGATTAAAAATTTTTTACACCACCGTTTAATTTTAAATTCCTTTTAGGGGGAAGAAGTAAAATAAATTACAACCCCACATCGGCGGCCAAATATTTTATGATGTATGTGGTCATAATGAGTCATGTCGAATATCAGAATTCTGACATTTGAACATCGAGATATGATTATGTTGACTTTAAAGGGCCAGAATAAAAAAATTCTACATCACCCTATAATATTAAGTGATTTTTAAGGGAATCGAATATAAATCTATTTTGTCCCCTCATTGGCGGTCATATGCAGTGTGATATTTGGGGTCATATGGAGGATTATATTGAATATCAGAATACTGACATTCGAATTTTGATGTATTTCGTTATTTCGACTTTGAAGGCCCGGTTTAAAAATTTTTTACACCACCGTTTAATTTTAAATTCCTTTTAGGGGGAAGAATAAAAATAAATTACAACCCCACATCGGCGGCCAAATATTTTATGATGTATGTGGTCATATTGAGTCATGTCGAATATCAGAATTCTGACATTCGAACATCGAGATATGATTATGTTGACTTTGAAAAGCCAGAATAAAAAAATTCTACATCATCCTATAATATTAAGTGATTTTTAAGGGAATCGAATATAAATCTATTTTGTCCCCTCATTGGCGGTCATATGCAGTGTGATATTTGGGGTCATATGGAGGATTATATTGAATATCAGAATACTGACATTCGAATTTTGATGTATTTCGTTATTTCGACTTTGAAGGCCCGGATTAAAAATTTTTTACACAACCGTTTAATTTTAAATTCCTTTTAGGGGGAAGAATAAAAACAAATTACAACCCCACCTCGGCGGCCAAATATTTTATGATGTATGTGGTCATATTGAGTCTTGTCGAATATCAGAATTCTGACATTCGAACATCGAGATATGATTATGTTGACTTTGAAAAGCCAGAATAAAAAAATTCTACATCATCCTATAATATTAAGTGATTTTTAAGGGAATCGAATATAAATCTATTTTGTCCCCTCATTGGCGGTCATATGCAGTGTGATATTTGGGGTCATATGGAGGATTATATTGAATATCAGAATCCTGACATTCGAATTTTGATGTATTTCGTTATTTCGACTTTTAAGGCCCGGATTAAAAGTTTTTTAAACCACCGTTTAATTTTAAATTCTTTTTAGGGGGAAGAATAAAAATAAATTACAACCCCACATCGGCGGACAAATATTTTATGATGAATGTGGTCATATTGAGTCATGTCGAATATCAGAATTCTGACATTCGAACATCGAGATATGATTATGTTGACTTTGAAGGGCCAGAATAAAAAAAATTCTACATCACCCTATAATATTAAGTGATTTTTATGGGAATCGAATATAAATATATTTTGTCCCCTCATTGGCGGTCATCTGCAGTGTCGTCGGGTGTTTCGGGTCATATGGAGGATTATATTGAATATCAGAATCCTGACATTCGAATTTTGATGTATTTCGTTATTTCGAATTTTAAGGCCCCGGATTAAAAATTTTTTACATTACCGTTTAATTTTAAATTCCTTTTAGGGGGAAAAATAAAAACAAATTACAACCCCACCTCGGCGGCCAAATATGTTATGATGTATGTGGTCATATTGAGTCTTGTCGAATATCAGAATTCTGACATTCGAACATCGAGATATGATTATGTTGACTTTGAAAAGCCAGAATAAAAAAATTCTACATCATTCTATAATATTAAGTGATTTTTAAGGGAATCGAATATAAATCTATTTTGTCCCCTCATTGGCGGTCATATGCAGTGTGATATTTGGGGTCATATGGAGGATTATATTGAATATCAGAATACTGACATTCGAATTTTGATGTATTTCGTTATTTCGACTTTGAAGGCCCGGATTAAAAATTTTTTACACCACCGTTTAATTTTAAATTCCTTTTAGGGGGAAGAATAAAAATAAATTACAACCCCACATCGGCGGCCAAATATTTTATGATGTATGTGGTCATATTGAGTCTTGTCGAATATCAGAATTCTGACATTCGAACATCGAGATATGATTATGTTGACTTTGAAGGGCCAGAATAAAAAAATTCTACATCACCCTATAATATTAAGTGATTTTTAAGGGAATCGAATATAAATCTATTTTGTCCCCTCATTGGCGGTCATATGCAGTGTGATATTTGGGGTCATATGGAGGATTATATTGAATATCAGAATCCTGACATTCGAATTTTGATGTATTTCGTTATTTCGACTTAGAAGGCCCGGATTAAAAATTTTTTACACCACCGTTTAATTTTAAATTCCTTTTAGGGGGAAGAATAAAAATAAATTACAACCCCACATCGGCGGCCGAATATTTTATGATGTATGTGGTCATATTGAGTCATGTCGAATATCAGAATTCTGACATTCGAACATCGAGATATGATTATGTTGACTTTGAAGGGCCAGAATAAAAAAATTCTACATCACCCTATAATATTAAGTGATTTTTATGGGAATCGAATATAAATCTATTTTTTCCCCTCATTGGCGGTCATATGCAGTGTGATATTTGGGGTCATATGGATGATTATATTGAATATCAGAATCCTGACATTCGAATTTTGATGTATTTCATTATTTCGACTTTTAAGGCCTCGGATTAAAAAATTTTTACATGACCGTTTAATTTGAAATTCCTTTTAGGGGGAAGAATAAAAATAAATTACAACCCCACATCGGCAGCCAAATATTTTATGATGTATGTGGTAATATTGAGTCTTGTCGAATATCAGAATTCTGACATTCGAACATCGAGATATTATTATGTTGACTTTGAAGGGCCAGAATAAAAAAATTCTACATCACCCTATAATATTAAGTGATTTTTAAGGGAATCGAATATAAATCTATTTTGTCCCCTCATTGGCGGTCATATGCAGTGTGATATTTGGGGTCATATGGAAGATTATATTGAATATCAGAATACTGACATTCGAATTTTGATGTATTTCGTTATTTCGAATTTTAAGGCCCCGGATTAAAAATTTTTTACATCACCGTTTAATTTTAAATTCCTTTTAGGGGGAAAAATAAAAATCAATTACAACCCCACATCGGCGACCAAATATTTTATGATGTATGTGGTCATATTGAGTCTTGTCGAATATCAGAATTCTGACATTCGAACATCGAGATATGATTATGTTGACTTTGAAGGGCCATAATAAAAAAACTCTACATCACCCTATAATATTAAGTGATTTTTATGGGAATCGAATATAAATCTATTTTGTCCCCTCATTGGCGGTCATATGCAGTGTGATATTTGGGGTCATATGGAGGATTATATTGAATATCAGAATACTGACATTCGAATTTTGATGTATTTCGTTATTTCGACTTTGAAGGCCCGGATTAAAAATTTTTTACACCACCGTTTAATTTTAAATTCCTTTTAGGGGGAAGAATTAAAATAAATTACAACCCCACATCGGCGGCCAAATATTTTATGATGTATGTGGTCATAATGAGTCATGTCGAATATCAGAATTCTGACATTCGAACATCGAGATATGATTATGTTGACTTTGAAGGGCCAGAATAAAAAAATTCTACATCACCCTATAATATTAAGTGATTTTTATGGGAATCGAATATAAATCTATTTTTTCCCCTCATTGGCGGTCATATGCAGTGTGATATTTGGGGTCATATGGATGATTATATTGAATATCAGAATCCTGACATTCGAATTTTGATGTATTTCATTATTTCGACTTTTAAGGCCTCGGATTAAAAAATTTTTACATGACCGTTTAATTTGAAATTCCTTTTAGGGGGAAGAATAAAAATAAATTACAACCCCACATCGGCAGCCAAATATTTTATGATGTATGTGGTAATATTGAGTCTTGTCGAATATCAGAATTCTGACATTCGAACATCGAGATATTATTATGTTGACTTTGAAGGGCCAGAATAAAAAAATTCTACATCACCCTATAATATTAAGTGATTTTTAAGGGAATCGAATATAAATCTATTTTGTCCCCTCATTGGCGGTCATATGCAGTGTGATATTTGGGGTCATATGGAAGATTATATTGAATATCAGAATACTGACATTCGAATTTTGATGTATTTCGTTATTTCGAATTTTAAGGCCCCGGATTAAAAATTTTTTACATCACCGTTTAATTTTAAATTCCTTTTAGGGGGAAAAATAAAAATCAATTACAACCCCACATCGGCGACCAAATATTTTATGATGTATGTGGTCATATTGAGTCTTGTCGAATATCAGAATTCTGACATTCGAACATCGAGATATGATTATGTTGACTTTGAAGGGCCATAATAAAAAAACTCTACATCACCCTATAATATTAAGTGATTTTTATGGGAATCGAATATAAATCTATTTTGTCCCCTCATTGGCGGTCATATGCAGTGTGATATTTGGGGTCATATGGAGGATTATATTGAATATCAGAATACTGACATTCGAATTTTGATGTATTTCGTTATTTCGACTTTGAAGGCCCGGATTAAAAATTTTTTACACCACCGTTTAATTTTAAATTCCTTTTAGGGGGAAGAATTAAAATAAATTACAACCCCACATCGGCGGCCAAATATTTTATGATGTATGTGGTCATAATGAGTCATGTCGAATATCAGAATTCTGACATTCGAACATCGAGATATGATTATGTTGACTTTGAAGGGCCAGAATAAAAAAAATTCTACATCACCCTATAATATTAAGTGATTTTTATGGGAATCGAATATAAATCTATTTTTTCCCCTCATTGGCGGTCATATGCAGTGTGATATTTGGGGTCATATGGATGATTATATTGAATATCAGAATCCTGACATTCGAATTTTGATGTATTTCATTATTTCGACTTTTAAGGCCTCGGATTAAAAAATTTTTACATGACCGTTCAATTTGAAATTCCTTTTAGGGGGAAGAATAAAAATAAATTACAATACCACATCGGCAGCCAAATATTTTATGATGTATGTGGTCATATTGAGTCATGTCGAATATCAGAATTCTGACATTCGAACATCGAGATATGATTATGTTGACTTTGAAGGGCCAGAATAAAAAAATTCTACATCACCCTATAATATTAAGTGATTTTTAAGGGAATCGAATATAAATCTATTTTGTCCCCTCATTGGCGGTCATATGCAGTGTGATATTTGGGGTCATATGGAGGATTATATTGAATATCACAATACTGACATTCGAATTTTGATGTATTTCGTTATTTCGACTTTGAAGGCCCGGATTAAAAATTTTTTACACCACCGTTTAATTTTAAATTCCTTTTAGGGGGAAGAATAAAAATAAATTACAACCCCACATCGGCGGCCAAATATTTTATGATGTATGTGGTCATATTGAGTCTTGTCGAATATCAGAATTCTGACATTCGAACATCAAGATATGATTATGTTGACTTTGAAAAGCCAGAATAAAAAAATTCTACATAACCCTATAATATTAAGTGATTTTTATGGGAATCGAATATAAATATATTTTGTCCCCTCATTGGCGGTCATATGCAGTGTGATATTTGGGGTCATATGGAGGATTATATTGAATATCAGAATCCTGACATTCGAATTTTGATGTATTTCGTTATTTCGACTTAGAAGGCCCGGATTAAAAATTTTTTACACCACCGTTTAATTTTAAATTCCTTTTAGGGGGAAGAATAAAAATAAATTACAACCCCACATCGGCGGCCGAATATTTTATGATGTATGTGGTCATATTGAGTCATGTCGAATATCAGAATTCTGACATTCGAACATCGAGATATGATTATGTTGACTTTGAAGGGCCAGAATAAAAAAATTCTACATCACCCTATAATATTAAGTGATTTTTATGGGAATCGAATATAAATCTATTTTTTCCCCTCATTGGCGGTCATATGCAGTGTGATATTTGGGGTCATATGGATGATTATATTGAATATCAGAATCCTGACATTCGAATTTTGATGTATTTCATTATTTCGACTTTTAAGGCCTCGGATTAAAAAATTTTTACATGACCGTTTAATTTGAAATTCCTTTTAGGGGGAAGAATAAAAATAAATTACAACCCCACATCGGCAGCCAAATATTTTATGATGTATGTGGTAATATTGAGTCTTGTCGAATATCAGAATTCTGACATTCGAACATCGAGATATTATTATGTTGACTTTGAAGGGCCAGAATAAAAAAATTCTACATCACCCTATAATATTAAGTGATTTTTAAGGGAATCGAATATAAATCTATTTTGTCCCCTCATTGGCGGTCATATGCAGTGTGATATTTGGGGTCATATGGAAGATTATATTGAATATCAGAATACTGACATTCGAATTTTGATGTATTTCGTTATTTCGAATTTTAAGGCCCCGGATTAAAAATTTTTTACATCACCGTTTAATTTTAAATTCCTTTTAGGGGGAAAAATAAAAATCAATTACAACCCCACATCGGCGACCAAATATTTTATGATGTATGTGGTCATATTGAGTCTTGTCGAATATCAGAATTCTGACATTCGAACATCGAGATATGATTATGTTGACTTTGAAGGGCCATAATAAAAAAACTCTACATCACCCTATAATATTAAGTGATTTTTATGGGAATCGAATATAAATCTATTTTGTCCCCTCATTGGCGGTCATATGCAGTGTGATATTTGGGGTCATATGGAGGATTATATTGAATATCAGAATACTGACATTCGAATTTTGATGTATTTCGTTATTTCGACTTTGAAGGCCCGGATTAAAAATTTTTTACACCACCGTTTAATTTTAAATTCCTTTTAGGGGGAAGAATTAAAATAAATTACAACCCCACATCGGCGGCCAAATATTTTATGATGTATGTGGTCATAATGAGTCATGTCGAATATCAGAATTCTGACATTCGAACATCGAGATATGATTATGTTGACTTTGAAGGGCCAGAATAAAAAAAATTCTACATCACCCTATAATATTAAGTGATTTTTATGGGAATCGAATATAAATCTATTTTTTCCCCTCATTGGCGGTCATATGCAGTGTGATATTTGGGGTCATATGGATGATTATATTGAATATCAGAATCCTGACATTCGAATTTTGATGTATTTCATTATTTCGACTTTTAAGGCCTCGGATTAAAAAATTTTTACATGACCGTTCAATTTGAAATTCCTTTTAGGGGGAAGAATAAAAATAAATTACAATACCACATCGGCAGCCAAATATTTTATGATGTATGTGGTCATATTGAGTCATGTCGAATATCAGAATTCTGACATTCGAACATCGAGATATGATTATGTTGACTTTGAAGGGCCAGAATAAAAAAATTCTACATCACCCTATAATATTAAGTGATTTTTAAGGGAATCGAATATAAATCTATTTTGTCCCCTCATTGGCGGTCATATGCAGTGTGATATTTGGGGTCATATGGAGGATTATATTGAATATCACAATACTGACATTCGAATTTTGATGTATTTCGTTATTTCGACTTTGAAGGCCCGGATTAAAAATTTTTTACACCACCGTTTAATTTTAAATTCCTTTTAGGGGGAAGAATAAAAATAAATTACAACCCCACATCGGCGGCCAAATATTTTATGATGTATGTGGTCATATTGAGTCTTGTCGAATATCAGAATTCTGACATTCGAACATCAAGATATGATTATGTTGACTTTGAAAAGCCAGAATAAAAAAATTCTACATAACCCTATAATATTAAGTGATTTTTATGGGAATCGAATATAAATATATTTTGTCCCCTCATTGGCGGTCATATGCAGTGTGATATTTGGGGTCATATGGAGGATTATATTGAATATCAGAATCCTGACATTCGAATTTTGATGTATTTCGTTATTTCGACTTAGAAGGCCCGGATTAAAAATTTTTTACACCACCGTTTAATTTTAAATTCCTTTTAGGGGGAAGAATAAAAATAAATTACAACCCCACATCGGCGGCCGAATATTTTATGATGTATGTGGTCATATTGAGTCATGTCGAATATCAGAATTCTGACATTCGAACATCGAGATATGATTATGTTGACTTTGAAGGGCCAGAATAAAAAAATTCTACATCACCCTATAATATTAAGTGATTTTTATGGGAATCGAATATAAATCTATTTTTTCCCCTCATTGGCGGTCATATGCAGTGTGATATTTGGGGTCATATGGATGATTATATTGAATATCAGAATCCTGACATTCGAATTTTGATGTATTTCATTATTTCGACTTTTAAGGCCTCGGATTAAAAAATTTTTACATGACCGTTTAATTTGAAATTCCTTTTAGGGGGAAGAATAAAAATAAATTACAACCCCACATCGGCAGCCAAATATTTTATGATGTATGTGGTAATATTGAGTCTTGTCGAATATCAGAATTCTGACATTCGAACATCGAGATATTATTATGTTGACTTTGAAGGGCCAGAATAAAAAAATTCTACATCACCCTATAATATTAAGTGATTTTTAAGGGAATCGAATATAAATCTATTTTGTCCCCTCATTGGCGGTCATATGCAGTGTGATATTTGGGGTCATATGGAGGATTATATTGAATATCACAATACTGACATTCGAATTTTGATGTATTTCGTTATTTCGACTTTGAAGGCCCGGATTAAAAATTTTTTACACCACCGTTTAATTTTAAATTCCTTTTAGGGGGAAGAATAAAAATAAATTACAACCCCACATCGGCGGCCAAATATTTTATGATGTATGTGGTCATATTGAGTCTTGTCGAATATCAGAATTCTGACATTCGAACATCGAGATATGATTATGTTGACTTTGAAGGGCCAGAATAAAAAAAATTCTACATAACCCTATAATATTAAGTGATTTTTATGGGAATCGAATATAAATATATTTTGTCCCCTCATTGGCGGTCATATGCAGTGTGATATTTGGGGTCATATGGAGGATTATATTGAATATCAGAATCCTGACATTCGAATTTTGATGTATTTCGTTATTTCGACTTAGAAGGCCCGGATTAAAAATTTTTTACACCACCGTTTAATTTTAAATTCCTTTTAGGGGGAAGAATAAAAATAAATTACAACCCCACATCGGCGGCCGAATATTTTATGATGTATGTGGTCATATTGAGTCTTGTCGAATATCAGAATTCTGACATTCGAACATCGAGATATGATTATGTTGACTTTGAAGGGCCAGAATAAAAAAATTCTACATCACCCTATAATATTAAGTGATTTTTAAGGGAATCGAATATAAATCTATTTTGTCCCCTATATGGCGGTCATATGCAGTGTGATATTTGGGGTCATATGGAGGATTATATTGAATATCAGAATACTGACATTCGAATTTTGATGTATTTCGTTATTTCGACTTTGAAGGCCCGGATTAAAAATTTTTTACACAACCGTTTAATTTTAAATTCCTTTTAGGGGGAAGAATAAAAACAAATTACAACCCCACCTCGGCGGCCAAATATGTTATGATGTATGTGGTCATATTGAGTCTTGTCGAATATCAGAATTCTGACATTCGAACATCGAGATATGATTATGTTGACTTTGAAAAGCCAGAATAAAAAAATTCTACATCATTCTATAATATTAAGTGATTTTTAAGGGAATCGAATATAAATCTATTTTGTCCCCTCATTGGCGGTCATATGCAGTGTGATATTTGGGGTCATATGGAGGATTATATTGAATATCAGAATACTGACATTCGAATTTTGATGTATTTCGTTATTTCGACTTTGAAGGCCCGGATTAAAAATTTTTTACACCACCGTTTAATTTTAAATTCCTTTTAGGGGGAAGAAGTAAAATAAATTACAACCCCACATCGGCGGCCAAATATTTTATGATGTATGTGGTCATAATGAGTCATGTCGAATATCAGAATTCTGACATTTGAACATCGAGATATGATTATGTTGACTTTAAAGGGCCAGAATAAAAAAATTCTACATCACCCTATAATATTAAGTGATTTTTAAGGGAATCGAATATAAATCTATTTTGTCCCCTCATTGGCGGTCATATGCAGTGTGATATTTGGGGTCATATGGAGGATTATATTGAATATCAGAATACTGACATTCGAATTTTGATGTATTTCGTTATTTCGACTTTGAAGGCCCGGTTTAAAAATTTTTTACACCACCGTTTAATTTTAAATTCCTTTTAGGGGGAAGAATAAAAATAAATTACAACCCCACATCGGCGGCCAAATATTTTATGATGTATGTGGTCATATTGAGTCATGTCGAATATCAGAATTCTGACATTCGAACATCGAGATATGATTATGTTGACTTTGAAAAGCCAGAATAAAAAAATTCTACATCATCCTATAATATTAAGTGATTTTTAAGGGAATCGAATATAAATCTATTTTGTCCCCTCATTGGCGGTCATATGCAGTGTGATATTTGGGGTCATATGGAGGATTATATTGAATATCAGAATACTGACATTCGAATTTTGATGTATTTCGTTATTTCGACTTTGAAGGCCCGGATTAAAAATTTTTTACACAACCGTTTAATTTTAAATTCCTTTTAGGGGGAAGAATAAAAACAAATTACAACCCCACCTCGGCGGCCAAATATTTTATGATGTATGTGGTCATATTGAGTCTTGTCGAATATCAGAATTCTGACATTCGAACATCGAGATATGATTATGTTGACTTTGAAAAGCCAGAATAAAAAAATTCTACATCATCCTATAATATTAAGTGATTTTTAAGGGAATCGAATATAAATCTATTTTGTCCCCTCATTGGCGGTCATATGCAGTGTGATATTTGGGGTCATATGGAGGATTATATTGAATATCAGAATCCTGACATTCGAATTTTGATGTATTTCGTTATTTCGACTTTTAAGGCCCGGATTAAAAGTTTTTTAAACCACCGTTTAATTTTAAATTCTTTTTAGGGGGAAGAATAAAAATAAATTACAACCCCACATCGGCGGACAAATATTTTATGATGAATGTGGTCATATTGAGTCATGTCGAATATCAGAATTCTGACATTCGAACATCGAGATATGATTATGTTGACTTTGAAGGGCCAGAATAAAAAAAATTCTACATCACCCTATAATATTAAGTGATTTTTATGGGAATCGAATATAAATATATTTTGTCCCCTCATTGGCGGTCATCTGCAGTGTCGTCGGGTGTTTCGGGTCATATGGAGGATTATATTGAATATCAGAATCCTGACATTCGAATTTTGATGTATTTCGTTATTTCGAATTTTAAGGCCCCGGATTAAAAATTTTTTACATTACCGTTTAATTTTAAATTCCTTTTAGGGGGAAAAATAAAAACAAATTACAACCCCACCTCGGCGGCCAAATATGTTATGATGTATGTGGTCATATTGAGTCTTGTCGAATATCAGAATTCTGACATTCGAACATCGAGATATGATTATGTTGACTTTGAAAAGCCAGAATAAAAAAATTCTACATCATTCTATAATATTAAGTGATTTTTAAGGGAATCGAATATAAATCTATTTTGTCCCCTCATTGGCGGTCATATGCAGTGTGATATTTGGGGTCATATGGAGGATTATATTGAATATCAGAATACTGACATTCGAATTTTGATGTATTTCGTTATTTCGACTTTGAAGGCCCGGATTAAAAATTTTTTACACCACCGTTTAATTTTAAATTCCTTTTAGGGGGAAGAATAAAAATAAATTACAACCCCACATCGGCGGCCAAATATTTTATGATGTATGTGGTCATATTGAGTCTTGTCGAATATCAGAATTCTGACATTCGAACATCGAGATATGATTATGTTGACTTTGAAGGGCCAGAATAAAAAAATTCTACATCACCCTATAATATTAAGTGATTTTTAAGGGAATCGAATATAAATCTATTTTGTCCCCTCATTGGCGGTCATATGCAGTGTGATATTTGGGGTCATATGGAGGATTATATTGAATATCACAATACTGACATTCGAATTTTGATGTATTTCGTTATTTCGACTTTGAAGGCCCGGATTAAAAATTTTTTACACCACCGTTTAATTTTAAATTCCTTTTAGGGGGAAGAATAAAAATAAATTACAACCCCACATCGGCGGCCAAATATTTTATGATGTATGTGGTCATATTGAGTCTTGTCGAATATCAGAATTCTGACATTCGAACATCAAGATATGATTATGTTGACTTTGAAAAGCCAGAATAAAAAAATTCTACATAACCCTATAATATTAAGTGATTTTTATGGGAATCGAATATAAATATATTTTGTCCCCTCATTGGCGGTCATATGCAGTGTGATATTTGGGGTCATATGGAGGATTATATTGAATATCAGAATCCTGACATTCGAATTTTGATGTATTTCGTTATTTCGACTTAGAAGGCCCGGATTAAAAATTTTTTACACCACCGTTTAATTTTAAATTCCTTTTAGGGGGAAGAATAAAAATAAATTACAACCCCACATCGGCGGCCGAATATTTTATGATGTATGTGGTCATATTGAGTCTTGTCGAATATCAGAATTCTGACATTCGAACATCGAGATATGATTATGTTGACTTTGAAGGGCCAGAATAAAAAAATTCTACATCACCCTATAATATTAAGTGATTTTTAAGGGAATCGAATATAAATCTATTTTGTCCCCTATATGGCGGTCATATGCAGTGTGATATTTGGGGTCATATGGAGGATTATATTGAATATCAGAATACTGACATTCGAATTTTGATGTATTTCGTTATTTCGACTTTGAAGGCCCGGATTAAAAATTTTTTACACAACCGTTTAATTTTAAATTCCTTTTAGGGGGAAGAATAAAAATAAATTACAACCCCACATCGGCGGCCGAATATTTTATGATGTATGTGGTCATATTGAGTCTTGTCGAATATCAGAATTCTGACATTCGAACATCGAGATATGATTATGTTGACTTTGAAGGGCCAGAATAAAAAAATTCTACATCACCCTATAATATTAAGTGATTTTTAAGGGAATCGAATATAAATCTATTTTGTCCCCTATATGGCGGTCATATGCAGTGTGATATTTGGGGTCATATGGAGGATTATATTGAATATCAGAATACTGACATTCGAATTTTGATGTATTTCGTTATTTCGACTTTGAAGGCCCGGATTAAAAATTTTTTACACAACCGTTTAATTTTAAATTCCTTTTAGGGGGAAGAATAAAAACAAATTACAACCCCACCTCGGCGGCCAAATATGTTATGATGTATGTGGTCATATTGAGTCTTGTCGAATATCAGAATTCTGACATTCGAACATCGAGATATGATTATGTTGACTTTGAATAGCCAGAATAAAAAAATTCTACATCATTCTATAATATTAAGTGATTTTTAACCTTCCTACCCTCTTGAAAAAATAGTCACATATTCCCCTCGTGGGGTCTCTGAGGACCCCATGCGTAAAACATGCCTGTGACTCTAATAAAGGTTAAAAATTCCTTAAATGGAGAAGAATTGTCATTTTTTATTTCTAGAAAGATGCTTCAGAATAATTTATCCAATTTTTTTGGTATTTTTCTCATTTTTTTCGTCTTATTACGGCTTAATTGGGTTTCTTTTGATACACGTTTTTTATAACATCTGGACCTTCAAACAAGAATTAAATTACAGAAATGAACTACATTGAAGTTGTTTTACTTAAAATATTTATAATCACACTGTTTAAAGCATACTAGTTGATATACCCGGTCTTGCACGGGTAGAATTTAGTAGTTTATTTTAAACGATTTATGAAGCTGCATAGATTCTCTATTCTGCATTATCAGCTACCTGCCACCCCAGATTAATTTATTTAGTATTATGAAACATGTAAAGTTTGGATTCTTCTTTTTAAAATTGAAATAATACAAAAAAAATGATCGGTTCAGATTTCTTAGTGAAATCAGTATCTCGCTTGCTTATGTAAGTATTAACATAGAATTGGTTCTTTTCTTGATAATTCTTCGAAATCACATTCTGGACTTCCATAAACACTCATAAATATTTGAAAGCATTCTTATTTTTCAAAGGAGACTGAATATAAAAACCTATTTACAATCAACCATGAATTTATATTGTTTTTGTAAAGAATGTGTTCAACAGGAAGTAATGGCGACAGTTGTCTGAGTTTTTTTTGCTGCAACTGTTAGATACTCAAAAGATTTCTATAAATAGCATATTTTTCTTAGAATGTGAATAAAAAATTTAAGAAATAGCGAGTGATTCAATGTATTTAGCCGCAATCTTCTTTTTGTAAAAAAAAATGACAATTTCTACGAAAATATCTTTCTAATATTTCTCCAAACGTTCTAAACAAACATGCAAACCTTTTTTTATCTATAATACAACAAAAAATAAAATACTAAACTTTATTTGATACTGTTTTACCGCCATTCATGGCTGGGGTCTCAGAAGACCCCAGAGGGGGAATATGTGACCATTTCTCCCAAGACACTTAAAAATGGAATAATAACTCCAAAATTTTTACCCATTGTAAAACTTTGCGTAATTAAGGAATAGTAGCATCGGAAATTGTCAAAACAAAAATGCATGGGAGATATCAAGCGTCAAAGTGCGTCTGGGGTCGAAAAAGACCCCAAAGGGGTAGGAAGGTTAAGGGAATCGAATATAAATCTATTTTGTCCCCTCATTGGCGGTCATATGCAGTGTGATATTTGGGGTCATATGGAGGATTATATTGAATATCAGAATACTGACATTCGAATTTTGATGTATTTCGTTATTTCGACTTTGAAGGCCCGGATTAAAAATTTTTTACACCACCGTTTAATTTTAAATTCCTTTTAGGGGGAAGAAGTAAAATAAATTACAACCCCACATCGGCGGCCAAATATTTTATGATGTATGTGGTCATAATGAGTCATGTCGAATATCAGAATTCTGACATTCGAACATCGAGATATGATTATGTTGACTTTAAAGGGCCAGAATAAAAAAATTCTACATCACCCTATAATATTAAGTGATTTTTAAGGGAATCGAATATAAATCTATTTTGTCCCCTCATTGGCGGTCATATGCAGTGTGATATTTGGGGTCATATGGAGGATTATATTGAATATCAGAATACTGACATTCGAATTTTGATGTATTTCGTTATTTCGACTTTGAAGGCCCGGATTAAAAATTTTTTACACCACCGTTTAATTTTAAATTCCTTTTAGGGGGAAGAATAAAAATAAATTACAACCCCACATCGGCGGCCAAATATTTTATGATGTATGTGGTCATATTGAGTCTTGTCGAATATCAGAATTCTGACATTCGAACATCGAGATATGATTATGTTGACTTTGAAAAGCCAGAATAAAAAAATTCTACATCATCCTATAATATTAAGTGATTTTTAAGGGAATCGAATATAAATCTATTTTGTCCCCTCATTGGCGGTCATATGCAGTGTGATATTTGGGGTCATATGGAGGATTATATTGAATATCAGAATACTGACATTCGAATTTTGATGTATTTCGTTATTTCGACTTTGAAGGCCCGGATTAAAAATTTTTTACACAACCGTTTAATTTTAAATTCCTTTTAGGGGGAAGAATAAAAACAAATTACAACCCCACCTCGGCGGCCAAATATTTTATGATGTATGTGGTCATATTGAGTCTTGTCGAATATCAGAATTCTGACATTCGAACATCGAGATATGATTATGTTGACTTTGAAAAGCCAGAATAAAAAAATTCTACATCATCCTATAATATTAAGTGATTTTTAAGGGAATCGAATATAAATCTATTTTGTCCCCTCATTGGCGGTCATATGCAGTGTGATATTTGGGGTCATATGGAGGATTATATTGAATATCAGAATCCTGACATTCGAATTTTGATGTATTTCGTTATTTCGACTTTTAAGGCCCGGATTAAAAGTTTTTTAAACCACCGTTTAATTTTAAATTCTTTTTAGGGGGAAGAATAAAAATAAATTACAACCCCACATCGGCGGACAAATATTTTATGATGAATGTGGTCATATTGAGTCATGTCGAATATCAGAATTCTGACATTCGAACATCGAGATATGATTATGTTGACTTTGAAGGGCCAGAATAAAAAAAATTCTACATCACCCTATAATATTAAGTGATTTTTATGGGAATCGAATATAAATCAATTCTGTCCCTTCATTGGCGGTCATATGCAGTGTGATATTTGGGGTCATATGGAGGATTATATTGAATATCAGAATACTGACATTCGAATTTTGATGTATTTCGTTATTTCGACTTTGAAGGCCCGGATTAAAAATTTTTTACACCACCGTTTAATTTTAAATTCCTTTAAGGGGGAAGAATTAAAATAAATTACAACCCCACATCGGCGGCCAAATATTTTATGATGTATGTGGTCATAATGAGTCATGTCGAATATCAGAATTCTGACATTCGAACATCGAGATATGATTATGTTGACTTTGAAGGGCCAGAATAAAAAAAATTCTACATCACCCTATAATATTAAGTGATTTTTATGGGAATCGAATATAAATCTATTTTGTCCCCTCATTGGCGGTCATATGCAGTGTGATATTTGGGGTCATATGGATGATTATATTGAATATCAGAATCCTGACATTCGAATTTTGATGTATTTCATTATTTCGACTTTTAAGGCCTCGGATTAAAAAATTTTTACATGACCGTTTAATTTTAAATTCCTTTTAGGGGGAAGAATTAAAATAAATTACAACCCCACATCGGCAGCCAAATATTTTATGATGTATGTGGTCATATTGAGTCATGTCGAATATCAGAATTCTGACATTCGAACATCGAGATATGATTATGTTGACTTTGAAGGGCCAGAATAAAAAAATTCTACATCACCCTATAATATTAAGTGATTTTTATGGGAATCGAATATAAATCTATTTTTTCCCCTCATTGGCGGTCATATGCAGTGTGATATTTGGGGTCATATGGATGATTATATTGAATATCAGAATCCTGACATTCGAATTTTGATGTATTTCATTATTTCGACTTTTAAGGCCTCGGATTAAAAAATTTTTACATAACCGTTTAGTTTGAAATTCCTTTTAGGGGGAAGAATAAAAATAAATTACAACCCCACATCGGCAGCCAAATATTTTATGATGTATGTGGTCATATTGAGTCATGTCGAATATCAGAATTCTGACATTCGAACATCGATATATGATTAAGTTGACTTTGAAGGTCCAGAATAAAAAAATTCTACATCACCCTATAATATTAAGTGATTTTTATGGGAATCGAATATAAATATATTTTGTCCCCTCATTGGCGGTCATCTGCAGTGTCGTCGGGTGTTTCGGGTCATATGGAGGATTATATTGAATATCAGAATCCTGACATTCGAATTTTGATGTATTTCGTTATTTCGACTTTGAAGGCCCGGATTAAAAATTTTTACACCACCGTTTAATTTTAAATTCCTTTTAGGGGGAGGAATAAAAATAAATTACAACCCCACATCGGCGGCCAAATATTTTATGATGTATGTGGTCATAATGAGTCATGTCGAATATCAGAATTCTGACATTCGAACATCGAGATATGATTATGTTGACTTTGAAGGGCCAGAATAAAAAAAATTCTACATCACCCTATAATATTAAGTGATTTTTAAGGGAATCGAATATAAATCTATTTTGTCCCCTATATGGCGGTCATATGCAGTGTGATATTTGGGGTCATATGGAGGATTATATTGAATATCAGAATACTGACATTCGAATTTTGATGTATTTCGTTATTTCGACTTTGAAGGCCCGGATTAAAAATTTTTTACACAACCGTTTAATTTTAAATTCCTTTTAGGGGGAAGAATAAAAACAAATTACAACCCCACCTCGGCGGCCAAATATGTTATGATGTATGTGGTCATATTGAGTCTTGTCGAATATCAGAATTCTGACATTCGAACATCGAGATATGATTATGTTGACTTTGAATAGCCAGAATAAAAAAATTCTACATCATTCTATAATATTAAGTGATTTTTAAGGGAATCGAATATAAATCTATTTTGTCCCCTCATTGGCGGTCATATGCAGTGTGATATTTGGGGTCATATGGAGGATTATATTGAATATCAGAATACTGACATTCGAATTTTGATGTATTTCGTTATTTCGACTTTGAAGGCCCGGATTAAAAATTTTTTACACCACCGTTTAATTTTAAATTCCTTTTAGGGGGAAGAAGTAAAATAAATTACAACCCCACATCGGCGGCCAAATATTTTATGATGTATGTGGTCATAATGAGTCATGTCGAATATCAGAATTCTGACATTCGAACATCGAGATATGATTATGTTGACTTTAAAGGGCCAGAATAAAAAAATTCTACATCACCCTATAATATTAAGTGATTTTTAAGGGAATCGAATATAAATCTATTTTGTCCCCTCATTGGCGGTCATATGCAGTGTGATATTTGGGGTCATATGGAGGATTATATTGAATATCAGAATACTGACATTCGAATTTTGATGTATTTCGTTATTTCGACTTTCAAGGCCCGGATTAAAAATTTTTTACACCACCGTTTAATTTTAAATTCCTTTTAGGGGGAAGAATAAAAATAAATTACAACCCCACATCGGCGGCCAAATATTTTATGATGTATGTGGTCATATTGAGTCTTGTCGAATATCAGAATTCTGACATTCGAACATCGAGATATGATTATGTTGACTTTGAAAAGCCAGAATAAAAAAATTCTACATCATCCTATAATATTAAGTGATTTTTAAGGGAATCGAATATAAATCTATTTTGTCCCCTCATTGGCGGTCATATGCAGTGTGATATTTGGGGTCATATGGAGGATTATATTGAATATCAGAATACTGACATTCGAATTTTGATGTATTTCGTTATTTCGACTTTGAAGGCCCGGATTAAAAATTTTTTACACAACCGTTTAATTTTAAATTCCTTTTAGGGGGAAGAATAAAAACAAATTACAACCCCACCTCGGCGGCCAAATATTTTATGATGTATGTGGTCATATTGAGTCTTGTCGAATATCAGAATTCTGACATTCGAACATCGAGATATGATTATGTTGACTTTGAAAAGCCAGAATAAAAAAATTCTACATCATCCTATAATATTAAGTGATTTTTAAGGGAATCGAATATAAATCTATTTTGTCCCCTCATTGGCGGTCATATGCAGTGTGATATTTGGGGTCATATGGAGGATTATATTGAATATCAGAATCCTGACATTCGAATTTTGATGTATTTCGTTATTTCGACTTTTAAGGCCCGGATTAAAAGTTTTTTAAACCACCGTTTAATTTTAAATTCTTTTTAGGGGGAAGAATAAAAATAAATTACAACCCCACATCGGCGGACAAATATTTTATGATGAATGTGGTCATATTGAGTCATGTCGAATATCAGAATTCTGACATTCGAACATCGAGATATGATTATGTTGACTTTGAAGGGCCAGAATAAAAAAAATTCTACATCACCCTATAATATTAAGTGATTTTTATGGGAATCGAATATAAATCAATTCTGTCCCTTCATTGGCGGTCATATGCAGTGTGATATTTGGGGTCATATGGAGGATTATATTGAATATCAGAATACTGACATTCGAATTTTGATGTATTTCGTTATTTCGACTTTGAAGGCCCGGATTAAAAATTTTTTACACCACCGTTTAATTTTAAATTCCTTTAAGGGGGAAGAATTAAAATAAATTACAACCCCACATCGGCGGCCAAATATTTTATGATGTATGTGGTCATAATGAGTCATGTCGAATATCAGAATTCTGACATTCGAACATCGAGATATGATTATGTTGACTTTGAAGGGCCAGAATAAAAAAAATTCTACATCACCCTATAATATTAAGTGATTTTTATGGGAATCGAATATAAATCTATTTTGTCCCCTCATTGGCGGTCATATGCAGTGTGATATTTGGGGTCATATGGATGATTATATTGAATATCAGAATCCTGACATTCGAATTTTGATGTATTTCATTATTTCGACTTTTAAGGCCTCGGATTAAAAAATTTTTACATGACCGTTTAATTTTAAATTCCTTTTAGGGGGAAGAATTAAAATAAATTACAACCCCACATCGGCAGCCAAATATTTTATGATGTATGTGGTCATATTGAGTCATGTCGAATATCAGAATTCTGACATTCGAACATCGAGATATGATTATGTTGACTTTGAAGGGCCAGAATAAAAAAATTCTACATCACCCTATAATATTAAGTGATTTTTATGGGAATCGAATATAAATCTATTTTTTCCCCTCATTGGCGGTCATATGCAGTGTGATATTTGGGGTCATATGGATGATTATATTGAATATCAGAATCCTGACATTCGAATTTTGATGTATTTCATTATTTCGACTTTTAAGGCCTCGGATTAAAAAATTTTTACATAACCGTTTAGTTTGAAATTCCTTTTAGGGGGAAGAATAAAAATAAATTACAACCCCACATCGGCAGCCAAATATTTTATGATGTATGTGGTCATATTGAGTCATGTCGAATATCAGAATTCTGACATTCGAACATCGATATATGATTAAGTTGACTTTGAAGGTCCAGAATAAAAAAATTCTACATCACCCTATAATATTAAGTGATTTTTATGGGAATCGAATATAAATATATTTTGTCCCCTCATTGGCGGTCATCTGCAGTGTCGTCGGGTGTTTCGGGTCATATGGAGGATTATATTGAATATCAGAATCCTGACATTCGAATTTTGATGTATTTCGTTATTTCGACTTTGAAGGCCCGGATTAAAAATTTTTACACCACCGTTTAATTTTAAATTCCTTTTAGGGGGAGGAATAAAAATAAATTACAACCCCACATCGGCGGCCAAATATTTTATGATGTATGTGGTCATAATGAGTCATGTCGAATATCAGAATTCTGACATTCGAACATCGAGATATGATTATGTTGATTTTGAAGGGCCAGAATAAAAAAAATTCTACATCACCCTATAATATTAAGTGATTTTTATGGGAATCGAATATAAATCTATTTTGTCCCCTCATTGGCGGTCATATGCAGTGTGATATTTGGGGTCATATGGATGATTATATTGAATATCAGAATCCTGACATTCGAATTTTGATGTATTTCATTATTTCGACTTTTAAGGCCTCGGATTAAAAAATTTTTACATGACCGTTTAATTTGAAATTCCTTTTAGGGGGAAGAATAAAAATAAATTACAACCCCACATCGGCAGCCAAATATTTTATGATGTATGTGGTCATATTGAGTCATGTGGAATATCAGAATTCTGACATTCGAACATCGAGATATGATTATGTTGACTTTGAAGGGCCAGAATAAAAAAATTCTACATCACCCTATAATATTAAGTGATTTTTAAGGGAATCGAATATAAATCTATTTTGTCCCCTCATTGGCGGTCATATGCAGTGTGATATTTGGGGTCATATGGAGGATTATATTGAATATCAGAATCCTGACATTCGAATTTTGATGTATTTCGTTATTTCGACTTTTAAGGCCCGGATTAAAAGTTTTTTAAACCACCGTTTAATTTTAAATTCTTTTTAGGGGGAAGAATAAAAATAAATTACAACCCCACATCGGCGGACAAATATTTTATGATGAATGTGGTCATATTGAGTCATGTCGAATATCAGAATTCTGACATTCGAACATCGAGATATGATTATGTTGACTTTGAAGGGCCAGAATAAAAAAAATTCTACATCACCCTATAATATTAAGTGATTTTTATGGGAATCGAATATAAATATATTTTGTCCCCTCATTGGCGGTCATCTGCAGTGTCGTCGGGTGTTTCGGGTCATATGGAGGATTATATTGAATATCAGAATCCTGACATTCGAATTTTGATGTATTTCGTTATTTCGAATTTTAAGGCCCCGGATTAAAAATTTTTTACATCACCGTTTAATTTTAAATTCCTTTTCGGGGGAAAAATAAAAATCAATTACAACCCCACATCGGAGGCCAAATATTTTATGATGTATGTGGTCATATTGAGTCTTGTCGAATATCAGAATTCTGACATTCGAACATCGAGATATGATTATGTTGACTTTGAAGGGCCAGAATAAAAAAACTCTACATCACCCTATAATATTAAGTGATTTTTATGGGAATCGAATATAAATCAATTCTGTCCCTTCATTGGCGGTCATATGCAGTGTGATATTTGGGGTCATATGGAGGATTATATTGAATATAAGAATACTGACATTCGAATTTTGATGTATTTCGTTATTTCGACTTTGAAGGCCCGGATTAAAAATTTTTTACACCACCGTTTAATTTTAAATTCCTTTAAGGGGGAAGAATTAAAATAAATTACAACCCCACATCGGCGGCCAAATATTTTATGATGTATGTGGTCATAATGAGTCATGTCGAATATCAGAATTCTGACATTCGAACATCGAGATATGATTATGTTGACTTTGAAGGGCCAGAATAAAAAAAATTCTACATCACCCTATAATATTAAGTGATTTTTATGGGAATCGAATATAAATCTATTTTGTCCCCTCATTGGCGGTCATATGCAGTGTGATATTTGGGGTCATATGGATGATTATATTGAATATCAGAATCCTGACATTCGAATTTTGATGTATTTCATTATTTCGACTTTTAAGGCCTCGGATTAAAAAATTTTTACATGACCGTTTAATTTTAAATTCCTTTTAGGGGGAAGAATTAAAATAAATTACAACCCCACATCGGCAGCCAAATATTTTATGATGTATGTGGTCATATTGAGTCATGTCGAATATCAGAATTCTGACATTCGAACATCGAGATATGATTATGTTGACTTTGAAGGGCCAGAATAAAAAAATTCTACATCACCCTATAATATTAAGTGATTTTTATGGGAATCGAATATAAATCTATTTTTCCCCTCATTGGCGGTCATATGCAGTGTGATATTTGGGGTCATATGGATGATTATATTGAATATCAGAATCCTGACATTCGAATTTTGATGTATTTCATTATTTCGACTTTTAAGGCCTCGGATTAAAAAATTTTTACATGACCGTTTAATTTGAAATTCCTTTTAGGGGGAAGAATAAAAATAAATTACAACCCCACATCGGCAGCCAAATATTTTATGATGTATGTGGTCATATTGAGTCTTGTCGAATATCAGAATTCTGACATTCGAACATCGAGATATGATTATGTTGACTTTGAAGGGCCAGAATAAAAAAATTCTACATCACCCTATAATATTAAGTGATTTTTAAGGGAATCGAATATAAATCTATTTTGTCCCCTCATTGGCGGTCATATGCAGTGTGATATTTGGGGTCATATGGAGGATTATATTGAATATCAGAATACTGACATTCGAATTTTGATGTATTTCGTTATTTCGAATTTTAAGGCCCCGGATTAAAAAATTTTTACATCACCGTTTAATTTTAAATTCCTTTTAGGGGGAAAAATAAAAATCAATTACAACCCCACATCGGCGACCAAATATTTTATGATGTATGTGGTCATATTGAGTCTTGTCGAATATCAGAATTCTGACATTCGAACATCGAGATATGATTATGTTGACTTTGAAGGGCCATTATAAAAAAACTCTACATCACCCTATAATATTAAGTGATTTTTATGGGAATCGAATATAAATCTATTTTGTCCCCTCATTGGCGGTCATATGCAGTGTGATATTTGGGGTCATATGGATGATTATATTGAATATCAGAATCCTGACATTCGAATTTTGATGTATTTCATTATTTCGACTTTTAAGGCCTCGGATTAAAAAATTTTTACATGACCGTTCAATTTGAAATTCCTTTTAGGGGGAAGAATAAAAATAAATTACAACCCCACATCGGCAGCCAAATATTTTATGATGTATGTGGTCATATTGAGTCATGTCGAATATCAGAATTCTGACATTCGAACATCGAGATATGATTATGTTGACTTTGAAGGGCCAGAATAAAAAAATTCTACATCACCCTATAATATTAAGTGATTTTTAAGGGAATCGAATATAAATCTATTTTGTCCCCTCATTGGCGGTCATATGCAGTGTGATATTTGGGGTCATATGGAGGATTATATTGAATATCACAATACTGACATTCGAATTTTGATGTATTTCGTTATTTCGACTTTGAAGGCCCGGATTAAAAATTTTTTACACCACCGTTTAATTTTAAATTCCTTTTAGGGGGAAGAATAAAAATAAATTACAACCCCACATCGGCGGCCGAATATTTTATGATGTATGTGGTCATATTGAGTCTTGTCGAATATCAGAATTCTGACATTCGAACATCGAGATATGATTATGTTGACTTTGAAGGGCCAGAATAAAAAAATTCTACATCACCCTATAATATTAAGTGATTTTTAAGGGAATCGAATATAAATCTATTTTGTCCCCTATATGGCGGTCATATGCAGTGTGATATTTGGGGTCATATGGAGGATTATATTGAATATCAGAATACTGACATTCGAATTTTGATGTATTTCGTTATTTCGACTTTGAAGGCCCGGATTAAAAATTTTTTACACAACCGTTTAATTTTAAATTCCTTTTAGGGGGAAGAATAAAAACAAATTACAACCCCACCTCGGCGGCCAAATATGTTATGATGTATGTGGTCATATTGAGTCTTGTCGAATATCAGAATTCTGACATTCGAACATCGAGATATGATTATGTTGACTTTGAAAAGCCAGAATAAAAAAATTCTACATCATTCTATAATATTAAGTGATTTTTAAGGGAATCGAATATAAATCTATTTTGTCCCCTCATTGGCGGTCATATGCAGTGTGATATTTGGGGTCATATGGAGGATTATATTGAATATCAGAATACTGACATTCGAATTTTGATGTATTTCGTTATTTCGACTTTGAAGGCCCGGATTAAAAATTTTTTACACCACCGTTTAATTTTAAATTCCTTTTAGGGGGAAGAAGTAAAATAAATTACAACCCCACATCGGCGGCCAAATATTTTATGATGTATGTGGTCATAATGAGTCATGTCGAATATCAGAATTCTGACATTCGAACATCGAGATATGATTATGTTGACTTTGAAGGGCCAGAATAAAAAAATTCTACATCACCCTATAATATTAAGTGATTTTTAAGGGAATCGAATATAAATCTATTTTGTCCCCTCATTGGCGGTCATATGCAGTGTGATATTTGGGGTCATATGGAGGATTATATTGAATATCACAATACTGACATTCGAATTTTGATGTATTTCGTTATTTCGACTTAGAAGGCCCGGATTAAAAATTTTTTACACCACCGTTTAATTTTAAATTCCTTTTAGGGGGAAGAATAAAAATAAATTACAACCCCACATCGGCGGCCGAATATTTTATGATGTATGTGGTCATATTGAGTCTTGTCGAATATCAGAATTCTGACATTCGAACATCGAGATATGATTATGTTGACTTTGAAGGGCCAGAATAAAAAAATTCTACATCACCCTATAATATTAAGTGATTTTTAAGGGAATCGAATATAAATCTATTTTGTCCCCTCATTGGCGGTCATATGCAGTGTGATATTTGGGGTCATATGGAGGATTATATTGAATATCAGAATACTGACATTCGAATTTTGATGTATTTCGTTATTTCGACTTTGAAGGCCCGGATTAAAAATTTTTTACACCACCGTTTAATTTTAAATTCCTTTTAGGGGGAAGAATAAAAATAAATTACAACCCCACATCGGCGGCCAAATATTTTATGATGTATGTGGTCATATTGAGTCTTGTCGAATATCAGAATTCTGACATTCGAACATCGAGATTTGATTATGTTGACTTTGAAAAGCCAGAATAAAAAAATTCTACATCATCCTATAATATTAAGTGATTTTTAAGGGAATCGAATATAAATCTATTTTGTCCCCTCATTGGCGGTCATATGCAGTGTGATATTTGGGGTCATATGGAGGATTATATTGAATATCAGAATACTGACATTCGAATTTTGATGTATTTCGTTATTTCGACTTTGAAGGCCCGGATTAAAAATTTTTTACACAACCGTTTAATTTTAAATTCCTTTTAGGGGGAAGAATAAAAACAAATTACAACCCCACCTCGGCGGCCAAATATTTTATGATGTATGTGGTCATATTGAGTCTTGTCGAATATCAGAATTCTGACATTCGAACATCGAGATATGATTATGTTCACTTTGAAAAGCCAGAATAAAAAAATTCTACATCATTCTATAATATTAAGTGATTTTTAAGGGAATCGAATATAAATCTATTTTGTCCCCTATATGGCGGTCATATGCAGTGTGATATTTGGGGTCATATGGAGGATTATATTGAATATCAGAATACTGACATTCGAATTTTGATGTATTTCGTTATTTCGAATTTTAAGGCCCCGGATTAAAAAATTTTTACATCACCGTTTAATTTTAAATTCCTTTTAGGGGGAAAAATAAAAATCAATTACAACCCCACATCGGCGACCAAATATTTTATGATGTATGTGGTCATATTGAGTCTTGTCGAATATCAGAATTCTGACATTCGAACATCGAGATATGATTATGTTGACTTTGAAGGGCCATTATAAAAAAACTCTACATCACCCTATAATATTAAGTGATTTTTATGGGAATCGAATATAAATCTATTTTGTCCCCTCATTGGCGGTCATATGCAGTGTGATATTTGGGGTCATATGGATGATTATATTGAATATCAGAATCCTGACATTCGAATTTTGATGTATTTCATTATTTCGACTTTTAAGGCCTCGGATTAAAAAATTTTTACATGACCGTTCAATTTGAAATTCCTTTTAGGGGGAAGAATAAAAATAAATTACAACCCCACATCGGCAGCCAAATATTTTATGATGTATGTGGTCATATTGAGTCATGTCGAATATCAGAATTCTGACATTCGAACATCGAGATATGATTATGTTGACTTTGAAGGGCCAGAATAAAAAAATTCTACATCACCCTATAATATTAAGTGATTTTTAAGGGAATCGAATATAAATCTATTTTGTCCCCTCATTGGCGGTCATATGCAGTGTGATATTTGGGGTCATATGGAGGATTATATTGAATATCACAACACTGACATTCGAATTTTGATGTATTTCGTTATTTCGACTTTGAAGGCCCGGATTAAAAATTTTTTACACCACCGTTTAATTTTAAATTCCTTTTAGGGGGAAGAATAAAAATAAATTACAACCCCACATCGGCGGCCGAATATTTTATGATGTATGTGGTCATATTGAGTCTTGTCGAATATCAGAATTCTGACATTCGAACATCGAGATATGATTATGTTGACTTTGAAGGGCCAGAATAAAAAAATTCTACATCACCCTATAATATTAAGTGATTTTTAAGGGAATCGAATATAAATCTATTTTGTCCCCTATATGGCGGTCATATGCAGTGTGATATTTGGGGTCATATGGAGGATTATATTGAATATCAGAATACTGACATTCGAATTTTGATGTATTTCGTTATTTCGACTTTGAAGGCCCGGATTAAAAATTTTTTACACAACCGTTTAATTTTAAATTCCTTTTAGGGGGAAGAATAAAAACAAATTACAACCCCACCTCGGCGGCCAAATATGTTATGATGTATGTGGTCATATTGAGTCTTGTCGAATATCAGAATTCTGACATTCGAACATCGAGATATGATTATGTTGACTTTGAAAAGCCAGAATAAAAAAATTCTACATCATTCTATAATATTAAGTGATTTTTAAGGGAATCGAATATAAATCTATTTTGTCCCCTCATTGGCGGTCATATGCAGTGTGATATTTGGGGTCATATGGAGGATTATATTGAATATCAGAATACTGACATTCGAATTTTGATGTATTTCGTTATTTCGACTTTGAAGGCCCGGATTAAAAATTTTTTACACCACCGTTTAATTTTAAATTCCTTTTAGGGGGAAGAAGTAAAATAAATTACAACCCCACATCGGCGGCCAAATATTTTATGATGTATGTGGTCATAATGAGTCATGTCGAATATCAGAATTCTGACATTCGAACATCGAGATATGATTATGTTGACTTTGAAGGGCCAGAATAAAAAAATTCTACATCACCCTATAATATTAAGTGATTTTTAAGGGAATCGAATATAAATCTATTTTGTCCCCTCATTGGCGGTCATATGCAGTGTGATATTTGGGGTCATATGGAGGATTATATTGAATATCACAATACTGACATTCGAATTTTGATGTATTTCGTTATTTCGACTTAGAAGGCCCGGATTAAAAATTTTTTACACCACCGTTTAATTTTAAATTCCTTTTAGGGGGAAGAATAAAAATAAATTACAACCCCACATCGGCGGCCGAATATTTTATGATGTATGTGGTCATATTGAGTCTTGTCGAATATCAGAATTCTGACATTCGAACATCGAGATATGATTATGTTGACTTTGAAGGGCCAGAATAAAAAAATTCTACATCACCCTATAATATTAAGTGATTTTTAAGGGAATCGAATATAAATCTATTTTGTCCCCTCATTGGCGGTCATATGCAGTGTGATATTTGGGGTCATATGGAGGATTATATTGAATATCAGAATACTGACATTCGAATTTTGATGTATTTCGTTATTTCGACTTTGAAGGCCCGGATTAAAAATTTTTTACACCACCGTTTAATTTTAAATTCCTTTTAGGGGGAAGAATAAAAATAAATTACAACCCCACATCGGCGGCCAAATATTTTATGATGTATGTGGTCATATTGAGTCTTGTCGAATATCAGAATTCTGACATTCGAACATCGAGATTTGATTATGTTGACTTTGAAAAGCCAGAATAAAAAAATTCTACATCATCCTATAATATTAAGTGATTTTTAAGGGAATCGAATATAAATCTATTTTGTCCCCTCATTGGCGGTCATATGCAGTGTGATATTTGGGGTCATATGGAGGATTATATTGAATATCAGAATACTGACATTCGAATTTTGATGTATTTCGTTATTTCGACTTTGAAGGCCCGGATTAAAAATTTTTTACACAACCGTTTAATTTTAAATTCCTTTTAGGGGGAAGAATAAAAACAAATTACAACCCCACCTCGGCGGCCAAATATTTTATGATGTATGTGGTCATATTGAGTCTTGTCGAATATCAGAATTCTGACATTCGAACATCGAGATATGATTATGTTCACTTTGAAAAGCCAGAATAAAAAAATTCTACATCATTCTATAATATTAAGTGATTTTTAAGGGAATCGAATATAAATCTATTTTGTCCCCTATATGGCGGTCATATGCAGTGTGATATTTGGGGTCATATGGAGGATTATATTGAATATCAGAATACTGACATTCGAATTTTGATGTATTTCGTTATTTCGAATTTTAAGGCCCCGGATTAAAAAATTTTTACATCACCGTTTAATTTTAAATTCCTTTTAGGGGGAAAAATAAAAATCAATTACAACCCCACATCGGCGACCAAATATTTTATGATGTATGTGGTCATATTGAGTCTTGTCGAATATCAGAATTCTGACATTCGAACATCGAGATATGATTATGTTGACTTTGAAGGGCCATAATAAAAAAACTCTACATCACCCTATAATATTAAGTGATTTTTATGGGAATCGAATATAAATCTATTTTGTCCCCTCATTGGCGGTCATATGCAGTGTGATATTTGGGGTCATATGGATGATTATATTGTATATCAGAATCCTGACATTCGAATTTTGATGTATTTCATTATTTCGACTTTTAAGGCCTCGGATTAAAAAATTTTTACATGACCGTTCAATTTGAAATTCCTTTTAGGGGGAAGAATAAAAATAAATTACAACCCCACATCGGCAGCCAAATATTTTATGATGTATGTGGTCATATTGAGTCATGTCGAATATCAGAATTCTGACATTCGAACATCGAGATATGATTATGTTGACTTTGAAGGGCCAGAATAAAAAAATTCTACATCACCCTATAATATTAAGTGATTTTTAAGGGAATCGAATATAAATCTATTTTGTCCCCTCATTGGCGGTCATATGCAGTGTGATATTTGGGGTCATATGGAGGATTATATTGAATATCACAATACTGACATTCGAATTTTGATGTATTTCGTTATTTCGACTTTGAAGGCCCGGATTAAAAATTTTTTACACCACCGTTTAATTTTAAATTCCTTTTAGGGGGAAGAATAAAAATAAATTACAACCCCACATCGGCGGCCAAATATTTTATGATGTATGTGGTCATATTGAGTCTTGTCGAATATCAGAATTCTGACATTCGAACATCAAGATATGATTATGTTGACTTTGAAAAGCCAGAATAAAAAAATTCTACATAACCCTATAATATTAAGTGATTTTTATGGGAATCGAATATAAATATATTTTGTCCCCTCATTGGCGGTCATATGCAGTGTGATATTTGGGGTCATATGGAGGATTATATTGAATATCAGAATCCTGACATTCGAATTTTGATGTATTTCGTTATTTCGACTTAGAAGGCCCGGATTAAAAATTTTTTACACCACCGTTTAATTTTAAATTCCTTTTAGGGGGAAGAATAAAAATAAATTACAACCCCACATCGGCGGCCGAATATTTTATGATGTATGTGGTCATATTGAGTCTTGTCGAATATCAGAATTCTGACATTCGAACATCGAGATATGATTATGTTGACTTTGAAGGGCCAGAATAAAAAAATTCTACATCACCCTATAATATTAAGTGATTTTTAAGGGAATCGAATATAAATCTATTTTGTCCCCTATATGGCGGTCATATGCAGTGTGATATTTGGGGTCATATGGAGGATTATATTGAATATCAGAATACTGACATTCGAATTTTGATGTATTTCGTTATTTCGACTTTGAAGGCCCGGATTAAAAATTTTTTACACAACCGTTTAATTTTAAATTCCTTTTAGGGGGAAGAATAAAAACAAATTACAACCCCACCTCGGCGGCCAAATATGTTATGATGTATGTGGTCATATTGAGTCTTGTCGAATATCAGAATTCTGACATTCGAACATCGAGATATGATTATGTTGACTTTGAAAAGCCAGAATAAAAAAATTCTACATCATTCTATAATATTAAGTGATTTTTAAGGGAATCGAATATAAATCTATTTTGTCCCCTCATTGGCGGTCATATGCAGTGTGATATTTGGGGTCATATGGAGGATTATATTGAATATCAGAATACTGACATTCGAATTTTGATGTATTTCGTTATTTCGACTTTGAAGGCCCGGATTAAAAATTTTTTACACCACCGTTTAATTTTAAATTCCTTTTAGGGGGAAGAAGTAAAATAAATTACAACCCCACATCGGCGGCCAAATATTTTATGATGTATGTGGTCATAATGAGTCATGTCGAATATCAGAATTCTGACATTCGAACATCGAGATATGATTATGTTGACTTTGAAGGGCCAGAATAAAAAAATTCTACATCACCCTATAATATTAAGTGATTTTTAAGGGAATCGAATATAAATCTATTTTGTCCCCTCATTGGCGGTCATATGCAGTGTGATATTTGGGGTCATATGGAGGATTATATTGAATATCACAATACTGACATTCGAATTTTGATGTATTTCGTTATTTCGACTTAGAAGGCCCGGATTAAAAATTTTTTACACCACCGTTTAATTTTAAATTCCTTTTAGGGGGAAGAATAAAAATAAATTACAACCCCACATCGGCGGCCGAATATTTTATGATGTATGTGGTCATATTGAGTCTTGTCGAATATCAGAATTCTGACATTCGAACATCGAGATATGATTATGTTGACTTTGAAGGGCCAGAATAAAAAAATTCTACATCACCCTATAATATTAAGTGATTTTTAAGGGAATCGAATATAAATCTATTTTGTCCCCTCATTGGCGGTCATATGCAGTGTGATATTTGGGGTCATATGGAGGATTATATTGAATATCAGAATACTGACATTCGAATTTTGATGTATTTCGTTATTTCGACTTTGAAGGCCCGGATTAAAAATTTTTTACACCACCGTTTAATTTTAAATTCCTTTTAGGGGGAAGAATAAAAATAAATTACAACCCCACATCGGCGGCCAAATATTTTATGATGTATGTGGTCATATTGAGTCTTGTCGAATATCAGAATTCTGACATTCGAACATCGAGATTTGATTATGTTGACTTTGAAAAGCCAGAATAAAAAAATTCTACATCATCCTATAATATTAAGTGATTTTTAAGGGAATCGAATATAAATCTATTTTGTCCCCTCATTGGCGGTCATATGCAGTGTGATATTTGGGGTCATATGGAGGATTATATTGAATATCAGAATACTGACATTCGAATTTTGATGTATTTCGTTATTTCGACTTTGAAGGCCCGGATTAAAAATTTTTTACACAACCGTTTAATTTTAAATTCCTTTTAGGGGGAAGAATAAAAACAAATTACAACCCCACCTCGGCGGCCAAATATTTTATGATGTATGTGGTCATATTGAGTCTTGTCGAATATCAGAATTCTGACATTCGAACATCGAGATATGATTATGTTGACTTTGAAGGGCCAGAATAAAAAAACTCTACATCACCCTATAATATTAAGTGATTTTTATGGGAATCGAATATAAATCTATTTTGTCCCCTCATTGGCGGTCATATGCAGTGTGATATTTGGGGTCATATGGAGGATTATATTGAATATCAGAATACTGACATTCGAATTTTGATGTATTTCGTTATTTCGACTTTGAAGGCCCGGATTAAAAATTTTTTACACCACCGTTTAATTTTAAATTCCTTTAAGGGGGAAGAATTAAAATAAATTACAACCCCACATCGGCGGCCAAATATTTTATGATGTATGTGGTCATAATGAGTCATGTCGAATATCAGAATTCTGACATTCGAACATCGAGATATGATTATGTTGACTTTGAAGGGCCAGAATAAAAAAAATTCTACATCACCCTATAATATTAAGTGATTTTTATGGGAATCGAATATAAATCTATTTTGTCCCCTCATTGGCGGTCATATGCAGTGTGATATTTGGGGTCATATGGATGATTATATTGAATATCAGAATCCTGACATTCGAATTTTGATGTATTTCATTATTTCGACTTTTAAGGCCTCGGATTAAAAAATTTTTACATGACCGTTTAATTTTAAATTCCTTTTAGGGGGAAGAATTAAAATAAATTACAACCCCACATCGGCAGCCAAATATTTTATGATGTATGTGGTCATATTGAGTCATGTCGAATATCAGAATTCTGACATTCGAACATCGAGATATGATTATGTTGACTTTGAAGGGCCAGAATAAAAAAATTCTACATCACCCTATAATATTAAGTGATTTTTATGGGAATCGAATATAAATCTATTTTTTCCCCTCATTGGCGGTCATATGCAGTGTGATATTTGGGGTCATATGGATGATTATATTGAATATCAGAATCCTGACATTCGAATTTTGATGTATTTCATTATTTCGACTTTTAAGGCCTCGGATTAAAAAATTTTTACATGACCGTTTAATTTGAAATTCCTTTTAGGGGGAAGAATAAAAATAAATTACAACCCCACATCGGCAGCCAAATATTTTATGATGTATGTGGTCATATTGAGTCTTGTCGAATATCAGAATTCTGACATTCGAACATCGAGATATGATTATGTTGACTTTGAAGGGCCAGAATAAAAAAATTCTACATCACCCTATAATATTAAGTGATTTTTAAGGGAATCGAATATAAATCTATTTTTTATATCAGAATTCTGACATTCGAACATCAAGATATGATTATGTTGACTTTGAAAAGCCAGAATAAAAAAATTCTACATAACTCTATAATATTAAGTGATTTTTATGGGAATCGAATATAAATATATTTTGTCCCCTCATTGGCGGTCATATGCAGTGTGATATTTGGGGTCATATGGAGGATTATATTGAATATCAGAATCCTGACATTCGAATTTTGATGTATTTCGTTATTTCGACTTAGAAGGCCCGGATTAAAAATTTTTTACACCACCGTTTAATTTTAAATTCCTTTTAGGGGGAAGAATAAAAATAAATTACAACCCCACATCGGCGGCCGAATATTTTATGATGTATGTGGTCATATTGAGTCTTGTCGAATATCAGAATTCTGACATTCGAACATCGAGATATGATTATGTTGACTTTGAAGGGCCATAATAAAAAAACTCTACATCACCCTATAATATTAAGTGATTTTTATGGGAATCGAATATAAATCTATTTTGTCCCCTCATTGGCGGTCATATGCAGTGTGATATTTGGGGTCATATGGATGATTATATTGAATATCAGAATCCTGACATTCGAATTTTGATGTATTTCATTATTTCGACTTTTAAGGCCTCGGATTAAAAAATTTTTACATGACCGTTCAATTTGAAATTCCTTTTAGGGGGAAGAATAAAAATAAATTACAACCCCACATCGGCAGCCAAATATTTTATGATGTATGTGGTCATATTGAGTCATGTCGAATATCAGAATTCTGACATTCGAACATCGAGATATGATTATGTTGACTTTGAAGGGCCAGAATAAAAAAATTCTACATCACCCTATAATATTAAGTGATTTTTAAGGGAATCGAATATAAATCTATTTTGTCCCCTCATTGGCGGTCATATGCAGTGTGATATTTGGGGTCATATGGAGGATTATATTGAATATCACAATACTGACATTCGAATTTTGATGTATTTCGTTATTTCGACTTTGAAGGCCCGGATTAAAAATTTTTTACACCACCGTTTAATTTTAAATTCCTTTTAGGGAGAAGAATAAAAATAAATTACAACCCCACATCGGCGGCCAAATATTTTATGATGTATGTGGTCATATTGAGTCTTGTCGAATATCAGAATTCTGACATTCGAACATCAAGATATGATTATGTTGACTTTGAAAAGCCAGAATAAAAAAATTCTACATAACCCTATAATATTAAGTGATTTTTATGGGAATCGAATATAAATATATTTTGTCCCCTCATTGGCGGTCATAATATGCAGTGTGATATTTGGGGTCATATGGAGGATTATATTGAATATCAGAATCCTGACATTCGAATTTTGATGTATTTCGTTATTTCGACTTAGAAGGCCCGGATTAAAAATTTTTTACACCACCGTTTAATTTTAAATTCCTTTTAGGGGGAAGAATAAAAATAAATTACAACCCCACATCGACGGCCGAATATTTTATGATGTATGTGGTCATATTGAGTCTTGTCGAATATCAGAATTCTGACATTCGAACATCGAGATATGATTATGTTGACTTTGAAGGGCCAGAATAAAAAAATTCTACATCACCCTATAATATTAAGTGATTTTTAAGGGAATCGAATATAAATCTATTTTGTCCCCTATATGGCGGTCATATGCAGTGTGATATTTGGGGTCATATGGAGGATTATATTGAATATCAGAATACTGACATTCGAATTTTGATGTATTTCGTTATTTCGACTTTGAAGGCCCGGATTAAAAATTTTTTACACAACCGTTTAATTTTAAATTCCTTTTAGGGGGAAGAATAAAAACAAATTACAACCCCACCTCGGCGGCCAAATATGTTATGATGTATGTGGTCATATTGAGTCTTGTCGAATATCAGAATTCTGACATTCGAACATCGAGATATGATTATGTTGACTTTGAAAAGCCAGAATAAAAAAATTCTACATCATTCTATAATATTAAGTGATTTTTAAGGGAATCGAATATAAATCTATTTTGTCCCCTCATTGGCGGTCATATGCAGTGTGATATTTGGGGTCATATGGAGGATTATATTGAATATCAGAATACTGACATTCGAATTTTGATGTATTTCGTTATTTCGACTTTGAAGGCCCGGATTAAAAATTTTTTACACCACCGTTTAATTTTAAATTCCTTTTAGGGGGAAGAAGTAAAATAAATTACAACCCCACATCGGCGGCCAAATATTTTATGATGTATGTGGTCATAATGAGTCATGTCGAATATCAGAATTCTGACATTCGAACATCGAGATATGATTATGTTGACTTTGAAGGGCCAGAATAAAAAAATTCTACATCACCCTATAATATTAAGTGATTTTTAAGGGAATCGAATATAAATCTATTTTGTCCCCTCATTGGCGGTCATATGCAGTGTGATATTTGGGGTCATATGGAGGATTATATTGAATATCACAATACTGACATTCGAATTTTGATGTATTTCGTTATTTCGACTTAGAAGGCCCGGATTAAAAATTTTTTACACCACCGTTTAATTTTAAATTCCTTTTAGGGGGAAGAATAAAAATAAATTACAACCCCACATCGGCGGCCGAATATTTTATGATGTATGTGGTCATATTGAGTCTTGTCGAATATCAGAATTCTGACATTCGAACATCGAGATATGATTATGTTGACTTTGAAGGGCCAGAATAAAAAAATTCTACATCACCCTATAATATTAAGTGATTTTTAAGGGAATCGAATATAAATCTATTTTGTCCCCTCATTGGCGGTCATATGCAGTGTGATATTTGGGGTCATATGGAGGATTATATTGAATATCAGAATACTGACATTCGAATTTTGATGTATTTCGTTATTTCGACTTTGAAGGCCCGGATTAAAAATTTTTTACACCACCGTTTAATTTTAAATTCCTTTTAGGGGGAAGAATAAAAATAAATTACAACCCCACATCGGCGGCCAAATATTTTATGATGTATGTGGTCATATTGAGTCTTGTCGAATATCAGAATTCTGACATTCGAACATCGAGATTTGATTATGTTGACTTTGAAAAGCCAGAATAAAAAAATTCTACATCATCCTATAATATTAAGTGATTTTTAAGGGAATCGAATATAAATCTATTTTGTCCCCTCATTGGCGGTCATATGCAGTGTGATATTTGGGGTCATATGGAGGATTATATTGAATATCAGAATACTGACATTCGAATTTTGATGTATTTCGTTATTTCGACTTTGAAGGCCCGGATTAAAAATTTTTTACACCACCGTTTAATTTTAAATTCCTTTTAGGGGGAAGAAGTAAAATAAATTACAACCCCACATCGGCGGCCAAATATTTTATGATGTATGTGGTCATAATGAGTCATGTCGAATATCAGAATTCTGACATTCGAACATCGAGATATGATTATGTTGACTTTGAAGGGCCAGAATAAAAAAATTCTACATCACCCTATAATATTAAGTGATTTTTAAGGGAATCGAATATAAATCTATTTTGTCCCCTCATTGGCGGTCATATGCAGTGTGATATTTGGGGTCATATGGAGGATTATATTGAATATCACAATACTGACATTCGAATTTTGATGTATTTCGTTATTTCGACTTAGAAGGCCCGGATTAAAAATTTTTTACACCACCGTTTAATTTTAAATTCCTTTTAGGGGGAAGAATAAAAATAAATTACAACCCCACATCGGCGGCCGAATATTTTATGATGTATGTGGTCATATTGAGTCTTGTCGAATATCAGAATTCTGACATTCGAACATCGAGATATGATTATGTTGACTTTGAAGGGCCAGAATAAAAAAATTCTACATCACCCTATAATATTAAGTGATTTTTAAGGGAATCGAATATAAATCTATTTTGTCCCCTCATTGGCGGTCATATGCAGTGTGATATTTGGGGTCATATGGAGGATTATATTGAATATCAGAATACTGACATTCGAATTTTGATGTATTTCGTTATTTCGACTTTGAAGGCCCGGATTAAAAATTTTTTACACCACCGTTTAATTTTAAATTCCTTTTAGGGGGAAGAATAAAAATAAATTACAACCCCACATCGGCGGCCAAATATTTTATGATGTATGTGGTCATATTGAGTCTTGTCGAATATCAGAATTCTGACATTCGAACATCGAGATTTGATTATGTTGACTTTGAAAAGCCAGAATAAAAAAATTCTACATCATCCTATAATATTAAGTGATTTTTAAGGGAATCGAATATAAATCTATTTTGTCCCCTCATTGGAGGTCATATGCAGTGTGATATTTGGGGTCATATGGAGGATTATATTGAATATCAGAATACTGACATTCGAATTTTGATGTATTTCGTTATTTCGACTTTGAAGGCCCGGATTAAAAATTTTTTACACAACCGTTTAATTTTAAATTCCTTTTAGGGGGAAGAATAAAAATAAATTACAACCCCACATCGGCGGCCAAATATTTTATGATGTATGTGGTCATATTGAGTCTTGTCGAATATCAGAATTCTGACATTCGAACATCAAGATATGATTATGTTGACTTTGAAAAGCCAGAATAAAAAAATTCTACATAACCCTATAATATTAAGTGATTTTTATGGGAATCGAATATAAATATATTTTGTCCCCTCATTGGCGGTCATATGCAGTGTGATATTTGGGGTCATATGGAGGATTATATTGAATATCAGAATCCTGACATTCGAATTTTGATGTATTTCGTTATTTCGACTTAGAAGGCCCGGATTAAAAATTTTTTACACCACCGTTTAATTTTAAATTCCTTTTAGGGGGAAGAATAAAAATAAATTACAACCCCACATCGACGGCCGAATATTTTATGATGTATGTGGTCATATTGAGTCTTGTCGAATATCAGAATTCTGACATTCGAACATCGAGATATGATTATGTTGACTTTGAAGGGCCAGAATAAAAAAATTCTACATCACCCTATAATATTAAGTGATTTTTAAGGGAATCGAATATAAATCTATTTTGTCCCCTATATGGCGGTCATATGCAGTGTGATATTTGGGGTCATATGGAGGATTATATTGAATATCAGAATACTGACATTCGAATTTTGATGTATTTCGTTATTTCGACTTTGAAGGCCCGGATTAAAAATTTTTTACACAACCGTTTAATTTTAAATTCCTTTTAGGGGGAAGAATAAAAACAAATTACAACCCCACCTCGGCGGCCAAATATGTTATGATGTATGTGGTCATATTGAGTCTTGTCGAATATCAGAATTCTGACATTCGAACATCGAGATATGATTATGTTGACTTTGAAAAGCCAGAATAAAAAAATTCTACATCATTCTATAATATTAAGTGATTTTTAAGGGAATCGAATATAAATCTATTTTGTCCCCTCATTGGCGGTCATATGCAGTGTGATATTTGGGGTCATATGGAGGATTATATTGAATATCAGAATACTGACATTCGAATTTTGATGTATTTCGTTATTTCGACTTTGAAGGCCCGGATTAAAAATTTTTTACACCACCGTTTAATTTTAAATTCCTTTTAGGGGGAAGAAGTAAAATAAATTACAACCCCACATCGGCGGCCAAATATTTTATGATGTATGTGGTCATAATGAGTCATGTCGAATATCAGAATTCTGACATTCGAACATCGAGATATGATTATGTTGACTTTGAAGGGCCAGAATAAAAAAATTCTACATCACCCTATAATATTAAGTGATTTTTAAGGGAATCGAATATAAATCTATTTTGTCCCCTCATTGGCGGTCATATGCAGTGTGATATTTGGGGTCATATGGAGGATTATATTGAATATCACAATACTGACATTCGAATTTTGATGTATTTCGTTATTTCGACTTAGAAGGCCCGGATTAAAAATTTTTTACACCACCGTTTAATTTTAAATTCCTTTTAGGGGGAAGAATAAAAATAAATTACAACCCCACATCGGCGGCCGAATATTTTATGATGTATGTGGTCATATTGAGTCTTGTCGAATATCAGAATTCTGACATTCGAACATCGAGATATGATTATGTTGACTTTGAAGGGCCAGAATAAAAAAATTCTACATCACCCTATAATATTAAGTGATTTTTAAGGGAATCGAATATAAATCTATTTTGTCCCCTCATTGGCGGTCATATGCAGTGTGATATTTGGGGTCATATGGAGGATTATATTGAATATCAGAATACTGACATTCGAATTTTGATGTATTTCGTTATTTCGACTTTGAAGGCCCGGATTAAAAATTTTTTACACCACCGTTTAATTTTAAATTCCTTTTAGGGGGAAGAATAAAAATAAATTACAACCCCACATCGGCGGCCAAATATTTTATGATGTATGTGGTCATATTGAGTCTTGTCGAATATCAGAATTCTGACATTCGAACATCGAGATTTGATTATGTTGACTTTGAAAAGCCAGAATAAAAAAATTCTACATCATCCTATAATATTAAGTGATTTTTAAGGGAATCGAATATAAATCTATTTTGTCCCCTCATTGGCGGTCATATGCAGTGTGATATTTGGGGTCATATGGAGGATTATATTGAATATCAGAATACTGACATTCGAATTTTGATGTATTTCGTTATTTCGACTTTGAAGGCCCGGATTAAAAATTTTTTACACCACCGTTTAATTTTAAATTCCTTTTAGGGGGAAGAAGTAAAATAAATTACAACCCCACATCGGCGGCCAAATATTTTATGATGTATGTGGTCATAATGAGTCATGTCGAATATCAGAATTCTGACATTCGAACATCGAGATATGATTATGTTGACTTTGAAGGGCCAGAATAAAAAAATTCTACATCACCCTATAATATTAAGTGATTTTTAAGGGAATCGAATATAAATCTATTTTGTCCCCTCATTGGCGGTCATATGCAGTGTGATATTTGGGGTCATATGGAGGATTATATTGAATATCACAATACTGACATTCGAATTTTGATGTATTTCGTTATTTCGACTTAGAAGGCCCGGATTAAAAATTTTTTACACCACCGTTTAATTTTAAATTCCTTTTAGGGGGAAGAATAAAAATAAATTACAACCCCACATCGGCGGCCGAATATTTTATGATGTATGTGGTCATATTGAGTCTTGTCGAATATCAGAATTCTGACATTCGAACATCGAGATATGATTATGTTGACTTTGAAGGGCCAGAATAAAAAAATTCTACATCACCCTATAATATTAAGTGATTTTTAAGGGAATCGAATATAAATCTATTTTGTCCCCTCATTGGCGGTCATATGCAGTGTGATATTTGGGGTCATATGGAGGATTATATTGAATATCAGAATACTGACATTCGAATTTTGATGTATTTCGTTATTTCGACTTTGAAGGCCCGGATTAAAAATTTTTTACACCACCGTTTAATTTTAAATTCCTTTTAGGGGGAAGAATAAAAATAAATTACAACCCCACATCGGCGGCCAAATATTTTATGATGTATGTGGTCATATTGAGTCTTGTCGAATATCAGAATTCTGACATTCGAACATCGAGATTTGATTATGTTGACTTTGAAAAGCCAGAATAAAAAAATTCTACATCATCCTATAATATTAAGTGATTTTTAAGGGAATCGAATATAAATCTATTTTGTCCCCTCATTGGCGGTCATATGCAGTGTGATATTTGGGGTCATATGGAGGATTATATTGAATATCAGAATACTGACATTCGAATTTTGATGTATTTCGTTATTTCGACTTTGAAGGCCCGGATTAAAAATTTTTTACACAACCGTTTAATTTTAAATTCCTTTTAGGGGGAAGAATAAAAACAAATTACAACCCCACCTCGGCGGCCAAATATTTTATGATGTATGTGGTCATATTGAGTCTTGTCGAATATCAGAATTCTGACATTCGAACATCGAGATATGATTATGTTCACTTTGAAAAGCCAGAATAAAAAAATTCTACATCATTCTATAATATTAAGTGATTTTTAAGGGAATCGAATATAAATCTATTTTGTCCCCTATATGGCGGTCATATGCAGTGTGATATTTGGGGTCATATGGAGGATTATATTGAATATCAGAATACTGACATTCGAATTTTGATGTATTTCGTTATTTCTACTTTGAAGGCCCGGATTAAAAATTTTTTACACAACCGTTTAATTTTAAATTCCTTTTAGGGGGAAGAATAAAAACAAATTACAACCCCACATCGGCGGCCAAATATTTTATGATAAATGTGGTCATAATGAGTCATGTCGAATATCAGAATTCTGACATTCGATCATCGAGATATGATTATGTTGACTTTGAAGGGCCAGAATAAAAAAAATTCTACATCACCCTATAATATTAAGTGATTTTTAAGGGAATCGAATATAAATCTATTTTGTCCCCTCATTGGCGGTCATATGCAGTGTGATATTTGGGGTCATATGGATGATTATATTGAATTTCAGAATCCTGACATTCGAATTTTGATGTATTTCATTATTTCGACTTTTAAGGCCTCGGATTAAAAAATTTTTACATGACCGTTTAATTTGAAATTCCTTTTAGGGGGAAAAATAAAAATCAATTACAACCCCACATCGGCGACCAAATATTTTATGATGTATGTGGTCATATTGAGTCTTGTCGAATATCAGAATTCTGACATTCGAACATCGAGATATGATTATGTTGACTTTGAAGGGCCAGAATAAAAAAACTCTACATCACCCTATAATATTAAGTGATTTTTATGGGAATCGAATATAAATCTATTTTGTCCCCTCATTGGCGGTCATATGCAGTGTGATATTTGGGGTCATATGGAGGATTATATTGAATATCAGAATACTGACATTCGAATTTTGATGTATTTCGTTATTTCGACTTTGAAGGCCCGTATTAAAAATTTTTTACACCACCGTTTAATTTTAAATTCCTTTTAGGGGGAAGAATTAAAATAAATTACAACCTCACATCGGCGGCCAAATATTTTATGATGTATGTGGTCATATTGAGTCTTGTCGAATATCAGAATTCTGACATTCGAACATCGAGATATGATTATGTTGACTTTGAAGGGCCAGAATAAAAAAACTCTACATCACCCTATAATATTAAGTGATTTTTATGGGAATCGAATATAAATCAATTCTGTCCCTTCATTGGCGGTCATATGCAGTGTGATATTTGGGGTCATATGGAGGATTATATTGAATATCAGAATACTGACATTCGAATTTTGATGTATTTCGTTATTTCGACTTTGAAGGCCCGGATTAAAAATTTTTTACACCACCGTTTAATTTTAAATTCCTTTAAGGGGGAAGAATTAAAATAAATTACAACCCCACATCGGCGGCCAAATATTTTATGATGTATGTGGTCATAATGAGTCATGTCGAATATCAGAATTCTGACATTCGAACATCGAGATATGATTATGTTGACTTTGAAGGGCCAGAATAAAAAAATTCTACATCACCCTATAATATTAAGTGATTTTTATGGGAATCGAATATAAATCTATTTTGTCCCCTCATTGGCGGTCATATGCAGTGTGATATTTGGGGTCATATGGATGATTATATTGAATATCAGAATCCTGACATTCGAATTTTGATGTATTTCATTATTTCGACTTTTAAGGCCTCGGATTAAAAATTTTTTACACCACCGTTTAATTTTAAATTCCTTTTAGGGGGAAGAATAAAAATAAATTACAACCCCACATCGGCGGCCGAATATTTTATGATGTATGTGGTCATATTGAGTCTTGTCGAATATCAGAATTCTGACATTCGAACATCGAGATATGATTATGTTGACTTTGAAGGGCCAGAATAAAAAAATTCTACATCACCCTATAATATTAAGTGATTTTTAAGGGAATCGAATATAAATCTATTTTGTCCCCTCATTGGCGGTCATATGCAGTGTGATATTTGGGGTCATATGGAGGATTATATTGAATATCAGAATACTGACATTCGAATTTTGATGTATTTCGTTATTTCGACTTTGAATTCCCGGATTAAAAATTTTTTACACCACCGTTTAATTTTAAATTCCTTTTAGGGGGAAGAATAAAAATAAATTACAACCCCACATCTTCGGCCAAATATTTTATGATGTATGTGGTCATATTGAGTCTTGTCGAATATCAGAATTCTGACATTCGAACATCGAGATATGATTATGTTGACTTTGAAAAGCCAGAATAAAAAAATTCTACATCATCCTATAATATTAAGTGATTTTTAAGGGAATCGAATATAAATCTATTTTGTCCCCTCATTGGCGGTCATATGCAGTGTGATATTTGGGGTCATATGGAGGATTATATTGAATATCAGAATACTGACATTCGAATTTTGATGTATTTCGTTATTTCGACTTTGAAGGCCCGGATTAAAAATTTTTTACACAACCGTTTAATTTTAAATTCCTTTTAGGGGGAAGAATAAAAACAAATTACAACCCCACCTCGGCGGCCAAATATTTTATGATGTATGTGGTCATATTGAGTCTTGTCGAATATCAGAATTCTGACATTCGAACATCGAGATATGATTATGTTGACTTTGAAAAGCCAGAATAAAAAAATTCTACATCATCCTATAATATTAAGTGATTTTTAAGGGAATCGAATATAAATCTATTTTGTCCCCTATATGGCGGTCATATGCAGTGTGATATTTGGGGTCATATGGAGGATTATATTGAATATCAGAATACTGACATTCGAATTTTGATGTATTTCGTTATTTCGACTTTGAAGGCCCGGATTAAAAATTTTTTACACAACCGTTTAATTTTAAATTCCTTTTAGGGGGAAGAATAAAAACAAATTACAACCCCACCTCGGCGGCCAAATATTTTATGATGTATGTGGTCATATTGAGTCTTGTCGAATATCAGAATTCTGACATTCGAACATCGAGATATGATTATGTTCACTTTGAAAAGCCAGAATAAAAAAATTCTACATCATTCTATAATATTAAGTGATTTTTAAGGGAATCGAATATAAATCTATTTTGTCCCCTATATGGCGGTCATATGCAGTGTGATATTTGGGGTCATATGGAGGATTATATTGAATATCAGAATACTGACATTCGAATTTTGATGTATTTCGTTATTTCTACTTTGAAGGCCCGGATTAAAAATTTTTCACACAACCGTTTAATTTTAAATTCCTTTTAGGGGGAAGAATAAAAACAAATTACAACCCCACATCGGCGGCCAAATATTTTATGATGTATGTGGTCATAATGAGTCATGTCGAATATCAGAATTCTGACATTCGATCATCGAGATATGATTATGTTTTCTTTGAAGGGCCAGAATAAAAAAAATTCTACATCACCCTATAATATTAAGTGATTTTTAAGGGAATCGAATATAAATCTATTTTGTCCCCTCATTGGCGGTCATATGCAGTGTGATATTTGGGGTCATATGGATGATTATATTGAATTTCAGAATCCTGACATTCGAATTTTGATGTATTTCATTATTTCGACTTTTAAGGCCTCGGATTAAAAAATTTTTACATGACCGTTTAATTTGAAATTCCTTTTAGGGGGAAAAATAAAAATCAATTACAACCCCACATCGGCGACCAAATATTTTATGATGTATGTGGTCATATTGAGTCTTGTCGAATATCAGAATTCTGACATTCGAACATCGAGATATGATTATGTTGACTTTGAAGGGCCAGAATAAAAAAACTCTACATCACCCTATAATATTAAGTGATTTTTATGGGAATCGAATATAAATCTATTTTGTCCCCTCATTGGCGGTCATATGCAGTGTGATATTTGGGGTCATATGGAGGATTATATTGAATATCAGAATACTGACATTCGAATTTTGATGTATTTCGTTATTTCGACTTTGAAGGCCCGTATTAAAAATTTTTTACACCACCGTTTAATTTTAAATTCCTTTTAGGGGGAGGAATAAAAATAAATTACAACCCCACATCGGCGGCCAAATATTTTATGATGTATGTGGTCATAATGAGTCATGTCGAATATCAGAATTCTGACATTCGAACATCGAGATATGATTATGTTGACTTTGAAGGGCCAGAATAAAAAAAATTCTACATCACCCTATAATATTAAGTGATTTTTATGGGAATCGAATATAAATCTATTTTGTCCCCTCATTGGCGGTCATATGCAGTGTGATATTTGGGGTCATATGGATGATTATATTGAATATCAGAATCCTGACATTCGAATTTTGATGTATTTCATTATTTCGACTTTTAAGGCCTCGGATTAAAAAATTTTTACATGACCGTTTAATTTGAAATTCCTTTTAGGGGGAAGAATAAAAATAAATTACAACCCCACATCGGCAGCCAAATATTTTATGATGTATGTGGTCATATTGAGTCATGTGGAATATCAGAATTCTGACATTCGAACATCGAGATATGATTATGTTGACTTTGAAGGGCCAGAATAAAAAAATTCTACATCACCCTATAATATTAAGTGATTTTTAAGGGAATCGAATATAAATCTATTTTGTCCCCTCATTGGCGGTCATATGCAGTGTGATATTTGGGGTCATATGGAGGATTATATTGAATATCAGAATCCTGACATTCGAATTTTGATGTATTTCGTTATTTCGACTTTTAAGGCCCGGATTAAAAGTTTTTTAAACCACCGTTTAATTTTAAATTCTTTTTAGGGGGAAGAATAAAAATAAATTACAACCCCACATCGGCGGACAAATATTTTATGATGAATGTGGTCATATTGAGTCATGTCGAATATCAGAATTCTGACATTCGAACATCGAGATATGATTATGTTCACTTTGAAAAGCCAGAATAAAAAAATTCTACATCATTCTATAATATTAAGTGATTTTTAAGGGAATCGAATATAAATCTATTTTGTCCCCTATATGGCGGTCATATGCAGTGTGATATTTGGGGTCATATGGAGGATTATATTGAATATCAGAATACTGACATTCGAATTTTGATGTATTTCGTTATTTCTACTTTGAAGGCCCGGATTAAAAATTTTTTACACAACCGTTTAATTTTAAATTCCTTTTAGGGGGAAGAATAAAAACAAATTACAACCCCACATCGGCGGCCAAATATTTTATGATAAATGTGGTCATAATGAGTCATGTCGAATATCAGAATTCTGACATTCGATCATCGAGATATGATTATGTTGACTTTGAAGGGCCAGAATAAAAAAAATTCTACATCACCCTATAATATTAAGTGATTTTTAAGGGAATCGAATATAAATCTATTTTGTCCCCTCATTGGCGGTCATATGCAGTGTGATATTTGGGGTCATATGGATGATTATATTGAATTTCAGAATCCTGACATTCGAATTTTGATGTATTTCATTATTTCGACTTTTAAGGCCTCGGATTAAAAAATTTTTACATGACCGTTTAATTTGAAATTCCTTTTAGGGGGAAAAATAAAAATCAATTACAACCCCACATCGGCGACCAAATATTTTATGATGTATGTGGTCATATTGAGTCTTGTCGAATATCAGAATTCTGACATTCGAACATCGAGATATGATTATGTTGACTTTGAAGGGCCAGAATAAAAAAACTCTACATCACCCTATAATATTAAGTGATTTTTATGGGAATCGAATATAAATCTATTTTGTCCCCTCATTGGCGGTCATATGCAGTGTGATATTTGGGGTCATATGGAGGATTATATTGAATATCAGAATACTGACATTCGAATTTTGATGTATTTCGTTATTTCGACTTTGAAGGCCCGTATTAAAAATTTTTTACACCACCGTTTAATTTTAAATTCCTTTTAGGGGGAAGAATTAAAATAAATTACAACCTCACATCGGCGGCCAAATATTTTATGATGTATGTGGTCATATTGAGTCTTGTCGAATATCAGAATTCTGACATTCGAACATCGAGATATGATTATGTTGACTTTGAAGGGCCAGAATAAAAAAACTCTACATCACCCTATAATATTAAGTGATTTTTATGGGAATCGAATATAAATCAATTCTGTCCCTTCATTGGCGGTCATATGCAGTGTGATATTTGGGGTCATATGGAGGATTATATTGAATATCAGAATACTGACATTCGAATTTTGATGTATTTCGTTATTTCGACTTTGAAGGCCCGGATTAAAAATTTTTTACACCACCGTTTAATTTTAAATTCCTTTAAGGGGGAAGAATTAAAATAAATTACAACCCCACATCGGCGGCCAAATATTTTATGATGTATGTGGTCATAATGAGTCATGTCGAATATCAGAATTCTGACATTCGAACATCGAGATATGATTATGTTGACTTTGAAGGGCCAGAATAAAAAAAATTCTACATCACCCTATAATATTAAGTGATTTTTATGGGAATCGAATATAAATCTATTTTGTCCCCTCATTGGCGGTCATATGCAGTGTGATATTTGGGGTCATATGGATGATTATATTGAATATCAGAATCCTGACATTCGAATTTTGATGTATTTCATTATTTCGACTTTTAAGGCCTCGGATTAAAAATTTTTTACACCACCGTTTAATTTTAAATTCCTTTTAGGGGGAAGAATAAAAATAAATTACAACCCCACATCGGCGGCCGAATATTTTATGATGTATGTGGTCATATTGAGTCTTGTCGAATATCAGAATTCTGACATTCGAACATCGAGATATGATTATGTTGACTTTGAAGGGCCAGAATAAAAAAATTCTACATCACCCTATAATATTAAGTGATTTTTAAGGGAATCGAATATAAATCTATTTTGTCCCCTCATTGGCGGTCATATGCAGTGTGATATTTGGGGTCATATGGAGGATTATATTGAATATCAGAATACTGACATTCGAATTTTGATGTATTTCGTTATTTCGACTTTGAATTCCCGGATTAAAAATTTTTTACACCACCGTTTAATTTTAAATTCCTTTTAGGGGGAAGAATAAAAATAAATTACAACCCCACATCTTCGGCCAAATATTTTATGATGTATGTGGTCATATTGAGTCTTGTCGAATATCAGAATTCTGACATTCGAACATCGAGATATGATTATGTTGACTTTGAAAAGCCAGAATAAAAAAATTCTACATCATCCTATAATATTAAGTGATTTTTAAGGGAATCGAATATAAATCTATTTTGTCCCCTCATTGGCGGTCATATGCAGTGTGATATTTGGGGTCATATGGAGGATTATATTGAATATCAGAATACTGACATTCGAATTTTGATGTATTTCGTTATTTCGACTTTGAAGGCCCGGATTAAAAATTTTTTACACACCCGTTTAATTTTAAATTCCTTTTAGGGGGAAGAATAAAAACAAATTACAACCCCACCTCGGCGGCCAAATATTTTATGATGTATGTGGTCATATTGAGTCTTGTCGAATATCAGAATTCTGACATTCGAACATCGAGATATGATTATGTTGACTTTGAAAAGCCAGAATAAAAAAATTCTACATCATCCTATAATATTAAGTGATTTTTAAGGGAATCGAATATAAATCTATTTTGTCCCCTATATGGCGGTCATATGCAGTGTGATATTTGGGGTCATATGGAGGATTATATTGAATATCAGAATACTGACATTCGAATTTTGATGTATTTCGTTATTTCGACTTTGAAGGCCCGGATTAAAAATTTTTTACACAACCGTTTAATTTTAAATTCCTTTTAGGGGGAAGAATAAAAACAAATTACAACCCCACCTCGGCGGCCAAATATTTTATGATGTATGTGGTCATATTGAGTCTTGTCGAATATCAGAATTCTGACATTCGAACATCGAGATATGATTATGTTCACTTTGAAAAGCCAGAATAAAAAAATTCTACATCATTCTATAATATTAAGTGATTTTTAAGGGAATCGAATATAAATCTATTTTGTCCCCTCATTGGCGGTCATATGCAGTGTGATATTTGGGGTCATATGGATGATTATATTGAATTTCAGAATCCTGACATTCGAATTTTGATGTATTTCATTATTTCGACTTTTAAGGCCTCGGATTAAAAAATTTTTACATGACCGTTTAATTTGAAATTCCTTTTAGGGGGAAAAATAAAAATCAATTACAACCCCACATCGGCGACCAAATATTTTATGATGTATGTGGTCATATTGAGTCTTGTCGAATATCAGAATTCTGACATTCGAACATCGAGATATGATTATGTTGACTTTGAAGGGCCAGAATAAAAAAACTCTACATCACCCTATAATATTAAGTGATTTTTATGGGAATCGAATATAAATCTATTTTTTCCCCTCATTGGCGGTCATATGCAGTGTGATATTTGGGGTCATATGGATGATTATATTGAATATCAGAATCCTGACATTCGAATTTTGATGTATTTCATTATTTCGACTTTTAAGGCCTCGGATTAAAAAATTTTTACATGACCGTTTAATTTGAAATTCCTTTTAGGGGGAAGAATAAAAATAAATTAAAACCCCACATCGGCAGCCAAATATTTTATGATGTATGTGGTCATATTGAGTCTTGTCGAATATCAGAATTCTGACATTCGAACATCGAGATATGATTATGTTGACTTTGAAGGGCCAGAATAAAAAAATTCTACATCACCCTATAATATTAAGTGATTTTTAAGGGAATCGAATATAAATCTATTTTGTCCCCTCATTGGCGGTCATATGCAGTGTGATATTTGGGGTCATATGGAGGATTATATTGAATATCAGAATACTGACATTCGAATTTTGATGTATTTCGTTATTTCGAATTTTAAGGCCCCGGATTAAAAAATTTTTACATCACCGTTTAATTTTAAATTCCTTTTAGGGGGAAAAATAAAAATCAATTACCGTAATTTCGAGCATATAGTCCGCACCATCGTATAGTCCGCAGACACGATTTTATGTAAAAATTTTTTCAAAAATAGTCAGATAGTCCGCACCACCGGATAGTCCGCGGGCTATACGTCCGAAATTACGTTATTTTATAATACGGCAATATTAATGGAAAAGAAAAAAGAACTAAGTATAAATAGAAAAAAGTACTTATACTTACTAATGTACCTTCAGAAATAAAACGCTTAATACAGATAAAAAACAGTGCTTACTAATTAATCATATTTTAATTAATCACAAATTCTACTACATTAACGAAAACCATTACATTAACATTATATATGATCCATCGGCAGTTCAGGACAGTGTGTTTTTTAAATTTCAACGATTTTAACCGTGAAAAACCAGCGTATTATCCGCACTGGTGGATAGTCCGCAGCTTCAAAAATTTGACTTTTAAACACAGATAGTCCGCGGACTATATGCTCGAAATTACGGTACAACCCCACATCGGCGACCAAATATTTTATGATGTATGTGGTCATATTGAGTCTTGTCGAATATCAGAATTCCGACATTCGAACATCGAGATATGATTATGTTGACTTTGAAGGGCCATAATAAAAAAACTCTACATCACCCTATAATATTAAGTGATTTTTATGGGAATCGAATATAAATCTATTTTGTCCCCTCATTGGCGGTCATATGCAGTGTGATATTTGGGGTCATATGGATGATTATATTGAATATCAGAATCCTGACATTCGAATTTTGATGTATTTCATTATTTCGACTTTTAAGGCTTCGGATTAAAAAATTTTTACATGACCGTTCAATTTGAAATTCCTTTTAGGGGGAAGAATAAAAATAAATTACAACCCCACATCGGCAGCCAAATATTTTATGATGTATGTGGTCATATTGAGTCATGTCGAATATCAGAATTCTGACATTCGAACATCGAGATATGATTATGTTGACTTTGAAGGGCCAGAATAAAAAAATTCTACATCACCCTATAATATTAAGTGATTTTTAAGGGAATCGAATATAAATCTATTTTGTCCCCTCATTGGCGGTCATATGCAGTGTGATATTTGGGGTCATATGGAGGATTATATTGAATATCACAATACTGACATTCGAATTTTGATGTATTTCGTTATTTCGACTTTGAAGGCCCGGATTAAAAATTTTTTACACCACCGTTTAATTTTAAATTCCTTTTAGGGGGAAGAATAAAAATAAATTACAACCCCACATCGGCGGCCAAATATTTTATGATGTATGTGGTCATATTGAGTCTTGTCGAATATCAGAATTCTGACATTCGAACATCAAGATATGATTATGTTGACTTTGAAAAGCCAGAATAAAAAAATTCTACATAACCCTATAATATTAAGTGATTTTTCTGGGAATCGAATATAAATATATTTTGTCCCCTCATTGGCGGTCATATGCAGTGTGATATTTGGGGTCATATGGATGATTATATTGAATATCAGAATCCTGACATTCGAATTTTGATGTATTTCGTTATTTCGACTTAGAAGGCCCGGATTAAAAATTTTTTACACCACCGTTTAATTTTAAATTCCTTTTAGGGGGAAGAATAAAAATAAATTACAACCCCACATCGGCGGCCAAATATTTTATGATGTATGTGGTCATATTGAGTCTTGTCGAATATCAGAATTCTGACATTCGAACATCGAGATATGATTATGTTGACTTTGAAGGGCCAGAATAAAAAAACTCAACATCACCCTATAATATTAAGTGATTTTTATGGGAATCGAATATAAATCTATTTTGTCCCCTCATTGGCGGTCATATGCAGTGTGATATTTGGGGTCATATGGAGGATTATATTGAATATCAGAATACTGACATTCGAATTTTGATGTATTTCGTTATTTCGACTTTGAAGGCCCGTATTAAAAATTTTTTACACCACCGTTTAATTTTAAATTCCTTTTAGGGGGAAGAATTAAAATAAATTACAACCTCACATCGGCGGCCAAATATTTTATGATGTATGTGGTCATATTGAGTCTTGTCGAATATCAGAATTCTGACATTCGAACATCGAGATATGATTATGTTGACTTTGAAGGGCCAGAATAAAAAAACTCTACATCACCCTATAATATTAAGTGATTTTTATGGGAATCGAATATAAATCAATTCTGTCCCTTCATTGGCGGTCATATGCAGTGTGATATTTGGGGTCATATGGAGGATTATATTGAATATCAGAATACTGACATTCGAATTTTGATGTATTTCGTTATTTCGACTTTGAAGGCCCGGATTAAAAATTTTTTACACCACCGTTTAATTTTAAATTCCTTTAAGGGGGAAGAATTAAAATAAATTACAACCCCACATCGGCGGCCAAATATTTTATGATGTATGTGGTCATAATGAGTCATGTCGAATATCAGAATTCTGACATTCGAACATCGAGATATGATTATGTTGACTTTGAAGGGCCAGAATAAAAAAAATTCTACATCACCCTATAATATTAAGTGATTTTTATGGGAATCGAATATAAATCTATTTTGTCCCCTCATTGGCGGTCATATGCAGTGTGATATTTGGGGTAATATGGATGATTATATTGAATATCAGAATCCTGACATTCGAATTTTGATGTATTTCATTATTTCGACTTTTAAGGCCTCGGATTAAAAATTTTTTACACCACCGTTTAATTTTAAATTCCTTTCAGGGGGAAGAATAAAAATAAATTACAACCCCACATCGGCGGCCGAATATTTTATGATGTATGTGGTCATATTGAGTCTTGTCGAATAACAGAATTCTGACATTCGAACATCGAGATATGATTATGTTGACTTTGAAGGGCCAGAATAAAAAAATTCTACATCACCCTATAATATTAAGTGATTTTTAAGGGAATCGAATATAAATCTATTTTGTCCCCTCATTGGCGGTCATATGCAGTGTGATATTTGGGGTCATATGGAGGATTATATTGAATATCAGAATACTGACATTCGAATTTTGATGTATTTCGTTATTTCGACTTTGAAGGCCCGGATTAAAAATTTTTTACACAACCGTTTAATTTTAAATTCCTTTTAGGGGGAAGAATAAAAACAAATTACAACCCCACCTCGGCGGCCAAATATTTTATGATGTATGTGGTCATATTGAGTCTTGTCGAATATCAGAATTCTGACATTCGAACATCGAGATATGATTATGTTGACTTTGAAAAGCCAGAATAAAAAAATTCTACATCATCCTATAATATTAAGTGATTTTTAAGGGAATCGAATATAAATCTATTTTGTCCCCTATATGGCGGTCATATGCAGTGTGATATTTGGGGTCATATGGAGGATTATATTGAATATCAGAATACTGACATTCGAATTTTGATGTATTTCGTTATTTCGACTTTGAAGGCCCGGATTAAAAATTTTTTACACAACCGTTTAATTTTAAATTCCTTTTAGGGGGAAGAATAAAAACAAATTACAACCCCACCTCGGCGGCCAAATATTTTATGATGTATGTGGTCATATTGAGTCTTGTCGAATATCAGAATTCTGACATTCGAACATCGAGATATGATTATGTTCACTTTGAAAAGCCAGAATAAAAAAATTCTACATCATTCTATAATATTAAGTGATTTTTAAGGGAATCGAATATAAATCTATTTTGTCCCCTATATGGCGGTCATATGCTGTGTGATATTTGGGGTCATATGGAGGATTATATTGAATATCAGAATACTGACATTCGAATTTTGATGTATTTCGTTATTTCTACTTTGAAGGCCCGGATTAAAAATTTTTTACACAACCGTTTAATTTTAAATTCCTTTTAGGGGGAAGAATAAAAACAAATTACAACCCCACATCGGCGGCCAAATATTTTATGATGTATGTGGTCATAATGAGTCATGTCGAATATCAGAATTCTGACATTCGATCATCGAGATATGATTATGTTGACTTTGAAGGGCCAGAATAAAAAAAATTCTACATCACCCTATAATATTAAGTGATTTTTAAGGGAATCGAATATAAATCTATTTTGTCCCCTCATTGGCGGTCATATGCAGTGTGATATTTGGGGTCATATGGATGATTATATTGAATTTCAGAATCCTGACATTCGAATTTTGATGTATTTCATTATTTCGACTTTTAAGGCCTCGGATTAAAAAATTTTTACATGACCGTTTAATTTGAAATTCCTTTTAGGGGGAAAAATAAAAATCAATTACAACCCCACATCGGCGACCAAATATTTTATGATGTATGTGGTCATATTGAGTCTTGTCGAATATCAGAATTCTGACATTCGAACATCGAGATATGATTATGTTGACTTTGAAGGGCCAGAATAAAAAAACTCTACATCACCCTATAATATTAAGTTATTTTTATGGGAATCGAATATAAATCAATTCTGTCCCTTCATTGGCGGTCATATGCAGTGTGATATTTGGGGTCATATGGAGGATTATATTGAATATCAGAATACTGACATTCGAATTTTGATGTATTTCGTTATTTCGACTTTGAAGGCCCGGATTAAAAATTTTTTACACCACCGTTTAATTTTAAATTCCTTTAAGGGGGAAGAATTAAAATAAATTACAACCCCACATCGGCGGCCAAATTTTTTATGATGTATGTGGTCATAATGAGTCATGTCGAATATCAGAATTCTGACATTCGAACATCGAGATATGATTATATGTTGACTTTGAAGGGCCAGAATAAAAAAAATTCTACATCACCCTACAATATTAAGTGATTTTTATGGGAATCGAATATAAATCTATTTTGTCCCCTCATTGGCGGTCATATGCAGTGTGATATTTGGGGTCATATGGATGATTATATTGAATATCAGAATCCTGACATTCGAATTTTGATGTATTTCATTATTTCGACTTTTAAGGCCTCGGATTAAAAATTTTTTACACCACCGTTTAATTTTAAATTCCTTTTAGGGGGAAGAATAAAAATAAATTACAACCCCACATCGGCGGCCGAATATTTTATGATGTATGTGGTCATATTGAGTCTTGTCGAATATCAGAATTCTGACATTCGAACATCGAGATATGATTATGTTGACTTTGAAGGGCCAGAATAAAAAAATTCTACATCACCCTATAATATTAAGTGATTTTTAAGGGAATCGAATATAAATCTATTTTGTCCCCTCATTGGCGGTCATATGCAGTGTGATATTTGGGGTCATATGGAGGATTATATTGAATATCAGAATACTGACATTCGAATTTTGATGTATTTCGTTATTTCGACTTTGAAGGCCCGGATTAAAAATTTTTTACACCACCGTTTAATTTTAAATTCCTTTTAGGGGGAAGAATAAAAATAAATTACAACCCCACATCTTCGGCCAAATATTTTATGATGTATGTGGTCATATTGAGTCTTGTCGAATATCAGAATTCTGACATTCGAACATCGAGATATGATTATGTTCACTTTGAAAAGCCAGAATAAAAAAATTCTACATCATCCTATAATATTAAGTGATTTTTAAGGGAATCGAATATAAATCTATTTTGTCCCCTCATTGGCGGTCATATGCAGTGTGATATTTGGGGTCATATGGAGGATTATATTGAATATCAGAATACTGACATTCGAATTTTGATGTATTTCGTTATTTCGACTTTGAAGGCCCGGATTAAAAATTTTTTACACCACCGTTTAATTTTAAATTCCTTTTAGGGGGAAGAATAAAAATAAATTACAACCCCACATCTTCGGCCAAATATTTTATGATGTATGTGGTCATATTGAGTCTTGTCGAATATCAGAATTCTGACATTCGAACATCGAGATATGATTATGTTGACTTTGAAAAGCCAGAATAAAAAAATTCTACATCATCCTATAATATTAAGTGATTTTTAAGGGAATCGAATATAAATCTATTTTGTCCCCTCATTGGCGGTCATATGCAGTGTGATATTTGGGGTCATATGGAGGATTATATTGAATATCAGAATACTGACATTCGAATTTTGATGTATTTCGTTATTTCGACTTTGAAGGCCCGGATTAAAAATTTTTTACACAACCGTTTAATTTTAAATTCCTTTTAGGGGGAAGAATAAAAACAAATTACAACCCCACCTCGGCGGCCAAATATTTTATGATGTATGTGGTCATATTGAGTCATGTCGAATATCAGAATTCTGACATTCGAACATCGAGATATGATTATGTTGACTTTGAAAAGCCAGAATAAAAAAATTCTACATCATCCTATAATATTAAGTGATTTTTATGGGAATCGAATATAAATCTATTTTGTCCCCTATATGGCGGTCATATGCAGTGTGATATTTGGGGTCATATGGAGGATTATATTGAATATCAGAATACTGACATTCGAATTTTGATGTATTTCGTTATTTCGACTTTGAAGGCCCGGATTAAAAATTTTTTACACAACCGTTTAATTTTAAATTCCTTTTAGGGGGAAGAATAAAAACAAATTACAACCCCACCTCGGCGGCCAAATATTTTATGATGTATGTGGTCATATTGAGTCTTGTCGAATATCAGAATTCTGACATTCGAACATCGAGATATGATTATGTTGACTTTGAAAAGCCAGAATAAAAAAATTCTTCATCATTCTATAATATTAAGTGATTTTAAGGGAATCGAATATAAATCTATTTTGTCCCCTATATGGCGGTCATATGCAGTGTGATATTTGGGGTCATATGGAGGATTATATTGAATATCAGAATACTGACATTCGAATTTTGATGTATTTCGTTATTTCGACTTTGAAGGCCCGGATTAAAAATTTTTTACACCACCGTTTAATTTTAAATTCCTTTAAGGGGGAAGAATTAAAATAAATTACAACCCCACATCGGCGGCCAAATATTTTATGATGTATGTGGTCATAATGAGTCATGTCGAATATCAGAATTCTGACATTCGAACATCGAGATATGATTATGTTGACTTTGAAGGGCCAGAATAAAAAAAATTCTACATCACCCTATAATATTAAGTGATTTTTATGGGAATCGAATATAAATCTATTTTGTCCCCTCATTGGCGGTCATATGCAGTGTGATATTTGGGGTCATATGGATGATTATATTGAATATCAGAATCCTGACATTCGAATTTTGATGTATTTCATTATTTCGACTTTTAAGGCCTCGGATTAAAAATTTTTTACACCACCGTTTAATTTTAAATTCCTTTTAGGGGGAAGAATAAAAATAAATTACAACCCCACATCGGCGGCCGAATATTTTATGATGTATGTGGTCATATTGAGTCTTGTCGAATATCAGAATTCTGACATTCGAACATCGAGATATGATTATGTTGACTTTGAAGGGCCAGAATAAAAAAATTCTACATCACCCTATAATATTAAGTGATTTTTAAGGGAATCGAATATAAATCTATTTTGTCCCCTCATTGGCGGTCATATGCAGTGTGATATTTGGGGTCATATGGAGGATTATATTGAATATCAGAATACTGACATTCGAATTTTGATGTATTTCGTTATTTCGACTTTGAAGGCCCGGATTAAAAATTTTTTACACCACCGTTTAATTTTAAATTCCTTTTAGGGGGAAGAATAAAAATAAATTACAACCCCACATCTTCGGCCAAATATTTTATGATGTATGTGGTCATATTGAGTCTTGTCGAATATCAGAATTCTGACATTCGAACATCGAGATATGATTATGTTGACTTTGAAAAGCCAGAATAAAAAAATTCTACATCATCCTATAATATTAAGTGATTTTTAAGGGAATCGAATATAAATCTATTTTGTCCCCTCATTGGCGGTCATATGCAGTGTGATATTTGGGGTCATATGGAGGATTATATTGAATATCAGAATACTGACATTCGAATTTTGATGTATTTCGTTATTTCGACTTTGAAGTCCCGGATTAAAAATTTTTTACACAACCGTTTAATTTTAAATTCCTTTTAGGGGGAAGAATAAAAACAAATTACAACCCCACCTCGGCGGCCAAATATTTTATGATGTATGTGGTCATATTGAGTCATGTCGAATATCAGAATTCTGACATTCGAACATCGAGATATGATTATGTTGACTTTGAAAAGCCAGAATAAAAAAATTCTACATCATCCTATAATATTAAGTGATTTTTATGGGAATCGAATATAAATCTATTTTGTCCCCTATATGGCGGTCATATGCAGTGTGATATTTGGGGTCATATGGAGGATTATATTGAATATCAGAATACTGACATTCGAATTTTGATGTATTTCGTTATTTCGACTTTGAAGGCCCGGATTAAAAATTTTTTACACAACCGTTTAATTTTAAATTCCTTTTAGGGGGAAGAATAAAAACAAATTACAACCCCACCTCGGCGGCCAAATATTTTATGATGTATGTGGTCATATTGAGTCTTGTCGAATATCAGAATTCTGACATTCGAACATCGAGATATGATTATGTTGACTTTGAAAAGCCAGAATAAAAAAATTCTTCATCATTCTATAATATTAAGTGATTTTAAGGGAATCGAATATAAATCTATTTTGTCCCCTATATGGCGGTCATATGCAGTGTGATATTTGGGGTCATATGGAGGATTATATTGAATATCAGAATACTGACATTCGAATTTTGATGTATTTCGTTATTTCGACTTTGAAGGCCCGGATTAAAAATTTTTTACACCACCGTTTAATTTTAAATTCCTTTAAGGGGGAAGAATTAAAATAAATTACAACCCCACATCGGCGGCCAAATATTTTATGATGTATGTGGTCATAATGAGTCATGTCGAATATCAGAATTCTGACATTCGAACATCGAGATATGATTATGTTGACTTTGAAGGGCCAGAATAAAAAAAATTCTACATCACCCTATAATATTAAGTGATTTTTATGGGAATCGAATATAAATCTATTTTGTCCCCTCATTGGCGGTCATATGCAGTGTGATATTTGGGGTCATATGGATGATTATATTGAATATCAGAATCCTGACATTCGAATTTTGATGTATTTCATTATTTCGACTTTTAAGGCCTCGGATTAAAAATTTTTTACACCACCGTTTAATTTTAAATTCCTTTTAGGGGGAAGAATAAAAATAAATTACAACCCCACATCGGCGGCCGAATATTTTATGATGTATGTGGTCATATTGAGTCTTGTCGAATATCAGAATTCTGACATTCGAACATCGAGATATGATTATGTTGACTTTGAAGGGCCAGAATAAAAAAATTCTACATCACCCTATAATATTAAGTGATTTTTAAGGGAATCGAATATAAATCTATTTTGTCCCCTCATTGGCGGTCATATGCAGTGTGATATTTGGGGTCATATGGAGGATTATATTGAATATCAGAATACTGACATTCGAATTTTGATGTATTTCGTTATTTCGACTTTGAAGGCCCGGATTAAAAATTTTTTACACCACCGTTTAATTTTAAATTCCTTTTAGGGGGAAGAATAAAAATAAATTACAACCCCACATCTTCGGCCAAATATTTTATGATGTATGTGGTCATATTGAGTCTTGTCGAATATCAGAATTCTGACATTCGAACATCGAGATATGATTATGTTGACTTTGAAAAGCCAGAATAAAAAAATTCTACATCATCCTATAATATTAAGTGATTTTTAAGGGAATCGAATATAAATCTATTTTGTCCCCTCATTGGCGGTCATATGCAGTGTGATATTTGGGGTCATATGGAGGATTATATTGAATATCAGAATACTGACATTCGAATTTTGATGTATTTCGTTATTTCGACTTTGAAGGCCCGGATTAAAAATTTTTTACACAACCGTTTAATTTTAAATTCCTTTTAGGGGGAAGAATAAAAACAAATTACAACCCCACCTCGGCGTATGTGGTCATATTGAGTCTTGTCGAATATCAGAATTCTGACATTCGAACATCGAGATATGATTATGTTGACTTTGAAAAGCCAGAATAAAAAAATTCTACATCATCCTATAATATTAAGTGATTTTTAAGGGAATCGAATATAAATCTATTTTGTCCCCTATATGGCGGTCATATGCAGTGTGATATTTGGGGTCATATGGAGGATTATATTGAATATCAGAATACTGACATTCGAATTTTGATGTATTTCGTTATTTCGACTTTGAAGGCCCGGATTAAAAATTTTTTACACAACCGTTTAATTTTAAATTCCTTTTAGGGGGAAGAATAAAAACAAATTACAACCCCACCTCGGCGGCCAAATATTTTATGATGTATGTGGTCATATTGAGTCTTGTCGAATATCAGAATTCTGACATTCGAACATCGAGATATGATTATGTTGACTTTGAAAAGCCAGAATAAAAAAATTCTACATCATTCTATAATATTAAGTGATTTTAAGGGAATCGAATATAAATCTATTTTGTCCCCTATATGGCGGTCATATGCAGTGTGATATTTGGGGTCATATGGAGGATTATATTGAATATCAGAATACTGACATTCGAATTTTGATGTATTTCGTTATTTCGACTTTGAAGGCCCGGATTAAAAATTTTTTACACAACCGTTTAATTTTAAATTCCTTTTAGGGGGAAGAATAAAAACCAATTACAACCCCACATCGGCGGCCAAATATTTTATGATGTATGTGGTCATAATGAGTCATGTCGAATATCAGAATTCTGACATTCGATCATCGAGATATTATTATGTTGACTTTGAAGGGCCAGAATAAAAAAAATTCTACATCACCCTATAATATTAAGTGATTTTTAAGGGAATCGAATATAAATCTATTTTGTCCCCTCATTGGCGGTCATATGCAGTGTGATATTTGGGGTCATATGGATGATTATATTGAATATCAGAATCCTGATATTCGAATTTTGATGTATTTCATTATTTCGACTTTTAAGGCCTCGGATTAAAAATTTTTACATGACCGTTTAATTTGAAATTCCTTTTAGGGGGAAAAATAAAAATCAATTACAACCCCACATCGGCGACCAAATATTTTATGATGTATGTGGTCATATTGAGTCTTGTCGAATATCAGAATTCTGACATTCGAACATCGAGATATGATTATGTTGACTTTGAAGGGCCAGAATAAAAAAACTCTACATCACCCTATAATATTAAGTGATTTTTATGGGAATCGAATATAAATCTATTTTGTCCCCTCATTGGCGGTCATATGCAGTGTGATATTTGGGGTCATATGGAGGATTATATTGAATATCAGAATACTGACATTCGAATTTTGATGTATTTCGTTATTTCGACTTTGAAGGCCCGTATTAAAAATTTTTTACACCACCGTTTAATTTTAAATTCCTTTTAGGGGGAAGAATTAAAATAAATTACAACCCCACATCGGCGGCCAAATATTTTATGATGTATGTGGTCATATTGAGTCTTGTCGAATATCAGAATTCTGACATTCGAACATCGAGATATGATTATGTTGACTTTGAAGGGCCAGAATAAAAAAAACTCTACATCACCCTATAATATTAAGTGATTTTTATGGGAATCGAATATAAATCAATTCTGTCCCTTCATTGGCGGTCATATGCAGTGTGATATTTGGGGTCATATGGAGGATTATATTGAATATCAGAATACTGACATTCGAATTTTGATGTATTTCGTTATTTCGACTTTGAAGGCCCGGATTAAAAATTTTTTACACCACCGTTTAATTTTAAATTCCTTTAAGGGGGAAGAATTAAAATAAATTACAACCCCACATCGGCGGCCAAATATTTTATGATGTATGTGGTCATAATGAGTCATGTCGAATATCAGAATTCTGACATTCGAACATCGAGATATGATTATGTTGACTTTGAAGGGCCAGAATAAAAAAAATTCTACATCACCCTATAATATTAAGTGATTTTTATGGGAATCGAATATAAATCTATTTTGTCCCCTCATTGGCGGTCATATGCAGTGTGATATTTGGGGTCATATGGATGATTATATTGAATATCAGAATCCTGACATTCGAATTTTGATGTATTTCATTATTTCGACTTTTAAGGCCTCGGATTAAAAATTTTTTACACCACCGTTTAATTTTAAATTCCTTTTAGGGGGAAGAATAAAAATAAATTACAACCCCACATCGGCGGCCGAATATTTTATGATGTATGTGGTCATATTGAGTCTTGTCGAATATCAGAATTCTGACATTCGAACATCGAGATATGATTATGTTGACTTTGAAGGGCCAGAATAAAAAATTCTACATCACCCTATAATATTAAGTGATTTTTAAGGGAATCGAATATAAATCTATTTTGTCCCCTCATTTGCGGTCATATGCAGTGTGATATTTGGGGTCATATGGAGGATTATATTGAATATCAGAATACTGACATTCGAATTTTGATGTATTTCGTTATTTCGACTTTGAAGGCCCGGATTAAAAATTTTTTACACCACCGTTTAATTTTAAATTCCTTTTAGGGGGAAGAATAAAAATAAATTACAACCCCACATCTTCGGCCAAATATTTTATGATGTATGTGGTCATATTGAGTCTTGTCGAATATCAGAATTCTGACATTCGAACATCGAGATATGATTATGTTGACTTTGAAAAGCCAGAATAAAAAAATTCTACATCATCCTATAATATTAAGTGATTTTTATGGGAATCGAATATAAATCTATTTTGTCCCCTATATGGCGGTCATATGCAGTGTGATATTTGGGGTCATATGGAGGATTATATTGAATATCAGAATACTGACATTCGAATTTTGATGTATTTCGTTATTTCGACTTTGAAGGCCCGGATTAAAAATTTTTTACACAACCGTTTAATTTTAAATTCCTTTTAGGGGGAAGAATAAAAACAAATTACAACCCCACCTCGGCGGCCAAATATTTTATGATGTATGTGGTCATATTGAGTCTTGTCGAATATCAGAATTCTGACATTCGAACATCGATATATGATTATGTTGACTTTGAAAAGCCAGAATAAAAAAATTCTACATCATTCTATAATATTAAGTGATTTTAAGGGAATCGAATATAAATCTATTTTGTCCCCTATATGGCGGTCATATGCAGTGTGATATTTGGGGTCATATGGAGGATTATATTGAATATCAGAATACTGACATTCGAATTTTGATGTATTTCGTTATTTCGACTTTGAAGGCCCGGATTAAAAATTTTTTACACCACCGTTTAATTTAAAATTCCTTTAAGGGGGAAGAATTAAAATAAATTACAACCCCACATCGGCGGCCAAATATTTTATGATGTATGTGGTCATAATGAGTCATGTCGAATATCAGAATTCTGACATTCGAACATCGAGATATGATTATGTTGACTTTGAAGGGCCAGAATAAAAAAAATTCTACATCACCCTATAATATTAAGTGATTTTTATGGGAATCGAATATAAATCTATTTTGTCCCCTCATTGGCGGTCATATGCAGTGGGATATTTGGGGTCATATGGATGATTATATTGAATATCAGAATCCTGACATTCGAATTTTGATGTATTTCATTATTTCGACTTTTAAGGCCTCGGATTAAAAATTTTTTACACCACCGTTTAATTTTAAATTCCTTTTAGGGGGAAGAATAAAAATAAATTACAACCCCACATCGGCGGCCGAATATTTTATGATGTATGTGGTCATATTGAGTCTTGTCGAATATCAGAATTCTGACATTCGAACATCGAGATATGATTATGTTGACTTTGAAGGGCCAGAATAAAAAAAATCTACATCACCCTATAATATTAAGTGATTTTTAAGGGAATCGAATATAAATCTATTTTGTCCCCTCATTGGCGGTCATATGCAGTGTGATATTTGGGGTCATATGGAGGATTATATTGAATATCAGAATACTGACATTCGAATTTTGATGTATTTCGTTATTTCGACTTTGAAGGCCCGGATTAAAAATTTTTTACACCACCGTTTAATTTTAAATTCCTTTTAGGGGGAAGAATAAAAATAAATTACAACCCCACATCTTCGGCCAAATATTTTATGATGTATGTGGTCATATTGAGTCTTGTCGAATATCAGAATTCTGACATTCGAACATCGAGATATGATTATGTTGACTTTGAAAAGCCAGAATAAAAAAATTCTACATCCTATAATATTAAGTGATTTTTAAGGGAATCGAATATAAATCTATTTTGTCCCCTCATTGGCGGTCATATGCAGTGTGATATTTGGGGTCATATGGAGGATTATATTGAATATCAGAATACTGACATTCGAATTTTGATGTATTTCGTTATTTCGACTTTGAAGGCCCGGATTAAAAATTTTTTACACAACCGTTTAATTTTAAATTCCTTTTAGGGGGAAGAATAAAAACAAATTACAACCCCACCTCGGCGGCCAAATATTTTATGATGTATGTGGTCATATTGAGTCATGTCGAATATCAGAATTCTGACATTCGAACATCGAGATATGATTATGTTGACTTTGAAAAGCCAGAATAAAAAAATTCTACATCATCCTATAATATTAAGTGATTTTTATGGGAATCGAATATAAATCTATTTTGTCCCCTATATGGCGGTCATATGCAGTGTGATATTTGGGGTCATATGGAGGATTATATTGAATATCAGAATACTGACATTCGAATTTTGATGTATTTCGTTATTTCGACTTTGAAGGCCCGGATTAAAAATTTTTTACACAACCGTTTAATTTTAAATTCCTTTTAGGGGGAAGAATAAAAACAAATTACAACCCCACCTCGGCGGCCAAATATTTTATGATGTATGTGGTCATATTGAGTCTTGTCGAATATCAGAATTCTGACATTCGAACATCGAGATATGATTATGTTGACTTTGAAAAGCCAGAATAAAAAAATTCTACATCATTCTATAATATTAAGTGATTTTAAGGGAATCGAATATAAATCTATTTTGTCCCCTATATGGCGGTCATATGCAGTGTGATATTTGGGGTCATATGGAGGATTATATTGAATATCAGAATACTGACATTCGAATTTTGATGTATTTCGTTATTTCGACTTTGAAGGCCCGGATTAAAAATTTTTTACACAACCGTTTAATTTTAAATTCCTTTTAGGGGGAAGAATAAAAACAAATTACAACCCCACATCGGCGGCCAAATATTTTATGATGTATGTGGTCATAATGAGTCATGTCGAATATCAGAATTCTGACATTCGATCATCGAGATATTATTATGTTGACTTTGAAGGGCCAGAATAAAAAAAATTCTACATCACCCTATAATATTAAGTGATTTTTAAGGGAATCGAATATAAATCTATTTTGTCCCCTCATTGGCGGTCATATGCAGTGTGATATTTGGGGTCATATGGATGATTATATTGAATATCAGAATCCTGACATTCGAATTTTGATGTATTTCATTATTTCGACTTTTAAGGCCTCGGATTAAAAAATTTTTACATGACCGTTTAATTTGAAATTCCTTTTAGGGGGAAAAATAAAAATCAATTACAACCCCACATCGGCGACCAAATATTTTATGATGTATGTGGTCATATTGAGTCTTGTCGAATATCAGAATTCTGACATTCGAACATCGAGATATGATTATGTTGACTTTGAAGGGCCAGAATAAAAAAACTCTACATCACCCTATAATATTAAGTGATTTTTATGGGAATCGAGTATAAATCTATTTTGTCCCCTCATTGGCGGTCATATGCAGTGAGATATTTGGGGTCATATGGAGGATTATATTGAATATCAGAATACTGACATTCGAATTTTGATGTATTTCGTTATTTCGACTTTGAAGGCCCGTATTAAAAATTTTTTACACCACCGTTTAATTTTAAATTCCTTTTAGGGGGAAGAATTAAAATAAATTACATTCCCACATCGGCGGCCAAATATTTTATGATGTATGTGGTCATATTGAGTCTTGTCGAATATCAGAATTCTGACATTCGAACATCGAGATATGATTATGTTGACTTTGAAGGGCCAGAATAAAAAAACTCTACATCACCCTATAATACACTAGCGGAAATAAAAATCCCAACACCAAGAAGGAAAGGAGATAACAAAGTCAAATTTATTTCTATGATTGCACATAGTATCAATGTGAATTGCTTAAAAAATCAGCCTTCCTGGATATTAGGGGGTCGAGAAAATCGGTGAGGAGTGTTGTCTCCATAGGTGTCCATTACCGCCGTCACACGTCATGGTATTGAGTGACAGTGGCTCTAAATGACTTTTGAGGGATTGGAGGACCATGTTGCCTCCTCAGGTAGTCCAAATTCATATGGTGCACCAGCGGACGTTGCATACCGGGCTAGGTGATTTCTCCTCTTTCTCCGGACATGTTTTGTGGGTGTTGGTTCTTACGAACGGATAGGCCAGGGTAAAAATGCAACATAGGGGGTTAAGAAGAAAGCTTGGACATTGCACACAACATGTGGTTGTGCATGTTTCTCTTGAAATTTGTCCCCAGGACAGGTCTGAAAGTAAGGACGAACAACCGGCTAAAAAACCTCAATGAAGCAGCTTTGGTTGGCCAAAATACCGGTAGATCATACTGAGGACAAGCGGCAGTGGAATGGATGTCGTTTGCAGTACTGCGGATCGTCCGTTCGGTCCGCATAGCTTCTTACATCTTTGTTTATAAACAAGGGGCTGAAAATGGGCATTTCTGTTTCCAATAGTGCACGAAATAAGGAAATAAAGTTCCCAATTTCATGACATTGTGTTTATGAGAGAATCCTGATTCGGTTTGGAGTACCACGACGGTTGGGTATGAGTTTGACGACACAATGGAGAGAGCGCACTCAGCGGATGATTTTCTAATCGTTCCTCTGAGTGGTGATGCAGGGTAACGGAGTGGGGATGCATTGGATTCAATTTCTGCAACTCCTGAGAATGATTCACCAGTACTTTTTCCAACCAGAGCTGCGTCATTGAGATTTTGCAGCCGGTAGACCGTCCTTACCTTCAGACCTGTCCTGGGGACAAATTTCAAGAGAAACATGCACAACCACATGTTGTGTGCAATGTCCAAGCTTTCTTCTTAACCCCCTAGTTTGCATTTTTACCCCATCTTTCCCGTTCTCTAGAACCAACACCCACAAAACAAGTCCGGTCAATGAGGAGAAATCACCTAGCCCGGTATGCAACGTCCGCTGGTGCACCATATGAATTTGGACTACCTGAGGAGGCAACATGGTCCTCCAATCCTTCAAAAGTCATTTAGATCCCCTGTCACTCAATACCATGACGTGTGACGGCGGTAATGGACACCTATGGAGACAACACTCCTCACCGATTTTCTCGGCCCCCTAACATCCAGGAAGGCTGATTTTTTAATCAATTCACATTAATACTATGTGCAATCATAGAAATAAATTTTACTTTGATATCTCCTTTCCTTCTTGGTGTTGGGATTTTTATTTCCGCTAGTGTATTAAGTGATTTTTATGGGAATCGAATATAAATCAATTCTGTCCCTTCATTGGCGGTCATATGCAGTGTGATATTTGGGGTCATATGGAGGATTATATTGAATATCAGAATACTGACATTCGAATTTTGATGTATTTCGTTATTTCGACTTTGAAGGCCCGGATTAAAAATTTTTTACACCACCGTTTAATTTTAAATTCCTTTAAGGGGGAAGAATTAAAATAAATTACAACCCCACATCGGCGGCCAAATATTTTATGATGTATGTGGTCATAATGAGTCATGTCGAATATCAGAATTCTGACATTCGAACATCGAGATATGATTATGTTGACTTTGAAGGGCCAGAATAAAAAAAATTCTACATCACCCTATAATATTAAGTGATTTTTATGGGAATCGAATATAAATCTATTTTGTCCCCTCATTGGCGGTCATATGCAGTGTGATATTTGGGGTCATATGGATGATTATATTGAATATCAGAATCCTGACATTCGAATTTTGATGTATTTCATTATTTCGACTTTTAAGGCCTCGGATTAAAAAAGTTTTACATGACCGTTTAATTTGAAATTCCTTTTAGGGGGAAGAATAAAAATAAATTACAACCCCACATCGGCAGCCAAATATTTTATGATGTATGTGGTCATATTGAGTCATGTCGAATATCAGAATTCTGACATTCGAACATCGAGATATGATTATGTTGACTTTGAATGGCCAGAATAAAAAAATTGTACATCACCCTATAATATTAAGTGATTTTTAAGGGAATCGAATATAAATCTATTTTGTCCCCTCATTGGCGGTCATATGCAGTGTGATATTTGGGGTCATATGGAGGATTATATTGAATATCAGAATACTGACATTCGAATTTTGATGTATTTCGTTATTTCGAATTTTAAGGCCCCGGATTAAAAATTTTTTACATCACCGTTTAATTTTAAATTCCTTTTAGGGGGAAAAATAAAAATCAATTACAACCCCACATCGGCGACCAAATATTTTATGATGTATGTGGTCATATTGAGTCTTGTCGAATATCAGAATTCTGACATTCGAACATCGAGATATGATTATGTTGACTTTGAAGGGCCAGAATAAAAAAATTCTACATCACCCTATAATATTAAGTGATTTTTAAGGGAATCGAATATAAATCTATTTTGTCCCCTCATTGGCGGTCATATGCAGTGTGATATTTGGGGTCATATGGAGGATTATATTGAATATCAGAATACTGACATTCGAATTTTGATGTATTTCGTTATTTCGAATTTTAAGGCCCCGGATTAAAAATTTTTTACATCACCGTTTAATTTTAAATTCCTTTTAGGGGGAAAAATAAAAATCAATTACAACCCCACATCGGCGACCAAATATTTTATGATGTATGTGGTCATATTGAGTCTTGTCGAATATCAGAATTCTGACATTCGAACATCGAGATATGATTATGTTGACTTTGAAGGGCCAGAATAAAAAAACTCTACATCACCCTATAATATTAAGTGATTTTTATGGGAATCGAATATAAATCTATTTTGTCCCCTCATTGGGGGTCATATGCAGTGTGATATTTGGGGTCATATGGAGGATTATATTGAATATCAGAATACTGACATTCGAATTTTGATGTATTTCGTTATTTCGACTTTGAAGGCCCGGATTAAAAATTTTTTACACCACCGTTTAATTTTAAATTCCTTTTAGGGGGAAGAATTAAAATAAATTACAACCCCACATCGGCGGCCAAATATTTTATGATGTATGTGGTCATAATGAGTCATGTCGAATATCAGAATTCTGACATTCGAACATCGAGATATGATTATGTTGACTTTGAAGGGCCAGAATAAAAAAAATTCTACATCACCCTATAATATTAAGTGATTTTTATATGAATCGAATATAAATCTATTTTTTCCCCTCATTGGCGGTCATATGCAGTGTGATATTTGGGGTCATATGGATGATTATATTGAATATCAGAATCCTGACATTCGAATTTTGATGTATTTCATTATTTCGACTTTTAAGGCCTCGGATTAAAAAATTTTTACATGACCGTTTAATTTGAAATTCCTTTTAGGGGGAAGAATAAAAATAAATTACAACCCCACATCGGCAGCCAAATATTTTATGATGTATGTGGTCATATTGAGTCTTGTCGAATATCAGAATTCTGACATTCGAACATCGAGATATGATTATGTTGACTTTGAAAAGCCAGAATAAAAAAATTCTACATAACCCTTTAATATTAAGTGATTTTTATGGAAATCGAATATAAATACATTTTGTCCCCTCATTGGCGGCCATATGCAGTGTGATATTTGGGGTCATATGGAGGATTATATTGAATATCAGAATACTGACATTCGAATTTTGATGTATTTCGTTATTTCGACTTTGAAGGCCCGGATTAAAAATTTTTTACACAACCGTTTAATTTTAAATTCCTTTTAGGGGGAAGAATAAAAACAAATTACAACCCCACATCGGCGGCCAAATATTTTATGATGTATGTGGTCATAATGAGTCATGTCGAATATCAGAATTCTGACATTCGATCATCGAGATATGATTATGTTGACTTTGAAGGGCAAGAATAAAAAAACTCTACATCACCCTATAATATTAAGTGATTTTTATGGGAATCGAATATAAATCAATTCTGTCCCTTCATTGGCGGTCATATGCAGTGTGATATTTGGGGTCATATGGAGGATTATATTGAATATCAGAATACTGACATTCGAATTTTGATGTATTTCGTTATTTCGACTTTGAAGGCCCGGATTAAAAATTTTTTACACCACCGTTTAATTTTAAATTCCTTTAAGGGGGAAGAATTAATATAAATTACAACCCCACATCGGCGGCCAAATATTTTATGATGTATGTGATCATAATGAGTCATGTCGAATATCAGAATTCTGACATTCGAACATCGAGATATGATTATGTTGACTTTGAAGGGCCAGAATAAAAAAAATTCTACATCACCCTATAATATTAAGTGATTTTTATGGGAATCGAATATAAATCTATTTTGTCCCCTCATTGGCGGTCATATGCAGTGTGATATTTGGGGTCATATGGATGATTATATTGAATATCAGAATCCTGACATTCGAATTTTGATGTATTTCATTATTTCGACTTTGAAGGCCTCGGATTAAAAAATTTTTACATGACCGTTTAATTTGAAATTCCTTTTAGGGGGAAGAATAAAAATAAATTACAACCCCACATCGGCAGCCAAATATTTTATGATGTATGTGGTCATATTGAGTCATGTCGAATATCAGAATTCTGACATTCGAACATCAAGATATGATTATGTTGACTTTGAAGGGCCAGAATAAAAAAATTCTACATCACCCTATAATATTAAGTGATTTTTAAGGGAATCGAAAATAAATCTATTTTGTCCCCTCATTGGCGGTCATATGCAGTGTGATATTTGGGGTCATATGGAGGATTATATTGAATATCAGAATACTGACATTCGAATTTTGATGTATTTCGTTATTTCGAATTTTAAGGCCCCGGATTAAAAATTTTTTACATCACCGTTTAATTTTAAATTCCTTTTAGGGGGAAAAATAAAAATCAATTACAACCCCACATCGGCGACCAAATATTTTATGATGTATGTGGTCATATTGAGTCTTGTCGAATATCAGAATTCTGACATTCGAACATCGAGATATGATTATGTTGACTTTGAAGGGCCAGAATAAAAAAATTCTACATCACCCTATAATATTAAGTGATTTTTAAGGGAATCGAATATAAATCTATTTTGTCCCCTCATTGGCGGTCATATGCAGTGTGATATTTGGGGTCATATGGAGGATTATATTGAATATCAGAATACTGACATTCGAATTTTGATGTATTTCGTTATTTCGAATTTTAAGGCCCCGGATTAAAAATTTTTTACATCACCGTTTAATTTTAAATTCCTTTTAGGGGGAAAAATAAAAATCAATTACAACCCCACATCGGCGACCAAATATTTTATGATGTATGTGGTCATATTGAGTCTTGTCGAATATCAGAATTCTGACATTCGAACATCGAGATATGATTATGTTGACTTTGAAGGGCAAGAATAAAAAAAACTCTACATCACCCTATAATATTAAGTGATTTTTATGGGAATCGAATATAAATCTATTTTGTCCCCTCATTGGCGGTCATATGCAGTGTGATATTTGGGGTCATATGGAGGATTATATTGAATATCAGAATACTGACATTCGAATTTTGATGTATTTCGTTATTTCGACTTTGAAGGCCCGGATTAAAAATTTTTTACACCACCGTTTAATTTTAAATTCCTTTTAGGGGGAAGAATTAAAATAAATTACAACCCCACATCGGCAGCCAAATATTTTATGATGTATGTGGTCATATTGAGTCTTGTCGAATATCAGAATTCTGACATTCGAACATCGAGATATGATTATGTTGACTTTGAAAATCCAGAATAAAAAAATTCTACATAACCCTTTAATATTAAGTGATTTTTATGGGAATCGAATATAAATATATTTTGTCCCCTCATTGGCGGCCACATGCAGTGTGATATTTGGGGTCATATGGAGGATTATATTGAATATCAGAATCCTGACATTCGAATTTTGATGTATTTCGTTATTTCGACTTAGAAGGCCCGGATTAAAAATTTTTTACACCACCGTTTAATTTTAAATTCCTTTTAGGGGGAAGAATAAAAATAAATTACAACCCCACATCGGCGGCCGAATATTTTATGATGTATGTGGTCATATTGAGTCTTGTCGAATATCAGAATTCTAACATTCGAACATCGAGATATGATTATGTTGACTTTGAAGGGCCAGAATAAAAAAATTCTACATCACCCTATAATATTAAGTGATTTTTAAGGGAATCGAATATAAATCTATTTTGTCCCCTTATTGGCGGTCATATGCAGTGTGATATTTGGGGTCATATGGAGGATTATATTGAATATCAGAATACTGACATTCGAATTTTGATGTATTTCGTTATTTCAATTTTGAAGGCCCGGATTAAAAATTTTTTACACAACCGTTTAATTTTAAATTTCTTTTAGGGGGAAGAATAAAAACAAATTACAACCCCACCTCGGCGGCCAAATATTTTATGATGTATGTGGTCATATTGAGTCTTGTCGAATATCAGAATTCTGACATTCGAACATCGAGATATGATTATGTTGACTTTGAAAAGCCAAAATAAAAAAATTCTACATCATCCTATAATATTAAGTGATTTTTAAGGGAATCGAATATAAATCTATTTTGTCCCCTATATGGCGGTCATATGCAGTGTGATATTTGGGGTCATATGGAGGATTATATTGAATATCAGAATACTGACATTCGAATTTTGATGTATTTCGTTATTTCGACTTTGAAGGCCCGGATTAAAAATTTTTTACACAACCGTTTAATTTTAAATTCCTTTTAGGGGGAAGAATAAAAACAAATTACAACCCCACCTCGGCGGCCAAATATTTTATGATGTATGTGGTCATATTGAGTCTTGTCGAATATCAGAATTCTGACATTCGAACATCGAGATATGATTATGTTGACTTTGAAAAGCCAGAATAAAAAAATTCTACATCATCCTATAATATTAAGTGATTTTTAAGGGAATCGAATATAAATCTATTTTGTCCCCTATATGGCGGTCATATGCAGTGTGATATTTGGGGTCATATGGAGGATTATATTGAATATCAGAATACTGACATTCGAATTTTGATGTATTTCGTTATTTCGACTTTGAAGGCCCGGATTAAAAATTTTTTACACAACCGTTTAATTTTAAATTCCTTTTAGGGGGAAGAATAAAAACAAATTACAACCCCACCTCGGCGGCCAAATATTTTATGATGTATGTGGTCATATTGAGTCTTGTCGAATATCAGAATTCTGACATTCGAACATCGAGATATGATTATGTTGACTTTGAAAAGCCAGAATAAAAAAATTCTACATCATCCTATAATATTAAGTGATTTTTAAGGGAATCGAATATAAATCTATTTTGTCCCCTATATGGCGGTCATATGCAGTGTGATATTTGGGGTCATATGGAGGATTATATTGAATATCAGAATACTGACATTCGAATTTTGATGTATTTCGTTATTTCGACTTTGAAGGCCCGGATTAAAAATTTTTTACACAACCGTTTAATTTTAAATTCCTTTTAGGGGGAAGAATAAAAATAAATTACAACCCCACATCGGCGGCCAAATATTTTATGATGTATGTGGTCATATTGAGTCATGTCGAATATCAGAATTCTGACATTCGATCATCGAGATATGATTATGTTGACTTTGAAGGGCAAGAATAAAAAAAATTCTACATCACCCTATAATATTAAGTGATTTTTAAGGGAATCGAATATAAATCTATTTTGTCCCCTCATTGGCGGTCATATGCAGTGTGATATTTGGGGTCATATGGATGATTATATTGAATATCAGAATCCTGACATTCGAATTTTGATGTATTTCATTATTTCGACTTTTAAGGCCTCGGATTAAAAAATTTTTACATGACCGTTTAATTTGAAATTCCTTTTAGGGGGAAGAATAAAAATAAATTACAACCCCACATCGGCGGCCAAATATTTTATGATGTATGTGGTCATATTGAGTCTTGTCGAATATCAGAATTCTGACATTCGAACATCGAGATATGATTATGTTGACTTTGAAAAGCCAGAACAAAAAAATTCTACATAACCCTATAATATTAAGTGATTTTTATGGGAATCGAATATAAATCTATTTTGTCCCCTCATTGGCGGTCATATGCAGTGTGATATTTGGGGTCATATGGAGGATTATATTGAATATCAGAATCCTGACATTCGAATTTTGATGTATTTCGTTATTTCGACTTAGAAGGCCCGGATTAAAAATTTTTTACACCACCGTTTAATTTTAAATTCCTTTTAGGGGGAAAAATAAAAATAAATTACAACCCCACATAGGCGGCCGAATATTTTATGATGTATGTGGTCATATTGAGTCTTGTCGAATATCAGAATTCTGACATTCGAACATCGAGATATGATTATGTTGACTTTGAAGGGCCAGAATAAAAAAATTCTACATCACCCTATAATATTAAGTGATTTTTAAGGGAATCGAATATAAATCTATTTTGTCCCCTCATTGGCGGTCATATGCAGTGTGATATTTCGGGTCATATGGAGGATTATATAATATCAGAATACTGACATTCGAATTTTGATGTATTTCGTTATTTTGACTTTGAGGCCCGGATTAAAAATTTTTTACACCACCGTTTAATTTTAAATTCCTTTTAGGGGGAAAAATAAAAATAAATTACAACCCCACATCGGCGGCCAAATATTTTATGATGTATGTGGTCATATTGAGTCTTGTCGAATATCAGAAATCTGACATTCGAACATCGAGATATGATTATGTTGACTTTGAAAAGCCAGAACAAAAAAATTCTACATAACCCTATAATATTAAGTGATTTTTATGGGAATCGAATATAAATCTATTTTGTCCCCTCATTGGCGGTCATATGCAGTGTGATATTTGGGGTCATATGGAGGATTATATTGAATATCAGAATCCTGACATTCGAATTTTGATGTATTTCGTTATTTCGACTTAGAAGGCCCGGATTAAAAATTTTTTACATCACCGTTTAATTTTAAATTCCTTTTAGGGGGAAAAATAAAAATAAATTACAACCCCACATAGGCGGCCGAATATTTTATGATGTATGTGGTCATATTGAGTCTTGTCGAATATCAGAATTCTGACATTCGAACATCGAGATATGATTATGTTGACTTTGAAGGGCCAGAATAAAAAAATTCTACATCACCCTATAATATTAAGTGATTTTTAAGGGAATCGAATATAAATCTATTTTGTCCCCTCATTGGCGGTCATATGCAGTGTGATATTTGGGGTCATATTGAGGGTTATATTGAATATCAGAATACTGACATTCGAATTTTGATGTATTTCGTTATTTTGACTTTGAAGGCCCGGATTAAAAATTTTTTACACCACCGTTTAATTTTAAATTCCTTTTAGGGGGAAGAATAAAAATAAATTACAACCCCACATCGGCGGCCAAATATTTTATGATTTATGTGGTCATATTGAGTCTTGTCGAATATCAGAATTCTGACATTCGAACATCGAGATATGATTATGTAGACTTTGAAAAGCCAGAATTAAAAAAATTCTACATCACCCTATAATATTAAGTGATTTTTATTGGAATCGAATATAAATCTATTTTGTCCCCTCATTGGCGGTCATATGCAGTGTGATATTTGGGGTCATATGGAGGATTATATAATATCAGAATACTGACATTCGAATTTTGATGTATTTCGTTATTTCGACTTTGAGACCCGGATTAAAAATTTTTTACACCACCGTTTAATTTTAAATTCCTTTTAGGGGGAAAAATAAAAATAAATTACAACCCCACATCGGCGGCCAAATATTTTATGATGTATGTGGTCATATTGAGTCTTGTCGAATATCAGAATTCTGACATTCGAACATCGAGATATGATTATGTTGACTTTGAAAAGCCAGAACAAAAAAATTCTACATAACCCTATAATATTAAGTGATTTTTATGGGAATCGAATATAAATCTATTTTGTCCCCTCATTGGAGGTCATATGCAGTGTGATATTTGGGGTCATATGGAGGATTATATTGAATATCAGAATCCTGACATTCGAATTTTGATGTATTTCGTTATTTCGACTTAGAAGGCCCGGATTAAAAATTTTTTACACCACCGTTTAATTTTAAATTCCTTTTAGGGGGAAAAATAAAAATAAATTACAACCCCACATAGGCGGCCGAATATTTTATGATGTATGTGGTCATATTGAGTCTTGTCGAATATCAGAATTCTGACATTCGAACATCGAGATATGATTATGTTGACTTTGAAGGGCCAGAATAAAAAAATTCTACATCACCCTATAATATTAAGTGATTTTTAAGGGAATCGAATATAAATCTATTTTGTCCCCTCATTGGCGGTCATATGCAGTGTGATATTTGGGGTCATATTGAGGGTTATATTGAATATCAGAATACTGACATTCGAATTTTGATGTATTTCGTTATTTCGACTTTGAAGGCCCGGATTAAAAATTTTTTACACCACCGTTTAATTTTAAATTCCTTTTAGGGGGAAGAATAAAAATAAATTACAACCCCAAATCGGCGGCCAAATATTTTATGATGTATGTGGTCATATTGAGTCTTGTCGAATATCAGAATTCTGACATTCGAACATCGAGATATGATTATGTAGACTTTGAAAAGCCAGAATTAAAAAAATTCTACATCACCCTATAATATTAAGTGATTTTTATTGGAATCGAATATAAATCTATTTTGTCCCCTCATTGGCGGTCATATGCAGTGTGATATTTGGGGTCATATGGAGGATTATATTGAATATCAGAATCCTGACATTCGAATTTTGATGTATTTCGTTATTTCGACTTAGAAGGCCCGGATTAAAAATTTTTTACACCACCGTTTAATTTTAAATTCCTTTTAGGGGGAAGAATAAAAATAAATTACAACCCCACATCGGCGGCCGAATATTTTATGATGTATGTGGTCATATTGAGTCATGACGAATATCAGAATTCTGACATTCGAACATCGATATATGATTATGTTGACTTTGAAGGGCCTGAATAAAAAAATTCTACATCACCCTATAATATTAAGTGATTTTTAAGGGAATCGAATATAAATCTATTTTGTCCCCTCATTGGCGGTCATATGCAGTGTGCTATTTGGGGTCATATGGAGATTGAAATATTATGAAATTTTGAATATCAGAATCCTGACATTCGAATTTTGATGTATTTCGTTATTTCGACTTAGAAGGCCCGGATTAAAAATTTTTTACACCACCGTTTAATTTTAAATTCCTTTTAGGGGGAAGAATAAAAATAAATTACAACCCCACATCGGCGGCCGAATATTTTATGATGTATGTGGTCATATTGAGTCTTGAATATCAGAATTCTGACATTCGAACATCGAGATATGATTATGTTGACTTTGAAGGGCCAGAATAAAAAAATTCTACATCACCCTATAATATTAAGTGATTTTTAAGGGAATCGAATATAAATCTATTTTGTCCCCTCATTGGCGGTGATATGCAGTGTGATATTTGGCATCATATGGAGGATTATATTAAATATCAGAATACTGACATTCGAATTTTGATGTATTTCGTTATTTCGACTTTGAGGCCCGGATTAAAAATTTTTTACACCACCGTTTAATTTTAAATTCCTTTTAGGGGGAAAAATAAAAATAAATTACAACCCCACATTGGCGGCCAAATATTTTATGATGTATGTGGTCATATTGAGTCTTGTCGAATATCAGAATTCTGACATTCGAACATCGAGATATGATTATGTTGACTTTGAAAAGCCAGAACAAAAAAATTCTACATAACCCTATAATATTAAGTGATTTTTATGGGAATCGAATATAAATCTATTTTGTCCCCTCATTGGCGGTCATATGCAGTGTGATATTTGGGGTCATATGGAGATTGAAATATTATGAAATATTGAATATCAGAATCCTGACATTCGAATTTTGATGTATATCGTTATTTCGACTTTTAAGGCCCGGATTAAAAAATTTTTACACCACCGTTTAAATTTAAATTCTTTTTAGGGGGAAGAATAAAAACAAATTACAACCCCACCTCGGCGGCCAAATATTTTATGATGTATGTGGTCATATTGAGTCTTGTCGAATATCAGAATTCTGACATTCGAACATCGAGATATGATTATGTTGACTTTGAAAAGCCAGAATAAAAAAATTCTACATCATCCTATAATATTAAGTGATTTTTAAGGGAATCGAATATAAATCTATTTTGTCCCCTATATGGCGGTCATA